>CM059562.1:85369404-87769404 GCA_030386875.1 Morinoia aosen | reverse complement strand
TACTCTTATTCAACAGTTTCTTGAACATGAATTGATCTCTCTTCGTTATCTCAGCGTTAGCGGGCCCTCTAAAACCTCCTACTGCCAATTTCCAATTTATTTTAATCAATCATTGCATTCATACTCCGCGCTTCTTACCACGCCTTGTCCAACACACCAACGTACTTTTCCATAAACTTTTCAGTCCTCCTTCCTAAACTCTCTACAAGGTTTTTCTACTGATAAATTTCTTTTATTTTATATCCCCCTCCTTGAAGGACTTCTAACAGCCTCCGAGGGGAAAAAGATTTTCTAATATCTGACGAGCGCCATCTCGCCGATGCCTTCTCTTTAACACTCCTTGCCAAAACAGCCTCTAAAAGATTTCTTCCCTAATGCTTGTGCCCAATATTTCCTTCCTTACAATTTTGTAAAATGTGTCTCCCACACACAACGTCCACAAGGATGGCTCTATCACAATACATCACTGCAGTATTTTATCACCACTAGTTCAAAATGTACATTTATAGTAAGAAAATCAGATGCAAATAAAGCACAATGTTAACCATCAAATTACATGTGCTGCATTAACTTCGTGAAAATTCTGAGTCACAGTCAGGAGCCTCATTTTGAAATAAGTAACTGAGTCCAAGCAAAAACATCTAGGGAAGCCATATCGTCATTTGCTAAAAATTACAGCACCACGGTCTCGAAATACAGCGTCTAGTCTTACAGAGCAACAGTCCCAAAATAAATTTTCCAGCCCTACAGGATATCAATCATGAAATACAGTTTTCAGTCTTAATGCACAGAAATCGTGATATTCATTTTCCTGTCATACAGCCAACAGTCGAAAAATTGAATTTCCAGATTAACAATACTACGGTCTAAGAAAATGCTACGGCGTGCATGTGTATGCGTATATATTTACATGTATATGTACACATATGCGTGTACTAGACTGACAACTAGCATTTTACTAGAGATAATGGTCTTTTTTCTGTTCACTCTCAACTTGTAACATTACCTAACTCGTCATCTCTTTATTATTGTAAAGCATTCATGTAAAAACTATACATTTGTCGTGCGATCATCCATTTTTTGTTTAAATAAAATGCTTATTAACTAATGACCGCTATGTTAAAATTGTTGGATTAGAAATACAAAACTTATGATCTTCTTGGTCCTCATGCTTATGTGTACGTATATATATGTATATGTATGTGTGTATATATACATGTATATATATGTATGAATATATATATGTAGATATATACGGATGTATATTTATATATATTTTTTTCATGCTTCCTTAAAATGACACTTTTGAACATTGGCCGAAACAAGCGACTCATGTATTATTTCCTGGCGTCAAGAATTGCGAAGTTTTATGTCATGTACATGTAAACTGTCAAAAGTGTTTTCACCTCACAATGAAAATGCATCGTCCATGAAATTGTGTTATCTCTTATAATTATCATTACATGTATTATCAAATGTACATTAAGCATGATTAGGAGTACATTGCCCTCAATCATTTCTTTTCGACTAGTGACACGAGTTTTACAATACTCGTGTGTGTGTATCATCTAAGTGTATTAATTTTAAGAGAATTTAAAAACCAATGCTGGTATTTTTGTGCCATCTATATTGGAAATATACTGTTTTTCTTTTTTTTCTTTCTTTCTTTTTCGTAAAATGTAGTTCCGAATGATATCAGCCCCAAGACATCAGCAAGTAAGTTACGTCAGCACAACCTCAACAAATGTCACCTTTCATGCCGTTGGTGCCGTGGGGTCTTGTGGAGCGTAAGTCATTATTGAGTGAAATGCGCATATAAACAATATGGATAAAATCAGCACAATTAAATTGAGCGTCAATGCCTCATAAATATCGTTTCGCAGAATCCGCTAAGATTTCAGGTTACTGTGACTGGTATCTTAAAAGGTATTTCGGACAGAAGAAAATTTTTCCAAATGTTAAAATACGTATATAGTTCCAAGCCAATGTAAGAGCACACGTTGTGCAATTTCAAGATTGAAATGTGTATCTACCAATATATTTCCAATACCGTATATGACAATATTTTGAATAATTTCATGATTGAAATTTGATCCCAAAGTTGTTGTGTCTCGAGCGTGGGCTGCGACGCACATTGTTCGCGATGCATATCGATGTCACCGTCTGAGCTAGGATACGTCGCAAGCTAGAAGAGTATTTGACCTCTCTTCCTTTTAACGTCATATCGGACCTGTCAACTCGCACAAATTAAATTTCTCGCTTCTGAAGACCGAGATCGATAGTCCTGGGAGCGACTTTCCTTTTTCGCTCAGTTGGAATTCTGGTCGTTTTAATTTGAGGCGCTCACTTCAAACGAAGCAAATGCTTTCACGCGACCTTCCTTCGTTCGTTCGTTCGTTCGTTGTGGACCTCAAAAGATTCAAGAAGCCGATGCCCTAAGACGATTGCTTCTGGAAGCTCCTCATTTCATCTCCCGGCCTCTCTATTTCTCGAAGTATTTAGCCAGGAACAGTTCTAGATGTTCTCAAGTAGCCTCTCAGTAAAGCGACAATGAAATTAGAACCTGCATTTC
The DNA here is from genome assembly GCA_030386875.1 of Morinoia aosen. Taxonomy (NCBI): domain Eukaryota; kingdom Metazoa; phylum Arthropoda; class Malacostraca; order Amphipoda; family Talitridae; genus Morinoia; species Morinoia aosen. The sequence continues at coordinate 87,766,832 of CM059562.1, read as the reverse complement.
TTGTTTTAACTTTAAATTGAAAATCAAAGATCTGTTCGACATCAAGAATATTAAAAATGAACTTTAAAGCTAACTGAGGAACATAATATATGTGCGACATTAAGAGTCGGATACGTTGTGCATTTAAGTTCACTCATTCACATTTTCCCCCATAATACTGCCAAAAACTTCTCACCGTTAGCTTGGGAACCTCATTGTGTTTTAGTGAACATAGAGATCTGAACCCATTATATTCATTCTATAACTTACGAACTCTTATTTTACATGTTTTTTAATATAATTTGAAGAATCAATCGTACAGAATAATTTGAAGGAAATGGACATAATCTCTTTTTTTTTGAGCTTGCTCAAAATAAATCAAAGCCAATGGAATAAATTGAATGAAATTAAGAACGCCATTTTTTCTTCGCCGTTCATTGTACTAGCTTTTAAAAGCTTGTATGGTGCTTATTTTCTATTTTTCAAAGCTCAATATTCAAAGAATATCAAGTATAACTATGTATATTTACACATGCATCGTCTAGTGAGTTGATGATGAAGGCATGGCACGAAGAATTTGAAAAACTGAAAAACTTAGTTTTCTCTCCTAATGCACGTCTACAACTCTTCGTGAACTTAAAATGTGCTTAGTCGCACACGTGTGCTTCTCTCTCACAGCTTGTAAACCAGATGCGTGAATCATCATAATTATCAAAATCATTCGAGAGCACTCCAACTTCAGTTCCACAGATTTAATTAGAGCTTAAGCGGCATCACGACGCTTGTTCGCTTTCCATCAGCACGGATAAAAAACACGTGTAATAAGCGTGGCTCGACTACTTAGCTTATCTTCCGCACATGAGCATCTCATGCTGTTCAGCTGCAAATGATGTGCATCGAGAGAGAGCAGGTAGAACTATCACCATTTAGAAGCACAGCATGCATGAGCTGGTGGAAATATGCAATAATGCAAGCTCCTGAATTTACGACGCCTTTTGAAATGATATGGCAGAGCACATTTCAGTTCAGGCAAGCAGAATAAACAATTTTATTATCGTGAAAGATTCCTCTAAAGTACTAAAGCAAGCAAGCCATGAAATGCATATCGGCAATTCATTTCAACTGAGATACGCAAGTTTAGCTCCAGCTGGGGGAAATATGCCTACAATAATGCGAACTCCTAAAATTAGACACACTCACTCGATGCGCTGTCTGCACGACGCGAACATGCACGACGTAGAGACGGCTTCAGGAAACAGACGGACGGCAGGAGCGATTCCAAAGCGTCCTGGCGCTGCAAGTTCAGAGCGTAATGGCACAAGGGAGCAACATTAGAACGGCACTCACTCTTATGACTCCTGAATAATAGATTCCCTCGAAGCCCCGGGGACGCCGTGCTATGTGGATGAGAAAAAATTCATGATGGACTCAGAGGTGCTCGTGGGAATTTTCTCGAGGCGAAGGCAAACAGCGATGCCGTTCTGGTCTCAATTCGACGCCGGAATAAAACAATCTCATTGGTCAACACTTACGTTAGCGTAGCTTTGAACGTGCTTTTGCATATTTGATTGAAATATTCATGAATAGTTCCCCCGTCGCTGGCTAAGCACCTCGAAGAGGCAGTAGAGAATGGGGAAGTGTGGAATACGCGCCCTCCGCAGAATATATGCAATTCCATCGCATTAAATATTGTGGACGTTCTCGAAGGTATAAAATCCTCCGATTCTAGCAAATCCTCTGCAAAAACACAAAATAAATTAATGCAGTTTTTTATTTCTCCTGATAAAAATGCTTGATTCGATCATCTCTGGATGGACGATTTTGATGTTTTTTATCCCAAAATGCTACTATTCTGAACCATGCAGTGTTGAAGTTATTTTTTTAAAACACTAATTTTAGAACAGAATATTTGAATATTTTACTGAGTAGTAAATATCGTATGTGAGGTCTATAGGTAAGAAATGTTTTATATTGCTTTCAAAAAGTATCTCATTAAGTACATATCTGCTCTCACTTAGTATCAGAAGTATTTAAGCAAAACCTCAAGTACTGTAAAACAATCTGATGCCGCACGTGGCAGTTCAATGCTCATCTGCTCGTATTCTACATAGTTCATAACAGCACTAGCTGTAATTCTGTTGAACGTAGGCAACGATGGATAATGATGTGGCGAAATAATGTAGCAGAGCATATTTCAGTTCAAGTAAGCAAAAGAACTAATTTTATTTTGAAAGATTCCTCTAAAACATTTTACCAACTAAGCTATGAAATACACATTGGCAATTCATGTCAGCTGAGAGAAGTTTAGCTGCCACAGTTTTCGCCAGTATACATTCCCAAGAAATAAATTTTCTTCACTAAGCAGCACATCCGTGAAAGTGCTATTGTTAAGGTGGAATAAATCTGTCAGTGTTCAGTAGGTAAGAAGAGAGCGCTAATTTACATTAATAAACCTTTGAATTTACCTCTTTATTGCCACTCGTAGTGTTGTAATCACTGGTTAAGATACGCTTATCGCACTTGAATTGTAATCAGTTCGCTACCATAACTACTGTAAAAAAAAAAGTTTGACTTGAGATACAATACCATACAGTTTCATAATAAATAGAAGCATTATTTAGGGGCGTAATTAAGGAGAAACTTGGCACTTGTTAAGTCGCACGAGTCGCACCTGGTTATAGCAAATGATAATTGTGCTTAAAGAAAATAGTGATCGTGTATGTGTTAGTGCGAGTTAGTGTGTGTGTTTGTAGGGAATAAGCATCGCAAACCCTTACATGGTGTCATCTGCCCGACATTTCTAGATAGTATGCCACATACTTAGATAGTTTGTGTGTGAGAGGGTGTGTCTGTGTGATTGTGTGTGTGTGTGTGTATGTGTGTGTGAGCGTAGGAAATACACTTCTGATACACTTGCATGGTGTCATCTGCCACACATCCCGGTATTTCTAGTTCAAAATCGCTTTTCTATTCACGCAGATCAGCGCAGTGGCGGTCACGTGAAGACGCATCGCCACAGCGTCACAGATGTCGGCCGAAACTGCCGTGAAGCGGCGCCAAACTGCGCCGCTCCACGCAGGACACCAGTGCCGCAGGCAGCAACTGAAGCGAATTAAGTGGACATTTTAGGGCTGCCCCGGCGCTGTCAGGTTCTTGAATGATGCTCTGATTTGCTGTTGCATGTCCTAATCACGACGGTGGTTTTTAATGGAGTTGATGGTATTGATAAAAGCTTTGACCGTTTAAAAGCTTTGACCGATCGTCTACTTACGAGCAACACAAGCCAAGTGCATCAACTCTAACTCTATTGAATATTCAGTACTTAATATTGTTTATTATAGAGCCAGGAAGTTCATTCAGCCTCAATAACACACACCAAGCAAAAGCTCTACTCCTGCAATGTTAACCAACAAATTGATCAAAAGAGCGCTACAAGATATTTCTAAAGACCTAAACCGCTAATTCCGAAACTTCAGAAATCTGCGGTAGTGCGCCACACATCATGTACGAACGTGCAGAACGAGCCTACAAAACGCGGGTAATTTAGGTCCCGTTGGTGGATTCATTACGCATAAAGAAGCGGCTGAACGGCAGGCAGCGTGCCCATGAGCACACTTAATCAACGTTGCAAGCAAGACAAAGAAGCCAGAGCGTCTGCCATTGCCGTGTACTTTTACTTCTGTTCTTGAGAGCCTCCTAACAAGAGCTGCTGAGAGTCTCTTAGCTATACAACTCCACTCATTTCCTAATTAATAAAGACGTAAGGCACCAAAAAAGTGCGTGTTTTCGGCCTAAAGAAGAACACAAGCGGCAGTCGTCTCTTCAGAATTTTACGCGCCCTCCGGAGTTCCAGTGGCTTCCACGGAGCTCATTTTGAAGTAGCGCTCGCGCTCTCATGAAAATAATGTGCTTCTCAGAGGAAGAATTATGCGTTCGTTGTTGGGTAATTTTCTTCTTATCTTCGCATTGAACTTAATGGAATTAGCGTCTTGGAACGTCCTCAAACTTTATACCGACTGATACTCGATGTTACCAGACAAGGCCATTAAAAATTGTTCTTTAAAACTTGTAAACTGCACAGGCGATATAGTCTCACTAGCGCTGTGAAATATGTTGTGGCTAGTCAGATGCACATCGGGATTCTTAGAAAACAAATAAATTTCGGAGGACAGATTGTAGGTACTTTTTCTCTTCCTTGTTTCACAGAAAAAAACACGAGTTTTAGAGACTCGCAAATCGCATTTCCCAGTTTGCTAGAGAGAGGCTCCTAGAAATAGGCAGGAATACGTTGCTCCCTTTACCTAATCAAAGTATGAAAATTATTCCACCTCCAGCAGTTCTTTGTAATACAGGGCGGAAATCAATCTCTGAGACATAAACAAACGTGCCCCAATTTTATGATCACTCGAGTGAGTTTCATAAGCTTCAACAGAAAATTGTTAATTTAAAAATGAAATTCAACAACACCGCACAATATGTAAAGAAGAAGAAGAAGAAGGAAAAAATGTCAAAAGATGCCATGTTTTGAAATAAATTTCGAGTTCTGGAACAAGAGTTGCCAAAAAATATATCATAAGTGTTTAGTTACTTTTAACGCGTGTGTGCGAAGAGCGTTTTCGTGCAGCTCGCGCATCCCGAGACCGCAGCTCCCAGGGCAGATCTGCCGAATGATCTGCGCTCAGAAGATTGGAGTAAAACTGAAGCATCTCGTAAAGGAAACAGAAGAGACTATTTCGAGAGACTGCGATAGCTTCTGGCCGACCTCACACCGCTCATACTGCTGCGAAATGCAGAACAGCTCACAGCGGTGGCTGCCGCGTACACGACTAGCATAAAACTCGATGGGAACTTCAAAGATTACTGAGTCATGTCTATGTTACCCAGACATACCCGTATGCCCTCAGAACGGCTAGGCTATGTCTGGTTTCATGGGAGAATTGGTAAATATGTCTAGTCACATCTATGTCACCCAGACATACGCGTATGTTCTCAGAACGGCTTGGCTATTTATGGTTTCATATGAAAATTGATGAATACGTTTAGTCATGTTTATGTTACCCAGACATACCCGTGTGCCCTCACACAGGCTAGGCTATGTCTGGTTTCATGTGAAAATTGATAAATACATGAAATAAATCAACGCGTTCTTGGTACACATTTGACGATAGTTTTCAGGGATACGTGAGATGTTGTGAGTATCTTTTCTTATATTCATTTGCTACACATGCCCATCAGTCGCAATTTTACCAACTACATGTATGTGTTTTATACCATTATAAAAAGTTGAAACAACTACTCAGCTGGCATGCCTAGCTGTTCCCGTGATACCTACATTAAAATACCAATGCAAAGATTTTGACTACCATGATGAAAGATGAGGAGTAAATCTGCGAAGTGAATTGTCAAAAAACTTTAGAAATGTTCCCAATGGAGCAAAGCATTTCAGTGGGTGGGTGATAGAAATATAAGGACCTCAGATAAAATGTCTTAATGAGCAAGCCCGACTGTGCAAAAATTCAAAAAGAAGAAAGAAAGAAAGAAAAACCTTTTCTTTCCAAAAAGGTTGAGACATGAAACGTGTGACACATCGGATTTTTAAAAAAATTAATATAAATATCCTTAATTGATAGACAAACCATACGAGGCGTACTATAGCCGTGTCGAGGGCCAATTACGTTTTAAAGAGAAAAAGTCGAAATATCAAATCTTGGATATGTTATACACAAAAAGATGGCTGAAAACTTATGAATAATTTAAATACTATTAGGGAATCCCTTGAAATTTCTTAATTATTACTTGAAACAAAATAATTCGTTTGTAGACGCCAGACGTCCTCACTCCCCAAACACTCCCCAATTTCCATTTGAATATTGAGAAATTTCATTTGGCCAGAATTAATTTATCTCAACTGGTACACAGACAAAGACTACAGCGGGTGACTTCAGACAGTTTTAGCTGGAGACAACTTCACAAGACTCGTGTGTCGTCAAGTGCTTCACTGATGGCTGCCTCCCTACGAAAAACGTTGAGCTCCTCTACTCAAGCAAACTACGTGATTTTTGAAGCAGTTAACCTATTAAAATGAACCATAACTGGGAAAAATGGTTACAACATAGCAGGAAATAATTAAACTCTTAAACTTTAATTAAATAATAAGTAAAAGTGGTAAGAAATGCACTGAAACCTTGATGAAGAACACAACAGTTTATACGTTGTCAACATATCATAGATTATTCTGAACTGTTAAGTAGTTTGATGTTCTGTGCAAGTATATTTATGATCACGCAAAATGTCTGCGTGAGAACATTCTGCAAAAGATATGAAGCTTCCAGCAGAACATCACCTCGCTTTCTATGAATATATGTTGAACTTCATGTAGTATTATATGAAAGAAACACAGATATTTTCACACAACTTGACTCATGTATCATTCTTTGTGTAGTATTACTTTTCAGGCTTCTAAGTAGAAAATTAACGTTTCAAGGAAAGTATGGTCGTTTAACCTCCTTCAAAAAATAAGTAAGATTAAGATATAAGCTTATTTTTTGTAATCAATTCTCTATGAAGCGATAAGTAATTGACGCTCATTTATTTACTAATAGTATTATTGGGAATCCCTTGATGCAAATTTTTACTTAGCTTCTATACTTATGGACACGTAAATATTTCGCAAACAAATTTTTCCATATCTGCCTGACCAATTTTAAATAGTTTTCATTACCATGCATGACCAATTAAAAAAAATACATCTTCTAATGGAATTTACTACAATTTTCGAACCTCTTTTTTTTTGTAAATGGTTTAAGCACACTCAAAAGCAAAACACTTTATCCATCATTTCAAGTCCTGCTCGGATATTCCGTTGTCTGCTTCACAATCACACAATAAGTGGCGCTGTGTTCGTTCCCCGAAGGATCCCGCACTCTTTCTTGAGTAGCTGGAATGACATTAGGAGGCGGGGGTGGAATCATTCCCCGTGGGTGTGAAGGAGTGATGCAATCTTCCCATTCCCTCTGCGGTGACTCCAGTTCTCGCTGCTGCGGCTCTCCGAAGAGCGGAAGACGTTACTCAATTTTGAGGAGTCCGCCCAGTGTGCTCTCGACATCTCTCTTGAAACTCTCTCCTTAGCTTTTTACCGCCGGGATAAAATGACATCCTTAATTAACAAGGCTTAATTATTGAGGAGTTCGGCGGCAATTCGTCAAGCTTCGGCAAATTGAGTAGGTACACGAGACAAGTGTGCGCTGAAAAGAGTGATCGTGTGTGTGTTGGTGTTTCAAAGAGTGTCCATGCAGGCGCATCCAAGTGCGGTTGTAGGTGTGAGTTTTGGTTCGTTCGCTGTGTTTCTGACTTTAAATATTTTAGATCAATGAAATAGTTTTATTATTTGATGAAGACCGAGAGACAGTGACTGACTTAGCAAAAGCGCGATGTTGCTTCAAACTGAATAATTTCCTGGGAAAGAGAATGTGAAATTTTTCGTCTACGGTGCTTTCTTTATTTGTGTACGTGTGTGTTGTGTGCATGTCTGTGAGCATGAGAAGTAATCTAAAAATATCAAAGGCTTGATGGCAAGTACGAGTATATTAAACACAAAATTAGAGGCCAATGATTGTTCACAAAATACAATCCAGTTTAGTGGGAACGTGTCTCATCCAAATTCAATTTATCCAAACACGTCACAAACTTCGCAATTTAATTTTGCTGTCAACTGGATGATGATTTCCTTTTATTTTCGACATAAATATTAAATGAGATTAATCACTACAGTTAGAAACACGGGAACTGCTATTTCTACCTGACCACTCGTCAAACTACATTTATCCAATGAAATGTTTGGGATTTCTGTTCGTCGCATACACATTTTCAGCAAAAAACATGATCTTAACCTTTAGTGACGTGTTTTATTACTACAAACATTTCTTCCTCACGTGACACCATCTGGTTTTATCTTCACAACCCCAGAGTTCCAGTGATATATCTTAAAGCGTTCTAGCCGTCAGCCTGATGAAGCTGGCAGAGCATAAGTTCTTCCGTCGACTTAGCCACAACAAAGCAAAATGTTCAGAAATTCCGACCACTGATTATAGATGTTCAAGCTGAGCATGTATAAGTTTTATTCGATATTCATTGCTCTTATTGCTTAGTTTTATTGCTTAGTTATTATTATTTTTTTAATTGCTTAGTTCTATTAAATGGTGCTGTGTAGATTACACACAGGCTGCACTGGTGACATACATATTGACTGCTATGCTATTTCGCGTCACTTGCGTTGGTTTCATTCTTTTAAAAACTCAATATACAACTGAAGTCACTCGCTCTGACCAAGACTGCCAAACATGTTTTGATGGCATTTACTGATTGTTAATTTATTGCAGTCACTGGAATCAATCGAAAATCAGCGCAGGACAGTTAAAATCTTTCGGAAAAAATCGATGAAATGATTTCATCTGAAAAACAGGATTTTATAACTTTCTGCCGTTGCTAGCTCATTTTCATCGGTTTTCCAGTCCGGAAAAAAATTAAAATAATGTACCGAATAGAACGGCATGCTTTTAATGGCCAAAACCCAAAATCAGACTGAATGAAATAATAGCCACAAAGTAAACCCAAACTGAACGAAAATATTTCACGAAGTTTTTGTAAGCAACAGCAAGCGTCCGGCCGTGAGATGAAACTGAGGAGTGTGAGAATGTGAGAAAGAATTCGTGAAAAGAGGCCTACGCCTGAGAGGCCGAGGCCTGATGTCTTGAATTAAATATTAACTTGGGCAGGTGAAATAAGCTGCATCACTCGATAAGTAGAACAGCTGTAACTTCACTTCAATAAAATGCAAATTCCCAGCCGCAAATTTCTACGCGCTTGCATTTCACACTACCAACTAAATTTTGAAAATTTTGTATTTAATTTCACTTACGTTACAATAATTCAAAACAATTTCAAAGAAGTTTTAACTTGTTCATTCAAATTGTTTATTCCATGCATTCGTAGCACCCCACTTCATTTTTTAATGTTTTTATCATATAATTCCCCGCCATTCGAAAATTTTACTTCTACCATTCCATATTTTCAAAAAACTCAGACATTTTCCCTATCTCTTACCTCATTCTGTGTTTCCTATGAAGAAAAAACTGATATATCAGAAACCCTGTTGAAGACGAGCTGTGATACAGCCACGGTGAGGACTGCTGATAAAAACTCCTGCTTATGAAACTCCTTAAACGTCAAGGGTTGAGCAGCGGGCAAATGAGGAGGAAGAGAAGAGACGAGCCGGGGAGGAGGGAATGTTGAGACGAGCTGAGGAGGAGGGAATGATGAGACGAGCTGGGGAGGAGGTAAAAAAGAGACCATCTGGGGAGGGGGAATGAAGAGACCAGCTGGGGAGGAGGGAATGAAGAGACCAGCTGGGGAGGAGGTAAAGAAGAGACCAGTTGGGGAGGGGGGGAATTAAGAGACAAGCTGGGGAGGGAATTTAGCTTCAGGGCCCCTCAAGGGAAGGAGTTACTTGAGTAGAAGAATTCCCGAGCTCTCAGAGAAAGCACTTTTTCATGCACCGTCTCGGACAGGACGCAAAACAAGGGCTGTCTGGTCCCGACTGGACCGTCTTTAAGCCGAAAAGCGACGGCAAGAAAAGCAAGGCTATTTCGACATCCTAAGAAACACAAAATGCAATGCTTAATTACACGTATATTTTGCAAATATCCGTTCCTTTCTTCGTTCATGTACTTTCTGTAAAGGCGATTTTTCCAGCATACATAATGAACGGTTCTCACATTGTTTGTTTTACAATTTCTACTTTCCTGCACTGAAGCGAGAAAGTAAAAAATTAGTTAGCCATATACGACGGAATAATTTGTAATTATTGTTTTCATTTAGTCAAGAAGTCAGCATGGTCATTCTGATAGCAGCAAGGTATTTTTCTAAGATCAAATTAATGAACTGACGACCATTTGTTTTACAGGCCCGAATATTTATTTTCACTTTTCATACTCCCAGTAACATTGATTATTAATGCGCAATCGTGCAAGCTTAAGTATTGATGTGAAGTCTACATCATTCTAATTTTTTAAAGCGTTCCTGAATCAGCACATTAACGTTTTTCTTTTCGTCTGTAAAGAGAGTGCTTCATGTTTTTCATATATTTTTCTAGATTTGAAAATGAATTTTACTGTTATATTCTTAGCTGGTGCATCCACTGTGATACATTTTAGAACACTAATTCCATTTCTTCCATCAATTAAGCACAATGCCTTTTTGTAAACAACTTTGTAAAATCCAAAATGAAGACATAGTGTATCAACTTTTTAAAAACACTCAGTTTTCATTTTTTTCCTTTATACATTAGTTTTCTGGTTGTATTTTCTACCCTAAATCATACGGTGAATTTAAAAAAATTAAAATTCACGGTCACACGGTGAATTTTGGTCAAAAAAGGACAAGTTTATCGCGTTCAGAAACATCGTGCAGATTGGATTCTAGGAAACTTAAAACTTAAATAGGAGTTCAAATATTTCAGGGGTGCACAGAAGATATTTAAAAGCTCGTCTGCTGTGCATTGAGCTCTTTAGATGAACATTTTCGTTCTCTCTAAGGACAAAGAAAGAAGAGGGCGAGGTAGGTTGGAGAGCTCCCAAGAAACTCGCTTAATCCGCGTGCGTGGAAACTGAGTTTTGCGACGGATGACTTACAGGATTTCCCCAAACATCCGCTCATATTGGATGCTTAATAGCGTGCCCTTTCTGAAGAATAAAGGAAATTCCTTACATTGTTCTCATACTATAAATGTTTCGATGAAAAGTGCATATTTACTAGGTATCATCAATAATGATTTAGGAGAAATAACAGGAATTTTTCGTTCAAGGGCCAAACAAATTTGTCTTTACTGGGTTAATCGTCAGGTGCGACGCAAGCAGTGTCAGTCTTCTCAACGCAACGAAAAATAAATCGTCTTGAATGCAACAGAAATTCAGTTTTGTGTAGATCAAGTTTTAAACTACAAGCCGTAGGTGTAAATAAAAACAAAAATATACATCACTTCTATTTGAATTTTATCGCAATAGGGGATTTCATCAAATAAACGATATATTTATGATAGAATAGAAATCGTCCTTCATTAATGAAAGGGTGTCATTTGATTTTAGGAGCGTTAATTACTTTGCAGTTAAAAATAGCATTTGAAATAACATTTGAAGCGGGATTTATGAACCGAATATTATTTCATATAATTGTCACGCAAATGAAAAAAATTTATTTTTGGTCTCGCGTTGCAATTTTAGGCGCACAAAGCAATCGGACAGCTATTGCCTCACGTGAGTAAGTTTTTGTACAGTATGTCCCACAAAAATCTGAACCGAGAATTCATTTTCCCGTATCAGTAATACCATCATAAGAATACGATAAATGTATATATATTTATTTATATATATATGTAATATATATATATATATATATATATATATATATATATATATATATATATATATATATATAAGAATTTAATTTCTACCAAAATTTTCTTTCAAAATTAACCTATAGGAAAGTTATTACTCATGCGGGAAAATAAAACTCGCTTCGGGTTTATGTTGGACGTACTGTATAGTCTCGTGAATTCCTGATAAACTTGTAGAGCTTAATTCAGCTCCGTAATTAAAGCATGTATGCAACAAGAATACATGAAATTACTGAAGTACGTGCACCTACGCAATTGTGAATGCTCTTGAAATTCTTTCAAAAAGAACACAATCAACGCATTTTTTAGCTGCGGCGCTGAATTTCTGTTGATGATAGTGCACAAGTTTTGGCTTTCATTCAGTACCGCAGCTGCTGCAGAACGTCGGAGTCGAACAACCCCAGAGTTTTAGAAATAGCTCTCTTTCATCCAAAATCTTAAAGTTTGAACTTTTTCGAATAAAATTAAACACTAAAAGACACTCAACATCTGGCAATCTTGTAGTATTAGCAGTTGCTGTACACTTCTGTGATCCAAGTTTATTTGAAAAACTAGACCTGAAAATTTTCGTCAGAGATAGAGTAAATCTGAAAAATCTGCCCGGTCAGCACTGCAACTTTCCCTGAGTCTTGCTTCATCTACTCCCTACAAGTTATTGAGGAGTCGTCTGCTCAATAAGAGCAATTGGGAAGTAGGCAAAAAAGGTTTGGATGCTGTGAGTTTTTATTAAACTGCCCCAATAAAATGGCTGGCTCGAGCATTACAACACGAGGTAAAATGCCTACCAAAATTAACACTTTGACGGCGACGTGAGCCATATTCGGGCACTGAGGGAGTTTCCATTGCGCTGCTCACCAACCAGTGTAGTCACAAACTCAATTTAGAAAAATCCCAAATCAAAACTCAATGAAAACACGATCGAGTTGAGGATAGGTATTTTTAACATTGCTAACTACAATCGCCTTTAAATTTGAATGGAACATTAACCCTCAGTTTTACCTGCCGCAGTTAAAGTGCTAGAGGAAGTTTCACCTCACAGCAACACGCCTGGACTGCCAGAGGTAAAAAAGCTGGAGTTTTTCCCCTCGGCATCTCCTGAAAAGGGGCCGCTCTCAGCGTTGCAGTTGAACCAGAGCGTCAGCACAGGGCAGTAATAAATCTTCCTTAGCGACTGCATCTAAACAAAGACAACGGATTAGTCCGCTCATCGGACAACACAGAGCACCAACTAAATCAACACTAATAAAAGATAATAGCAGCGCTGCTCGAGCGTTTGATCGCCGGAGCAAACATAGCCCTGTATTCCGCCTATCACGTCACCCGGTCACCAGCGCAAGCAAGAATCCCATGACCGACTCAAACTTTTCGTGTTTGCGAGCCTCGGAATTTGAGAGCAATCCATGATTTGGATGCGTCATTTGGTTTTATTTCTGCGCGAGAATATGTTCACAGGTCGTAAGGTGACTCTGAAAAATGGAGACTGATCGTTCGAGAGCAGTTTGAAGTGGCACGGCGCTTTGGTCCGAGCGAATTTTCGAACAAATGCAGGGAGGGCATTTTTGTTTCTAGCTTAACGCGAAGATGAGAGTTGCAATAGAGGCGCGCAACGCTCCTCCATTTAAAAGTGAAGTGAAGGTTTTGGAGCGCCAGTGTTCATCAACAGCGAGTGACCACGGAAGTTATATAGTACGCGTACACGCTCGCACGTGTACACACAAACGTGTGCGTACACACGTGTACGCACGCACGTGCCTGCACAAGTTTGCTAACGCAGCTTTTGATGACGCTTTCTTCTTCGAGCGTAGTTTTTGTCACATTTTAGGTTTTTACGAACTCTCCAACAGCCATCAAAATCGAACGAATACTTTACAGCTATCAAAATTCTACCGCCATACAGAAAAATAGGTCTTTATAAAAATTGAGTATCACTTTCTTTTCGATGTTTTGAAAGGCAACACAACCGAAAAATGGACAATAATGGACGAACTTGGGAAATAAAGCATTCCGAAATTGCATAAATCGTTTCTAAACTCGACATACAACGAAAAACCGGCCAACTGACAAACACAAAATCTTCTTAGAAAAAGATCATGGCAAGCGTTTTTGTCCTTCGTTTTTTCTTGGTTTATAACTATCAATGATTAAAATTCAATTGTAATTTCTAGACCTTAATTAAACTTCGTTTTTTCCGATTTATCCACGGTTTAACATAACATTCCATACTTTATGAAAATTTTGTATATCATGTCGAAATTGCTATGAGATTTGATTGTATACTGTACATACATTGGTTTAGGTCTCCAATTTTATCTTTTACTCTAATGTGCTGATCGAACGAACGATGCTGATAGGAAAGTCGGAAAAAGAATTTGACACAGAGTGTGTCCGGAAGAGAAAAGGTGGAACGGAAAAGGATAGAGAGGGAACTGAAGATAATGCGCTTTGCGCATATGATGTTAGTGTTGGAGGGTTTTTTGTAAGTAATTTGATATTGGTGATGTACTGATCAGAGAAATTCTGCTGCTTTAATACTCTACTGTATCACCAATACCGTTCCTTTATAACGGATGTATTTTGATCGACGTTGCATGTATAGGAAGAGAGGCGCAGTGAGTTTTGGTCTCGACATCTTTAAGTTGCGTGATTTGGAATTCAAACTGGAATGGCAGCTCGGCGCCGACTGACGTTCCAACTTCGGGAATTGCGCGCTTTTCCAAAAGTTTTGATTCGACAATTTGTCCAAGTCTCTGATTCCCAAATTAAATCGTCCCTCCTAAATAAGACGTCGCCATTTGTGAAGCTCCTTTCGACCATATTTCTTTGCTGCCAGAAGGTGGCGTGAGCTACAAAGATGTCGCAAAAATGGATTGCGTAATTTCGCTAACTTCGTGGAAATTTATTGTGCAAATCAGGGCTGAAAAAACTATTATAGAGATGCTACATGAGAACACAATTATAAAGCCCTAATTTACAAGGTCACTTGCATTTCAAATTTTTCGAGATCTAAACTCTCCCGTGGAAACTGCAGTCGAGGTCAATGTAAGACAATATGTAAACTATAAGCCCAATAAATTTTTTGGGCATTCTAGGGTTGACATTTTGCGTACAAAGTTTAAAGCTTTCAGCAAACATATCACCGAATCCATATGTAGGCATCACATATTTCTAGAGAAGCGAATATCTCACGCTTACTTTTGCACAAATAATTCCGCCTGGAGATATAAACATGCACGTTTATAGACATGCACATGCATAGACACGTTTGTCGACATAGACATGCATACACAGTTCAGCCAACAATACGAGCATAGTTCAGCCATGCATACACTCGTTGAAATCGAACCTTGCACTACACTAGCGGGTTCATTAATCCCAAGACTCATAGCGAAAAAGCGAGGTAGATCACCAGCAACACTGGTGACCGGACAACATACTGCAGAATTGCGACTCTCGGACTCGAAGCGAAAGAATTGACGGAAAAGTAATTTCATTTTTTAATACAGTTATTGATAAAATGGTGTTCAAATTTTTATTATTATTCTCTGAAGTAATAACTGACAGAAACTTTCTGTCTGTTAAGTATTGAAGAACGCTTGGAAGGGAGACTGTTAAAGGACCCTCCACATAGCTTTTCAATGCAGTCTCTCAATAGAGAAGAAACAGCTTCAAAGCCGAAGTCGTACTCGACATGAAACTAAATTGCAAGCAGTTCCCAACACGAAATAAATATTGCTGTTGAGTGTTGATGTTTTGTTAAATATCAAAACGTGGCTGTCAAAAAAAAAAATTCTAAAAAATTCCTACCCTTCAATGTCTGTTCCCAGCGAAAATTTTAAATCTTTGAACTCAACAATAAATATTAGAATAAATTAAACCTCAGTACCGAAGTTTGTCACACAAATTATCCCTAATAAATTCCAGAATCTTTGAGACACAAATTTTACTTTACACAAATTGACTTCCATACCCGTTATCCACTTCACCAAAATACTTGAACTAAAAACTACTAGTAATATGAAATGAGTATCATCACTTGATATTGCTCGTCCTCTAGAGGTCCCAGAGCCCCACAAACTCGTCTCTATTTGGACTCGCGCTTCAAACTTAGAGCTTCACGTCATGGCTTCGCTGCAAAATTACTTATCCAAAAGACTCGCTCGTTACATTCAGGAACGGGACTGAGTTATTCCCATCGCTATTCATTTATGCTGATTATTCATGTGCGAGGGCTGGAAGAAGAGGTTCGGACCGGTGCTACAGATCGGGTTACTGATAGCAATACAGAGACCCGAGTCGACAGAGCGGGTCTTGACGAGTGTCTTGCGCTGTCACTAGTAGCGCTGGGTGCTGTTACTAGTGGCACTATGTAGCGTCACTATAGTAGTGCTGTGAGTCGTTACTATAAGCGCTGTGTGCTGTCACTAGTAGCACTGTGTGTTGTCACTCGTATCGTTCAGTACCGTCACTAATAACACTGTATATTGTCAGCAATAGCATTATAAACTGTCAGCAGTAAGAATGACCAATAATCCTCACAAAAAATGTATCACACTGAGCGAAAAAAAGAATATTTTAAAGGTTGTCGGCTCTATAATCATATAGTAAATTATAACTTCACTTTTTCTCAAAGCCGATCATTAAAAACCGTAAAATCATGAAATTCTCTTAAGCCAGCACCTCGAGCAGCATCTTATCCTCCACGGACACCCGCGCTAAACCTAATAGTTAAGTTTCTCTGGTCAGTTTTGCATGAACGTTTCGAAAACAGATTAGTGTAAGTCGATGACACGTGAATAATCTCGTTCCAATTTCATTTACAAGAAGCAGATCAGGCTTTGGTACAATGTGCAGCATCCAACATTGCCACGTCTGCTCTAAGACAGCACATTATCATTTGGTCCCTCTATTAAGAATCCTCCGTATTCGAATATGCCATGCAAAAACAAAACTAACCCTTTCAAGATCCGAGCAAAAATAAATATTTCAATTTCGGAACAATTTCTGTTGAAGGTTTATCCTATAGAACCTGCAGAAAAACCCTAATGTGCCAGACACACATAAATGTAGAAAAATTCCAGGGAGCTTCTCACAAAGAAAACTGACGGGATGAAAGTCAGGTCTTTGAAAACAAATCCACCGTGTGTAGACTTCAAGATCCGTGATCAAGAATCTCTGGATGCTCAGCTCACGTCCAGTCACAGCCCAGTTCACTTTGGAAAGAAACGAGGTCTTCAAACCTTCCTGGAATAATGAATGCGAGATGAACCATCGTCCAGTCCTTTGTCAGGCTGCAACATCGAGAAGAACCATCGTCCAGTCTCCGGCCTTCGTTAGAACGCAACATAATATTTACCGAGGTGCGCGCTGGAAGTACAGCACATGACGGCAAGACAAAAAAGCTATCCTAAAAATAGTCTTTCAAAGCAGAAAAAATTTTTGTGATTTTTTTTAAAGTCGGCCGAGAGTAATCGATTTAGTAAAACAATGTCTCGCACAAATAATATTTTTTAGAAATGGAATGATATTTTACCAAATATATCAAATAATATCATACAAAATAATAACATTTAGGAATCGAATAATATTTTGCATGAATAATAATCCGCTGCTCCTGCGAACGAAAACTGTTTGCGCTTGAATGAAAGAGCGACAGAAGTAAATTCGTGAGTTTGTTCCCGTGCATCATCGTAACTTGAAATGTTTGGTTAGGTTATTTGATGATGCCTTATGATAATTAGTGACCGAACCGAAGCACATCATTTTAGGCTAAATGCGTCATCACATGTTCTATAATATTCGCAATATGTATTTTTATTCAATTTGATTAGACGAGTAGACCCAGCATGGCATGTGGTGTGAAACTATTTTCTCGAGTGTCAACGCAGAACTTCAAATACTGCAAAATACATTTGTCGCAATTAAATATATGCCTTATTGAACATTATTGTAATGAGCTATACAATAAGATCTACTTAAAGCTCGTAGAAGAACATTTAATTCCTTCATCAATAAAACGACAAGTTTTTAAGTGTAAAGGACTTCAGTTTTTTCGTAATGCATTCACATGAAGCAAAAACCTGACACACTGAGGCGTACGAAAACGAGGCATGCTCTTGCCAACTGTTCCAAGTGAGGAATAAATAAGAAAAGAAGTTGCTTACCCTCTGGCGGCCTGTCGAAGCATCATATATTTCATTCATTATACTCTCATCGAAACTTCGATCTGACGGTATTCAATGACGAATTGTGGTAGTGAAGTTAGGTGGTCATCACACATTTGAATGCTATCGGATTGAGCTATTGCGTTCTCTTTCGGACTTGAAAATTCTTCACTGATGCAAAAAAAAAAGAGTTTTACTGACTTTACTGACTTTAAATTCATGATTTGTCTCCATGCGCTTGGGGGTAACAAGAGCGAGTACAAAAAATGAATAATATACATACTTCAGTTTAAGAAAAACACGTTAAGTTGCACACTAACATGAAGATCAGCGTGAAATTCAAGGAAGAATCGATCGATGATCAAGTTCCAATTCCTCATAACAGATTCGCAATAATTTCGAACATATACCATTAATGCTACGAATCCATCGCGTAGAACATATATTTTCTGATGCTACATTGAAGGATGTTCAAGCCGCCGGCCCAGTTTTTTTGAAGCGGTGTAGTGTGTTCATTAGAGATCTTCGAAATGTGCGTAACTATTTATTTCCATCAGAAATTTTCTAGAGCGCCACGAGCGGAATACAATAAGTACTCCAATTTTATCAAGTTCATCATTTTCAATAGATTAAATAAACTACAATTGCCGCGCCTATTTGTGTTTTTACACAGGTATGGATTATATGCATATGTGCGAGTATTTCTCTCGTGCGTATTTGAATATGTCAACAGAACATCCCGTGCCACCGACAGGCATGACGACTTTCTGGATGAGAAAGCTCATAGAATCTGAGAGAGCGTGACAATAAAAGAATTGGAGAGTGATACAGAAGATAAAAGAATCCGAGAACGATTCAGATGATAATTGAAAGAATCTGAGAGGGATGATGGCAATAAAAAAATTCGAGAGCGATGAATGTGATAAAAGAATCTAAGAGCGAGGCTGTCAATAAAAAAATCGAGATCTATACAGGCGATAAAAGAACCCGGGACCGATGAAGGAGAAAAAAGAATTCGAGAGCGATGACAGATGAAGGAATAAAAGAGCGATGATGGCAATATAAGAATCATCGAGCGGTGTAGCGAGGGTCTCACACCTACAGGAGCACGCCGACAGTCCCGCATTCTCTTGAAAAATAGAAGCTTATCTCATTATTGACCTCACACAAAGGACACAAACATACCGAAGGTAAGACCAGGGAGGAAAATCTAGGCTGTCTTGAATAATTAACAGGAATCTCGGGCAGACCAGAAGCGTGCTTGCCGGCCGATGGTACGTGAGATATTTTTTGCGTGGGACCAACCCCGTATGTTGCATCGTCGGATCAGGCTCGAAAATGGCATGCAAATTACATGATATTGCATGCATTGGCATACGATACTCGGGTATTGCGTGAAAAATTCATCATAGTGTGAAAATTTTCCTCATAAAAAAGTGCGGGTATTATTCACCTGGAAGTTTTTTGCAGCAAATTGCAGTGAAAGAGTCATTCGAAGTACTGGAGCTTAGGCTTCTCAAATTTGTCTGTCTTGAAATTTCGTGCGTTTGCGATGCGGGTGAGGCAGCTAGGTTGTTTATAAATACAACTACTTTATCCATTTATAAGTCGTATTTATTTATGTGACAGCAAAATAGTTTCCTAAATTATGAAAATTAAAAATTACGCCAGTGCTGGGTATCTGTTTTTTGGCAAAAATAACTCTCTACAACAAATTAATTAAAAATGATGCCAGTGCTGAGTATTTTATTTTTGTGGAAGAAAAACAGCTCTCTGAATTATTAAAATTAGAAATAATGCCACTGTTCAGTATTTATTTTCGTGGCAGTAAAATAGCTCTCTAAATCATAAAATTAAAAATGACGCCAGTTCTAAAAATTCTCGCATTTTACCGCAGAGAATCTTATGCACAACTCAGCTGCATCTCCCCTCTACTTCGTATGCACCATCTATTCCTTAACAAAGCGGAACGCGTACAATTTACTTTTTAATTAATTATGTAATAAAAACTGTTGATCGTGCGGCTCATGTCCATTACGTTGTACTTTCGCATCATTACAAGCATGAAATACGGGGCTACCTATTCTGATAACATGCTTCTTCAAAACTCATTGCCATACTCGCTAGCCTATATATGTATAAAATTTCCTCATTTGCATCTAAGAATATCAAGAGCATTTTCAAAATTAGAAAATAAGGAGTGTAGTAACGAACTTGCATTTCCTAATTATTTTGAAGAGAAGCTAAATCTTCCAAAGTAACCCACAATTTAAAAATCGCCTGGAAGACAAAATACTGTAAAGTTTCAATTTCGGTCCCGGATATTGGAATTAGTCGATGAAGTATTCACTAATAAATCATTTCACGCGCCATGGCAGCCAATTTCCTCTGCAAAATGCGTAACGCAACAGCCCCCCCCCCCAAAAAAAAACGATACTTTGAATTTCATTTTAATATTCAATCTTTTGAGTTCATTGAGGCGACTTCAGGATTCAAGCTTCAAATGACGTATAACCTTATAACCTTCAGTGACACTCCGTTTTAAAACGGAAGTCAATTTGTTTATGCACAAAAGATTTAACTTTTACGTTTTCATAAATACCTCTGACGATCTAATCGGAAAGTCAATGTGCTCACACCTTGTTGGTTCTAATTATGAATGAAATCAAAACGAATTAGTATCAATAGAAATTCTATATCTTCCCTCAGTTTTAGCTGCTTCTTAAGCGGCCCATAGACGATCAATTTAATTGTCAATATCATTGACTCAATATATTGATGAGATTTTTTGCCCACTAAGTCAATTAATTGACGGTCGTCAAGAAGTCCACAGACGATCAATTTATTGTCAATATTCATCATTGTCAATTATATTGACAATAACTCATGGTAGACATGATACCCTCGTAGGCCTCTACGTCGAGATGACTTCACAAACATTGTCCGCAGTCAACTCGTTTTAGCATTGAACGCTGAGGCATCACAGCTACCAGGCCCTGGACAAACCAAAAAACACATGGTATTGTGAGCCCAACACATGGTATGGTGAGTCTTTTTACAACTTGATTCGCAAGTCCATCCATTTCACTCTTTCAATTGAAATGAATTTTAAATTGGAGAAATGTTCATAAACGCTTATTCTTTGTAGTCTCCTCTCGCACATATAAGCTACCTGTACACCACCTATAGTGTAAACTTGTTGGTGTCCTTGAGGAAGAATTTAAATGAATGCTAATCGTGTACTACACAAACATCAAAACTGAAGGGACATGAGCATTCCGTTTACTCGCCTCATGTTGGAAACCATTTAGGTGCTGTAATTAACTTCCAAAACGTTACGTAAATAACTTCCAAAATGTTACAAGAGCTGCAGTTGAGGTCACGGCCACAACTCGTTAATTAATCCATTAATAATCTAAAATCCGAGAGTGTCCTGGTGATTAGGCCCGCGGTGTAATCGGATTACCTTCGCAAAATTGAGCGGAGTTCTAGAACCCCAGCCGAAAATCTTGATCTCTCTAATAAGAAGACAAGGATTTGGATGAGAATTTTCTGCGCTCTGTTCTATCCCGTCAGGCCCGCCGCTGTTTGATGTTGGGACCGAGAGCGCCTCAGTGGCTACGTTTCCTCCAAGATCACAAGAGTCAATAAATAAATTTAATTCGCCCTAAAATTCACGCCTCAAAATGGGGTTTGAATGCGAGATTCAATTAGGCGATCATAGACTCAATGTGTTGGTGCAAGTCTCTCAAAAATTCTGGCTCGAATCTGAGGAGTGGACCTTTTATTTTGGCAAATGAATGGATATTTCATTTTGGTGATTAAATTAAAACAATAAGGCTAAAACGATCAACTGATGCTTGTATTGTCCGAGTATATAGATTTATTAGAGGTGATAAACATGCATCAGATCTCTTTTGCTCGAATAATGTTCTACGTCAGATTAAATAAACTCATTAGAAATGTTCATTACAGCATGTACTACGTTCAGATGCTTTGATTGGGCATTGTGAAAAACACCCATATAAATTCAAGTAATTAGCCATTAAATAACAATTCTTGTAAAATTATTTCCTAAATCGGTAAACAAATCCAAAGTTTTGAGTTTGCTTACAGCTCACAAAAACACCAACTGCAACCCTAATAAACTGTAACAGTAATAAACTACAAAAACTGTACCAGTGATGAATAACTTTCCCATGTTAGGGGTAAAATTTTCCTTTACAATTCATTTACTAGTCACTGCAGTCACTTGATATGTCCGCACTAACGAGACATTTTTCATACGTGACTTTAAATTTTTCAGCGTTTATCGACGGGCTCTCAGATGCGTCAGGCTGAGACACCTTACAAGCCGCACAAAGAGACGCATTGAGCGTATTTTATACAGGGTGTCCACAAAAAATGCAAACCGCAAAAAGACACATGTTGAGTGTATTTAATACAGGGTGTCTACGAAAAAATGTATCCACTGACCGATATGCGTATATATGATACTGGAATTATCCAACACTTTAATTCCGATGGATATATGGTTCTGGTATTATACATACACTAGTGTGCACGGCCCGTCAAAAATGACGGTATTCAATATTATCTTTGCATAAATCTTGCAGATGTGTATGGCAAACAAATATATCCATCCTAATAGTACCTGCGATTAAAATATTCTTGTACTTGTGCTCCGGTGAAACTCATATCACAGATTGACCATCCTTATGCGCGTCACAGAGAGACGGACCAAAAAATTTAATATGTTCGATGAGATTCCCCATGTAATAACATGGGATAAAATACGCACAAAAAAATATATTTATTTTTAAATTCAAGGAGATGCCTGACGTTTCATTATACAGTGTTGATACACATGTCATTGGGTACATTTTTAGTGGCCACACAGTATAGTTGCGTGAGGGTGAGCATGCAGAGAGCGAGCATAGAACTGGAACGCTCCCGAAGCGCATCAGGAGACTACGTTTTCCACTGAAGTGATCCCATTCTAGGACGATACTAATCCACTTGGTTTCCTCAAGGCCTTTGTGCTCAAGAATCTCTAATCCAAATTGCTTCTTGCCTTCCTTCCTTCCTTTGGCTACAAAAATGCGCAGGAATCTTGCTCGGGAAATGACAATCCTGGCTTCTACAACGCCGTTGCTTTGTTATCGCTGCAATCGCTTCTTTCAAGCTGCGTCATGCGACATCGGATTACGCGTCTGCAGCTTTAAGCGTTCAATTTTCTGACAAATTCTTCGAAAATTTCCGCCCACCTCCTGATTCAGTTTGCGGCCGTCTTTTTCTTTCAAAATGTGAGCCATTCCCCAGAAGCCATTTGTTGTCACGGTCCCTAAACTCGCTGACGAAGTCGTTCTGTTTCCATGATGCCGACAATAGTCTTGCATTTATATAGAAGTCTCTTACTTTAAAACTCCATTCAATTTCATCACAGAGCAGGATATCCATTTAATTCGCAAGAAAAGGCTAATGTTTTGGAAATGAATGAAGTGGCCGTGAGAATGACTTTCGACTCCAACATTCCTTGTGTGTAGAATGATTCCTCCGAAAGAAATACTTTTCGTCTGATAACTACTTTCATTACACACACACACATTCGTTTAACAATTTCAATAGATGCTAGCTACCCTCTGTATACACATATATTCGCTTAACAATTAATATGTGAGCTAAAAATTTTTATTCAACAACTTCCCGTTTCATTTCTTATTCATTTAGTATTTTTTTGTAGTAGCCTCATGTCTAATTTGTGTTATCTCTCAACATCAACAATTCTCCACTCATGGTTACTGCACAATTAAGATGTTATGTAAAAATAATCTCTAAAATTAAAATAATACCAATAGAAACACACTTTCCAGCACCCTTGATTATGATTTAGCCTTCAAAACACACTGAACTCGAGAACACAGCTTCATTTGCTCCAACTTATTATACTTTTTACAATCTTCTTTTCATTGCACTCACTATTGTGATAAATAAGTACAATATTCACAAGCTGCAGTAGTTAGAGTTAGAGATGTTTTTTGTTTGATCAGAACCTTAATTCTACCACTCCGTGTAGAACTTCACAAGACGAATTTTATTCTGACTTCTAAAATTTTATCCTAAATTAATTTCAAAGGTCCTTATTCAGGAATTTATTAACATTACACATACACAGGTATTCATTAACATTATTCCTACGTTGCTAGCCACAATGTTTCGAGAAATGAAGGATCAATTTATCAATATTTTACTTCTATAATTCAACACTAATAGTATTTTCCGCAATCTGATTGAGAAAATATCAGTCGCAAAAATTGCAAACGAGTGAAATAATTTGTTCCGCTAGGCATTACCGTAAATTTTATAAAAATATCAATACTTCTTCTCAATAATAACGGCACAAAACGAGTGACTTTCATGGTTATTTTTGAGCGTCTGGATGTATAAAATTGACATTCATCAATCAATCGTTCTTTAGCTTTGCGCGTGCGTCATTACCGAGTTTTTCTGCCAAACAACAGGAATAATTGAGTAAAAGTTGGAACTCCAGCGGTCGGTAATGAGGCAAATTGGATGATTTTTGTGCCTGCAATGATATGGACGGTGGCTGTCCTATTCAAACTCACCGCACACAACCAAGTGAATAGAAGTTCCCTTCTCTTCAAATAA
Organism: Morinoia aosen; assembly: GCA_030386875.1. Lineage (NCBI taxonomy): Eukaryota > Metazoa > Arthropoda > Malacostraca > Amphipoda > Talitridae > Morinoia > Morinoia aosen. The sequence continues at coordinate 87,742,574 of CM059562.1, read as the reverse complement.
AAGTCGTACCTTCTGTTCCAATAAAAGTCGTCCCGTCACGATTCCTTCACAGGAGTTTTCTTCTCATAATTTCTCCTCGTTTTGCTTAACTTAAAAAAAGTAAGATCGCTGGAACACATCAAAGAAACAATAAGTTTCTGCGTTTGATTTTATAAATAATTTGGATTGCAAATAAAAATACGAAACGGAATATGTAAGGTGGAGGGGATTTATATTGACAGTACTTCCAAGATTACCTGAAATCCTGACGGTTTTTTTACGTTGAAGAATTAATTAGCACAGAAATTGAAATGTTCTGGAATAGATCTATTTGTCGCGCAGAATTCGTTACCTCATTTGTACGCTTTAATTAGGTAGCTTTCCATTAGCCGCTCGAAAACAGATTACCTTGCCTTGAACGCTGGAAAAACATTCAAATTCGAAACAAACAAAAAACCATAAAAAGCGAAAATTTACCTTACGTCTGAATGACTTTTGTCCTCTTGAAATCTCCGGGACGTGGTTTTGGCCGGGCAATTATTCCGCAATTTCAATCTGTACTTACGCAATAGTGCAATAGTTTCGTAGGGCTGAGCATGTGGCTACAAAGTTAAGGCAATCTCAACGTCCGATGCCCGCCGGCCTCTGCTTTGCGTCCGAGTGCAAACAACACCGAACACTCGCTGATAAAAAACGCAAACACGATGGTGCCGAAGAACAAGGCTTCGTATTAAAATGAAAATTGTAGTGAATGTGCTTATAATAACGTAAAGAAAACTGTAAATCTTCTTACAATGGGGTCAAACTTATCAAAAAACGACTAACGCTCATATAATTTCAAATATGTTTACTCCATCTCCAGAAAAATTTTAATGGCTACATCTGAATTTCGTCGTCCTCATTTGTATGGATGATGAAACTCACAGCAGTTGATGATTGTCATAGAAGTATGAAATACTGAAGTTGATCAATTATTTAACATATTATAATTTGTGTTGATAAGAACGCAACTAATAAATACTAAAGAAGTCGCTCTCATAAGCCGTAACGAATGAAGTTAAATTCATGCGATCTATTTTTCAAAGGCTAGGGCTAGATTTTCGAACAGATTTATCGCTCACCCGTAAGCGAAAGTTCATCTTTTGATTCGGCTCATCCGAATCTGTTGATTAGGCAATGCTTTTTTCATGGAAAAAAAATGTTCGAGTTTGATTTTTTCAAATAAAATTTGAGCATTTGGACGTACAGCATCAAAAGAGACACGTAGCACAACAAAATAGACAGAGAAACTTTCGCTGCCGGAAACGCGAGCTCCTGTGCGACTCTGGAGTCTGTCTCGCTCAGGAGGCACAAAAGAATTCTTTTCGCTAATGCAAATCTTGAGCTGGAGGGCGGATATCACCAAATAAGAAACTAAAGCCTTGCTCTGAAGCTGCCTGTTTTATACCGGTGCCACTACTGTGATGTACAGGCAGGCGCTACTACCATAATACAAGTGCTAAAACTGTGAAACTTAATAATATAAGTGCAAGTTCTGTGAAACTTTATAATGCAAGCGCTACAGCTGAAAAACTAAAAAAAAAGGTGCTAAAACTGTGAAATAAAAAAATAAAGGTGTAACTACTGTAAAACTAAATATTATATAAGTACTACTACTGTGAAACTGTATGATACAGGCGCTACAACTTTAAAACTAAGGTCTTACTCTCAGGCTACGCTGCCTACTTTATAGCGGTGCTGCAAGTGGGAATTGTTTATTTCTAAATTATTTCTATTTCTAAATTTGTATATGGCTCTGTGTATTTATAATTTTTTTGCTTACGCTCACGAAAAAAGGATTTATTTACACATGTTAATCGTGTTTGGCTAAAAACAACTTCATATTGAGCTGCTACTATATTTTTTTCAATTTTTTATCTTTCTAAAAATACAGTGTCGGCCTCTAAAATTGAAAAAAAAGATATCAAATTGTCTGATTTATAACTAAAGGTTGCAAAATATTAATCCACAGATGTTTGCTGGTATTTTTGGCGTAGAAATGCACTCTCGCAAAACTTATCAACTCGCGCCTATTTACAAATTACTCAGGAAATATGTTTTATTACGAATCATCATTAATAAATTTTTGCATCCCGAAGACTGAATCAATTAATTCGTGATTATTCGTATCGTAATTCTACTTTTTTCGCAAACATTCATTTTTTACTCTAAAATTTACAAGATGATTCAAAATTACTTCTGATCAACGTGGATTTAGACTATAATATCTGAAACAAAGCCTGCTGAACTCTGCGTTCTAGTGCGTTTTATGCCAGGGAAAACTTTTATTATGATGTGAAACTTATCTTCTAACTTAAACTGTCGAACTCAACCTTCCAAAGTATTGCCATTAACAATTTTACGCTTTTTTACAAGTAGTGTTATCTCCAAACATGTTTGAGAAACGAATATTGCTCTTATCAAAAAGTTCATTATTTCTACAGCATCCCAGCACATCGCGTTCCTGAGGAAAATGAGGATTATGAATCAGGCGTCTGCTGTACCAACAAATTTCGAAGTTATTTCATCCAGTGCCAAGTCAGAAAATCTTATCCTAAGAAACCGTGAACGTTATGGTACCGTGCGCCCGACGATATGGTGATTAGTTAGTTCTTTATTCATTAATTCGTTCCATTGTTTTCATTCCAAATACAGAATATACAATTGTATGAGCGCCACTAATTATCTCATTGCCGAACGAACGTTATGAGCTGCATAATTTCGCAAAAAAAAGACAACTTCTAGTCTTATGTTTATGAAACTGGCGATATTACTGCTCTCGCAAATTCGACTTATATTTCCAGCAGACTCAGTCATTTTAACGTAAATTTTCATATAAAGTTTTATTTTATAAATATAAATGTAATAAATAATGTAATAATTTTCAAATCATAACAACGAAAGCCTACGTATATATCACTAACGTAGTCCAGTTGCGTCACATGACTGATATGTTACCTGATGATTAACACTAGACGTGGTGAAACTTCATTATTAGTTAGACAAATGAAATAAAAGACCATAAAAATAAAATGAGTATTACAAAAAAGGAAATAAATCAAAAAATGAATGTTTCTCACCTCGTTTCTTAATCGTGCAAAAATACAATCCGTGTCGTACTGTGTACCCGAGCTGCCTCGACCCCTGCTCTGCTTACCTGCCCAGGAAACGGAAGAAATGTTAAATTAAGAATCACAGGCCTAAGAAGGTCTCCTTGAGGCCAAATATTTAGCCAGACTACGTTATAAACTTACCTGACTACGCAACACGCATTAAAACTAATAAATTAAGGAATGAACACTACACAGAAATGCCAAGTACAAGATAATATGGAAAATATTCCAAACACTACATTAAGAATGATTTTGGTATCATAGTTGTTTCGGAACGAAAACATATTCCGGAAACCAATCCTGTGGTTCTATGTTTCATTTACTGCCTTAAAAACCTCGAGTTGCATCGTTAGTACGGAATAAATTCCAAACACAACATTTATAATGAATATATTTTGTGCTACAGTTTATACAAAATGAAAGTAAATTCCTTATAAAGGTCACGATGCTGTGTTTCATTTACTGTTTTAAAAACTCGAGTGCAGCGTTAGCACGAAATAAATCCCACTACATCTACAGTGAATATATTTTGTATAATAGTTGTTACGAAACGAAAACATATTCCTTCAAAAGTCCACGGTGCTGTGTTTCATGTACTGCCTTAAAAACTCGAGTAGCAGCGTCAGCGGAGCTGGTAACCAATCTATCAACATCTCATGAGCTGAGATCCGGCATTAGCTCGATAAAAGAAGTCTCGTTGCATCTCAGTCGTCCTGAACCATTTGAGGATCTGCTGCTTAGCGAGTGCGGTTTTTGCACTTCAATTAGTATCGAAATTGTACCCTGGAAAAATATAAGAACTGGCGAGTGTATTTACACAAGGTTTTACTGTAGCTTTTAAAGCGAGATCAACTTCTATTTGAAGCCCTGCTGATGGGCTGTCGTGATTCCTGACGAGCTTTTTATAGTTCTTGCTCTTTTTTTGAATTTTAGGAGAGCGATTTTAATTTAGAAACTGTTTTGTAAAAGCTACTTGAATTCTTCAAGTGCCGCAAAAGCTAGTTGGAAGAAAATAAGAATATGCCCATTTTCATTACTGAATTAGCTAAAGCTCCTTAGTGGAGATAAATATTTAATAACGCAGGATTTTTTGACTGGAGAAGAATTAACAACCGCGAAAACGACGAAGCAATGCAACTAATAACCCTTTCGTAGTTTTTCATAATAACATCGTAAATATCTTAGACGGATTTTTGGTTTCTTACCCAATTGAAAATTATCGCCCTTTTCAGGTAGTAAATTAGTCGTAAAAGGTCGAAAACGGCCCAAAAGGGCCAAAAATCACGACTTCAAACCGACTCCTACCTATACTTGGCCTATTAGGGCTTGAAAAGGGCTCTTCATTCAACTGGCCTTTTATAGGTCTAGTCAATGGCTGTTTGCGGGCTCATTCGGGCCGTTTAAAGTCGTTTTCAAGCCTTTTTCGACAACCTCTAGCCTCGTTCAAGTAGTAGAGAAGCCCAAAATGGCCGTTGCCTTTGCCGTTTTGATGCCTAGAAATAGCCATTTAACAGGGCTTAAAATAAGTTACATTTGCACCGAAAAGGGCTAATTTACTGCTTGAAAACGACTATCTCTTGGCTTATAACTGCCTGAAAACGCTCTGTAAAAGACTCAGAATGTCAATAGGGTATGAGCCAAGCGTACAGCGAGACGCTTGACTTGATGAGTTGAAATGCATTGAGAGGAAATGAAAGGCCTACTACATATCAATGAATCTGATGTTATGAAAAAAATTCAGAAGTACCGATGAAATTTCGAATTGTTATCCCGTCACAAATACTCTGGTTCTGTTATAATATTTTTTCCCACCTTCACAAATTTCAAAAGGCATTCACCAGTCCATTTTCCTGATACTATGCAGGAATAAATACTTTGTTAGAAAAATCAATTAAATGAATATCATGCCTGTCATAAAACTAAAGTCACAGCTTTTGCGTAAAAAATGCTTAACGGATATAAATGACGTTTCATTCACGTTATTTTTCACATCTCTGCTTTCACTGTAAAATAAGAGGCCTCCAGAAAACATGCACAATTTCACATTCAGGTTCAATGCATCAAAAGACTTCGCAAATTTCATCAGGAATATTCTGTGATTTGAAGAATCACGCATCTGATATAATTAGACGGTAACGCAAAATTGCTACCTTCAGCGAGACCGCTGACGGCTTCTGTCTGGCAAGCCATTAGGTGTCACTCAAAAATGATAATTGACAAATTAGAGAACACTCCTCCAGACCGCGACCTGGGCTCCTCTCACGATGCAGCACCGTGCAGCGCCGCCAAATATTGTGATGCGATGAATAGATTGTTGCCAAAAACGGTGATATTTTGAGAACTGCGTTGAGAACGGAAGAACAGTGTTCAACTCAAATTTAAATTCAAAAGTTGTTAGCAATTCTATATATGTTATTAATTATGGGTACAGTGAATACCATTAATTTAAGAAGTTTGCTAACAGTTTTAGAACAACACATCGATGGGTCGTGTCGCAGCCAACGTTTGAAAACAGTTCAAGTCTCAAGTTTCTGCTTTGGATTTGTTTGGATGAAGCTTGATTGGTATTTTGAATAAATGTTCCCTGAAACAATAACAGCAGGACATGCTGAATGCGTATTAATACTTTACTAATAAATAAAGTATAAATACTTTACTGAGTGCGTCCACGATTGTTTTTTGATAAAATTACCCAACACTTGAGAAAAATTGGTGCCATTTTCTTGCAAATAAACGCGAAATTGCTTTTCATTAGTCATTGTTGTATGCACTCTGAACGAAAACCCCTGAATGTACACGACACTCGACTGTCGTACGTTGCAGATCAAATTGAAAGCAAGGAGAAAGGGGCACAAATTTCTTACAAATTAATTTTGTTAACTAATGGATTTTTCTCTGACCTTTTTAGAATAAAACTAAATAGTATTAGTTAGAAATGCTAATGAAACGAACATCGCTTCATGTAATTTTCCCTAGAAATACAAAATATGAGCGAGGGATATCAAAAGAGGAGAATTTTTTACTGGGAATTGATAATGGAATGAACATTTTTAATGTTATTTCCACTAGACTAACAAAATGTGAGCGAGCGAAGGCATGAAATGTAAAGGTATTACTTGAAATTAACAATAGAATGAACTTTTTTATTATTATTTTCCCTAGACCAACAAAATGCATCAAGAGATGGCAAAAAAAGGTAAAATTTTCACTTGGAATTAACAATGAATAAACATTTTTATACCATTTTTTCCAGACCAACCAAATGTGTGCGAGGGAGAGCAAAAAAAAGTAAAATTGTCAGGGTTGTCGAGCGAAAAACTCGAGTTCCGGATCCCGGCGGGCTGGAAGACCTGCCTGGAAGACCTGGACTGGCGACTGGGGGCGGCAGTTGCCAGATGAGCAGGTCTGCAGGTCACCTGTCTAACCTGCGGCAGGCCGAGTGCATTGCAATTAGAGGCAGCAAAACACGAGGCCGCTCGCTCTAATGTTATCTTCGTCTTTTTTTTCGGAGTCTGGCTTCTGATGAGGCATTTTTTGCCCGCTGCTCGCCGGTCGGAACTGAAAAATTAAACTCCATGACAAGAATGCGAAGGTTTAATCATTCACTATTAATAAATGCTGCGGGGATTTTGAGGGACGCTATCGAAAATGTCATCACTAATTGGCAGTTACTAAACCAATCTTTTCCTCCCGTGCTTTGCACTCACACTGACGTAGTTCCTGGTACACATGTACTCTCATTCATTCACAATTACATCACTGATCAACACACGTCCCTCCACCATCATTATTTCCACACGAGTTTCTAGCATTACTGCAGATCTTTCGTTGTGACCACGGCTGTGATTTTTTTTACCATGGAAAGGAAGCCATATTTTCTATGTACAATGGCAGAAAAGTGTAGTGCTAAATGGAACTTCGCAGTTTACAGCTTTGTGTGGGCGCGTTAATGATAGCATAGTCGCATTGTTTTATTGTCGGGTCTCGTACCGATGCTGCAGGTACATGTTGTGCAGCTACGCTATGCAATAATAATCATCAGAGCCTTGTACAGCGAATTCTTACGAATGTACAGGACTATTAGGAAAATTGCAACGATTTGGTCTATTAAAATCATTTGTAAATCATTGTATCAACATCTGATAACTTATCTAAACTCTATCATTCTATTTTTTAGAACTTCTATACACGTCATCCAAAGGAAGAAAACGGGCTTTGGGCATTAACATAAACATAGAGCACACATACATACAGTGATCATTTCATCTTCGAATTCGGGTTAATTCCGGGGCGTTATCTAAACCCTCAAGCTTATATACCTCGGATTCAAAAGTGTCATCTTTTATGGGTGCTTCTTAGCAGCGTTTAATTGATAAGATATGATATAGGGAATTAGTTATGAGACCTTATGAAAGAAGACAACTCGACGGCATTTGAGAAGCACGCATAAAATAACGGCAGGTGCAGAGTGTCTGTAGAGAACATAAGGATTAAAAACAAAGCCTGTCGGTCGATTACTGCGGCCTGCCCCTCGTGCCAAGTACTCTCATAAAGTTAACCGCGACTGCATCCCTCATTACCGCTACTCAAAATTGATCATCCTAAGAGGCCGCTCAGACTTTAAAATCTACGCTGAACTCGGCAGCAATGCAGTCTTTAATCACCAGCTCATGTCCACAATTATTGTCTCATTTTGAATTATTGACACTAATGCGGGCGTCTTCCCCTCGCTCGCTGAGCATCGTCAGGAAAGTAGACTGGTCAATACCTTCGCTAATCGCTCAAGAATTTTTCATTTTTTTCCTTCCGATATTCGAAGTTTTGGGGAAATTAGTGCCTAGATTTTGGAGGTGATTAGCGGTTAAATTGATTAAGACTTGGTGGAGAGGGGCCGAGAGAGCCGGGTATGAGACGCAAGGAAAAAGAACACAAAGCCCCAGCCTGAAGGGAAAGAAAATTATTCTTTTCAAAACTGAGTCGGGAAGCTGACAACTTAATGGAATTGAAGTTCGAAAAGCGGGGAAAAATGTGAAACAAATGCTGTAGGGGCATCTAAATATCAGCGAGGAACAAGCATTAAGTGAAGAAAAGAAATACTCATAAAAAACGAGGTTAAAATGCAAGGAAGAGAGATTTATGCTACAATGTTTCTGCTATAATTACCAGGGAGAAAGTGTCGTGAAGGGTGAGCTTACAGCGTGTAATCTGACAGCCATCATGGGGTTATTGTGAATCTTTTATTCTTGATAATGTGGATATAATTACTGGTTCACGTATTTACTTATCTACTCACTCAATTACTCAATGACACAACAGATACTCTGATACTAGTCACTTAGATACAAAATGACTCTTTTATCCACGAGCTGTTTCTCTCACTCAATGAAGCAAGAAAAACAAAGCATAAAAGTAACTAGAATATCACGGTGACAAAACTCGGAATCAGAACTCGAAAAACACGTGACGATGCTGACCTGTTTCTATTACAAAAACTAGTCCACCCCCTTTTATTTAAAATAAAGAATACGAAAAATGAAAGAAAGGCCGTAAGAAATATAAAAAATCAGTCTCTCGAGAGTTTATGAGAGGCCGAGCTTGTATCACAGATACGCTCATCACACACGGGCTGGCTTCGGACAGACAGACAGACAGACGGACGCGGCTCTTATTATAGTATAGATTGGGTGTAGGCTGTATTGTGCGTTGACGTGTTATTCGAGCACGTGTGGGAGGTAAGGTGGGCGGTTGCATCTATCTCTTAATGGTAATTTATCTGTGCATTTGTCAGGTATATCTATTTATCAGGTATATCATCTATCGTATTTATTGATACGACTTGGCAGGCTCCATAGGTTATCTGACATACAACAGCAGGTTTCCACTGTAATTCCACTCACTGACCCAAAAACCGTCTCGCTGTAATCCGGTTTTCAGGTTCAAATCTATCGAATGCTCAAAACGGCTCAAATACTTTGAATGCTAGCTAAAGCAGCTCAGAAAGATATTTCACTGTTTGGTATCAGTTAATGAACTAAACTTAAGGGTAATAAATTGTCGTGATTTATGGATCTGTTTGGATATGAATGTTTTCCATTTTTCTGGTTTGACTGACAATTGGAAATGGTAGACCACGGTAGAGGAAACAAGATAGTCATTTTTATGAGGAAAATACAACTCCTCTTGTTCAGTTAGTCAATAGAAAGGCTCTATTTTGAGCAAACATTATGACGTCACCATTGCGACATGTCGTAAGACCAATAGTGGTGCCAGATTTGAGGCTAGCATTGTTGACAGATGCAATATGAGCACTGCTGTTGGTTCGTTGCCATGACATCAGCATTGCCACAAGGTCAACAAATAAAGACTGGTTTAACCCTACTTTGTTCCTTCTACCGTATCGAAGACCACCATACAAAGTAGAGGGGCGGGGACAAGAGAGAGGGAGAGAGAGAGAGCATGGGAGAGAGGGAGGTGGTAGCTAGGATACGGCGTGGGCGCAGCGAAAAGTAGACGCATTAAAGTCGCTAATTTTAATGCAGGGCTCGTTAAAAAGCTGTCTCGCCAGGCCGTCCAATGATGAGACGATGTAATTACTCGATACGATGCGCCCTAGCGGGAATATCGCAAGCTCCTGCGAGAGGATCGCAGACTCTACCGGGAATATCCAAGTCATGACAGGGATGTTGGAAACGAAGCTTCTTGTCGCTGATATTTTCGAAGTGAGCGATCATTGCTGGCAACGTGGAGTCAATATTCAAAGTTTCTTCGAACGGCGCTCGCCTAAAAAATGTAAAGCTTCTGACTTAGCCTAATAATTAGGATTTTTTTTCGACAGTGCCAACTCTTCAAATACTGCTTCCACTGTTGTCTCACATACTTCCTCTATTCACAATAAATTCTTGTATGAATATTTATTCAATGAAATTATTATTTTTTACTACAGCAATGCAATTGCAAGAACATACCAGAAGCCTCAAATAACTGAAGTCATTTTTATTTTTACTTAATATACAATAAGGTAATCACTATATCATCGTTATTAAAAAGACTCAACACATGCTTTACATGATTGTATCTGAAGCACAGTATTTCTAGTCTTGAGAGTTACAAAATCAATCAATATAAATTTACTAAACTTGAAGTCAAAAGAAGCCCTCTAATACACAACAGCGCTATTCTTCATGACATCCTACCCTCATGCGAGATGAAGCCTCGTGTTCCTAATCCAAACCCTACAGTTCACACTAATTCCCTGCTTATACCTCAAGATTTTTCTCCCTCGGCGCCTGAAGCGTAAGACGGATAAAATGAACACGCTTCAAGCTATAGGATATCACCTCTAACGCTACGCCGAGCGCTGGGGGAAAGGAAGAGGTTGTGGGGCTTCTAAACTCGACTCAAGTGTGCCTTCTTGTGGCCAAAATTCAGGGCTTCTGAAACCAACACAAGTTAGTTTTTCTGGCTTAAATTCATCGTTTTAGCCATTTTTTCAAATAAAATTTTGCCCTACAGTCATTCAGTATCTGACGACCCTCCAAAGAGACTGTGCTTTCAGAGCTTGAATGATAACACAACGCGAACAACTACGTCGGGGATTGAGGGCGAATAATTAATTACATTAACAAATAATGCACAAATACTACACTATGAACGAATTGAATAATATTTATAATGTACAAAATACATGATCTTAAAATGATACATTCGCTTATGCAACTGAGATTGCGTGGGACTGAGTAAACAGAATTCGCCAATGTGAACAGGAAATTTGAATGTGTATTTTTATTTATTTGAATCAGTTGAATTTACAATTTTCATGATGCGGCCAAATTAGATAAATTTTACGCATCCCCCAATCACTTTTGAAGAAACGGGTCTCGGTTCTGACCAGGATAATAAGACATACAGACTGCGTCACTATTATAAAGAGTTTCTATTACAAAATCATGTGTTCTACTATCGTCACTACTAGATTGAATGGACTGATAACAAACCATTGTAGGCGAACAAGGTGATGATGATAAGAAAGGATTTTTTACCTCCCTTTCTACTTTCTAGACCTTTGTACGTCAGCAAAGTGTCAAAGAAAGAAAACCTTTTTTTTATTTTAGCAAAGAAAACGAAACAGCGTTAATTTATTTCTCAAAACCACATCTGTCATTCGTTTGATTGTTCAAGTACACCAGAAATATCATCCATGTTTCTAATTTTGTCCATGAATTAATTAAATTTAAATGCGAAGCGAGTTATTTCAATAAAAAGATATTGTGAACCACTGAATATGAACTAAATCATACCGTGACATCCAAAACACACGTTCCATCTTCCTTCAACATTATTCTTGACGACCTGTCCATATTTGCTATTCATTCTGTGTTTAATAACCGACGCGTTTTTCCGAACGCTTTTCAAACGACAGGTCGCCGGCACGCAATCTTTCCAGTCTCTTTCCTAGTTCTGGATTTCAAGATTTTTCGAAAGTGTAGCTCCTCCGATCGTTTTTACTCTTCCGCTCTGAAGCCATTGCGCAAACAAACATTTCGCTTGAAAACAACGTACATGAAATTAAATTTTAAATTTGATATTTGTTAGTATCAAGGCAAGAAAATCACTTCATCGCCTTCAAGACTTTATAGCTTTTGCTAGTTATTGATGATTTTTTATCGCTATGTGACATGATATCCAGCGGAAAAGAAGATGCGGTCAGAATGACTATCTGCAAACTCACGCACAGCTGCAGAAGTGAACTTTAACATTCTAGCGTGCATGTTAAAAACTGAAGAAATAATAAACTCAGTAGTTTCAGATTGGAGAGTACTGAATATTATTGTCCCTAGCAAAAGAATCTATATACTTAATTCAGTAACTCAAATTTTGTCCGAGTCCGTTTAAAAAATTGGCTGAGTCTATATGGTCAAGTGAGGTATTAAATTGAAGCCACTTGTGTCTATATTTGCAGAAAACTATTTATTTATTTTTTTTCCATTTTTTTTTTCTTTTTCATTTTTTATTTTTTTTTATTTTTTTTCTTTATTTTTTTCATTTGTAACAGCAGTACGGATTCCATTTATAACAACAGTACTTAATTCAGTAACTCAAATTTTGTCCGAGTCCGTTTAGAAAATTGGCTGAGTCTATATGGTCAAGTGAGGTATTAAATTGAAGCCACTGGTGTCTATATTTACAGAAAACTATTTATTCATTTTTTTTTCATTTTTTTCCATTTTTTTTTTCTTCATTTTTTTATTTTTTTTTATTTTTTTTATTTATTTATTTATTTTTATTTTTTTATTTTTAAGCAAGTCAGACAACCCGATACTCGGGTTGAACCGGTACTAGTGTTACTTATTGCAGGAGAGCGTCATAAAATCTCTGTAACAGCAATACGGATTCCATCTACAACTGCAGAGCGGATTTAATATACAACGGTTGTACGGATTACATTTGTAACAGCAGTACGGATTCCATTTATAACAACAGTACGGATTCATCAAGGCAATTTGTAACAGCATATTTGTAACATTTGTAACAGCAGTGCGAATTTCATATGCAACAGCGATACGGATTTTACCGGCTACGATAACGCGCATTTCATCAGCAACAGCGCAATGGATTCAATCTGCAATGGCGACACCGGTTTTATCCAAAACGGCGATATGGATTTCATTCGAATTCGAATGAAATTATTCGAACGCATGAGGAAGCCCTGGGTACACATCATCTTCCTAATTAATTAAAAAACTAGTTCATTTTTCCTTCACTTGATCACAAATCTTCGAAATAGAAATTTTGTATCTGGCAGCAAAAAAAAGGAAAAGCTCATCCGCTTTGTTTGAAAATGTTTTCCAGATTTTTTGTAGAAAAATAACATAGGTAATACTTGAATATTTCTTGACTTAGAAGTATGAAGTTCTTGTTAATTATCAAAAGTAAAAGTTTAGAACATGAGGAGGAGTCAAGCCGAACAGAAACCTTGAAATTTTCCTCGCTTGAACAAAATTTGCGTCTCATAAGAAATGAAATTAAATTTTGCGAGGAAACTCTTGATGGTTCGGCTTGTGCTGCACGAAAGTTCATTGAGTATTTATATCGTAAAATTGTATCATTCATCATTCAGTAATTATATCCTGAAATAATACAACTACATCGTTCAGTAATTAGATCACAATTAACAATATCATTCAGTAACTATATCATAATATTTTGTTCAGTAATTAGATCACAATTAACAATATCATTCAGTAACTATATCATAATAGTTTTATTTTATTAAGTCATAGTTTTATTTTATGTCTACGACTATTCGTTATTGTTTCTAAATAACATCATGTGCCTTTTTACGCATTAATCGCAGAATTATGCGCCAGTCAGAGTCTGTTGTAATACAGAAAAAAATTCCCCTATTCCTAGCTATACTTTCTCCTCAACAAGGAAGCGTTCTACATTCATGAACTTTTGTTCATTAGAGTTCTTTTTCAGCACTAATTTAAACTTTTCTAAAGTTAGTATTACATTCACACCCTTTATACATAACTTTTACGCTGAGCTCGATCGGTCTTCACTTTTAATGTCCAATATCTTACAAGCAACGTTGTGCTCGTCATAGCCGTGTGTCTTTAGGACCCGCTTCCGTGCGCGCAAACGAGGGTTCAAGTCCCGGCGCTGGATGGCGATTTTCTCTGTTGGGTATAGGGAAAAAATTCTAAGCACAATACCCCACTCCACCCAGGTGTCTGAAATTGGTACCGGTCTTGGCCGGGGGAAAGCGTCATGGCGTCCTGGTGTTAGTTATAAGGCATTTGAAAATCCAATGTACAAGGTGATATGTATCAGGCTCGAAATTGGAAATAAAGCATCCGTAGATGCCGTTGTTTGTTCGTTGCTTGTTTTCCTAACTCATACGCATGCGCTCTGTCATATTTCCGTATGCGTACGCATGTCCGGCGTCACATCTTCCCCTCTGCTGCCATATTCCCTCAAATCTCCCCTCCCTCTTCAAGAAGGGGGGCTCCGTGGCTGACAGTTATAGTCTGATAATTCACCCCCTGACGGCCCCTTCCGTTATAGACGATTCCAGGGGCACAAATTTTCGCTGCTTTTCGCCATGCCGTCCCGAAAGTCCACCCCCCCCCCTCTATAAATGTCCTGCTATTCCTCCCCCTCTTCCCTTCCCCCACACAAGCGTAAGTCACATTTCAGTCAGAAAATAACCGTCAGGAAATGACGTAATCTTCGTCCGATGTGTTTTGCTCGGCTGCCCGTATTCTGGATACGGTCTAAGCGAGCGACAATGTTGTGACCTTCTTAAGCGAGGGCGCGACGCGAACTTCAAATTCGTATTTGATGATAAAAGCTCCTTCTGCTGAAAAACACGAATTCGTAACGGACGGATAGTGTTTTGCAGACGAGCCCCGGGAAAAATAGATTGATGAGAATAGATTGAAATCCCGAGATTGTGAAAATATTGAGTGCAATTTTTTTCCCAGTGATATAGGGTTGTAGAGTAGCAAATTAATTTTTTTTAAAAGAGCTTTAAATGGGCCCACTACTGGCTCTCATTTCTGCACATTGTACTTTTCTTGTATTAACCCTTTTCTATTTTCCCATTACCTTTTTTTCCTATTTTGATTTGGTGGGACTAATGTTGCATTGCAGCGCAGCTGTGAGGTAGTCATACAGTCAATGTAATCATACAGTAAATGTAATTATACTTTAAATTCTGTTGAATAGTTTTAAACGAAAAAATCATTTCCGTTTTCATTTGGGTTATATAAGTATGTAATACACTGCTCTGCAGATAATCTCCTAGAGAGAAAAAATCAAAATCATATTAAAATCATAATCTATTTATATATAAAATATAGTTAGCAAGCAATTTTTTTCTAATACATGCTGAGCAACACAACGTGTGTGAAATCAAAATTATTCCGAAAACAAAATAAATTCTCAACTTTCGAGGCTCCACCAAATATTTTACCAGCTTGGTGAAAATACGCCGTGGGTGTTTCAAAGCTTTCAAGGTTTTGAAATTTATTTTTCTTTTCCAGAAGATGGCACTTGAAAAACAGGGAAGACCCTCATGTGATACCAAACCTCTGCGCATGCGCGCTGCGCAGGCGGAGACAAATGCAACGCAGCAGCTCGCACGGACGGCAAAGCTTTCGTAATTGCCTAAAAATATTTCTGCAGGAACGTGTAGCAAAGATTTTCTTCACGATAGTTCTAGAGAGCAGGTGACCTCGCTAGGTAAATTTCCTTTTTTGAAAGCCCATGGCGCTGCTCGAACTCACAGGGAAGAAACAAAGGTTTCGTAGGATAAGCAACTTTCAAAGCAAGAATGTGTGCGCATTCAAGCAAGCATAGCATTGAGTACGTGCTTGCCATGTGCATTTAATTAATTCTGTGTCATTCAATTAAAGATTGCATTATCTGAACTATAGAATCATGTTATATTTATAATGGCAAAAATGGCTTTTGTGTGTATGGTTTTGGTTGAAAACTTGAGCCCACCAGAGGGAGAGTGATTTTTCCGCAGTTGCTGTTGAGGCATTGAAGCCAAGTATTTATATCCTCTTTCTTTTGTCACTAAGAAATTTAGTCAAAAAGTTTTACCTCATTAATGAACTTTAGTAACAAGATCATCATTTAGATAAAGTATTAAAAACATTTTTTATTCTATAATAGGAGGCTCTCATCATCATACCAAGCGCGGCTTTTTGAAACCATCAGACAACTATCTGAAATTTGACAACTTTGAAACCCGTGTATCTGAGTAACTAATAGAGAGACGCAACCTTTTTGCCAATATCTTTTTGTGCCTGCGACTCACTCTCCAGACAGAGGAAGATCTGGGGATAACTGGCGCACATAACTCGTTTTCTCTCTACGTGTCATTTGGAACTGTTAGATTCTAGGGCCTCACATACATTGATGATGCTTTCTAGGTTCATTACCCCTACTTTGATGTGTTAATCAATTGTTATAATATCCCTATTCTGTTGTGTTAATCAAATGTTGAAATAACCAAGGAAAATCTTTTTTCAAAGCAACTTTACAATAAAAGCGATGGAGAAGAAGTACTTTAAAAATATTTACTTTGAACGTCTCGAGCCTGAGCTCATTCTCAACAAAAATTCTGCGAATAAAATAATAAACATGTCAGTTCACTCATGAGTACGAATATAAGCACGAAAAAACGAACCAAAAATATTAATAATTTATCGGTTGGCTATTTTCAGAGGAGATGCACTCTGCATTTCGTTGAGAGAAGGTTTGAGCTTATGAATGAATAATGACTCTAAAATACATAGGTCTAAGTTGGCGGTACAAGTATCTAATATTTTAAATTTGCTGATGGCAATTATCTGTTCACAGGAACCATTACTACAAAGTTGTCTTACACTAGAATGAGTAGGAGAAGTAAGTAAGCGACCTGTAAAATGACGGTACGTTGCATGTTCAGCAACTCTGACGTAAAGTGCTCGGTGGGTGGAACCCACATACTGCGATGCGCAACGCGCACAACTAAAATTATAGACGAGAGAAGATCGCATGCCGGTCGGGAGTACATCTTTAAATCTAAAAAATGATCCTATGGTACATTTGTTGACTAAAATAATGCGAAGGGAAATTTCTGGAAAAAATTAGTCAAAAGCATTAAAAGGTCTTTTCTCAACTTTTCCGATTGATATCCAAAATATGGCAAAATACAGTAACTGTAGTTTAAAGCTTGAATACGAGATTTCAGAATAAATTTACTATTCAGGAACTTATTAATCGCACGAGAAATAACTGAATGTGGAAAACCATTGGTTGTAAAATAAGACTGTAAAAAAGTAAATTCTTTAAGAAGGTCAGTGAAGTTAGAACAAATATTTTAGGCGCGAGTTATGAGGGTTGAAATGCTATTAAGTTTAAATCACTTGCTAAGTTTTTTATGCGGAAATAAATTAGGATGTTTTACAATTATTATGTTATAATCAACGATGCTATAATTATCCCTACTCTGATGTTATAATCAAATGGTGTAATCAATAATAATGTGTAAAAATAATAATGCTATAATCAATGATGTTATAATTATCTATACTCTTATGGTAGAATCAAACGTTATAATTTATTATAATGTATAACAATTGCATTAAAGTACTTTCTACAATATAATTATAATACATTTTACTGTTATGAACAATTGTGTTACAATTATCATTACTCTGATGTTTTGATCAAAAGTAGGTAACAAGTCCTCTTTCCCCTTGACTGAGACAGGACGCATACGCTAAGACCACAACACCACCACCACCAACATCACCACATTACCACACCACCACACCACCACCACCACCACTCCACCACCACCACCACCACCACCACCACCACACCACCACCACCACCACCACCACCACACCACCACCACCACCACCACCACCACCACCACCACCACCACCACCACCACTCCACCACCACCACCACCACCACCACCACCACCACCACCACCACCACCACCACCACACCACCACCACCACCACACCACCACACCACCACCACCACCACTCCACCACCACCACCACCACCACCACCACCACTCCACCACCACCACCACCACCACCACCACCACACCACCACCACCACCACCACCACCACACCACCACACCACCACCACCACCACCACCACCACCACCACCACCACAACCACCACCACCACAACACCACCACCACCAACATCACCACCACCACCACCACACCACCACCACCACCACCAACACCGAGGCTCCCAACAACCGGCAGGCAATTTCACGAAGCTTCACAACACGCGACGGTCCAGTGACGCTGCTAGTTATTCTGCGCGGATCATAACAGGCGAGTGCGAGTTTTCAAATTAATAAGTTAAGTAGCCCAGCGATTAAATACTGTGGTTAGTAGGTAAAGTTTTAAGTAGATCAGCTCTAAAATATTGTTGTACAGTATAGACCGCTTAGGTGAGGCGCAACTATAATGAAATTTTGATGAGTTTTCAGTTTTGATAGATAGAGTACATGTGAGATCACGCTTTGCTCTGAATATCGCTCATTTGCAACGTGTGCTAATGTGCCTCCAAAATTAGTATTGGTATCGCAGCTCTGATATTAGTCTTTAATAAGACTGTACAACTTGAATTATTTGAACTTATATAAGAACTTCCTTCTACGGAGGTGTAAAAACTTCTACATAATTTAGACTATAGATTTTCTACCCTAGACCCATTCTTGATTCAAAATTGCAGGACAAGGTATTGACCAGGCACGAACAGTCATTTGGCTAAACATAGTAGCTTATTGATCGGAGGAACTTTAGCTATGAAACAATTACAACGAGCTGAGAATCTTAACTTGCATAAAGTTACATCCAGTCGACCGTTTCACGACGCGTGGGTAGCGCAAGCCACTGGAACGTCGCAAATCAAAGTGAAAGCGCGTATTTGATTTCCCGGTCCCCTGAATACAGGTTCTCCAGAGGCACAAGTAGGCAATATTTTGCTTCCTCAAGTGCCACTTATCCTCCTGAATATTAATTTAGAATACTGCAGAATGAGTGACATGGAAGACGTCTCCACAAGATGTTTTTGTTTTATGTACGAAGAGATGAGGTTGTAGCACAATACCTTTAGAACCTGTGGTTTTCAGCAGGTTTACTCTTTGGAGTAGGTTGAGTTGTGCAAAACCGCAGCAAATTCTGTCCTCATACATATGAAATTGAGGATGGTTTAGTTAGAGATCATCAGACTTTATACCGTCAGCGTTGCGTTAGACAGGAATCATTTCTGCCTGAAAAACATTCCCATCCAGTTGTCATTCATTAACAAATCAATCGCTTCGACGAGTACTTCCTTAGAACAATGTAATTTCCTCTCCCATTCAAATGGGTGAATACAAATGCATAGATAAAACAGGCCAAACAAGTTAATTTGTTTTTGTAATCTCGCAGAAACACATGTAAAATATTCGTCCCCCTTTTCTAAACTGGGAAGAATAATTTTTAAGCATTAGTTTAAATGTACGAGGAGTTCGTGAGACTCGAACTCAGGACTAGAAATAACCGCGCCAACACGCTATCGATTGCACTTTCGATCACCCTAAAAGGTGATCGAAGCACAACGAAAGCAATGTTTGGCACAGTGAAAGCAGGTGCACTGTCCTGACAGATATATTTTATTCCCATATGTATCGAGAGCTCAAAGTCTAGTCACCCTAGCGTGTTGGCGCGGTGATCTCTAGTCCTGAGTTCGGGCCTCACGAACTCCTCGTTCATTTATTTCATTTGAAAAACCTTGTGGAAGCAGTGTCTTCCCGTACCAGATTCATTAACTGTTTCTGGGGGTGACTAGACTTTGAGCTCACGAAGCATTAGTTTAGTTTAAGCATTAGATATTAGTTTTTGCCTATAATGATTTATTGCTTTCATCTGGGCCATGTCATTCCGTGCATCATGTTTGATGCAAATTAGAGATAAAATACTGTTTTAGTTGTGAGTGGAAATAAATACTGGGTCCAGTACGAACACCTCGGCGTGCAGTGTTCGGCGTCTCACATAAATGTGCGTTCAGTGTCTCACACAAAACACAGTGTCTCATATAAATGTACATTCAGGGTCTCGCGTGAAGACCTGTGTCTCACGGTAATGTGCGTTCAGTGTCTCACATAAATGTACATTCAGTGTCTCACATAAAGCACAGTGTCTCACTTAAATATACATTCAGTGTCTCACATAAATGTACATTCGGTGTCTCACATAAAACACAGTGTCTCACATAAATGTACATTCAGTGTCTCACATAAAACACAGTGTCTAACATAAATGTGCGTTCAGTGTCTCACATAAAGCAGTGTCTTACCCAGATATACATTCAGCGTCTCACATAAAGCACCTACGAGTGCATGTAAGGGGCTTGGACAACAGTCCAAAAATACTCATTTATGTAAAACTGGAAATTAAAACTCGAGTGAGGTCAATGTATGTTCAGTGTCCCAAATAAAGCACACATACGAGTACACGTAGGCGGCATGGATAGCGGTCCAAAAACGTTCATTTTTTTAAACTGGAAATTAATGCTCGAAAAATAGTGTTTCAGCGACGTCTGAGACCGTCAGCGTTGCGTAAGGAACTTCGCTCGCCGTCGTTTTTTTTTTTCGGACGGAACCGCAGAGAAAATCTCATGGTAAGTCGCCTGCTTTAAAACAAAGAGCAGGGATGGCAGCGGTGAGTTATAACGTCTTTAGCGTCTGCTCATTGCTGCGGCGTTGTCCAGAGACCGTCATCAGGCTTTATTTCAAAAACGCCCGCAGAATGGACAAAGACTTGTTTTATCCTGACGCAAAATGCTGTACTTTTCCAGGCATAAAAGACCGGCGATTGCTGTGGATGAGGTACCATTGTAGGGCAATCTACAGTATGTAGGCGAAATTTCCGGATCGGCTTCGAGTGGGGAGGTTTTTAAAAGGGAACTTGTTATTTCTACTCTCCTAATCAAAGCTTCCTTAACATTTATTTTAACGAACGACTGTGGCTTGAGCAAAAAATCGTCTTTTTAAAAATTCTCGGTTATTAGATGAATTTTCAGACAACATACTTGGTGTGTACTGGAATGGGACATGAAATATGAATGGAATGTTCTGCTGTAGCACTGAATATTTGCTTGAGCTTGAGAGAGCTGTAGCAAAGTTCAATTGACTAGATTTAGCTGCTGCCATCATCAGAAAAAATCATCCTTTTGGACGAATCTTAAGTAAAAACGGAAATTAAAATAAATAATTCTGTATTCTTTTAGATTGACTAGAGAGCCAACTGAAGCAAGCATCACATTCACATTGATATGAGAGCCATAGTTAATTCCGATCCAATGTGCGGCGAGGGACGAACAATTCATCAGAAAGCTCTAATTTGGCCGTGGATTTTTTGCCCGCTCAATACACGGAGTTTCAATCAAATTAATTCACAATAAATACCCCAGTAGGAATTTTGTGACGCAATTAAACATGGTCCATTAAAGAACATTAACGTGCGTACTTGTGTTTTCATTTTAAAGATTTAGTAATATCACAACCTCTGATAGCCTTCGAAAAAAGGAATTATCGTTCAAACCTAGAGACCACATCTATTCTGCACAACATCTTTTTGATATAAGAATCTTCAATGTGTCCAAGTGATAATGTAGGTTGGGAATTATTTTTGTACGTAAATACAAGTATTATAAAACTATAAAGTGTTTATAACAAAGTGATATCATTGACAGTATGCAACATTTATGTTAGAACATGATTTATTGATTTCTAAATATTGCTCTGTGTTCGTGATGAGATGCTGCTACTCATTTTCATAGAAAATAACCAATTTATCACAGCTCAATAGGATTCATTAGCCCTCTCATCAGATATGAAGATAATTCTAGTTATGTAGCGTACAATAAGACTGTCGCGTGAGAGTTATGTAACTGCAGCTGAAGGAAGCACTTATATGAATGCAGTTACTGACTTCGTATATGTAAGCAAATAAACTATAAATACAATAATGCATTAACAGAATACGCGTAACTAGTGGCATGTAGCCTTGCCATTTCATAGAATGAACGTGAACTCTAGAGAAAATTTAGGCCTAGCAATGAATTTTGAACTGAACTTCCAATCTTTAATTTCAGCCGATCAAGGGAGCGACGGACAAAATTCATAGCTTAGTCTGGAGTTGTAAGCCAAGCAAATAAGATGTTTTACTTGGGCTGGCAAATTTCAGGCAACTTCTATGAATTCATAGGCTATAAAAAGATCGCGTGTGGGGATGCAGTTAACAATCTTTAGCTATTAATTTTTCGTATAAAAATACTCAATCAGGAAAAAGTTGACCTTATTGATCAACCTTACCTTGTAATTAGAACATGAAACCTAAAATATTCATTGCACTATAATAACTTTGAGTTCGATCAAATGATTTATGCTCTGAATTTGCCAACAATAATATCTGAATATTGAGACGCCGCTGATAGCACTATTACTATTTACTATTACTATTTGAATTGCTCCTCGACAAAACCGTAATATATTTTGCATGAAATAATTTCTGCCTGATGAACGTGCATATCCCGATGTGAGATGGACTAATTAAGTACGCGTTGAGTTAACAATTTTCTCATTCCATTAAATGAAGCAATGCGCAATCAAACCTAGATAACAAAAAATTAAACCTGAATTCGAGTAAGCGCCGCAGAGATCAGAGGCTGGCATTATTGCGGCCGTAAATTCGCTGAGCAAATCTGCACTAAAGGACGGACGGCGGCACAACTTCAGAATTCGGTGTCTGTCATTGCAGTCCGCGCTCCGGCCTAATTGCGGAGCGGACCTAAACTTCGCTGACGTCCGACTTGTGGCCGCGGCTGTGGCGCTTTGGTGGAGTCGCAGAATTTGGGGCTGATAAAACCGGTGACGGTTTGGTGGAGTAACAGAATCTGGAGATACTAAAACCGGTGACGGTTTGATGGAGCTACAGAATTTGAGGCTGATAAAACAGGTGATGCTTTGGTGGAGTGACAGGATCTGGGTATGCTAAAACTGGTAAGAATTTGGTGGAGTGGCAGAATTTGGGGATACTAAAACTAGTAACGCTTGGATGCTAAAGCCGTGGTAATTTGATGGAGTGTCAGAATCTTTAGCTGGTAAAACTGGTGATAGTTCGTTGGGTATCAGAAGCTTGGGTTGCGAAAACTGGTGAAAGTTTGTTGGAAATTGCGGAAATTGGTGCTGCTGAAACTAGTTATGGTAAAGTGGAGAGACAAATAATGGTGGACTCAACGGAGTGATGTTTTGTTGAAGAGCAGATGGTGGCACTTCTAAAGCCAGTGATGCTTTGTTGCCGAATTCTCAGACGTTTTCTTGCATGCTGCCCCAGGCGTTATGTTCATAAGTGTTTTTATTCATTAATGAATGCCAAGACATTTTGTAGCCTCAGATGAACAATGGCAGGTGCAGCTTGCAACTTTTTAATGGTTGATTCAATTTCAACTCTGTTGCTAGGTGAGAGGGTTTGGGTACGAAGGTACGAGTGGGTACATCAACCCCACTAGTTACTATTTATTAGGGTTGAATGACTACCAAACCACGCCTAGTTCTGGCTGAGCACAGGAAGGACGTTGCTATGACATCGCTTCAGTGCCATGTTACGTATTCGATTTGTCTGTGATGAATCCTCTTTGAGATTACGACACTGCAAAGCCACAAATTATATATGACCCTATTTTGCTTCCTTCTGTCTATCAGTGTTATTGAATTAATGAGTTGCCGCCACCACCTGCATCGTAATGAGGGAAATAAGTCTATACAATTTCAATATGAACATGAAGGTAATTTTAGTTCACATTTTGGTAGCGCAACTTCATGAGATCGGGCCTTCGAATAACATTTTCTAATTGTGTTGAAAATCTCAGTTTATCTCGTAAGTAACAAATAAATAGACGCTCAGGAAAAAATCTGAATATTAATTATTAATTGAAATTGCTAACACGTGTTATCGCAAAAGAATTACGAGAAGGAGCAAGTTGCTATCACTAAATACATTCGGAGCTCAAATGAAATTAGCAGATCGCTGACCGCACTTCACAAGAACGAATGATCAAAAGTAGTGGGGGCGATCCAAGAGGTAATCTCGCTTTTGTCGACGTCAAATGAGCTGGTATGGAAATTTCTTTGCTATTGAGAAATCACAGAGACGGAGTTCACTCCTAATTGCGATGCTACTTCAAGGAACTGTTCGAAGATGAGAGTAAATGCGTAATATCTTAAAAATATACTTTATCCTTTGTTCAGTTTCTCGATGATGGGGGACGAGAATTAAAATCGGTAAGAATGAGTAAGTACATAGCAGTGTGTTCTTACTGACGCACCACACGGTGGAGGTACTTTCCTCGATGTCAACTCGCTCTGTGCTCTAATTCCTCTGCCTGAAAGTAATCTACGCTAAGCCTAAAGGCGATCGTTTTTAGACTCGATTTGCTAATACTGACTCTGAATGTTTTTTTCTGACTCAGATCTGTTTATCGCTGCGGACAACGAAGCTCTAAAAAATGACTTGTAAATTTTTATGTTACCGCTGCAATTAATCATAAAGAGTGCACCTCGAATAAGAGCATTGCAGGAAGTCATTATCAGGACAGAGAAAACGAAGAATTCCCACACGTGTGGGGGTACGCGATCATACCCCAACAGTTGTGGAAACTGGGCTTTGTGCGTATTTCAATTCAAAGTAAGCACCCAATATATAAAAAACAGTAATTTACCTCGACACAGTGTAAAATACAGAAGTTAATTCTCATGCATTTGACTCCGGAAGTGAGAGAGACGATAAAAAAAACGATGCACTCTATGCAAGATTCAGGTTGCGACTACATGTCAATTTTTTATTTTTTATTATTATTCTTTTTCGACCTTTGAAGAGCGGTGAAGAGTTTCAAGGCCCCTCCGGGCAGGTCTTGAAGTTTTTCAGAATAAAGATTTTGAAACGCGCTGTGATGAACACAAAGCAAAGAAGCGGGGATGAAGAAAAATGAAACATGTTTTTGTTGATCCATTGCCCACTCGCTAATAACGACTTACGTGTAATTATACACTTTCTTAATTGCGACCATTGCATTTTGCCTCACCGAAGAGCAGAAATAAAGCATCAGAAAGTATTTTTCGTACCCCCTTCAAAATTACTGCAGCATTCGCTGATCTGATGGTTTGAGATCGTTCATGCCCGCACGAATTACCACACACAATTAATAACTTTTAAAATAGTAGGAGAAGATACTCAAAGCAATCATTAAGTGCTTGAGATATCTCATGCAAAATGAATACTAATGTCTTCATCTTCAAGCATCACTCCAAACGGGCTTGTTTTGAAGTCATTTTTTATATTTTCTTTGCTGTTCGAAATACTTACAGATAATTGTGAATCGGTGTTAGAAAATTCATCTCGTTTCCATGGCTCTTTGATAACAAAATAAATGAAAATTGGTGACGAGTAACATAAAATTCAACTTGTTTCTTTGGATTTTTGCAAACAAAATAAAAATCTAGACTGTCATTGGTGCCTTCAAAACATTGTAACTATTTAACATTCAACAGGCAGTAGTTAACTTTAATAAGACAAGGAAAGGGAGAAAGGTTAATTGTAATTTAAACAGGCTTTTCAGCACCATTTAATGCTCCGAAAGGCATCAGAACATTTGTGTCTAATTTTTACCAAACATAAGTGAGGTCATTTTTCGACAAACATGTGTTGCATTAGGCTTTGATGTGAGGAAAACAGCACAAATTTGACGCCATCGCAGCGTGTAGCGATTTTCTCTACTGACTAGGTCAGTTGTGGGATCACGTGGATTTATCATTCAAGCAATTTAACAATTTATTCACCACAAGCAACACAGCAATTGATTTAAAATCTTTGAAATTTTGAAATTATGAAATTATGAAATTGGGAAGTTGGGAAATAATGAAATTAGGAAATTATTGGGAAATTGGGAAATTATGATATTATGACATTGGGAAGTTGGGAAATAATGAAATTATGAAATTAGGAAATTATTGGGAAATTGGGAAATCATGAAATTATGACATTGGGAAATTGGGAAAATATGAATTGGGAAGTTGGAAAATTATGAAATTATGAAATTGGGAAATTATTGGGAAATTGGGAAATTATGAAATTATGAAATTGGGAAGTTGGGAAATAATTAAATAATGAAATTAGGAAATTATTGGGAAATTGGGAAACTGGGAAGTTATGAAATTATGAAATTGGGAAGTTGGGAAATAATGAAATTATGAAATTAGGAAATTATTGGGAAATTGGGAAATTATGAAATTAGGAAATTATTGGGAAATTGGGAAATTATGAAATTATGACATTGGGAAATTGGGAAAATATGAATTGGGAAGTTGAGAAATTATGAAATTAAGAAATTATTGTGAAATTGGGAAATTATGAAAATATTAAGATTTTGGGAGATTATACACTTGCAGCAGTGGCACCCCAATTTTCACAACATGAGAAATAAGCATTTCCAATAACGTTTTTTTTGCAGCCCAAGAAACAATTTTTAAAGAATCAACTCATTAAATCGATGTATATTAATCGATGAAAATGCATAGAACACAACATAGTACTCTCTGAAAGTAGTAACTTTATGAAAGTAGTGATCATTGGTACAAAAAACGCCCAGATGAGAATAGAGAACAAAAGTACTGATGTGATAATTGTACCTTACATGACACGAGAAGTTACTTATGATAATTCTGTAAACATTGTGGAATTATTGTATTACATGAAATAATCTAACTCCATAGTTCCCGCTTGAAAAAAAGATATCTCATTTCAAGTTACCTAAAGAATAACCACCCAGAGATGCGTTTTCTTCAGATGAGCCAGTCATGCTTCTCCAGATTTGTATCCAAAATGACAAGGCTCTAAATAGTTCCAATCTTAAGTTTCCTTTCTCGCGCACCTTAGATTTTTTTCAGCATGCTTTTAATTATTTATTTTATTATTTTTCAAATATTGATTTTTCAGCATGAATTTTTGAAATTATTATTTCAAATTATTTTTCAGCATGAGAAAACGAAAGCTCGGAGGAAATAGACAAAGTGAGTTTGAAGTTTTCATTGGTTTACTTCTAGGTACGGGCGCTGAAAACCACAAGCTGAGACATAGCAGATTTGTCACCTTTTCAAAATATGCTTAAATTTATAATAGTCCTCTAAGTAAATTTCACTACGCCGAAAGTAAATTTTACGTTAAAATCAGTAGCAAAAACTCTCAAATACTCCATGCTTTGTACACGAGTGGGAAAGTGAAATTCATAAATACAGTGCGAGCTCGAAAAAATCCCACTTAATGAACCTGAAATCAGCAACGAACATGACCAAACTTCATCAGACTCGAGCCCGGCGAATTGCAACCCTCCTCGAGCAAGCGCTATAAGCTTACGTGATTCGGAGCACGAAAGCCGCAATTGTTCGGTGAGTTTAGGTGCAAAAATTCCGGAGGAGCGGCAAGCACAATCATGCGGAGGTCTAATTACGCAGAATTAATGAGGATAAGTGAGCTCGAGGCTCAGAGCAGCGACACAGACCAACCCTCTCACGCCCTGCAATTTAGTCAGATCTAAAATGACGAGTCTGTCGAGGCTGCAAGTGAATTAAAGCAAATTCCGAGGGACTAATTGCGGCTTCCGAACATCGTCTGCCTCAAGATTTTGAGAAGATGGTCGCTAAGTCATAAGCATCACATGCGTCTCGTTCGTGATCTCTGATAATTGTAACTTGGTATTCATCACCAAAAGCCACTAGCTGATATCTTTGACGTACGTAACTGAAAAAATACCAGACCCATAAGCAATAACGCGCCTGTCTCAATGAGATTAGGATTTTCTTTTTCACCAACAAAACGCATTCAAGGATCGTTTTAAGTTTTCTAAGATAATTTGCTTGACTCTTAACCGCGTGAATTTATTTTCTCATAGAACCGTAATTAGGACTACTGTTATTACTCTGACACCAGCCAACTTGTGTTTGTACTTGACAATGAAATAAAGGAGAAACTGCCACTTTCAAGTGAACTTCAGAGAACCCATTAGGGCTCAAACTGAACGTGGTGGAAATACGTATATTTCAGCAATTTGTAGAAGTTGACTTTGGCATCGACGTGGCTGATAATAATTTATCAGTAATAGCAGTAAGAGAAAGGCCAAGCTTGAACTTTTGATTAGAATTGAAAGGATCAAAGCACCAATTGAAAGGAAAAAAGAGAAGTGAAACAAAGTGCGACTAAGTGTCCGCCACTTGTAGTAATTGTGATGAGTGATTGATAAATAATTGATGATAAATTTAGAAGTGTGGGAATGTAGTTCCTCTGATTTTTTCCTGGGGCGGAAACTTTGAAATGTGGAGAATTAGAGAAAGTAAATCGCTTAGGAAGTGATAATCTTTATAAGATCTAATGAAATAAAGCGATGTCGTAGAGTCCGGCATGAAGTCATGAAGTGGAGCTAACTCTACAAGAAGTCTCTCACGTGTGTGTGTGTGTGTGTGTGTGTGTGCGTGTGTGTGTGTGTGTGTTGACATCAAAGCATATGCAAGCGACTTAATCTTACGGAGACAATTATTGAGTGAAGTCAGGTTAAAAAAAGATTAAGTAGAGCGAGAAAGAGTGTAAGGAATATACCAAGATTTGAGTGACTTGCATGAGAGCTATGAGAGGAATTAGGGCTTGACTGGGGGGATTAAGCGGCGATGGGAACTGACTAAGAAATCCTTTGATGAAAACAGGAATTAACTAAGGTTCATTATTTATTGCTTTAATATTCATACGAGAAACACACTCATTACAGCGGTATCTAACGGTATGATTTTCCGCATCGTTACTAACACAAAAGTAGTGATCATTTATAACCAAAATGATTTGAAAAAATCGATATGTACATATACCTAGGCTACTTTTTTTTAGCATTCGCAAGCCGTGAGCGACACACAGGTATAAAATACATCACAGACCTCCCTAAAATGAACACTAATATTGACGCTGTGATACTGAAATTTTTCGGTACACATTTTCGTGAACAACAGACATGTATGAAATCTATCACAATGTACCCTAAAATGTAGCCTATTATTGACGCTAATATTGATACTGAACATTTGCATGCCATATTTTCGCGCACGACATACAAACATAGAATACATCACACTGCACCCTTAAATGTACGCCATAAACGGCGCTGTGATGCGGAACATTTGCGGGCCACATTTTCCGAATCAAATGGTACAAGAAATAATTGGAATTGGACCTTATGCGGGCCGTGGTCGTAATGGTAGCGGCGCGCTGCGCAAGAGTGGCGGTGGCATCAGTAATTGCACTCCCTCGGCGCAATTATGGCAGGGCAATTATGGGAAGGCCAATCAAGGGGGGTTATGAATATGCTAAGCCAATCAGGTTATTATGACAATTTAAGTCGTTAATTGGGAAAAACATTCCAGACCGTAAAGAAGTTGGTGAACAAAACCAGGGAAACGTGCGTAGGAAATTTGGAAATGGAACTACGAGCAGGGCAATTTTCATCGTCAAATGCTAGTTGTGGGAAAACAAACGGAAAAATGGAAACTTGGTGACGTATTTCATACGTCTAGAATGAAGATTCACACTTCACTCTGACTTTATTTGATGAGAAGTTTGTGTGAACTGTAGGAAAAAAACACAAGTAAGAAATTAATGAGAAGGCTACAATCTTTTAATATCAGGCTAAACTGTACGCCAAACTGTGAACATATCCTTTCTTAATGATGTTAAAAACTAATAGATGAATTTACATTAAAGTTTCAGGGCTTAAGGACTCCCCTAATGGATGAGCGCTGTGAAAAAGAATTCCTGCGCGAATCCAGTAACGAACGAGAGCATTCATTTTCTATAACTCTGAATCTCAAATTATTAGAATTCTGAGAGTTTTTTAATGTAAATCCTGCTCATTGAAGTATTTTAAATACCTTACCAATTACACAAGGGTACTCATTCCTCTGATAACTTATATTCATGTATTGGGAATTCAAAAGTATTTGACAATGAAAAAGAACTCGCTAACTTAGCTACGAGTACTTAGGATGATGTTTATCGGCGCTTAATGAATGATTGTTCATTGTTATAACTACTTTGAGAAATGTTCTTCTAGAATTTATTAAATGAACGTCTAGTGCTCTTTTCTTTAATGTCATGAAAAATTCATCATGGATTCAAAACAGTTAGTGAAATGTTGGTCCGACAAGCTGCATCAGAATAAACATTATCCGTAGAAAATTTTCAAGTTTTCAATTAAAATCTGACTGAAAAAACTCACTCAGTAACTGGCAACCATGCAGGATTGTCAGTTGTAATCCAATACTCAGTATCTAGCAGCCATATACAATCCTGCACTCAGTATCTGGCAACTCTGCTCGATTGCCAGTTGCTGAGAGCTTTTTCTGGCTTAATTGAATACAAAAACTCCAAAAACGAAATGATTGAGCCGGAAAATAGATGATTTTTCAACCTGGTGTAAGACGCTCTAGAGCCATCCGTAGCATGGCTACAATAAACCTCCTGCTCCCAAAAGCATCCGTAACACGGTTACAACACACCTCTTGCTCCCAGGAGCCTCCGTAGCACGGCTTCAAAACACCTACCGCTCCCAAGAGCCTCCGTAGCACGGCTACAACACACCTCCTGCTCCCAAGAGCCTCCGTAGCACGGCTACAACACACCTCCTGCTCCCAAAAGCCTCCGTAGCACGGCAACAACACACCCTACCGCTCCCAAAAGCCTCCATAGCACGGCTACAACACACCCTACCGCTCCCAAGAGCCTCCGTAGCACGGCTGCAACACACTTCTCACTCCCAAGAGCCTCCGTAGCACGGCTACAACACACCTCCTGCTCCCAAGAGCCTCCGTAGCACGGCTACAACACACCTCCTGCTCCCAAAAGCCTCCGTAGCACGGCAACAACACACCCTACCGCTCCCAAAAGCCTCCGTAGCACGGCTACAACACACCCTACCGCTCCCAAGAGCCTCCGTAGCAAGGCTAAAACACACCTCCTGCTATCAAGAGCCTCCGTAGCACGGATACAACACACCTCCCTCTCCCAAGAGCCTCCTTAGCACGGCTACAACACACCCTACCGCTCCCAAGAGCCTCCGTAGCACGGCTGCAACACACTTCTCACTCCCAAGAGCCTCCGTAGCACGGCTACAACACACCTCCTGCTCCCAAGAGCCTCCGTAGCACGGCTACAACACACCTCCTGCTCCCAAAAGCCTCCGTAGCACGGCAACAACACACCCTACCGCTCCCAAAAGCCTCCGTAGCACGGCTACAACACACCCTACCGCTCCCAAGAGCCTCCGTAGCAAGGCTAAAACACACCTCCTGCTATCAAGAGCTTCCGTAGCACGGATACAACACACCTCCCTCTCCCAAGAGCCTCCTTAGCACGGCTACAACACGCCCTTTTGCTCCCAAGATACGGTCAACCATCCTACAGAAGAAGGCATCTTCCTCCAGCTAATGCTGCTCTCTTTTTAGAGCTTTTTTGGGGCACAACTTAAGTTTGCCGTCACTGACAATAATTAACAGAGAGTTTTTCAGCTAAGTTGTTATGACGCAACTTCTCAGAAATATTTTGCAGCATCTCAATTTTTAGGTAACGGTGGCTTCATTCCGAGTTCTGAAAAAAATGACGTGAATTTTGCTAGCAGAGACATCACGAGAGCTAAGTGGAGGTGTGGTGATGCAGGCATCAAAGGGAACTAAAACCTGACTATGATAATGTTGCTGAGATTTCATGCGCGCGTTGATTATAGTTGGAAATTTTGAGGGTTAAATTCGAACTCATTGCTCTCATTCTCAGTGATTGGGATTTCCTATCCATTTAGTTTGTTTATAAAATTCCACCCTCTTAAAATGATGCATTATATATACACCAGCTTGGTATATGATGTTGGGAATTCTTTCAATATTTTTATTCAGGGTCGTCAGTACTTACTAGCGTTAAAAAAATAGGCTGAAAAATAGGCTCTGGCGCGTAGGATTTCTCTCTCCTAGATGTACAGTTCAAACCTGAGATTCAAGCTAAACCTTTGCCTGGTCTTATTTTAAAAATTAGATTGTCATTTCTCCTCTTCTTCGTACACAGTACTTCTTCGTTTAGTCCCCTCAATTATCATCATCTTCGTTAACCATTGTTGGTCTTCTCTCACATCTACGAACAATAAATCTCAAATCCTCGCGTTTAATTTAATTTAACTCATTGTCTTAACTCAAGCTCTTCGTTCACTGCGTCTTCCAGTCTTCTTAACATTTATCTCCCATAGGTTCCCTTCGATTGAAATCATGAATAGTGATAACATGCATCTGAAAATAAATCAAATTTATGTAACAGTGCAATCATAATTGCATGCTATTTCAGAAAATTTGTGGTTATAGGAGTATGGAATATTACTTGATGGAAACGCAACTGAGTTCACGAATGTTAAAATTCGCAGATGGTTCTTTCTAAACACAAAAGGTAGCTAACATACTCTGACACTGAGCTGTAAACTAGTTTTTTTATATTTCAATTACCAATATTTCTGATTTCACTCGCGTCTTTGTCCCCAGAGATCGTTTTCTGGCTAAACTCTCACAAAAAACTCTCCTGAACAAAACTCTCACTGTCCTAACCACATCCCTTAACCTTGTACTAGCGTTCTAGACCACGAACTAGTATCTTTAAACAAGGACTCAAACAACGTCTAGGACTAGCGTTCTAGACCACGAACTAACATCGTTAAACAAGGACCCAAACATCGTCTTGTACTAGCGTTCTAGACCACGAACTAGTATCTTTAAACAAGGACCCAAACAACGTCTTGTACTAGCATTCTAGACCCCGAACTAGCATCTTCAGACCCAGAACGAGGACCTGGAAAGTGCAGAATCTCAGTCAAGATCACGAAAGCTTCTTCGAGCCGCTCCAAGTCGGCCGTTTCGGCGGCTCCATTATAAACTCATTGGCATTTTTAGACGCATTTTTGAGCGGCACTTCTCACGACATCGTTGGCGTTTTGGCACGTCAACGACCTGTAAAAAAATAAGACATTGACTTGCACCTTCCAGGAGACTGAGACAGAGACTCGCTCGGAAATTTGTTACCTCAGTTGGACACTGGACGACGTGGTATGGCTTGCGTACAGCGTGCTGTTGCCTTGAACTTGCCAATTACTCGACGCCCTTTTTCAGTTCAACACTCATGGTGACTTTTATTATCCTTCACGTTGTTGGTAAAAATAAACTGAAAAAAGCCTGAGGGACAGAGTGTACCGTGACTCATGCTGACACGAAGTGCACTGTTGGGTGTGTAACTTTGTAACATAGCTCTGCAATCTGCGGACTGGTCTAGAATCAAAGTATGAACTGAGAGTTAACTATCATCGATAGTGAAGGAGATTACTGATTCTTAAACTTCTCTCATCATCAGTATACAAAAAAACAAGAGCGTCTGGCGAAAGTGGGCTTGTGGTGGGAAAGTATGCTATTTGAATTTTAAATTTATATTTGAGATTTTTCAGTACTGAGTTTGAAAAAATTTTTGGAAAAATAAAAGCTTTAAAGGTTGTCGTCAAAATGTAACGAAAACACACATTCATATATTTATAATTTTCCATGGATTTTCAAGTGAAAATTTTTTCTGATGCTATGTTCATTGTGTTCCTCTCAGGAAAACTCCTGCTCACCTGCTCTCTGTCATCACGAATAGCCAAGAAAATTTCTAGAAACTGGCAGCAGTGAATTTCGCAGTTCAATTCTACACAAAAGTTTAACCTTAAAAAACAAAATCAATCGTACGCGTGCACAACTTTCCAAATCGATCGAAATTCGGTACACATTCAAGAACATCCTGCCAAATTAGGAAACAGCGCGCATATCTTCTAAAAAATCAACATGAACAAATTTCACATCAACCGTACTGGACTGGGATATAAGTGCCCTTATTTTGAGACTGTGTGCATCTAGTCAAAACGTTGAGGGTAAATCAATTTACTTCGGTCGTAATGGAATTTGAAATGCGCATCAAAATTTTGAAAGTGCTAGCAGTACTGAGTACTTAGTCAAATATCACAAAGTAAATCAACGGACTTCAACGATAATGAAATATGAAATACGCATCAACATTGTGAAAACGCGAGCAGTAGTAAGTACTTAGTCAAATATTTTAAACTAAATCAATTGACTTCAATGGTTATGGAATATAACATACGCATGAAGTAAGTGAAACTGCTTGTATTGTACGTCTGACGCGAAGAACAGGAGCTACGATGGGCCGATGTTTTGGAAAATAATGCTAAAGCTGCGCGGGGGGCAGGGGTGGGGAGAGGGGGGAGGGAGGGGCGAGGTATCAAAGCATCTCATTTACATGCAATCTAAGTGGCGCAAAAATGAGCCTTTAAAGAGTGCAGAAGTAAGCTGGAAAGGCGCTTGTTGATCCTCCCCTCGAGGTCGAGTACTGCGTGCATTTCGTTGTTCTGTTCACGGTCTTATTTTGTGTTTGTGATCTGTTTGAGGACTTAAAGATGAGTCTCCTAATTAACGTACATGGTTCTGTAAGAACGTAAGAAATTATCTGTTTATGGTCGGGTGTTAAAGCTCAAAAATGGTGTGGAGGCTCGAATGTGGTGAGTGCGTAGAGAAAGTAAAACAATTCATGGCAGAGAACCCTGAGAACTGAGGTGTAGTTCGTGGTTCATTCACAACTTGAGAAAGAACTCTTTTATGCAGCAAAGCGTATCGTGTATATTCCCTTAAAGCAGCCATTCTCAACCTTTCCTACATCATTGACCCCCTAGGCTTTATGTATTTCCTCAATTACCCCCTACTCCCATGCAATAACAAATTCATGGCCATCTTTGCATTCTCTCTCTCTCATTTTACAAAATTAAATTCGATTGAATTATTTTCTAAACGATCAGGTACTTCAAATATTTACCCCCGACTATATAATTTTTTACCCCCTAGGAGTAAATTTACTCCTGGTTGAGAACCTCCGTCTTAAAGAGCAGCCTGTCAGAAACTGTAAGGGAGCACCCGAACAATTCTATCATAAGATCGAATTTATAGTATTTACCCGACAAATTTATTAGCTTCTAATGTTTTCTTGCAGCAATTTCGCATCATTTAAAACGCCGAATATGGAAATTCCTCTAAAAATATTGACCATAGAAATTTTTTTTTGCCATCTATGGCACAATGCGATTACCGATTGTTCGTATAAGAGTAGACGCATGTAGACAAAGAAAGCTCTCTGGTCTGAAATTACATTTTTAAGATTTCGCAAGTAAGTACACGAAGTTCGCACTCCCCTAGATGATCAATCATACTTGTACAAGGGCTACCCTCTCCCTCGCCTTCCAGCGCAGGTCTATTCATCAACATCCTTCAGTTCCACTGCAGTGCAACAAAATCTAATCTCAAAAACGTGTGTGAGACAGTTCAGTTCACTAAACTGTACACATGCCCTCATCTTCCTCTTTATACTTTTATTATGAAAAAATTGACTTTTTCTCAAGAGCTGTTCCTCGCATGTCCCTTAGCTTAACTTCGTTAGAACATCAGCTATTTCCTATTTCTTCTATGACATGCATCTATCTTCCCTCATTGTTTTGGGCAATGTCATTGATGTTAGACACTTCCCTTCCTAGTACGACTACCAACGTTACGATGGGAGACGATGAATATATCACATCTACTTTTTTTTCTGAAAATACAACCGCACGTTTCTACAATTTGCATTCATTCTTCATCCACCATGTGCATACACCCTGTTTCACATAACAAGACAAATGCCATTCATTCTTTCCTACAAATGCCATTCATCCTTTCCTACAAATAGCATTCATTCTTTCCTACAAATGGCATTCATTCTTTCCTACAACTAGCATTCATTTTTTCCTACAAATGCCATTCATTCTTTCCTACAAATGCCATTCATTCTTTCCTACAAATGCCATACATTCTTTCCTACAAATATTTTTCATTCTTTTCTACAAATAGCATTTATTCTTTCCTACAAATAGCATTCATTCATTCTTTACCACAAATAACACTCATTCTTCTCCATGCACCATGTGCATACACTCTGTTTCACAAAATCCATCAGCGCAGATGTTGAGCGTCTCATCCCGTGCTCGCCTCATCAGCATTCCAGCGGATGAGGTCATGCTGGAGCGCTTTTTCTGGTCCGGATCACGACACTCCGCAGCCGTCGCGGTCGCTGGAAAAGAAAACTCTCCAGTCTCAAGACAAAGAACATCTCCTTCGGAAAACTGTTGTTCTTAGAGAACGTGAGCGAGCAACGTTCTCTGAAATGTTCGTTGTTAACACACACAATACTCTTTATGGGAAATGAAAGAGATTTTAGATCTACTCTGACGACATTACATCTGCGTGAAGGGTTCAAGGACGCACATAGTATGTGTGTATGTGTGCTTAGAGAGAACCAAATACGGAAGCAAATAATCAAAAATAAATTTTAGCTGGTCGGTTAGTGCTGTGAATATATTCCGACACTACGGAAGACACTACCAGCATCGTACGATCGTCCAGTTCATTAACAATCCTTTCAGGAAATACTCAAGATCGTCAACTTCATCTTATCTTTTCTGAAGAACGGATTTTAGTACACATGCTTTCAAAGAAATTTATGAAAACTTTGCGTACTGCCGCGTATTGCGAACTGCCGCTGCGATCGCTGTTACTGCTGACGTGTATAGAATGCGGTGTAGGAGACAGAACGCGTGCGCAAGGAGACTGTGCCTTAAATTAATGAGGAGCTCTTCCGAAGCCCAAACAGTAAAATAAATATTTTAAATGAGCGATGCGTGCACATCTCATTTCCTTAATCTTAATTCCAGTCGTTGTGTAAAAAAACTCATTGTGTAACATTGTGTAACATTGTGTAAGTCTAGTGCACTGACTGTAATAGACATTGTACTATACAAAGAAAAAATCTACTGTTTTATCACTTGTAGTAAATACAATGTTTAAATTGTTTAAAATTGCGATCGAGAAAAGAGGCAAGCGTTGGCTTTGCGTGTCGAGACTTTGATGAATTCAAAAAAACGAGCGGAGTAACGCGTTCCCTTTGCGTTGAACTGTTCGATGTGACTCAGAGATTATAAGTTACTCATGTGCACACTTCCCATAGTTACTGGCTGCTGCATATCTAAATGAAGACAATGAAGAGCTCATGATACTCTCGTGCCCTCATCAACGCTGATCTTTGAGCCTTTCAAAATTAATTACTATGTACCTTCATGTGCTTCGCATATGTTGATATTTAGGTTTGTTCCTATAATTTTACCAATTTATCGGCATGTTTTGGAAAGAAAACTTTAGTCAGCTGAAGAAGTATGTGTTCATTCACAAATCAATTTACTAAGTTTTCATAACTCACAAACCGATTTCTTCAGCAAATTCACGTACTCATATTTCCCTCGGTTTTGCTCATTAGAGAGAGCTTACTTAGTTTCAAACAAAAACATTTACCCCTTTAGAAGTACTGAACTACAGTTCTCTTCGGAACCCCTGTGCAGACTCAAAAGTTTTTTTCCAGTCAACAAAGACGATCTTTGTTAAAACTGATAAGGTAAGCCGTGCTAATAAGGCTCCGTGAAGAGGAATTTGCAACTTTTATCTCATTCCATAGTGTGTCACAAAATTACAAGGGGATACTGTTTTACTTGAGTTCTACTTTTTATACGAGTATAGTTCGCAGCATTTCCTTTCGAGACTCAGTTTACACACTGCAAGCATGATCAACATATTGATGAGAGTAAAATGCGGTACACGAACAGTAATCGCTCGAAGCTCTTGAAGTAAAAAGACACAAGCTGGAAAACCATCGCTTTGTTACAAGCAATAGCTAGACGGACATAAATTTAAAACCTAAGAAACATGTCATCTGTAAGGATTTACGTATCTCAGACTGCATGTCTTTTCCCAGCATGGACAAAACTAAGATCAGACGCAATTAATTAAACCCCCGCAAGAACTAGTCAAGTTTCTTACTCCGTTTGTCTTCCATATTATTATCTCATAAAATTTGAAGCATCAGATTGAGTTGTGTAAAAAATATATTCTTCTTCTGGGACTTAAGAAATTTTCTAGAATAATTAAAAATTCTCTTATGCAAAGTAATTCAACACAATATAGGAGCAATATTTTCTGTGAGAATAATTATTATTATAAATATTAGCGCAAATTAAGTGAAAATGAAATGAAGAATGCGCTTAAAATTCATTCATTCTAAAAGTAACTCGGACAGCATACTTCGATGGGAAGTTTTTTGCGTCTCAAAAAAAACTTCAAAAGCTCAGGTTGAAAGAAAGAAAGAAAAACCGTTTGGAATAATATGGTATAATAATACAACGATAAAGAATATTCCCGTGAGAGAACTTATTTTTCACGCAAACAAAATAGACTAAGAAAGATTTTTAATTTTAAAATCTTTCTTCTGAGCTCGAGGACCATCATTCTGTAATCGGGATCAAAATGCAGAGGCTTCTTCATGCAAGTCGCTGAGCACTAGAAGTGGATAGCAGAGGGGCGTGAGTTTTCGGTTTTGTTCTTCGGAAGCCATCAGACATGGTAGCAAGCATGACACATGAACATGATACCAGTAGCGCGGTTCTTCTTCTTGCATGCTTTCCTTAGGCTGGTGGTCCTTAACCATACTTTAAGGTGCCGATCCCCACAAGTTGCACACATGCAATCATAGAACCATTCGTACTTGCAAAAGTGAAATGTACATTTTTTCTTCAAATTTAAAACATAGGTATAGAACCGTATACTGTATTTGTTCACAAACTGAACCATGCCGGACAAAGGGGTTTGATTCACCGAACTCCTTGTGTTCGATCGAACCCAGGGTAAGAACCACTTCCTCAGACGTACTAAACCTTAAATTCTCGACGACTTGGCAACCGCAGCCGCTTAGCTTGAAATCCTTCCGTGAGTAAATTTTGTGTTTTGGATTTTAGTAAAATGTGTAAAAAATTGAATTTTTCTGAATTCTGGAAAAAAATGAAACCATTTCTTTCATTCTGATGAGAAATAACGGTCTCGGAATTTGTTTTCTTTGTCAGTTCTGCGAGCGGATGGAACGGAAATACGTGGGTGCAGAAATAAGGCAATAATCTGTGAAGTTTATGGACTCTTGCGGTATTGGGAAAGCCAATTAGTGGCAAACAAAGTACATGGAGTATAGGAAAACTTAAAGTAACTCGCTTCGTCCTCTGTCCGTTTCCTGATGGGAAACTGCCCAAAATTATGAGTGCTCCTCTTATTCTGCACTCGCTAAATTCCCTGCAGTACATAAACTTGTTTGTTTGAAGCTGAAGGTGAAACTGAACGAAGCATTTCCCTTACAGTTTCATCCTGTACAACAATAAAATACCGCGAGTAGTTGGAAAATTTCAGATTTAGCTGTCGCAAGAAAATGAGTCTTCCAACTTTGCAGAAATGTTGAGATCATTTTCACCGCAATTGTGCCCTGATTGTCAGAAGAGTGGAAGCATTTGTACTTCTCCCCTCTTTCGAAATAAAGTTTTGATTTTTTTCAGGAGCTTCTGAAGTGTTGTGGGCGAACACAACAATTGTTATGCTGTGTGTGTGATACGGATTGCGCAATGCCCTCAAGATGAGAATAAAATAATGAAGATTTGTGTCTTTTACAATTCGATGAAATCATCAACGGGTAATATGTGTAATTTATAAAAGTAATACGACTTATTTCAACGTACTATACGCTTCATACACTTGTTTATCTTCAAAAATAACCAATAATTTATCAGATATTAAAGTCGGAGCGAGAGTTTGAGCACCAATTACGGTCCAGAAAAGCAGGATTTAGCTGTCATATAATCAGCTAAATTAGAAGCATGGAAGGACTTTCCCTACCAAATTGTTTACACTTTCACGTCGCAGTTAAGTAAACGTTTATGTATTTTGATATTTAACTTCTAAGCTTGGTTTGAATTTTGTGGACTGAATTTTTTTATCGAATTGGAACTCTAATAGTTCGTCATTATTATTGATTTACCCTGGAGTAAATTCAGTGTGTATTAAAAAGCTGAATTTCTGATTTTTTCAACATAAGAATGACATTTTATCGACAACATCTATATGCGTACTTTGCAAAATATGAGTTAAGAGTACAAATACAATTTACATTCAATATAATTAATAATAACATAATAATAATATACAATATAATAGTCTGTAAAATATGATCCACACAGATGAACTTGCATTTAAGATCTTTCCCATTAAATGTCTTTAAACGATTTACTTGATTTTTGTATCTTCACATAGTTCGAAGATCGAATTGAAAAATGTTGTACGGTATTTAATGAAATACAGCGGCCGGAATGCATGTTTGAACCGAATTATCAGTATGATGGGATTAAAATGCACTTTGAAGTTGAGCCTACTTGATTAAAAGAACCACACGTTTAAAGATTTGAATAAAATGAAGGAATGATGAATTTTGACCAAATAAAAACAACTGCAAGGAGAGAATTTTTGATAAGATTTTAAGTTGTGCATTGACGTAACCTGGCGCATGTGCGCAACTCTTCTCGACTGAAACATAGGCCCGACAATAATAAAGTTCACAAAATTTGCAGTTAGTGAGAACTAAGCTTCCTGTTTCATTTCAGTGACGTAATACTAAAGTTTACAAAATTAGCAGTTAGTGAGAACTAAGCTTCCTGTTCCATTTCAGTGACGTAATAATAAAGTTTACAAAATTAGCAGTTAGTGAGAACTAAGCTTCCTGTTCCATTTCAGTGACGTAATAATAAAGTTTACAAAATTAGCAGTTAGTGAGAACTAAGCTTCCTGTTCCATTTCAGTGACGTAATAATAAAGTTTACAAAATTAGCAGTTAGTGAGAACTAAGGTTCATGTTTCATTTCAGTGAAGCCGCCGAAGAGCAAAATCCGATCAAGCTTCCTGGCGCAGAATTAGCGCATACATGTCCAATTAGCATAGTTTCCTCCCATTCTTGTTTTTTTCGGAATTTTGCAAGCGATGAAGTCACTTTCAGATTATTTATTTCCAATTAATATCGCACTAAATTCCCATCTCATGAAGGACCGATGACTATTAAGGTTCGTCTCCGAAATGTATTGGCATCTGCAATGGGAGATTAGTGTCGTCACACGTCCTGATATTACCGGTGCTAGCAAAAACTTCGCACTTACATCTGCTTCATTCTTTGCATATTTCTCAAGAATCGAACTTGAGTGTTTCTAATAGCACATGCCATGAAGGCAGTAAAAATGGTTCATGATATCCACTTTCATTCTCCCTAACAAGCGTTTGCGTAAAAATGAAATCTTAACTAACTTCTGTTGGAATCCAAGTAGATCAATTTGAAAACACATCCTCGCGAACAGCTCTTTCATTTTATCACGTAAACTGGATATCAGTAAATGAAGTCCCAGTGTGAGTGCAGATGTTTACGAGTACAGTAAATACAATTTGTCCTACAAAAACCTAAACCGAGTTTTTATTTTCCCGTATCAGTAATACCATCATAAGAATGCCATAAGTATTAATTTAAAGCAAAATTATGATGGTATTACTGATGCGGGTATTCTTATGGTGGTATTACTGATACGGGTATTCTTATGATGGTATTACGGATATGGGAAAATAAATACTCGGTTGTAGTTTGTGTGGGACACACTGTATAGTCCCACCGAAGCATAAAAATAAAACCAAAACGTTTTCCTGCATTTCCCGTGAAAGTCAGAGATGCATTCAATATGAGAGAGGAGTGCGGTGGAAGTAGAAGACGTTTATCAGTTTTATGCGGCTAGCAACTCTATTTTCCGTCCATTATTATTGTATTGAATAGATTTGCTAGTTGGCCAGACCGACAAATGTTGTTTGTGCTGTTCGAATACGCATTGAATGCTCCTACGGGTTCGAATGCTTATACGATAACTACATCGACCTTTTACTTTTCAAGCTTGTTCTTCAATAAAAAGATAAAATTGGTGAAACGAAGCAAATAAATCGTATAAAGTAATTCTCTAAAACGCATATAACTCTCAAATAATTACGCAATTCTCAAAAAAGTTCTTAATTCTGAAATGTGTGTCAAATTCTCGAATATGTACGTAATTCTTATATTTGTAAATAATTGTTGAATACGTGCGTAATTCTCATATATGTAAGATATTCTCAAATATGTCAGCTATTCTTAAATATGTACGTAATTGTAGAATGCGTAAGTAATTCTAAGATAAGTACGTATTCTCAATTACGTCCGCAATACTCAAATATGTACGCAATTCTCAAACATGTACGCAATTCTCAAACATGTACGCAATGCTCAAACATGTACGCAATTCTCAAACATGTACGCAATTCTCAAACATGTACTCAATTCTCAAACATGTACGCAATTCTCAAACATGTACGCAATCCTCAAACATGTACGCAATTCTCAAACATGTACGCAATCCTCAAACATGTACGCAATTCTCAAACATGTACGCAATTCTCAAACATGTACGCAATCCTCAAACATGTACGCAATTCTCAAACATGTACGCAATTCTCAAACATATACGCAATTCTCAAACATGTACGCAATTCTCAAACATGTACGCAATACTCAAAAATGTACGCAATTCTCAAACATGTACGCAATTCTCAAACATGTACGCAATTCTCAAACATGTACGCAATTCTCAAATACGGATGGAATTCTCAATTACGACCGTCACCCTCGAATGGAACATGTTGCGCGACGCTCCTCCCCAATTCTTTGTGACATTCAAGTATGCCTTTGACAAGTGTTCGGTGGGATGTACAATGAAGGTAACTACTTCAGTGAGTTACTGGATATGAATTTTCGCTAAACGAATTCTTATATTGCAAATATTGAGCGTCACGAGGGCACGTCGGATAGCTGCAAAATGAATAAAGTTTGCCATGAATATATGAAACATTCCACTTAGAGTGATCCTAGCTTAGGCTTCATTTGGGCTAGCATAACTGGCAAACCAATTCTGCAGTGGTGAGTCACAGCATGCACTCAATCACTCTTCACAAAAACATTTCTTCATATACACTATATAACTTTAACGTACGCTGCGCAACGTTACAAAATCATGTGCACTTAATTACTACGAGAACTTTCAAATCTAGGTCACATATTGGCCTAAAAAACGTTAAGTTTACATATTTGCATTGTTTATTATTATTATTATTATATTGTCAACTCATACAGCGGCATAAATGCTGAGAAACTTAATAAGGCTCCCTCATTAAACATATTTATCGAACTCGGCTAAATAAAAACCCCAGAAGAAGATCATAAAATAATGGGCCCAAGTTAAAAAGATGGGTCCAATTAGCGCAGCCTGAGGTAATCAGCGCAATGAAGCCTCGTAAACTTCAGAGCATAATTACGATCAGCAATATAATCGTAAGTGTTTTTTTAATTGACCGGCCAGAGAGAGACTTGATTGATCGGCAAAACGCGGTCGTTGAGAAGCCTCTGCGATTCAGAGTTGTTTGTGCCGCTCTGAGAGGCTCGGCCGCGGAACCGCGCCGAGATCTGTGGAGCATCTGATGCTTCGCTGAAAGCACGAATTGAATTCTACTATTGATTTAGGTTCACTGACCAAACGAGTGTGTGTAGAGCACTCTTGAGCCCAACGGGGATTACTTGAACTTAATTGGATTTTTTGCAATACTAAACTTTATATTGGTGTACAGACTTCAAATAGATTTTTCGCTCCGCTAATCTCTACATTAGTAGATGGATCTCTATTAGATTTTTTGCTAACCTAAAAATCGAACGTGGTTTTCGACAGTCAAAGGTGTTTTTGAATAAAGCTGTCAAGGTGACTGAAAATACTCGAAGAACTCGTGAACCAATTAGGATTATTAATAATCCGCAAATATGTGTTGCATGGAGATTTTGTGCTGTCACGAATCTTTCAACGTATCTTTTAAAGTTGACGTATCTGCTGAAATGAAGTGGCCAAGCATTCAAATTATTACCTCAGGGTTAACAGTACATGATCTCCTTTTCAATAGGTAGTTCAATAGGTAGTAATACAATTGGAAGTATTACTTCTCGATAATCTTAAACTAGTACGTCTAAACAGCCTAGTAAAGGCAATCACTTCGCTCCAAAATCAGAGCACAACATATTAAAGCAAGGCACATTTTCAGGCATGAACGCCATCATTTAGTGCCAAAATAACAGCGCAACGCAGTAAATCAAGGCACATTTTTGGGCATGAACGCGATCATTGAGAGCCAAAATAAGAGTGCAGCAAATTTTACCGAGGCACATTTTTGGGCACGCCAGAGCTCAAAACTGTGATCTGCCAATATTTGTTTGATGGGAGCGGCGGTGGACCTGTTCTCAGGTAAGCTCACCTGGCGGGGGAATTTACTGCAGGGCTCCCGTGCGCCCGTCAGAGATATAGCACAGGGCTGGTCGTCTGCTAGCTTGCTCTCAGCTCATTCTTTCGTCAATTTTGTATCAAAAACCGCTAGGTCAATTTATTAATTAGTGTCGCTGTTGATTTGCTGCAATCTTATCATAAATAGTGTATTGTTGCAATCGCATTAGAATCTACAAAGTATTTTTATTAATTAGTTTCACTGCTGATTT
The DNA here is from genome assembly GCA_030386875.1 of Morinoia aosen. NCBI lineage: Eukaryota > Metazoa > Arthropoda > Malacostraca > Amphipoda > Talitridae > Morinoia > Morinoia aosen. The sequence goes on along the minus strand of CM059562.1, from coordinate 87,698,175 downwards.
GCTGCAATCTTATCATAAATAGTGTATTGTTGCAATCGCATTAGAATCTACAAAGTATTTTTATTAATTAGTTTCACTGCTGATTTGCTGCAATCTTATCATAAATAGTGTATTGTTGCAATCGCATTAGAAAATGCAAAGTATATTAATTAATTTACTTCCTTATTGATTGGTTGCAATTTTATCGAAAATTGCAAAGTATATTTATAAATTAACTTCCCTTTTGATTTATTGCAATCGAATCAGTAACTGCAAAGTCTATTTATCAATCAGTTTTACTTTTGATTTGTTATAACTTAGCTAATTGTATAACCGCGTAATCGGGGAGTTATTGCGTTCACTTTTGATACTTTAATTATAAAGTCTGAAATAATCTCCCATCCTCAGTAATTTATATGATCCTTATAGGGAATCCGCTGTGTACTAATGCCAAGGCTTCTACACACTTCCCTTACCACTTGAGTACTGCGCTAAAGACACATGAGTAAGCTGTGTCTGCTTCAGTGAATTACTGAGTATGAGATATGAAATTGAGTATTTTATTACATCTATTGAACATCACGACCGCACGTTAGAGAGCTGCAAATAACTAAAGTCTGCGATGAAAATATAGACGATCAAGGTGCTTCAATCACCGGAGACTGACTTGACATTTTCAAAAGTTTCTATAATTTTTGTGTGCCTGTGTTACTCGAAGTTTCGTGCAGTGCACGCATGCATTACTCTGTGTGCGCTGTTTTAGATCTGTGCGGCATTCGTTGCTATCATTTTTCATTCACCTTGCATCAGTTCTTGCGATTCTTATGCATGTATTTTTATGTATTTTTTTATGTATTTTTATGTATTTTTATGACAAATCATATTTATAAGAAAAATCATATTTTTCATAAAAACAAATTTTTTACACAAATTATATTTATCATACAAATCATTCATGTTCATAATAGTCATTTTTTTCATAAAAATCACATGTTTCACATCTTGCAGTGTTTTTCAGAGCTCAGTTTCAGCATCACTTTATGTCAAACTTATTCCACAAGTCGACAACAAAATATTATGTACGTCCCCCATATATCGGCTTGTGAGATTCATAATGTGTGTGTGCAAGATACATGGAAATAACCGTCAATTTCAGGCAGCTAATCAAAGTATACTTTACATTTGTCCTGCAGCCGCTAGTCGTCCAAGTCTAATTGCACATCTAATTTAATAATAATCACTGTTTGTTCACTCCGATTGCAAGCAAATTCGAGCCACAAAGTTCATATTGTCTTCCGATCAATCGTTCTTTAATTTTTGATGTCCGATGAAATCTAAAATATGACTTCTCTGTGTTTAGTTGTACATTTAGTGAGTGCACTTAGAATGCCCCGACAAGCACCAGTTAATACAAATCAGTTCTTAATTACGAGAGTTTAATTATTTATAAGTAGTAGTGTCCACGGCCTTTCGAAATGAAGGAATTCAATGCTTCTTTGAAATAAATTTTCCAGATGTAGATAACAACAAATATATCCATCCTCACAGTACCCGCCATTAAAATATTCTTGTACTTGTACACTGGTAAAACTCGTATCACAGATACGGTGATTGAGCGTCCTTGTGAGCGCAACAGAGAGACGGAAGAAGCGGACACCAAAAATAGATATTAGTAAATTAAAAAGCCCTTCATTATTAGGTAAGATTATCGGAGTGGTTGGTATCCTCTTGGGAGTTCCTTCCCGAGACTGCAATGGTGACCTACCTATCATCATATCTGCGTTCAATCAGAACCATTTAGATTTTTCGATATATATTTATTCAATGATATTCCATCTATCATTTACATATATGCATATTTCATTACATATATTTTTCATCGCGTTCATGATCGACAAGCTGTAGGTCACGGAACCAAGAACTAGAGTGTTTTTAAAAACTGGAAATCAAGATAAAAATCTTCCTCAAAATCCGTATCTGATTGAGATAACAATGGGGAAAAAATCAAACAAAGTGACATATATGACAATCACCCGTATAACAATGGGGAAAAAATCAAACAAAGTGACATATATGACAATCACCCGTATAACAATGGGGAAAAAATCAAACAAAGTGACATATATGACAATCACCCGTAAATGTTGCTCATCATATACCTCAGTGAACCCTTCTGTTCGTTAGATCATCTCAACCGAAAAGCACTTAGAAATTTATTTTCAGACATAACACAGACTTTAAAAAATGATCTATTATTTCATGAGTGAACGAACGGTTCACTCAGTATTTGAGAATATCATCACCTAAACTTTCAGGCTGAATTGTTTGCTATAAAGATTGACGCTTTCTTAGTACGAGTTATTAAATAAAAGAAGAATTGAAAACTCTGCTCTAGGCTTCAAGAAGAGCAAAGGAGAATCGAATCGCTGTCTCTATCCTTTCTGTCGGTGTAGATATACTAAGTTTATTAGGTATATTTTGCTTGATATTTCAGCGGAAACAAAAATATCTAAGGAGATCTCTACCTTACTATTCGAATAATGTAACAATTCATTTTCAGTTATTGCCTAATATTCTACCTCATATATCTTAAGACGAATCAAAATACATGCAAACCTCAAAACTGTGTCTTCATTATCACTTTTCTTATTTCGATGTCATTTTCATTGAATATTCAATAGGGTTGGATTCCAAAAAATTTTTCGACGCTGAAATCTTAACAAGATGAATATCAGACATAAGAAGACATAAGAAGAAAAATTGTTTCAAAAAATCTCATGACATAAGAAGAAAAATTTTCCGCGAACTGATAAGGTTAAATCCTCGGACCTCATCGCATTTGAGCATGTGGCCTGCAGTACGACCCATCGTGCTTACGTTTTTCCTGCACAAATGACCCATCGGGGAGTCGTTAGAAATATTTTTAAAATCTTTTAAAATCAATGCTATTCAATGAACCCAGTTGATGTTTAGTATTTATAAAATTGCCGACAACTTTTGACTTTAAATTTGAGTTGAACATTAAACTTCAGTTTAACCCATCGCAGTCAAAGTTTTAAAGTTCGGTTTTGCGTCGTACTGCAAGCCGCGGTCACGCAACCGGGCGCTGGTCACAAGACGTCAGCGCTGGCGATAAAGTTCGCAAAGAATTGTACATTTTGCGTCCCACAGACACAAACCTCGCCTTGTTTCGGCCGGTTGAGGAGATTTCGACGACTGACTGCAACTCGGAACGCATCTCCGGCGAATTACTTTTTAAGGGCAGGACGCTTTTTCCGAGACCGAATTTTGTTGTGACTTCGGTTTGTAACTTTTCTATTTCAGTGATAGTTTGCAAGGGATACATGAGTGTTTAGAAACCTTTGCACAACTGAAACGGTGAATTTTTTGGGACTTCGGTTTGCAACTTTTCTATTTCAAAGATGGTTTGCAACGGATACATGAGTGTTTAAAAACTTTTGTATAACTGTAACTAGTTGATTGTAACATATATCTAAACCATGATTGTAACATGTATCTAAGCCATGAAAACATGTATCCCAGTGACCACATTTTCCAATTTACATCACAAGAACTATCATTAACAAGATTTTCCTTATGAAATGGACCACTGAATAAAGTTGAAAGACAATATTCAATAAAAATTTTCCCATGATAAATATGAAACATCTAGTGTTAATAATTTCAAATTACAACCCGGATGAAATCTGAAACGTGAAAAAAACGCAATTCAGTTCCATCAAGACACCAGAACAGGTTACGTCGCTTGAGGATCTGGAAGCCTCTTCTTTAATTCCTGCCATTACATAGTAAACACACGCTTTTTATTGAAAGAAATCACGCTTGTTTCCAGATGAAGAAAAGTAAAAATTGAGTTAGCACTGAGAACAGGTTCCTTGAATACTGCTATCAACACAAATTACAGCCACTTTCTCTGACTTGAATTGCAATCATTTTCTTGAATGACTGGCATTTATTAATTGATAGTAAGACGAGTCAACCGAGATACGCGTGAGCCAACACTACACGAAAAATTGCGCTCAACTTTGCTATGTTTGTCCATTAATCCCATATTCACTAAATCACCTACTGTCATAACAACACTAACATTGATAATCACATATTCACCGAATCACGTACAGATACGCAAAGCAACCACAACCACATTGAAAATCCCTACTCACCGAATCACCAACACATAAGCAACCCCAGCCACATTGACAATACCCTATTCACCGAATCACTCATTGACAACCCTTTTATTCACCGAATCACCTACAGATACTCAAAGCAACAACATCCACATCGATAATCCCTATTCACCGAATTACCTTCAGATACGCCACCACAAGCACACTAATAATCCTCTACTCACCAAATCACCTACAGACACTCAAAGCAGTCTCAACCATATTCATAATCCTTATTCCCCAAATCACCCACAGATAAGCAGCCACAGCCACATTGCTCACAAGATTTCCCCAGCAAAAATTGGACCTCAAGCCTCCCTGACTCTCACTCGTACGTCTTAGATTTGCGTTCGCAGATGCGGCTTCGAATTTGTCGTTCATGCAGGTCGCTGCGGGCCGGAGAGACGAGGGGGCTTTTAATTAGCAGGCTCTGCGTCATTACTTTCTTGTTGAGAGGCTGATAGGTGCAGAGCTTCTCGATCCTCCTTCCTGCTCGAGCAGGAGAGAGACTTAGGCAAAGCTATCTGTGTTCCCATCTCTCCTTCAAAGCCATCCATCTCCCGCTCAGAGCTGCAAAAAGCGCCTCGGCCTGCAAGTTATAGATCTCCTAGGCAAGCGTGATGCTACCACTGCTGCTTCACCTCTTAGTGCTGCTGCTGTTTGTGCTGCTGTTGGTGCTGCTGCAGCTCTCAGTGCTGCTGCTGTTTGTGCTGCTTTTGGTGCTGCTGTTGGTGCTGCTGCAGCTCTTAGTGCTGCTGCTGTTGGTGCTGCTGTTTATGCTGCTGTCTTCGCTGCTGCTTTGGATGCTGTTTGTGCTGCTGTTGGTTTTGCTACAACTGGTGTTGCGTCTCTTAGTGGTGCTGCTGTTGGTGCGGCTGCCGTTGTTGGATTTGCACAGGCGCTGCAACTTTTGTTAGTTACTGTTTGTGGTGCTGCTGTTCGTATTATTGCTGTTGCTGGTGCTGCAGTCGGCACTTGCTATTGGGGTTGCTACTGGTGCTCCTGTTATTGGTTTGATACTGTTGATGCTGTTAGTGCTGCAGCTGTTTATGCTGGCGCTGTTTTTTGCAAATGATTTTGGGAGATCAAGGAACAATAGCAGATGGAGACCTTATCTGGAATTATCTATACAACAGTAACCCAACTGATGCTCAATGATGACAGGCTTGGAGCCATTGTTACTAGTACTTCTGTTGTTAATGCTGGTGTTGTTGGTGTTGCAGCTATAATTGCTGCTGCTGGTGATGCTGTTACTGCAAAATGTTGCTGCTAATGCTGCTGCTGTTGGTTCTCTATTGATATTGATGCTGCTAATGCTGCTGCTGTTGGTTTACTGTTGATAGTGATGGCTCTAATGCTGCTGCTGCTGCTGCTAATGCTGCTGCTGTTGGTCCTCCGTTGATATTGATGCTGCTAATGCTACTGCTGTTGGCTTTCTGTTGATAGTGATGGCGCTAATGCTGCTGCTGTTGGTCCTCCGTTGATATCGATGCTGCTAATGCTGCTGCCGTTGGTTTTCTGTTGATAGTGATGGCGCCAATGCTGCTGCTGATGGTTCTTAAGTTAATTCTGTTGATGTTGATGGTGCTGCAGTTGCTGCTGAGACTACAGCCGTAATTCATGCCCAGGAGCCAGCAGTCCCCGGCCTCGTTTGCACTCCAACAAACTTCAGTGAAGACCAAGCAAGCCTCCGAGCCGCGACGACGCTGTGACAAAAGCGAAGCGCCTACCCCATGCACTCTGTCCCTAAAGCTATTTATGCTACCGATTATATTTTAAACTTAATGATCTGTTCCTTTGTTTATACTACGTTAGAATACCTATTGAAAATTGTTCAACTTTTCTGTGTATTTAACGTGATAGGCTCTTTTTTGTGCCTGAGGCCGACTTCAAAAGGCCGATTTTATTTGAAATTTAGAGATGTGTTCATTTGTTTATGCTACGTTACAATGCCTGATGTAAATTATTTAAAACTTTTGTATGTATTGCGAAGACTACCATCGTTTATGTTGCGAGATCGAAATCATTTCGCTTCTAATTTCAGCCAGTTAATTTTTTGCAGCATTATTTTATATTTACGATTTCACAGTATAAACATCGTGAATAGTGGAAAACGCTGCTTCTTCTACTCACGTGGCAGAGATTAAGAATTTAAATCCCATATTTTTCAAGTGACCCTAAGGAAACGAACTTGAAAACCTTTTATTCTGGATGCTTTTCACTGAGAAAAAATCGATAGTTCTGAATAGAAATTCCTCTTGCATTTAGCAAACAGAATACTCGAACACGTGGCCAGCTCCCCTGGGGCTGAAATTTTCCATCTGACTTTTTTTTTCGCCTGGCGGCGACGACGGGAGGTGCAAGCAAACATTTCATTTCGTTCTGTCAACTACATTTCGTTCTTTTAATTTCATGTCTTATTCATATCTTTCGATTCTACCTGGCCAAATCCGTCTAGCTGCATATCAAAGCCTGCTTGCTAAACATCCTTAAATTTTATCAACAAAGTTGGTGCTCTAAAATTAAATAAAGAAAATTTTTGACTTGCATATGGGGCTGATTATGCGCTTCAAAATTTGTTGTATTATTCACTTGGGAGGCAATATTCATCGTCATTTTGAATAGATGAGTCGTGTTGGATTATACCTAAACGTCATTTCTGGCATGACTGTTGAATATCTTGCACAGCAATGCTGTGTAGTTCGTTGCCCTCATCGCAAATGAGCGGGGGATGACTTTGCTTTGAAAAATAAATACGTCAGTCTGTAGACAAATACGCGAGAACTCCATGTAGGTAGAAAACTCGGATAAAGCACATAAATATTGAATTCCCTGTTGAAACAAAGTGCTTCACTTTATGGACCACTGGAAATTTTCAGAAAAAATTACAAGGTACCTCTGGCATGGTGATTGCGTTCATAATAATCATAATTTCGCTTATGACGTACTGTATGTTGCATTATCAGTCTTAAGTGCACAATAATAATGACATCCACCCGAACTTGAGCATTTGCATACAATGTCGCCATTACGAGCGGAATACTATCGAAGTCGTATAATTTCAATAGAAAATTTACCCCTTCGAACTTGAACCGCCTCCATTTCAATTTCAGGTACAGCATTTGTACAAGAGTGCAAATGCTATACTTTGAAGGCTGCCCCTTCAGTTGACAAATAACATCGTTTCTTCTCATCTGTGACACTTTGATTTGACCTGCGTGGGACCGATATATTCCACTCATGAATTCACGCGACGCAGCGCACAGTTGCGCAACTCTGCTTTGCTGCTCAGAAGATGGAATGAAAACTTCACTAACAGTCAAGACTCTGGAACGCAGTCACCATTACGCTCTTTACTCGTAGTAAAATTTGCAGTGTAGTGCCATTCTGGCAGCACTCGTGACACGCTCAACTTTCTATTTGCTCTTTTATTTATGCAAATTCAGCTTTGCCTCCCCCATTTCTTCTATATTACCCCGTATCTGTTGTGTCCCCCATCCCTATTTCACCCTTCCGTTGCATCTCCCATCCCTATCTCACTCCCACGGGCCAGTTGCGTCCCCCATCCCTATATAACTCCCCCGTGACTGTTGTCTCTCCTATCCCTATCTCACTCTCCCGTGCCTGTTGCATCCCCTGTATCTATCTTACTCCCCCGTGTCACCCATCCCTCTCTCACTCCCCCATACCCGTTGCCCCCCTCCCTCTTTTCTCTTCCGGCTCCCCCTCGAAGACAAGCAGCGTGTCTGCAACCTCGTACTTTCGGCTCAGTACACCAGCATTTGTATGCAGTATCAGGAGAACAAGTCTTTACGTCGCTTCGCCAGTTTTCACGGACCTGGCTTGGCGTTTACATCTTGTAAAGACATCACACAAGTTCTGTTTTGACGCGTGACTGCGTCCGCTGCCTGTGTGTGCTCACACTTCTTGTGTAGTTTGAGACTCGCGTGCTCTGTGTGATGAGATTTCGTTCGAGGATGATTGAGGAGGGAAACTATGCACGTATTTTTCAAAATCTTTTGACCGGAAGAACTAATTACTGTATTCCTTGCACGTATTTTTATCTATTGAGCTAAAAAACTATGCACTGCACACTTGTTATAACGCATTGAGCATGGGAACTGCACAACGTCGGCCAAATTCACATATTGAGTCGGGGGGTTATGCACCGTGTACCTATTTCACGGATTTAATTATAAAACTTCTCAGTGGAAGCCCATTTTTTGGTTGTGAGTAGAAAAATTATGTACACTTATTTCACGTTTCTGTGTGAAAGAACCGTTCATATCATACTCATTTTAACTTCCACCGCTTCGTGAATAACAGAATATGCTCAATCCTTCGTACGCACTTGCTTTGTTTGTGTGTATGAGAATAAAAGGTAATGTAAGAGGATAGAGGTAAGGAGGATATCTCTGTTTGTATGAGACTAAAAGGTATTGAATGTGAATGAAGGTAATGAGGATATATCTGTTTGTTTGAAAATGAAAGTAATGGATGTGAATAAACTGTAATTAGGATATCTCTGTTTGTATGAGGATAAAAAGTAGTGCACGAGTCCGGAGTGCGTGGTGGGGCGAAAAGCTTGCGATTCATGCAAAAATTTCATTAAAAGTTACAGAAGAAAACTGTAAATTGGCAAAAGAAATAAATCAATGCGCATAACTGCAGTCTGTTTGAAAAACTTGAAACAATTTATCGGTAAAGAAAGCCGTTCTTCATTCACTGCAATTCGTTAAGAAAGCATACCGAACGAAACACTATCTCACCTTCTGTTAATGATAAGCAAGCACTGTGAAACTAAATTGATCCTCATCGCCTATGCTCGCAAGCAAATCTCATTTCAGGGTAGCAAAAGGCGGTCAGTTTTTGAGCTGCTAGAAAAAAATGTAACTCGGCGCTTTCAAAACACGCAATGGACCTGCGCCATAATTTTGCTTGTTTTTATGGTGATGATCATGTTACTAATGAACGAGTTCACTAATTAAAGGGTTTAGGTGGCAACGTGCAGCATGCATGCCAATAATGCATGCATGTCATTTGTCTGCCCAGTACATTGAAGCTATTGATGTAGGTGTTTCTTGACATAGCATACAAGTCTAATGAACTAAAACGGAGAAAAGCACATCAAATATAAAAAATAGCAGAACGCTTAATTACACCTGAAACAAAAAGCAAAAATATACATTTTTAATTCTCAATTAAAGAATGAGTGCATTTTTTAGGACATCTTCCATCATCACGAAATTTAACTATCATCAGAAAGTAAGTCGGCAATTTATTACCTCACTGGCTTATTTAAACTGGTGAAGTTCTCAGACTGTGAATTGTCTCACAATTAGATGTAAAATTTTCCATTGTGGCAACAAATAATGTTTAAATCCAAACTATTTAAGCAACTTCATTTTTCAAACTTCAACCCGATTAACGCTCGTTCCGGAAAATAAAAATTTTCTGAAACATTCACTCAATGATTATAAACTGCACGATACGACTTGAGTTACTAAAAGTTATGGTTACGTTGAACAAGAATAAGCTGACCGTTAAATTATTTTGAGAACTGAAATCAGCATTTCGACTGGACTATGAAAACTCATCGCTTTTATAGATGACGAAATTGATGCGTCGTGAAATTGAAAGCTGGTATTTCTAACTCAATGATTGCTAAACAAATTAAATTAATACGTTAGCTAATCAGTTTGTTGTGCTTCACAAAAGCAATACATGATGGAGGCTTAAGCTGCCAGATCGCACACTACTTATGTACTCAAAATATGAGCCTCAGTTACGAACAAATTTTCTCACGACAAAATACAAAAGTGCGGTATATTCTGAGCAGCCTCTCACGAAAATTTGAATGCGTTCTTTTGTGAGAGTGAAAGCTGGCCTGAGGAATCGGATGGTCGGGAACTAAGCAGCTTGCGAAGTCTTATGCACGCATGAAACCGCGTGTGATACTTTGTTTTTGTTACTGCTGTTGTTGTTACTGCTGTTGTTGTTGCTGCTGATGTTGCTCTCGTTGTTGTTACTGTTGTTATTACTGCTTTTATTGTTGTTGTTACTGTTGCTGCTGTTATTGCTGCTGTTGTTGCTGCTGTCACTGTGATGGCTGTTTTTGTGTAGCTGTTGTTCTCAGTGTGTTTCCTTCAGATGATGTGGTAGTTAATATGACATTTGATTTATGTTTCAGTTGCTTAAGTGTTTCTCGTTGCTGTTGGCGTTGTCAATGTACCTTTTGTTTTGTGTTTTTGATGCTAAGGCGTTTTTCGCTGCTGTTAATGAGGAAAATACTACTTCTGCCCCGTTATTTTATTACGAAAACGTTTTTCAACACTGTTGGTGTCGCTCTTTATTTACCTACAATTAAAAAATTATTTTCCAAATTGAGGCCATTTCTTTCATTTATCCCATGCTACGGAAGCCGTCACGGTTCTGTAGCCACTCAAGCATGTGCCCGGTGACTGCTGGAGCCGCTAGCTCTTGTTTTGTTATCCGTGAAGCTCTCCTTTTGTTGTTATTTATGAAGCTCTCCTTTTGTTGTTATTTATGAAGCTCTTCTTTTGTTGTTATTTATGAAGCTCTTCTTTTGTTGTTATTTATGAAGCTCTTCTTTTGTTGTTATTTATGAGCTCTTCTTTTGTTGTTATTTATGAAGCTCTCCTTTTGTTGTTATTTATGAAGCTCTCCTTTTGTTGTTATTTATGAAGCTCTTTTTTTGTTGTTATTTATGAAGCTCTCCTTTTGTTGTTATCCGTGAAGCTCTCCTTTTGTTGTTTTTTATGAAGCTCTCCTTTTGTTGTTATTTATGAAGCTCTCCTTTTGTTGTTATTTATGAAGCTCTCCTTTTGTTGTTATTTATGAAGCTCTTCTTTTGTTGTTATTTATGAAGCTCTCCTTTTGTTGTTATTTATGAAGCTCTCCTTTTGTTGTTATTTATGAAGCTCTTCTTTTGTTGTTATTTATGAAGCTCTCCTTTTGTTGTTATTTATGAAGCTCTCCTTTTGTTGTTATTTATGAAGCTCTCCTTTTGTTGTTATTTATGAAGCTCTTTTTTTGTTGTTATTTATGAAGCTCTTCTTTTGTTGTTATTTATGAAGCTCTCCTTTTGTTGTTATTTATGAAGCTCTCCTTTTGTTGTTATTTATGAAGCTCTCCTTTTGTTGTTATTTATGAAGCTCTCCTTTTGTTGTTATTTATGAAGCTCTCCTTTTGTTGTTATTTATGAAGCTCTTTTTTTGTTGTTATTTATGAAGCTCTTTTTTTGTTGTTATTTATGAAGCTCTCCTTTTGTTGTTATTTATGAAGCTCTCCTTTTGTTGTTATTTATGAAGCTCTCCTTTTGTTGTTATTTATGAAGCTCTCCTTTTGTTGTTATTTATGAAGCTCTTTTTTTGTTGTTATTTATGAAGCTCTTCTTTTGTTGTTATTTATGAAGCTCTCCTTTTGTTGTTATTTATGAAGCTCTCCTTTTGTTGTTATCCGTGAAGCTCTCCTTTCGTTGTTTTTTATGAAGCTCTCCTTTTGTTGTTATTTATGAAGCTCTCCTTTTGTTGTTATTTATGAAGCTCTCCTTTTGTTGTTATTTACGAAGCTCTTTTTTTGTTGTTATTTATGAAGCTCTTCTTTTGTTGTTATTTATGAAGCTCTCCTTTTGTTGTTATTTATGAAGCTCTCCTTTTGTTGTTATTTATGAAGCTCTCCTTTTGTTGTTATTTATGAAGCTCTTTTTTTGTTGTTATTTATGAAGCTCTTCTTTTGTTGTTATTTATGAAGCTCTCCTTTTGTTGTTATTTATGAAGCTCTCCTTTTGTTGTTATTTATGAAGCTCTCCTTTTGTTGTTATTTATGAAGCTCTTTTTTTGTTGTTATTTATGAAGCTCTTCTTTTGTTGTTATTTATGAAGCTCTCCTTTTGTTGTTATTTATGAAGCTCTTTTTTTGTTGTTATTTATGAAGCTCTTCTTTTGTTGTTATTTATGAAGCTCTTCTTTTGTTGTTATTTATGAAGCTCTCCTTTTGTTGTCATTGTGTCGTCAAGCCGTCATTGTCATCTTGCTTCTGTGTTATGTCTTCACGAAAACCTGTTACCCCTATTGATTAATTATCCCATTTTATGCGGAACACGGACCAATCCATTTATAGTTTTTTAGGTCTGAACATTTTTCCATTCGTTTAAAATAAATTTAGAATAAATGTTCACCTAATCGGCAAAAAAAGTCTTGTATGCGCCGGAAAATCGTATTAAACGAAGAGAAAAATCCGAGGCAAATGACTACTTCGTTCTCCTGCATCTGAAGGCAGCTCGCTCAAGTCTAGCTTGGGGCGATTTATTAATTATTTCCGTCGTCTCAGCGGCACAACCGGCAGTGAAAGTTCTTCCGTTAACTTGGCTGCTTTTCTGTTGAAGGAAGAAAAGTGCTCAAATTTAATTTTTTAAAACATCTCAAACTCGAAACTTTTGGTCTGAAAAAACGGTATATTATGTAGCTATGTCAACAGAAGAAGTTTCGCTGCCGGTTGTGCCGGTACGACTTAGTACAATGTCGTAAAATTATACCCCTGGTCGATCAATGGTAAATCTACGACTTCAAAATATCAACGCATCACTGCTCTTCGTCCAACTCGTGAGTTGCGTTTATATAGGAGTAGTTGAATCAACACTTTGACTACGGCGGGTAAAACTAAAGTTCAATGTTGAACTCAAATTTAAGGTCAATTGTAGCGTGCAATTTTGAAAATAGCAAACATTAATTGGATCGTGCTCTCATTAAATTTTGAACAAATATTTTTGGAAATTTCATTTGTGACTGCAAATCGGGCAGTAGAATTATTAAAATTCCCTTCGTGTACCACCGGTGGCTCACGTCGCAGTCAAAGTGGTGTTTTCCGTGCACCAACGGCACAGTTCCCTTGAAATAGAGGAAAAAGCGCACAAACGTTTCTTCCGGCCTGGAGCACATCCGTGATGTACGGCGCTCGCGAGACCGATCCAAGCAAGATGCAGGTTGAGAAGCACGCACTTTCTGCAGGTCAGAGGAAGAGTGTCGAGTCATAAGAGCAGAGGAATGCGAAGCATCCCAGTCTACCGGGAATAATCTGCATGCAAATGAGCGCCTCATAACAGCACAGCTCGACCCTACCTTAGTTCTGGCGAGTACCAGCGGAGGCGTCTGGGCTACTGCTGTAAATTTTAGAGTTTCTGCTCTCGCTCTCGAGACTTGGTCCTTTCGTGTCACTCTCTGGTGGGTGATGCGTGAATGATATCTTTTTTCGGCTTGTGATGCGCGAATGTTACCTTTTTTAGTGGGTGATGCGCGAATGTTACTTTTTTTAGTGGGTGATGCGCGAATGGTACCTTCTTTAGTGGGTGATGAACGAATGGTACCTTTTTTAGTGGGTGATGAACGAATGATACCTCTTTTAGTGGGTGATGCGCGAATGGTACCTTTTTTAGTGGGTGATGCGCGAATGTTACCTTTTTTAGTGGGTGATGCGCGAATGTTACCTTTTTTAGTGGGTGATGCGCGAATGTTACCTTTTTTAGTGGGTGATGCGCGAATGGTACCTTTTTTAGTGGGTGATGAACTAATGGTACCTTTTTTAGTGGGTGATGAACGAATGATACCTCTTTTAGTGGGTGATGCGCGAATGGTACCTTTTTTAGTGGGTGATGAACGAATGATACCTTTTTTAGTGGGTGATGAAAGAATGGTTCCTTTTTAGTGGGTGATGAACGAATGTTACCTTTTTTAGTGGGTGATGAACGAATGATACCTTTTTCAGTGGGTGATGAAAGAATGATATCTTTTTTAGTGGGTGATGAACGAATGTTACCATTTTTAGTGGGTGATGAACGAATGATACCTTTTTTAGTGGGTGATGAAAGAATGATACCTTTTTTAGTGGGTGATGAACGAATGATACTTTCTAGTGGGTGAAGCGCGAATGATATCTAATGAAGAGCTCTCCCTTTTGAAGAAGTGACTTTTACGATGATCTATCCGCTGAAACAAGGACTTCTTTTTTAAAAATTTTAGCATTACTTTTCAAGAAAAAATTTTCCATTTAAAATCAACTGTTGAGAATGAAATTCTTGTTCTAGTAGACCATGCACGAGTAATGAAATAAGTTGTGAATTACAACTATTCATGAAGAACTAGGATTTTTCGTCTGGTATCGTCCTCGTCAAAAGTAACTAAGTGAACAGCAGTCCCTACCAAACCATGTCGTGTTTTCTACGACATTTAATATCTTACACTGAATCTAAATCTGAATATCTCTCAGTTAATCTAGGACACATTGCATGTGACGAGACATTATGTGTTGCATGCAATGACACACAATACATGTATTGAGACATTGTGTGTTGCATAAATGAGACACTGTATCGAGACATCGTTTGTAATGAGATAATGTCTGTAACTAGGCATCTTATGTAGCGCGACGCTATAAGTATGAGACATTGTATGTTCCGAGTAACGAGGCATTGAATGTTACGAGACATCATGTGTAACGGACATCCTATGTAATGAATTCGAGCAGGATCATGAACAAAAGAAAATTGAGTTCGATTCTATGTTGAACAAATACAACATCATGCTCTCATTTCGCTGTATTTGGATCGTTATTATCGCGATTCGAGAAATATATACATAAAATTGAATTAATTCGGCTAATTGAACAGCAGGTAGGTGATTAAGGTGACTTGATTAGTCGGGAGCCTTTTCTAGGGGTTATTGAAAAATGTGTAGAGAAATGGGATTAATTCAGTTGATATGGCATTAAACAGCAGGTAGGAAGCTCATTCAGCTGTTGGAGATGACAAAAAATTAGTATTTAAGCGTGTCAAACATTACCTCACTGACGCAAGCGGTAATGTTGCACAAACCTGGAGACACAAGTGGAACAATTTCAGTTCAACACGTACCAGGTAGTTATGTTAAATTTTATGTCAGGCTGTACAAGATAAAAATAAAGAATAACTCCTACTGTTAGATCATGTATAACTGTAGAGGCGTAATTGCTGCGTACCCAAATGCACAAAATACAACCTTATTTCACGCAATAATACTGTATATGGGATTTACATTAAAAACTTATACACTAATTCAAGCCACACATATGAATATCAAATCGCCTTCTAAGTGCTCTCCTGACGACTCCGATATTTTTATTTAATGAGAAAAATGAAAATAACTTCCGAATATACACGTATTATATCTCTTGATAGGACCGTTTGCTGCTCAGACAACGCAACCAATTTTTAAATGTTTTTATTTGTAAGACGCTTGACTGTTTATAATTCCTCGCTATTTTGCTCAACCAAATTGACCACCAAACCCAATTTAAAAGTCTCCTCCATCTCAATGATGTTAATACATTACAGTCTATAAAAGCGTGTGAGTAAACAGCCAAAAATTAAATTTTGTGCTCAACAAGGCGATGAAAAAATATGTTTGTGTTGTCCCATTAACCCAACCATATGCTGTCTCAGTATTACTTGAAATTGGAAAAACGGAATTATTCGTATTATTTATAACCATCGGAGCTAATGATATATTGTATGTCGTATACATGAATTAACTTATTTCCTTACCTCATTTCCAGAAGAAATATCTTTAACAGAAGTTTAATGTTCTGGAAAACTTCTGATCTGCTTCTGCGGATTATACCAACGATCTATTTGTATAAACTTAATTTATTTGGTTCCTTAAAGGTTAATTGCAGGCCCTGATGTTGAACTATTCATTAACATCCCATTTTATTGACTGATTAGTTGAACACCAATCAGTTTTATATTAAAATAAGATCTCATAAAATTTAATTCTTTCTCAGTAAATGAATGGCACCATTTGAGAAATTTCTCTCATTTTCATTAATATGAGGACCCAAAATATAGCCCAAATAAAAATGCATTAATGAAAATTAAGTTCTATTCGATACTGACATTCATTTAGTTACTACGCCTAACATGCGGAGTCGCTCTGCATTTGCGCTTTCATTTGATTATGTCACTGGCAGTCATTTAGTTACACATGTATGTTGGAAGCCTAAACATATAGAGTCGCTATGCATTTTCGCTTTCATTTCATTATGGCATCGGCCTTCATTTAGTTACTCCGTATTTAGTTATGCCTAAACATGCAGAGTTGCTTTGCATTCACGCTTTCATTTGATTATGGCGAGCGTCGACACAGCGCTGCAGCACCGAGTTCGACTGCGCTCGCATTTGGTCAGCGAGCGGAAAGCCTGAAGAGGAGAGCGTCTAATGGAGCATCGTCCAATAACAGCGCCGACTAATGAAGCCAAATGCTTCAGTCTCTCTAGATTATGTGCAGAGCGACGATGCCGATTTGACCTCATCGATTTCCGTTCCGCAGTAATGGACTGACGGAAGCTGGACGCCAGATTGGAGCGAGTCTGCTTACACGCTGAGGCTGGGTCGTGGGCACCGTGGGTGTTGCAGCCAGTGTATCTGGGGGAGCGTGGGTGTTGCAGTCAGTGTATCAGGGGGAGCGTGGGTGTTGCAGCCAGTGTATCTGGGGGAGCGTGGGTGTTGCAGCCAGTGTATCATGAGGGGAGCTTGGGTGTTGCAGTCAGTGTATCTGGGGGAGCCTGGCGGTTGCAGCCAGTGTATCTGGGGGAGCGTGGGTGTTGCAGCCAGTGTATCAAGGGGAGCGTGGGTGTTGCAGTCAGTGTGTCTGGGGGAGCGTGGGTGTTGCATTCAGTGTATCAGGGAGAGCGTGGGGGTTGCAGCCAGTGTATCTGGGGGAGCTTGGGTGTTGCAGCCAGTGTATCAGGGAGAACGTGGGTGTTGCATCCAGTGTATCTGGGGAGCCTGGGTGTTGCAGTCAGTGTATCAGGAGGATCGTGGGTGTTGCAGTCAGTGTTTCAGGGAGAGCGTGGGTGTTGCAGCCAGTGTATCAGGGAGAGCATGGGTGTTGCATCCAGTGTATCTGGGGGAGCGTGGGTGTTGCAGTGGCAAGAAGCTGCTGCGTGAGACTCATGCCACTTCTGCATCCTGCGCAATGGTGCTAAGGTTGTGAACGAAAGAGAACTTGTGTTATAAGTCTTATTTCAACACCTACGCGAGCCCACTTTAACCTACTTTTATTTATGTGTTTAAATACCAACGTTTTTAATTCCAACGCAAGTCCAGGTTACAGTGAGTTGGTCGATTCAACATGTATATAAGTCAGTTGTTAAATAAGCGTTAGGTAAAATACTTCAGGCTCTCAATTATTCGTGCTTCATTTTGTTATCAGTATATTTCAGATTGGCAAGAGATGACAACTATATCTATCCTTGCAAAAATTACGTCACTCACACCCACAGCTCCCAGGGACATGCATGTGGACCGGATGACTACATCTCGCACCTTGTCACTTGTTAGCGATAATTTGCTTTCGTTTCTTTAATTACGCGAAGAAACTGCCAAGATGTTTTTAATATAATTTGAGAATGTAACATGAGAGTAGAATCGAAAATTTATAAAATTAAAACTATTTATTTTTGTTTGTGCTCAACTTCGCACACGATAGTACGAAACTAGAAACTACGATAAGGTCATGTGATAAGGTGCTTTTAAGGCCATGTGATAAGGTGTAATCTAAACAACTCTTTCACGTCACGACCACCCCTTAAATAAAAGTCAATTCTGATAAAAGTCACAGCGTGTCCTGAAATTGACCCTTATTATAAATTTGAGAACACAGAACACTAAAATAAAAGTTAATACACAGCGTGACCTGAAATTGGCCCTTATTATAGATTTTATAACACGGAACACTAAAAAAAGTTAATACCGATAAAAGTCACTGCGACCTGAAATTGACCTTTAATATAAATTTGAGAACACAGACGTGAAGAACAAGAGGAGGTCGGCAGCTACAGACTCAATAACGTGATTAGTTCTAACAAATTATCCGTCGGCAGGACTTGTTATCTTGACGGCCCTGGACTCCTCATCCCTATCGCAGGGCGCCCCTCTCTAGACACGGCCTTTTCCCGGCCACATTTCCATGGCCTTCTCCATATTTACTGACGCGGGGCAGATAGCAGCGGCATTGGATGAGCTCCCGGGACACGGCTTACAAATATTCGGTAAAATTTTGTTCAATGAAATTTAGTAACATCAAGCTTAGTAAAACTCAGCTAAATTTAGTTTAGTAATATAATTCAATTTAGAAAAAGTTAGTTTAGCGAAATATAGTTTAGTGAAATTCAATTTAGAAAAATTTAGTTCAGAAAAATTTGGTTTAGTAAAATAAAATTCAATTTAGAAAAATTTGGTTCAGAAAAATTTACTTTATTAAAATTTAATCCAATGAAGTTTAGTAAAATTTAGTTAAGTAAAACTTGATGATATTTTTAAAATTTAGAAAAATTAGGTTCAGTAAAATTAAGTTCAGTAAATTTTTAATTAGTCAATCTTGTAAAATTTTGTAAAATTTATTTTAGTAATTTTTTTTAGTACAATTTAGTACATTTTCTTCAGTAAATTTAGTAAATTTTGTTTAGTAAATTTAGTTTATTAAAATATAGTGCAGGAAAATTTAGTAAGAAATCTTTAGTTATATATTAAACCCCCCTTACACAGCATAAAAATATTCAATCAAGTTCACCAGCGACCAACGACGTCTCCAGAGTCGTGCATCGCGTGCCGTCCAATGCAATACGAAAACATCAAAAAGTCCTACATGTACTCATGTACATTTCAGTCAAAATATCGTCTCATATACACCACATTTAATTAAGAGCGGCTGCAAAAAGATTTAGAGAGACAGCTCATTTTACATTGTATAAAATACCGAATATCCCTCCCTTGCGTACATGCTTTTCATCAAAAAACATCGTCTCATAAACAAAACATCCATAGAGTTCTTCAAAAGCTTTTTGAGTGCCTAATTTATACGACGACTCCAATTCACTTATGAACCGAGGACAGAATTAGAATTTATGCCTACTGTGTCTATCCATTTGAAGTTTGAGTTTTGTTCATGTAATCAGTTTATTTATTCTCTATCCCAGGTGAAGGGCGTGGTGAGGAACAAAAGCTAAGCCAGGTCTGCTAGTTATGCTGAGATGAAATAATATATTCGTTGCTTTATTCAGGAATGAAAATATGGGTGAAATAATAAACTCGTTGCTTTAATCAGGAATTAAGTAAGCGTTAAAACTAATTCGAGGACGTGGTTGACAACAAATCTTCGGAAATGGCTCAATGGAGAGCTTTCATAAAAGAATAGTTTTAGGAACAGGTAAATCACGTTTCATTATTTTCATTATCGAGTATACAATGTTGCTTTACGCTAAAACGGTGGCAAATCTATATTGTGTAACGTTCGAATGAAGTAAAATGTCCAGAATTTGTGATTGCCCCGAAATGAAATCGCATCTCACTGCTAATTACAATCTGCCTCTACGTAAGATAATTCCCACAAGCTGCATAGTTCACTCACAAGTCCAAGTTATTAACTTAGTTTTACACTTCTATAAAAGTTGGCAGTGTCTGCCAGCGACCGAAACCAAACGCGCTTCACTTCAGTATCCTCACACATGCACGAAACAAAGAATTGAGATTGTGAGCAAAACCAGAATTTGTTCTAGAAATGCCATGATTTCACCATATTATAGAGCGCTAAAACTTGAAACCTGTTGGGAATCATCATCCACAGGCTATTAAGTTAGCGAGAATGTCTCTCATTCATGGAAAGCTTAAGCGAGAATGTTCTCCCACTCTTAAATCCACGGGAATCCCAAGGTGTACCTTCAAGTTATGGGGATGTCTCTCTTCCGTAGCCCTCAAAGCTAGCGGGAATGTCTCATAGACTCCCAAGTTAGCCAGAATGCCTCAGCTCCGTAGACCCCCAAGTTAGCGGGATGTCTCGTAGATCCCCAAATTAGCGGGAATATCTCTTCTCCGTAGAACCCAAGTTAGCGGGAATATCTGCCCTTAGCCCCCCCCAAGTTAGCGGGAATATCTCTCGTTCGTAGCCCCTACCCTTAAGTTAGTGGGAACGTTTGCTCTTAGCCCCCAAGTTAGCGGGAATGCCTCTCCTTAGCCCCCCAAGTCAGCGGGAATGTCTCTCCTTAGCCCCCCAAGTTAGCGGGAATGTCTCTCCTTAGCCCCCCAAGTTAGCGAGAATGCCTCCCCTTAGCCCCCCAAGTTAGCGGGAATGTCTCTCCTTAGCCCCCCAAGTTAGCGGGAATATCTCTCCTTAGCCCCCAAGTTAGCGGGAATGCCTCTCCTTAGCCCCCCAAGTTAGCGGGAATGTCTCTCCTTAGCCCCCCAAGTTAGCGGGAATATCTCTCGTCTCGCCAAATTCGTCATGGCGGAGAGGCAATTTCTCAGGCGGTCCACCCGCCAACGAGAGGAAATTATCGCAGATTTTTGTCCTTAAGAGCCCAGCCGAGAGGGAGTCATTGGAATTCAGTTTGCTCAGTCTGGAATTCAAGCTTCATTTCCATTAAATTGAAACTTGATGTTGATTCTGGAATGCAGAGTGGCAGTCAATGGCTAAAAAATACCTCAGCCAATGCCGAGGGGTGTCTTTTGTTACGCTACCCTTTCGGTTTAGGGAGTAACCAATCTCTTCTTTCGGGGACTTGCGCTTTGATTTTCCCTCGAAATTAATTGAACTCCAGCTCGCAAGCACACGTCTGGCGAATGTGCGTGTGTTGGAGAGTGCCAGAGGACTCATTGAAGAAACGCAAACGAAAATTAAAGAAAACACACCAGTCTTTTTTTAACAATGACACACCGTGTCCTATATTTATTTATTTGTGTATTTATCTGAATTTATCTTTCGTATTCAACTCGCTTAGTTTAAAGATGCGTTCAGAAAAGATGTTTATGGTCATCCAAAAGTATCGACTTGTTAAATTTTAATAGTCACCTATCAGTGAAAAACTCAAAAGCTATCAATATGAAGAAGCTTTGCAGTTTGTTTTCTTGCGAGACAATAATCAGTGCATTGAATCTCTTGTTTCGTGTGGTTTATTGCTCGTCGGACTCATTGCATCAATCACGTCGTTGTTTCTGAGCAAATATTTAAAGTGCGGTGCGCAAATAGAATTTGCATAGTCGAATTTTTAAAAATTCATTTCTAGCGACCCACTTATTGACCCAAATGCTAAAATCATCAGCCAATAAAATATATCGTAAAATCATTACATTGAACTTTCCAGTCTTGTACTGCCACTGATACAACACTGGAACGAAATGAACCTATTTCTGTGTGCTCTTGATTATTTCGGAGGAAAGAAAAGAGAAATAAACAAAAAACAGTTTATTTCCAAAAAAACTGAGTACATGAAATGTATTACTACACGTATGATTTTAAAAATACCTTAATATAATAACTTTTCTGCGCTAGATAATCATTACGACATTTAAATTGAAAAGACTACTTTCGCTTCATCACTCTATAGTTTTTAGTCACGAAAACAATTTTCTTTGCCAATGAAAGTTTTAGCAAATTTAAACAAACAATTAATACTATAAGACTTAAGAAGAAGCACTCTGTTATGGTTGCTTTTCATTGAATTCATTCTTATTTAAAGTCCATTGTCACTCTCACCATCATTCTATTCTACACTACTAATTTAAAAGTTATTCTGTACGTTCATGTTTTTTGACGGCTTGCCAACAAAATTATTCAGTTCATGTCATCATCAGCGCTCAATTCCATTGTAACCATTTCGTATTTCATCTATTCTCTCTTTCTTTTCTGTCTCTCTTTTTCTTTCTCCCGAACTCACCGTAGTGTTCATAAGTACAAGCAAACTTCTTTACTCTCGTTACAAATTGATCGGTGGATTTAAGAACAGTTCTGCATTATAAAATAGTGCAGGGACTATTTCCTGATTGTTAAAATCAACAATTCATCACCACATAAAAAAAATCAACTTAGAGCTCCTTTGCCTTCCTCAACGTCACATAGCGTGCCGATGTCGAGAGCCCTCGCTTGTTGTTAGTTGCTTTTCTAGAATTTACTACTGACTGAACATTCTACAACGTTTCCTTCAGGACATAAAGATGCAAACTTTCTATAAATAAATTATTTAAAACTGTTTAAACACTTACACTCTCGCGAACGTAAACGTTGTAAAATATAATACATTGAAAAACATTGCAATAAATGACCAAGCGACACCATAAGTTCCCCGCAAGAAATAGAGAGCACTCAAAATATTCTTGGATACCGACGCGCACAACCCTCCGAATATTCTTTAAAAATATCGAGATCTTTCCGCAAGGTTATCAGCCATCAGCAAAAAGGGTAAAAATGGAGCAAAGTGTAGCAGTGATACCATTCACAGAGACAAGATACACCTTAAGTCTTTGCAAAAATTGAGAGAGTTCCCTTTGTTCCGCGATGCAAAGTTGCAAGAAGGTCCGCCACTAAGGGTGGTCGCCGGGCAAAGGCTCCGCTTGTTCTGATCAAGGGGCAAAAAATCGATCAACCGGAGGGTGGTCTGCAGATCGATTGAAATCAGTTGACGCCCACCCAGCCAATTAAGAACCAAATGACTACAAGGAAAGTAAATGTTCTCAAGCTTCGCTTAATTGCTTCGTCCGATCAATGATAATGATACAGCCCTTCTAAATAAAAACTATCAAAAAGAAGATGGTGAAGAATTGGGAAACGCTGGTGAATCAGACATAAATAGTGACTTTAGGATATAGATACTGGAGTTTTGAGCTGCAAATAAGGGACGCTTCCACTACATAGGAGGGACGAAATTGACAATTTCGCGCACAGCCTCGGAGAATTTCTTAATATTAGACGAATCGTATTACTATTCCTGTAATTTTATTTTAATTATTTTGAACTTAATTTTGATTACACTAATAATTATTATTCCAAGAGTTCCACGTTATTTTTGCTTTATTCAGTGTTTTTAATTATTTAGATCATTATTATCATTTTTAGTGTTATTAAATAAGTTACTTAAAGACTTCCTGGCCGCTACAAAAGTAATTCCAAGAGAACGAAGAGACACTCGGAATGAACTGCAAAAAATAAGGAATCTGTACACAAAGTATGTTCCTGCACAGGATGCCCTGAAACACTCTTTCTTTTAATGAAATAAAATAGATTTTTTTTGTCTTGTTACGGACTGTTTTTTTTCATTTTATTATTATAATTATTATTTTTTGGTTCACTGCAGTGCTGTTTTTCCTGCGCCTATTACTTTCTTCTTCAACTTTTATCTTGTTTCATAAAGACCCTCCAAACTCAGTGTTTCTGTGCGCGGGTGTTCCCGAGTAGGGACACACTTAGTGCATAGATTCTTCGTTCCCTTAACTCCATCCAAAATTGCCCCTTCCCACTTTTTGAACACTTTTGTTGTGGTTGACTTGAACTAGGAAACTTAGACTAGGAGACTTAAAGCTAACTTGTCTAATCTAATGACGATAGAGAAGCGCCCCGGTTAGTGTTGTGCTCTAATTCTTAGGCGCTATTTACTGAATGTATTCCAATTATAATTCATATATCATTTTTTGGATAACTATATCGATTTTAAATAACTATGTCTTCCGTACTAGACTACCAAATGCTTTCGGGTGAAAAAAATCCAATATGACGTGACACAATCATAGCTTTTGAATTCGACTACAGAACGATATTCACGTTGATTCTGACAGCCAGACTTTTTTAAAATAATATAATTATAATTTTATAATAATATAATTTTCAAATTCACTGAAACATAGCAAACGTCCATAAGTCAAGTTACTATTTTCGGATTTGGACCTTGAAACTTGTAGCAAAATTCATCAAAATTAAAGAAGCCGCCTTTTACATTATGACATTTGCTCGCAAAGTTTCTTTCTTTGATACAAGAGGAAATTTTGTTGGTACTTCAAATTAGATTCATAATTTCACGTCTTTGAGTCCATATTCAATCAATATTTCCTAAATTACTTCGAAATTAAATCAATTAAAAACACAATCATAACACCTTTAATCTCAAACTGGCAGTGAAAACACAGCAGAGTGCTGTTCAGTATAACAATTAAGAACTAACCTCAATAATTAAGCTTCCAAACCACAGCCCGGTTTCTTCCCTAAGCCTTGCGAGACTACGACATTTCTATCCCCATTGTGCCGAATCGAAAACTCAATCAGAACGCAAGCTTATCAAACGAAGCAGAGGGAAGGAACCCTGTCTCTCCTCAGGAAACAGGTGGAGGGACGGATTAAGAAATGCTCTTCCTAAGCAATTCCCTTTCAAACGAGCAGCTCTTTTATATTCGTCAGACGAGGACTCATTCCCTGCGCTCGGTTTCTTTCAATCGAAAAAAGTTGCAAAATGAATCTTTAAAGGTCCCAGGTGCGACTCGTCTTGGGCAAGTTTGCGGCGGTGTCGCGGTGGCGCGGTGCGGAATATTGGGACTCAGTGGCATGCTTTCTTGGCAAATAATCTCTCGGAATATCGGGGAGGAAGAACATACCATCTTGACAAATTTTCTCTGAAAACATTATGTTTTAGCAAATGTTTTCCCGGAATATCAGGTTAGAGCGTTATTCATCAATAGCAAATAATCTCTCGGAATATCGGGCAGAGAATATTTCCCGATTATTTTCGGATACGTTCTCGAAGTATCCCAATATTTCGAAAGGTTATTTGGAAAGGAAGTACACTGGCTTAATGTTCGGTGAAAATATTTGTTAACATGGTATGAACATTAAGACAGTGAGTCATTTTATTCTAGCATACTAAGCAAGTGTGCTATTCTATTCTAGCAAATATTCTTTTGGAATATTGAGCCAGAACGTTAATCATCAATATCGAATATTCTCTTAAAATATCGGGCCAGGATATCATTCCATCTTAGAAAATATTTTCTCGGAATATTGAGACAGAGTGGCATGCTTTCTCGGCAAATATTGTGTTGGAATAGTCAGCGAGAGTTTCATTCTACATAGTCAAATATTTATTCGAAATAATCAAATAGAGTGTCATTATACTTCAGCAAATATTCTCTCGGAATATTGGGCGAGAATGTTACTTTATATTAGCAAATAATTTCTCAGAATATGGAATCAGAGCATATATAACCTCAGAATATCACGCCCTAATATCAGTCAATACAATGATGAAACGGTTCGGAATTTTAAGACACCGAATCACTCATTAATATCATGGAGTGTCCCAAAATATTACGACACAGTGTCATGCAATATTGGTAAAACTCATGCTGAATTTTGGACCTGAATGCCATTCACAACTGTCGAGGAGTGACAGGAATATTACGCCAAACTGTCACTCAATATTACGAAGCATTGCTCTGCAAATTTATCTGGGATAGGCGGATGTGTCCTTGAACATCAGGTGTGGTTCTTGTTCTCGTCGGATATTTTTGGTCTGGTCGGATGTTCTAGTTCTTGTCGAATGTTCTATCTCTTGTTGGATATTCTTGATCTCCACAGATATTCTTGTTCAGGTGGGATATTCTTCTTCTTCTAGGAGCGGTTCACGAGGAAACAAAATAATACAAATGTTGAAGAAATGGTAATGGCCTACAGATCTTATCGCCTAATTGCTTCATAGAAGCTAGACACACTTCCATCCCAAATGAAAATTTGTGTCCACAATAACATTCATCGTTTCTACTTTTAGAAAATAATAATTTTGTGGCTTTAATGCAACAAATACATTTAATGCTTATTGTGATTGGGTGGCGTGAATTGTGCAATGCATTTGATTATGCACAAGAAATTTTATTTCGTTTTCTTGCCCCCTGTATAGCCCTGCATGCAAGTCTTTGATGGAGGATCTTTGTCGCAGATCATGGCTAAGGTGAGGGAACATTCAAGGATCAAGATGAACCTCCGAGATTACTCGCTCGTCTGCAGATGAAAACCTCTTTATTTTCTCTTTTATTCATAGCGTGGCAGATCCTCCAATGGTAAAAAAATTGCAGCCTCTATGAAGCTCGAATGATTTCATTGTGATGGAAATAGCAGCGACGGCGGTCAGCTTTTGTTCGTGAGGCAGAAATCATGTCTTCTTTCTCATGCAAAGAAGAAGGAGAAGATGTGCTCCCGACAGGCGGACGATCGACAAACCGCAGACGCGTCGAACAAATGCTCGCCATTTTGGCTTGTGATCGTGCCGGCTCTGGGGCTGCTCGGTGTTAAATAAGTAATTCTGTCCACCAGGACTGAAACTGAAACGTAAGGTTTGATACTTTGCTCGTTTGGCAGTCATTTCTGATGCTTGATGATCGGGTTTAACTGAAATGCTGGTCAAACTGAACGGATTTGTTACGTGTCAGTTATCGTGTCTTATATGTGACATAAATATTGCTTTAGTGACATTGCTTTCACAATGTTTCTCATTTTTTCTTTGTACTTTCATGTTTACGTTATCGTAGTTTGTTTTTGGCTTCCTCTGTTTTGTAAGCGAAAACGTTCCGATTACTCCATATTCTCGGCTGCACAAACGGCTTTGTGCATCATTTTTTGTCGAATCACCTAAACGAGGGCTGCTAAATTGTTTTTCCTCTTTTCGGCTCAAATTATCAAATTTGAATAATTCAAACAAAATGTAGCCCGAAGAATGCTCAGAACCTTGTAATTTTGCAATGTTATCAGAAGCCGAGTTCTCTACACCGTGAACAAAACAAAAAGGCCATGTTAGAACAAAACAAACGGCTACCTTTCATCATGTGAACGAATTTATTCCCTCGTCAGAAGCCCAGTACAAAGTGAGTTTAGTTTTTTAAGGAGGTGATGTAAAAATCTTGAGCATTCGTAATTTTAAAAATTATAATCTGGGATCAACATAGGAATCAACGTCCTTCAGTCGGGCAATATTTCTTTTGATACAACTTTAACTACCTTGAAAATAGGATCTGCTGAAATTCATTTTCTGTTCAGTTTTAGTTGTCGGACAACGAGTGCTGCATTATTTAACAGCTTTCTCTCGTTTTTCGAAAGAGCTACACAGGGACATTGTTACTCGCAAAGAAATGAATCAAGATCATTTTGGAAAAAAATTTATTTTCCGTACCATGGCCTACAATATCAAGTTCAGCTAAGGTCCAGGGAGCAAATTTCTCGCAAATTCGATGAATGCCATGAGTGTGTTCAAATCAAATCACGACACTAGCATAAGACAGCAATTTGGTGACACTGTTATTGGTGCCTTACGCAAGGCATCATTTTACCCTTCGCTGCGGCTGGTATAGGTACGATCCCGCACGAGTGTCGAGTAGCTAGCAGTAAGACATCTGTAGTGAAGAGGTTAACGCGTTGACTGCGATGAGTTGAACTGAAGTTAAGTATTCAACTCTAATTTAAATTCAAAAGTGTTAGAAATTTTATAAATACAAAACATTAACTGGGTCCATTAAATACCATTTATTTTAAAAGATTGTTAAAACTTTTTCAAACGACCCATCGATGTGTCGTTTCGCAGTCAACTTAAGGTTGGAAAAGGTTAGTCGACATCGAGATCAGTAATCTATGGCAAGGAGGGTCACCATTTTGAAGACTAGTAGACGGTTTGATAGTTCGTAGGTAGAATATATGTATTTATTGTGCGGCTAAACGTATGTAAATAGAAGGCATGCTGGTGGAAATAGAGACATGAACACATACATACTACGTACGTATTGGGTGAGTACTGATTTTCCTCGAAAATATTTGAGCAAGTCTTACGATATCGTTATGATGAGTTTGTTTTAGTAATATTCAGTTAACATTTTGCAGTGATATATTGAGAATAAGGTCGATATACGACGAAAAAATCGTGTGATGAGTGGCTCAACGTTAGGCAGCTTAAATATGTCTAATTCGCTGACAGAAAGACATTTTTCATGACGGACATGGATAAAAGTTTCCCAAAAAAGAAATTTTACTGATACGCGTGCTCTCGGACTACCGATGCTCGCATCGAGGGAAGAAATTCAATTTAAGAGTAAAGAACAAGAAGTTCCAGGTTTTATTCGATTCTATTGTTACGACGGGCAAACCCGTGTCACCATTTCTGCCAATATTCCCTTACTGTATATTTTTTCTCTCATCCATTACCGCCAAAAACTGTGATTCTGCATTGAATGTAAATTGATACAAAAATCATAATAGTGTTCTCGTGTGTTCGACATATTGTTTTACGAAAGTCAATCAAGGCCACCGTGTGGTTTGGATTAAATAGAAGTTTGTGCGTCTGAAGTGAAATTTTGTAACGAAACTGCGACGTGAGTTTAACTGAGGCAACCGAAGATAATATCTTTGTTACGTTCAAGAGTGTGCAGCTCTATCGCGTGCCCCTGCGTAGAATGGATTCCTAGCACCACCTTAAGCTCATATTTCACGCCAATTAAGTTGTGTTAAGCACAACATAAGGCAGAACGCCTGTAGAGCCCAGCGCCGACACTAATGCCTTTTCAAATGGCTGTCATCTGAGTCCGTCTATTGAGTCAAATTTACCTGAATGACAGGAATGACAGCACACGAAAGCAGCGCCTAACTCAACGAATACGTTGTGGTACCGGCGCCATCTGCCGTCCAAAAACCAACAACTGAACGAATCCGTCGTGGTGCCGTTGCGATGTGCCGGGGTTGTACAGTCCATTATCCCGGAGAACGGAAGAAATCTGCTCCGAGAAAATCTAAAACCCTCTCCAATTTATTTAACGGTAGTCATTTCTCGTGGACTTCCGTTCCACTTTCTGGATTATATGACTATTTCTCAGTCGTCGACTTGGTCAATGCGAGGCGATGCTGCGCGCCAGAGACACGGAAGAGGGAATTCTTTCGTTCGTTTCGACCATTAGATGTTTTCTTTTTCTTATTTCGTAATGCAGTGCCTTCCTTTCAGCCAATGATTTCCTCTTTCCTCAAAGTATTAGGCTTTCTTCATTAGCAATCGCAGAGTATTTCTTCGATGCATTTTGTGCGTGTTATCATGTTTATTCACTTTATTTTAGCATTCCTTCAATCTTTTAAATATCAGGTGAAATTTTTATTTTTTTGTATTTAATAACTTTGTTGCGAGCAGTTATTTGATAGCATTCAATTCCTTTCCTCTCGTCTAGTGCCTGATTTTTTTTCGTTTTGTTAAATCCGTAACAATTATTTCTGGTTTACGCTGAAGTAAATTATTATAATTTATTTCTTTTTCTACTTCAAAGTCTTTCTTTGCTCGTCGCAATGCGTGAATTTTATGGCAAATTTACTCTTTAGTTTATTATTTTCTTCGGTTTAGTTTTCAGCAGAATTATGTTGCTGCGTTCAAATTGACAGCAAATTATGCAAAATATTTTGACGCGTTTTATAAATTATCGCAAAACCAATCGATGACATCGGCTTCAGAAAAATATGCACGAGTTCTCTTGATTTATCAAATTGAAATCACATAAGTAAAAGTTTGTCCTGAGTTTCTGGTGCCTTGGAAGAGAATAACGTACACTAACGCTCCATCACTTCGCTTCTAATGAACAAAGCAAAGTTGCTCATCGTTACATTGGGTAAAAGTTCTTAGCAAAATAGGAACGCAGGTATTCTAACTCTCTTGTGAAGTGAAGGTAAGATGAACATAATTTGAAGGCCCTTTCAACTAGACATGAAATAAGATTAAATTTGTATCTAAAATTTTAAATTTTTGACAGCGCTGTAAATTTTAGATACAAATTTAATCTTATTTCATGTCTTCAAATTATGTTCATCTTACCTTCACTTCACAAGAGAGTTAGAATACCTGCGTTCCTATTTTGCTAAGAACTTTTACCCAATGTCTGTCATTGAGAACACATTTCGTAATAAAATCGAATCCCTTAGAAATAGAAAAATTCCAGTCGCAAGTGCTAACAAAAAGATAGTTTATTTCACTCTGCCCTTCATCTCACGGTCGCAAAATCAAAAAATTTCTTGTGAAATTCGTAATTTATGTAATGAGTACTATCCGCAAATTGACATACGCATTACTTTTCGCAATTTTTTCAACATTGGCTGTTTTTTCCGGTACGGCGATAAGATGCCCACTTTGTTGCGTAGCTGCGTGGTCTATAGATATACGTGTGGCCAGTGTGGGGCCACTTATTATGGTGAGACTGCTCGCCATTTTGCAACACGCATAGCTGAGCACAAGGGGGTGTCGGTCCGTACGGGAAATAGAGTGTCTAACCCATTGCACAGCAGTATAAGAGATCATGCATTAGAATCTGACCATCCAATCCGCACTGATAATTTCAAAATAGTCTCAACTTGTAATAAACATAGCCTTAAGTTACTAGAAAGTATCATAATTCATCAATTTAAACCAAGTCTCAATGATATGTCATCTTCTGCGCCTCTAAATATCTTGTCCTAATTTTTTCATTTAATTTCCATTAACAATTTGTATTCATGTACTGTATTTACCATGTTTCAATTTATTATTCCAGATATTGAAAATGAGTATGGATATGCTCGAAAGCTCTATTTTTAAAATACATCGTGAGATTTTGTGAAAGATGTTTTTACCCGCCTTAGTTTTACTATTTACCATATACAAAGTTTCAAGTATAGAGAAATTGTCCAAAAAGAATCCTAAATCCATTCTCCCTGTCCATGATCAAGTCCTTCCAATTCCAAAAATGTTGTCCGGTGCCAAGCCGATGAAAAGTTCTCTCCACTCTCTTGTCCGACTAACTTTTCGTTTTGCCGTCTTCCTGTCCCGCGGAAAGTTTGCTGCTAAAGTTGTACTCGTCCTGGTGCAGTTAAAAGAAGCCATGACTGGTCAGACAGACATTCGGAAGGGGAGGTTCGTTGTAGAGAGGCACTGCCAAGTCCAAACCTATCAAAAGGAATCGAAAACTTTCGAATGGGCTCAGGTCAACGCTCGCACATCCGAAAAAATCGGCGACGTCGAGCAGCGACGCAACTGTATTGCGCGCCGTAGTTTGGATACCGGCCGGTGCTCGGTCCGAACCTCATTTGGGAAGATGTTGCTGCTTAAACGAGGTTTGTCTCGATGTTGCGTTAAAAGTTGGTGGTGGATGTGGGTGTTGTAATTCCGTGAATTATTTTAGTGTGCTCCTTATGGTGGCAGTCGAAAAATATGTCACGTTTAAAATGTTTTTTTCTTTCATCTCGATAAAACATCCACGAGATTTTTCTGATGCCCTAAGTTTCTTTGATTTTTCGATCTGCTTAAACTTCCGGAAACGATGATTATACGTCAAAAAAGTGTAGTTATATATACAAAAACACTGTCGGCTGTCTTGGGATAATTCACTTCGTTAACTCCTAAAAAAGTGAGGGAAAAACTCTATTCGTTTTTTCATTGACGTTAGAACATATTCATTAAAAACTAATCCATTATTCCTAGTGTGTTGTATTGTGACCACAATCTCTGCCGATTTCACGCTTCGCTTTTGAATACCTTCCTCCGCATTATGAATTTAAGAGAGTATGGATATGACACAACATCCATCATCAACAGAGTTATTTACCAGATAACTTTTAGTATTAATAGTGCGTATTAATAACAAAGACTGTTTGCGCTTGACAATAAAGAGTGGAGTCATAAATTCTGTGAAACCTTAATCCGATCACAACTCGAAATAAATGGCGCTTTAGTCTTTACTCCAAGGCTTACACAAGCCTGCAATTTCCTAAAGTATGAAGTCGGATGATAAATTGTGAGACTTGGGAGCGCTTGAGGTGCGTATCACAAGTTTGTTAGACGCACCAAATGAGGAAGCGCGTGATTCCAGTTAACTAGTTTGCGGAGGTTATTTAACTGGTTTTCTTAGGTATTTTGGCCAGTTTTCGTAAGTGTTTTAACCAGTTTTCTAAGGTATTTTGACTAGTTTTCTTATGTATTTTGAATAATTTACTTACGTATTTTAACTAGTTTTGTTAGGTATTTTAACTGGTTGTTTTAAGTATTTTGACTAATTGTCTTGGGTATTTTGACTAGTTTTCTTTGGTATTTGACTAATTTTCTGAAGTATTTTAACTAGTTTAGTTGGGTATGTTAACTAGTTTTCTAACGGGCTCAAAAGGTTTTCCTGGTATGTTTGAACAGTTTTCAGATAACTATCATTTTCAAACAAGCTATCTAGTGAGCTTAAGCTCATATAGGGATAGTAAATGAATTATTTGTAGATCATAATTATTTTTTTACCATGCTTCAGCAGGATTTATTTTGAGTTCAAACTGGTGTTGTATTGAACACAGACCTTCATGCGAGTTCAAATGGGTTTTCTAGTGCGTACAAATAAATATAACATTGCTCAGGTATCTGTAAACCAATTTTTTTAGCAATATTTTAACTATATCGACGTAGAAATCACAATAATTACGACAGGGTAACGATATCGACTCTTTTCTTTCATTGCCTAAAATTGTGTAAAATATCTTTCCGACTGAAGACTGCGTACAAAAAGCAATTTCTGAAAAATTTCAAAAATGGAATGGAAAAATTATGAAAATTGGTTGTCATGTCAGTTCCATGGAAATGATTAAAAGAGTTTCGTACCGACTGTAGCTCCGCAGTGGTAACTCAATCCTGCGGCAGTCTTGTGTTCCAAATATGTACCTATGTTTTGATTTTAAAAATAAAATAATAATATTGATGCTAGCTTAAAAAACTGAAATAATCAGTCCGCAATGGTCACCTAGCCTTCAAAAAATACGTACTTTACAGCGCAGCTTTTTAAAAAAATGAAGCCTTGCGGAAATTCGAAAAGAAAGAAAGATTTCACCGCCAGCTATTTCTCTTTTTTTCCATTCAGGTTCCGAAGATCTGACTAGTTTTAAAGCAGAGCTCTCTCGGTGCTTCTGCGATGTCCTCAAGCTAAGGACCTCAGCTACAGCAGCTCCGAACACACTCTCTCCCGATGATGTTTTGCGAACGAACATCGAAAAGAAAGGGGATCCATTTCCTAATTAAAATCTATGAACTCGAACGACAGTATCCGTTTTTCAGATCGAGGCTTCCTTTCATCCGAGTAACGGATTGTTTGTGTCTCTTCTTCTATTAGGAAATCCAAGGGACTCTTTGGAATGCCCACATGAATGGGACCAACTTCAGTGTTACTCGCAATGAATTACGTGCGAGCTCCCATTTTTATTCACATTTGTGCGCTCTCAGCAAAATGGAGGTGAATCAATAAATGGGTCTTGTAAATCAGTGTTCGTCGAACTTGCTGAGTTTGGTGCCACTTTTACAATGACTGCTGCAGTAATACTCATTAAACTTGACGAAACCATGAGCCAGAAACATCAGGGTTTCATTGAGAACTCTCATTGTTTTCGTTTGAAACGTCGTACCAGAAAATCACGGAGCTCGAGACAAGATGAACCAAAAGGAATACTGCTGCCGACGGCTGCATTATGCTGAGTAGCTTCATTGACATAAATTTGAATGGCATTTCACTGTAAAGTAGAGGCCAGGGCGAGGAAATTGTTTACTCTGTTGATGGAATCATTTGGTCGGCCGTCCATCGGTAATTAGGTAAACAGGATCAGGTAAAGGTAAAGAGACCTCGGCGAGACCTTTAACCCGAGCTACAGAATATTCTGATGAGATGCAATGAGCTTCTCTGTAGCCTGGATACGCTCTGAACCTCCTCGATTTTCCATGTATACGTTCTGAACCACCTGGATTTTTCAAAAGATGGCGTTTGTTTAGAAACTTGCTCTGCCTTAGACAGAAATAGGGAACAATGCATGCGTGATAAAAGTCAAGGATATAATCTCTTTTCAGTGAATTGAATTTTACTGTAACTATTTTTAGACCTTCAGCAACTTTACGGAGGCTCTTCTGGAATTTGGATTCTTTTGCTGGTCAAGCTCTGACACTAAGAACTCTGAAACCGAAATCTTGAATGCAGATGGTACCAACTTTAACCTCAGAAATGTTTTGGGTTATATTGCATTGATTCATTCGTTGGCGTAGAGACCCAGATTTACTCCTTTCAGCAGTTGCAGTGGCGACGGCTAACATATGGGGTCCATGTTCCCTCAAGTGACTCCCCTCGCCTCCCTGCCGATCACGAAGCTACTTGAGCACATTCAACAGCATGTATTCGAGAGATTCCTTTAGCATTTACTCTGCAGTATGAATGCTCTATTCTAGGTACAAGGACATAATCCTACATATTTTGTGGGTATTATCGACCTACTCTGCGCACAGTCCGCACAGCTGGCGCCTGATAGATAGCTCGGTATCTGTGATACATGCAGTTCGACAGTGGTCGTTGTTAGTGGCTAGTGGCTACTCAAGTCTCGACACCCGTCACTCTTGTTCGCATTCATACACACAACACTCACACATATAACACATGCACGCAACACACATACACATAACACACTCGCACAACAGATACACATAACACGCCCAGAACACACATACACTTAAAGCATACACATAACAAACACACACGCAACACACATACACATAACACGAACACAACACACATACACATAGCTCATGCACACAACACTCGTACACATATTCACTCACCACACAGACACTCACTCTGAAATACCGAGCCTATAGTTGTACTATTCAAGTGAGAGATAACCATGATGTGATGATCAAAAAGATGTGTGAGGGCTTGAAGGAAGTACTGGACTCCAGATACTGTAATTGGGACTTACGTATTTTCTGCTGTATAAAAGCGCTTAATGAAAGTAGAAATTTAAAACCAACTAGACTTCACAGTTTGTAATACTCCAACTTTTAACGTTTCCCAGTCTCTAAAAACATTACTTTTTACGCAATTAAGAATCAGTGCATTGTGTCCAAAAATTTTTTGCCGTAAGGGAAAGTAATGCAGTGTATGGTGGATTAAATCACTACATGCATATATTCCTAGTTGCAGCGAAAACCAATTACAGCCACTAGTATGTAATTTAGTGCCGTAGAAGCTCCCCTGCGGCAGCGTATATTGTCAAGAGACAAGACATGCAACTAGTGGTCACTTCTGTACTGCAGCCCACTGCAGTTCTGTGTTTGTTAACAGAAAGATTTACAATAGGGGCACACGCAGCTTCGATGCACGAAAAGTAAGGTAAAAGCAAACGTGATGTCTAAATTGCTGTATTAATGTAACTGCACCGAACTGATGTAGCGTTGCGCCGATTTTAAACAAAATAGTTGTATCCTAGATACCGTTTGTTCCCTAGTTACCGTTTGTATCCTAGTTACCGTTTGTCTAGATACCGTTTGTATCCTATTTATCGTCTTGAATCCTAGATACCGTTTGTATCCTAGTTACCGTTTGTTTCCTAGTTACCGTTTGGATCCTATTTATCGTCTTAGATCCTAGATACCGTTTGTATCCTAGTTACCGTTTGTCTCCTAATTACCGTTTGGATTCTATTTATCGTCTTAGATCCTAGATACCGTTTGTATCCTAGTTACCGTTTGTCTCCTAGTTACCGTTTGGATCCTATTTATCGTCTTGGATCCTAGATACCGTTTGTATCCTAGTTACCGTTTGTCTCCTAGTTACCGTTTGGATTCTATTTATCGTCTTGGATCCTAGATACCGTTTGTATCCTTGTTACCGTTTGTCTCCTAGTTACCGTTTGTCTCCTAATTACCGTTTGTCTCCTAGTTACCGTTTGGATCCTATTTGCCGTTTGGATCCTAGATACCGTTTGTCTCCTACATAGTTACCGTTTACTCCCCTATAACCTACGGAAGTTTTGTGATATTCACCCATAAGACTTGCCGCGAGAAGGGTTGAAAGCTATTCGTTGTATGAAAAGTATACAGTACAATCAAAGTCTGCCTGTTGCGAATTGAAATCTCAAAGCAATGGATTCTAACTCTAGATTACTTTTCTTTTGGTAGGACTGTTGCAAATTTGTATTACTTTCACGCGTTATACTGTGTACACTTGTACTCCCACCCTTTGTCTCTCTCTGAAGAATGATGAAATTGTTCACAACCTTTTAGGAAGAAAAATATTTTTCGAGACCAAATGAAGCAAATTCTCATTCTATTTTAGATGAATAATGATTTTGACAGGCGATGAAAATAAACAATTTTGTTTTTAAACAATAAACAATCGTAACTCAGGTTGTTGCTTCCATCTTCTTCCTCTATTGCAGAGAGAGAGAGAGAGGAATCTAAGGCGTGAAATACTGGAATGCAGAGAAAAAAGAAAACGTTTAAATTGGCTAGAGAATTTCGCAAATTCAAATCTATATGAACAATTAACCTACGATATTCAATAAAATTACTCTAAATTTTTTGCCTAGTTACTTCCAACCGTAACAGATGAATCCTCGAAAAAAGTGAAGGAAGTAGAAATTTTAAACCTAAAAGTCACTTAACTTATTTGGGCCCACAGGTAGCTGAACTCAAATTTTACCATTGCACAATACTTTAGAAACAATCTACATCTGTATCGCTTGCGATAAATAAATCGTTAGATTTAAATTTTTTAGATTTTTAGATTCCCAAAAGGGACAGGGCTCTTCACAGGTCTCGAGTCCCGCACACCCCACCAAACAGACGCTGGACCCTGCCATCGCACCCAGACGCACCGCCACACTTGGGAGCAAGTCTTGTAATCGTGCGTCCCAACACCGCCTTGCGTCATAATGCTGCCAAGTTCATGAGTGTTGCGAAGAAGGCAACGCAGAAGAGTGAGCTCTTTGTGAATGCAGGCTGCTATCGTGTGCAGGAGGAGATTATCGGCTTTGAAGATGACATACGCACTCAGGATGTGGCCACGACACAGAGGGCTTTTTGATGTACCCTCTCTGGCAAAATTGGTCACACTGCTTAAGTTTGTGTTGAGAAATGAGCCGCGAACGCGATTACAATTGACTCCTCGACGCAATATTTAAAATGCTAGACGTCGCTTCTGGTTCATTCATTAAAGCTGTTTGTGTCGTACCAATTCCAGCACGATCGACTATTATTAATTTTTTTTTTTTTGAGGTGCTCATCATGACGCTATCTCATACACCGCACAAGCTTTAACAATCCCTGTAGTATACTTTAAAAAACATGGAAAACGATCTCCAAATACGACAATACACTAAATCCCTAGCTCGAGGAAAATTTTTTGAAAGTAGGAACGCGTTTTTAACTTTTTAAGAACCCACGACAGAGTATGTTGCCAGAAAGGTAAGTAGGAAGGTACCCACCCTTGCGTGCGAATGTACTCGAAGCTCAAGGGCTCAGGCCGAAGTGACAGCTTCTTGACGCTAAAACATGCTCGAGTGTGACACAGAGCTCCGTCTGAGTGTGTCGAGGCGTGTGTGCGCCACGCAAAAAGAGCACTTCACGTCCGCTCAATCTTGGTAAACGAGATGAGCTATTCGGGGGAGTGACACCGGGCTGTGCATAAATACCACCTCTCACTCTTCCTTCAACCTCTCACTCTTCCTACCACCTCTCACTCTTCCTTCCGAACGGGCACTCGTGTGGTACGGGACCAGTGTACATTGCGTCCATTGATCCTAGTTGCTGCATCTATGAATCCATCATGAACATTTTGAGTCACATTCCTCGCCTTCAGTTCAGTGAA
Source organism: Morinoia aosen (assembly GCA_030386875.1). Taxonomy (NCBI): domain Eukaryota; kingdom Metazoa; phylum Arthropoda; class Malacostraca; order Amphipoda; family Talitridae; genus Morinoia; species Morinoia aosen. Next base: position 87,660,505 of record CM059562.1, on the reverse strand, counting down.
CATTGCATCCATAGATCGCGCTTGGTGCACTCTTAAATCCATCACGAACGTTGCATTCATTGATTATCGTTGCTGCATCTATGAATCCATCATGAACGTTTTGAGTCACATTCTAAGATTTCAGTTGTGTCGCTATAGTCAAGTAATATTGGGAAGTACATGTATCTCTTACTCAATGTAATATTCATCCTCTTACCGTACGTGTACTTGCGCACAGCATGAAAGTAACACATCTTTTAACGTGTCCTTTCGGACGTCCGTACGTTGTACAGGGTATATTTTATATCAAAATAGAAATCCTTAAAGTATCTTTTTGGGCATTTGTTCAAGCTAACCCCATTTATATTTTGTCTTATTTATATCTATATCATAAAATAGGTACGAACAAATCCTCACTTAATCAACTCGTTCACATCGACGGAGCCCTCATTTCACTGCAGTTGTCATTGTTTCACTGTGGTTGTCCTTGTTTCATTGCGGTTGTCCTTTTTTCATTGTGGTTGTTCTTGTTTCATTACGGTTGACTCTGTTTCACTGAGGTCATCCCTGTTTCACTGCAGTCGTCCGTGTTTCACTGCAGTTCTTATTTCAAACACTGAGACACACCGGAATTTTTCCCCCGTAGACTAGAGCTTACAAAGGATGGGGACTTTCTCAAATACGGCTAACAAAGCCCCTGAATGAATATCCTGTAACGGTATTTCGATCGTCAATCCGACTGTGCTGGCAAGCTGTCCAACACCCAACATGTCACCTGGTGGTCAGCGTTGATAGATCAACCATTACCTAGGACTTCCTGACTGGTACTGCCTTAGTGATAGCATCTTTACACTCACCGGAGTGTAAACCATGTTCTTACCGTCAAAAAATACTCGAAGGGCTTTCAAAACGCTGAATTGCGAGCAATTTTGGTTACAATATGATCCGGCTTAGAATGATGTAATGTATAATTTGAACAATACTTTTTTGCCAAGGTTTTGGAACGGCGAATAAGTCTCAGTTGTGACCCAATCGTAAAATTTTACTCGAATTATGATATCCCACCCAAAGTTTCACATTTATCGGCGGCGAAAAAAGCCGGAGTAAATACATTGCCGCTTTTACATCAGTTCGAAAATCCCGTAAAAATGAAGTCTATGGGCTTAGATTCCATTTGCTACCTGTCTCTCAAACCTGAACTTGCTAGCATGACAAGAGATTTTAGCGATAATAGAAGCTCGGGCCCAGCCAATGGTAGCTCCCGTGAGCAAATCATCGCTTTCTCGAGATTATGGAGAAGTTGAGACGGTATAGAAGAGCAGCGGGGCTCTACGCTTTTCTATGAACAGAATCCTTCAAAATACTACCACTACCGTCGCATGTACCTCAAGAAATCCTTTTGTTTGAAATGTAAACTTATTCTCGTTCATTAAATTCACAGTTAGTAAAAGGTTAAGTTTCAATGCCTGATCGATCCGACCCAAAGCGAGTAGCAGGTAGACTTGCGGTCTCGTAAAAGTGAATACACTTTTCAGTCCCGTACCTTGAGCAAACTCCGCGTCGACCATCGGAACTTGTCGAAAGCAAACTGTTGGCTCATGTACATGTTTTGAGCATCCCAAATATCCGCCAGAAATAACGTGAATTTGACCAAATGATTGATGGAGAGATGATGAGAGTATCGAGAGACGCAATGAAGGTTCTTAATTGGAGGCGAAATAAAATCATTTCTTCGAGGAATATCTTGCATGTACCGTAAACTGTCACTCACACTTGGATTACAACATCATTATAGCAATAACAATGGGGGCAAGCCTTAACTAAGTAACAATGGGGCAAGCCTTTAAGGCAAGCCGTAACTAATTTACAATGCTTCGTCGTACGTAAGTACAACTTTCATACAAACAACCTATAATTTTATATCATTGCAAAATGTCGCATAATCATAAAATTTTCAGATGATCAGTATTATGATAATCTACGAACACCATGCAAACAGAGAACATCACTCGAACCTTTTCGTTTGATTTTGCGCAAATTTTAACAATTTTCGGATGATCTGGAAATTATGGAGATGTTTCATCATTTCCTTGTGAGCAGCCACGAATTTTAACTGAGCGCTGTATTTCCTGGCAGAAATTTTTCAATCACCTGAACACTTTCTGCAGTTACGGTTTGCGCAAAAGGCTGCGGCTGAATTTATTATTTTTTCTCCATAAATTCATAACCAAATTGTTTCTTTTCCAGAGAAATTTGCTAGCAAAACTTACGCGCGTTTCACAAAGTTCTGGAGGTCCGAGGAAAGGAGTGATAGACACAGCAGCTCACCGTCGTTGCTCACCTGAGGGAGGAAAGTAATTATATTAATGTATCTCTTGTTATTAAAATAGTAAGTTTTAAGCATTTTAAGCAATGAATTTACCACAAGTGATACAGCAGTAGATTGTTTCAATCTAATACATTGGGCACATCTGAATATGGCTACATGTGGGCCGGAATAAGTTCAGCGACTTCTAGGGTATCCTATCATCAACGTTATTTTTAGGTGCACGGTCATGTTTAACCTAAAATACTTAACCTAGGAACACACTAGACTGATTTAATCAAAAGAATTAAGCCGTCATCTTACCATTAGCTCCGCATCAACTCGCACAAAACCACATCAGTGCGCAATCTCTAGAGCACTCTCGAACGCACGTGTTTGTCATAGCAATAGTATCTTAAATTTGAAAATATGATGTAAGCATGAATTACGAAATATATTTAAGAATACGGCCAAATTACCACCTAAGATCAAAGTTGTTTGGATCTATACTGAGTATAGGTTTGATCTGAAACCAAAACTACACTGCACATTAAAAGCACTTAATTAACTATAGGTGTCAACGTTACTGAAGTGTGCGCATTAGAGTAGCTAGTAAAGCTCTAGTGCGAGCGCATGTGAATAGCATTTCAATATTGCATTCAAAACACAAGATACAGTAGTTGAGCATCAAGCCGAGAAGCTGGAAGATATTCACAGTAATTTACTACTGTGCAAAATACGAGGAAACCAAAGTCATATTTGGTTTAAGTTTATCGAGGCAAGTACATTTTGCTATTCTAAGGTGAAAACGAAGTTATTGAACTAATTAAGAAAATAGGGTATTGTTGAAAAAGTTTTTAATCAGGCGGAATTTCATAGAAGCTAAAAACTCTTCAATCTTTCAAATACTTTTATGCAATTAACTGTAAGTTAGCGCATCTCGTGAAATAAATCATTCAAATAAATAAGCATCAACTTTTAAGCTATGGTGCAGAGCACGGTAAATTAAAATTTTTAAGGTTACTGAAAGCAACAGAATCTGTATTTCATCATTCTGGGTCCAAGGAGCTCTGAACAACTGAGCAGTACCTTCGCAGAAGTTGCCTCGAACTTTCAACACACGAAAGATTGTTAAAGCCCTCGTAGGAATGATCACAAAAAGCCCTGAAGGTTAGTCCCTGAAGCTCACCAAAAAAATTACGATGATCTAATAAAACACAAAAAAATCGCCCAAAAATGCTAGATCTCGCCCCCATTTACTTTGCAAAAAGTCATTACATCAATGACTTCGAAAACGGAACCGACTGGCAAGATGGCAAGAGCAAAACCTCATCTGACGACGATCTAGAAGAGTACGCACTTTCCCAAAAGACGTCGTGCTTCCAGATGAGAAAACTTTTCAGTGTCGAGGTGAAGTGCAACCGCCAGATCAACAGAGAGCTCGGGAAGCCCTTAACAGACCTAGACTCTCGATCAAACAACAGACTATTTTCGGAAGCAAAACCATGATTGACACCTGCCAATTACAAGTCTTGATTTTTTCCCCATTTTATTTAATGAGGTAAAATTACAAACCCATGTTATCAGGAACTTCGTTACCTTGAGCTTCTTTAATTAACTTCAATGTTTAAGACGTTGATTGATAATTTCAAAAACAAGTCGTTCATTTTTTTTAAACAGCAAAAAGGGTACGAAGAAATGTGGTACGATAAAAAAAGTGCTTTCATAATAGTCATAATATTGACAGAAGTCATACCTCAATGCTGCAACAAATGCATTAATTTTTAACCGACAAAATTAAACAAAATTTCAGATGGAACCTTCAAAAAAACTTTAATTATTGGGCCCTGAATGTGGTGGGTTTGGTGTCAACGCAATTTCCATTCACTGTATTTGTGTGCCCACGCATTCAAGTCTGCAAACAAATTTTTTACTGCGTTTGTATTGCTACAGGCCTGATATTTTCACCAGTTCTTTGGGAGGAAGCTAATTAGAACACCTGCAATAATAACATGTGTGTGATGCCCTAAACATTAGTAGTAGTCTTGCACTCTGTAAACGTACACAAAAATTTTCTGAATATTGAGTTCCACCTCAAACATTTCAGTAAAATTTATCCCAAAATAACACATAATTGAACCGTATCCAAGCCCTGAAATCGTTCCCTGTGGTAAGCATTGAAATACAGCGACGGTTTGTACTTGAGTCATCAAATAAAATCCGATCCTGAAAATTTAGTACGAAATTTTTCATGTTTTCCCGCAAAAGCCTCGACGCAAACAAGGTGAGCGAGGGATCTAAATGAAGAACGCTTCTGTAATGAATCAAAGCAGTGACACAAGAGTGAAGTTCTATATCGAATTAATATTTTCCTCGAGTCCAGTCGATGCAATAAATAAGGCGAGGGCATTGAAGCCGAACATTGCTACCGCAGAATTTATATTTTTCAACGGGGGAAGGGAATTCAAAAGCTAGCAAAAAAGCTCAACCTACATCGTTCAGTAGTAATGGTAATTACAAAAAAATGAAACGAAAATTGAAGGTTAATAATTAATAGAAATTGTACGGATTGAGATTCAATATTTTGTTGAAAAAAAATTCAAAGAATGTGTCACTCGTAAGCTCTTAATAAATAGTTAAATTGGATAAATTTTACGAAAAATATTAGGCTGAAGTGGACGGTTTGAATTATGGTGTATCAAAATTCATGTTACGAAAGAATCTTTAAAAGAATGATCAAAAATTTTTGAAAATATTAGTAGAGCTGTGATGTACAACAATCTGTTTTTCAGTAAATTAATACTTACTGGATTTCTCGATAAAACGAGGGAAGCATAAGGTTTACACGAGCATGTAAGGAACAAAAGACATGTTTCACTACGCTGACAAATAAGTTTAAAAAAATTATCACTTCTCTTGAATCGCAATGCTAATAGAAATTTAGAGGCGAAGAAAATGCTAATAAAACTAGTCATGTTTACTCAAATTGGGAAAAAAAGACGGAATTCCGATCTCCTTCAAATAGTAAATTTATAGTGTGTATTTTTTCGTTACTTTTTTGCTAGTTTTTAGGCATAGTTTGACATTAATTTATCTTTTTGCTGATAAAATTGTGTTCGCTTTACTTTTTTGTATTGCTTTTATTCTTCGTAATGTTTGTAGTTTTTGCACTTTTTTGAATTCTTTGTATTTTACAGAACTGAAGATGGAGCTCGACTCCGAAACGTTTTCAATTTTGTTTTTTTCTCCATTTGAGTAAATATGACTAGTTTTATTAGCATTTTCTTCGCTTTTAAATTTCTATTATGCTGACAAATATTTAGTGTAAATAAAATTAATAAAAAACACATTTTAGCCATTTCAACATTTCTACGAAACTTCAGATGGAAACAATTCAACAATTTCAGATGCAATGTCAAGTACTTGTAATGCAATTCCAGAAAAGAGAAGAAATCATTTGAACGGTTAAGTTTGTTCTTAAAACAAAATACGAAAAAATTAAATTAGGCGTTTTCTGAAATACCCCTGAGCTTGCATTATTTGCATCTCAATAACATTGAATTTAATCCACAAAAAACGAAGTAAATGATACGACAAACATTGAAGAAGAGTTGGCCCTAAATTTCAATTAAATCAAATGCCTACAATTAAAATCGCTTCACGATTGTAGCGCCATTCCTGTGGGGTATTCAAACTAACACAACCAAGAACCCTCGATCAAAATAACCGGACTATCGCATGGCACACCAGCAGCGAACTCGAGATGGATTCGACCTGCAAACCTCGAGCGAATTTGCCTGAGAATCGCAAAGCAATCAGACGAAGACGCTGCGTCTGATACTGGCCGAGATCATTTGGAGCCTGTCATGTGCACTGCCTTCTGGACCTTCATGCTGCCTTCATCCCTCCCCGCCTGACCCTCGTGCTGCCTTCATCCCTCCCCGCCTGACCCTCATGCTGCCTTCATCCCTCCCAGCCTGACCCTCATGCTGCCTTCATCCCTCCCAGCCTGACCCTCATGCTGCCTTCATCCCTCCCCGCCTGACCCTCATGCTGCCTTCGTCCCTCCCCGCCTGACCCTCATACTGCCTTCATCCCTCCCAGCATGGTAGCCTGGACCTTCATACTGCCTTCATCCCTCCCCGCCTGACCCTCATGCTGCCTTCATCTCTCCCAGCCTGACCCTCATGCTGCCTTCATCCCTCCCAGCCTGACCCTCATGCTGCCTTCATCCCTCCCCGCCTGACCCTCATACTGTCTCCATCCCTCCCAGCATGGTCGGCTGGACCCTCATTCTGCCTTCATCACTCTCAGCATGGTCGCCTGGACCCTCACGCTGCCTTCATTCCTCCCCGCCTGACCCTCATACTACCTTCATCCCTCCCCGCCTGACCTTCATGCTGCCTTCATCCCTTCCCGCCTGACCCTCATGCTGCCTTCATCACTCTCAGCATGACCCTCATGCTGCCTTCATCCCTCCCCGCCGGATTCTCATAGTGCCTTCATCCCTCCCCGCCTGATTCTCATACTGCCTTCATCCCTCCCAGGATGAGCATGAAACTCAGTCTATCTTATTCGCTGTAGCATCTTAAATGCTATCCACCAAGTATAGCATTTGCAATGGGTGACTAAAATCACTGATGCCCCGGCGAAAAAGTTTAATTGGGAATCGAGAAACGGTATATGAATAGGGTTGAAAACAATGAACCTATGTGAATTAAGCGATGTAGAAATAACAGAGAAATGGAAGCTAAGCAACATGTGCAACTAACATGTGTAATCTCATATTTTCTGCCTACGCTACTGCTCATTTTCCATCTTTCTTAATCAATAGTTTTCCCAATTAATTTATTCCCCTTGTGCAGTAATAAATTCATAATGCAATTTACTAGCATGTTTTTTATTTATTTTTTCTAATTATTTCTCTGGACGATCCTGTAATTTTTGTTCGTGCTACTACTCTATATTTTGTTTTAAAAAATTATTTTAATAAACATACGTAATATTGGAATAGCACTGAATATAAGCACGAAACTTGCAATATTTTTTACCAAAGTCAGTAATTTTTCTCGCCAACAAAAAGTTCACTCGTCGAAAAGTTCGAATTATTACCCAGAACTAATTATTCTCACCGCAGAAGTTTCAACGGAGCACAGGCATAGCACAGTTCAAGCGAAGTGGTAAAACTTTAATACTTTCACTAAAAAAATTCAGACATGGCTTCTTTCACAGTCTAAGCACTCAAACAGTTACATCATAATGATATATTTAAATTTGCCCTCACTATTCTCTCTCTAAGACATTCTCCCCTACATCGTTTCTCATTATTTTTACCTGCTTTCTATTCGTCATTTTAATTCTGTCTTCATTTTTATGTATTATTTGAACTAGCTTGAGTTTTCCTTGAATTCTTGTTCCGCATCAAATTCTTTTGCACAATTTTAAAAGGAACATTTTTCTTCCTCTTTTCCTTTCCTCTTCCTACCCTATGATTTATCATTCATTAAATACTCAAGCTTCTTTCTTAATAAACACTCTATTGTACTCATTGTACAACAAAATAAAGCCAGGTCTTGCAATTTTGTCCTGTTTGAACAGCTCATATTTCGCGAACGGAAAAACTACAGCCTTCTTAAAAACTTATCTCCAACATTGAAAGCATTGTGAAGCACCAGTATTTTTGCGATCACTCTTCATCTTTAGCTACGAGATAAAAAATCTTTCATGCTCACTCTTTACTGATGTACGCAGAGCTCAGTCCTATCAATTTAACAATTTAAACAGAACGAAATTAATTTGAAGTGAAGCCTGTCATCAAGCTTCATTTTAAATAGGGTATTTCGGGTATTTTGCTCTCTACTCCAGAGAAAATCAATTGCAAACGTTGAATCAGAAACCAAGAGAGTGCTCACTGATAATTCCATCTTCATATGTGGTTAAACTAACTGTGGGAATGCTGTGGAGGCTCAAAATGTTATTGTGTACCACAAATACAAGGCCATAAACGGGAGTTTTTAAATCATTTTGACCAGGAATGAAATTAAAATATCAGAGTCTGATGGTTTGCGAGACTTTCATGGGAAAATTTGAAAGTTTGTCGATGGATATCATGCATGAAAATTCTAAAATCTGATTATGACAAGCCATTCCTATTTGTTCTTAGAAGTTTAATTTCGCAACTGAAAAAATAATTTAAGAGCAGTAACTTTTACTTTAACTTTTCAAATCCCCTAAACCATCTTCCAGTTTGATTCTTGATGAGGAAATTGTAGCTTATTATAGAAGTATTTCTGCAAGTTAAAGAAACATTAGACTTCTAGTTTCATCTAACAAATATATCAGCATACAGACAATGGCCAGCTCCAGAAACTGAACGAAGAGACTCTGTTTACGTGTATTTTTCAAAGTGAAATAAATACCGCGTTATAAAATAAATTTACAGGCACGGCACGCGAAAAATTTTCCCGACACCTTTAGGCGAAATCCACTCCCGCGTGAACGACTTCTCACAGAACTTATTCATAGACAACTTACGTTTTGGGATGAGACTGAAGAACCAGGACATCTCGTCTAAGTAGCCCGCAGTTCCAGGATCAATCTCGCAGAATTTACTGAAGTCGCCACCGTCCCGCAATTGCATAAAGCGCTAGCGGCGCTCCGGCGATCATCGACTCCAGAATGACGCGATTTGGCAGACGCGTGGTCCGACATTTGCGCAATTGCCGGACAGGTGGGCAGAAATGCCGAGGATATTGCGGACAGGAGCACGGAAATGACTGGAATATTGCCGACGGATAGATAAAGGTGTGGGAATTAGAGTGGACAGCGCGACAGAAATGTGAGGGATTTTAGCGACCCAAAGATGCGAGTGTGTGAGCTACTGTCGATATCAAGGTGGAGTAGCTGAACGAAGGTAGTCTTGTAGGACAGAAGTGCTTGAGGTTATTTAAATATCAGAGATGCATTATGAGATACTTTTTACTTGTGTGGAAAAATATGCATAAAGAGGCTAAAGAACATAAGTAGGAAGTAGTATAAGAATTTCAATAAGAATTGTGTTGTTTGAAGCTCTCGGTCAAAAGTTTGAAGATTTACGTATGGAGGCATAAAAAGTACAGTATAATCGATAAAAACTCTGGGTCTACAAAAGTGACTCAGCTCATTCCTTAGCGTGCAAGTTGAAAACATGGCCTGCAAACTGTTGAAAAGAGTGGAAACTCTTGTGCCAATCAAAAGCAGAAATTATGTGTGCACAAATGATAACAATGGAAGACGATGCAAACGTCCAATCAAATCGCCGTCCAACTTCGGATCGTGAACAAACGAACGACTTTATTTAAAAACTTGACAGGAGCATCATTGGAGCAAAAAAGTTCGATAGTACAGCAAAAATTTATAAACTCTTCCGCGCATCGAAGTTTTTATATAGTTTTAGCATTTGTGCCTTGGCAGAGGAGGCAGCAATTTTTTCACTCTCATTTTCTAAAACCTTTGCATTGAGTTAGCCCACATGATTACTTCCATCACAAAGAAAAGAGTAAATGATGCTGCTGAAATGTTAATTAAGAAACTCGAGTGCAAATGAAAGCAAATGCAGGAACGAAGACAGTAATAACAGCAAAAGTGTGGGAGGAGATCGCAAGGCTACTTTCCCTTGACAAAACAGCATGTGTCTGAAACGGCATCGGGACAATTATACTTTTAAGATAACGACAATGATGGTGGTCAAAATAAATGAAAAAATACGTTGAAGAAGTAGAAGTAATTATTTAAAGGAAGAATCTGTGCCATGTTCAGTACACGTATTGCGGAACTGCAGAGTCAATATTTTAACCCGCCGCAATCGAAAAGTTTAAATGCCACATTTTTTAGATTATCACGCTACTAGAGATTAGATCCTCTTTATTTAAGTCTTGCTCTTATAGTCAGTTTCTACCCCGAAGTTTGCGAGAAAAACAGCGTAAATTCATCCAGAAATTCTTTAAAACTACAAAAATTAAAACTAACACTTTTAGTTTGCTTCATGGACACAGTCTATGACTATCGCGCATCGATGCGTTAGTTTGAAGAAAGAAGCTAATCTCTGAATAAGGGTTTAGGTATGTAGACAGATACTCACGCAGTGCTAGCTGTATTGTGGAAGTGTGAAGACGCGCTTCTTTTTCATTGATCATGTGTTGTGCTACAATCGGTGTGCCTGTAATGGGAATGAAGTGCAGAATTGTTTACGATAATTCTCGGAATAAGACTCAAAATCTCGTCTTTTTGGTACTCTTATTTTTTCGGGTTTGTCATTCCGTTTTACACTTAAGTAAAACGACATAACTAAGAAAATATGCATATAAGGGATGCAAATTATATGAACGACATACGAAGCTTCGCGAGTGCTAACCGCTCGTGTGATGAGATTCAGACAATAATTGTTTCATTTGATTAGTAGAAAAGGATTTGATTAGGATTTTACACAAAACGAGACGGTTATATCTGACCAGAAAGGGCTCTGATAATAGGCCACGACACGAACACAAAACGCTAATTTCAAGTACTGTCCCCATCGACGGATTCGAAGCGAAAAAAACAATGCCTTGAAATGTTGAGTTGAACTAAAATTTATTATGAAATCAAGTGTTACAAGCGCAGCTAGCTAGGTGAAGTAAGCGATGCATATACAAAAATTACACCAATCAACAGATGACTTGCTGGAAGCATCCGAAAGGTCATAGCTTCCAGGAGTTCTCAAACTTTTTTCAACCAAGGACCACTTTTATTACAAAAAATAAGCTGAGGACCCCCTCACATGTGCTCCCCTCAAAATATATGTAGATATACATTGTACGCACTGTTTCATACTACCAACAGTCATGGAAAGCTGTAAATAAATACCTTAACTGCATCCCCTGTAGGTTCGTCAAATTTTGCAGACCCTCCGTCAAAGTGCCACGGACCCCTGGAGGTCCGCGGACCCCACTTCGAGAACCCCCGGATAGGCAACAGGTTCCGGTTTGTTAGGTCAGGCCTATCGTGTAGTGTAGGGACTGGTGCCCCCAGGGGGATGCTGTTAGATTACCTCAGCTACAGGTAAGCCTTCCGCACCTCCATTCTTTCGAGTCCACTTTGATTCTTTGCTTTGATGCCTTCTTCGCTATCTGTTCTTTGTCTTTTCTTCCTTGTCCGCCTTGATTTGCTTTCGATGCGTAGGGTATTCTGTGTACGAGTACACCCTGTACATAGACTCCTTGTATCCATTCCATGGTCCGTACTAGAATATTCCCTTCCATCCGGTTTCTTGCGATCATCTTCGTTGTTGTTAAGTTTTCTCATATAAATATAATGGCATGATAGAAAACGTTACTCCAGAGCCACGATCAATTGAAAAAAAGAAATCACACGTTGGAATTCTATTCAGTTCTCGTTTTTTTTTTGTGCTTGTCTTTCTGTGAGTCTCTTCCAGTGTCGCAGAAAGACGCGGCTTAAAAATCTTTGAAAATCCCCTCTCTAAACTATCTTTTTTGTCCTCAATCCCTTAGTTATGGGTAAAAACCCATGAACTCGCTTTGTTCGAATGTTAGCGTGCACTTTTACGGTGGACTAATGCCAGTTATGACCGTAAATTATTATACGAAAAATATATATACTCTGAATATATGTAAAGTAGACAGCTCTTTACTATATCAAAATTGAACTTCTTATTATATGAAGTGAAACATTGTTGATGAAGTGAAGTGAAGTCCTGTTGCCAGAAAACTCTCAAATAGTGCACTTTTGCGGGTGTTATTTTCTTGTATGATCAATAAGCAGTGAGAAGTACTTGGCAAGAACGAGTTAAATTCCAAGATTAATTTTGCCATCCGTCCTTATTCATGGAAAGGCTTACTCGACAGTCGGTTCATTTCTCCAGTACCGTTCTCCCAGGCTGCAACATCCGTCGAGCCATGTAAGTAGTTAATTATTGTTTTACGTTTGTGATATATGGCTTTGAATTATTGGGTTGTTTTCAAATTCATTCTAATTTTTCGGAGATATACAGTATGTCCCACAAAAACCCGAACCGTGTATTTATTTTCCCGTATCAGTAATACCACCATAAGAATACCATAAGCATTTAATGTCAAGCAAAATTATGATAAAATTACTGATACTGGTATTTTTATGTTGGTATTACTGATGCTGGAAAATGAATACTCGGTTCGGGTTTTTGTGGGGCATATGGTACATACTCATTAAGAAGATTGGAATGATTTTCGACACAAAAAAAGCAGATATCTGGGGTTAAAAATGCTAATGAAAATTACACTTTGGTTATTGATCGTACGGTTTGCGAACGTCGTCAAAAAATCAACTTTTTAGGCCGTGGTACGATTATACTTCATAGTCAACCCCGGGTCCGTATTATTAATGCAGAAACTGAATTCCTCTGCAGTCTTTGAAGCGGACCACTAGCGTAGCAATTTCAGGCTTAGAAAAAAATGTCTTTAATGTTCTGCAGCCATTTTTGAATTGCAGAAGTTGCAGCAGATAAGGTGGCGATAATTTATTTTGCTGAAAAAATATGCTGGAAAATCTCCGAAAACCTCCTATTTGAATCAAAATTTTTAGTCCTCGGCCTTTCACACGCTGCAATCAAAACCAAGATCATTAGAATCAATATACTATAATTGAACAAATATTGAGTCAGCTTGAACTGAGCCCTGAGCCTCGTGTTCAGACAGGGCGCATTTTTAACTATGCATATTTACCATTTATTCATTGTTTCAATTTTTTTATTTTTTTTATCTCGAAAATTTCGTCGAATCGATTTTCAAAGAAAAATGTTCCAACTCGATAATTTTGTCAAAAAAAACAGTACTTAATGAAGCTGAATCGACAGACAAATTTTCGTTTACATCTATTCTGCTACAATTCTGCAAAATTATTTAAAAATCTGCCCTGAGCGTTGTTACGTATACCGTTGCAGCGGAGGTCGCTGCGGTCCGTCCGTGTCCGTCATTAGCTTCTCGGTTCGCGCGGCCCAGGTCTATTTCACGCCTGGCGGGGCGTTATAAGGTCTCCCGCACTTCCAGCGCGCATGATTACAAGAAGTGGCTCTGACATCTAGTGGCAGCCGTGGATGGGTGGTATTAATTAGCTAGCATTTGTGATGGAATTAACCAATTAATCCACCGTAGACGATTAAAATTGCAGGGGATTTTTTTTTTGCCGAGCTATTTGACTTGAGCTACTGAGACTGATTTCCTATTCTGTCCTATTTTTCACCGAAGTCACTTGACTTGAGCTACTGAGACTGACTTCCTATTCTGTCCTATTTTTTAACTGATGCAACTTAACTTGAGCTACTGAGACTGACTTCCTATTCTGTCCTATTTTTCACCGAAGTCACTTGACTTGAGCTACTGAGACTGACTTCCTATTCTGTCCTATTTTTCACTGAAGTCACTTGACTTGAGCTACTGAGACTGACTTCCTATTCTGTCCTATTTTTCACCGAAGTCACTTGACTTGAGCTACTGAGACTGACTTCCTATTCTATACTATTTTTTAACTGATGCAACTTGACTTGAGCTACTGAGACTGACTTCCTATTCTATACTATTTTTTAACTGATGCAACTTGACTTGAGCTACTGAGACTGACTTCCTATTCTATACTATTTTTTAACTGATGCAACTTGACTTGAGCTACTCAGCCGACTTCCTATTCTCTGCAGCGTATTTCAGGAAGGATCGAGTTACTAATCTTTTAATCACGTCTGCGTCATTTGGTTGATGAGAGCGATCGAAATTACTGGAAAGTTTCTTAGCGCCGAGCCAATGCATACTTATTTTTGGTAAGGCAGAAAATGATGAACGCGTATTTATTGTCTGTTCGAATATGTAATAATTTTTTGGTAAATGTGTAGAGTTGGTCAGTAATCGATTTTCCAATTTTCGGTGTCTAATCGTAGTTAATTAGATCGAAATAAACAAGTTTTCTTCTATGCACATTCCGTCGGAAATTAATACTTTACGAGTTATGGCGGTAAATAAGTTACCGCAACTCCAGTGTTTGAAGCGGAAAGAAATTCATCGATCCCGTGGTAGGGCATCACTGCAATGAAGTCTCGCTTCCAGCCCGATCGTCATCAAAGACGAAACCAAACCTACCGCTATACCTCGTTAAATACTCATGTGACGAAAAAAGTACATAGGTGAAAAGTTGTTTATTTTGATGTTATTACCATGATTCAAATAACAAAAATTCGAAAATCGATGAGTAGCTGTTTATTCGAGCGCATTCGTCATCAAAGACGAAACTAAACCTAGCGCCATAACTCGTTAAATACTCATTTCCGACGGAAAGTGCATAGAAGAAAAATTGTTTATTTAGATCTAATTACCTATTTCTAGGCACCGAAAATTAGAAAATCGATTACTGACCAGCGCTACACATTTACTAATTTTTTTTTGTAAAATTTAAAGTGACCTAAAATAATTTTACTTGCATGTCATTTATGTTCATTACCGGTGAGAAGTTTGATTGAAAGTATAGAAAACGTAGCTAAAAAATTTTAGATAAGATATCGCTTCTCCGGTTTTCATTGAGATTCTGTCAAATTTTTGTGATGCCTAACAATGTCTTCATTTGACATCGTAACGATAAATGCTGCATTTGTATGGTATTCCCTACTGTAATTGACCTGTAATCATTTCAGATTACCACGGTGAAGGACAGGCGTTGAATTTTGCGTCCGGTGTGTTGTTTTTATACAAACACAGCCTCTTTCATCTCATGCTCACATCAAGTATTTTTTGAGCTACACCCATGACAACCATTTAAATTTCAATGAAAATATTAATAATAGAGTTTGTTTCTTACTTGCATGTTTCGTTAGACTTTTCGTTCCCAATCCCCTTTCGTAGACTCGGTTCTTGAAAACGGCAGAATGATTGAAAACTTCATATTTTTAACAGTAATCTGCTGATATTCATTAAAATGCTTCATGGTGTTACTTTGACACAAAAATTCATAAGTCGGAGGAGATAGGGAATGCATTTACTGAATTTCAACGAATGAAAATCAGCTCGAACTAGAAAAAACGCCTTAAATTTTAGGAATGACGGAGGTGGACTGCAAGATTGGTTGTAGTCCTTTGTAAACCTTTTGTGCGTAGTTTTCAAACAATAATTATTCGCGTTCTGAGCGCGAGAAGCAACTTGGGAGACCAGCACAGAGCCTAAAAAGAAGGCGCACACAAGCGCCCTCGGATTATCCCTCGCGCGCCACAATGGCGCACAACCGCGGAACGGACGCGTGTTTGGGGTCCTTTAATAGACGCTCCCACCGTCGAGGATTACCACCGGATTTTACGAATGAATGAACACCAAATGTGTACACAGGATACGAGCAAAAAGTGCTTGGCCAAGTCGGAGTTAAGACGCGGCTGTCAAATACCGACGAGGAATATTTCTGAACAGATGTTAGTCCGCGCCGACCGAGGGATGATGAAAAGAGTGAAAGAAGACTTTTAGCGCTGCCAATTGCGGGAAAACTATGAGGGAAAAGTGTGAGGGCTTGTGTGGTAGGCCTTTTTCGCTCTGTGTGGTCTGAGATGTGAATACTGGAAAACGTTTTTTATTAAGGAGTGAGAGGAAGTCCATATTGTAGGAAGTAGAGGGAAGGAGTGAAAGGAAGAGGTGAGTGTAAAATGTGAAGTGATGAAGTGAAGAGAAGTGGTTGTTGTAAAATGTGAAGGGAAGGAGTGAAGGGAAGTGGAAGATGTGAGATGGGACATAAATATTTATACAAATTGAGCTTTCGTATCGATCTCCTTAATTGAAACCCACAACTTCTATACTGGCAACTGAACTAAATAAGAATAAGTCCAAAAAACCTTCAATATGATTAACCATGAGACCTCCCTAATTGTCAAAGTCGACAAAAGTTGTCATAAGTGGGCGCGGACAGTATCAATTGGTATTCAGTCTCAAGCGTTAACTCCTGAAGTTTTGCCAGAAGTATAACCAACTTCTGTCTCAGGTACTGACCATAGATAAACAAAAATTCGAGGAGTTTATATCTGGTGATGAGGGAGGCCATGCTTTTTGTTAGCGAGTGCATAACATTTCTTCTTGCACTTTTGCCGAGTCAAATCATCAGAGTGGCTTGTTACTTCCAAAATATGTCGACTGCTTACTAATTCGTCGGTGGTTGTCGAGAGGCTTTAAATTAATTACCAAGTACGTAAAGTGCGTATGATAGTTTCGCAGTACGCATATTACGTGAACTAGTTTCACATGCACGCAATAAAAATCAAATGCAATCACGTTCTAAGTAATCTATTGCCCTTATTCAATGTTAAAAACTGCAATTGGGTTTTATTTGAGTTGAATATTAAAGTTCAGTTCAATCCCCAGCACTTAACGTGATCATTGGCAATAAGTTTTCCAATATGTATCATATTTGAGTACACTTCCTTATTGATACCAATAAGGGTGATACAACTATTGTATCTATGAGAGTTAGCACTCTAAGGCGAAAATTACAAGGTCTCAAGCTGAAGGTTAGGAAGGCCTTCCTTTTTTTTTGAAATGGAATAAGTTTTTGTTTTGTTATGGACCAAATTTTTTCGGCTCACTGCTGTCCTGCTTTAGGGCACCGGCTACTTCTTAACTTTTATCTTCCTTCGTCAACTTCTTGCCAGACTTACTGTTTCTATGAGCAGCAGGTTTGTGCAGAAACACATCTCGTACCTTAATTTCCCGCTTCTCAACACGTTCACTACGATGGGCTAAACTGAATTTCAATATTCGACTCAAATTAAAGTCAAAAGTGATTAGCAAATTTATAAATACCAAACGTTAACTGGGTCCATTAAATTCCATTGATTTAAAAAAGATTATTAAAATTCTTCAAACGATTCACCGATAGGGCGAATCGTACGCAAATGTAATCTAAATTTTTTATTCTGAATTTTTTTTACTTATTCCACATTCTAAATGGTGCAACAAACGCAATCTTTGTTGATAAATCCCACCTTGGGACACGAAAACGAGAACAAGTTCTACTACAAGATATATTTTAATTTTCACCAGCATTTCCATTCATTGATATATGAAATCGATTAGAGATGCATTCGAAAATGTGATGCAAAGCAATACTTAAAGCATTTTGCATTCCTAGCTCGCTATGTTCAGTCACGTGGCGGCAAATTCCAATTAATGGAAGAAAATTGACGCTGTGACGAGCAAAGCTCCTAAATCTTCATCAATGTATGTAATTCGTAGTTAGTCTCACCGAAGCATCGCCGCAAATTAATAACAGGACACATTGAACCTGAAATTATCAATGCTAAGTTCACAGCTCAAGAATCATCCTAATTGGCCTCAGGAACTATGTTATTTTTTAAAGCGTCTGAAATAGAATTCAATGGCGATGTCAAGACACAAAAATAACTCTCAGGCTTTGTGAAATTAAAGCTCACCTTTAGGCAGGAAGCTGAACATGTAGAGGCTGCCTCGGCCACTCCAATTAATGGAATAAATGGAGGTGAGAATGCGGCGCGCAAATTTTAATTTATTCTTGAAGTTTTTTCTTTTTTCAAAGGTTTTCCTATGTATTTCGTTTCGAATGAACTTTTTTTATATATTTTTCAGCCACGCTCAAATTTTATTTGGTGCTTGAAGTTTTTTTCTTATTTTAAAGGTTTCCTTTGTATTTCACCTCGCAAGAATTTCTTTTCTAAATTTATCAGTTCTCACAAAATTGGTGCGCCTACACTACCGTAGTTCGTTCAGGGAGTACTTGCATTCATCGCAACTTTGCGCAACGCAAAAACGTTTTTAAAACAAAAGGAATTTTTTGCTGAGCGCTGAAATTTTCGATGCAACGCATGAACCTCTGAAGAATTCAGAAATTTGTGAGAACGTGAAAACTTCATTGAAGCACGCATGAATTTTCGCAGTCGGCTGAATATGACTTTTAATAACACAAAAATGTCGAGAATATGTGTAGTAGTACAGCGCTGCGTTATTGGCTTGCAGCTAAAGATATTGTGTTGATAGTCATAATTAGCAAATATAGGAATTTCACCCATACTTAATGTCGTTCGCTCGCTTCATTTGGCTCAAAACTATTTATTCTAAAATAAAGTGCTCATTTTCTAAATCAAGATTTAAATATAATACAAGCGCTCAGCTGAATGAACTCAAAAACCATAGTCTTCAAACAACATCGATAGCTCAATTGGCGTCAATGTCTAAGCTCTCCCTTTTTCCCAGCTGAAGAGCCCACCGAAGTTTCTTTCCGAGCCTCGGCAATTTTCTTTTCAACCTACAGAGCCTGGCTATAGCGCCTAAACGACTCGCATTAAGAGCGAGCTTATTGCCAATCATTGATTCCACTCGCAAACTGCAAGTGTTTTTGAACTGCGTCAATTGTTCTGGGTTGCTTAAGCATAATCCGAGCAGTGCTGGAAAACTAGCGAGTGCTGAGACGGTGTAGTTCAGGGCAGAACCGTTATTATGAGCAGATGAAGAGCTCATTATTGAGGAAGTCCGCTGGGAAACTGCGTACGGCAGTTCCCGGGAAGTTGCTGGAATTATCATTGAGGCAAGAATGACCTCTGGGAAATAAAGAGAGTCATTGTCCCCACTTCTGGTATCGTGGTTTTCGCATGAAGCCACTCACGAGAAATCAGCGTTTCCTCGGTGACCGGTGTTCAAGGCTTGAGAAAAAATCGAACCGTGATTGAAATAATTGTGCAGTTTCCGGGACCTAGGAAAAGCCATCCAAGAAGTCCATCCTGCTTCCTGCGAGCAGTACAAAAGCAGTTCTTGGTTGCCGGGCGCTCCTTTTTTTAGAGCCTCTAGTTGTAAAGAAAAAGACATCGCTGAGCTCAGCTACGGTGTTTAGAGCCGTAGTTAAGGTGCCTGCCGGCAAAACTCTCGTTGAGACCACGAAAAGTAGGGCTTCAGATGACTGCAACTCCGACGATTACTGAGACAATGGCCGCGGTCGTCTCTACTGGACTCCTGGTCACGTTCCAGGCATGAATCCAGCACCTGTCTGCAACTAAACTGGATTTGGTCCATAGTCTCCGCAATAATGGGATAACAAACTGGGAGATTTATTTTTTCCATAGTTTCCGCAGCAATGGAATAACAAACCAAGCGCTGTATGTTTTCGCAAACTTGTGTTTTTGTGGAGTAGTTTCAGCAATGCAAAAAAAAAACGCATCGTTGCAGCTTCATTACTTGTGACCAAGAAGTATCTTTCGAAAACTCGATCCAATAGAGCTAAGTCCTATAAATTTATTTACGTGTTTTTTGTGAACAAAAATGTTACCGCTAGTTTTCATGACTGAGTACTAGTAGGAAGTGAGCAAGATTCTTTGAAATAAAATTCTGTTTTTGCGATTGGGCTAAATATTTTTTCTTTCACTAAATTTTCTAAACGTCCAATAGGTCGATTCTTAGGGAACCTCACGCGCAAGATAAAAAGAAGAACCAACATAAAAATGAACAGTATAACATTCCGAAACGTTTGCTTAAAAAATAAAAATGCCCATTTTTACGCTGGTTCTTCTTTCTGCGTTGCATTAAATTATCTTGCCTCATTCCTTCACAAACATCACATTAGCTTCCTTGTCTTGACTCTCCTCACTTCATATTAGAAAACTATGTTTCAGAATTTAGTCTCGCAAAAAAACTTAAGCTTTGAATGCCAGAAATTGTTCAATGGTGGTTTACACTTCCCATGTTTCCGGTGCGCCTTTCATACTTTTATCAGCAACATTTTATACAGAAGCAGAGAAATAGAGCCATTTCTACAGAATAGAGTATTGAGCTCGTTATCACTGAATTGGCAAATATTTTTAAAACATTAAAGAAAAATGAGCAAAAGAAATGAAATACGCAGATCTTTGCGGTAAGGTAAATTTCAGAGCAAAATTCCGACTTCTCTTAGTGAAGAGTTTCCAAATTTTTTTAAGCAAGTTAAATTCAGCCTTACATGTAATCATTTTATGAGTGTAGGATTGCTCGAGAGATACTATTCGTGAATTAAGTATGCATCCGAACACCTAAGGCTAACAATTCATTTTGGGCTTACATTTATTACAGATTATTTAATGCCAATTTTTCCCTTGGCTGCAGCACGCGAGTTGAACCCTGGCTCCTCAGCTGTGCACAGAAGTCGAGTCCATCTTACTCCTCGTAGACGTTCAAGATTTATTGCATTTTCTCGTAGAGGAACTGTCGTAGGGGGCTGCAATAATTACTACCTCCCTCAACACCCAAGTCGTTTCACATCAACGCTCCCCTAATGCAATAGATAATCCCCGTAAAATATATAATCTCCGTACAATAGATAATCCCCGTACAATAGATAATCCCCGTGCAATAGATAATCTCCGTCCAATAACTAATCCCCGAACAATAGATAGTCCACCAGTGCAATAGATAATCTCCTTACAATAGATAATTCTCTCGCAGTAGGTAATCCCTTTACAATATGTAGATAATCTCCATGCAATAGATAATCCTCATGTAATGGATAATCCCCATGCAATAGCTAATCTCCGAGCAATGGGGAACAACTCCTTGTGATGCCGTTCACGAAGTTGCGCCCCTCGTTGTCACAGAGTGAACGCGCATCCCCTAATTTCGGCTCGTTTGCTAGGTCTTTTTTCGTCACCTGAGCCGCTGGTGGCACTCTGCATACCAACGCCGGCTCAAGCAATTTGGGAGGGGCGGCATTCAGCCAAGCCAGATCGCGTGCACTCTCTTTTCTTCCCAAAATGTTTCCTTTCGGTTAACTTCGCGCGCACTGCATGCGATTAGCTCTGTGCCTTTTTCTACTGGAATTTTTTTGGCCTTCGGACCGGTGGTTATGTTTCTACATCAACCAAGATTCGCAGAAAATCTTGGTTGATGAGGTTAGAGAATGCGTGTTTTTGGTTTAACGTTTTTTAGTACCCGGAAGTAGATGTTGAAATAATGCAAGCATTTTAATTAATACTTGGGCAATGAATTCGGTGAACTCGAGTTATGCTTCAATTTTTTTTAAATTGTTCTGATGTAAGGCGAATGGAAGGTTCTGAGCTGGTATATGAATTTCACACCAGAAAACTTTCGTTCAAGCATTCGGTCAATTATATTTGTTAGCAAAATACGAATAATAAGTGCATTTGCCGCGACAACGCTTGATCTTTGTGATATATTCATCAAACACACGACTATTAAACTCATGTAATTGCATCATCCTGAGTTTTTAACACATTTCCTGCGAAGTGACTCACCGGTGGTCACTTAGGTGATTTTCGTAGTGCTGCTGACCCACCTGCGGTCACTAACTCATTTTTTATTAATACTTAATGAAAGCTAAATAAAGGCCCGATCAAGTTATTGTTGGCTGTTTTCTAAGTTGATTACCACAATTGACTTTAAATTTGAATTGAATATTGAACTTCAGTTTAACCTATCGCAGTTAACGTGTTAAGATAACCTATTTATTTCTATTAAATAAAAAGTAAAAAAACCATATTCCAACGCGAACCTATGTTCTTGAAAGCGTTACTTTTCCAAGTTTTAGGAATATAATGTTTTGGTGCTCGTCTTACGCCCCAACGTACGCTGCTTGTTTCACTACGCAAGACTGCAAAAATAATGAACCCCTGTCGTGTATATTACCGCTTCTTCTATACTTTTTAATCTTACGATGAACAATTTTTTAGTGCGGACAAATTACCAATTGGAGTCACAATTTTTCGTAACGAAGAACCAGGTTGTGCAGCTGTATTGACCACGGGACAAAGCAGTGCAGCTGTATTGACCACGGGACAAAGCAGTGCAGCTGTATTGACCACGGGACAAAGCAGTGCAGCTGTATTGACCACGGGACAAAGCAGTGCAGCTGTATTGACCACGGGACAAAGCAGTGCAGCTGTATTGACCACGGGACAGAGCAGTGCAGCTGTATTGACCACGGGACGAAGCAGTGCAGCTGTATTGACCACGGGACAAAGCAGTGCAGCTGTATTGACCACGGGACAAAGGGTAAAGCGGTAATGAAAATATTTTGAGCCATTCCTCACAGAGTTGTGGGTCATCTCACTTTTATTGAAAGTGTCAATGCATCAAAAATATGATAAATTATGTTCGACACGGAAAAATATAATTGTATAGTTTATCTATATATCTCCATCAGTAACTAATTAAAATTTTGATAAGCAACTTTTAATTTAAAAAGGACGACAATTCGCATTCAACAGAATTTCAGTTCAGTTTTTGTGCGAAAAATGCGACGGAAAACTAAGTATTTTTTCTAATTGCGATTTAGTGTGATTTCCTAATGGTTGTCTACTTTCAGAATTATATATTTTTAGAGAAAGTATTTCCTCTTCAACGTAGATATATGCGAGATGTTTTTTTGGGTGTAAGCATATCAATAAACAAAAAGTGAAGACCAGTACAATAGCGTTTCAATTCTGCGAATGTCTTGGCAAAATACGGACACGCGCACAATAGTCGGTGGTGCTGAGTGGTGCGGCAGGAATAGATAAAGCGGAAGAGCTAGTTTTTCTTTCAGAATAATGAACTTTCCGACCAGTGTGGATGTCATGATTATTCAAATTACCAGCCCTCTCATTTAATGAAAAACGTACCAGTACGTTCAAGAATAGGGAGAGGTTCTTCGCTTTTGACTTAAAATGTATGACTGTGTTCAAAATGTGATCAATCAACTACGACTAGATAACGACCACGTTTTTGTTAATTATTGAATCACACGGAAGTTTCCTGTTTACTTCGATGCGAAGTATGATGCAGGAGTACACCATGTGATGCCTCTCTGGTGAATATTTTGCGAAGAAAAAATAAGTGACGGAAATGCTTGCAAATTACAATAAGGAAACACAATGGGGGAAATCACTACCGGAATGCCAGCAGCCTAAAGAACGAAGTGTTATCAGGGCAGTAAAGTCAATAGTTCGAAACGTTATTTCTGATAGAATTCTAAACGATTCCTTTGGTGGCATTCCGAAGCGAACTGGAAACAATCGGGCGCTTTACGAAGACAATATTCAGTCCAGAAGCATGGCGGTCTCTAGCTTAATATCGGCGTTCCATAAAGCGCCTTCAAATCGAACAGGGCGATCCAATTCCGTCGCCGGGCGTCTATTAGGTTCGATTGCGCGGACCATAGAAAAGCAATGGGCCAAAATTGGCTGCGTCTATGCACGAGCGACTCGCGTAGATCGCTCGCTGCGAGGTATCTGGTTCACATTACGCAAAACAGGAGCTGATTAGCATGGCAAAATGAAGATCCGGAGGATAAGGCGAGTCTTTTTAAGAGAAGAAATTGATGCCTTCAGCTGATCGCTTCGATAACGAACGAGAATGAAAAGCTGTTTGTGAAGAAGCGCTCCGTGTGGACGGTCTTAGGCATGTTCCAGATAACTAGTTTTAAATTACTGGATTGCCTGCTGAAAGTTCCCTGTGAATTATGAGTAGTCTTCGAGCAAAAACAACATTGCTCGACTCCTTAGAAAGGCTTTCTTAATTTCAGAATCGCTTGTTCGAACTAGGCGAGAACTGTTATTGGCTCGTGTCATAGATTTGGCCAGGGCAACAGATGTAGTATATCGCTCTGACTTTACTTACAATACAAGCCTCTTATAAATATCTTGTTTATAATGGTGTAGCTCTTCAACTTGTTAACAATTTTTTAAACAGTCTTGCTACGATAATTTCAATAAGGATATTATTTAAGCATGGCGTATCACTTTTGAAATCTTGATAATCTTAATTAGAAAAAAACCAAGAACTTCGTCATTATACCATGTAAGGGTTAAGACTTGGAGGAAACATCGGTTATTTGAAAGTTAATTAAACCGTTTGACCCATGGGATAGAAAAACGATATTATGAATTTTTGCAAACTTATTCACACTCTAGCGTTAAAATATTATCAGTGCTCCTAATAAACATAATTTACCTGGAATTGCACTGCGCTGTTGTGAAGGCGAATTAAAATAGAATACTTGACTGCCGTCAGTTTTCCATGATGGCAAGAACCTCCTCCAGACGCTAGTATTTAGAGTAATTTAGAATAATATTAAAGAATTGCATTATTTAGTATTTAGAATAATTTAGAATAATTTAGAATAATTAGTTTTATTTAGTATTTAGAATTATTTCCTCCAGTTCACGAGTGTTAGGAAGTAAATGCATTTTTCATTTTAACACTTTGACTGCGACGTGAGCCACCGGTGGTCACTGAGGGAGTTTTCATGATGCTACTGACCGACCAGTAGTCGCAAACTCAGTTTTCATAAACACTAAATCAAAACTAAATGAAGGCTCAATCCAGGTAATATTTTCTATTTTCAATATTGCTTACTATGATACAATAAACTTTTAATTTGAGCTGAATGTTGAACTTCAGTTTTACCAGCCGCGGTCGAAGTATTTAAGGCTCGGCATTGTATTTTTCATTCGAGTGCATCTTGGGTTGGCAGAGCAAAGCTTCGTCACAATTACTCCTCTTATTTCATTAACTTGCCTAATTCCCCCTGCTGCACCGGCAATAAAGCCAATTAATTTGCTAAACTTGTTTACACCTGATGCGATCGTCTGCCTCTTCCGTCCCAGCCGAGCTCGAGACCTGAACCTGCTTACTTAACTTTACCAATTGTTCTAGGTTTAAAACTGTTGTACGTTTACATTTCTTTTACTTTAATGCATGTTTGCTTCATTCAATAGCTGGTCTCTGACCAAAATTTGAGCTGAAAAAGTGTACTTGATTAGAACCATCACTATTGTGACCACACACCTAATAAATATGGTAAAAAAATAGAAAAAAAACTAATAGTTACGGGATTTTCATCCATGATGAATGCTTATACTACATTGAAACCTTCGAGAGATCAACAATTAGTTGTTTTGTCTAAATCAAAAAAAGAAACATAAGCTGAAAATGAAAAAAAAATTAGTCCTGACATTTTATGGGCTGGATTTTGTGTTAATTTCCAATGTGCTAAGTTCACAACCGCGAAGTACATTTAGTGACGTCAGAGCTTGGTGCATATTCCCTCATTATTTCTACAGGCTTCCAGCAGTGCTCTTCCATTGCTTTGTGCCCTAGGTCCGGAAACTTGGACTCCTGCATTTTCTTTTCTGCGCTTAGCTCAGTTAGAATTCTGGTATGACATCTTTGTTTACAGCAGATATGTAAATGATTATAAATAAGATTATACATTATTGGGTGCATATAAACTCGGTCGTTTATATCTTTTAAATCAGAATTGTAAATGAACTTGGCGTTCAGTTACAATTTTGGTATAAAATACATAAACTCACGAGTTCTAGCATGTGTAGAGAGCTCTTTACTTTGCAGAATAACTTGAAAATTTTTAAATGGCTTCTAGACTGAACTCATACTTTGAAATGATTCACACGCTCAAGTTGGTTTTAGACTTGATGCACAAAATGAGGATGCAAAATTCAGTGGGATGTTTTGCTGAAGAGTTTTTATCTGAATTTGTTTTGCAAAGAAAAATAAATTTACCTCGAGGTTTTTAAGTCATGCGCTGCAAGATTAGTTAAGACAGGGTTTTGACCCACAAAAAATTAAGGAAATTCGAGATGGAGCCATTTTTTGAGTAGTTGATAGTTGAATAATGATTTACTCCCTTCATTTTGAGGTGGTACTGCCCACGATCTTATTATGCTTGTCAAATTTCAACATTTTAAGCTATTTCTTTGTGTTTCTTCAGGGTAAATGAGTATTATAAATTTGTATCTTAATCACATCCCTCACCTAAACAAATTAGCAAAATTTTCTATCAAACAAAAATAAGGTGATGTAGGAAACAACTTGTAGTTAGCAAACCAATCTAGCCACGTTTCATGGCTTCACGGTGTTATTTTATTTTTTTGTGGAGTGCATTTAACACAATCGCATTGAAATACAATCAGTAATATAATGTCAATTTAATTTTTAAAAAGTCAATTTTAATTTTTTTGAAATAAAACGCCAGAATTTGAAAAAGTTGAGCCACTACAGCCAGTGGAACACATTCAATTTTGATTTTGATAACACTACTTGACTGAGCTGACGTATTCCTGTGGTTGGAATTTTTTACAACTATTCAATGGTTTTGGTTGGAATGTTTTTACCACTCTTTAGTGGTATGAGCGGCATATCAGGAAAACTTTCTCTGTACCCCAGTCACCATTAAGACACCTTTCCCCCTTTGCATTTAATGATTTAATGAAAAATAAGTTTACAAATATTTTCAAAGGCTTAAATCGAGCAGGCGACCGAACCGCAGAAAAGGTAGCTGGTTCCTTGACGGTAGATAACCTTTACATGATTTGTGTTGAACGTTAATTACACCCCGTCTTGAAACTCGAGTTTATCTAATTTTTCCACGCAATCGGTATAATCCCGAGCATACGATATGTCTTTTTCATATACATCAATCTTTATTAATTACAAAATATTTCTTCTTAAAACAGTTCGGGACTGTAATACCTGTGATAATTTAAAAATGATTATTTTGCAATCAATTCTAAATGCTTTTCGCTACAACTGCATTCGACTCTGTAAAGCATAGTGCGCCAATAATACGAAAAAAGTGCCATTATCGAAAGGAAAAGCTGAAGATCAATCAACCCCAAATGCTATTAGCCACAACTGCATTCGATTCAGTAATGCACAGTTCACAAAAAAAACGTGAAAAAAGTGCCATGATCGACAGGAAAAGCCGAAGATTTTAGCAATGAAGTGTCTCAAAATTCGAAATAATTTGCGTGGCTGGAACACCTCCGCTCTTTCCACGCCCCACCGGCACCTTAAATTACAAAGTTGAGACCCTCTTACTTCGAGCTGAAATTTTCATAATCGCCGTCTAGTGAATTTGGTGCGCGTCGGAACTCAATTTATGACCATAAAATCTTTCATGAACTTTTCCCACATTCCCTCACACGAGCTTTTCCTTCGAAATGGCAGAGGGGAGCTCAGGGATTCGAAGCACGATTTGCCAGAGGGAGTGGTTCCCTCTCGCGTCAAATTATTGTACACAAAGTTACAAAAAATGAGTTCCCATGAACCTGGAAGTCATTGGTTAAAGGAATTGGCAGACGCGAGCGTAAATATCGCAGGATTGCGAGCAGCATCGCACCTGTGGCGATGTGTTGTGTTGGTATAGAGAATCGCCTGGATCCTCATCGGACAGATCTTAACCCTTTAAGGTCAGCATTTTTGTTCGTAAACATTCTAAACGATTTATTTACCATAAACGATACAGAAGTAGATTGTTTCTTAAGTCTAGTAAAATGGTCAAATTTGAGTATGCTGATACTACCGTCATTACAACCACAGTCGTTCCAATGCTACACATGATAAAATACACGCTACCTTTTATACACTGGCAGTTATATAACTTTAACAACTGAGTGTTCATTTTAGTAAAATTGATTAGTGATAATTTTCGAATTTTAACACGTGTAGAACTCGAACAATTTTGCAAGGTTGAAATGTTGGGAAAGAAATACGTCATTACAACCACCGTCTTTAAACTGGCACTGGCATCAGTCAGTCACCGATATCAGGATGAGGAGGAAACTGCACTCGGCAACGAACTTCAAGGAACACATTTGGGTACAAATTTAACAAGAAATAAATATCTTGCAGCTATTTTCGAAAGAAGCCAGAATAACCCTGTGGGGGCGCTAAAGATTTTAATAACTTTACTGGGGTTTTAAAAGTTCAAGGAAAACTAAAAGCAGATCGAAATTGAATCAAACCTCATGATAACTGCAATGAAAGAATGAATGGAAGATTAGTTATAGCTTTAAATACGGTCATGTTCCTTGATGGAATAAATAATGCCATGATGTAATATCCACACAAAATAATCAGGATACTCAATGAGATTATAAATTACCCCAGAAACATTCCAGAGCTATATTATCCTGATAGAAGCATGAACGAAAGTCTGGTCATTTTTTGGCTTCGCAAATTAACATTGACTGTGAAGACCAAAATCGAGTCGAGGTCTCACAGAACACCTCAGGCTGAGGGCAAACAATCAAAGTATTAACACTTTGTTTGCGATACGATCCACTGGTGGGTCGTGTTTAAGTTTTCCAGCTTCGAAACTTTCAAAAATCTTTTTAAATTAATGGTTTTTGATAAACCCTGTTAATGTTTTTTAGTAACAAAATTTTACCTCCTTTTGACTTTAAATATGAGTTTAATATCGACCCATAATATTGAACCCATCGTAGTCAACGTGTTGATAGATGAAATTTCAACTCGCCGTTGCTGTAGACAGTAACGATATTCCCAAGTATTTTATTTCTAAATGTGAGTGAATTCTCACACATATATTGCGTTGATTCATGATCTGAGATGTTGACGTTCATTTGATAATTGTTTTCAATTTTTGCCTGAGTGACTGAGAATGAAGTGTGTGCTCATCAAAGAGCCGTGCTTTCGTATTCGACGACCGAGGGAAGAATTTTATAAAATTCTAAGAGTTTCGTTAAAATAATTTATGTGCATGGATTGATCTTGCTAGAAAACTAAATCTTTTTAATCACTCGGCAAGCGCACGCTTGAGACTAGGGTGGATTTGTGCATCACTTAAGAACTACGAGAATTGTAGGATAATCATCGATGAAAAGGCATCTAGAATTTAAAGAAAATCAAGAGTCTTTTTAGATCACCAATTATGACTCGTAGCAGAAGAAAGAAGTGTAGCCTTTTGCTTCGAGTATGCTTAGTTCACACGCTTAGTTTTAGAAATATTTTGGACGGCGCAATGAAAGGAGTGCCAAAACGAGCGAATGTTCAGTTCTCGTATTGGCGGAGAGTTGGGGAAGGAAGGAGTGTTTAGCATCCGATGTTTTCTAGTCTACGCTCTTGCATGGCGTGAAAACTTCTCCGTGTTTCATGCCGGATGATCTGTGTTAAGAAGCTCTAGAAATTCAAATTTACGCAGCAGAGTGATTAATGAACGTTGGATGTAGTTCATGTGCGCTAGATAAAAGTATGAAATAAGACCCACCTCTAAAAAAAAATAGTTTGCTGAAACGTTCGTAGGAGGATGAGGCATAATCTGTAAAAGTTACATTTCTTTCTCTCCAAACGCACGAACGAGTTAACGTGACAACGTTTTCTTACCTGTAAAGAAAAAAAGATAATAGAGAAAACTGTTCATTTCCAAAAAAGTTGTTACATGAGATGTATCACGCCCTGGATTTTAAAAATTTATTTTTATATAGGTCGTTAATTGATAGACAAACCATGCGAGGCCTACTACAGCCGTATGTTACTTTAGGCTATTGAGAAACAGTCAAAATATCATCTTTTGGAAATTTATACACAAAAAGAGGGCTGACCTCGAATAAGGAGCAGGTCTTTGGATATACGTAAATTTTACTCCAACCAAGGTTTTATTCCCGTAGCTCCTGAAGGACCGAAGGAAAAAATGTGCGATGAAGGAAATAAATTGTCACTGAAGAAAGTATTATTGTTAGTATATTTTGTGTTGCTTGTCACTCATTGACAACACGATTAAAACACCGTATCGTATTCTTGAAGCAATGACTCCCTCCTGCCATCCTTTAACGTCCGCATTTTGTACTCAGATTACCGTTATCATAACCACCATCATTGAACTGGCACCGGCATCAAGTACTTACCGATATCAGGACGAGAAAGGAACTGCCACTCGATAATGAACTTCGAAAAACACATTAGAACTCAAATTTCACAAGGAATAAAATATATTACATCTGCTTATGATAGTGGATTTGAAATCCACGTTGACGGTGAAGGGTTATGAGAGCGATATAATGCGAAATTTTACGCATATTTCCCATGTGAATTAAAAATGAATACCACACGAAGACTGCAGCGCTAGCGCTACGGCGGAAGTTGAACGAACTTCAGCGTAGCTGTGATGCTGTCGTACGCTCCCGTCTGGCTTCTGACCGGTGCAGTGTAGAGCTAGTAACGTTACAGTGATTGTTCCTTGAGTGCTTCCGAGTTCGCTGTTTTTTAACACGTCAAGTGCAGCCCGTT
Source organism: Morinoia aosen (assembly GCA_030386875.1). Taxonomy (NCBI): domain Eukaryota; kingdom Metazoa; phylum Arthropoda; class Malacostraca; order Amphipoda; family Talitridae; genus Morinoia; species Morinoia aosen. The sequence continues at coordinate 87,630,154 of CM059562.1, read as the reverse complement.
AATGAAGTTCAATATCCGACTCAAATGCGAGTTATTTTTAGAGATTAATTTCGAAAACAACAAACATTAAATAGATCGTGCCTTTGTTTAGTTTTCATTAAGTATTTATGAAAATTGAGTGTCTACTGGTCGGTCATCAGCATTATGAAAATCCCTCAATGACCACCGGTGGGTCATGTCGCACTTGAAGTCTTAATTCATTTATTGCTGTCTTGCGCTAGTAACATTACAGTGATTGTGTCTAAAGTGCTTCCGAGTTCTCTGTTCTTCAGTTCCTGTTTTGATGAAAACGTTCCGGGGATTGTGCATCCGATTTCTTTTTTGGGCCTTCGGTTCGTGTTTTGCTTAAAACGCACGAGTGACTGTGTCTAACCTTCCGTGATCTTTTTATGTTCTTTCATGCGCGAATTCGGCTATTATTCTTTAAAATTCATGAAAGATACAAAATTTTACTAGCTTAATTACCATCAACTTTTCTCTCGTAAAATAACTTAAAACATTCTGAACCATTTTTCATTAAGATGTGATTACCATTAAAATATTGCCAGTGTTTTTTCCTACGAGGAAACACCGGATATAGCAATGCAAAATACAGAAATATATTAAGTAACAATTTCTGTGCAATGATTGAAAAATGTTGGTGCGAATTTTTTCGTATTGAAGATTTAATTTAACGTTCTTTTCGCTATGTCGATTTAAAACGAATTTTAAGTTAAATCTACTTTTATATAAATGCAAAATTCATGTAGAAGCGCACAAGCCACCACCCAATAGATCCATCACGTACACATACGACGGCGCGGACATTCGCTCAAAAGCTTGAACGCACGCATTATTTCGTTTTTCGTACTCTGCTGCGCCTCTGCGGTCGCGCGCTTCCTACGCTGCTCGCCGGAACGACTTCCCGTTTTTTTGCGACCGGCAGTCCCGCGCGGACCTGTCCGGCTCGGGTTGGTTGACCTGCGTTATTTATGCAATTTACACAATTTATACAACTGAAATTGTTTACACAGTCTTAAACAATTTAATCAATTTAAACAATATTAAAAATAAGAACAATTTGAACAATTCAAAAAATTTACACGATTTAAACCATTTAAACATTCAAACCATTCAAACCATTCATTTACCACAAGCGATACAGAAGTAGATTGTTTCCTAAGTCTAGAGGAAAGGTCAAATTTGAGTATAGCTACATTTAACTAAAGCATTTCGAGAGCCATCACATGAAGGCAGTGGTATGGTACGCTTTTAATTGCTTAGTGGGTTTTACATGAAATCAAGCGTTAAAACTATACGTTTGATGTGAAATAATTATGGGCAATAGTGATAAGCTATAGACTAAAAATATATATATAGGCTTTTGGGGCTTTTATGTTTCTTACCTACATTTCTTCTTCCAGGTTTTACTCCTTCTTCACTATTTCTTCTTTGTATTTTTTCTCTCCGTTGCTAAATTGCTGTTTTTATTTATTCGTACTTGTACATGAAACCAAATTTTCAATTATAGAATTTAAGTCCTTGAATTATGCAGCTCGATTTACTCTATTCAAACACAGTAACTGAAATACAAAAAAATTGATACAAAAATAATTCCATTTGTTCAAGAGTTTAGGATTCCCTGTGGTACCAAGCGTAGTTATTCGTAGTTAATCTGAAAAACTTTGATCTAATTCGAGATTACTATCCACAATACGTTGTTTCCTGTACAGAGTCGAATTGCGTCTGAGCTCAAAAACGAGTTACCAAGAGATGTATGAGATGTAATAAATCCTCAAGGATCTCATATCAACGTTCATCACTTCCCCCCCAAAAAATTGAGTAAAAAACACACGAAACAAATATAAACTCCTAGTGCACCATTTCATTAAATATTCATTGGACACGGACAACGAAAAATTTGAGTCCATAAACAATTTTGCATTTGCATTCAAAAAGATCTGTAGAAAACAGTTTTCTATACTTGGCTCGACCGGCTTGCTCCTTAGAGAACCTCGACCTCTAGGTAACAGAGATACCGTTGTTGGCGAACAGTTATGGTACAAGCAATGAAATTTAACGCTCTGCAAGCACCGTAAACAGCGGTCGGGGTCTGCACAAACTTCATTACTTGTTGCCTAGGAATTAGAAACGCGCTGTCGCTGCTTGAAGACGTAATCTTGCGCACTAGTAAGGAAATATTGGGCGAGGGAGAGCCAAGAATATTAATTGAAGAGAAGACTGAGGACAGAATTGTGGAATGGCATGTGGTTGAAATTTGGGTGGTTGTGGGAGTGGGTGGTGGGCTGGGTTATGGGAGTGGGTGGTGGGCTGGGTTGTGGGAGTGGGTGGTGGGCTGGGTTGAGGGAGGGGGTGGTGGGCTGGTTTGAGGGAGTGGGTGGTGAGCTGGGTTGAGGGAGGGGGTGATGGGCTTGGTTGTGGGAGTGGGTGGTGGGCTGGGTTGAGGGAGAGGGTAGTGGGTTGGGTTGAGAAAGGGGGTGGTGGGCTGGGTTGAGGGAGTGGGTGGTGGGCTGGGTTGAGGGAGGGGGTGGTGGGCTGGGTTGAGAAAGGGGGTGGTGGGCTGGGTTGAGGGAGTGGGTGGTGGGCTGGGTTGTGGGAGTGGGTAGTGGGCTGGGTTGTGGGAGTGGGTGGTGGGCGTGGTTGTGGGAGTGGGTGGTGGACTGGGTTGTGGGAGTGGGTGGTGGGCTGGGTTGTGGGAGTGGGTGGTGGGCTGGGTTGTGGGAGTGGGTGGTGGGCTGGGTTGTGGGAGTGGGTGGTGGGCTGAGTTGTGGGAGTGGGTGGTGGGCTGGGTTGTGGGAGTGGGTGGCGGGCTGGGTTGTGGGAGTGAGTGGTGGGCTGCGACCGAGATTAAACACAATTAAAGCAGTAACACAAAATTAAAGCATAGTCTATCGGCTTCAATGATAGCATAAGGAAAAGACGCCAGTTACGGTACGAGCTCTGCCAATTTTCTTACATGCTTATGAAATTGTTTTATAACCCTTGCAATTTTAGCATAAAATTGTACTTTTAAACAGATTCTTAAAAGCTCAGTATTTTTTATTTTCAAATTAATGTATCCGCTGGAGTTAACCTATTCGAAATAAAAATTCAATCTGTAATGATAAAAATATATGATCGATTTTTCTTTCCTTCCTGTAACTTTTTCATCGCCAGTTCTACGTATGGGGAATACTAAACTGCTTGTAATTACAAAATATTTGATCACCTGGTCTCATTCTGAAGAAAAATTTTTACAATCAGTTCTATACAGTACGCTCGCTTCCTTATGTTGTACCACGCAATCGAGCTTTGCAGACTAAAACGGTGTAAGTAACAACGACAAACTTGAACCATTTGCAATATTCATGGGTGACATTACCGCATCTTCACTTATTACAATTTTAAATTCAAAAGCAGCGCGTGTAAAATTACCCCCTACTCTATATGGAGGGTCGGATTGCATGGAGTTGCAGGAAATAATAAGCTCGGAATGGTTCAGTCTACAGCTTCGCTGTCCCGTCCAGACATCTTTACCGAGCCGGGAGCACAACTGTCTAGGGTGACCGTATCAAATATCAAAGGGACATCAAATAGTGTCACTTCTGCTACTGCTTGTTATGCGTCTGCAATGCATTCATGAAGTAATCCCGGTGTGCTTCTTGGTTTCCTGTACGTGGGCTTGAAACTTTGGCTACAATTGGTAAAACTTAAGATCAATATTCAACTAAAATTTGAAGACAATTGTAGTATGCAATTTTTAAATAGCAATCATTTACCTGGATTGTGCCCTTATTTCGGTTAATTAAGTATTTGTGAAAATTGAAATTGTAATTACTGGTCGGTAAACAGCAATTTGAAAATACCGCTCCGTGGCCACCGGTGGGGCACGTTGCGGTCAAAGTGTTCAAATGTGAAAATGACCACATTTTTTATTCATGATGTGAAACATGTCGATCCAGATTTCGCTCTCTCTCATCATTGGCAGCTTCCTAAGAATGTCCTCTAGCTAGGAAGAAACAAACATTGTCCAAACGCCTTTCTTCTGACAAACTCTTCATAAGTACGACCACTCCTATTATCACCGACTATTTTAACAACATACATTTAGTTCAAAAGCCTTTCTTTTGAAATACTCACCATAAACACAACCACTCCTATTGTCACCGACGTTATTACAACATACATAGAGTTCAAACGCCTTTCTTTCGAAATACTCTTCACAAGCACAACCACTATTATCACCACCAACGTTATCACCATTTTTAGCAGACGTAGAGCACGTCTCGCGTCGCTGCCACCACGGCAGAAATCAGTTGCTGGCGCGAGCATTAAGCCTGCGTTTCTAGAGCCGTAATTTGCGGAGCGGCAGCTCAGGAAATTCAATACACGAGAGGCGCCATTGAAGTGTAAGCTGAGACCCAGGCATTATCTCAGCCCTCAATTGTTGTACGCAATAATGCGTGCTGCTGCTCTGCTGCTTCTTTGTGCAGTGCCTGTGTTACATGAGTGATACAGTGTGTGTATACTGGCGTGCCTGTACACTGCAGTGACTCGCAATGTGGAGTATTGTGCCACAATATGCGATACCTAATTAGGTGCAGTGATACAGTATACTGGCGAGCCTGTACACTGCAGTGTGTCGCAATGTGGAGTATTGTGCCACAATATGCGATACCTAATTAGGTGCAGTGATACAGTATACTGGCGAGCCTGTACGCTGCAGTGTGTCGCAATGTGGAGTATTGTGCCACAATATGCGATACCTAATTAGGTGCAGTGATACAGTATACTGGCGAGCCTGTACGCTGCAGTGTGTCGCAATGTGGAGTATTGTGCCACAATATGCGATACCTAATTAGGTGCAGTGATACAGTATACTGGCGTGCCTGTACACTGCAGTGTGTCGCAATGTGGAGTATTGTGCCACAATATGCGATACCTAATTAGGTGCAGTGATACAGTATACTGGCGAGCCTGTACGCTGCAGTGTGTCGCAATGTGGAGTATTGTGCCACAATATGCGATACCTAATTAGGTGCAGTGATACAGTTACTGGCGTGCCTGTACGCTGCAGTATGTCATACGTGGCACAGCATTGTGTGCTGTATCAGTATTGAGTAACAATATATACGCACATAGGTGCAGTGAAACGGTAAGTATGCTGGCGTGCCCATACTCCACAGTATATCGTTAGGTGAAGCATTGTGCGCTATATTATTATCGCATGATAATATGTGCGTATATAATAAGGTTCATGAGACATTATGTATGTATACTGATGAGCCTATACTACAGCATAGTGAAGCATTGAGCTCTATATCAGCAATGCATCTCAATATACGAGTGCATAATAAGGTGCAGAATACGATGGCCAAATGATGGAAATGCTTAGAAAACTATAGTTCAAATAAATTTTTAAGACTGATCATCGATAAGAGTTTACCTTTCTAAGGGCGTATCTGGCGTATAAGAACACAGCTTCCTAATTTATTGGAATTCTTAAAAAGTTGAAAATATCTTGCATGAATAAGTGCCTAATATAAGTGCCTAATATAAGTGCCTAATATATATATATATAATAAGTGCCTAATATATCCTAGAGGACTTCGAGGCGAAGCGTCAGACTGGCAAAACTGAAACAAAAAACTCTTACCCTTAAAAAAATATTAAAACAATAGCAAACTTGAAAGACAATGCTCATACACAATATTAAAACAGAGATTAATAAAGACGCAAGTTTTCTGATTTCTATCAATTTTCTAACTCAATTTCAAATTAAAAACTTCAAATTACGAGTATAATGCGCGAACAATTATCATCTGCTAAAACTGCGAATCGCGAGCTTTTGACTGGAAACCGGAGAAAATTAATTTTCTTTTATTATACCAAAACCTGATCTCAAGATTGTTTCCACTTCATTGGAATTAATCTTGAAACTCGATGCTATCTAATTTCTGCTAGGAAAAATCGTACGGGATATTTAAAACGCAGCTTGCATGTTTTTTCTTCAGGTATAAATAGCTGCTGAAAAATAACTCCCTTTTCTCGAGGTAACTGAAAATAAGGTAAATGCTTCATTGTAAATCTAACCAAAATACTTAATATTAAAACTAAACCTGCTGTTCCTTCAGCACATGCAGAGCTTTGTTGAATTAATTATAAACATAACATATAATAAATTGTCACCATTTTCTTGTCTTCCGTATTAAAAATCTGATGAATGCGCTAAATGTTTAGAACAAGTACTCTTGATTAAATAGAAATGTATAGATTAGAATACGGTTGCCATGAGGTGCCGTTGAAGTCAATGAACTCATTCAATGCCACGAGTAGTTCTATTTCACCCTGTCCGGGGTACTATGCTTAAGAAACGGTTCTGTAGTGATATATCACTTATGGTAAATGGCTTAGATTGTTCAAATTGTTTTAAATTGAGCTTGAGCTGCGTCGTCCACAGAGAGAGTGTATTTATGAGCGACATTAAAGCCGAACTATTCAGGCCCATGGTTAGTCTTCCCGAGAAAATTTGGTAGTTTTAATTATCCCAAAAAGATATTTAACATCAGTACCTCACAGGTTCGATGGGTGTCAACAGTTATTAGTTTCTGTGAATAGATATTGCAAACAACCTCCAACTTTTGTGTTTTCTTTAAGCGCTAAGTTTAATTCTTCTGAAAACGTTGCATTGTTAAATAGATAGTTTAATACTAACACAACTTTATTTAGCTGACAGTAAAGAAACATGCTGCGAACACGCTAGCCCTTTCAAGCACAGTTTGATAGTCCTTGTAGCCTTAATGTTGAGTCCCATATGTAAGTTGATATTGATGTGTTTTGAACAATTACGTTTCGAGGTTATTCCTTGAAAACAGTCGTTTTATCTTCTAATACTTTTTCAAGTACGAAGATGCAAGCAGGAATGAGGTTTCTCATTTATGAAGATGACATAATGTTAAGAAATACATCGTAAAAATAAATTATGTTAAGTTGTCAGTTTTGCGCATAAAATTCATATTTACTTACATTTAGCAAAGCAATTTGCACCGGGTTCATCTACGATTGTAGCCTACAAAGGCAAATGAATTTGCTAGCACAATCGAGAAGTTGCGCTGACAGTGATGTTTGTGTAGTTAAAAATGGACGCTAAACTCAAGGCAAACTCAGACAAGAAGACAAAACAAACTGTTTTCTTAAGAACAGTGAAATAACCGAAGGCGCGAGACGTATAAGCTAAGATAAGCTCACTTGCAAGCAATCAAATGAAGGGTCAACAGAGCGCCGCCAATGCTTAGCTGGCTGTAAAGTCGAATTTCCACAGGGTGTCCACAAAAAATGTATCTGCTGACCGATATATGTATGTGTGTATGATACCGGTACCTTATATCAGTATCATATAGTGTCAGTATCATGTACCTATTTACAAGTATCATTTACAGGTATCATATATATATATATCGATTAGAGGATACATTTTTTGTGGACACCCTGTATAGACGAGACCCGCGGTATCGGTTATACGAGAGCACTCAACCAATAAAATTTTTGCTGGCAAACGCTAACTGGCAATCCCAAATCGACAATTAGGGGTAAATTTTCAAATTTCTAAGAAATTACTTCATTTTGACTTTAATTTTGAATCAAATCAGTGAATATGTCGGTCAGTTTGAGTATCCCTTAAATGATATCAAACTTGCTCAGATACAGGCTGCTCTACTAAAGTGGAGAAAAGAAGAGATAGTTTATTCATTTTGTCTTAAACTCATGTTCTAGGTTTTTGATTCCTGTGTAAGCAGGTGCAGATTTTACTTCCCTCTTACGTTTCATTACTTTCTTTTCGAAATTTATACATCCGTTATCTAATTTCCGGAAATTAATAAGCAAATTTGACCGATTATTATTAAATATTAAAATTATGTGCGCTATTTTTATTTTCATTCCTACAAAAACTCTTTAACTTCGTTTGAGTGCATTGCTAGAGCCCTCGTACACACAAGCACGTATGAATAATACCTTTTAGTTTCGAATGAATACCTTTTTAGTTTCGGCATACCGTAAAGATTCCGACAAATTTCGCATGCCTCTAAGTTATGCTGACAAATCTCCCGCAGGAACTAGTGAAGGCACATTCATTTGGAGCCAGACGCCAGGCACTACTTACCTTTCAAAACAAGCGATGAATTTTATCAGGGCAGCACTTCAGTCAACGAGGTGTTTGCTGCGCGCAATGGCCTGACATCTAAATTGGTGAAAAGGGCCGCTATCGGGTACCCATCTCTCTCTCTCTCTCTAACTGTACGTATAGCGACGAGGGCGCCAGGCTCACCTTGCTTTAAGCGCCCACAAGATGGCATATAGCGCCCCTTTATGTCGTGAATTCATTACCATAAAGAAGCGCCCATTTCAATGGAGTGCCCAACGAAGCACGGCATAAGTCTGTCCGCGGAGTCCTTGCGTCAAAAGAGAGCTCGGCCTCTGCCACAAGAGTTCCCTGATGAACGCTGCCTTACGTCGTGAATTTTTTGTTGGTTTTCCTTCCTGCCTCTCGTATCACTGATACTGCCGCTCCCAAATACTTTACGAGTACGTCGTGAATTTTTTTCTGGTTGTGTTGGTTTTCCTTTTTGCCTCTCGTATCACTGATTCCACCGCTCCCAAATACATTACGTAGTAAAGTTTTTGTGGATTCCTTCCTACCTCTCGAATCACTGATACTGCCTCTCCAAAATACGTATAAATGTATTCGATGCCTTTCGTCGTGAATTTTTTGTTCGTTTTACTTCCAACCTCTAGTATCACTGATACCGCTGCTCTCAAACTGAACAAATATATACATGTACTCTAGTAGAGTACTCTAGTACTCTATACTATAATATACAGTACTCTAGTATCACTGATACCGCTGCTAGCAAACTGAACAAATATATACATTCGACTTCACTGCTGGGGCTTTGGTAGCGCTTTGCTTGCTCCTTATATATTTGCTTGCTTGCTAGATTGCTTGCTTGTTTTCAAGCATGTTTCTTGGCTCGCAAGTTGTGCTGCTTGGTTTATTTCTGTGTGTTTGTTTGAAAATACTCACTTTGATAATACTTCTCGGGATATGGTTTATCGAACATCAAGGCATGTTTTATAAGCCATGAAGATTTATTTTATCAACAGGCAAGTTTGATGACACTCGTTTCATTTACGGAATATCAGCGAGCCAATATGGATGAAATCTGATGCAAGTTTGGCTCTTTGGAAGTGCTTAAAGTCTCATATCTAAATAAACGCAACATGTTATCTTCTCCTCCAAAGAACTGCAGAATATGAAGCGAAATTAGGGTAAATTCTATCGCCCCACTTTACCCCAAGCACCGCCATATTTGGACCCACTCCCGCCGCATAATTTCGAAAGGTCGTTTTCATGACTCGTATGTATCGCTCGATAAATTTTTATGAAGATTGTATGGGATGCAAGAGAGGGCATATTTCCGATGTTCATTGATATGCCCTCATTTCGGTCGCGAACGCCACTCATTGTTGAGTGTAGGAGTCGCGTATAAGTCAAGTGCTCGAGAAGGTTTGCGACCGGCAGTTGGAGCAAGATGGCCAAAGTTTCGGTGGAGTGTGTCCGTCCATTGATTACAGTTGTCTGTCGATCTTGATGGACAGACTACGAATCATGTGAATATTGCACTAGTGATGTTACGAATTATGGTAATATTATCGGTTATGTGATCGAATGCCAGCGAAAATTGCGGGCTATGTAATCGAATATCAACAAATATTGCGGGCTATGTGATCGAATATCAGCGAATATTGCGGGCTATGTGATCGAATGTCAACGGATATTGCCAGCTTGCAATCGAATGCCAGTAGATATTGATCAAATGAGAACGACAGGGAATGTTGCCGGCTATGTGATCGAATGCTAGCGAATATTGCCGAGAAATATTGGCAATACCAAAGAATATTACAGGATATGTGATCGAATGCCATTACAGTAGATGCATTGACAATCCACGTTTTGACTAGTAGGAATTTCACAGTTCGGCATCTATGCAATTATTGTATATTTATATTGTTTTCAGATATGATGCGAGGGTAACAGGCTGCCCAAGAATATCGGATGCTCGACTGTTGTAGAAAAATAGTTTCCAGGTTACAATTTGCGTTGAAAATTTGAAGTTTGAATTCCAGAATTTTGGTGAAATGAATACATATTATACACCACATCAAGAGACTACACCTTTTCTCGTTTTAGAACCATATTCTTTCAAAATGTACCGACGAACTGCAAATTTAACAACGACGAACCATTGAATATAACAGGGAATAGAAATATAGAGACAGTGTCGCAAAAAATAGCAACAACGACAAATTATAGCGACACCAGGCAAAATAAATGACAGTGAAACTATATACCAAAACAAAGAAACAATGTGTAGTGACAGAGTCGGTTTATTGTAACAACGTTCAAAAAGGATAACAATTATACAAAAAATAGTAACGTGCGTAAATATTATTGTAAAAAAATTAACAATTTCTGACACAATTATTTATAAGCAAAATAAACAGTTAAGTAGCCATATAGTGTGGTACATAATGCATTTTGAAACTATGCATACAAAATTATTGATAATTACAATAAAGAATGAACATCATATGTATCACACGTGAACCGGCCACGCCAGAGTTGTTCTGGAAAATTCCGTTACTTCCCGGTCAGCGGATATTGCATCTTCCACTGACCGGGCAGTAATGGCATGTAGTCCTACATGTATTATTGTCGGGTGGCATTCAGACTCCCGAAAGTCAAAATCCCGAATGGCGATATCCCGTACATCTAAAACCTAGAAATCAAAATCCCGAATGTTATAATCAGGATAACCAACAGGCATGTACAGTACATACATATTTCACTGTCAAATATGGTCAGGAATTAGATACTTGAAATTTAGACTTCTGGATTTTTGACATTCGGGATTTCAAGGTGAACCCATTATTTTCAATTTTTTTAATGTGGATGTGTAAAAAAAATTATTTCTCTCGTCAATAGGAGTTTAAAAGATGCTGTTACATCTTATGACTTTTCGTTACTATTTTTTGCATCTGTTACATTCTTTTGAACCTGTGATACTAGCCATATGATGCATTGTTACAATATTTGATTATTTGTTACAGAAAATGAACGTCTGTTGCAACATTCTGAGAGTGTTATACAATTTGAAGCAACGTTATGTTTATTTGTCTCTGTCACTACATTTTGCATCTGTTATCAATTTTGCAGCATCGTCACTAGATTTTTACTGGATGTTGTTATATTTTGAGCCGCTGTTATTAGTTTTTATTCGGTGTTATATGATTGTGAAAACTGTTGCTATATTGTTTTAACGTGTGGTTATAAAACGAGAAAAGGTGTAACACTAGCGCAAGTTTGTGGCAGGAGTGAGACCACATAAAATAAATCTTAGTGACGTTCGCTTTCCTCTTAACTTCAACTCCGTTTTGCGTTCAGTAATTGCTCGTCTTCGTAATTATGGTAATGTTAATAAGTGTCCCGTGATCAAAGAAGAGGAACTGTCGCTCGCTAGCAGCTTTGGATTAAAATGAATTTTTTGTTTCGTCAGCGAACTGGAGCTACCTTGAATTGAGAGTAATGGACCTGCAGCAATTTAACATGTTTCGCAACAGGTGTTAGTGTTGCCACGTTCATCTTATATTGTAACTTAGCAAAATTCATAATTGGAATCGAACCTTCACGTAGCTGACGATGCGCAAGAGCATCAAAAAATGCCCGAATAAGCATCTTGCAGCCGTCCTGCACGGCAGACGTAATTGGTCTTCGCTATTATCATGAATTAACCTCTACATACGTAAATTTATAACCTGGGGGGCTATATAACGGTCAAACTATCCGGATAGCCAAACTTTGTTCACACTTGAAGAAGAATGTAATTTCTGAAGTTCTCAAGTTTCAGTTTATTTGTTCATTTATAGGCGGATGTGCAGATAGTCCTTCCCTATTTGCATATCTGCGAGACTTCTCACTGCACGCGAACGTCTGAGGGGCCGGTAGCTGAGGCTGTTTAACGGCCTCTTCTGATGCGCTGCGAACTTTGCAGAGTTCTTATATTTTTCTTTTTTCTTCTTTTGAGAAAGTTGTGCATGATTCTGGAGCCAAGCGCAAACAAATTCATTTGTTCAGTAATTTCTGACCACGTCATTATTGTCTTTTTAATGTTCATCCCTCTTTTAGAACACATGTCGTTGTATTGGGTCAATTAAATGGATAGCTTTTAAAAACAGCAAGAGAATATGCTCTGAACTCGCCTCGTATTCTTGTGATCAACTCCTCTTCTTCTTTCACAGCTCAGGAGGGTCTATTAATGTCTCGACACAGTCATTCTTAACACAATATACTCTTAACTATCTAAAATACTTTCTCTAAGATCCACGTCCGCATTCTTACCTCACAAAAAACATTACTAGCCCATGAAATTAATTAATTAATGGGTGAAATTCCTTACCTCACCTAAGTCAATGCTGAAAATTTATTTCTTGATTGACATTCTCCTCTCTACTTCTCGTGTGCTTTATCTGTTTTCTTTTTGATAAGTTCCCAGAAAAGAAGGACTTCTTCTGCAGTACCTATACTGCAGCACCTATATTCAATACTTAAACTATCCATTATTTAGTATTTGTTTTCTATTTTTCTTAAATGATTAAAATCTTCTATTATTACTACTGGCAGTAAGAATGGGATGGTCAATATCGAAATTTGCGTGAGCAATCGTCGAGCTGAGTCAATAGCAGCACGTTAGGTGTCATTAAGCTATAGTGAATAAAATAAAATCTTTAAGCAGAAGTCACAATTTTATTCTTTAATTCTCGCGTACATTAACACTTAAAAGGGGACCCATGAAACCGGTCAATCAGCCGTCTGCAAACCCAGCCCTAAAGCACGGATCGCACAACCTGGTCCGCATCCACAATTCACTTCGTCTACACCTTCGCAATCCGCACCCACATCGCCAAGCCCAGCCGGCCTTTCCGAATCCAGACCTAGAGACGCAGAGCTCACAGCTCGCTTTTAGATCGACATTGGGGCGCAGAGTGTCGTATAACGTTCATCGAAGAGGTTGTTTACTGCCTTAATACGCTGGAATATTATTGTCTTCTGCCGGCTCTGACGGTCGAGCACTTCATATCGTGACACACTTTAGCTCACAATATCGTACGGGAATAAGAAAATCCTTAAATGCGAACAACATGAGACGAGCTCGGGAACGTATGGCATTTGGCACCTCACTCTGCGATTACGGCTTTATAAAGAAGCAAAAATGCGATGCAGCAACTCGATAAGAATGTTGGAGCCACGAAATTGCCATGCGCTTCGGAGCTTCAAATCGCAGCAAATGTATAAATAATAATGAAGGTTGTAAGGGAGTAAAGACTGCTTTGATAAAATCAAAAACCAATAAAGTAACTCGAGATGACACTGAACTCGATCCAGCACCGTATCCTGCACGAGTTTTGGGTGCAATACAAGAACAGGGATTCCGATCTCGGCCAAATTATAAAGAGGAGGTGAAGGTGTTGTGATTAGCTTCAAAAATATTTGGTTGCGCAATTTTTTATCCGCGTTGCTATAAATCTAACACAACGACTCGAAAACGCCTCTCATTATTACTGGCTGACTTCTAAAATATGTTTCAGAACTATGACATTTCTGTTGCGTTTTCGGTTCGGATATGATGATCTGATGATAGAATCAGAGATTCCGAAACGTTTGCTATTAAAAGAATGTTCCCTTTTATATTGGTTCTTCTTTTCCTTATACGTATTAAACTTCCCAAAAATCGCCCTTTTAATTCTATTATGTTTATGGTTCACCATAGAGCTTTGAAGTGCTCATATATGCTACGCTATGCGAAGCGTTGCTCTGGTATTGCTAAAATGCAGCGTCGTAGAAGCCCTCGCAGCGAATTAACATCTACCTGAATAATTAGGCGACGGAACTTCTTGGAAGCGGACGAAGTGCAAACCCTCACCTGAATTATTTGCATTCATAGTGCAATTTCGTCAGAAAGAATTATTTCGTTAGAAAGAACCTTCGCATTAGTTCACGGTGAAAATATGAGTGAATTAAGGATTGAAGTGAAACGAACCTCTCATTTTGATGCAGTTTCGTCCAACGAGTTTCTGTTATGAGTTAAAAATACTTGCAAAAATAAGTAAGTTTTTATTCAACACGTTCACCGCAATGGGTTAAATTGAAGTTTAATATTCAACTCATATTTAAGGTAAATTTTAGTATGCAATTTTGAAAATAGCAGGAAATAGCTTCGATTAAGTATTTATAAAAATTGAGTTCGTGACTACTGGGCGTTCACCAGCACTATGGAAATTTCCTCCGTGTACACCGGCGGCTCACATCGCGACCAGCGTGTTCAATTAAGTACGACATGGCTTCTTGCTGCAAAATTTTACTTGTAATTGATCTCATTCCATTTACAAAATTTTTTGTTGTTAATAAAAGTTTTTATTTTTATAAAATTCAGTTTACACCTTATGTCTCAAAAACTGTGCTTGATGCTGTTCACCTTCCTAGATTAGACACACTTATGTTGTACTACCAATGTAATGATTTGAGTTTGCAGATGCCTACAGCATCTTTGCATTTCATAGGAAGTTAAATTCACATGAACATTAGGATCTTTTCCAGATAAGCCCTGCCACTAATGCAACACACAAGTTCACCGACTTGTAACTTTCGAAACAATGCACCTATCGACTTCGTATTGTAATTAAAACGAAAGATTAATACATTCTTTCGTTTGAGAGAAATTTGAAGTCGATAGGTGCATTATTTTGAAAGTTACATGTGGGTGAACTTATGTGTTGCATTAGTGGCGGGGCTTATCTGGAAAAGATCCCAATATTATATGTATTCACTTCATACCCTCACTTCACCGATCAGCCCATAGAACGTCTGTTTCCCGTCAATGGCAACTTTTCGCGTGGCAGTGAGGGAAAGTACTCAGGATAGAGAGGGGGAAAGCGTGCTGTGTGTTATCAGGCCTACGATAGGCATCTAAATGTGCACCGTGTGCACTGTGCAGCGATCAGGAGGCTGGAACAGACCATATAGCCACCCATTCTCGCCCTGGAACGGCTCACCCTCTTGCTTCTCAGGCCCAAACGGCGGACTGTTGGCCTCGAGCGCAGCCGCTATACGTGCTATTGAAAACCGAGCGAGTGAATTTACTAATTGCCATTACTCGCGTAATTTCAAATCGAAAAAGAATTCGAGTAGAGAAGCACTAAAGCGACGGATGGCTGACAATTTGGTTGCGGGGTTCTGAATTTCGGTTCGAGTTTATGATATGATTTAGGAAATGGATTGCGCTAAAGAACATGTTCAGTGATATCAATGCTACATAATTTGTGACATGTAGGACGTCTATTGCTGTAAAATAAAAACACGCTATACGAACTCAAAAAATATCAATACAGAAATTGTTAGGCATATGAAAAATTAAAACTATGAGGCGATAGTATTTTCATTCCTAGTGGTTAGTTCATACTCACACTTTGTCTATATCTAGATCATTTTTCAATGATAGTTTTTCATATCTGTCAACATAACAAACAGAACTTCCTATACAACAGATCATTATCAGTCTTTTACTCTTTTAGCTAAGTGTGTGCAAAACTTAGCTCAAAAGTAGACAGACAGAATTCGTTGTACTCCAAATTATTCCAAATATTTTTTGCTTTTAGTTAAGTGTGTGCAAAACTCGATTCGAAAGTCTATTGCGTATCTCAGTAAGTTTTGGGCCCGGGGTGTTGAGCGCAGCAACTTTGAACGCTTCAGCTTTTAGCAAGTAAGTGCAACAGTGGAGACCGCGCGGCAACGAGCAGCTCGAGACTGGGCAGAATCGCAGTCCCGCACGCAAATTTCCCCGAGGCACGTGACAGGTTTTAACCTTTCTCTTTCTGCCGGATTTCGATAATAGAGAATTGAGAGGAACTTGATAAACGCGAACCTCCAGGGTGTTAGGAATTTAAAAAGTTCCAGAATTCAGAAAGAACATTTTT
This sequence comes from Morinoia aosen, assembly GCA_030386875.1. Classification (NCBI taxonomy): domain Eukaryota; kingdom Metazoa; phylum Arthropoda; class Malacostraca; order Amphipoda; family Talitridae; genus Morinoia; species Morinoia aosen. The sequence continues at coordinate 87,614,086 of CM059562.1, read as the reverse complement.
TGGAATTGAGAATCCAACCAAAAAAATTATCGAACTCTGTATTTTGGAAGAACTTTGTCACCGGGAAGAGCAAACCAATTTTTGAACTGGGACTAAAAAAATTGTTTTGCGAAGAATTTATTCATGAATTTTTAAATCAAAAGTACCATCTATGAACACTTTGTCGTTCGCTCATCTAGCAAATGTCAAGTAACTCGCAATAAGTTGGACATACTGAAAAAAACTCACGTAAATATTGGGCTAATAAAATTTCATAAAATGCTCAGGTGCTAACTGAAGCCCTAATGAAATTCGTGTATTTAAAGATTAATTTTTATGAAATGTTTAAATTCTATTTATGTAATTGTTCTTCAACGCAAGACTTCTCGCATTCAGAGTGTATTTGTTACTTTTATGGAAAGAGCGGATCTTTGATGGTGCACAAACAAAGCGCCAACTTCATCCTATACGACTTTTGTTATTTCTTGGAGGCCGGCGCGCAGTATTCGTAATATTCGCTCATAACTCCCAGCATTAAGCGATGGCCATCAGTGCGTTTGATACCAATGTAATAACTATATTCATTCCCACTTTTGAAACGCTTGCAATTGACTCGGGATCTCATCCCGTCTGTTGACGACGTCGTGCAGCCTGAGAGCTGCGGACAAGGCATCCCTTGCTTCCTTAACTGCTGCATCATTTTTGATGTCGATCGTACATGCACAAACAGCGCCAGCGGTGCCTCTTGCTAGGGAGCACACAGACAACCAACTCAGGTCATGAATTTCTAATTGACCATAAAGTTATTATGGCTGGTGCACTGCTTGATCGAATTCATCGAGTGACTATCACTCGGCAAGTTATTCATGGGTAGTTCGTTGGTGCGGAAAATTCGGTAGAAGCACGTATTGAATTTATTGGGGCCAGGTGAATGGGATCCGCTGAGGACAGCCTCTTACAACGGACCACGAACTTGGGTCGACTCAGCCTCAACAGCGCGTTTACATGCAGTCCCATCGAGTGTGTACTTGTATAGAGCGCCCTACCTGTTTGGCTGTCAGCTATTAAGTGAGTACTTGTAAACAGCGGCCTACCTGTGTAGCTATCAGGTATTAAATTTGTACTAGTACACAGCGGACTACCCCGTGCGACTATCAGCTATTTCACTTGTGGCATCATTCGTAAACAAAGCCCTGGTCTGTACTGTTCACCCGTATAACTAGTATGACTATCAGCTGAACTACTCGTATAACTATCAGCAATCAAGCATGTACTTCTACACACTAAACTACCCGTACAACTATCAGCTATTAAGTTTGTACTTTTTACAGTAGCCTACTTGTATAACTATCAGAGAGATTGTCGAATCCATGATGATAAAAGGTTGTTGTAAAATAATGGCACCGTTCCACAGAAAATTCGCAAATCACCATTTATAAAATTCCCTTGAATGAAATCAATGCACTAAATATCGCTCCTGACGCATGAACGCGCCTGACTCATTTAATTCGGCGAAAAAAAAAAAAAGAAAAAAAAACTTCATTTCCAATAGAGATTGTACAATATTACAATCATTGGTTTTTAAATATTTTAAAATTAATACACTTAGATGATACACACACACGAGTATTGAAAAACTCGTGTCACTCTCTCTCATTCGCTTGAGCTCACACTCATGCTTGCGGTCTTCCTCACACTCAAGCCTCATGTTCATACTCTTGCTCGCACTTGCACTCACGCAAGTTAACGTATCCAGCTGACTCAGCTCACTTCTCCAAACAAAAACGATTGCGAGATCAATTGAAAGAAACCTACAAATACAATAATGACGCCAATGATGTTACCTCAGGAGAGTCTTTCGAAACAGAAAATGGTTCAAACCAGAAAAAACGGCCTGAAAAATTTTCCTGAAAATTCAGGCCTTAAATATTTTACATCTTGAATTTTCAGAATCGGAATCGAGATCCCAAAAAATGCTGTTTTTGCTTGCCCGGTGAATACATCCAAGAATCGTTCAGATCAGTTGGCAATCCTCCAGTATTGTGATGTACGAGTGAACAGGAATTTTAGGTGGATATAAAGAAGAAATTTTTACGCGTTATGCAGCGGAGGAATGTCAAAAAACGCGTTCATTTATGCGATATGTTTACGATTCCACAGGCAATGCCGCGTCGGATAGCAACAGCAGCATGACACGAAAAAAGAACCAATATCAGCTCTTAACTCACTCACAATGGGAAGAGACCTGTCGAATAATGAGATCACACTTTGTGTACCAGCCCGTTTAGAGGCAAGTAATTAACATGAATGTACCTGTACTCGGGGTGGGAAATTGATGACTGTATATCTGCTTCATTATTGCATGTGCGGGATTGGGGTCTAGCGGCACGGAACTCAGAGACAGCCCGTGAATGGGCGACGTAGCTCGTTTCTGCTACCATGTACTATTCCATTCTCTTCTGGTGCGTCCAGTGGTGGTCGTACTCACTCTTGCGGTCCTGCTCACGCTCGTGTTCGTGTGCTCGTGTTCGTCTTCGTGCTCATGCTTCCCTTCGTGCTCGTGCTCGTGCTTCTCTTTGTGCTCGTGCTCATGCTTCTCTTCGTGCTCGTGCTTATGCTTCTCTCCGCGCTCGTGCTTCTCTCGTGTTCGTGCTATTTGCTCCTCTCGTGCTCGTACTCGCCAGGCCCGGCCATCAAATCGAGAACTGTCTACTAAACAAGGCCCCGGTCGTAAATTGGGCGCTCGTCAGGGGGAGCGGCGGCCGCCAGATAGATCTCTCATCAACAAGTACACCACAAAGGGCATAAATATACATGAACGCCCCCGCCTCATCCAGAGGGGAGGAAATTGCAAGCCGTAACAGCCTATTTGACGAGGAGCTCTTCCGTCTTACTTCGAGCGACGGAAACTCTCGAAATTAAGGAGCAACTTTCTTCCTTCATGCGCTACCTAGGCAACAAAATTGCTCTGATCACCAAGAAAATCAACAACTTGAGTACTGCATTACGCTGCGCAAAACTCGGACGACTTTCTGTGCTTTTTCAGTATTGCAATACGAGGTTTCTTGTGATACAGTTGCAGAGATACGCTGAATTTGAAGTATCGAAACGGGAAATTGTAGATTGAAAAGCTTTGGTCAAACAGTGATGAACGTGTTCACTTAGCATCAGCTTTCCTCATGAGATACACATAGTTAACCTCGCGGTTTCGTCGGCACTGCGTGTAGGCTGCGCCTACAAATTCCTTTCTGTTAACATTTGGTGGTGGCCGACCTGCGGCGCACTGAACGACTAATGATGGCGCATTGCCTCTGTGCTGGAGGTGATAATTAATGTTTTTGAACTCTATAGGGAGGGATTTGGTATAAAATCCCTACATAAAATCCCTATTCTCTCAGTTACATTCCAAATGATGCTTTTCTTTTTCCTTCCGTTGGGAACATCTTTCTTTCGGTTTTGGTGGCTTTAAACAACTCACAATATTATCTGGTCACTTAAAGATATATCAGGGCGTCGAAAAACGATGAAAAACGATCATTCAAACCCTCTGGGCGTAACGCAAAATACAATTAGTGCCGAAATAAACTTTTATAGTAAATTCATAATTTAATTTAATGTATCATGAGCCATTGTGGTTTTCGTCCAACGTCACATCGGTAATATTTAAATCTATCCCATTCATTCTGTTGGTTTTCTACGCACCTTTCTTGAACACACGCCCTTTTATTTACTTGCGATCCTCTTGCACATTCGTTTTTACCTTTTCCCGATTTCCCTTCTGGTAATTTTGTTCTGTCTTTACCCTTGGTGAAGGCTAAGCGTTCGAAGTACCGTCTCCCTCGTCGGTTTTCGGACAGTTTCGAAATCCCCGAACTCGGGAAACAATTTGCGACAGAAACTTTTCCCTGAAGTTTCTGATTGTTTCTGCATTGGTCGAGAAGAAAACTGTGCCACATCTTCAAAGGAATTTGAATCTTTACCAAAGAAGAACCAAGTTCAAGAACAGGCGAACTATTTTTATTCAAACAATTGTCAGGGACGGTGATCGCCACTTCGTGCATAATGGCATTTTGCATATTTTAGTCTATAATGGATAAGCGTGGCTTCTGAAACTACGTTGTTTATTCCAAAATATATTCTATATAAAAGGTTGTGGAATTTTGGTACCTTTGTTCTTGCCTTTGCCTCGAAACGCTTCAAACTTTTTGAAGTATCTGCTTGCTCTCTGCAGGTGTTTTTTGATGCTCATATGTGAACAAAACCAGCAAATGCAGATTTTCTTTCTCCAAGCATCAAAAAATAAATATACATCTCTCAGAAAATTAACCTATATCAAAGGGAGAGACAATATTCATCTTTTTTCGCCCTTGATTTTAACAGTCTAAGCGTGATGATTGATTTTAACACTATAAGCGTGATGATTGATTTTAATACTATAAGCCTGATGATTGATTTTAACAGTATAAGCGTGATGATTGATTTTAACAGTATAAGCATGATGATTGATTTTAAAAGTATAAGCGTGATGATTGATTTTAACAGTATAAGCGTGATGATTGATTTTAACAGTATAAGCATGATGATTGATTTTAGCAGTATAAGCGTGATGATTGATTTTAACAGTATAAGCATGATGATTGATTTTAAAAGTATAAGCGTGATGATTTATTTTAACAGTATAAGCGTGATGATTGATTTTAACAGTATAAGCGTGATGATTGATTTTAACAGTATAAGCATGATGATTGATTTTAGCAGTATAAGCGTGATGATTGATTTCAACAGTATAAGCGTGATGATTTATTTTAACAGTATAAGCGTGATGATTGATTTTAACAGTATAAGCATGATGATTGATTTTAGCAGTATAAGCGTAATGATTGATTTTAACAGTATAAGCGTGATGATTGATTTCAACAGTATAAGCATGATGATTGATTTTAGCAGTATAAGCGTGATGATTGATTTTAACAGTATAAGCGTGAACAGCTTTGCGTTGATGGTTCCTAGCTGGGGAGCGGCATCCGCTCAGAAAAAAGGAGCATTTTCTGTTGTTACTCTACACCGTAATGCATAAGGTGCTTCTCGCAATCATTTAAAGCTGCTTAGTCGATAACACGTTGCTTAAAAACTTTTAACAATCTTCTAATATTAATGGTATTTAATGAACCCAGTTAATGTTTGGTATTTATAACATTGCTGACAATTTCGACATTAAATATGATTTAAATTTTGAACTTCAGAATCACCCGTCCCGGTCAATGTGTTTAGAGTGTTATCCAAAATAACATGAAGGGGATAGTTTAGTATGACGATTTATTTGGGTTGGGACCTGTAAGTTTTTCTGCAGTCAAGCTCTACGATTGTTTGTCACCGAGTTTCCGGAGTTACGGACTCCTTAATGTGACGTCCGTCTTGTGCTGTTCCCAGTTTTTGAAAAAAGAAGTACGGGCGCGTTCACATAGTCAGTGACGGGACCTCGGTCGATGACTAATTGTCGGGTTGAGTGAACGTAGAGAGGTGACAATATGGCTTCGTTGACAATTCCTAAAAAAAAGTGGCAACTTTGTAGTTATGTGCATTAGCCCTCCAGGAGAAATGCGAGGTCCCAAGCTAGAGGTTAAGTTGGAATAAATAAGTTTTGACTTCCTTTTGTTTTGTTTTATTGCGGAGGTTTTCCGAATCAACGCTGTTCCTTTTAAAGTAGCAAATACTTCCTTCATTTCAGAAACTTTTCAATCTTGCTATTTTCGTGCACAGTGTGTGAGAAAACACCTTCCCTTAATTCCATACTAAATCCCACGTTCCCTTAATCCTATACAAATTGGCGCTTCTGCCTTCTTTTTTTGGTACACCTTTTTGTGGGTAAGAATAGTTTCGATTAACTTATAATCCATTCTAATCCTGGTTGATTCAGGGTTTTGAAAACGAGCGTTAGTTGCAGAGTGGGTAATTGAAGGAGCTGTGGCTCACTTCAGGTTACTGATGTGCTACATGTGGCAACCCAGTAATGCAGGGAGCTATCTGCTCCTGTCACTTTGTGGGGCGAAGACGTACTCGGTGAGGAAGAGCAGACGAAGATTTCCGCTATAGCGGTGCTGGTAAGAAGCGCTTGTTAAGGAACATTGAAGTTGGAGCACTTGTAGATAGAGCGCTTGATGATAGAACACTTACCCAGTGAAGTCACGCTTGCTCAAAAGAGTTTATAAAGACGCCCTTGCTTTAAAGCGTTTGCTATAAGAGCGCTTGCGTGCAAGAGCTTGGTGAAAGAATGCTGTTGAAGAGAGAGCGAGCACAGAAGAGCGCACATTGGGGCGTTTACTTACCAAATACGCATTTGTGCTCTCAAGCATCTCTCAGTGCTTATCTCTCAGTAGCATAATTCTATTATGACATAAGTATCTCTCAATAGCGAAATTAGCCCGCGACACGGCTATAGTAAGACTCGTAGGCTTTGTCACTAAAATTTAGGACTTTCATGTAAGTAATTTTCAAAATGCAGTGTGTGTATTGTAATACATCTCATGTATCAACTTCTTTGGAAATAAACGGTTTTTCTTTTATACCTTGTTTAAAAGCGACTGCCTTGGTCTTAGAGCATAGCAAGCTGCTGGCGTTATCAAAGAGTGTTGAGGATGAGTGCTGCTTGCGCACAGCTCATGGTAGACGAAAGGGCCCAGCCCGAGGTTAAGACTTTCCAAAAGGGCTCTAAAGTGAGAATGGAGATGAATGTCTGTCTCTAGGCTGTGCTGTCGCTGCGATGACTGTAGAGCCCAAGGCTGAAAGCGTTTCTCAAATAACCCCTGTCTAACTTTTTGCCGCCTGCATGCATGTTTATCGCCGCCCAAGTAGTTAAATCACTTAGGCGGCGAAAAACATGCAAGTTCCGGCGAAAAAATTAGACTGGGAACCCTCGCTCTGGAGCCGCCGAGCAGCGCGGTCTGGTAGCTTTTGGAAGTATGCTATTGGTCTGCGCGAAGTGCCGGCTCGATGCGTGGTATTCGTACGAGCAGTTTGCACTTCAACGCACTTCATCACGAGCAGTTGCATCGTAAAACTAGCAACGCTGGAAGTACCGGGCTGGAGTCTGGGTACGAGTCTATTGGATCCCCACTGTGGCATGTCAATGCGTGGCATTCATACGAATAACTGGCAGTCAGGTTGTAGTGAATCGGTCAGTCAACATTACACGCACTCGAGAAATTATTTCAATTCGGATTCATGTGAAAGTTTGGCAAAACAGAGAATGTAACGCAATCCAAGTTTTAAAATGTTAGGAGTCCAAATGTGAAAGCTGTCTTGTGCTGTGCTTCTCCTTTGACCGGTATCAAATTGAATACTGTGTTATCTGTCAAATGGTTCATGAAGTCATGTACCTTCACTTTCAATTTTTTTCGTTTAGGATTTACTGAATAAATTTTACTTCACTCAACATTATGCTCACTTAATTTATACTCTAAGATGTTTAGGTGCTTATACCTCCAATCGTAATTTTTTGGAAGTTCCCGGTATAGAATAGACTCACTCTGAACGCATGTACGGTGTTTAAGTAAAACAAATACGATATTTCCGCGTATTGAAGTCATACCATTAAATTAGCTGCAGATTCTTATTAAAATTCATATCTACATGAGCCGATGCTTGTGTACTTGTTCTTAATAGCCACAAAATAATCAGGTCATTTGTGAAGATTAAAGCTATCCTTAAACTGTACTTGCAATTACAATGCTCTTGAAGTTGTCATCAAGCTGAGACAAACCCTACCGTCGTTGCCAAATGTTAGAAACGATGCCTGACAGAAGAAAGTTTCTGTTTGTATTTACGTTAAACAAACTCTGTAATCGGAAATAGTTACAGTACTACTCTGTTGTAGAAAGGTGTGTTGTACAGTTGACATTTTCTAGTACTACTGGCTGTAAATTCTTTACACGAAGTATTAAGTACGGAAAACGTCGAGCCCTTTCCCCTAACTTTATTCCACGGGACTGTCAATGTGACCATTCGACTTGAATATTTCTCAAACTTTCTTGATGCCATGAATGGCTTTTGATTTTTCTGTACGAAATTTTAGCAATTTTCGTTTATGCAGAGAACTTTTGCAGTTAAGGTCTAACTATTTGCAATTTTTTAAAATAAAATCTGATGGAAAATGCGAAAATTCGAAATGCAGAAACCGTGATTGACATTAGCAATTAAAATACCTCCAAATAATACCTCGCAAATTATGACGGTTATACTTGAGATTGCTGGAAATAAGATACTCACGAAATTGAACAGTCAAGTCACTATTGAACTTCTTTAAAGGCGGTCAAAAGCCCCAATGAGAGCTGATCTTCAAAGATCGTAATTATTTTATTCCAATTCAGACGGAAAATATTTGTTCAACCGAATAGAGCAAATGAAAATATTTGTAACATTGACTGGATTAACTGCATAAAGAAATCAGCGAATACTTTTTCAAACATTTCTTGCACATGAAAGAGAAATTATGACTCTGCATGTGAGGTAGGATGCTACACAATATGTCTGTTCAAGAAACTAATGACACATCAAATCCGGTGATATTATAGCCCAAACTTTGAAACGCAATTATCCAGGGCTTGTACTCATCCTAGTTTTTATGAACTCCCACGCTCTTTCTAGTCATGAAACTAAGCGCATTTATCCAGGGCTTGTTTTCCTCCTAGTTTTTATGAAGTCCCAGCTCTTTCTAGTCATGAAACTAAACGCATTTATCCAGGGCTTGTTTCCCTCCTAGTTTTTATGAACTCCCAAGCTCTTTCTAGTCATGAAACTAAACGCATTTATCCAGGGCTTGTTTTCCTTCTAATTTTTATGAACTCCCAAGCTCTTTCTAGTCATGAAACTAAACGCATTTGTGGAGGGCTTGCGCTCCTCATAGTTATTATGAACTCCCACGCTCTTTCGAGTCATGAAACTAAACGCATTTATCCAGGGCTTGTTTTCCTTCTAGTTTTTATGAACTCCCACGCTCTTTCGAGTCATGAAACTAAACGTATTTTTCGAGGGCTTGCGCTTCTCATAGTTATTATGAACTCCCACGCTCATTCGAGTCATTATACTAACGAAACACACAATTAGTAAGTCCGAGACAAACAGGCGGACTCGCATACACAGTGCTGATGATCAGTGGAGAGAGAGAGAGAACGGCCTTAGCTCGGCAGTAAGGAGGCCCTGTAATGACCGCCTCGCACTCAAACACAACCAAATTGAGTCATCTCGTGAAAGCCGGGACTTTGGGCCGAGAATTTAGCACCATTACGCCCACTAGAATCTCTGCTTAAAGCGAGAAAACTGGCGAGCTATCACCCATTATTTTTGAGAAGACTAGAAAGGTTTCTTGGATGTGAGGGAGCCTTTAATTGCTCGTCCCTAACAATGGACTCATTTGGATCGATCGTCCTGAAGAAATCCGTCGACGGGCCATGAAGAATTTTTGGGAACTCGTGCGCTGAACATGATTCTCTCCTCGGACGCCTTTCAAATGAACGGAAAATGAAGTACTTGTGATGTCTGCTGCCTACAGCAGCTGCACTAAATGAGGTTCCATTAAAGATTTTACACGGAGTCCTTGTGACGAGATTTTTATGAGGCCTGACTCGCTGACTTCTAAAATTCGCAAGTTATTGGTGTGGAAAAGCTTCGAAATCCACCTGGGTTGTTCTGAAAGTCATGACGACCGGCGCCTCGTTCATTTCTGAACAGGGAATAAGCCTGGTCAATTAATTGTCATTGGTTATGAGGGAGGCACAAATGAGCTCTTAATGAGTTACGAATGAGATGCGCGCTGTTAGGCAGTAAAGGAAGGTGAACGAGATATGATTATCACGAGGATGGGAAGGGAATGAGTTGTTAATGACTGAGTTTTGACCGAATACTGCCCTTTTGTGAATGGAAAAATTGTGGGGAATAACAAGCACCGTTAGAATGGAATTAATAACATTATGGTATTTATGGCGATTTCTTGATTGCAGTTCGGAAAGATAAACGTTTTTTTTATGTTCATGTTCCAATATTGATGTATTCGCATAGATACCACACAAACACACACACACACAAACACTCACAACGAAGTTCATTGCATTTTTACCATTCTCGTGAGTACAGTAATCGACCACAGCTCGCTGGAAATGAAAACAGTAAAAATCATAAGTAGAGTACTAACAAAATACGTAAATAGCTCGGTAGTAAAGCCTTGCATGCCTACAAATCCTTACATCCTTGTAGGGCAACTGCTAAATAAATGTAGCTATGCAAGTAATATTTAATAAAAATACCGTACTGTTCATTTGTGTTTAGTCGGCCGCTGTTCATTTGTATTTATTTGTATGGCAGGCCATGATTAGGTTTATAAGAGGAGTGTCTTTAAAAAAAAAATTTACAATACTGAAATGGTGAAGAGGAAGTAACTTTTAGATGCATACTGCGTTGGATGGATAATACGCTATGAGATATAAGCACCCCTATAGCGCGTCAATATTGAACACTAATATGAGAGAAGCTAACTCGTAGATATATAATTATACCGTTGTCAAACAAGAACAATTTTTTTTAATTTTCGTTGAGTTTTGCCGCGAAAATCTATCAGAAAATATTAATGGTACACTGTCTGAAGCTCCCTCAAAATGTAAGGAAAAATAAGACGCGTTGTTTATTTTGAATGTCTTGCACTGTACTTTCCTGCATGGGCTTCTAAATTTTACTCATCAGTACCCACGAATGCCCTTCCGATCTTCAATCCAGGAAGCAGGCTATATTTTGGATTATAGCTCCAAAGTGAAAGAAAAGTTTCATTCACTTCTACTCTCTTCTGGTGCATTTCAAAGGAAAATTGATGGTTGTAAATGAGTTGCGTTGGGGCCTGTGCGTGACTGGTGTCTCACGGCACGGGACTTGGGGGACTGCCCGAGAATGGGTCACTTGACTCCCTTACGTTTCGAATTTTGACTTTTTTGACATGACTTTTCTATTCTATTCGTAAGCAGAAAAGCGCAACACGGATCTATAGCTGAAGGCTTCAAGGGCAGCAAAGCTCCTTAGTTGTGGGTTATCTGAGCACTCTTCAAATTTTGTTGTCCTTATTCAATATACTTGCTATCTGATAGAATATAACTCAATGACTCCAGACACCCCAGGACTTCACTGACTTGTACACTTCAGTGACAAGTCATTGAATTTCTCTGGCAAAAATAAACTCCGTCATTACACTCACTAGTCAGGGAAGGAAATAGCTTAAAAAATAGTTCAAATTTGAAGCGAATTTCTAGCCCACGTAGTGTTTGGAGTCCCTTCATTAGGAAGCCACGGTCGTACAGGAGGCTGAGAGTCAGATTCTTCCAAGGTAATTCCGTGGCACCTCAATAATCAATCAGACTTTGAAGCCTCGTGCCAGAATAGAGCCAAATTTACCGTGAGCATTTTATGCTAATTTTTCCTTGAGGAACTTCTTTCGATCTAGTTAAGATCTATTTTCTCCCTAAACCAGCCAACAATGGACGAATTAAGTGACCGTCTACGCCCTCGGATCGCCGATTAACGACCGTCGTGTCGACGTCAGGTCGTGACGTACTCGAAGAACGCACTTCTCGCACGTTGTCCATAGCTTGATGTTTTTACTGAAGTGCGTATTTTAGGAGCTTGATTGCCTGGATCTCTTGCGTTGGTTGAGGTAAAACGTCGCGCCGAGTCATCCGGTAAGTCTGCCTTTTTGACAAGTTTTACCGTAATCCTTCAATATAAAAACGGAGCCACTTTTAAATACTCTCTTAAAAAATCAACTGCATAACTTGAAAATTTTGACAGCGGCTTGTTAAACCTCTCAATATGTTCTTACCGAAATGAGTGGAAATGAGATTTGTCTTTGTGCCTTAATCATGTTTTCACATACTCCGACAGACCCCAAAAGTAGAATGGAATTCACATTTCCGACAGAGCTAAAATACCTCCCTCCGGTATCATTCAAGTTTCTAATGACTCTATGCAACAAGTTCGATAAATAGATTGCATTGCTTAACCGCTCTCATAATTTTAGATTTCCATTGAAATTTCAGCCATATGACGCATGGTGCGTATGCCGAATAAATTCAAAACGTCTTCTGCAAACAGATTGACTGAGAGGCAAATTTTCCTTCTGCTCTTCTGTTTTTTAGGAAAAAAAGAGTTAAGCTTGTGATAAGTCAGATTTATGGCTGGGTGTCAACAGTAAATTGCACGACTCTAAGACTTACGTTAAATGTTTTCTATTTCTGCAAAATATCGCTTGAGTGACCAACAGGCGAAAATTTAGACTTGCTTTATAAGAATTGTTTATCAAGTGAAGGTTTGTGATCGAGAGCTGTGTAGGCTAGCGATGTAATGTCCCCTATCGATGCAGAGTTACTCTTAATACAGATTTAATCTTGATGCAGAGTTACTCTTGATATTGAGTTACTCCTGATGCAGAGTTAATCTTGATGCACAGTTACTCTTGATACAGAGTTAATCTTGATGCACAGTTACTCCTGATACAGAGTTACTCTTGTTGCTGAGTTATATTAGATACATATTACCCTTCTAAACAAGTGGCCAAGACGATCTTGTGCACTTGAGTTGTGGTATGTAAATTTAATTTGTCATTTTCGCTCACTTCTGCTTTTCGGGAAGAAGCTGACGTCATTTTGGCAAACTCCTACTCACGCATTCTCATACATATCGCAGACCTGCCATGTCTGTTTGTCCACCGATTTATTTACCCGGTATGAGGTGTTTCTTATTGGTTTAAACGCAGCTTTCTCACCGTGCTCATCATTGTCATTTTATGCCGCTCCGTTGATGGCGTGACGTTTGCGACAAATTCTTTTCTCGCCGCTGCAATTCTGTGAATTTTTCACGCTTCCGTGCACTCGTAACGATCTCCAGCTCATCTTCCTCTTTGCTGATCACCTCGTCAAAGGGATGACTTCCACGTACTCTTAGATCATAACCCTGGAACCAAACGTTTGCTTTTTAACTGGTTCCCCACGTATTCGGCCATGTGCGCACCACTAGGTAAATTGCACATTCACGCACCGGGATAAATGAATGACATTTCAAAGTTTTCGTGATTTTTTTTAAAAAATACCCGTTATCCCGCAGCGTAAAATGTTATCGTGCAATTTTATTTTTCATATCTCTCTCGAAGGATACAAAGGTATTCAAGCAGTAAAGTAACGCTGCTAACCGACCAGTAGTCTCAAATTCAATTTTCCTAAATCCTTAATCAAAGCTAAGTGAAGGCACGATCCATTTCATGTTTGGTATTTTCAAAATAGTTTACTACAATTGATTTTAAATTTGAGTTCGGCAGTGAAGTTAATATTTAGTAGTCGCAGTCATAGTGTTAACTGGGGCATGCCTTCATTTTGCTTTAATTAAGTATTTTTGAAAATTGAGTTTGAGACTACTGGTTTGTGAGGAGCATTATAAATATCCCCTCCGTGGCCACCGGTGGCGCACGTTGCAGTTTGCTCATCGCACCTCACGATCAAGAAATGATGTTGCTCACCGCACTCCCGTATCCTAGCTACAGGTAAGAGAAAAAATATCTCATACAGTACACAATGAGTATTAAAAGGACATCGTTGTTTAGATGCGATTTTTCGCTATTTAAATGTGATGTACATGTAAGTTTGTCCGATACCTTGCGATTCAAAAATGAAGGACACGTGTGATTGTCCTATTTTTTGCGATTTAAAAATATTTAACATAGATTTTTCAGTTATCTTTCAATTTAACAATGAAATAGACGCAGATGCTTGTTCGACGTGTTGCTGGTGCCATTATTCTTCGTCTAATCGTTTGCCCGCTATTCCTAATCAAAGGAAGTACCGGTTAAAAAGTAATTGTGAACTGCTCTTGAATGAGCGATGAGCTAAAACAATATAATTTTTTAACTTTCACATCTGTTGGGTTGTAGTTCAAAGTTAGCAAGAAAAGAGTTCAATGCGATATAACCCCAGATTTACTGAAACAATGCTCATTCAATTCCTTGAGTTTATAAAACGGCATGTTTCGGGTGTGAACTTAATACTGTATCTGAAGCAATGCATTATTGAGTATTTAGTGGGTAGGAGGAATTACACCTCATTCTCGAAAATTTACCTTAATGATTAAAGTAGCTTATCTTGCTCTCTCATTTTTATTACGGTTCCTACCGCATTCTGATGAATTTTATGGTTACACCACATTTGGGTTAACAGTTGAACCGCAAGCTTCCTTAGTGGCGACCCTGTTTGAAAGAAATAAAGCTGTAGCCTCATTTGTCATTCATTATTCTAATCATCAAACACAACATACACAGCTTCACCCCCACCCACCCACTAAATGACGTATCCTCTACGATACATCACTAAATGATGTATCTACTTGATGACATCTCCAAAGCCCAATATTTACCCATCTCTCGGATAAAGCGCACAGCTCTGTTTGAAATAAGCAATATTTCTTTTGATCCTGCCGATGAAGATCACAATGATCAATAGCACCTGAGCCCGCGACTGGTGTTGCTTGAGAAGCGCCAAGTCAACAGCAGAAAGAGCAATAAAGTGTCGGCAATGGGAAGTCGATTCGAAGCTGTTTGATCGGTCATTATCAAGCTGCGGGAGCGGTAGACCCACAATTACCACCACCACCGCGGCACCCCGAAGAAAGAATGGTCAATTTTTTCGATTTCCAGTACAGATTGAAGGGTCCGGCATTCTTATGTGTGCTCTTAGATGTCATCCCGTGAGCTCTTGAGTAAGAGCTCATTGACTGATCAATAGTGAATATAATGTTAGATGGATTGGTGCTCGGCATCTCTGCGTTCTCCTGTAACGTAATTATGTCACTTTGATGGCCGGGAGTAAACATTTCACATCACTTTATGACTCAAAAAAATAGGTTGATTCAATCTCATTACAATCACTCATTGCTACACAGCCCCCGTAGTCTCTGCACAGCCTATGGAAGGCCTCCGTACAACCCTCTCACAACCCTCTCACACCTTTCTCACAACTTTCTCACACCCTTCTCACAACCCTCTCACACCCTTCTCACAACTCTTTCACAACCCTCTCTTAGCCCAGCAATTGGAGACAGCTTCAACTTTGGACAGAAGAATTCATAGTGTCATGGGCGTGGGCGATTGTACTTCTAAGAATTTCCAGTGGAACGTGTCATTCTAACTATTCGTTTGAATCACATTGGTGGTTATGTTTTAGTATCCAAATTGTTCATACAAACTCTTAATTTAGACTAACCAAGCATTCAAGCATTCAACCATAGCATAGCAACCGCAAGCATTCAACCATAGTGCTTACAATCACATATCTACTATTGTTCTAAGAGCTCGCTTAGGCCATCCTGCAGCTTGGAGAGCATATCCGGGTCAAAGTCTTTCGCGAGTGCAGATGTGGCTCATAAAAATGCTACGATTACTTCTGGCAAATATGGTTTCCGCTGAGACTATAGAACTGCGATGAAGAACTTGAAACTTCAATGCATGAATACCTGTATTTATTATTTCATGGCATACACGAAATATGCAATACAAATACTAAAATCTAAGTAGATCCGCGGCACGAGAAAAGGAAGAAATAAAAGAAAAACAGTTAATTTCCAATAAAGATGATACAAAAAGCACACCATTGCTTTTTTCAACCGATCGACTTCAAATTACTCTCAAACGAATGAATGTTTTATTCTTTCGTTTGAGAGAAATTTGAAGTCGATAGGAGCATTATTTCGAAAGTTACAACTGAATGAACTGAGAGTCAGTATTGCATTAGTGGCAGGGCTTATCTGGAAAAGATCCCTGAAAGTGTTCTTTTATACAAACAAACTATTTGCAAATGCTTTTTCAGCGATTTTGAATCCAAGAATAAATCATTTTTTCGGCATTTCGCGGAAAGATTGTGTATGCCATATCATTTTCTGACACCTGCGTGCCTCCTTGCAAGCACTTGGTTTTTGACGTTTGTTTGAGAGCATGCGTTTAATCATCACCAGAATAAATGCACACCCCCTTTGACCAAGAAGCAAGAGCTGAAAGAGTGGTCGTCATCCATAGCCTTGCATATGGAACAACTTGCGAGTTTGTCAGCCTATTGCCGGTGCGGCCTAAGCCCTTGCAAGAAAGGCTGGCGATCTCAGCACAGACGGTGGCAGCCGAAAAGATAAGCGTCAGAGCCACGGCAGAAGAAACAAGGTAGGGACAAACCTGTCTTTTTTTTCGTTGACCGTGCGGCAATGCTGACGTCGTGGCAACGAACCAATAGCAGCTCTCATATTGCATCTGGCAACACTACTAACCCAAAAAATGGCACCGCTATTGGCCTAACGACATGTCGCAATTGGGACGTCGTAGAGTTTGTTTGAAATAAAGCCGTTCTATTGGCTAGCCGAACAAGAGGAGGTGTATTTTCACCTATAGAAATGACTACCTTGTTTTCTCTGCGGTGGTCAGAGCGCACAGCAAGCCTCGAGATACTTGAGAGGGAAGTCCTGCTTCGCTGTGGGGTGCCGACGTCATGTTGCCTTGATGAACCACAATGCGTGACAGCCTGATCGAGTGAGCTCTGCAATACTGGCTCTATTTCCGACTTCAAAATGACGCCATTATTACTTCTTTATTAAGGGTTCTAAGATTCAGAATGATGCCATTATTACTTCTTCATAAAGGGTTCTTTGATTTGGAATGGCGCGATTATTACTTTGTCAGAAAACGGTTCTAAAATTTGGAATGATACCATTATTACTTCATCACAAAACGGTTCTAAAAAAGTTACCCTGTCGAGTTAAAAGTGTCCTTCATAGTGAGAGCGGCTGCAGAATGTATACACTAATTTTCAGTAGCTGCTCCTCTGTAGCATAGTTATACAATTCATAAGCATTTTTTCATGGTGCCCTGAAATGCGTTGTTTTATATTAGTTAATATAATTGTCGATTTGGTCAAAGTTCCATGCATTGGGGTTGAACAGTCCAGATATTACCGTTTCCACTTCACAACTGTTGGATAATAAAAACTCCCTAAATTTTTCCTTGAATAAATACGTTTTATTTTAGACTATAGAACCTCGATTAGTTTCCCAGGCGAGGACGACAGCGCTATTGTCGTAGGAATTACCATTGAAACGAGTCATCCTCTCTCCAAGTTTTAGATTCCTGAATCAACGAAGGCCAAGGTCGATCAGAGTCTCCGGTTTCAGCTCCTCAGCTCGAGTCGGCTCCAAAATCGCCTTAAAGACTTTTTTCAAACTTTAAAATGTCTCTGGAGAGTGTAAATGAGTCAACTTTAAAACATTTCCAAAATCTCTGCTACCTAAAGCGGCGACTCTTATTAAGATTAACAGTAATGGTATCACTCCTAAGGCTTGAAAATCTGGTGACCACGACGAAAAATATCTCCGAACGCAAATTAAAAAAAAAACATGAGAGATAAAAGTATCTAAAAAATAAACGCTACATAAGCTTACGTGGATTAAATGCTTCTTTGCTAAGTGTAAAAGAGTGGGATGTGCTGCCAGGGTAAAAGTTGGCGTATCAATCTATTTTCACCCGACTGCCTTTTACTCAGTACCGGAAACTGTAAGATGGACTAGAATCATATGAATGATATGACTTCTTTAACACATTGACTGCGATGTAAGCCACTGGTGGTAAACGGAGGGAAATTTCATAATGCTGCTTAGCGACCAGTAGTTACAAACTCGATTTCCATAAATACTTAATCGCAACTAAATCAAAGCACGATGCAGTTGATGTTTGCTATTTTAAATATTTTTCACAACAATTGACTTGAAATTTGAGTTGAATATTGAACTTCAGTTTCACCTGCCGCTGTCAATGTGTTAAATCTTGTTCGTTGTAGCAAATGACAGTGTCGTAGCATAGTAGTTAGCTTAAGGCTCCGTTTCCATTGCAAATATCGTTTCGCAGAGGAAAGAGGAGGGATCGTTTTTAGGGTGGACTTGGGAGAACGGAGAATCTAGGCACAAAGTATTCTGCCGCACAAAATGCCCTGCTGATAAAGACAGCAAGTTTTGAAGGATAAGGAAGAAAATGCAAAAAAGAGAGCGAAAAAGTCATGAAAGCAAAGTGGATGCAAAAGATGCAAGTCTAGGAGTAAGAGTACCACTTATGGGTAGCAATAGACATAGTAATGACATTTGATATTTTTTTTGCACATTTTTTATATTTTTTGAATTTTTGTATTTTGTTCGCACATTTTTCATTTTACAAAAAAAAAATTATCTTGAGTTAGCGTGTTTTCCAAAGTTATTCGGATGGATGTTTATTCATACAAGAGGCGCAAACCATACACAAGATTGAGGGTTCTGCAGAAAGGCGCAAAACTGTGGACTTCCCTCAGCTGTCCAAGTGTATGACTGAGCTACTGTTACTGCGCAGAATCAACGTGGAATTTCTTATCTAAGAACCATGCTTTGAACTTTTCCCCCTTTTTATTAGAGTATGTTTTGTTATCGCTGTCCAGCATGTTTTTTAACGCGAATTATTTCTTTACACTTTGTTGGATTGTGTTTAATGTTGAGTTGGCTAATATGTGCCCTTTTCTACGAGTCTTGCATCTAATGTTTCAACGCAATCCATTTCTTTTACCTTATTGAAATGTCTTCAATCCTCATATTTTTTGGAGCAGTGAACCTACTTGTATCATTTGTGCTCTAGCGAAGAAGTCAGTTTTATCTTTATGAATTTTCAGAAATGTTTCAGCAAATAAATAATGCCACCAAATTCTGACGGTGATTGCCAGAGAGCACTTCGGGCAGCAGAACGCGTTTTAGGCAAAGCTTCTGAGAACCGCAAGTGACCTGGAAGTGATCCTGTTATTTCACTTCTTCCGTGAACCACCTTTCGATGCCGACGTTTTGAAAATCAGAACTTGTCTCATGCGCTGAGAAAAACGTATTTTGGAACAGACGATGGTGAAGTCGCAAGATAAATCAAAGGAACTTGCGCCAACACGGTGCTTGCAAGGTAAGCCACTGTCGGCTCCAAAATTGATGGGGCGTGCTTAGGTTCTTTCGTTTAAAACTTTTTGTAATCTTTGAAAATTTATGGTGTTAATGAACCCAGTCAGTGTCTGGTCTTTATAAAATTCTTCACAACTTTTTATTTTAGAATTGGTTTGAATATTGAACTTCAGTTTAACCAATCGCGGTTAACATGTTATTGTTAATGTAGGGAAAAGCATGTATATTTGGTAAAACCTGGTTGCAGTCTACCGTCCGTAGATCTTTCACGACTGTGATGAGCCGTCATAGTACATGAATAGGTGTAGGGACAGTATTTCTAGCATTGCATCCACATAAAAAATATTTAATTTCCTCTAGCAATGTTGTTGGGGCTGGTTGCTTTCTTACAGCTTTTTCCCCCATTCATTAAGGTAGATTGTACGAAGAATTTATGTTGCACACAAACCAAGTACTTTTTTAAACATGACTGGATCAGATGCAGGTTGTCTATTGTTAAACTAACGACATAGCTTTTAATTTTTATGTTGAATTGTTGCCGAACAGTTTGGCAACATCTGACACAATATTAACTTCTAAAAAAATAACTGGACCAGAAGAAAGGCCTTGTAAATCTTCTGTTCAAGACCGATTCCCAGCTTAATCTTTTTTGCACGCGGAAAAGACGGTTTGCTCAGTGACGATTCCTCTGGTCGAAGATTTTTTACTTTCGTAACGTAAGAGCCAAATCCTCGCAAATAAAAAACGCCCTTTACTTTGGAAGTCAAAAATGTCCAGCTAATTATCTCCCTGAAGCATTTCCCCGTGGTTTGTTCCGATTAGCTTCTGTGCCTTGGCACAATCTTCATTCACGCCAGCGCGGAGACAGTTGCGCAATTTGAGTTCGATCGTCTCCGCAACAGCAAAACCTTAGCCAAACCCGTAAATTTTTGACATTTTCTTGTCTCCGGAGCATAGCTACGCTTCGTAACTCTATACGTCACTTTGGCTCCTGAAAATGAGTGCTTGCAAATGAAAATAATCTCATTCGAAATTCACGTTCACCGCGCGACAGGAAGTCCAGGATGTTCGAGTAGCTTTTCCTCAGTGAACTTCACAAGCATGGAACCGCTTGCCCTGCGCTGGGCCTGTGTTCGCGGCAACAAAAGACTTCCAAAAGTCTATATGAGGCTCACATTTCAACAGGCATTGTCTCGAGCTCCGTGATCGACTGCAGTCAACTCGCCGACCTTGATTGAAAGCTCTTCCCATTTCGGCCAAATGGAAAACCATTTCGGAATTCAGAAAACTGCCCCACCAGAATCTCCAGTGATTTGTTGACTCAATTTTTTGCGAGCATTCTGTCCATGTTTACGAGACTGACTGATGTATTTGAAATTCAAGAGGTGGCGTTTCGATATAGTTTGATGTGAGCAAGAAACTCCTCTTATGAATGCGGGAACACGGAGACAACTTGGCCAAACTCTCGGCAAAGAACAACAAATTCTTATAAAGACGAGAACTTCAAGAACGCTTTCTTTGAGAGCTCGGTCGACAGCTAGAAAAATGTGCTAGGGCTATACGAATATAATTCCTGAGTGGGTGGTTAGACGCAATGCAGTCATTGTTTTTGCGAGTGATATACCTTTTTTTTAGCAAAACGCAGTCGAGCGAACAATGATTCCGAAGATTCTTTTTTGACTGCAAGACAAAGTGTCGTTTGTATTTTTGTTGAATAACTACTTATTTGGAATGTTTGATTTATTAGAAATATTCAATCTGAAATGTTCAAATCAGTAGAGGTATTTATATCATTGTTTGAATCATTAGAGATCTATAAATCAATAGAGACTTATAAATTAATAAAGATATATGAATCAATAGAGATGTTTGAATCATTAGAGATGTTTGAATCAGTAGAGATGCTTAGATTATCAGAAATGTAAGCGTATACTCACAAAAATACTTACAGAAAATCGTACCAAGGCTCATTCATTTGTCACAGAGTTACAACAATCATCCCGTAAACTTGGACATTGCATTAACATATATGACGCAACATTCACATAAACATAAGCTGGAGCGTGTGCAATACACGGCAATGACAAGAGAACCAAATAGCACATGCCAGAAGATTAACACATCTAGCACACTAGCTCTATAAGCAAAGGAATGCATTATCTCACTCCGCATTATACCAATAAAATATTTACCGCTGCTCATACTTAGGATAGCTACGCTCCTCTGTAAGGAGCAAGAATGCTTGGAATTTCATTATCATATCTCATCTAGATGATACCGCAGAATAGAGTCACATATTGAGCACGAGGGCTCAAGCAAGATCCGCCTCGCGTTGTAGCCTGTCTTCAGATCCCGGCAGAGGAAGCTCTGAGACTGGCAACATTCACCTAAAATCACCCATTGAATATCGCTGTTGGCCAGAAGTCGATACTGGGAATTGCTAGCGTCGTATCGCGGCGTTGTCTCGGCAATCGGTAGTCTGGATACCGCAGTTTCCATTTGATGTTCCTGTTAAGCAGAGACAGTCGCGAGGCTCTGCAATTTTGCCCTCCGTGTCTTGGAACATCTGCTCTAAAGTTACGTCAACTTGCATTGCCCTGCAAGTTCACTGTTATTTTAGTACCAGTGTTTGTTTATCTCTTTTACTATTGGCAATGCAAAGTAACGCAAAAACCTGACGGAAAATGAAGTAGTGACTGAAGAATTAATGGAGACATGTTGTTTTAACATGAAGACTAATTCTATTGTTACCCTGTGAATACAAACGAAAATGAATCAGTCAAACCAACATCATAGTTGAAAAAAGAGCATAAAACGCCAACAGAAAATGAATGCTAATAACAAAATAAAAAGGCGAGCGAATTGGAACAAAATTTATAAAGCGTTACTGAAGAAGTAGAAATAAAAATTTTATAAATTCTTGCCATCTGAAAAGCAAACTAAATACCACCGATCGGATGATGTTCACCTTTGCCAGTGATGGGGAAATTAACCGCAGGGAAAAACGAACTCCCATCAGATATTTTTCCCTCGGTATCCAGGATATGATTTGAACAATTTAAACATTGTATTAACCACTAGCGATACAGAAGTAGATTATTACTTAGGCGTAATACAATGATCAAATATGAGTATAGCTACCTGTCGGCCCGAAGAAGTTCAGCAACTTCTAGGGCATCCTACCATCAACGCTATTCTAAGGTGTACAATAATGTCTAACTTAATTCACTTACCCTGGCTACGCCTAGTAATGATGGTGTTATTAAAGAGCCGGACAACAAGCTGCGTGATCGCGAACATGGGCCATGCTGTATCGCAGTGTCTCGATCCATTAATTTATTTTCTTTTAATCTACAATATACAGCACCATAGAGCACAGTGGTTTCCAGGTATAGTAGCCTTCACAGATAGTAGTTTACAGGTACAGTAGCTTCCTAGAACAGTTTCCTTTTACAACATTTCATTGTTGGGATAGAAACCTCCTGAACCAATAGCCTCCTTTAACAGTAGCCTCGTTGAACATAAACCTCATGGAAAAGTAGCCACCTAGAATAGTAACCTCCTGAAGCAGTAGACTAGTGAAAGAAAGAAAAGAAAAAGAAAACCAGGAGCTTCCTGGAATCGGATTCTTTCTCAGCATTAAATCCCTCAAATAATTACCTCGGGAAACAGTATGTAGCTTCCATGAGCTGTATTATTCACCGTCTTTTTCTTCCTGGAATAGTGACTTCCTGAAACCGCATTCTCCTCCAGCATTAGCGTCCTTGAACAATATTATTTTACAGCATTACTGTCTTGGAACAATTTCTTCTACAAAATTATCGTCCTGGAACAGTTTCATCTACAGCACAACCGTCCTGGAACAGTACTGTTCTCCTACAGCACTACTTTCGTGGAACGGTAGCCTCCTGCTGCACTACCGTCCTGGTACAGTAGCCTGGATGAGCAATAGCCTCCTGGAACAGTAGCCTCGTGCAGCAGTAGCCTCTAGGAACAATAGCCTCGTGCAGCAGTAGTCTTGTGCAGCAATAGCCTCATGAAACAGTAGCCCCATGTAGCAGTAGCCTCTAGGAGCAGTAGCCTCGTGCAGCAATAGCCTCTAGGAGCAGTAGTCTTGTGCAGCAATAGCCTCATGAAACAGCAGCCCCATGCAGCTGCAGCATGGAGCAGTAGCCTCGTGCAGCAATAGCATCTTGGAACAGTAGCCTCGTGCAGCAGCAGCAGCAGCCTGGAGCAATAGCCCCGTAATGGAGGCAATGTCCATCCTGTGTGAGACTGACAAGGGCGATACGTCCCTCTGTTGACTGCGGTGTCATTCGATAGTCTCATCAGCCGAGTCTCCCTCCGTCCTCTCATCTCCGTCGGCGTGCTGTATGAAAATACCAGCTTTTGTTCCTATAGTCGAGCAGCGAGCATGCAGAAAGACTGTTCATCATTAACCGTAAATAGTAAAATAATACGTATAGAATGTTGTAAAGTGTGATAGTGTACGAAAGACAAAGCTTTTGTTCATATGGTCAAAGAAAGCTTTTTTTCCTATAGTCGAGCAGCGAGCATGCAGAAAAGCTGTTCATCATTAATCGTAAAAAGTAAAATGATGCGTATAGCATGTTATAAAGTGTGACAGTGTACGAAAATACAAGCTTTTGTTCCTGTAGTAAGCGCCGAGCATGCAGAGGCTTTACATGAACAGTAGAAAGTAAAATAATGCGTGTAGAATGTCATTAAGTGTGCAGCATAGCGTTATATTGATGTACGCGTATAACATGAGTAAAAGTATATGTAAATTAAAGTTCGTTCACTGGAAATCGCAATGCACAACAGCAGTGAAAATTTGTAAATATGCCGCACGTGAATCTGACTGTTCGTATTGCCAATTTAAGCCGGAGTAAAATATCAGAACCTGTAGTAAAATATTAGAACCTGTAGTAAAATATTAGAACCTGTAGTAAAATATCAGAACCTGTAGTAAAATATCAGAACCTGTAGTAAAATATTAGAACCTGTAGTAAAATATCAGAACCTGTAGTAAAATATCAGAACCTGTAGTAAAATATCAGAACCTGTAGTAAAATATCAGAACCTGTAGTAAAATTTCAAAACCTGTAGTAAAATATCAGAACCTGTAGTAAAATATCAGAACCTGTAGTAAAATGTCAGAACCTGTAGTAAAATATCAGACCCTGAAGTAAAATATCAGAACCTGTAATGTGGTAATGATCTTTTCACACTTCTGTGGTGTGGTGAAGTGGTGACTTTATCATACCTCTGTGGTGTGGTGTGGTGAATTGGTGGTACTATCACATTTCTGTGGTGTAGTTTAGTGAAGTGGTGACCTCATCACACTTCTGTGATGCGGTGTGGTGAAGTGGTGACTCGTTATACCACAAAGGTCTGTGATGTGTAGTCTCACAGAATCATCACACAGCCTGCAGCACGCAACATTATGATGTGATGAGTCCTCACACCACACTGTGAGGCTGTATAACCACCACCGCCATCTCACTTGGTTTTCACCACACACGGTTCCTAAAACTTGCTACATCACATCTCGATAAAAAGATTTGCAAATTTTCACAGCTTCCGTTACTAAATGTTCACAAAATAGGCATACTGCGGCGTAGTTATTTAGTTATTGAGCAGCCACATCTAGCAGATAAGAGTTATTTTCACAGCAGTCGCAGTATAATTCAGTTGGACGTTCAATTCTCAGTTTACAGTTTCATGTGATATTATATTTAAAAAGTTTAGCGCAAAGTCATTCTTTTCATTCAGCGCCTCATTCAGTTCAGTGGCCATAATTATCATTTTGTCATTTTCAGCTCAGCACCCATGAACCGACCCACCACCCAATTAGCCCACCGCCTAATTCAGATCACCACTCAATTCAGCCAACCACTCAATTCAGCCCACCACTCAATTCAGCCCACCACTCAATTCAGCCCAGCGCTCAATTCAGCTCACCCTCAATTAAGCTCACCGCCCAATTAGCCCACCACTCAATTCAGCCCACCACTCAATTCAGCCCAGCGCCCAATTCAGCGAGCGCAACAATGCAGCTCACCGCCCAATTAGCCCACCACTCAATTCAGCCCACCACTCAATTCAGCCCAGCGCCCAATTCAGCGAGCGCGACAATGCAGCTCACCGCCCAATTAGCCCACCACTCAATTCAGCCCACCACTCAATTCAGCCCAGCGCCCAATTCAGCGAGCGCGACAATGCAGCGGGCGCAGCGAGCCCGCAATCAAGGCCCGTCTCGGGTGTCGGCGACTGCTGTCAACTGCGTCTCTGTTTGGTCTGGGAGTGCCAAGTAAACTATTTTTTCTTCGCTGTTTACTTTCCATTAGGGAGGGAGGTGAGCGCCACAGCCTCCTCAGGATATGAACCCCTTCAGTCATGTTCTACTTTCCTCCCCCACACCTTTCTTTGCATTTTAACCCCTCTCCTTATCGCTACGTTTCAGGTCGGTTCTAAGCTCAAGCTGCATTTGAAACGTTGACTACACGTCGTTCTTTTCTTTTTACCCCTCCATTATTATTGCTACGTGAGTCCTTTTGTTTTGGCTCTGTTTGAAACTCAAGCTTCCATTTGAAACGTTGACTACGTTTGGGAGGTTACTAGCTCGGGGCTACCATTTGCTCTCACACGTTAAGCATGAACCACTCGTAGCAATTTTCATGATTTTTTTCCTTTCCATCAACAGTACAGCAGGCTTCTAAAACATTTTTCCAAAGTATTTTTTGCTATGAATTCGATTACAATTTTCTATCAACTCTTTTTTCAACTTTTCTCGTTTTTATAAGGGGCATAGAAGACTTCAGTGTTATGTGACCCACTAATGAAATACGCGTTACTTGCAATGTTACTGCTGAGTCATTCTCATCCGTCTTTGATGTTCTAATCATCCGCTACTCACTTCCTCAAATCATTCTGTAGAACAAAACAATAAATCTTACTGTCTCATTCGAAAACCTCTTTTGCTTCTACTGGTGATGCTTCGCCATCGATAATCAGGTAACGCTTCTCTGATGTTACCCATCACCACACCTCGCAATCGCCCCTCTTAAGAACGCTTCCCTACTTCGCCTTCTGCGTGATTCCTGCACAATTTCCCTTCCCTCCACACTCGCCATTTATCTTATAAATTTCCCTGCTTCGACACTCGCGCACCTCAGCGCACCTCAGCACATCTCAGCGCACCTTAGCAGGCCTCAGCGCACCTCAGCAAGCCTCAGCGCACTTCAGCAAGCCTCAGCGCACCTCAGCACACCTCAGCCCACCTCAGCGCACCTCAGCACACCTCAGCACACCTCAGCACACCTCAGCACACCTCAGCACACCTCAGCACACCTCAGCGCACCTCAGCACACTCCTACTTAGCTCACATCCGAACAGGAAGGCAGGCAATTACAGCTTCATTTCGATGCAGTTTCTTAATGGAGCAAATGAAACATTTCATATCCCCTCTAATGACGAGCTTCATTACTCGCGCACGAGTAGGTGGTGATACGTAGGATCAGGGAGAGATGTTGAAGAACAAGTGATACTTCAGCAGCGAAAATATCATGCGCTGTTCCTTTAAAACTGCGGTACAGTGGTGCAGAAAATATTTAAATGTGCAATGCTGCTGCTTTGCAAAATTAAATTTAGCTTGGAGCATTACATTTTTTAGCCTCTGTTTTGAACGTACCAGCGCAGGTATTTTTAAAAAATTCAATTAAATTCAGCTTGGGCAATAAATTTTCCAGCATCTATTTGGAGTGTTCGAGTGTAAGTATTTTTAGGAATTTCATTTATTTTTAAGTGTGTTTATCATTTATCGAGTCCGTAATTTAAAGCCGCTCCCTCTTAAGGACTCCCCTGGGATTTTAGATCGCTCAACAAAACTCATTTAAAACTTCTGCCTGAGATGGATATATTTTTAGACAGCTGCTCTAAAATTACCCCATATCCCAGGATTTATTTTGCTATCACGTGGAATAGTTTTGCTGGGTTATTCTTAATTTAATGTTTTATTGAAAAGCAATTTCAATATTTATTAGAAATTTAGAAATAAGTAGTGCAGATCACGTACAAATATGTTT
Organism: Morinoia aosen; assembly: GCA_030386875.1. Taxonomy (NCBI): domain Eukaryota; kingdom Metazoa; phylum Arthropoda; class Malacostraca; order Amphipoda; family Talitridae; genus Morinoia; species Morinoia aosen. The sequence goes on along the minus strand of CM059562.1, from coordinate 87,587,009 downwards.
TACTCTGTTGCCATAAACTAGTTGTGGGTAATATTTACTAGATATTAGAAATAGATGCGATAGATCATGCAAATATACGTATATGTTTTAATCTATTGTCATTAACTGTCTGTGGTGTTGTAAGACCGGAAACCGTTCTAAGCATCAATGAAAGCGTATCCAATCCATTTCAGGAAACCAACACAATCTGATATAAAAATTACTTACACGCAAAAGGTTCCATCGAAGTCGATGTTACTCATATTGCAAGTGACGTCTTAGGTAGCGAAGACGAAATTATTCCTTCCTGCTTACGTCTTTTACAACAAAAGGAGAATAAGACGACAGTTTCAGCAAGCTCTTAGTGAACCAGGCCGTCTCAGAGCACCAGCTCCACTAACCCATGGGGTGAAGGAGTTAAAGAACTTGCGCGTGGGAGAACTAAATTCCTCGACAGCCCCAAATTCACGACCAGAGCCACTCGTTCAAGAGTGATCAACAAAAGCCATCGCATAAGAATTGTGGATTGCGCGAGCTTCCTCTCTTGGAAATTGTTACAGCCTCGCCAAGAAAACTTGCGAGTGTGTTTGTGCGGAGCAAGGAGAGCCAGCCTACGCACTGCAGAGAACTTTGAAACGCTTCTGGACATCACTGAAGCTCAAACTTTTGAAGGCTCGACCGCTTCAATTGTTATGGAGGTCGCTAGCTGCTGCACGAGCTCTTCAAGTTAAGCAATTAGTACCGAGAAGTAGTATTGCTCCCTCTTGCTCCCTCACTCTTCCAGATGTTATGCGCAGCGAGTTTAGCTAGGGTCGCGGCGTAAAATGCCTTCAGTGCTCAAATATCTCCAAAGTGGAGGTGGTTATGGAGTAGCGCTCACGTCGGAGCTCGGTAATTGTCGTCTAGATTATTTGCTGTCCTTCACATTGGATGAAGAACTATTGATGCGTCTCATCGTAATTTAAACAACTTGTTACAATAATACTTTGTAACCTAATAGCCAGGAACTTGCACAGTGAGTGGAAGGAAATTCATATAATAATCTCTAGCTCTTAGCCGTTTCATGAGTAGGAGGACAATAGATATGTAATAATGAAAAGGTTACGAGGGAAGAAATCTCACGGTTTTTGTCTTTCACGGATGATTTTAATCTGCTATCTACATCTCTCGTTCAAGAAAAAGGTTTCCTTCCTTTTACTCATACCGATAAACACTTAAAGTAAAATCGGCTCAATGTAAGCTCACCTTCGAGAGAAATTCTAATAAATTCAATGCTGGAATAGTTTCTACTATTTCTCACTCGCCTCATGATGGTTTGTGGTTATCATAATCATTTTAACTGACTATACATTGCAATCCACGGAACATCCATGTATTCTAGTCTGGCAATTTGGCATGCACTTATGAAATTACATCAGTCACAACGACCACTGAACTTGCACTGCATAACCAGAAGCGAAGAACCCGAACACTCTAGCTAATTTCAAATGAATAAAAAGACAACTTATTACGTTTCAAGAATCACCCATGTATGCAATTCATTTGTAATCACGCCACAATGATAACAGCAACGCTGATTATACCACAATGATGCTGCTGGTCCCAAGCATCAATGCTGACTGCTGAGCAATATCACAGTTGAACGTTTTCAATAGATCGTCGATTGTCGTAATCATATTACCTCCGGTGCTCAGTCGCACTCGAGTGCAGTATGCAAATTAGAATTTAAGTCACCGGTGCGCGTCGTGTTAGTTATGTAAGTGCCTAACTGCCCAGCCGCTAATGAGTTCTTGCATGGCAGGTAATCTCGAGTCGATTTGAAGTTATGAACAAGTCTTGATCCATAATAGCATCGCACAGGACTCGACAACGGAACAGGGATCTTTTCCAGATGAGCCTCACCACTAATGCAACACATAAATTCACCTACTTGTAACTTTCGAAATAATGCACCTATCGGCTTCAAATTACTCTCAAACGAAAGATTAAAACATACTTTCGTTTGCGAGTAATTTGAAGTTGATAGGTGTATGATTTTGAAATTTACTAGTGGTGAACTTATGTGTTGCACTAGTGGCGGGGCTTATCTGGAAAAGATCCCAGAACAAAATAAGAAAGGTCGGACAAAGCACAAAAGTTACAGAGTGTTCGAATAGGTCCGTCTCGATCGAGAGGTTAGATCCATTGAAATCTTATCACAGAAATAAAGCGGTCAGAAATCCATTTGGAATGTTAATTTACATGTCGACTCCGTATTGAGATGTAGATGTATTATAAGGTAAATTGCTAATTTACGTACAGTTATGAATTAAAAGCATTTCTGTTATTTTACTGTATTTTTTGCAGTTGATTTTAGTTTACTAGGTAAAATCGTTTCTGGCGCTCATATTTTTCCTACTCCTTAGCATGGTTAGAAATGTAATCAAGAAGTTAGTCAATTCTGCTACTTACGCCTTAACCAGTCGTAGCAACCCCGTAAACGTAATCAAAACGTAAAGAATCGTCAGTTCCATTCCATTTCTTCCTATGCATTTGCGAAACGACGTGTGACAAAAATACAATGTCATTTTGTTATTGCGATACACTGGAAGTCACTTCTATGGGTCAAGCTTCAATATATGAGCGAGCATACTAACCTTAGAAATTTAAATCTATAATTTGAACTTAGTTTATGTCACGAGTACAGAAGTTTAGAAATATTCGTGGATTTCGCTGCACACAAATAAGCCTTTTTGTCCATTTTCAATGAAAGACAATATTTTTAAACTCAGGTTAAATATCATTTTGCAGGTAGCAAGGATACGCCATCAGTTAAATATTCCAGCTCATCATATCATTTGAGTAAAACAGTGACGGTATTCAATTGTTTGTTGTATTATTGCATCGTACTATTGCATAAGCTATAAAATGATTCACATACCCTACAATAATTAACGTTTTTGCATATCTGTTTGAACTGATGATCGTATGACGTCGAGCATCATTACGTATTGAAAAAATACTCTATTTTTAATGGTAAAATAAAAAAATATTACACAAAAGACGATCTGACGAGTCATATTCATGATGAACAGAAAAATTTACATTGCCTCATTTGCAATTATGACATGCATGGGCTTTCATCTCTCCAACTTCAAATGAAAATAGAAAAAAAAATGTTTTATTTTTCCAGTCTTTGGCCGCTACACGTTTCAACTCCCGAAAAGATTTTACAGCCCAATCATTTATTTGAAATTTAAATTATTTACATGGATTTCGATCGAAATGATTTCTGCAATGAGCCAATGAAAGTCATCATATTCGTGTTATTTTCTTATCCTAAATAATTGAAAGAGTCCACAAATTTGGACTTTCGTTTGCAGTCATCGTCTTTGTGGAACGCAGATCTTGATAATTTGGACAGAATACTTTAAGCAGATTCATCCCGAATCATTGAATAATCTCCTCATTGTTTCCAGACCTAAAATTTTATAGATAGCACTTGATTCATTATGAAACGAATGAAAGTCCCTGTAATTTATTACAAACGAATTCTGTTGTTCCAGTGTCAGATAAGCATAACTCTGCTAAGCATAAAGCTCAATTTAGAGTAGTAAATACACTGATTTTTTTGCCAAAATTTCCTTCTCAAGGAAAAACACGCATCACTTACAAATATTTGTGTTACATGAAGCCATCATGGCTTTACACCACTTTGAAAGCAACAATTCACAAGCGCAAAAAATATAGATTGGCTGCGGATATTGGCTTACACTTGTAAAGTGACCACCACAGAGACGACGCACTTCAAAGCGGTGATTTGTCCGGAGTTTCACGGGCCTGAGAGGCGGCTTTTGATCAGCCGAGGTAGCATCGCCGAGCTCACCTCGACGATGAGATTAGCTCACCCACAACCCGACGTGCGACTGACGTCAGGCAGACGAGGTCGACTTGACCAAGAGCGACAGCGCATTCATTCGGGACTTGTGGTTATCGAATCTGCGGCCGTGCATCTTGCAATGTTAGCTACCTGCACCTCTCTCTCGCTCTCTCTCGTCGAATCAACTACATTGTTTTATTTTGTTCTCTCATTGTATCGACTACATTGTTTTATTTTGTTCTCTCATTGTATCGACTACATTGTTTCATTTTGTTCTCTCATTGTATCAACTACTTTGTTTCATTTTGTTCTCTCATCGTATCAACTACATTGTTTTATTTTGTTCTCTCATTGTATCAACTTCATTGTTTTATTTTGTTCTCTCATTGTATCAACTTCATTGTTTTATTTTGTTCTCTCATTGTATCAACTTCATTGTTTTATTTTGTTCTCTCATTGTATCAACTACATTGTTTTATTTTTTCTCTCATCGTATCAACTTCATTGTTTTATTTTGTTGTCTGCCAGGAGTTACAGAACGTGTTTTCAGCGAACCTTTTACACAGTATTTTTTATTCAGACCGGATTGCATTTATCAAATCAATTATTTTGTACAGCTTAGTTTTTTTAAATACGTTGAGTTAGTATGCTTTCTTGCAAACCTGACAGTGTTTTTTACAGCGGTGAAAGTTCACAACTCCCACTTTGTACATCAGTCTTGGTGTTCGTCAATTTTCCATACGAAGCTAAACGTCCGGTAATTCATTCTTTTTGTTGCTAGTGCTGCATTCAGAAATCCGTTCTTATTCTTGTGAGTTGGATGTAAGGTTAGGTTAGGTTAGGTTAGGTTAGAGAACATTTTATGTTCTCAGTTTCTCGAGATATATTGAGTTTGAACTGCGCCACCGCGTCAGCGTTAACGAGTGGGTTAAGCAATTGTCACAGACGGGCACCTCAGCATTCAAAGTACAGTGCAAAGTGACCAAGATTTGGCTGTATCGCAGTAATGGGTGGTGTGGCGGTAACACACATGTAACGTACTTAGAAGTGTACACTCTAAATGTATATATATATATATATATATATTTATATATATATATGTTCATTCTCCTCCGAGCTACCTCTCCACACGGGTCAAATTTAATCGCCACGGAAAAGGAAAAATAAAATACCCTTTTTTGATATCACGTCTTACTAATTTTATCCGCCTGAAGATGCTCGACGATGAGCGAAACCGGTCGCGCGAAATTTCTAATATACGACAACTATTTCAATTTTTAAATGAAGAATGCATAGGATTATTTAGAAACATCGAAAAGAAAAATGTGAAATTACTAAACGCAAAATATGGTCTGCTTTTTAATGAAATATTTATATATATATATATATATATATATATATATATATATATATATATATATATATATATTCTGTTCATACGTGAATATATATATATATATATTCTGTTCATACGTGAACGATGCTGAAGTTTTATTTTGTTGTCTGAATTCATGTGTTTCTCTCAACTTCGTTTTCACCATATATAGAAGTCAGGAAAGCCAGCATATGTCTGTTAAGTCAGGAATTATTTGCATATGAAGATACGATCTTACCGGATTTATTATTTACTTATTTGTGCTCTGTGACTGAAATGTTCAAAACTTCAAAAACAAACGCATTATAACGCTAACTCATCATATGTACGAGAACATATCAATCTGCAAGTTAAATACTGATTGCTATGTCATTGTTTGATGCTACCATGTTAACATATCCTGTTGGAAATGGTAAAACCAAAAGAACCCCAAACAAAAGGTCGAACCGCAAATTGCAATTATAAATGGTGATAACTACTATCCCATTATTTACCTTTAATATACAATGTTGGAAACGGTAAAACAATAAAAAAACAATCAAAAGGTAGAACCCTAAATTTTGCTGTATGAGCGCAACAATGGACCATAACTAATAGACGCTCTGACGCGGCAGAAGTAGACAATTTCACTTTTTTGCTTTCACAAAAGAGCAATTTCCTTCATGGTATTGAACCCCTGAGAGGCTACGAAGCACAAGGACCTCCTTTAAATCAAGAGCCATTCAAATGAAGCTTTGGATTTACCTTTAAACTTCAATATCTTAATGACAAATCAAGGAATGCAAAAGCATTGCTACAAATAAGGCTAAAGGCTTCGTCAAGATAGGTGCCCGCATTATCTCGGGGACAGTCCTCCATTAAAGGTCGCGAGCTGGCCGCTACTAAACTTCTGTTTTAATTTGATCACTTCTAATTCATTTCCTTGAAGGTTAGATCCTTATGAGATAGCTCTCTCTCTCTCTCTCTCTCTGTGTCTCTTGATGCGCACTACCTGCATGGGTCCAACAGTTCGTAAAGGGAGCCCAGAATATGACATTTATAATTTTTTATTGCGCTAATAAATGGGAATTTATTTTAAGGGTTTGGGTGTGCATCACAACGAAGTTGATTACCCAGCATGAGGATTTTTCAATTAAGATAGCTCTGTGTTTTGGCGTACCGTATCTAATGCCCCTAGACGCTATGAAAGAAAACGAGTGTTAAATACGAAGAAAAAAAAAGTGAAATGAAATACTAAGAATTCTTGTTAATAATGGCTGGTCTCTTTAATGACATCTTATGTATCGATAAAACCCCTCATAGGTATAGGATAGGAAATAGGATTAGGTTCGGCTGGTCTGGCCTATACTATGGGAACTGGCGAACCCTGATGAGGCAACGTTTGGTTACCTCAATAGATAGGCCTTCCTGACTTCTGTCTTTCATGCCCACTTTACTTCTTTCTGTTTTTATGCCTTCTCCACAATTTCATCTTCTTCTTATATTCAGCTTCCTTCCCAACTTGTTGGTTCTACATGCAGGGTATCGTATGAGGGAAGACACATTGTGCGTAGATTCCTGTTTTTCTAAAATTCTAACAAAATGATCCCTTCTCTTCGCTCTCCTGAGGTCGCCTTATAGTTGTGGCTAGGAATTCTTAAACTAATATAATGATATTTTAATAAAATGTGTAATGAGGGCGTATTTGTCGATTTCGGAAAGTTTCAGTGGCTCTTCCTTAGGCTTAAAAATTAGAGACCGATGCATGAGCGACGCAAATATAGTCGTTTCCTTACACAATTTCACGCCCTCTGAAACCTCCATTCATCATAAGGTTGCTTTGATTTAAGTGTTCTGCCCAGTAAGTTCAGCTACCTAAAAAACACCACTAAGCCGTTGTTGTTCCTGGTAGTCGAGTTCCAAGCGTGTCTTGTTGAAGTCAATGAAAAAAGATGCTGTAGTGTGTTTGTCTCAGTGCAGGCCGCGTTTTGAACACGTGGAGCGATAAGTTGGCTTCTTACCAAATTCGTGTACATCATAGAAGGATGTTTTGACCAACTATAGGGAAGTCTGTCATTTCTCTCAAAAAGAAATGTACTCGAAAGATGCATAGATTACACGAGTACAACATGACGAATGGAAGTTGTCATTGCCATGTTAGTAACTAGGAAATTGAATTGTAGAGCGTCATTTTTTGGGGCACTGCCTTCAGCTAAAAATTCGTAAAACACTCGGGTAAAACATGTGGCATCTACCTACAGTATGTCATTGACACGTTAGAAGGTAAAAAATTGTATTGTAGAGCTCTCTTTTTAGGTACTGCCTTGAGCTAAAGAGAAATAATTCACACGTGTGCAATATAACACGTTTACCTTGTCATTGATGTGTTGTAGATAAGAAAAATAAATCGTAGAGTTTCATTTCTTATATACTGCTCTAAGAATATTAAACTAACACGTTTCCTGCGATGGGTTTAACTGACGTTTATTATTCAATTCAAATTTAAAGTCAATTGTATCAAGCAATATTGAAAATGGCAAACACTAACAGGATCGTGCCTTTATTAAGTTTTCATTAAGTGTCTATAAAAATTGAGTTACTGGCTGCAGGTCGGTCAGCAGCATTATGAAAATCCTCTCAGTGACCACCGGTGGGTCCCTTCGCAAGGAACGTGGTTAACTGTTCCAGTGAAGGTCGCTGCGCTGTAGTGGGGACGGAATGTTGCGCCGCTGCTTACCAGAGCGCAACGTAAGCTACGGTCCCACGATCGCGCACAGCATCGAAAAAAATGGGAGCCAGCATAAAAATAATGCGATTTAACTTTCCCCATGATGAAAAATGGATTTTAAAATTACCCGTTTGATGAGCTTCTGTGAAATTTCGCCATGCATCTTTGTGAATAAGTATAAGTATGTTGTTCGAGACATTAAATGGTGGTTATTCATGCGAAACGGTCGGAGAGTCGAGGCCGACCTACGATCTGACCTATTGCAAAGCGAGGTAAAAACTGTACAGCTAAATGTGTGGGGAAACAGGCCGCTCATTCTGAAGTTATCTCGTGCACTGTGACACCTTCTCATTCCATAGTAAGTATATTGTAATATACTTATTGTAATATACTTACACCTCCTAACAACAACAAAGATATATGCATATTTAATCACAATTTCTTCCCTCCATAGCTATGGGTTGTGGTAATTTTAATACACCACCCAACAACAGCAAAAATATATGTATTTTTAATCACAGTGTCCAGTGCTTATATCTAGTTAAAAAAATTCTCACTCAGATTTTAGTCGTACTCACTTTAGCGGCGCAGTGCTCAGAGCAGCCTCCTCACCTGTACAAAAAGATGACGGTTAGAAATTCAATGCACTAAATATTGTTTCTATCGAACCTGTTGAACCTATGTATTACTCTGGGAAGCGGTTCAACAAGAAATCAAAGTTTAAATCAATTAAATTTATTATACATATTACGAGCTCAGATGGGAAAAAATTAGTCCTTGTTTTTTTTAGTTGAAACGATTTTTGATTCAAGCTATGAAGGACTCGAGTAGATTTTCGTCGGGTTGCGGTACTGTGATGGAAACCTATCACGGGGATTCAACTATTGTATCTATGGGAATTAGCGCTTTCAGGAGGAGTATGTGAGGTCCCGAGCTAAAGATTAGGTGGTTTGTTGAAATAGAATAGGTTTTTTTGTTTTGTTACGGACCATCTTTTTTCGGTTAACTGCTGTCCTGTTTTTTAACACCCACTACTTTCTTCTTCAACTTTAATTTTGTTTGACAACCTTCTTTCCTTCTCAACTTTCGGTTTCTGTGTACTTTGTGCATAGATTCCGGGTTCCCTTGAGTCCATACTAAATGGTGCCTTCCTCCTTCCTCGCTTTGGATCGCCTTTGTTACAGTTAAGGAGACTTAACCCTTCAACACCCAAGAGGACTCCACGGTCTTCTTTCAAAAATACCCTCAACATGTATATTGTCTTTCTCACTAAATTAGTTCAATGTGTTCTTTGGAGTTCACTGCCGAGTGGCAGTTCCTTCCTCATCCTGGTTTCGGTGACTGCCTGATGCCGGCGCCAGTTTAGTGACGGTGGTTATGATAACGATATTATGAGTACAAAAATTCCAACGTTTAAAGGTTAAACTAACATCTGGTCTAAACCTTCAGTAGCAGAAATGAAGCAACTAAGCGTAGTGTGCACCAGAGCTGACTGACGTACGCTGGTCGCGTGACCGACCAGGATGTCGTGCAGAGAAGCACCGTAAGCCTAATTAAAACAAAGCTTCATGCAGAGGAGTCAAGTAAGTGTGAAAAATTATACTTTGTGAAAGTACTGGGGAAGCAAATGCTGTGCAAGCTCTCCTACAATATTTTAGCACAGCAATCGTATTGCTTTGTGAGTTCTCTTACAATATTTTTTGTAGAATAAGTGCTAAGTGAGCGTTACAATATTTTTGCAGAATAGTTGTAGCGCTGTGTGAGCTCTCCTACAATAGTTTTGCAGTACAACAGTCATGCTGTGTGATCTTTTTTATGAGTTTTTTAAGCACGATGATTCAAGTTTAATTTACAACTTGCTTTGATTGTCGTTCAGCAATTGCACATTATTGTACACAGCAGCAGTTTGAATTAATTAACAAGTAATAAAACTTGGTATGAATAATGGTAATAATTAATTACGAGAGGGTCTATGAGAAAGAGATAGGTCCTTGAATTTAATGAGAATTTCAATCAAAATAAATTGCGCTTGATATTTGAGAGGCTTGGTGTCTTCGGCGAAGGTCTTTCTTTTCACGAAGCACAGCCTACGCCGGGAAGAAGGCTGATTCTACAGTAGATTCATTGGTGAGGCATGTTTTACTTGAATTGAAATTCTGATGAGTATCGAAGATTATAATATGCTGGATACCATTCAGATCTTTTGAAGTTTTCTCAATCTCGACCAAAACTTATGAAGTTTATCTCAATCTCATACAGAACATTTTGCATTCAGAACTTTTGAAGTTTATCTCAATCTCATACAGAACATTTTGCATTCAGAACTTTGGAAATTTATCTCAATCTCATACAGAACTTTTTGCATTCAGAACTTTTGAAGTTTATCTCAATCTTATACAGAACATTTTGCATTCAGAACTTTTGAAGTTTATCTCAATCTCATACAGAACATTTTGCATTCAGAACTTTTGAAGTTTATCTCAATCTCATACAGAACATTTTGCATTCAGAACTTTTGAAATTTATCTCAATCTCATACAGAACATTTTGCATTCAGAACTTTTGAAGTTTATCTCAATCTCATACAGAACATTTGAAGTTTATCTTTATCTCACACAGAACATTTTGCATTCAGAACTTTTGAAGTTTTTTCCGAATCTCACACAGAACTTTTCACATTGATAACTTTTGAAGTTTGTACGAATGTTATCTGAAAGAACTGCCCTGGAAGTACGAGCTGCTCCAATGCCCGCGTGCGATTTATTACTCAAGAAGAATTTCGAATCGTGCAGCAATTCTAAATAACTCAATTATGAATGTAAACAAATTTCTGTGGCTCTAGCGATAAGCATCATGGTTTAGTGACTTATCGTTCATTACGCAGTGACCATGTTAAGCTGCCTAAATATGTAGCCGTGCAAGAGACTGAACGTTTTATTAAGTTTAATATGTTTATGTATTAAATATGTGAAACTTAATGTTTTTATACTTTTGTGGATACACTAAGTTGAATGTATATTCATTAATACATTTGGCACATTATTTACATTATAGATACATCAATTGTACATATTCATTTATTAATAGAAATGAAGATCAGTGTAAATGAACGTACGCATAATTTCATTTACCTGAATAAACACAATTAAAATCAAACTAAACAGAAAATGACAATGACCCGTTGAGTCGTTACAAATTACGACGTAAAGGATTCCACAATAACGATCAGGGTGAACGACAGTGAGATATTGAGCCTCATTAAGTTGCAGTAAAGTAGATTCAATGGTAATTAGAAGATGGGGGGAAGAGAAGATAATTAAAAGCACGTACGTAGCCTCATTGATGAGGAGCGTAAGGATGCTGTAGGACTCCAGAGCTTCAGGACCTTCTCGTCGGAGCCCCCTGGGGTGCTCCTTATGGGTCCTCAATTGCGTTCTTGTTATTTTTTTGTGTTGCTCTTTTTTGAAAGGTAGTGTTCTTTTTTGTCATAATGTAGTGTTGGTTGTTATTATAATTTAGTGACAATTTAGCTTTTTCCTTTATTTTAATCTAGTGATGATCTTTGTAACAGTTTAGCGTTGTTCATTCTTTTAATTTAGTGTTGGTAATTGTTTTTTTAATTTACAGTTCATTGTAGTTTTTAAGTGACAATGTTGATACTTAAGTGTTACTATTACTACCACTAGTTCTTACTGTTACTTCCCATACTGGTTCTACTCGTATTAGGCTGCTGTCCTTATTGGGAGTTATTCTGCAAACCAGTTCTATTTCATTAATGTCTCTGCCACTACTTTAGCATCAAACCTGATATCTTTTTCTCTATGGTTTTACTACTTAGTCTAACTTCTTCGCCACCTGCATGCATGTTTTTCGCCGCCCAAGTAATTAAATCGCTTAAGAGGCAAAAACATTCATGCTCCGGCGAAAAAGTTAGACTGGGTACAATTGTAACAGTTTAATTGTCACATTAATTGTGGTCTATTTAAAAAAAATTCTTCTTGTCATCGCATTTCACTTCATAATGACTTGTCTCACTTCGATTCCTTTAGACTTGCCAGATGTAGCAGAAGACCTTATTCAACACCAAATCATTAAACACGATATTGTGGGTATGAATCATCGTCAAATACAATTACTGTGAGTATAAAATGTTTTTGAATAATTAAATTTTCTTTAACAATTTGAAAAGTTTCAAAAACTAGAACAAATTATGACGATTAACTATTTTCAAAACTCATTTGTTGTGCACATCGTTGAGAGTAGCGTGAATGTGTAAGAGAATAGAACCTGGAAATTATGAAGATTAGAGCTTTTACCGTGTTAATTTAAAGTTTGACTTTTTCCGCATTTTATCACGAGGAATATTCTTGCAGTTATGACTTGGATTTATAGCCTGACACAAACCTAGACTACTACATATAGTTTTCATTGACTACTCTCGATATATTCAGCAACTCCAACGTAAAGTTTTCGGTGGTTTGAGCGGTCGTATTACTGTGCACAACGCTCACCGAAAAGCACAAACGATTGAAAATGACATGCTCATTTTTCGATGCGTAATAACTTTGCTGTACCCAATATGTTACTGGAATTGATGATGTTGCATTTCTGCTTGCAATTTTTAAATTGTCTGTGATCAGAAAATGTTCAGTGATCGCTAAAGGGCGCAGTTAATTAAGCTACCGCCATTCTTGTTTTTAGCTGCCTATCGATGGCTCTTTTGACGCGTATTTCTACCTCTTTAGTTTGGGCCCTGATCTACAGACCGAGGTTCCTCGCCCTTTCATCTCTCTCTGCGGAGCGATGGCTTAGTTTTACAACATAAGTAGGATTATATCTGGCACAGGGTATTTTAACGTTTGAAATTTCAGAAGTATGATTGAATTTACTTAATTCCTATAGACTAAGCTGTTAGCGTTCATTTTGAGAATGTAAATTGTTCGCAATGTATTAATTCCTGTCATTTTTTTTAGTAACGGGGTTTTAAAACGTTGAGCTTATATTAATATTCAATAAGTAACTTGAACGACAGCATTGCAAAACTGTGATTCAAAATACGCGTGCAAATTTAGTCGTTTGAAACTCATGTTTAATTAAATGCAATATTTGTCGTGTGAGTTTTTGATAATAAACTCAATCCACTTCGTGAGACCTGTGTAGAGCTCTTAATTATGTTTTAATGCATCATAGAGAGGGTGAATTCTAGTAAGAAGTGCTTGATTTTAAGAAATTTTGCCCTCGTTAGCAAATAATCTAATAGAAAAATTGGCAAAATCAATGTCTCCAATACGCCTGTTTTAAATCAAGTGCGTTATCCTTCAAAAACATACGATCATTAATTACACGTTTCCGTTCTCCATCAATCCCACAAACATTTTTTAGCATTCTTTCCAAAAGCGAAAGCATCCAACTATTCCCGCAATTTGTCTTCATTCACAACAAACTCTGTCAAACTCATCCATCGTTTGATCTTGCTTGCGCTTTTTTGATACTTCATGCTAAACATCCTCCGCTAGTCTTCATGTATCAATAATTCTACTTCAGCTGGAGAGAACTTTCAGAACTCACAAAAGACCTCCTTTTAAAACACTAACAAAGTCTTCTTTATGCGTAGCTTGCGACCATCAACAAAGCTCGCACACTCGCGGTCAGAGCTAGCGGTTTGGCTACGTAAATTCGGTCTGCCGGACTCTGTTCGGTTCATCAATTTAGGAAGCGGGCAGTGTGTGCGCTACACCGCGCCTTACGTTACTAGAAGGCTTTGTGTAATTGCGGTGTCGGTGAGGCGGGTTTCAGCAACCATTGTGTTGGTTTGTGCGGTTTCACTTCGGCCGATTCTGCGGCAGGTTGCGCGGCAGAGGCCGACCGACTTCACCATGTGCGGCCGCCCGACCTAACTCTACCATGTGTGTCCCTACTGCGGCCATAATGCGGCCAACCGCAAATAAACTCGTGCCGGCACCAAGTTTCGAAACTTTCAGGTTCATTATTGTCCTTGTTACCGATTTGAATCTGCCCTAAAGGCTGGGCACATCTCTTTTATTTGTCGTTGGCTTGTTTGCATTGGCTATGGAGCAGAAATATTCCTGTCTGATGGATATGGTGTCAGATGCAATTTTTTCTTTCGAACCACTATGCTTACTTTCATTGCGAAGAAAATATTATGCGTAATAACGATCGTGTCTATGGTAAAGATCGCGAAAAAAAAATCGATAGCGTTCTAGCGTAGATTGTCACGTTATATTTTTATCGAATCTATTCATACAAAAAGACCGCATCAGTTTTAAAAACCGTAATTTATTCATTATTGCTTCCTAGCTGGGTAAATTTGCGCCACGCTGGAGCAAGGGTAACGTCAACAACATGTCGATAAGTTGAGACATGGAAAGATAAAGAATGATTCAGCTTACTCATATTTTTACTCTAGGGCTGTTCTTTTTCAGATTACCGATGACCTAAAATGCGATTTTAGAAAGTGGAGAAATTTTTAAAAACTAATGTGAAAAAAGAAAGGCAGATATTTCGTGGGATGAAATTATCAGCTGCATGCAGTAGCTGTTATCTTCAATCAATAGACATAACTCCTAATTTATTTTCGTGAAGAGCTTTTCCTCTTCAGGATTTAATATCTGCCATATTATTTCATCTTCTAACTGTTCTTGATGCTATCATGATGCCTTCTAACGCTTGTACGAGAAATTTATAGGGAAGTAAGAGCAGCTCTCATAAAACGGTATTAGTTCGTCACAACTGCCTGTAAATATGTCATTATTCGTTAGTATAACATCAATAAAATTATTTTATGAATTCTAAATGTTTATTACCCTATCCGACCTCTCAAGGGGATATCAATTTTTATCTATGGGAATTAGCGTTTCTTATAAGAACATGCGAGCCTCTGAGTTGAAGGTTAGTGGATAAGCTAGGTCAAGTTGAATCATTTACAACCTTCGGTAGCTAATTACAAATCAAGCAAACAATTTACATATACAAATTACATATCGAAAATAGCCATACAAAAATCCCATTAACCAACCGAGATTAGCCCTCTACAAGTACATATATCAATTCAAAAGCAACCATTTGCAATTAATACTTAAAATTCTAAAGCATTCGCTTACAAAAATTCGACAGTAACCACTCACGAAAGCTGAAAAAATACAAATCGGATGCAGTCATTTCCGAAGCTAAAACAACTCCAAATCGAGTGAAGTCATTTGCGAAGCTAAAACAAGCTACCTATGACACAACTCCACCCTAAAGAGTACAGCCTAACTTTAAATGGCCAAATTTTCCTCTCCGTTAAATTCTAAGGAACTTCCGCGGAAAGTTTGAAGGCGTTTTTTCTTAGGCGCGCGGCTCTCAAATTCCTCGTCCGTCGCCCGGGAACGCGGTTGACATTTGTCAAGAAAATGCTCTCTCGAATCATGACGAGGTAGCGACTTGCAATCACATTTCTACGCTTCTCACCATGAATATGCAATGAAGGCTGCTCAGTTTCAGCCGCTAGTTTGTGTTAGAGAGATCGTTCCGATTGTTGTACACCCAACACTCACTTCTGCCTCAGAGTCTTGACGGGCTGAGGTGTTAGTATTGCGGGGCAAAATGGTAATTATCAGTTTGTGCAATGCAAGGGAAGGAGTGGTCCAAGTTCATCACGTGTTAAAAGAGAAAGGAGATCTCTCAACATACATACAAGGAAATTATTTTAGATCATTGTTTAAGTTGTATTTAACTTGCACGAACGTGAGCACTGAACGTTTCTGAACGAGGGTTATCATCTTCTGAGAAATTAAATTTAGCAGGAAGCTAAGAATTTACATCTGATTCCAACATGAGAAGCCAAGTATCAGGAAGTCTGGAAAAAAATAACGTGCGCTGAATTCAACTGCGTCTGAAGTTAAGCCTGGTTCTGCTTCACAACAGAATTTAGTGACATTTATAACTAGTGGCAATAATCGAGGCAAACCCTGCAGGATGAAATGCACTGTGTCTCATCAAATTCGTTAGCTGTAGAAGTTTCGTCGTACTTTCACGAAAAAATAAAGTGATTTGATGAAAAACATGTCCACGAATGCGTGCGTCAAAGTCAGCTACACCATATCTTGAACGGTGTAGCGAGCATCAAAAAGCTGAAATATTTTCGTGATGCTGCAGTTGCATTACGCTAATGTGACGAGAGAAAGACACGACCTTCAACTTATAATGTTCCCTAAACTCGTCGTGTCATCGGCGTTCAACAGCGAATTGAACTGCGACTCTGGCACGCGATGCAAATATTGCTAATTCGTAAATCGCACGGAACGTAAATTAACACTTCGACTGCCACGTGAGCCACCGGTGGTACACGGAGGGAATTTTCATAATGCTGCCAACCATCCAGCGGTCATAAACTCAATTTGCATTAATACATAATCGTAACTAAATAGAGCCGCGATCCATTTAATGTTAGCTATTTTTTATATTGCTAACTACAATTGACTTTAAATTTGAGTTGAATATGAACTGCAGTCTTCCCCGCTGCATTCAAAGTGCTGAGATACTTGTTGATGTTCCCAACCGACAGTCACCATTCGGATGATATCAAAAAGAGAGCGCCAATTCTAAAAACTATTTCGCTCACACCGACCTTTGGATTACGAAGTCTTAGAATTTTAGCGAATATTATTTGAGCTTTCAACGAAGCGTCGTTATTCATTAAAGCATACTCAGACAGACGTGTATGTACACAAATTAGCATTAGAGATGATTGGATAAGTTTTACAAGCATGCGAATTAGGATTCCAGAAATACCAACCAATTATTAACACAGAAAAATAAGAATATATGATGATACTTTATGAATAGTTTTCATACGACGACCCCTAACGCTCAATGTGCAGCTTGCGGTGATTTGCAAAGTCGTACCTTAAGTTGAAAAATGCGATGAAATTCGCAAGGGAATTGAATTGAACTGTTCAAGTGGACCTCACACCGTAGAATTTCAAAGTGACTTCACCGCGGAGATTACGTTCAATAAATTAACAGACGCACACATACTCAACTCACACACGCAAAATTTGAGCGTATCGAGCCCAGGTGGAAAATTTATCATCGTACGAGAATTGAGGTTCGGTTACGCGATCAGAAGGTCGCTAGTTATATTATAGGCGTCATTCAATCAGATTGCACTGCCGAGGATATTACAGGCATTTATTTTGCCTCTTGCCGCGATTAATGTAGGACCATTAACTTTGTAGCCGATGCTCCATTGCGTCTGCAGCACGACACGCAATAATGATGCGCCGCTCCCTGCGACATTGCGATGAGAAGGCAATATCACGGGATGCAGGCAAGTGCATTGCGATATCTGCGGCAATTTTGTTAGTGCGAGAGTTGTTTTTGCCGTGTGCACTCTCATTTGTTAATGATGTTGAGCGTTCTTACATATTGTGGTCTGCTTTTATCTTGAAGAATTTATATGCAAATTTGTCCGTGCCTTTTTTTGGTACCCGTTTTTTTTTTTGTTTTCTCTCTCCGTGGTTTATTCTTGGAACGTTCACCGTGCAAGTCTTCCATGGACTCACTCCTTGATGCCTTCGCTGCCGGTTTACTGCCGCAGTTCCGCGCTGTAAAATTTCATCACGCCAGTGTCGCGCAAAAATCTCTTCGTTGCAGATTTTATCACAATCAGGCCGTAATAAACAGAGTGCTCTTTACGGCACTGGGAGGCTCGAAGACCTGCAGTCGATTATCGGAACCGATACTGAGATTACTGCCCGTGGTGATTGTGGCTGGAATAACCCTCTTTTGTGGTGGGGTTGTGGTGTTCCGTGGTGGGTGTAACCTCCCCATTGTTGGGTTGTGGTGTTCCGTGGTGGGTGTAACCTCCCCATTGTTGGGTTGTGGTGTTCCGTGGTGGGTGTAACCTCCCCATTGTTGGGTTGTGGTGTTCCGTGGTGGGTGTAACCTCCCCATTGTTGGGTTGTGGTGTTCCGTGGTGGGTGGAACCTCCCCATTGTTGGGTTGTGGTGTTCCGTGGTGGGTGTAACCTCCTCATTGTTGGGTTGTGGTGTTCCGTGGTGGGTGTAACCTCCCCATTGTTGGGTTGTGGTGTTCCGTGGTGGGTGTAACCTCCCCATTGTTGGGTTGTGGTGTTCCGTGGTGGGTGTAACCTCCCCATTGTTGGGTTGTGGTGTTCCGTGGTGGGTGTAACCTCCCCATTGTTGGGTTGTTGTGTTCCGTGGTGGGTGTAACCTCCCCATTGTTGGGTTGTGGAGTTCCGTGGTGGGTGTAACCTCCCCATTGTTGGGTTGTGGGGTCTTAGAAAGTATTGACGTCGTTTCTTTGTGTTAGCTCCGGCGCTATTCAGTCGCCGTTCTCAATAAATTAGAAAACATATACTAATTTTTTACGTTTTGCTCTTCAATTTTTTTTTTGTCAATTAGGGTAAGAAATTTTGACACTCTTTGCCTTATCGCTGAGTTTTATTTTTGGGGCTATCTTTATTATTATTGTTTGAGGTCGCTTTTCCACCAGGGTTTGGGGCTATCGTAATATTCTAAGTACTTTGTGCCGCTCGTGTCGATCTCACGAAGCAAACTTTTTCCACGCGCCTATGAGGTTCATGTATTTACTTTGGAAGTTGTGATATGGGAAAAATAGACTGCAAATAGAATATTCCTCTTTTAAAGTTTTAATACACTTGTTTTCAGAATTACAAAAAGAATTTACATGCATTATCCTTCACTGAATCTCAATTACACTATGATTCAAAGTTATTTTTATTCTTTATTATTTATTATTTTTAAAAGCTTTATTATTCTGTAATAAAGTTGATTATTATTTATTATTATGTTTTAACAGCAGTTATGATAATCTGAAATATGTGGTTGGTGAACTATTCAATATTAAAACTTGTAGAATCTTGGGGGCAGAGTTTTTATAATCTTACTCGTATACCTTCTATAATTCCTGAACTATGTTTCTTGCGATTAGCGATCACCAAATTATATCCATGGTCTCGGGAGCAAAAACCTCTCGATCTCCAAAATAAAATATTTTTCATGGCCTATTCATCGCGATCTCAAGAGTGCGAACGTAACGAATTCGACAGAGTTGAACACAACAATCACTAACGAGTAAATATAACGATCACAAGAGCGTAATCCTCGCGACTTTAAAACTGCAAAAAGTAGAGGATCCTGCGGAGATATTTTTAGCGGTAATCTATTGGCCATCAGAAGTTGCGAGATCGTAAGTTTCTATCCAAAGGGTCTCCAGGCCTCGATAATTCAGGCCTCCTATATTTCTTATTGAAACTTTATGAGGCGGCGCAGGCACTCCGCAACATTTTGGTCCGAACTCAGCCGACCTCACATGCAGCCGAATTTCCTCGAGTTCAGCTCAATACTCCAGTCGTTGCCAATACTTCGTTCTCTTCTGGTTTTAGCTTCCTCTGGTTTTCCAATAATTTTTTTGCGCCATGCACTCCCACTTGGGCTTGAGTGTTTCGTTTTCTAGATATTCAGAATTTTGTCACCTAGATATTCTGAATTTTGTCACCTATCTTCAATTTCTTTCACTGAGCTTGGGCAAGGCTCCCTCAGTTCATTTTTCTGTTTTCTTGTTTCGCATTCGTTTTTTTTCCGAGTATTTTTAATTTTGTACGAGCATTTCTGCATTTCTGTTCGAAGATGGTGGTCAGAACTCATTTTAGCTCTTCAAATTCTCTATTTCTTCAGTACTCCAAACTTCACTTTTAGTTGACTCTAACACGTAATTTCACTTTCAATACACATCCAAACTACAAACTCGTCGCTGCTTAAATTTTCCAATTGCTACGCGAGTGCTTGGTTTTATTTGCACCTCTTGAATTTCCGAGACTCCCTCTCGTCCGGAGAAAATTTCCTCCACATCGCGGAAAATTCTGCTCGCTGAGTAGCCCTTAGGGAGCCCCTTCCGCTGCTAGATGCCCCTGCACCAAAGTTCTTTAATTTTGCAGAACGGTCTTTTTATAGAGAAGATCTTGAAGCACATATTGGGCTGTAAAACTTTAGTTGTTCTTTATTAGTTGAGTTCATCGATAGTAACCTTCATCAAACCGGAGTAAATCATTCGACAACCAAAGGAAGATCACACCACATGAACTGAGCAAATAGAAGAGTAGGGTTTCATTTATGAGGCAAATAACTTAAAGAACTCATTACAATATCAGGGGTAATATTTTCGAGCCTTATTTCGAACGAGTAAAGATTGGCACGTTGGGTAATAATACTGAATGATTTTTTTTTATTTGCTGTTATACTGCTACGGCGTAGTTGTACATAAGGCTTTAACGGTTTTAAAAATTGCTGCTCATTTAGACAGAACGAGTTTAATCACTTGTGAGATGCTGCAAAGATGCGAATGTTTAATAATAGAGTGATGAACTTAAATTATCATAGCCTGCCTCTTATTCGTTATTCAACATTGGTCTATATCTCATCAATAAAGGTAAAGGCTCTATATTTCAGTAAAGTGAGTTAAATTAAAAGTCAAATCTCATGTGAGATTTTTACACTAACTCGTCCTTCTTACCTTCAGAAGTAAATTTAGACCTAATTATCAAAAGAGACGATCACTAACCTAAGCTTCGTTCTATGATAAGCCTATGAGCAGCCTCGTCAAACGTTCCGGGACTTTTCGGTGAGAGGCTGAGTAAGATTTTGTGAAATTTCAAATAATGAAAAGTATTTGCAAATTTGGACAGCTTTTCAAGACAATCAGAGGACAATTTTACCCTGATATTGCCGCGTGAAGAATATCCCGTATCACTTATGCATATCTCATCTCTACGTACATGAGCATTCACATACACACTCACGCACACACACTCACACACTCACTCACATACACACACATACACCCACTCACACACTCACTCATACACACACGCACTCATACACACACACACACACGCACACATACCCGTCTCGCCGCAGTCGTCGCATGAAGAGACGCTTGCGGTTGTCATCTCCGTCCAACTCTGCTTAAAAGTTCCGGGGCGGCCATTAAAACTTATGCAATTCTTCTGCTTTCTCCGATTACAGGATCGGGATGGAAGTTGCGTAGGCTTAGCGCGCTCTGGAATGCGCAATAGGCTGAATTAGGCTGAATAAATTCCTGCCAGAGGCACGAGCATGCTACGTCTTGGTTGCCGTTGCGCAAGGTTCGTCTTTCCGTCGTAACTTTCCGGCGAGTTAACGGGGATTTTTATCCACTAAAGTTCACGTTCGTTGCTGAAAAAGTGGGAAAATATTCGTAAATTGGCGTTAATCACGCGGTGAAGTTAAGCGGAAATTGGGAGGTGCGGTGCGAATTTTGGGGCAAATCTCGAAAATGGCTTCAATGCGTTGACGGTCGATCTTCTCACTGAAGAGAAATATATTACCGAATCCAATTGGAAAGCCAGTTTTACTCAATTCTGTGCTTGCTTACTTGCTAGGAATGTTAGCTAAGTCAAAACTGTCGCCATTGACAGCTCACATGACGTCTTAACACTTTGACCGCAACGTGCGCCACCAGTCGCCACGGAGGGGATTTTCAAACTGCTGCCGACCGATTGGTAGCCACAAACTCAATTCTCATGAATACTTGATTGAAGCTAAATGAAGGCACGATCCAGTTAATGTTTTCTTTTTCAAAATTGCTATCTACAGTTGATGTAACTGAATAGAATACTGAACTTCAGTCTTACTAATTACGGTCAAACTTAAGTGTTAATAGTCTGAGCAAATAAAGAGCCGGATGACTAGTGCACGGTTAAGCTAGATTATTATACATGACTTGATTCTTGTCCGATGTGATGAAGCCTTGACAGTGGGCGCTGATCGAAACTTTCGGAGCAGTGAAACAAGTTATGTGCATGCAAAATATCTCTATGCATAAACCCGTCCAAATTCTTAGAAATTTTGCACACGATCGAGCATATCCAAACAAGAGAAGTACTAAAATTACTTTACAGCATTCAATCATCTGCATATTAAATACTGCATTGATATCAAACTAAAGATGTTTTAAATGATGTGGCTTGAAGCTAAGTGGAAATAGATAAAAAGTGAGGCCATGGGGATTCCGTACATTCACTTTATCGCTTGAAGTTGTTCTGTAAAAGTAAGTTGTTGCATTACATAAATAAGTCGAGATATCATTTCGTTATAGAGAATGTATCGATTTTTCTATTCATAATATATATAATCAGCCATGCTTTGATTCTACTTTCAGGTTATGAGAAACTTATTCTCTTGCAATGCACATCGCTGGAAAATGAATGCTTACTGATGCTACAGAAATCTGCGGTGCCTCGTTGCGTTAGTTACTAAATTATTGTTGGACTGTCGAACTGAAAGAAAAAAGTACTGGAAGGATATGAGACGATGGTGAGATATTGAGGTGATAATTTGATGTACTGCTATCCATGAGTGAACTTCCTAGGGTACTTCAATTGCAATTTGACTGCGAAGTGAGTCACCGGTGGTTCATGGAGGGAATTTTCATAATGCTGCTTATCGACCAGTAGTAAAAAAAACTTAATTTTCTTTAATACTAAATGAAAACTAAATGAAGGCGTGATCCAGTTAATGTTCGTTATTTTCAACATTATGTACGACAATTGACTTTATATCTGAGCTGAATATTAAACTTCAGTTTTACCTACCGCAGGCAAAGCGCTAAGCAGAAATAAGTAACGAAGAAATTCTTATTTTGTTCGACGATACGTGGAACAAAACGCCGGATTAAAGAGTGTCCTCATATGAGAGCGAAGGAATTTGTGGATATGTTTAAATTTTACAAACATACGCACAACAAAACAGAGTTTATGCAAATATTTATTGGTTGTTAAACTGAACTAAAAACAGTTCAGCAGTTGTAGATAGATACATGTAATGATGTTGATGATAAAATGCAATGCTTGGTGAGAAATGCGCGTTTGATTGTAGAAATACTGTTTTCAGACAAGAGTCAAAGTTAGCAATCGCAAAGATGCGAAACTAAAAAGATGAATCGATAACGAATGCTTAACACGATTTGACTATTAAATCAGAATCGTGATGCGTTATTTTGCCTGCTTGTGAAATGACAGAATGATCACGAATTCTTGAATTCAACTCTGTTTACAGCATCGCAGGTCATTAGTGAACATATACGATTATTATTAACGATGTCAGGCGTGTTCGCCCCGTATACTTTGACGGTGACTGTAGCATTTTGCTCTCAATGAACGAAATTCCTTGCACAGCACAAATTGCTTTGGAGAATTCATGGACCGTCTTTGACTGCGGATAAATCCTCACTGCATGATCCTAATTGAAGGCCATATGAAGGATTCAAGTGAAGTTAGCAGTGATGAGCTGGTCTGATTGGTTATTGGCTAAACAGACTGGTCGGCCAATGACTTCCCTCATAGGACATGATTGAAGAGAAGGGGATTGCCGCGGTCTATTGAGCCACACTGGGGATTGGCGCTGGCTCAGCCGATTTGTGGGGATTGCGAGCCAGAGCCTCATTGAAGAAAACCGCGAATGTTGGAAAATAGATGTCGCTCGCACCGTGAGTTGACAATGCAGAAGTTCCGCCGAAAATTCAACACTGAAAGAGGAATGAGGTGTAAATATAAAAACATTAGAGTTATAGAGTTGAAAAATATCAGATTCCAAGAAGAAAATACTGAACAACTGGACCATAAAAAGAGTATGAAGAGAGACTAGAGAGAAGAAGGTTTACTAGAGAGATACTAGAGAGAAGCCATAATGCCAGCTAATACGGAGAATTAAAGGATTATTGCAGATGAGAACCCTGCATTGCCAATCCGTGTGCTTAGTTCGCGTTCTTTATTGCTCTCGAATACATGTAATATTCCCGAAATTTATAAGAGCATTTACTCAGTTTTATCCTTTCCAAAACAATTGACGCACGGTAGCAGACTGCACACACTTCGCTTGCTTCGCTGGGGAGAAAAGTGAAGACAAAACTTTGTTTCGGGCTTAGAAAAATGACAAACATCTTTTGCGTGAGTTATTGAGAGGCGAAACATTTTACCCGATATTTTTCATACTTTGGAATGAACCTGTGAAGCTTTTTAGTATTTCAACTTTCTGATAATTGAGGTTTTTATTTCAAATTTCATTTAGTTTCCTATCATGCAACTTCTATTCACACTGCCATTATCATTCTTTAAGCTACATCGCGTCACTTCAGAATATCATTCACTAGTTTTTAATAACTGCACCGCAGAAATGTAATAATTTTAGTAACAATTCAAACTTGAGTGGCAGATTTGTAATTTAAATCGTCCGCCGCAGGCACTTGAGCTGCGCACCCCGCCATTGAAGCTGACCAGCAAAATTGCCTCCCCGCAATTGCATCGCAATATTTTCCGCGTTTTTCACTCGGTCAGCTTCGAAAGAAACGAGCCTTGCGAACAATCAACGAAAATTGCATTGTAGCGCCTATGATTCTCCAGGTCGAGAAATAATTCTAATGCGAAATTGAACTCAGCGATTTATAACATGAGAACACTGCGATTATTTAGCACTAGAAAATCAAATTATTGCCTTCTGACTGCCGCCGAAGAAAACCTCTTCTGGCATCAGACGTGCCTCTGAAAAAAACCTGTTTTTGCAGCGCTGGGCCAAAAGACACACCCATCAAATTTTAATGCCCAAATGCTACGAAAGCTTTCAACAATTTTCCGAGTTTCTCCGGCTATATCTGAGGTGATTGTTCTGCCTAGCAAACGAGGCTCTTTCTAAAAGCTTCGTGGCATCTTCGGGTGTCCGGCAGGACCATTAGTTTGACGTGCCGATTGATAGCAGAGCTGATACTCGCCTTGGCTCTCGGTTAGCATTCAGACCTGCCAGTAATATTAGGAGCTTCCTATCTTGCGCACAGCTTGTTAGTTTTGGCAGCACGGTGCTGTGTGGGATCTGACGCAGCACGATGCTGTATGGGGTCTGGTGTAGCAGGGTGCTGTATGGGATCTGGTGCAGCACGGTGCTGTATGGGATCTGGTGCAGCAAGGTGCTGTATGGGACGTGGGATCTGGTGCATTATAATTTATATAATTTTTATATGAATTACGTATTCATGTAATAAAGTATTCGTGTACGTACTTGGCACAGAATTTGCTGCTGTTCACAATTGTCAACCTTGCATTATTATGCATTATGTAGCTGCATATAGTGCTAAAGTCTCTGCTTTGACCTCATGCTAGTAAAGGCTAAGTATTATTCCCCAGTTGGACTGTAGAGAGATGTCTGCCGCGCGTTATCTTCAATTTAACAGTACGCAGCCGTCAGATTAGTACACGCCATAGTGGTCTGTCAGTTATCAACTGAAGCTTACTGAATTACAGCGCTCAATAAGAGCTTTCAGCTGCTGCTGAACTCGGAGTTCAATATGATACTAGTCAATTCCATAGGTAAACATCGCATTTCTTTAACGTCTTCGTTGAAACCCTAAAATATGATGTTTATGCTATAGAAATACAGAAGTCTAAGTAAACATAGCGATTCTTGAACGTCTTCGTTGAAATTCTAAGAACGTCTTTGTATAGATAGATACAGAGGTATCAGATTAGACTAGATGTTAGTTTAAGTCTCCCTGGGGCAGTTTTCGGTATTTATTCTACGGCCTCGCACGAATCTTGCACACTTTTTCATCAATCAAATGCCGTGATTAAACATCAATTTATTCTTTATATCAAACGTTTTAATATTTTTCCATCATAAATTTCAACTCCAATAAATTGAATTGAATGCTAGCTAGGTTATTTAATATCGCCCAAAATATACCACCTGACAGTTTTCAATTCATCAAATAAACGTTAGGTGCCAAAATTTGCGGGTCACTCTACGACAGGCTGCTAAATTACGCAGTAAATGATGCATTTAAATTCATTTATGCGTCCTGACGATTTAATAATGCATTAGATTACTTATGAGGCATATTCCTGAATTCATAGTATTGTATTTTGTACATTGTTTTATAACGTGTTGAAGCAAATGTAAGAAAACTGCAGGAATAACTTTTATAACTCTAAAATTCAAATTTATCTTCAGCTGCTCGATTGTCTGTTCGCGAATTAATTCAAAATTGAACATCTTCTCAAAAAAAATCTTGGTACTCGCAAGGGATCAAATTCAATTTGCTGAAATCTCACAACAAAATCATATAGTTAATAACTTTACATCATGCGACCACACTTCCCTGGAATAACAATATTCCCGAAACAAGTATTCGATGTTGCTGTGCTTCACCTGACATCAGTTCTGATGCTCATGTGAAAAATTTCTGCAGCATATAATGTTTTTTTCTACACATTATTTACGTATCACTTTGACTAATATTCATCTAAATTAACATTATTTACGTAACACTTAGGCTAATATTCATTTAAAGCAACATTATTTACATAACACTTCGATTACCATTCATCAAAAGTAACATTATTTACGTAACACTTCGACTAACCTTCATTTACAGAGTCTTCCATAACTCGAGTTTGAAATTTCTGACGGTAACACTTCGACTAATATTCATTTAAAGTATCTTCCGCTATTCAAGTTTCCAGTTTCTGTAACTCAAGTATCTTCTGTTCTCAAGTTCCGTAACTAGAGTATCTTCTGTTCTTAAGTTCTGTAACTCAAGTATCATTTGTTCTCAAGTTCCGTTACTCAAGTATCTTCTGTTCTCAAGTTCTGTAACTCAAGTATCTTTTGTTCTCAAGTTCTGTAACTCAAGTATCTTTTGTTCTCAAGTTCTGTAACTCAAGTATCTTTTGTTCTCAAGTTCTGTAACTCAAGTATCTTTTGTTCTCAAGTTCTGTAACTCAAGTAACTTTTGTTCTCAAGTTCTGTAACTCAATAAATCTTTTGTTCTCAATTAAAAATGTTAAGGTTCCAATCTTTGGAAAGTTTAACTATAAAAAGGAAGACTAAAGCCACGCTTCTTAAAACCATTTCTTATAAGAGAAAGAATTTATGAATTTATTTCACTTTTATGAATTGTCTTTCTCTTATAAGAAATGGTTTTAAGAAGCGTGGCTTTAGTCTTCCTTTTTATAGTTTTGTTCTCAAGTTCCGTAACTCAAGTATCTTCTGTTCTCAAGTTCCGTAACTCAAGTATCTTCTGTTCTCAAGTTCCGTAACTCAAGTATCTTCGGTTCTCAAGTTCCGTAACTCAAGTGCTGGCGGTTCCAGCGAGCACCATTGCCTCGGCTGCCAGTATTGGCACATTGAGGGAGACCTCCTCACTCTGGGCGCTCAGTCAGCACGCATTAGCGCTTCCCTCTCTCTGGGTGTCGCCGTGCAACCTTCCTGTGATTGATGACGAGTCTCGAATATTATCATTTGGTAGGAGGGGCGCCTCGTATGACTGATCCATCCGTCTCGATCGCGAACTTGTTACGACGCTTCTTAGCCCCCGTGATCAATGGTTATCTTCTCAATTTCGCTAATGCACGTCCTTGAGATGAACTTTTCCTAGCCTCTCACAACAGCAGCCTGCTCCCAGGATTCGTAAGCCGACACTGAAGACGGATATATGATATGCGCAAATATTATCGGCTTTATGGCGAGGTGAGGAATGGTTTTCGTGCGTTACATTTTAGATACATAAGGGCTTCCTGCAACGCGTTTATGATTATTTTTCACATGGACAAAAATTTTAATTATGATGTTTGTCCAGGATAAATCGAATCGTTGACGAACATGGATAATTATCATTGAAATTTTTAACACTAAAATGTGCAAGTACGACTACCAATCTGGAGGGTTAGATTTAACTCTTCTAATCCAATTGTTGAGCTGTTTGATGCTAGTTTCATTCCATATTTTCAAAGATTGTCTCACAAATTCCTGCGGTGACAAAGGGTCCGTAAAAGCCTTAACTTTACATAAAATCAATCAATTTCACCTGCAACGTATAAGCCTTAAGATGCTACCTGTAATCTGAGCCTGCAGTTACAAACAAAGAAGATCCTGTTTGATCTCGGCCATTTTTCCTGAAACTATCCGACCCTTCGAGACGAAAGCAAAAAACCACCAGCGGCCACTCCTCTGGTCGGAGTTTATATTACAGAAGCTCTTCATTTTCAGAGAGCAGTCGTCAGCATACATAAGCTTGAGAATATCTCAGAAGTAATAATAGGATGTTTGTGGCGACCGCCGAAACCTGTAGCAGAAGACGAAGCCTTCCATGGTCTGACTTGTCAGCGCCGAGTTGCCACATTCGAATTTCGCACGCCAAAATCGGTAAGAGCGCGATTTTTAAGGTAAAATTTCACAGCTAAAAACACTCAGCATCTTGGAAAATTTAAAAGATCTCTGATGCTGGGGGCTCTTATGGTCAAGTTTTATTTGAAAAAAGCCGAACGTTGAGGATTATGGCCAGAAAAATGCCAATCTAGCAACCGTGGTTGTCAGAGCAGAAGGCATAAGTCGGGTTCAACCGGAGCAGGTTTTTGTAATGAGGCAGATAGGAAGAACTTAAAACACTGGCGCATCTTTGTCAGCACGCATGCAATATTCTAAACCGGTGTTTCTCAACGAAAGCCCCGCACACAATCGGCAAAAGAATGACGTTAATGGGCGTCTGTGTTGAGACAAACGTTGCTCGCTGCGTGCGCTCCGTCAGTGACGGATCAAGTCACCATTGACACAAGATGTTATCGCATCGATCTTCAAAGCTCCAGAAGCCTTTGTGATGCTCAACCGAAACTTGATGCTACAAGCCAGTGCTTTTGAAATTTAACTTGCTAATTAGCAGCATAAATTGGGGAAAAAGTTGCGTGTTTCTCAGATCTGGAAGTTTGTGGTCCCTCAAAATGGAGAGCTTAAGGCTCTGGTATGCGAGTTGCATTTGTTGCATTGCGGTAACTCTTCATCGCGCACTCACTGAACCGCGAGTCATTAACTTATTTTGATAGAAAATGAGTGCATTTTATATTTTTCCATATGATATGCATAATCCCGGATGAGAAAAAGTGAATTTCTCCTACCCGTGCATCGCACTTTTGAATCAAATCATAGTAAGTTTCTTACGCGATGAGCTTCAGATTTCCAAGCAGTAAGAAGGTATCAAATACTTTGATAGGATAAAATTTTATGGCGGCATGTTCTTCAAATGTTAATACGTCGTTCATTAGATGCCTTTTGTGTGTTTTCATTCCCACAACGCGGCTGAATTCCAAATCATTCGAAAGAATTCCAAAGCATCACATGTTGATACGTATTGATGACGCTTTTCAACTTCTGAGTTTTTTGTCAATGATTCGCCAGTTCTACGTACGCTTACATTACTTGTACAATATATGTTTCTTAATGAAATATCATGAATGCTTGTCAACTTTTTTTTTAATTAGTATTCGTTAGCGTTTTCAACATTTTGCTCTTCACTTCCTAATCAGCGATCTTTGATATCTATTCGCCTGAGTAGGTACAGAAATTTAATTCATTTAAAATTTTAGACTGAATTAACCCGCATTTCCATTCACGATGTAATTATCATTGGCTACCAAGCTCTGTACGGAATTTCTCTTTAATAATTATAACCTTCAGGTAATTTGAACGCAAATTAAAGTAAACCGTTAATTTGAGAAAATTCGGGCTAAAAGTAAAATCGAACGTCTTCTTTATAACACAAGCGTTACTTCATTTACGTCACGCATCTGAGTGAAAAAGAGGGTTAGACATGAATGATTCCTAGAGAAATTCAGAAACAATCAAAAACGGCGTGTGGTGAATCTCACAAAATTATTCAGTGCAGGCCATAAAGGAAGACTAACTGAATTGTGTGAGAAAAAATCGTATGGCTTTAGTTTTAGCTTATAGCTTTCTTATAGCTTATAAGAAAGAATGTTATCGCTGTCCTCATACTTCAGCTTTAGATAAGCTCCAGCCTTCTGTCTTTTGTGTTCACTTTGCTCCTTTCATGCCGTCATTATTATCTCTTCTCCGCCTATTCTACCTCGTCCTTCATAATTTACAGCTCCTATACGCAGGGATCCTGTGAGGGAACACATCTTGTGCATAGATTCCAAGTTTGCTGCAGTCCATACTTAACGGTACCTTCTCTTCGCTCATTGAGATCGCCATCGTTGTGGCTAGGGAGTCAAACTGATTAAAAAATAACAATGGCAATAATTCAAACGACTGATAAGGAAAATAGTAATAATGATAATATTGCTGTTCACTGCACGGTTTAGCAAATGAGTTTGGCCGTCCAAGTTGCCGGACATTTGTAGCTCCGAGCTATTTAATAGAAGTTCCTCGTCGAAGGCTTAAACAAACCCGAAAGCACACCAACATCAGCAGTTCTAGGCGTGCAACTTCTGCTCAAAAGTTTAAATGTTTTATTAAAATTAAAATTCAACGACGTTCTGTGAAATTTCACCCTGCAATTCGATTTAATCATCTCTCATAGATCATGCGTACAAGTATATATACACACACATTCCATTTGATCATTTGATATTCGCGTGCAGATATTCTTTGCGCATTAAAATTGGTTTTTAAACCTGGCTTATTATTTTGAATGATTATTGGTCGACGACCAGTTTGTCTGTGTCGGTAATAATTCATATAACCTACCCTTAGCTTCAGTGCATATATGGCTTGCTTAACTACATTGGTCGCGCAGGTCAAACCTATGCAGACGTTTGCACTAATTCATAATGAATACGATTTATAGTCAACAATAATTCTTATGCACAGACAAGCTTGTCACAGACCTTTATGAAGATAGCTCAGTCTCCTTCGTATACAAAACATTGGATATCTAAGCCTTGAGGAGTGTTCGGAAACGCCATATTATCTTCAGCAATGCACATAGTCGTCCTGTGCATTGATTTTCTTCACTAATTTTTTAAAGAAAATGACCACACGTATAGCAATTTTCGCCATGCTTTTCATTTTAAGAATCAGGCACATAGTGTATGTTACCATCGATGTCAATGATTTTGAAGTGCCTCCGATAAGTTTATAAAATATTAAGCCTAATATATCTCGTATTGAACAATACATTCGCATCACTTTTTAAGCCTTCGCTGTTCTTGAAGAATGGTGGCTTGTAAGATCATTACATTTCTTCTCTCGACCAAAATTACCTCCATTTCATGAAAATGCGCGAGTTATATACATGCCCGAAAGTAAAACTCGAAGATCTTTCTAAATAAAAACGCTTTAGTTCGGGTCATATGTGAGAACACAGCATAAATATTGATTATAAATCCGTGATAGTTGTTAATGTGGTCAATAATTTCAGGAAGCAGTAAATTTATCGTCGCCCGTGGATGTAGTGCTGCAACTTCTCATCTTGCAGCGCAATTTACAGGGCAAACCTGCCCCTTCTGTAGGCGTGCGTTGCTCTCAGCTGCAATGAAAGTTTCTTGAAGACCAGCCATTCTCTGCAGCCTGGCTAATCAATGGCCTGCCGCTCGTATAATTACACACTAATAAAATATCTGCAGTGGATTGCCCTAACCGCAGGTCGAAGATCAGCCTCGATCTAATAAAAGGAATCGACGAGTTCTCTGTGTGTTCGCACACGCGTCTCATTCTTGGCGAGTCGCTGGGGTTGGTTGTTCACTTTACAGTTTACGAGCTGGGTCCCATGATGGAAATATACAGACGTCTTAATAGATATTACCCTCTACTGGCTCGGCTTCCTTCATCTCTGGGAAGTGTGTCTTGGGTACAGTATTGCAGGGACGAAACTTGGCTGTGTGGGATGAGGTAGTTGCCGTAGTCGCCGAGTTGATTTCGAATTAGCACGTCATTTTCGTTGGTTAATTGAGGACGATGTGGAAGTAGAGTTTTGAAGTCATTTAAGGTAGGTGCATTTTTAATTTGAATTTACCGCTTCAACGCGATTATAGGAACCAAGTAACGCTGATTAGAGGATGATCTGGAAGTGTGAGTTCATGTTAGTTATGTTTATTTTTTAATTTGAATCGGCTGCTTCGACACAGTTATCAGAACTGAGGGACGAAAGTTTTTCTCTATTCGATATATTGCTGATTACGAACGAATATCCGCGTGATTTTTTATTTTTAATAATGAAAGCAATTTTTTGCTCTATAGCTGCAAGCTTTCTCACATCATGTGAGTTAATTCTCCTCATCATTCTATGTTTAATTTCACAAAATAATTATTTTCTCAAGACACAGTCAGTTACCGCAACAAAAATTGTCACGAGAACTTGTGAAAAAGAAAAACCGCTCCTAGAAAATCGGGCACCAACCAACCGCATTAGAGAAATTCGATGCTGGAAGAATTCTTCCAATTTGCCCTCAGAAAGGTTCAATCCGGGCACTCACTCGTCCCTCTTCCAAGCCATCCGAGCGTTTAGAAATGGTCTCATTTTTCGAGAATTTTCCAGAAAATTTCCGGCTGTCGTCAGTGTTGGCGTCGCTGGACTCGGTTAATGAAACACGGCTCCGTGAACCGCCAACGGTAACCTCTCGTAACTCACACCGTAAAAGAGCAGATTTTTTCCGCACTTCGAGCTAGAAAACTCAAAGTTCTCCTTCTTCTCTTCTTCATTTTGAGTCGAAGACTAAAGCCAATGTTCGCAGCTTAGCAAAATGAAGAGGAAATTGACCGTACACATTCTGGTTGAAGTCCGCTTTATAACAAACCACTTCAAAACCTTTCGTACACCCGGAAGCAAATCATAAGCGTGCCTCTCGAGAGACTTCACGTCAGTTAGCCTTTGATGTCGCGTGTCTTCTGTTGTCATAAATGCATGCTTCTATTGTTTGCTTCAGAGTCTGCATTTCTAATCAAAAGTTGCATTGGGGCGGCATAGAAGAAGGAAGATCGGTCGGGTTTCTTCAAAGTCGAGCTGCAATATTACCGTCCCAGTGTCTTTTCATCTCTAAAGTCTTTTGTTCCGTGTCCTCTCAGATTGATAAGCCCGTTAAATATTGCCTGCTATTTTCCTCGAGCATCACACGACAGTGCATAAATATTTTCATACAATATTTTAATGGATGCCCGTAATATTCAAGATCTCAAAGCAAGTGATTAGATACCTTGGAGGACGAATAGGTCTATCATCACAGCTTGGGCTGCAATTATAAGTACCCTCGCTATAGCTCTAAACTTTTGGTTATTTTTGGGATTTCAAAGCAGGAATAACTCTAGACTTTTTGTGCGTCGTTAGGTACGTTAAAACAATCTCAGGCTGCCGGTAACGACGGATTTAATTTAACAAAAATGATCCGTTAAATGAAAGTCAAGCTTAGTTGCCAGGAACGACAGATTTTATTCGATAAAAATGTTCTAAATAATAACTATTCAACAATAACATTTACATGATGAAATATTTTCGATTTGAAAGTCTAATTCATACAAAAATAACTGTTGATTCGCGGTTGACTCCATGCACCTCAGGAGGCATAGGTTTTCTTGATTTTTATACGCTTATCCATTTCAACAATGACTGGTGCCCAGAGTGGAGATATTCTTATGCTACCTCAGCTATATGTCGGCCTTCGGGGCTCCAATCTTTCCTGCCCATTTTTTTTTTTTTGTTTGTATGCTTTCTTTGCTTATCTTTTATAATTTTTTGTTTTCTTTTTCATCTTAACTTGCTGTTTTTATTCACACAGCATCCTGTAAGGGAACACAACTTGTGCGTAGATTATCTGTTTATAAAGTCCACACTAAATAGTCTTTTCTCTCTGCTCTCATCAAATCGTTTTGCCTTCGTAATCGTTTTGGCAATGAAAACTAACAATTTATGAGGATTCATGGATGTCATAGATGATATTTTTCTCCTGCAGTACGAAATAAAGCTTTGTTTCTTTCTGTCCTTCAATTGCAATTCATTCAAGAGTTGGAACTAACGGAATTGAAGGCAAGAAAAAAACCTTCATTTTAGCATTTAATTCATTAATAAATTTATGTAGGAATTCTAGATCAGACTTGAAAATAACGCCGTCTTTTTTTTGAAAGCACGAGTACGTCAGTTGAAAAAAAAGCGTCGTCTTCACATGCAATTTTCGGTCAACATTAATGCTTTTATCCTTTCTTCGACTGCATGCTTGTTGCTTATTTTTTATTGAGGAGACATAATCTCCGGTATGCTCAATGGCTTGTTAATGTATTCTATATTTAAGTTTTAAAATAAAGAATTATTATGTGAGAAAGTTAACGCGTCAACGTACGCCGTTTGCGCGCAGAAGCTTAATTTCAGCTTCCCAGAAGTGCGTTCACATTCAACGCGTTAGTTCTGTGTTTGTCTTCAGAATGCTTTGAAATGACACATTGCAGTCGTCAGCGCGAGGCAAAGGCAGGTAACGTCATGTCAACACGTGATAATTAAGCAGTACAGGAGCGAAATGCTTCACTTCTTCTATCAGTGATACGAGTACAACCATAAAGTGTGTACCCTTAATGAATCTAATTGTATTATTTGATGTGTTAATTATTGTAAGCAAATATTTTGCATTGCACTTCTCATTATTCCGATATTTTTCACAAGTTTCTAGAAGTTCTTGTTACTTCGGCTTACTTGCTCCCATTGATATAGCGGTGTGCCCGCAAGGAAAATGAATCACGGTTTAACTTGTTATTTTCTAACATAAATGCTCACGTTTAAGGGTACCGTCTGGGTAAAAAAAAAAGTCTGTTATTTATGGATGGATTTCTCTGAAATTGTCACAGTAGGTGTGAAATGATTCATAGATCATTTGTTATTTCGACAAAATTTCTGTAGCTGCACTTTTTTTTTTTTTTTTTTTTTGAAAAATATGATAAAATAAGGGGGTTATGTAAAATCTATCTCCTTCTACAATTTTGAAGTTACAGAACCAGTATTTCGTTTTTAGATTGCTTATATGTCTATATAACCATACGCAATAGGGAATTTTGATAACTTCTTTTTGTGGATTTTGGGAATTGAAAAAAAAAATTATGTATTTTTCATTTTTTTTTCATGTGGTGTAATTTTTAAAACAATAAATGTATCAAAAAACGCTATTGCATATGGATACACCTTGCTAAGCCCTATCGAATGGTATATAAACCATTCTTGTAGCTCTAAAATTGTGGAAGGAGATAGATTTGAGAAAACCAATATCAAGTTTCCAGAAAAACGTGTTTTTTCACAAAAAAAAAATTTTCTTTTTATCTTTTGAACTACAGGGTTTTCTACAATAAACTCTTGAGCGTTTGTAGCTCTTTTCAAGCCCTTTTGATTGATATAATTTACGTTGCTGTAGCTCTGTAACTCTGGGAAAAAATAAACAACAAAAGGGAATGGGTGCAATTCTTGACAAAAAAAATTTTTAATTTTTAATTTTTTTCCACCAAAATACGTTTTTTTGTCTATTCAACTCCTTTGTTTTATAGGTCTTTTCAAGCCCTTTGGATTGGTCTGCTCACCACTGCTGTAGCTATGATACTGCAGCTGTCATCGAGCTATGAAGGAAAGCTGCGGTATCATAGATACGGCAGAACAGCTAAATTCTGAAATTGTCAAAATTTCATAAAAAATATTTATTCAGCCTTAGAATGTTTCGTTTGAATAATGGAACCACTTTGAGTAGCCCATGAACGAACTATAATGCCATTCCCGCAGAGAAACGCTAAATTGACTCCCAATAATGAGGGGGGGAGGGTTCAAGGTCACTCCACCCCCATTGCTTCACGCACTATTCGGAGTAGACGTAAACGGAAAGTACCAATGGAAGCGCAAGAAAATCCTCTATAAGATGCATATAAAAACAGAAAATCAACACATATCCTGATTTCTACCCAGACGGTCTCCTTAACACATTTGCTTTGAAATCTATACTATAATAAGAGCCGCGTCCGTCCGTCGGTCGGTCGGTCCGAATTTGAGTCCGAAGCAGTGTGCGATGAGCGTATCCGTGATACAAGCTCCAGTCCTAATATTTTGACGGGCCGTGTTCACGCGGCCTCATCAACTCTCGAGGTATTGTATTTTTAATTTCTTACGGCCTTTCTCTCACTTCGCCCTCTTTTTTATTTCAAATAAAGGGGGGTGGATTATGTAGTCTACAATAAAAGTTTCGTAAGACGTGGTGAATAACGGATTTATGTTTTTATGCGCCGTCAACCAAATAAAAATTATACAATGAAACTTAGCGAACAACCCCTCTCGATGGGAATAAAATACTTACATTCAAGTTAATCTATTCGATAATATGAGGGATGTCTGTCTCTCTGTCTATCTGTCTGCGATGAGCCTGTTGAGCGTATCTGTGATACAAGCATCATCAACTCCACAATTTCCAGTGCATTGATCCATCAGATTCGAGTAGGAATGAGTATCACGTGATTTCTTAGGAAATAGGACGTGTGTCATGTGATTTTTCGAACGTTATTATACATTTTTGACGGGCCGTGTGCCCTCGACCTCATCAACTCTCGAGAGATTTAATGTTTTTATTTCTTACGGCCTTTCTTTCATTTCGCCTTCTTTCTTATTTCGAATAAAGGGGGGTGGACTAGTTAATATCAATTGTGCTGTAGAAGAAGTTATAGGCATAGCATATGCATAAAACTAAAGGGGATTGAAAAAATATAGATCATTATACGGCGTATAGGTCATTATACGGTCAATATACCGCATCAAGAAATTCATCTCTACCAACAAAAGGTTGCGGTCAAGTGCCGTACATCGATTATCGTGAAATCGATGTCGTAATCAACGCTATTAAGAGTTTTATGAATTTATAAAATTTATCAATTGTTATTTTAATTTTCAATTAAACGTTTTAATTCAATACTTACATGTTACTCTATTAGTTAAACGTTTTAATTTATAATATAACGTTTATATTGATTAATCAAACGTTACTTTATTATTTAAATGTTTTAATTTATTAATTAAACGTTTTTAATGATTGATCAACCGTTGTTTTAGTAATTAAACGTTGTTATATAGATTTAAAGCGCCCCTACCACATGGAATGAAGGCACGCCGGCCGAGCGATGTGCCATGAGCGGGCCGGGTGGCAGACCTCAAACGCTCATCCATCACAACCTCGCTCATCCAACATTGATTGTAATTTCCTGGAATATTCATCCCCGCATCCATCTATCAGTCATGTCGTCTGCACGCTAAATTGCTTCGAAGCTTTTCATGTAATTACTAATTATTAACAGTTTAATAGGAATGGCGGCTTGGCTGTTATTTTCTAAATAATTTTTGACATCCATTCTGGGTCATTTTATGCTTAATCAATCGTAATTTGAGAACTTTTGACACCTGGTTTGTGATATTCTTTAATGAGTAATTGGTTGTTTTAACAACACCCACACAGCAATGTGAGAGCGCAAATTATGTAAGAGGATTGCCTCGGAGATGCGTCTGTGTCTGATACGAGGTCTTTCATTTCTACATTGAAATTTAGAGTGATTTATCGTGTATTGTTTGAGTTTTTAATGTACTATAACCGCGTGTGGTGAGAAAAAAGTATGACTGTGAGTGGTGAGAAAAAGAAATAAAGAGTATAACTGTGAGTGCTGAGAAAAAAGTATTATTGCGTGTGGTGCGAAAAAAATATAAAAAGTATAACTGTGAATGCTGAGAACAAAGGTATAATTCTGTGTGGTGGGAAAAAATTGCAACTGTGTGATGTGTGATAAGGTAAAAGTCGTGGGCAGAAATAATATCGGAGATCATTAGCGAATTCTGTTCTCTGGTGTAGAATTTCCAATTAGAGAGAATCGACCGGTCACATGAATTTCGTTTCGGAATTGATCGCTATCAAATATTTCTGTCCAGGGCGTCAGAAAGACTCATGCCTGAGCTTAAAGTTAATTAAGGCCATAAAGGCTTAATTAGTACCAAGCAGGTTTATGGTAGAGCTTGACATTTATGAAAGCCATACATGTGAACTTGGTTGGGAGAATGGCCAATGGCTTCGGAGTCGAAATAAGATTCTTGTTTTATTGTTGAAAAATCATATAAATTCAAAGCTGCAACTACAATAAAGTTTGTTCGCATTCTAAATTACGATTACGAAAAAAAGTTCTATTCTTTCATAAAAGTCCGGGAATCGCTCATCTCTCACTTTCCTTATCCTCATAAGCGATAGGAAAAGATAACTAATTTCAATCCACTGCACTTGATTTACTCGCATTTCATTCACTTGAACTTTCATTCTACCAACTACGAGTTATTATATTCTTAACCTTAACATCTTAGGTGAAATCATAGATTTTTTATTCAGCGATAACATCGTTAAGTGGAAAAAATTCAAATTGAACAGTGATCTGTGTACTTTTCTTTCGGCTTCAACCGATAGCATTCGCTGATTTGCGGCAATTATCCTCGTCATTTTCTCATCATTTTGTGAAATTCTCGCGCCTTTGCGTGTCTGATCGAAGTTCTCCTCTAAAGTGCTACACGAGAGCAACAAATAATTTCCCTCTAATTTCATCGGACCAATATTTCAAATTCTTTCGAGGCCAAAACAGGCCAACGGATTACGTGTTGGTAGTCTATTTTTATCTTAATTGCTTGGAAGCTGTCTTTATTGCAAGATTTCATCCATTTTAATCAATTGTCTTACGAATAAATTCAATGTGAATATTTTTTAGCTCCGCAGCTCATGAACAACTGCCGTTCGCTCAGCTGCTCTTTACAGATCGAGTAGGTTACTGTAATTCCTATTATTTATAATGCTCGGAATAACCAACGCAAAACAAAGAAACAATTGCAATTAATTTCCAATGCTTCTTTTGATCTTTCTACTCAATAAAACAGATAATCAAATTATATCTTACTGAGTGGTCCGTCGTTAAGCCACAGCGGCGTAAGCGCAATCGTTTGTATAGCATCCTGAATCGAGTGCTGATTACCCCAATCAAACCGTCTAGACTAGAGCCCGAGTCCTACTTAGTCATAGCCCAAAACACCCCTCACTCACTTCTTTATCAGAGGTAATCTTTTGTGATGATGCAGCGCAGCGAAGGAATTTCCTGCAGAGGAAGTCACTTGATAAGAAACAGCATTGCACTCCTTGTTCAGACGCCGTCTTTATCAGTGACGTAATTGGCACGATCCTTTTATGGGATCGAATTCGATCGGATTGCTAGATCCTGCAAGCTGCTCATCTTGCGCTCGGTAGCGCTGGCTTCAGCTGCGTGCTGGTGTGCGTGTCCTCTGCAGCTGGTGCAAACAGTTTTTATCCCATCACTCATGTTGCGTTATGAGGTCAAGGAATGCTATTACACCACGTATATTGCATATGCAAATGAGTTTTTTGAGTGAGAGCGAGGTTTGCTATTCATAAGTAGAAACAAGCGTTCTGCCAGCATTGCAGTGATGCGAAGATTCGTTGACGTATTGCAATTGCGCGTACAAACCATGGTGTGAAATGACGACTCGAACTTGGACAAATTCTCGAGTGGATAACTTTACCACAACCATTGAACCAATATTTGTTCAATTTTTTTTTTTGAGCGTTACAATACTACTTATTTAAGAAAAATAATGATAAATTAGCTCAAGTAAATCATATTTTATCAAATGATTATTTTATATCATTTTAATTATATTATATTATATCATATTATTATAATAGGTATTTTATTACTCTATAATCATTTTATATTCCAAGAGCAAAACGATGTTTTCTTCCATAGAAAAGTTATTCAGCGTTTGCGCCCCGCATTGTTAGTAAGAAGTAATGGCTGAAACTTTCTCGTGAGGTGAAAAAGTTTTATTTTACTGGAACCAATTTTACTGAAATGACAATAAGCGATGTAAGATCACTGGAGAATTTCAGCAGAACGGAAAGGGTCATCTGTCTCGGAAATTCTTAAATATTGAACACTAAACGAGACAATGTCGCTAATTTTTTTGTTGTTTGTTCAAGACTCTTAGTGGAAAAGACCCTAATATTCATTAGTAAAGGTAATGAGTAACCTGACGCATTTATAATCATGAGAACGCTTTATAAGAGTCTATTCACTGTCCATGCTTTCCTAAGTGAGGATTGCTGCTTGCGTTGTAAATTTGAACAATTGAGAGTAAAATAATAAGCTTGAGTTGCAGAATCTCCCTCGCCAAAATATAACAAAATTCGCAGATGGAGTCTTTGACGACAACAATTCTTTAAAACTCCGGCAATTGTTTCGAAATGACAAACTTCCCATCACGAACCATACACTTCTTATTTTCACGTAATATTTTGACGGGTTCTGTAATCTTTTTCACTTCAAACTCATCTGAGCCAAGTTAACATGCAATTGTAAACACAAAAACATTATCCCATACAAATGACTTTTCTGTTCGAAAATTCCGCATTCAATATCCTTTACCTTATACTGTACAGTGGCTACTCCAAGTAGCTTTCAAACGGAAACGGAAAATCATTCCCACTTAATACAGCTTCTTTAACTAGCTGTAAAATGAAAATGATAAATTTTCAGTACGTAATGCAGCTTCTTTAACTAGCTTCAAAATGAAAATGGAGAATCTTTTCCACGTAATTCATCTTATTTACCTAACTTCAAGTTTAAATAAAGAATCCTTTCCACCAAATGCAGCTTCTTTAAATAGCTACAAAAAAGCAAAAATATAAAATATTTCCCACGTAATTTTAACACAGAAATGAAGAATCTTTTAAATCTCATGCACCTACTTTCCGCCTCACGTGGCTACTCCGACCAGCTTTAAAACGGAAACGGTGAATCTTTTCCAGCTCATG
The DNA here is from genome assembly GCA_030386875.1 of Morinoia aosen. NCBI lineage: Eukaryota > Metazoa > Arthropoda > Malacostraca > Amphipoda > Talitridae > Morinoia > Morinoia aosen. Next base: position 87,546,376 of record CM059562.1, on the reverse strand, counting down.
CCTCTTTTTCGCATATTTCTTCGTAGCGTTGGAGGCGTGCGTGCGTGAAGTGAAGAGGAGAGGAAGGCGTGGTCGGCAGTCACGCCACAGCGGCCCTGCATTACAGGGCCGAATTAAATGTACCTTGCGGTTACACTTAGACGGCACCGCTCATTTCGGTGATGGCTTCCTGGTGCGTGCTATCCTGGTGAGCTTAATGGCCTAAACTGAATATTTCCGTACTCGGTGAAGCAGAGTGCTTCTCCCTTTCAAAAGATTACTTTTTGTCTGAATTTAACTCGGTGACGCAAAATACTTCTCCCTTTCAAAAGATTGCTTTTTGTCTCCCTTTCAAAAGATTACTTTTTGTCAGAATTTGAAATGCCCTAGTATTTGGGCTGTGAAAACGCATTTCCCATGTGAGGTTTCTACACTATGAAATTAGCGTGCGATGTTTAGCACTTTCGGTTCGTGAGGTAATGTTAACTTTAAATGCTCTTAAAACATTTGAGAGATTTTTCGTGATCGTTTGCCTCGAAAACGAATCTGAATTCATGATTTTCTATCCCGGACTTTGCAGCTATAACCCTTTAAATTTTTATTTATTTTGCACTACTAAAACTTCAGCTCGGAGGAAACCTTCCTTTGTAAATTGTGATCAAAGATGATGCAAGTTCAGTTTGCTTCTCGACTCGACGTACATTTGATGCCATAAAAGCCGGTATAGATATTCGTGTTGAAGTCGCTTCGCTATAAGTAAATTGAAACAATAGGCCTTCAAGCTTGTCTTTGAAACGTTCTTATAACAAAAATGCAGAGTTAACTAGGCATTTTTTTATGAGAACGTTTCAAAGACAGCTCAAGAACCAGTTCTGGGAAGTATTTTGAGCTCTGCCTGTGTGTAAAATATGAAAGTTATAAAGCGTAAGTCAGAAACAATTTCGACAGAATATAAATGTTACATTTTAATTATTATTATGAGAGGGTCGGAGCTGTCAACGATATAAAAGACTTTAAAATAACGACGTTCTGCAGCTTGAGCTTGGTTATTTTTTAGTCGAAAGTTCCTTGCGAACTTGCAAAGCCCACGCAGTAATTTATCAATAGCAAAAAAATCGTCAGCTCTTAGCTTAAATGGAGGTTCTAGTGAATTTGAATTTAGCTTGATTCATTATTCGCTTATTTAACAAAGTAAACTGCGTGGCCAATTTTAAAATTTAGCAATAAACTTTAGCACTAAATTTATTCATAATTTTAAGAGTTGAAGCGCTTCAAGTGAATTTGAATTTAGCTTGATTCATTAATTGCTTATTGAAGAAAGTGATCTGTGTGATCAATTTTCCATTTTATAATTTAAAAGTTACCCATATCAGTGCGGGGCCAATTCTAAAATTTAACAATAAACTTTATCACTAAACTAATTCATAACTATTATAGCGCCAACGAAAGTCTGAGGGAAATCCATGAGCTCTATGAAGCTCCACATTGCGCATTTATCAACCATGTGTTTTCAATGCACATTCATGAGAAAGAAAAGCGTTTTCTGCGTCAAAATTATGAAATGACCACATTCAAGGCCTCATCTGAACAAATACTTCATTCAAAGTTTTAGCATGTTTTTTTTAGTACTCCTCAACACTCGCAGAGTTTAATATGAATAATTTTTTCAGTTTTGAAGATCCTCCTGCATGTGTAACTGCCAAAAGATGTGCGGTCCCGAAAATGGATGTGTGTTTTGCAAGTTAAATGGTTGGTTTTTCTGAAGAATCACAGCAAAATCGGTGTAAAATTGTAAAGTATTTACGAAACTCATGAGCGTGCTCACATTTGCAACCGTTATCACAGATCGAGGCATGAAGACATACATCACAATCAGGCGCGAGAAGAAAGTGTGTTCGGTTTATTGAGCTACGCAACAATGGCATTAAAACATCCCCAAACTTCTCTCTAAATCCTTCTAGTTTTCGAAATAAACGCCGGTAAAATGGTGCATGATAAGTACACGAGGCTGATCTGAGTAACATGTGATCATTTTTTGTTGAATCAATCTAACACTGGATGATAGTATAGTGAAATCGCTTTTATGCCGTTCAAATATTAATCCCCAAGAAAACACACAAAAAGATGCAATCGCTGGCACTTTTCGAAGCGGAAAGGAAATTTTATACGTGATGGAATAGGAGACTTGAATGACGTTTTTTGCCCGTACCTTCGTCGCCTCAGCTGTCTTCTATGAGAACTGCTGCCGCTGTGTAAATATTGTCGCTGATTTTGGTGCCCTCTGTGTTGTGGTGACGTAACTTATTTCTTGACTCAACAGGCGCACTAGGATCGTGGTAGACTAGGACTTAATTGCACTCTTCGTTAGGAGCACTAGGACTTGGTTGCAGTTTATGTTTTCGGGTATTTTTCCTTTATATTTTTTCCTCTCCTTTTTAAACTCACGGTATCTACATACAATATTCGCAAAGTGTCCTGTGTGGGAACTGATCTTGCGCATAGATTCCTCGTTTTCGACAGCCCATACCAAGTGGCCCTACGGCTTCTCACTCTTGAGATCGCCTTTGTTGTGGTTATGGAGTTTTGAACTACTTTAATTATAACAAAAATATATTTTTCACTGGTTTCATTTAAGTTGCTTTCGGCTGCAAGCAAGTGGGTACATGCTTTAGGATAAATAATTTCACGAAAGTAAAATCCCCATTCCATGGATTATAACCTTAACAATCACCATTACATAATTTTCTATTAATTTTAGTCTTAACATTCACCATTATATCATTTTTAAAAGATTATAATTTTAACATTAACCATTATGTTACTTTCCATGCTTAACATTCACCATAATATTATTTTCCATGTATTTTAATCTTAACCTCAACATTATTATTTTTTTTTTATACTTTGTTCTTTGTATTAATTTTTTTCCGTGGATTTTAATCTTAGCATTATGCTTTATTCATTTAATTGTCTAAATTTTTTCTATAGATTATAATCTTAACATTATACTTTGATCATTTAATTGTATTAATCATTTTCCATAGAATATTTTTTTCACATTATACTTTTCTGTATGAATTATTTTCCACAGATTATAATCTTAACATTATACTTCGACCTTTGTATTAATTATTTTCCATAGAATATAGTCTTATCACTATACTTTGTTCTTTGTATTAATTATTAACCAAAGTTTATAATCTTCAGATACCCCATTACACTTCGTTCTTTTCATTATTTTATTCATTTACTGAGCTCACGTACGCTCTAAAGTGTCTCCAGGGAGTCTCTTTCCCACGTCCCGGACGCAGAGCTTCTCATCGTTGGCTCAGCCGTGTTGATTAAAGGCCTCGGCTCCTTCAAACAACTTATTGGGACCACAAGAATCTAAAAGACAGTCTCGGCTTGCAGCGCCAGCACGCGATCGCTCAAAAGAATATCTATAAGCCTGAATTATTGTGCGTCCACTGCTGCCTCCTGGCTGGTAAATGTTGTGGATGTGGCTTAGTGTATGGTGACGTGTTGCGTGTGTAGCCATGTGATGTGCGTGTGTATTGGCTTGGTGCATGGTGTCATGTTGCGTGTGTAGTCATGTGGTGGCTTAGTGTATGTTGGCGTGTTGCGTGTGTAGCCATGTGGTGGCTTAGTGTATGGTGACGTGTTGCGTGTGTAGCCATGTGATGGCTTAGTGTATGGTGACGTGTTGCGTGTGTAGCCATGTGATGTGCGTGTGTATTGGCTTGGTGCATGGTGTCATGTTGCGTGTGTAGTCATGTGGTGGCTTAGTGTATGGTGGCGTTGTTGCGTGTGTAGCCATGTGATGGCTTAGTGTATGGTGACGTGTTGCGTGTGTAGCCATGTGACGTGGCTTAGTGTATGGTGACGTGTTGCGTGTGTAGCCATGTGGTGGCTTAGTGTATGGTGGCGTGTTGCGTGTGTAGCCATGTGATATGGCTTAGTGTATGGTGACGTGTTGCGTGTGTAGCCATGTGGTGGCTTAGTGTATGGTGACGTTTTGCGTGTGTAGCCATGTGGTGGCTTAGTGTATGGTGGCGTGTTGCGTGTGTATCCATGTGATGTGTGTGTGTGTGTAGTGGTTTGGGGTACGATGACGTGTTGCGTGTGTAGCCATGTGATGTGTGTGTGTAGCGGCTTAGTGAATGATGACATGTTGCGCGTGTAGCCACTAGCCATGTGGTGGCTTAGTGTATGGTGACGTGTTGCGTGTGTAGCTATGTTATGTGTGTGTGTAGCGGCTTGGCGTATGATGACGTGTTGCGTGTGTAGACATGTGGTGGCTTAGTGTATGGTGACGTGCTTAGTGAGAAGCCATGTGATGTGTATGTGTCTGGAGTATAACGTTGTGATTGGCGGGATTGCGTTGAAATGTATTGGGTGAGAGACGGTTTAGAGGATTGGCGAAATGTGTGTAGGTGGGATGTGTGTTCAAGGTGTCATTGAGGCTATGAAAACCAAACGGCTTTATTTTTCCAGGAACAATAAGTTTTGATAGAAAATCTGTCTGAGAATGGGATATTCGAAAACAAAGCTAAGATCGTTCGTCGCTCCTGCGATATTTAAAGATACAGTTCACAGTACACGATTTACACAGTGAAACTGCTTATGAGATGATATGTGGCGATGCTTTTTGAGGCAATAAGGGTAGGGGAAGTTTGTTTTAGTTTTTATAAAAAATCCACTTTTGTTGACTCTTAACAAGTCCCTTTTAAAGAAAACCACAAATTTAAGAGAGTTCTGAAGATAGAAGGATCTAGAATGAAATAAAACTTCATGAGCAGCATTTCATTAGGCCACGAGCGCTCATTAGTCGCTGCGCACAAGTGACAAACACTAAAAGAATCATCATAATTAAGAATGCCAACCGGGACCGGGCATGCATTGCCCAGAACGGTCACGGACTCACGTTCTTACCTAGAATTTGCAAAAAACAGCGGCCACTCCAGCCTCGGTCGAGAATTTAAGTGCGATTCGGGAAGAAATTGTTCGTGCCCAGGATTCTGAAGCGCTCGAAGTCCTACTGCATTTCTTTGGAATTTGCAGTGCTTGGTTGTCTGCACAGCCTAAATGTGATTTTAGCTGTGAACACGGTCTTTTAAGGCTCCGGAACAGCGACTTACATTGGAGCCATTTATACCCTCAGGGAATGGTTCTTGTTGCAGACTCAGACATCTTCGGAAACTTATTTTACCCATTGAATGCGGGGACTCTATGTCCTCTTATTTTTCCCAAGCGTGAGCAGTGTTTACAGCTGAAAATTTTGTGCGTTGAAACTGTATATTCTGCGTAAATTTGTCAGATTTCCCACTTCATAAAATTTAATTCATGCGCAGTCATGAAACATGTCGACTTCCATTAAATACAAGAGTTTCAAACACTGTCAAAATTCAACCCTTTACCGTCAAAGAGGATTTTAAAATCCACTTTCATAAACAGCTCTAATATATTTTATTCCTAGTGAAATTTGTGTCCTAATGTGTTCTTCGAAGTTCATTGTCGAGTGGCAGTCACTTCCCCGTTGTGATGTCGGTGACTACATGATGCCGGTGCCAGTTTAGTGATGGTGGTTGTGATGACGATAACATGGGTACAAAATACGGACTTCAAAGGGTTAATAATAACGACTTTTTCATACATAAACTTCTCATGAGGGTAGTCTCTTTGTCTCCTCACATTGTGTCCTTGTGTTAGTTATAAGGCATTTGAAAAACCAATGTATAAGATGATAAGTATCAGGCTTGCTTGCTTGAAATAAAGCATCCTTTTTTTAGGGGGCTATACATTGCGTAAAATTATCTGAATTGCAAATATTCAGACAAATGCCACAACATGAACAATAGAACACGCTAAAATAAACCGAAGAATGAGAAACTTGAAATCGGCATTAACATCTCAGCCGCTCGCTCGTAAAGTTTCCCCAAGTTGACCCAAATGATGTTTTGCGTAATGTATCCAAGTTGAACATCGAAAGCAACGTGAGGTCGTCGTGCCGGAAGCAGAAGGTGCAGAGAAGGTGCACAACTGAGAAGCAGGTTAACCTCGTCATAAAACAAGCGCTTTACGCACTGCAAACATTTGCACGCCCTGCTAACTCTGCGGCGTTTGCTCCTCTCCAAAGCTATGGAGGGCTGTTCCGAGTCTGCAGGGCTTCCTTCATACTACAAGTCGTGGCTGATAATCGCGCTCTGGTGTAGTTCTGAGCAACATTAGGGCTGTATGCTGTACAAATAATTTATGCCACCGGATAGGCCGTGGTGTAACGTATAGGCTGAGTAGGCCGTTTACGTCGCGTTACACAATATTGAAACATTTTATTTCAGCACCTGATGGGAACTTTATATTGCAGAAACTCGCTGACGAGCTTAGGTGCTGGTCGTGGGAACCGCGTCATGGTGTGGCAACTGCGTCATGGTGCAGGCTGTGGCAACTGCGTCATGGTGCAGGCTGTGGCAACTGCGTCATGGTGTGGCAACTGCGTCATGGTGCAGGCCATGGCAACTGCGTCATGGTGCAGGCCGTGGCAACCGCGTCTTGGTGTGGCAACTGCGTCATGGTGCAGGCCGGGGCAACCGCGTCTTGGTGTGGCAACTGCGTCATGGTGCAGGCCGTGGCAACCGCGTCTTAATGTGGCAACTGCGTCATGGTGCAGGCCGGGGCAACCGCGTCTTGGTGTGGCAACTGCGTCATGGTGCAGGCCGTGGCAACCGCGTCTTGGTGTGGCAACTGCGTCATGGTGCAGGCCGGGGCAACCGCGTCATGGTGTGGCAACTGCGTCATGGTGCAGGCCGGGGCAACCGCGTCTTGGTGTGGCAACTGCGTCATGGTGCAGGCCGGGGCAACCGCGTCTTGGTGTGGCAACTGCGTCATGGTGCAGGCCGGGGCAACCGCGTCTTGGTGGGGCAACTGTGTCATGGTGCAGGCCATGGCAACCGCGTCATGGTGCAGGCCGTGACAACCGCGTCATGGGGTAGGCCATGGCAACCGCGTCATGGTGCAGGCCATGGCAACCGCGTCATGGTGCAGGCCGTGGCAACCGCGTCATGGTACAGGCCGTGGCAACTGTTGCAGGCCGTGGCACCCTTCGCACGCCTCGCAGCCTGCCACGCACCGAGCGTTCCCCTCGAGCTCCCTGACAGGAGCTCAAAATGGCCACGTCTGCAGCAGAAATTCTATCAAATTTACGACACAGGCAAAGAGTTTATCGCTCAGAAAAATGATCGCGGTTCAGACTCGGCGATACCCTGTAAATTTACTGCAATTCTTGCGCTGGTCGAGTCTGTTTTAAAGATTTACACGAGTTCCGATTTTGGAGCGTCGTTGTTTGTGTGCGGTTGCGACTACGCGAGTTTTGATGGTGGGATGGATTGCACTTTTGAATAAATTAACCGGAACATTTAGCCTAGCATTCAAGTTGCGGGAACTCTTAGAGAAGTGAAACGCAACATTGCAAAGCCGGATAATGTTACACGTTAAAGCAAAATTTCAAATTAGTTACCCGCAATAACCCCATTGCTACCTGGTCCAGCACGCCACCCTCGTCTTTCATTAATATTGAACATTGAATGTGTGATACGTCGCCCAACTCGTCTCGCATTAATATTGTACATTGTACGAGTGATACGTCGCCACCCGTCGTCTTTCATTAATTTTTGAACATCGGCGACCATTTAACAATGCGGAGAGACGATAAGGGAATTCGGAGATGCACCGAGCATTTCCACTGTTCTCTAATGAACCAAACTCTTCATTTCACTGAGGATTTACTTTATAAATTTTAGGCCTAGAACGGTTCAATGGAACCTACTATGAACCCAATATGCATTATAAACGTGCAGAAATTTAGCGAAATTCTTTCAAAAATCTCGCACTGAGTGACGCGAAAAGCGTTAAAGTAGAATCTGACCACCAGTTACGGAAACAACAGCGCCAAAATTCAACATATCATAAAAAATATCTACTCAAACTGCAGTCTTGTCTCTCAATCTCTGAATTTATAAAGTCGTAATGTGATTTGAGACTTGTATTTCAGAAAAAAATACCCACTTTAGCTGTAGTCTTATTGATCAATTTATGAATTTTCATAGTCTTAATGAAGTTTTAGGCTATTCTTATGCATGTTTCCGTTACTGCAAATTGTAATAATAACACCCGGCGGCAGGGGAGTACAAAGCACTGAAATAAGCCTTTACGGCTCGTAATTATTACTATGAAGCAACAAAGCTCATAATTATTAATGAGGTTTATCACATGCATCTTAATACCTGCTGATCAACGGAAATATAAAATGATCATGCAAATTCTACTCCGCCCCTTCTTCGCTAACCGGCTTCTGAACAGAATACCCATAAATAATCATATACTAGTTCCTTGCCCCAATATGTTGTAGGATTTAAATGGGTCATTGAGAGCGTTAGAGAAACGTCCCCACCTCTCCTGCATTTGATAATAAATTCAAAAAGACTTCAATCTCAAAAACATGCACTGGAAGCTATCATTTAATCATCAGATCCTGCAGACTGAAGCACTGAAGGGAGACAGAATTGGATTAATTTTGAACACATTTCTATGCACATCTGGAATGCCTTTTTATCGTAGTTTGATCAAAACTTTTTATTGTTGACAGAAAGACTCGTTCGATAAATAATAGATTTTACCGATAATATTCTATTTCACTACAATTGCTAGATGAGTTTTATCCGTACCACTGTAGCACTTAGTTCATTCTCGGTATAAAATAACTAAAATCCATACCTGCTGCATCGTAAGTGAAGATCATCGCAATATTACGGGACTTATGCCTCTCTTACGTGGAAAAAAGACATAAACTAGACAAGCTTTCAAATATTCTTCGCCATACCTTCTTCGTCTTTTCTTCCCTTAATTTCCCACACACTTTTTCTATGCCAGGATATCCTCTGTGAGAACCCAGTTTGTGCATAGATTCCATATTGCTTTCAGTCCACACTGAAATGTTTCTTTTCTTTCCTCTGTGAAAGCATCGTTGATATGAAAACGGAACCTTTAACTAATTCCTCCACTACGCTATGCTAAACTTAGCGTCTTACTTAGCGCCTTAACTACATACCCTCAACACCTGCATGATTTATTTCGCTTAATTTACTTGAAAAACCATGCTGACTCATTAGTTCCTTCATCTAAAATTTCTCCAAACACTCTCAGTACATAATTATGCCTTCATCACCTGAAGTTTCACCATCATCTTCTATAACTCATTGTTTTTCGGAATTAAAAAGTCTTTCCCTTTAGTTAAAACCTCTCTAAGTTCTTCTTTTGTACAGTGTAGCCTACATCATCTTTGCCATGATTTGTAATTAGATTTAGATTTTGCTTCTTAGGTTTTTCTAGGTTTCATAAATTTATTACACAACGGGATGTTTCATGAAATTAAAAGACCACCGAATCAAAGAAAAGCAGTTTCAGTGAAAAATGCTTAGAAAGAAACGCTTCTTTATAAATAATGAATGTTGAGCGTTGCCCTAACACGGATGATTTGGACAAACACGCACACGTATAATTTGTCTTCAAGTTACTGCTTACAGCCTGTAGAAGCAATAAAATGAATGAAGCGTAGTGCTGCAGCGTTGGAAAAGCGGAGCAAACTTTAGCGTGTTATATACATCAAACCTAATAATTTCTCTACGGGATTTCCCTTCACTATTGATTGAAAAATTGCTCGCGGAAATAGGTACCACAATTGAACTATATCCCGTATCATCTGAATCACAAGTTTACCATTGTGTTAGCTAAGGCAAAAAAAATTTGTTTACCACTTATTTCTGCACTGGAAACTCATAACTCTTTGCTTTCATTCCGGTTCAAAAGTTGTTCGACTGGCATTATCACTCTTGACAAGCTACCTACGCCGACTAATCATATGAATACGCAATGTTAGGATGTTGAGTCCGAGGTCTCTATCCGCTGGATACCTGCGATCCCAAGATAAAATGACAGACAAGAATCAATTATGCGACAAAAAAATCCCGTTAAGGTTCAGAAGACGAGGGTTAAAAGTCCACCTAGAGCTCCGGTCTTCGAATGGCAGAGAACCTGGAGGGCATTTAAAGCTCAACGCTCTCCATTGGCTGCCATATGCACACCCAGGACCCGTTAGTAATCTTTTCTTGAAGTTCGGACAATCATTTTTATCGTGTTGCCGCACCGAAAGCTGTAAATTTATTCCGGCAGCGTCCAAGTCCGCACTACCCTGCACTTAGCGACCATTACTTCATTTAGAAGCGCTCGTCTTAGCATACGCACGTACCAGCAGCCGACTCCGACCGCCGTCGGATCAGCTTTAGGGACGCTTCAAATTGCCAGTCGGACCATCATCTGATTTGGTTGTTGGTCAAGCAGAGCTCCACTGAGTGAATATATTTATGAGTATTCCACTTCCTAGCTCTCTCAGGACCGTTAGTTTCGCAACCTCACATGAACAGTTTTACGCGCATATCATATCTGCATGCACGTGCCTACTGTGGAATTGTTTTGCCTCTGGCTCGTAAATGTGAGACGTTTCTGGTCACTTGCGGAAGTAGAAGTGTATAGTAAAAGATAATTACCGTATACTTATGTTTCAAGGAATTGCTTGCAAGGGTTAGTGAAATCTGTTAGTAATCGAGTAAGATTTTAAGGAAAGACGTTTATTTAAATATTTTTCAAGTGTTATTATTATTTAATGGCACAAAAGTGGCTTATTGTATGTCAACACCATGGGAAGTCAATGAAATAATAGTAATTTAGTATGCGCATGCGATATATGAGACGTTTTTCACATTTCTTTAAAACGACGTTATAAAAATGAATGCCATCTGATTAAGTTTAACAAACTCATGGACTTGAACATTTAATTTATCAAGCTGAGGAAGTCTGAAGGCTTAGATCATTGCATCGTTTATTTTTTTGTATTCAACTTTTCACACACTCACTTGGTTTGCTCCTTACAGTTCCTATATTACACGGGGCTAGATATTCCCAAAAAAATTAGCATTTGGTGATTTTTTATTTCAGGAACGCTACTTCAGTTTAAAAATAAATTTAAAATGGTCATTCATATGAAAAATAGTTTATCATTTCGGTTTCATTTAGTTTCAGATGTAGGTTTGAAAACTAATTATCTCATGCATCGTAGAATGTAACCTGAAAAGTTTTCCCTCACTTGGGAAAGATGGCCCTTCTACTCGTAAAATATCCATCACTGAAAAGAGTTCATTTGTTCGCGTCGAAACTGTCGTGACATTCCATCTTCTCTAATATAGCGTGGCAAATTTGATTCCATAAAAATAAGTCATTTGCTAAAAGTTCAATGATCTGTGTAAGAATTGAACTATTCATCGTATTAAGTTTAAAATGTCATTCATCTCGTTTTTTCTTACGCTTATTTGCACGCCAAAAATTTTCGCTACATGACCAGCTGTATTCAGGTGAAAATACCACGTATTTTCCGTAATAATTTTTAATTAGGGATATTTTTTGCACTTCAGCCGGTCAACGGTGGGCAGAAAAAAAATGTTTTCCACGTTCGCTTTTTATGAAACGCATTTTTTAATCGTACCAGCCGTCAATTAACGCCTCATCTGATTCATTTTTAAGTTCACTATGCTTGAATAAAGAGGGTAGTAGTTACCAATTCATTTTATGAACTTGAAATTTGGATGTACACTTTCTCGTGCAACGTAGTTATTTTCATAATTTAAACTTCATCTGTCACATATTTCGTAGTTATTGCTACCAAAGAAATTCCTGTTAAATTTTGTAGACTACGCAAAACTTTTGTACCAATCGCATTCAGTTACTCCAAAATTTGAGATTTCCAAAATTCCAAAACTCATGAACTTTCAAATCATCAATCGCATTCTACAACCACAAACTATATTATTTTCATCCCTATCTCATTTCCAAAGCGTTAAAAATAAAAACCTAAACTCCATTTGCGTTAATTTTGCAATCCTTCTATACCTCGCGCGAACGCATGGCCCAAATTTGAAAGCGTCATTCCGATGTCATTTTGTTTGCATTAAATTAGACAGAAGTTGGCGCGGCAGACAGGGTGCGAGCAGCGGCCGCTCGTCGTACGTCATGCAAATTAGAAGCGAGAGGGGACTCTCCTAATGGTACTTCGCATTAAAAAAATGCATTATTTCCCCCTTAAATGGAGGAAAACAGAGGGGGATGGTGTTACTATTTTTACGTAAATCTCCGCACTCATAGTGGATGTAAATTTATGGGTGTATGCCGCCTGCGCTTTGTCCAAAATTGATTAAATTCTTCGTTTTATGACGAATGCCTCGGTGAGGAGGACATGAATCATGTCCTCAGGCATGTTTGCAAAATTGGATGTCTTTAACGAATGCTACTGCACAACATTAGCATAAGTTACTTTGCTGCGTTATTTATGAGCTACGAAATATCATTCATTTTCAAACTTTTAGAGTACTATATCTGTACACCTCGCACCCAATCTCTTTTATGCGACGGGTTTCTTCTGATGCAGGACTGTATCGGTGTAAAAACTTTTCTTTATAAAACTTAGTTTAAATGAATAACGCTTCGTTGATCACGGTGAGTTACCCATAGTCATATAATTACTTTGAAGTAAACACTAAATTGAGAAATTATTCTTCTCCGTTTCAGAACTGATACTTATCTCCCAAAATAATCCTTTGGTTTTGTACAAATAAGCTAATCGAGGGAAATTTTAACTTGTGTTCTTTTATAGGAAAATTTTCAATTCAGAGTTTTTTCTTACGCTAAATCCATGATACGATTGATTGATTTATTTGTATGAATTTCTGTTCACTCACTCCATTGAAGTTAGAAAATACGCTATGCGGTGGATACCAAAAAATATTTTAGAAGTGTTGCTTGAATTTCTGCGAATATATTTTCGTTTGGTAATGATTAACTCATTCGCATGTGTGTTCTGAGCATTTACTTTACAAGATCTTGGGTATCTCCATTTTATTTTAATGAATATAAGTATTAGTATTCAGATGGTCCTCAGGCATTGTCTAACAATCTTTTCTAATGCTTACATTAAAACTTATTTTCGTCTTTAATATCATTATTAAAATTTGCAGTGCTTAGTACTTACTAATGCTTATCACTCAACCCAAGTCACACTCACTGCACCATGTTTCACATGACGTATCACCATACAATGCTTCGGCCCAAACCTAAGTGACACAAAAACCACTAGCAAAATATCCCCAAGTATATTTTCCATCATCACAACTAAGTTAATTATAGCTAACGTCCAAGAATGGCACGTTATTCTGACGAACAACTAGCTCACTCAGAAACGAAAAGATCATCTGAAGTTACAGGTTAAAAAATGATGCACGACTGATCTCCAGTGGTAATTATACATCCTAACTACACAACGGTAATCACTAGACGGTCACCATGCACTCCTCGTATCTACATCACCATTGATCACTGCTTCTTGTCTCTGGTCGTGCTCGCCGCAGATTCCTACATGGCTTCATTAGCTTACAAATCGAGCTTTCTAATGGGTCTCCGATTTACCGATGTTGCCGTTCCGCTGTTGCCTTTCTTTCGAACGCCCCGTGTCTCTTTTGAGCTGAACTTACGGGCGTCCCTTCCATGGATGATGTGAAGAATTAAACTTGGTGTGCCTCAAGGAGCCTCGGCATGCTGCTAAGGCACACTGCCTCATGTTTGAATTAATGCAGTCTGATTGGTTTTCAAGGAGTTCAATAATAAATAGGAGGTTTTCTAAGGTGGCTCGCAGAGAAGGAGTCATTGTTGCAGGATGGCTTCTATTCTCACTCTGACCTTCTTGCGAGCTTTAGGTTATGCTTAGACCGGCGTAACTGACAGGCCTACAGGATATTGTGCATGCTACGTCCTGGTCTAAAAACCTGAGTTACGTTGCTGAATCCATGGACGTTCAGGTAAAACTGGCGGGCCGAATCCATGCATGTTCAGGTAAAACTGACAGGCTTGCAGGAATGTATGCGGCCACTTTGAGCGACTCCGCCCCTCGTTCCGTGGTCACAGCGAGTTTTATGAGCTCGGTTTCTCCCATGCAGAACGAGCGATGCATCTTGCGTGCATTACTTGCCTTCCGATGCAGGCCCTGCATAAATGTGAGCAAAACACAGACAAGCGAAGGAAGGCAAACGTGGACGGAAATTCACGGCCAAAAGAGGGAAATAAATGTCTTTAAAAGCGATTGTGTTACTGGGTTCGGTGATAGTTGTAAGTTTAAATGAGTGCAATTCTTATATTTATTGTGGGGTATTCTTTACCCTAAAACGTTAACATAATAAGAATTTTAACACTCAAACGCATAATAATGACGAGTATTCCTTCAGCGGACGGTAGATTTTTTATTGACTCGTATATTTAACAATATTTAGAGTGATGAATTTATCAATGCGGGTAATATTTAAACAATCAACCGCTTTTGTAGAGAGTGGAACGGTGGACGCCTTCCGGTAAAATTAGATAAAATGTAAAAAACATAACTTTTACCCATAGCACACGAGTGGTGGAATTCAAATTCAATGAATTGAAATGGGTTGAGTTCAACAATGCAAGTTTTCATTGTTCTGTTTCAAAATTGAACTTATTTCCTGAGTTTCTATCGACAAAAAGAGCCCATCCAAGAGCATTTATAGCGTGTGCGTTGTTTCTTGCCGAAGGAAAATTTTGAACGAATAAAATAGAGTTCGGAGTCAAGAAAATGATCTAATTTTACTCACGTTCACCACTAAATGATAATGTACGTTGTTTTAAACATATTGCATCTTGATAATTGTTTACATTGTTTGACTTCATAACATTAATTTTACATTACGACACTCTAATAAATTTTAAAATCGCTTCGTGCTGAAAAAAAATTTGATATTTTCTAGATAGTATCATTCACGATGAAGTCATACGACTAGTGAATATGAATTTGAAATTTAGAAATCATTCCATCCTAATTCGCAGAATAAACGTTCAATACTTATATTTATGAATACGCCATATTGGTTAGTAAAGATCTATTTTATAATCATTACTCACCTGAAACTGCAACTACTACCACTACTACTACTTACAAACGTACGTAAAGATTACTGAAGCCGAATAGGAATACACCATTTTTAGTCATTTTTGAAATTTAAAGATATTTTTACAATACTAGATGCAAAATCAAAGTTAAGTACAGCATGCTTTACATCATTATTATAAACAGTATAATAAAAAAGAAACGCTGTCCACTTCACTACTTTTGTCAGGGATCTTTTATCGCATGGATGCGATTTATGCTCACCAGGAGTAAGTACTATAAATCGTGCCAGTTCTCTAGGCATGCTCGGGGGCGGCTTGCAAGCTCCTGGCACAGGTTTATAGCCATCACAGGCCGGGTAGAGGAAAAAAAAGTCGTCCAAAATTTTCTTCAAATTTAATTTAACAATTGAAATTTAACAGAAGCACATAGGGGTATCAATAGCACACACATGTGGTAATGATACATATGGGTAACAATATTATACCCATTAAGTAATGATGAGTTCAGCTGATTTCGAACTGGCTTTTCTTTGAGGCTATTCAAAGCTTCAAACTTGCGGCGAAATTCTTAGCGATAAACAGTCCCACCCTCGGCGCAGCGAAAGCTTCGGGAACTTCCAACTTCTGTGAGGCCCAGCACACGCCTTGGCTTCCAAAACTGACAACAAGCTGTAGTTCATACGATTGAGATCCGGCGAGTAGGGGGGCCATTCCGCACACGAGATGAAATCGGAAAATGTGCCTCGCGCAGTTTTGAGTCATCTATTTTCGCCTTGTGGGCCCCCGCTGAGTCTTGCTGAAACGTACTCTCGGCATTGCTGAAATGCTACTGGTCACACAAAAGTGCCACGGCCACGAGAACGTCGCGACGATTCAATACTTGGTTGATTTTGACTCTTTGATCGAGATAAATGAAGAAGGCTTTGCCGCTGGTGCAAATTCCTCCCCAAACCATGACCTTCTGCGTATTTTGTCGGTGTTTGACCATTGCAAAACTCCCGAAAGTTCGTTGGCCATACTCTGGTTGTGATAATTGTTCGCTTCGAGTTGAACAGCATTAGAAAAAAGATTGACTTCATTCAAAACCAAAACTTGACTTCATTCCAAAATCCAAAACTTAACTTCATTTCAAAAACTAACAGCTTCTCATTTGCGAAGAAGATGCACTCCCATTGCTGACCTGCGACCCGACGCTTGAGTTGACGACATCGTAAGAGTCGCACACGCTCGTTGTCGTCCTCTGGGAGCTGAACAGATTTGTGATCGATTTCGGCCCTACCTGTGATTTTCCTCATGTCTACTCTTGAATTTCAGTCAACACACTTTTTGACGGGCGTTGGCTTTTTTTCAGACGAGTAAAAGTGCTTTAGCTTTAGCTGTCAGTGCTTTGCTTTCTTCCTTGCGCGGGATGATTGATCATCACTGTGGTCAAGCTTCTTATATCGCCATGTGCGACCGAAACCGTCATTTCGGGAACAACAAGTAAAGGAACTATTTCAAATAGCCGGAACAGCCCCAAAATAACAGCACGTTTATTTGTCATTCAAGAACACACAATGATCAAACACTATCATACTGAAAAAACATGTGCAGGTACAAAAAATAACCATAATCTCAAGAAACAAAAATAATTTAACAAAGGGGCAAAACTTGTTTTTACAAGATGCATTAAAGTTTGAATGAGTTATTTCTTATATCCCTATTAATACTACAAATTTATAATGCTATTCATGTAGCTACTTGAATTTCGTTAGCAGAATTTACCTCATAGGATGCTACCGTCACTGCCTCATTTCTAACAACTGTCACAAGCGCGAAAGGTTCCCACGTATAAAAACCTATTTTCTCCTTAATACTTTTCCTTACATCATTTAAAAATCGCATTTGCTGCAGAGCATTGTTTTTGCGATACATTTTTGTTTCTAACTACATTCTTGTATTTATTGCAACGTAAGAAGGACCGCCAGCTTCGTTTCAGCTCTCAATGACCTGAAGTCAGTCGCTAATATTCATGACCCTTTGTTCTTCTCAAGAGTTATAACCAAGCCTGAGAGAGAAAGCTGATGCCTCGAACTTGCACTGAAGTATCCGGCGGTTCTGCTAATTCGTACCCATTGCAACGGATTTAATGTGCGAGTTTGACGGAATGAAGTCATACTTATACTGGGTGTTACCGTCATGGATTTTTAAAAATCTATGATAGCTCATCAACTTCATATTTTGGTCCTCGGACATCAATATGAGCGAGGTGGGAATTCCGTTTGTTTCTCTCCTCTCTGAATTCCGGACTTTGTTCTGGAGTTTGCTCTGGCAGGAAAAACAGCTTCATGATGAATTCCACTTGCGTTTCCATAAATAACAGCACCCGATAAATGAGTTCCGGGTTTCCCCTTCATCTTCCTGATGTGAGCAAAAGTTTTGTTTCTGAAACTGCGATCGAAGCAACAAGAAATACATCAACTCTGCGGTGCCCGCGATCAGATCGATGCGCTTTTAACACGCTGCTGGTGATACGCCCCATCGATGGGTCGTGTTTAAGTTCTTTCTGCTGCGTAACGACACATCGATGGGTCGTGTGAAAAATGTTAACTATCTTTTAAAATTCATGTTATTTAATGGACCAAATGCTTGGTATTTATAAAATTGCGTTCGACGTTTCACTTTAAATTTTAGTTGAATAATGAAGTTCAGCTCAACCTATCGCAGTCAACGTGTTAAGCATACAGTCAATCCTCCAGTCACCTGACATTTAAGTTATGCGATCCTCAACTTACCCAGATAAAAATTAGTCCTGGTTATCCGTAACTTGAATCAAGCTCCGTATTAGTTGGACAACGTAAACTAATTTTTACCCTTACAAGGTTAAGTTCGCATGCGATGATGTCGTAAACTAAGGACTTAACAAATGCTTTATTTTCACATCGACATGTTTCTATTAGCAGAATTTTTTCCTTGCCTCTCCACTTTACATGAGACTGATGCATTTGAACTCTGACTAAATACATATATATATATATATATATATATATGTATGTATATATATGCGTGTATGTATGTATGTGAAAATTAAACAGCCGAGCTATTTGTCTTGTCCCTTATTATACTGCGAGAAAAGAATCATTGGCTAAGCGGGTTCTCTGATTTTCATCATAATTATTTGGGAAAACCGTGAAATTTTTCGTGGGATCTAGTGCGTTTAGAGATCTGGAGAAGATCGCATTGAAATAACCTATGTAGACACAAGTGTAGCGACACTCTGCTCGCTATCGCAACTGTTGCAGTCTTAAAACTCATTTATGAAACAGAGATGATGTTCTTCAACGTAAAAATTGCATAAATGCACTTCAATGTAAAAAATGCATAAGTTTACTTCGATTTAAAATAATAATTTTAATCTGAACTCCACTTCACAGCGTTAAAAATGCGTCAATCAAATATTTTTCCCTACATAATTCCTCAAACAGAGTTCGTTGACTTGATCCTTGGATTTTATAGAAATTAATTTAAAAATATTGAACATTTTCTGCTGCTACTTATTTCAATTAACGAATACCACAAAAAATCTAAGATGAGTGTATTACTGTTTCAGTTATTCTAAGCACAGAAAAATCATTTCATATCGACAAGTACTATTGCAAGGAAGTGTCTGCTATACGTCAGAATAAAGACATTATACTCATGCAAACTACTCAGGAACAAGTGACTCACGTACCAGAACAACTTGGCTGATTTAGCCCACGTTTTTAAATTTATCCTAGCTGCCAGCGAAAGCTTTCGGTGGGTCAGACCCGAGCTGCACGATGAGAATTAAAGCCACTTTGAAATTCTTCTTGTCTTCTGCGAATGTAAATTTTGCGGCGCCGCTGCTCTGTGACAGCCGTGGCTGCGAGTGGCAGTCGCAGCACGTCTGCCACTCAGGGCTGGAGTGGGGCTGTAAGTGATGCTTGAGTCTTTAGAGTTTGTTGGTAATTGATACTTCCTCTGTTAGTAATTGATGGTTGAGTATTGAATTAGTTAATAATTTAAGCATGAGGGCTTGAATTTGTTATTAATTGATGCTTGAATTTTTGAATTTGTTAATAATTGGTTCTTTAGTCTTTGATGCTGCAAAATTTTGAATCTGTTTGTAATTGACCTTTTGGAGCTTTGAATTTTCAATAACTGATGCTGTAGAGCTTGGAATCTGTTTCCTTATTGATGCAGCAGAATTTTTAATCTGTTCGCAATTTGATGGCGCTTTGTTTTTAATACGCTGATATCGAAATAGGTTTTGAGAACTGAGGGTCGCGGGTTTTGTTCTAATTTCATTTATATCTTTCCAGTTTCAAAGCATGTACCATGAACTGTATCATGAGCCTTCAAAGAATTTTTCTAATTTCGTTAAGATAAAAATTACGTAAAAATATTTTGATGCAAATAAACCAGCGCTGAATTACTTGTTAATTTCCTATCCCGAGAAAGTAGTTTGGAAGTCGATGAAAACTTAACACTATTTGGAAATGTGATTTTTAACATTCAGCGTCTTTACCGTGCGCGCGAGGAGAAGCAATCAAATTTATTCGTAGACATAACTCCTTTCTTTGCAGTACATTTATACCACATTTGCATGAACTAACACGAGTCCAAGCCCATACATTACCTTGAAGAAGCCCAGAATCAAAAAGCGAACCGGAGAAAGGGACATGTGCGTCACAAAAGGTCTTCTACAGCATTATATCGAAAAGATTCTTTCCCCAACATAATACGTGGCTATAAACGTCTTCATTGCCCCGTAGCAGGGCTCGCGATGTATCATTTATCCATGTTCATGATTAGAGAGAGCATCTGATCGTCTTCAGCAGCTGACTCTGATCGGTCGAACGCCATTCCCACAACGCGCCCGACCATTCGTCTCTTTTAGAGACTCGGTAAAAAGGGCGTGGCATCGCCTATTTCTGACATGATCAGCTTATAACGAAGTTGTATTATTTCCATGAAGACCTGTAGTTAGTGAGAGGCTCCGTGTTCTTATCATGGTCATACAGGCGCCGTGAAATTCATCCCTCATTTTCCGTGAGTTTTCTCGGCGGGTATTTCGGTTCTCTCGGCCTGGAACTATGGTCGACCGAAGGTCTCCCTAATGAGGGTATTATAATGTTCTATATCTCTACGTGCAAGTTAGTCTATGAATCTTAAACCTAATTTGGCGATGAATATTTCGCGGTGCAAAAATACTAATCAGATATTTGGAAATTTCGATTTTGGTATTGCAAATTTGTAGTATTAATGTTAGGTATCAGAATCTCTAAGTCAATGAATATAAGAATCTCCACCCTCAGTAAATCGGTCTGTAAAAAATTTAAAAATCGAAAAAAAGCAGTCAATTCTCAAGAATGCAAGTGTTCTTTAGAAATCTACCCACAAATTTTAATTTGAAACGATCTATTTGTACTATTAAGGACTGAATTTTCTTTCAATATGTAAAGGGATTCTTAAATACGCAAATCTAAATCAGGATGAATTGATTGATGATGTTTTATTGGATGAATTGATTCCTTGAAGGTATTTAAAATAAGATACAATGAAATTTTAATAAAAATGATTTCAATACTAACTGCTTTCTTCGTTTTCATGTTTTTGACGACCGTCCAATTAAAGAAAAATGAATTTTCTGTATTTTAATGAGTAGGACCAAAGAATAATAAGACAAGAATAAGACCGAATGTGCAATTTAGTTTCGTCAATGACATATTTAACCCACGTATTGAGCATGGCTTCGATTTTATCCAAATGTATCACAATGAATCTGCTTATTTATTTACGCAATAAAAATTGTATTTAATGAGCAAGATGATCAATAGCGTGAACTTGCTGGGAAAAATCAAATAAAAACCTAGCGCCTTTCAGTGCCCGGGTGAAGTAATTCAAGTTACCTTTCCATTTTAGTGCATGGGGCATATAATAATCAGTTTCACAATGACAGCTCTTTTGGTGAGGCTCTTTCTTGATATCTTCAAAAGGAATAATGGTTTTGAATTAATGTTATGTGTGCGTTCACGTAATAGGGCCCATATACTCAGCATATAGTTGCGTTCGGAGTGTCCGCTGTGTGTGATACGGCATGCAATAATGCCGCCACAGATACGGAAGCACGGAGCTTTGCATCCCGTCTTTTAAAGATCTTGTTCATTCCTTAACACTTTTCAACTATGCGATATTGTTCAAGTTCGTCACCTGTTAAAATACGAAGATAATCCCCTTTCATTGTTACAAAAAACACTCAATTGCTAAAAAAATCACATAGAATCATTTACCAGCATTGAGTTAATAAGGGATTATCTTCGTGTTGTAAGACGAACTTGAACATTCCTGAACACGCTGACCGCGATGCGTTTAACTGAAGTTCAATATTCAACCGAAAGTGTGAAATCAATTGCAGTAATCAATTTTGAAAATAGAAAACATCAACAAAATCGGTCAAATTTTACTTTAATGTAGTCAACGATTTTCATAATTTCATTGCTATAGATAGGTAATATAGTCGATTTTAAGACGTTTTACACGAATGACAATGTGCTCGCAATTGCTTAGTTTTCGAGTTATTTAAGTTTGAAGTTATACGAACGGCGCTCCTGAATGGCCTTTTTTGCGCAAAAGCAGTCATTGTTTTTGCAATAAAAACGGAAGCTAACCCCCTATTACAAACGTAAAGAGGTTGGGTCGTGAGAGGTAGCCACAGTTCTTCTAGTGAAAATTATAAATAAAGGTTTCTAGTGACGTCCGTTTACATCGACTCCAAGATGGCGGCTTCCGTTATTAATTAAATTACGCTAGGCGCGCACGCTTCCCTGGCGCGCACAAGCCAACTTCAAAGTTGAATAATTCGAAAATAACGCATCAGCGAGCAGAACGTCATTCGTGTGAAACATTCTTAAATGTGTTCCTTTATTGATTCTTCGCAATGAAATTATGAAAATCGTTGAAAACATCAAAGTAAAATTTGACTACAAAATCACGCCTTCATTTAGCTCTATAAGAGTATTCATGAAAATTGAGTTTGGGACTACTGGTCGGTGAACAGCATGATGAAAATTCCCCGTGTACACCGGCGGCTCACGACGCGACCAACGTGTCCCGGAATCTGTTCCAATTGATGCATCAGCAATGATCACCGATATTCGTCTCTGTTTCAGCAGTGACGACGATAATAATCGATGCTTTGTGTTCTGAATTTTTTAATGATTGATTCTTCAATGTTTGAATTGGATTATAATTGATTCTTCAGTGTTTTGAATTTGTTAATAATTGATGCTTCAGTGTTTTTTTGAATGGTCTTCATTGATGTTTTCGAACAGTTGTTGAATTTTTTAGTTGAGGTTTACTCAATCTGATCCCCTAAGATGAGCCATCATAAAATTAGTTCATTTGAATTATCTTAATCCGTTTTTTGGTGTTCCATGTTGAAATGTTGCCAAAACCTCACGAGTGTTGCTATTTTCTGCATTGTAAACATAACGACACTTTTACAATTAAAATATATTGAAACTATTTCTATCGCCCTTGAGAATGAATTACTTGGTAAAGTATGCTGACGGACCTTTTTATCATTTCTTTTTTTCAACTCTAAGTTATTCTCTTATTGAAAACTATTTCAAACAATATAAAAAAGATGAAAACATGCACTTTGTTTCGAAAATATTCAACAACGAAGGACAAGGACTCAAAAATAAGCGACTTTGAATAGAAATACCGGCTTCTTGTTTCTGTGCTTCTGTCCTTGGCATTTAATTGAAGATTTTGAAGCTTCGATAACGCGCCTTTTGCGCTGAGACTTGCAAAGCTTGTTTACAGCCTGCCTTCCAGCGGACGACATCTCGACTTGATTTATTCCGATCTTAGTCTCGCGAGACTTTCTGCCGGCGCCATAAAGCTGTCGTGGACGCGAAATCGAAACAACTTCTTGAATATCACGATGAGAACTAACGTCCTTGAAATGAGCGCATCTCGGATCAGTGGCTGGGTAGAAGTTCACAGAAATTGGGAAAAATAGTTCACAGAGTCGGAATTGCATAATGGATATGAGGCACTGCCATGTTCAGTTTTTTGGTTTTTGTGGGAATTGTTTGTTATTTGTGAATACTCTATTGTTTAATTGTTTTTAGCAAACTTATAGAACGAAACTAGTTTATTAGCAGCTTGTTTGTTATCCGTGAACACTTTATTATTTATTTCCCAAATTCTACGCATATTTCAGCATTCAGGTGCTTAGGTTATATGAGGTCAAATAATTGACTTTGACGTTCACCCTTTCCTCGTTTTCGCAGGGCATTCACTCTTTATTATTGAAGAAATTTTTGCTTGCTATTGTACCAGTTCAAATGTTGAATGTACTAATAACAGTAAATAGCTCTAAATCAACGTAAAAACTGGTTTGAGCAAATTAAAAGTAGAAGAATTCGAGTTAGCTCGTCCGTGCGATCAATTGGGTTACTTTAGATCAGAATATACGCACAAAAACTTGAAAAATTTAATTATCAAGCACTCTCATAACATTAACAGGAAAACAGGTGTAAGAATGAGCGTACGAAGACACTGAAATACAAATAGCTGTATGCCGGTTTAAATATAAAAGTATTTATACAGCAATTAATACGGCTGAGCTAAGGCTACGTTGAACTGAACTGCGCTTCGTTTTGATTTATGCGCATTTCCAATGAATCTTTTTTAAAGATGAGTCTAATTGATTTCGGACGCTTGCTAAACACTATTATAATAAAGCATTAATCATTGCGATTTACAGCTTTAAAACGTATGATTTTATGTCGGGGCTTTCGCACTCTACTTCATTTGAGAAGATATTTGTACAAGTCGAGGTGGTGAAAACTTACAACCTGTGACTGCTTCGTCCGACGGCTTACCGCGTTAACTGCAACGGGCTAAGCTGAAGTCTAATATTCAACTCAAATTAAACTTAGTTTTAAAGATCAATAGTATAAAAAACAACATCAAATTGATCGTCCCTTTATTTGGTTTTCATTGAGTGTTTATGAAAATTAAGTGTGTGACTGCTGGTCGGCCAGCGGCATTTTGTAAATCCCCCCCGTGGCCACCGGTGGGTCCCATCGAAGGATTCATTTTATCATTCTCACTGCAGTGAGACTCGCACCTCTTCCCGCCGTTCACACACGGCGCTTTTTAGTTCCATCATTTCCTCAATGATAAATTAAACGCAATCTCTTATAATTGAGGTCACTAAATCTTCATCTTTGGTGATTAGTGAATATCCATCTTGAAAATTTGATAGATTTATTAGTTAGACTAGAATATAAATATCCTACTTGAAGGTTATTGTTTTTCGCTTACCATGGTGGTAGTGGTTTTATGAAAGCAGCTGCTTCTGTGCTCTTCAGATGCAAAACAGTTGTAATTTAATTTTCAATTAAGGTATATTTAGCGTTGGTTGTTAGTGCGATGAAGAATCACACGTCAATTATGTTATAGATAATCTGAAGTGATAGATTGAAATTCTTCACATGACAGTCTGTTGAAGACGTTAGACTAACACCAGACTAACACCAGTCCCGCAAAGGGACTGGGCAAAGGGTGCCCAGCACCAGTCCAACACCAGTCCAGCACCAGTCCATCAAAGGGCGCCCAGCAACTGGAGCCCAGCACAGCCCAGCACCCAGCACCAGTCCAGTACAGGGCGCCCAGCATCTCCAACACAACAATTGGGGCGGAGATGATCGGTAGGCGGCAGATGGTCTCAGGAAGACCTAAAAAATATCCATGAAGCTCGCCCCAATAAGGCGGTATGGCAGCCAGGGCCTATTGAGCCAGCCTCGTAAATCCTTACCAAAATAAGGGAATATTTCCAAAGACAATATGAACGATGGCACAGCGTTCTGTCGGGGCTGTTTCCCTGAGAGATCTTCGCGTCGGCCGTGCGTGCAAGCAGGCGAGTGTCTTGAAGCATTCGATTATTCCTGCGCGCTTCTTGGCGGTGCTTTGTGCTTACTTTTTGATGGTGCTTTCTACGTACTTGCGGAGGTGAAGGTAAGCAGGAGCGTATTTTTTACAGGTGGAACTCAACGGACAGCATCGCGCAATTTAACGCGTTGACTGCGATGGGTTAAACTGAAGTTCAATATTCAATTCACATTTAACATTAAAAGTTCATAGCAATTATGTAAATACCATACATTAACTATTAAATGCCATGAATTTTGAAAAATCGTTAACATTTATCATAGCACCCATCGATGGGTCGCATCGCAAGCAACGCGTTAATTTCTAATTTCAGACGAAGATGGTCGTTGCTGCATTTTGGCTCGAATAAAAAAAGGAGACGAATTGGTGAATTTATCCATCGTATTTTTTTATTTCTCATTGTACTTCTCTGATCCAGAAAATGAAAACATCCATATCGATCAATTGCATGTTTAGTTGAAGAGTTGTTTTTCAGCAAGCGTTGCAGCTTCCACTTTTTAAAAAAATAAATGTAGAATTCACACACACTCGTTTTAAAAAAATTACGGCATGTACGCGCCTAATGAAGATTTCAAGGAAATTCACAACTAATTCGGACGACGCCGCGTCATTACGTTAATTCCTCAAACCCTGGAGGGTCACGGAAATGATGCAAACATAATTTCTCGCTAACAAGCCCTCGTTTATCCTAGAAATTTTTTTCGTTTGCTTGCTGCTGAGGGATTTTGTTTTGGTGACGAGAAGGTGGACGTAATTGGAGACGTGAACATGGCGTTCAGCTAGATACCGCTGTTCCACATGGCTAATTATAATGTCATACGGCATCTATAATACGGGATCTATAATACGGCATTTATAAAAACAGACAGATAATAGGTAGATATATAGATAGAATAGCTAATAATAGATGCTCTAGAAATAATTCTCCTCTTGTAAAACTTCATCGAAAAATTACAAACTAAGCCGATTGGTAATGTTGAATGCTCATGCCTATGTAGACATTTATTAGTAAATTTAGCCCCTCTTTCTTTTTGTAGGATTGTCACTATTTGAATCCGATAATTTTCGTTATTTTATTACCTTCAAAACAAGCATTCCATTGCAACCTAAAACGAGTAAATTTTTCGCTTTTAAAATATATTTTTACGCCCTAGTAAGCAGCTCCCAAGTAATGATTGTGTCATGTAATGTATTAGAAATAGATTTCAAAGTCTAAGATCACTAACCCTCTTGGCTTTTCTTGGTGTAAATTTCTAAACAATGAAATTCTAAATTTTTACGAAATGGAATGATGCCTAACTCTCGGAAATTATTATATCTATCGAACAGTCAGTCCATGAACAAATAGCGTTGAAAATTAACTGGCGAAGCATGCCTATTATTGAAAAAAATGTTGAACAACATCCAAATAATAACGAGTCCTCGTACTTAACATAGTGAAAATGGCTCCGAGTTCATAGATGTGAAGATAGATGAACACGTGGCTTGCGCTACGACCCATCGATGGGTCGTTTGGAAAATTGTAACAAACTTTTTGAAATTAATAACATTTAATGAACCAGGAGGTGTTAGCTTACAACTTTTGACTTTGAATTTAAGTTGAACATTGTACCTCAGTTTAACCAATCGCAGTGAACGCGTTAAGTGCGGAAAATTTGAAGCTACACCCAAAACATCGACTTCAAGCATCTCATGTCGACTGCCTGCAAAGCTCGCGTGCGGCGTCGCCATGAGAAGTCATAATGCTCACCGAACCAACTGCTTCCATCGACTCAATTGATACGATGACTCCACACAGCTCTGCAAACTTGCAAATTGAATGTTAGTGGCCCGAAGCATGATGACCGAATGACAGGCATTGACCGCGACCTGGCCGACTTACTCTGTAATTCAAAGGCTCACTTCAATCATGGAATGTCCACTCGTGAACGCTAAGTCATGCATCATTTCAGGAATTTTCATTCCTAAGCTGAATTTGCTCATGAGTTTATCCAGTGTTATTTTTACATTTGAATATACGGAATGAGTGCTAAATCACGCCGCGAAAGTAATCATTTGAGTTCGTCAGTTTGTACGTTTCTATCTTAACACACGTGAAGTTGTGTGTGAGTGAGTGTTACAGAGTCCAACGACACTCAGTTCGTTTTGTATTTTGTAACACAGTTTTTGTAACACAGTTCCTAAGCGTTCTCTGTCCTGCATAAACTTTGTTTTGTGAAAGCTTCGAGCAGCGCTAAACTGCCGTTGTTCTCGGAACAGAAAACTAGAACACAGAGAAAAATAAATATTTCGCAGTCAATTACAGTAACTTATCAGATGTGACGTCGTGCGTGGAATACAGGAGTATTTCAGTCTCCTGGGAGCAAACACACACCCGCGGCTCTCCTCCTTTTGCCCCTCTTTATTGCTCTGGAAGGTCGAGTTGTGCTGAGCAGATAAAAGAAGCTCCGTGCCTTCTGTCGCACAGCACGGAAGGGCGTTCGCGAGTTTCACATCGACTGCTTCACGAACCATTGAACAAAAAGTCCCTCTATTGCTCCCGCTATTAGGTAAAATAAAGAAGGGCTCATCCACTGGGGTGAAATGTAGTTGGGCTGCAGCGGAGTTTAAAGCGAACTGGTGGAAGTTTGAAATTCCACTTCACGCGCCAGTAGTATCTGTTTGAAGAGTGTGGCCGCCGATACACTGGGATGTTTTTACTGTCACCACCACGGGATTGCTCGCACTCATATTGTGGTGGCTCCTAATGCATGATACGCTGAGTGCGAGCTAGGATGACAGTCAAAGAAGCTTAATGTAATTTCTGTATAGTTCGCTTGGCTCCTGTCTGTGATTAAAACCACTGCTCAAAGAGAGCTACATTGCTCCTTCTAATTGAATTTCGGTTGTACATCTTCAAGTTTGAATATTAAGCACGCAATTAGAAGTAAAAACTGTAAAATTTACTGTACAGAACTAAAGATATTTTAATGTACGCTCACCTGGCATTAGAAAAGCTAACGACTTTGACTTAAACAACTTTGTATGCGCGAATATTTATGTTATTACTTTAATACTCTTACGTCGCTACTCTGCTTGTTGGCTCTAATACCATGACACTCACTCCTTGACTGCGACTCCACATATCGACTCCGACTCCGTGATCCTTTCTTCTCCACTCCGACTCAACGACCCTTACTTCTCGACTCCTACTCCGCGATCCTTACTTCTCGACTCCGACTCCGCGATCCTTACATCTCGATACCGACTCCGCGATCCTTACTTCTCGACTCCAACTCCGCGATCCTTACTTCTCGACTCCGACTCCGCGATCCTTACTTCTCGACTCCAACTCCGCGATCCTTACTTCTCGACTCCAACTCCGCGATCCTTACTTCTCCACTCCGACTCCGCGATCGCGACTTATTGACTCCGACTTCAGACTCGGCTGCCACGAGGAGTCATTGTTCTGGAGCGACGCTCCATTGAAACTTTGGTCCTCAGCTCGGCCTCCAAAGTCGAGGGATCAGACCATCAAAACTTGGCCAGAGTCTATTAATGTTCCCTTTGATGGAGGTTCCTGGACAGATGAATTTGCCACAACTTTTATTTCAATGGATTAAACTGCGCAGCGGGAAGCGCGAGAGGCATCAGATGCTAACGTCGTAACATTTCTGAGGGTGGTTGCGAGACCCTCAAACTCTGTCTTTATGCACGTGACTGAGCACGAGCAGCTCGGTGTTCTCATTTGAAAATTGAAATTTTAGAACTGGGATACCTTTTTTTTGCAATCGACTGATCATTTTCCGGTCATACTTATAGTGCAGGTTGATTATAACTTTCATACCTAGGCTATTTCATAACTAGGCTGTTTTCTTATGCAATCGACTGATCTTTTTCCAGTCATACTTATGGTGCAGGTTGATTATAGATGATAAGAAGATTCTGTGTATTGTGAATCCATACATGCGTGTGAGTTTGGATGGGTTAAAAATACTAAAAATCGAGTCTATCTGTTTTTTATCAGGGTGAGGACAACTGTAAGTGACGCTCATAGCCCCTGACGTCGTACGGCATTATTCAACACCTCGAATTTACATCCCAAAAAAGAAATCTCCTTTTGGGTGTAGCTCTTTCATGACAACTTTTCATCAATATTTCCCTGTTATTCCAAGCAAGCGTCCTTTGGACGGAAGCCTTGAATGGAAGATGTCACTATGGCTCCAACCTCCCCTCATCTATCAAGCCCAAACACAAAAGCAGCTCGCATTACCCGATCCAAAAAATTGGGAGGGCGACCGCTGCGTCGAGACGCAAGCCCTCCGTCGATTGGTTCCTCGTGCATGCGTCAGAGAGAGGCTTATGGCCAGGATTCTAGGGAGGAGAGCGACGTGTCTTCTGCTTCCCTAGGCCGCGGAAGAATGGTGTTTTGCACTCATCTTGCTACCCACAAATTTGTCTACGGGCCAGGCACACTTTCAAATTTTGGTGGCAAGATGGGATGTCAGGGTAACTTTCAAATTTAGGTTACAAGATGGGTTGTCAGAGTAACTTTCAAATTTTGGTTACAAGATGGGTTGTCAGGGTAACTTTCAAATTTTGGTGGCAAGATGGGATGTCAGGGTAACTTTCAAATTTAGGTTACAAGATGGGTTGTCAGAGTAACTTTCAAATTTTGGTTACAAGATGGGTTTTCAGGGTAACTTTCAAATTTTGGTTACAAGATGGGTTGTCAGAGTAACTTTCAAATTTTGGTTACAAGATGGGTTGTCAGGGTAACTTTCAAATTTAGGTTACAAGATTGGTTGTCAGAGTAACTTTCAAATTTTGGTTACAAGATGGGTTGTCAGGGTAACTTTCAAATTTTGGTTACAAGATGGGTTGTCAGGGTAACTTTCAAATTTTGGTTACAAGATGGGTTGTCAGGGTAACTTTCAAATTTTGGTTACAAGATGGGTTGTCAGAGTAACTTTCAAATTTTGGTTACAAGATGGGTTGTCAGAGTAACTTTCAAATTTTGGTTACAAGATGGGTTGTCAGAGTAACTTTCAAATTTTGGTTACAAGATGGGTTGTCAGGGTAACTTTCAAATTTTGGTTACAAGATGGGTTGTCAGAGTAACTTTCAAATTTTGGTTACAAGATGGGTTGTCAGAGTAACTTTCAAATTTTGGTTACAAGATGGGATGTCAGGGTAACTTTTAAATTTAGGTAACAAGATGTGAGACGCTAGCAAAATTGATACCTGCTCTATTCTCACACATTTTTAGAGTGTATCTATGAAATCCTCGTTAGTCAATGAAAATTTGGATATTCTCTGATGACTGAGGACAGCTTTACGACAGTACTATTGAGAGGAAATGAATGTTTGTATTGAGTATTACAATAGAGGTTTTCGAATGAAGGTGGGAGAAACCAAACAGCCACTGAGGATTTCCCAGGAGTTTGGGATTCTCTGCTAGTCATGATCACATAAACATTAAAAAATTCGTGCTTGTTGAACTTAGATATTTTTTAACTTAAATAGCAACGATAAAATGAGATACTCTGAGGCGGGCTTTGGGTGTGGTGTTTTGTAAAAAAATTAAACACTTTCATGTAATACATGGAGCGAAAAAACAAGGAGTTGATTTTTTATCGTGAATTACGAACCAGACTCAGGAGTTTCCTTTAGGAATGTCAAGAGATGTCAGGATGAAGAACTTTCTGCACTTCCTTCAGCAAGGAATTATATGCAAATATTCCTGACACTTCTGTTGTGTGTCTTTACGATCCTTCTTTTGGACGGAATCCATTTCCTGTCGTGGTGCAACTAATAAATTTCGCAGCAATAAAAGAATGATGCTGTGAGTTTTTGGCGAGAGACAGTTTCGGGAAATTCATGCTACTTCTCGCCGCTGGCATCTCTTCATTTCAGCGTCGCTCATTTTTTGCGTCGGTGGGCCTTAACAAATTTCCCGACAACAAAGAAAGCCAAGCTTGAGCGTTTGGCAAGTAAACTGCCTCAGAATTTTTCAACTTGCTTGGCTTTTTCCTGCATTGATGCTGGAAAAACTCAAGTGTCGTTTGTCGGCTCTGGGTTGATAAATTGGGCAGTTTTACCCCAGACTCAGATCATTTATTACAGTTTAGGACTGGACCAGTAGTGAACTTATCAACTGTTTGATGAAACCTCATAGCGCACAATAAAATATAACTTTGAATTTGTGGTTTTTGTATAACCTGACTCTCTCTACAGGTCATAATTACTACCGCACAAATATAACTCAAATAAACCAAGTAAATATAGCGAAGATGAAAGTCCGTCTGTAGATCGAAGGTACAAGGCAAATCTAAATTGAGCCTTTTCTCACAAGAAAGATCAGTTTACGTGGAATATTTTTATTTAGCTGCATTCGTTAAGCCTTGCCAGCTGTTATGACGTGGCTGATCAAAGTACAAGAAAATTATAAGACGTTATTAACATGCGTTACACACACATCGAAATTATTTTGAAACGTGGAACCTGAATCCTGATTAAGGAATACTGTGGGCAGTAAGATGCAGAATTTTTATGAATTGAATAATAAAATTTATAAATTTCCCATCATGTTCTTGTCATGAGAACGCTCTATGTTTCCCAGCAGAGGAAAATGCATTCTCCTTTCGGTGGATGGGTGATTGGAATTTCTTGCAACTTAGACGAATACGAATTCTTGGCGTTAGTTTCCATTGCGGCAAATAGAAGAAAATCTTGCGGAATTGACTTTAGATCTTACCTATCTTAACAAATATTTGTACCCTCGGGAAAAAAGAGTCTAATAGTAATTAATAAAAAGTGCGCACTAGTTTTTTAACATATTTGTTGTTCATCAATCATTCTTCATTCCTTGTTAAATAACACTAAAAGCACCAGATCTGAATCTTTACAGCATCTTCAAACATTATTTTCCATCATATTTGATATTTACAAGCATTATTTTACAATACATTTTAGATAGGAGTTTTTCACTCAGTCGATTTAAAACTTATCAAAGAAAATTACTCGCGCTTTTGATCATTTAAAACATGATCGGTGTAACGTAAATATCTACACCAAAGCATGCGTAATTCGAGCGTTGTTCCGAGCAACATTTGGCGTCCTGTGTTGTGCCCCAAAAATGAGCTCGGGACCATGCAGGCTAATCCCATATCCTGATTGGCCAAGGCTCGTTTTAGAGCCTTTAGAGTGCCATTGCGACGTAAATCAATCAATCAATGGCTAGAGCGAGCATTAACACGCCTGAGCAGTAATGCTCCGAGAAATTAGAGGATTCCTTCATCGAATTTGCCGAAGGGAGAAGCGTTAGCGAGGGACGGAGTTCGCTCCCAGGGGGGATCTCGGAATAGCGTCCTGTGTGAGAAATATAGTATGCAAAGAAACCGAGGAACCTAAAGTAATGAAATTATCCGGGGTGAGGGAACTGGCTACGGTAAAGTGAATGTGTGGGTATTGCGTGTGTGTGATGAATTTCTCTTGCGTGAATGAGTGATTCTATAGAATCCATAGAATCCATAGCCACTCTTGAGGAAGTATTCCAGTTTTTGGAAGTCATTGCATTTAGATATAACCTAAGGGAGGATATTTATTAGCGTTTTTTTCATATTTTGCTTAAAACAGGCTATTTCATGTTCCATAAGAGTAGTACGGTAATTTATTTTTTACGGAACGTCATCATTTGAAATTAGATATTAATGAATGATATTCATACGCTTTCAATGAGTTCATTAGCTGTGTAAAATTTTACACTTTCAACTGGTAGCGTAATAATTTCGACCGACAGTACTGCGAAATTACGATTCATTCCGATTTGAGAATGTTATGAAATTGTATTCTTATTCTACCACGTCATTCTCTTAAAGAGAACCTGCGATTGAACTGTGAGGAAGAGAACCATAGAGTATCACTTGTATATGTGCCTCAAATTTTTGAAAATAATGAACAGGTCATTTTTTAATTGTAACGGACTTGATTACGAAATTCTTCATTGAATAAATCTGAGCAATGCTTTCTAAGAACCATAAAAAGCCAACGTTCGAAAAATAACAGCTCCAGTGATTTATAATTATATCAGCTCTAGTGATCAATAATTATACAAAGGCCAGTGATCTATAATTCTACCAGCTCCAGTGATCTATAATTATACAAAGTCCAGTGATCTATATTATCACAGTTGTTGTCATCATTAGCCGTGTTCAGACTAGAGTGGGATCTTCTGCAACTCATATCACTCCGCATCTGTAATTGTTAGCTTCTTTCGATAATTGTCTCCTGAGTTGGGGGGTGTGCATTTCTTCTATTTCTGTCACAATAATCCAGTATTGTTACTGAGTGCGCTCTGGCCTAGTCATTAATTGTTATGCGGTGTAATTCCTTGAGGTTTTAGCGTCGCGTACTCCCTGATCTAAGAACAATGTTTATTGACGGTGAGCGTAGCTTCTATTTTCGTCATAATTATCCAGTGTCGTCACTGAGTGCGCTACGGCCTAGTCAATGTTACGTGGTGTCATTCCTTATTGTTCTAACATCAGGCACTCCCTGTTTTAAGAACAATTATTACGAACTCAGGGAGGAAACATCATCAAAGCTACAAGGGGCGCGTGCTCTTAAGCGAGCACGGACGAACTCTCTTTAGCCGCGCATTTTTTTGAAAGGGGCCTCCCGAAACGAAGCACCCCCGTGTATTTCGGAAGATAATCATAAATTCCAGCTTCATTATAACCCTTGTTTTCCTGAACAGGTTCCCCTCGCTTTCAAATCATCGCGGAATGTCCTGGCGGCGATCGCAACGGAGCCGTTCTGGAGCCTCGCTCCGGTGAGACGGGATTTTAAGGAGAGCCCGAGGGCCGATTTAGGACGGCCGGCGGGCCGTTTAAGGGCGGCCAGCGGGCCGTTTCAGAGGCGCGGCAAGACGTGTTTTTGAGAGGCACCAGTGTAATATATCAGGCCGTATAGGCAGCGAGAATTATCGGTATGCCACCCGCAGTTCATTACAAGCGCCGCAGCTCCTGCAGAATTTTTCCTACTGCCTCCTGCTTGCAGAGTAAACACCTTGTGGTCCGCACTTCTGGCTCTCTCTCAAGTCTTGAGCACTTCTCACTTCGCCTATTTCTTTTGAGCCTTGAGCTTCGCTGAGTTCTCACTTCAGCTGTTTTCTTTGAGCATTGTGTTCCTTCGTCCCAGAGCACTTCAGCTGTTCCATTCAGGAAGTCTCACTTTACCCTTTGTGCTTGTTTTTTTTTTTTTTTGTTTAGAGGAGCTCTGTTTAAACATTGTACGTAGAGATTTTCAGCATAAGTTCTCCCATGGTTTTTATGAACTAAATTTCAGAAAGCATATGTGGCCTCTCCCAGAATGTGTTAGTCCAGGCTTCTGTATTCAGGTTCTAACGCTAATGAACGCTTTTCTTCATTCAAAAATTGCAAGAGAAATATTATCTTCTAGAAGCTATCAATTCTTACAACTGACTTCTATTTCTGTAGCAATCAATGAAATTATTGAGAAAGAAATAGCCAACGAAATTGTGAGGTTAACTAATTTTCGATGGAATCGTCTTGAAATGCAGAAAAAAGAATAGCAAATAATTATTAGTGTGATTCTACAACGGTTATTCACGTGATTCTACAATGGTCGTTAAGACCGTAAAATTATGTAAGAAATCATGTGATCGTACTAACATGTTTTAGGGAGACGTCAAGTGATGGTCGAAAGCGTTTTACGAACGCCGTCAAGCGGTTGTCGAAACGGTCATACGAAAGAAGTTAACGAGTATCAAAACTGTTCTATGGAAAACGTCAAGCAATTTGCCAAAATATTTTTCGATTCCTGCCGCTGTAGCAGTACATGCTCGAGTTCAAGGCAGAAATACGCATCAACCCCCATTTTCAGGAGGTTCGCCCTCGAAAAGTCTGACTCCTAAAAAAAAGAGAGAACAAATGCACCGAAAGAGCCGAGTCTGTAGTATTCCTGCCACGAACATTGTGGCGAATGCTGCCCGCGTCACGTTTTTATTTCAAAATCGGCCTTCGCTGACTACTAAACTCGGATTTTCAAACACAGCCTCGGCCATCACACCAGCACCACACCAGCACCACTGTGATGCCGACACCACACCAGCACCGCTGTGATATTAACACCACACCAGCACCGCTGTGATATTAACACCACACCAGCACCACTGTGATACCAGCACCATACTAGCATCACTGAAGTACTTTTAGCTACCGAGGGAGAATACGTCGTCATCTTCTGCTTATTCCCTTTTCTCTTTTTTGTTACACGATCTATGCATTTCTTTTCATTAAATACATGAAGGGGTGCAATGTAAGAGGAAAAAGAAGAAGAGAGATAACACGCCAGTCCCCTATTCTCATCTATGCTCAATGATCTATTTATTTTTGTTCTATTAATAAATGCAGGAGTGCAAAATAATAATAATAAGAGGAGAGATAATACGCCAGTAATTATAGAGTCATTCTGCACATTAGGCTGAGAGAAGCCCATTTGCGCTTCAAAAGCTCACTTCAAAAGGCCGCGTAGAAAATAGAAGATCATCCTCAGCGGAGCGCGCCGAGCGGAAAATGTCTCTCTGATCCGACTATGGATACTGTGTTCCGGAGAAAATGTTCAGAACTGTGAAAAGCCTTTTTTAGTAAATACCCTTAATGCAATCTTCGCAGGGTAGCGAAAAACTTACTCTCGAACGCTGAAAATTTATATTTGTTGTAAGTCTTTAGTAATCCTTACATAATGAGAGCTTACGTCTTAGCTGCGAGTAATCCATTTTGTTTCAAAGAAAAATTCTGCGCTCTTATCGAGTTTAATGAAAAGGAGATGCAGGGCTGTCCGTATTTTACGGGGCTGAAATTCTTCGTGGATTTTTAAATATGGAATCGTTTATTGAGAGACATGTAGATCGGTTATGCTTTTTGCATGCCTTGCTTGCACATATGAGAATAAAGGGATTTACTTTTTACTACATGTTTTTTATTGCATTAAACTCAATAGGTTTTTTAAAATCACGTGCAGAATTTAAAGATAATCAAATTGATCAATAAGTTTTTTAAGGTTGACTTTTTTTGATAAAATTGAATGAAATTAAGAGCACATTTCTATGCTATTTTAGACATCGGTACAAATAATCCACGCCCTGAAGAATATTACACGCATTTCCCGCAAATTACGGTCGCCCGTAACCAATCTACGGTTTTTGCTTCCGCGTTTGAAGTTCCTAAGAATTTCAATCGTACTTAAATGTGTATGTATTTCACTGCATCTAGAATAATTTTTAAGCGAAAAACGACTTTGTTGTTTAAGTCTTTATACCCAATGTTAGTTGCTACATTGAATTTTGCGATTGTGTCATGAAGAAAAAAATCCATCACGAACCACGTAAAGTTCTCCTCGTACATAAATACAGGGCAAGATGAGTTGCCTCCGACATTAAATCATTTTTCAGTTTGCGCGAAAAGTTCCGTACTAAATGCTCGCTCTAACGCAAAAATTGCGCACAACGATCAGCAGTGGCGCGAGCGCCACGGTCCCGACAGCTGTGATGATTTGAATCGCAAAACACGTCAAAATGATTCTCGTTTTTGGAGCGCGAATCATATTATCGGAACGAGAATTGTGTTCCATCATTACAATTGTGTTCCTTCATTGCAATTGTGTTCCATCATTGCAATTGTGTTCCATCATTGCAATTGTGTTCCATCATTACAATTGTGTTCCTTCATGGCAATTGTGTTCCATCATTACACTTGTGTTCCTTCATTGCAATTGCCTTCCTTCATTGCAATTGTGTTCCATCATTACAATTGTGTTCCATCATTAGAATTGTGTTCCATCATTGCAATTGTGTTCCATCATTGCAATTGTGTTCCATCATTACAATTGTGTTTCTTCATGGCAATTGTGTTCCATCATTACACTTGTGTTCCTTCATTGCAATTGCCTTCCTTCATTGCAATTGTGTTCCATCATTACAATTGTGTTCCATCATTAGAATTGTGTTCCATCATTGCAATTGTGTTCTATCATTGCAATTGTGTTCCATCGTTTCAATTGTGTTCCATCATTACAACTGTATTCCATCATTGCAATTGTGTTCCATCATTGCAATTGTGTTCCATCATTACAATTGTGTTCCATCATTACAATTGTGTTCCATCATTGCAATTGTGTTCCATCATTGCAATTGTGTTCCATCGTTTCAATTGTGTTCCATCATTACAACTGTATTCCATCATTGCAATTGTGTTCCATCATTGCAATTGTGTTCCATCATTACAATTGTGTTCCATCATTACAATTTTGTTCCATCATTGCAATTGTGTTCCATCATTACAATTGTGTTCCATCATTACAATTGTGTTCCATCATTACAATTGTGTTCCATCATTACAATTGTGTTCCATCATTACAATTGTGTTCCATCATTACAACTGTATTCCATCATTGCAATTGTGTACCATCTATGTAATTGTGTTCCATCATTGCAATTGTGTTCCATCATTGCAATTGTGTACCATCATTGTAATTGTGTACCATAATTGCATTTGTGTTCCATCATTACAATTGTGTTCCATTATTGCAATTGTGTTCCATCATTCATTTAGCAGAAGCTCAATGCACCCAACGGCCCTCAGTCAGCAAAAACGAACAGATTTTACAAATCCATCAAAGCTCGTTAGCTATCAATGCTATTGTGTTCTTTATTCTTCACGTTTATGTTGTTTAACGTTTATCATCAGTGTCGCAACTTTATACCTCCTACAAGTAGGAGTATAGAGACGATATAGTTTTATTTTCTCATGTGCATTCTTGATTGCTTTAAATCTTTACATTTTCATGTGTATTCTGAATTTATTGAAAATTCTACATTATAACATATATTCTGAATTAATTAAATGTCTCTTATTACTTCAATCATGCTGTTGGTATAGTTCACCCGACAATATAACCGAGGATGATAAAGCTAGGATTCGACGATGTATCATTAAGATTGAGGATATCATTAAATGGGTATTTTAAGTGACATCATTACGTGCGTATCTTAAGGGTATCATCATTACCCATTAATTTTAAGCTTGATTTAACACAAAACTCTAGAAGTATTTTCGCTCCAGTTATTTTGATAGCATACAGGAAGCAACGCAGCGTCGGAAGCGGTTAATTACAATAGCCTAATTTTCTAAATCTGTCCTCGAAGGAAACTATTTCGTTGAATTAGAGGGACATTGAAGACTGCGACGCACGCCGCACCCACGCCTCTAAGAGCTCAGCCAAACAGAAAGCCAATTACCGGGACAACTTAATAGTCGGATAAATTGAGCTTTATGATGATGTCCCTTGCATCGCCCACCCTTCCCTTTAGAATGTCTTGGTGAATCTAGACGGGCCTTCCTCCCCCCTCTCCTTGTACTCTTGTCATCTGGCGTTCATCATCTTTGTCTATTCTCGCACTCGTATTCATTATATTTGTCTATTCTCCCAATGGGATGTATTATTTTTGTCTATTCTCATACTGGCACTCATTATTTTTGTCTGTTCTCACACTGGCATTGATTATTTTTGTCTGTTCTCACACTGGCATTCATTATTTTTGTCTGTTCTCACACTGGCATTCATTATTTTTGTCTGTTCTCACACTGGCATTCATTATTTTTGTCTGTTCTCACACTGGCATTCATTATTTTTGTCTGTTCTCACACTGGCATTCATTATTTTTGTCTGTTCTCACACTGGCATTCATTATTTTTGTCTGTTCTCACACTGGCATTCATTATTTTTGTCTGTTCTCCCACTGGCATTCATTATTTTTGTCTGCTCTCACACTGGCATTCATTATTTTTGTCTGTTTTCACACTGGCATTCATTATTTTTGTCTGTTCTCACACTGGTATTCATTATTTTTGTCTATTCTCACACTGGTATTCATTATTTTTATCTATTTTCACACTGGTATTCATTATTTATTTCTATTCTCACACTGGTATTCATTATTTTTGTCTATTCTCACACTGATATTCATTATTTTCGTCTGTTCTCCCACTGGGATTCATTATTTTTGTCTATTTTCACACTGATATTCATTATTTTTGTCTATTCTCACACTGGTATTCATTATTTTTGTCTATTCTCACACTGGGATTCATTATTTTTGTCTATTCTCCCACTGGGATTCATTATTTTTGTCTATTCTGACACTGGGATTCATTATTTTTGTCTATTCTCACACTGGTATTCATTATTTATTTCTATTCTCACACTGGTATTCATTATTTTTGTCTATTCTCATACTGGCACTCATTATTTTTGTCTGTTCTCACACTGGCATTCATTATTTTTGTCTATTCTCACACTGGCATTCATTATTTTTGTCTATTCTCACACTGGGATTCATTATTTTTGTCTATTCTCCCACTGGGATTCATTATTTTTGTCTATTCTGACACTGGGATTCATTATTTTTGTCTATTCTCACACTGGTATTCATTATTTATTTCTATTCTCACACTGGTATTCATTATTTTTGTCTATTCTCACACTGGGATTTATTATTTTTATCTATTCTTGCATACCCAAGACTCTTCACTCTTTAGCCATTAGTCTTCTTCTCGCTACAATTTAGAGAAGCAAACTTTTTCTCGACTTCGCTGGTCACAAGCCCTCGCTCCTTGCATGTTTCCCTGCCTCTCTGAACATGTAACATACCGCGGGAAACAAGACTTCTCGTCATGGAATTATTCCATTTTTGCAAAATACTTTGCAGTTACCATCATTAGATTCATTGTTTACCAATACTTGCTTCTGCAAATATTATCCATGCTGTTTGTCGTTCGCATCGATCCCTCACACTCCAAACTCTCCCTCAAACTCGGACAAAAAAGGAGCTGTACTTTACAGTCCAGGCTCTGCGACGGAACTTGAGAGCTATTTTATCGGAGATTTATGAGGAGGGAGCGAAGTGCATTACGTTCAAAACAATCAGTACAATAATTGCTAAAATGCGGGGGAGAAAGACGAGTTCCTGCTGCGTTCGCTGCTATTTGCAGCAATGAAGAGGAAACCTGAAATTGTTGAGGATTTTGTTCTATTATAAAAAACGGTTTTTGGAGTCTAAATTGCCGAGCGCTAACAATTAAATGATTATTTCTCGATTAAATGTTCATTTGTTGTGACTTTTATTGGAGGGGGAGGTGTGTATCAGAATGGTATGATCATTTCTTAATTTAAATTTAATTTCTTCGTAATTTTTAATGAAGGTTGAGGTGTGTAGCAGAATAGTGTCATCTTTTTGACGAGATATTTTGTTGGGGTGTCGTCGAAATGAAGCTTCATTGTGAGAGATATGAAAACAACAACAGAACCACCAAGTACGGTCTGCATTTTTCACGCTTGTTTCGATTTGAAGGCAACGAGTACTGCAGAAATTGACTGCGTTAATGGAGCAAGAGTAACGCGGTCTGAAGCGATGTATCACTGTGTCAACAGTGAGCAAGTTCAGAAATGTGCTGTAAAAAATCAGTCTTCTAAAAGACGAAGCGTTTCAACCTTGAAGTACATTTCGAACGGGAAATGAACACTGAAAGTTAAGATAAATGAATAAATAGATTTCTGTCTGATCGATTAGCATCGAATTGTTTGTGGCTCATGAGATAGACGGTCCCCGGAATTGTACAAAATTGTATTGTGAATTTATTAGGATCAAAATATACATTGTTTTGCAAGTCTATGTTGCTACAGAGCCACAGTTGCACAACTACTGACACACACACACACACGCACAGTGCTTGGCTCCATTAGTGCACTGCTACTGACGCGCATACGCACTGTGCACTGCCACTGACGTACACACGCACAGTGCACGGCTCCATTAGTGCACAGCCACTGACACACACACACACACACACACACACACACGCTCTATGCACAGCTCCATTAGTGCACAGCAGTACAGGCAAAAACTAAGCCGCCGGAGCAGGAGCTGCGAGCTGCCGTCTCTCATAATTACTTAGGCTTTTATCGACCTCGCTGCTTTCGCTCTAATTAAACTAATGGCATGACATTTTTGGCTCGCTTGCTTTTTGGCCGCGGTGCTGACTTTCGAGTAAAACGCTTATTTTTGCTGAACGTTTTCGGTGGCGGTAGAATGCAACCAAAAATGGTCGAGATGAACTTTGATAGAATTAATGATCTGCTAATGAAGAGTTAGATTGGGAGCCGCAGCAAAAAAATTGTGTGGAGGCATAGATGAGATGTGATGTTACTCTGTTTAATTGAGTCGCAACGGCATGCGAGCTGCAGGGATCTACAGCTTGTGTGTTGCGTGGTGGCTGGACGTTGGTGAAGAAAATGACGCTTTTATGGGATTGATAAACAGCGAATGTCCTTC
Source organism: Morinoia aosen (assembly GCA_030386875.1). Lineage (NCBI taxonomy): Eukaryota > Metazoa > Arthropoda > Malacostraca > Amphipoda > Talitridae > Morinoia > Morinoia aosen. The sequence goes on along the minus strand of CM059562.1, from coordinate 87,504,975 downwards.
ATTTTCACAGCGACTTTGCCTAAGATCATTACTGGAATAATGGCTCAATTTCGTAACATTGGTGAAGAAAATGACGCTCATTACTGGGAAAATGGTTCACGTTCGAATGACTCAACATTTGTGAAGAACATGACGCTCATTACTGGGAAAATGGTTCACGTTCGAATGACTCAACATTTGTGAAGAACATGACGCTCATTACTAGGAAAATGGTTCACGTTCGAATGACTCAACATTGGTGAAGAAAATGACGCTCATTACTGGGAAAATGGTTCACGTTCGAATGACTCAACATTGGTGAAGAACATGACGCTCATTACTGGGAAAATGGTTCACGTTCGAATGACTCAACATTTGTGAAGAACATGACGCTCATTACTGGGAAAATGGTTCACGTTCGAATGACTCAACATTGGTGAAGAAAATGACGCTCATTACTGGGAAAATGGTTCACGTTCGAATGACTCAACATTGGTGAAGAACATGACGCTCATTACTGGGAAAATGGTTCACGTTCGAATGACTCAACATTGGTGAAGAAAATGATGCTTTTATGCGACTGATAAACAGCGAATGTCAGGTTCACCGCCACAATGTCTAAGAAATGATGGTTCACGTTCTTAAGAAGCCTCATTTATTCTCAATGAAAATTCCAATTTAACTCAGAGAAACTGAAAATATTGCCTGAGCGGAAAATATTCTGATGTTCTCATTGGCAACTGCATTGCATTAATTACAAACGGAGTGAAAATTCCCGCTTGTTTATACGAAAGAAATTAAACACTGCCTTGAAATACGAGAAAATTACGCGAAATTTTCCAGAAATTCGCTCAGAGACGAAATTTTCCAGGAATTCCTGAAATGTCAAGTGGAGGTTTGAATCGAGTCAAAAACAATCTGATGCTTTTCAAAAGCAGTACGACCTGCAGTTAACACACACCCGTAGTGTCCTACACTACATAAGAACAGGTGTGCTTCAACGTTAGTGAACAGTGTTGTCTCCGTGCGATACGTGTGATACTTGTTGTTCATGTATCGCGATACTCTGACATGATCTCATGTATCTCTATATTCTGGCATGATCCCCTGAAACGCACAACACGTATAGGTCTCAGGCGTACGTTATCTCTGCATAACACACAAACACACACACACACACACTCACACACACACAAACACACACACACACACGCAAGTTGCAGAGGGAACAAGGGGGAGCAGACGCTGGACAGAGCTGCGCTGTCTGCTCGCCTCCCCAGAGAGTCGTTCGGAAGCGTCACTGAAATCCAAGAACTCGTGAAATGAGTTCTGCTTAGGGGAAACAGGAGCATAGTGACCGTAAAATTTTGTGCTTGGAGACAACAGCCACATGCTGGTGGTAAACTAAGATTCTACAACAGGTATACAGCCGCACGCTGGTGGTAAACTAAGATTCTACAACAGGTATACAGCCACACGTATGCGGTAAACTAAGTTTCTAGTGAAAGCAAACAGCCACACACAGGCGATAAAGTGAGTTTTTTTAAGGAAAACCGGCGTATAGTGACGATAATATTTTGTGCTTAGCCAAAACAAATACACGATGACGGTAAAATGAGTTTGTGCTCAGGGCAAACAGCTGCAGGCTTTAGAGCAAGGCTTCTCACCTGGGGGTACATGTACTCCTAGGGGTACATTTAACATACTTCATATGCTAAAATGTACAGTATATATTTACATACAACCGTATAAGTATATATACTTATTAATCATTAAGTGTATCCTTATGGTTTCCTAAACCTTTAACTGTGCTGGGGGTACATGAAGAAACACCATTAAGCTAAGGGGGGACACGACAATAGAGAGGTTGAGAAGCCCTGCTTTAGATTGACGGAATGGTGGAGGAGAAAGTAGGCAAAACTAGGTTAATTAATATAGTAACGTCAATGTTCAAGGAAAACATTCCCAGTATCTTTACTCTTATGATTATTTATACTTCTAGTCATTTTATAGAAGCAATATTTTTACTGAATTAAATTTATTTTGCCTTCTTTTTGCGTTTGAATTTGAAATACTTAATCTCTCGTTTCAAAGTGCCATAAAAATTAGAGTTTACCAGCCACTGTGGGAGTGAAAGTTTCTAATTGTAATATACCTGCAAACAAAGTTTATGGAGTTCATTTAATTTGCTCTGAAAATGCGAGAAACAAGGAGCTCAAAATATTTCCCGAACTCGGCGAAACTTTTAAAAATATAACATGAACCCTTCGTAATTGTACGCTCATGCATCCTTGTAACGTGCTACTAACTCTCATGTTCAACTCCGTCAAAGTTTTTCTTGAAATACACCAGAGAAAACTTTTGAGTCTGCAATAAAATGAGCGAGTTGTTTGCTGCTGCGTGTCTGCTCATTATGTGCAATGTTTGCTGATATTTTGCTCTTTTTATCGCTCGTTTCTCGCTCACACCCACGTCATCGAAACTTGAATAATTCGTTTCTAGAATCTAGATGGGATTCTCATCAACGACAATTTAATACCTGAGGTAATTTTTAGGCCTAGGGATAAAATCAATACGGAGACAGATGAACATTTTTAATTAGAAGACAGAGGTTGATGTTTGTCATTTATTAATAGCCTGAAAACGAAAATCGAACCCAGGGAGATACTTCAAGGTTACCTTAGTTGCCTTTGGGACTTTCTATTCAAGTCAATATAAGATAGAAAGAGACTTAATTTGTGATTCATTCGAATCTAGCTAGATGCGCTCAATGACCGTATCCGTGATACGAGTTTCACAGACACGGTTTCACAGGTAGAGCATGCGACTTTTCAAAACGACCCGACCTTTCCAAGAGAATAGTTTTCTTGAAACTTAGTTTCTGCAGGAAGCTTCAGAGGAGCTTATTCTGGTCACTGATCATCCGGGGCTCTCAAAATGAAGGACTTATGTTTTAACGGGCGGGAGATTTGCGCTTTCAAGTCGAAGCTTCCTGATCGCTTCCAATGACGGTGCCGAGGCGCGGTCCTGAGGAACGGCGAGGCGTTCCGTGTGCGTTCAAGACTGTGTGTGTGTTCAAGACTATGTGCGCTCAAGACAATGTTTTGTGCGTTCAAGACAATACTATGGGCGTTCAAGAAAACACTGTGGGCATTCAAGACTGTGAGCGTTCAAAACTGTGTGCGTTCAAGATTGAGTGCGTTCAAGACAAGACTGTGTGTGAGGTCTGGCATGGAGTAGAGACGCCTACACACGCTACGTATGTGTAGGGATAGTTTTGAAATAATGCGATGATGGCAAACTACGTAAGTTACTAGCAGTTAATGAAGAACTGTAACGAATGATTTGGTGAATAGGATTAGATAAATATATCATTATATAAAAAAATGAAGGCGGCTTCGTGTAACAGTTCTGAATGAGTGCTTGTGCGTAAATTATTTCTTTCTGTGGAGCGGTTTGGAACACCTCAGAACAACTGTCACCTCCACCTAATAATAACAAAGCTCTCCGTATCCCATTGCCCCTTTTTGTGACGCAAGTCGATATTGTGTCACTCGCAAGACTTGAAGAAATAGCTTACTTGCAAGCAACCGTTCCGATCTGTTTCAACACATAGCTGCATTTATTTTTTCATTTAAAAATATCTTTGCATGACTTTTTCATTCGTCACAGTACAATGACCGAGCTGGGAACAGTTAATGAATGGGGTACGTAATGGATGTATCTCGGACGTACGCTACTCTTCAGCAAGTCTTCTAGTGTACACGACCCGTCAAAAATGACTGGACTCGATAATGTCGTGAAACTCGTATCTAAGTTACGGTCATTATACACGGCCCGTCAAAAAAGACTGGATTCGATAATGTTGTGAAGTCGTATCCGAGATACGGTCATTAAGCATATCCAGCTTGATTCCAATGTGTGACAAATTAACAGTCTCTTCCTATCATATATTAACATTAATATTCCCCGTATGTAAATCCTTAAGAGCGTGACAGAGAGACGGACCGCCCAAGCAAGCAACCAACTATGTATTGTAATACAGTGGATAGTAAGGAGGAGATGGTGTCACTGGAGTATTGTGATTCTTATTGTATCAGTATTTTGAATGTGATTGAATCAATCCTTGAGTTTTACATTATATATGCTAAACTCAACTCGTGCTTGCAAATATTAGTCAATTTATTTCATGTTATTCATACCTTGAATCAAACATCTTATGATAACACTTTTGGTAAGTAACTTTTGGTCTCATGAGTTAAGGTTCAAGTGAACTGAAAATTTTCGTCTAGCGTACGCCTTCTTAAAGCCAAGCGACACTCCTGCGAAGAGCATAATTTCTTGAACACGTAACGCTTCATAAGCGCTGAGACGTCAGCTCGACAGTCTGACCAGCCCCGTATTGTCAGCACGTCAGCCTGACCAGCCCCGTATTGTCAGCACGTCCTCAGTAGCACGCAACACTTGCATGGAAAAAAATCTCAGAACTGAGGCAAATCAGCAGATCGATGCCCACCAGCTGCCTAGGGTAACGCCTCTGCAAAATCCTTTAAGACGTTGACTGCGATGGGTTAAACTGCAGTTCAGTATTCAACTTCAGTTCAAAGTCAAAAGTCGTTCGCAGTTTTATAGAGACCAAACATTAACTGGGCTCAATGAAAAACATTTATTTTAAAAGATTGCTCGTTTTTTTTCAAACAACTTATTGATGAGCAGGAAAAACTTAAGCAGACCTACCGATGGGTCATACCGCGAGCAAAGTGTCAAGGTATTGCCTTTGATACCCGCGTCCTGGTTTGTTCAATTGGCATCTGCTGTGTAGTAACAATTTGTTTGTTCATCTGGCTTCTGCTGTGTAGTAACAATTTGTTTGTTCATTTGGCATCTGCAGTATAGTAACAATTTGTTTGTTCATTTGGCATCTGCTATGTTGTAACAATTTGTATGTTCATTTAGCATTTGCTGTGTAGTAACAATATGCTTGGTCATTTGTCAACTGCAGTGTAGTAACAATTCGTTTTGCTCATTTATCAACTGCAGTGTAGTAACAATTTGTTTGTTCATTTGGCATCTGATGTGTAGTTACAACTGGCTCATTCATTTGGCAACTGCCGTGTAGTAACAACTGGCTTGTTCATTTGGCAACTGCCGTGTAGTTACAACTGGCTCGTTCATTTGGCAACTGCCGTGTAGTAACAACTGGCTTGTTCATTTGGCAACTGCCGTGTAGTAACAACTGGCTTGTTCATTTGGCAACTGCCGTGTAGTAACAATTTGTTGGTTCATTTGGCATCTGCTGTGTAGTTACAACTGGCTTGTTCATTTGGCAACTGCCGTGTAGTTACAACTGGCTCGTTCATTTGGCAACTGCCGTGTAGTAACAACTGGCTTGTTCATTTGGCAACTGCCGTGTAGTAACAACTGGCTTGTTCATTTGGCAACTACAGAGTAGGAACAACGAACCAATTGCGATGCCCACCAAACCTTGCAGCGAATGCAGGCTTGTGAGCATCCTTCGCGTTACAAGACAAAACATGCATTAAGCCCCATAGGATTCGAACGTGGGAGGCAAGAGGCGCAGGAAACTTCTGTACGAGCGAACCGAATTTATTTCGGGGATTTCGGTTTAGCGTACGCTTAAAGATGCTCCTAGCCTTAGAAATGAAATTTAGTTCCGAAGATAGATTTTCAAATGGAAGCTTGAACGATGCGATGTTTATTGGATATTGCCATAGGCCTGAGAAACAATCTGCTGCTGTATCTTTTGTGGTAAATAAATTGCATAAATTGTTTATGTGGGAAAAAATGATACTAATCGTTACCCCAAATTTTTTTTTTCGACCGGATTTTTGTATTGCTTAGTGATTATACGGTGTGCAGAAATGATGTTGTTTCGGAAAGCCTATGGCGTAAATGGTTTGTTATGTAAATTAGCCGGAGAATATTTCAGAAATACCGTTGCATGCATGCGCAGACTTGATTGTTGCAAATTTTAGCAACAAATATTATTAGGATCGCAAAAAATATATGACCTTCAGACATACGCAAATTATTCAAAGCACTTGGAAAAGTATTACTCTCAGTATATTTTATATATTTTTCTAATTTATTCAGCATGAATTCATGAGTAAGTTTAATGAAATGCTTCAATTTAAGCTATTTTGTGCGTAGGTATTCCTGCATTGAAAAGAAACGCGATCATTCTGTTCCAGTTCGTCAGAAAACCAAACTTTTGGATACACACAGTCAGTTTTCGTAGCGAATGAATATTACCGCAGTTCGTAGCTAGCGATCCGTACTGTATCTTGTCATGAAATTAATTCCTAAGCGAGTCTAAGTCAACTTGTGGCTGTAGTAATTACGCCGTGGATTCTGTCGCAGCCGTCATGCGATACAATAGCCGATATTGTGCTCATTGTAGAGCCATGCCAACCTCAACAGATTTCCGCTAATGACGAATCTGCGAATGGTTTTGTGCTCCATGGCCTCATTATGTAACTGTCAAGGAAACGTCATCAAAAGCTAATAAATACGACAACAAATCCCATAAAAACGATGATCAAGAAATTTGTCCTGTACTTATGTTAGACTTCGTTTTCAACAAAAGTTCTTGTTCTATTTGGATTTTTTTCGCAATGCCCGTACAGTGAAAATGAACATCTGAAAGCTAGCCTTCGTTACCAAAAGCTGATGACACGAATTTTGTGTCTGTCCTGCCTCCACGAGCTTTAGAAAATCAGATCTTGGTATATCATATCTTAGAAGTGTATCTTCCCCTAAATTATTTAAGATGATTTTGATTGTAATAGCAATATTAACTTTTCAGGACCAGCAATAGTGAATTGATATCAATAGTAGTTTCTTATATATACATACCTACCAATAGTGCCATTTAACATCAAAACCACAGTAATCGTTTCATTGCGAAACATGGAATGCGTATACATATGTTCAGAACTCTGTACTTGAAGTATCCCACACCGTAATTCATATTCTCCATTGTTTCACACCACGCGTCTATATTCTGAAGTATCTTTCTTAATCAGTCGACATAAATCCTCTAGAAAGTTTACTTTACAGAAGCGTTCTATTGTCCTATCAATAAACCGTTTTTTGGGGCGCATAGCAGCTCATAGAACGAAGCTCGGTCCCAGACGCCATTGCTCGGAGGGAGCAGAACTGGACTGCGAAATTTATCGGCATCGGGATGCGATGTATCATTGCTGCAAAACAGATAGCTCTTCGGAAACCTCTGAGGAAAAGCCATGCAACGACTTCATTACGCCCGCTGAAGATTTCGGAAGAACAATATACGAGCCAAAAAACGAGTTATCTTTAAAGGGATTCGTTCGCTCGGACGACGTACATTGGAAACGAAGCTGGTCGACTAGTCGAATTGGTTGGGCACTGTTTGGTGAACAAAGAAGACGTTCCCGGGAGACTTTATGGCCTGATTCTTGCAGATTAAAATAAGTAAGTCATTTGTTTGTGGACTTCAAGAGCATAACTTGGAGCTGCGGATCTGTTCTACTAAATAAAAAGAGATCCGGCAAAGCAGGGTCAGTGCTGATAGCGCTCTGTTGGCTTGCGAGCTGTGCCCGCTCCGACGCACCTTATATTCCTGCTGCAGCGAGATAATAGCGCCTGCTAATAATGTTTCCGAACTTTGCAGTTTATTCTTTGTTTTTGGAAAAGTTCGTCCCAGAATTTTAGAAAGCTCTTGAACCATGAACGCCTTTACTGCAGGATAATAAATGGGGGTACTTTAGGTAATGTCCAGCCTTGTATTCACAGCGAGAGCTAACAAACTCGGAAAAGTGGGAGACTTTTTAAATACCCCTGGTTTTACATAGACGCAGTTTGTTTTAACACATTGACCACGTAGTAGGACAAATGTGTAACACTAGGTAAATTGTTCATGTAGGCACAAATGTAAATGATAACATACCCAACCATTCCGCGATCTTTTTTTGAATGAATTTCATCATACGAGGAAATATCATTGAGCACTTGTATTTCGTGCATTTCGTGTAAAGATGGAAACTTATTCGATCAAGTAAGTCGATTTTCCCAGTCTGTTTTTTTTTACAACCTAACCAAATGATCTTTACGACCCGCGCAATCGTATATAGTCAACGTTTTAAGCATTGTTTACGTTCTGAAGGCAGTCGTTCGCTGAAATTCATCTTTACTACGCTAGTATTCCTATGAGGTAAAGTCATTATCATCTGCAAAATCATCATCATTATCACCTATGTATGGCTGATACGTGGCGCTATATGCCTAGCGAACAGATGATAGAAATTGTTTTATGTATGTAAGATTGATTTTGCAATTAAGAGTGCCATTCTGTTTTCTATTACACACAACACCCCAAATATGTAAAAGATAAAAACCGCAGCAATTTAGGTATGTTCTCCCAAAATTAAAATAGAATTCATTTCAGAGAAGACATCTGCTTGCTCATTTCTATAATGTTCACCTCATATAATTTATTGATTTTATTTCAGAAAACAACTAACATTTGGCTGCTTTACGACTCCATTGTCGCATTTAATATCACAACAAAGGAGTCAAATTAGGTGTTTATATAACGTTGGCCAATATTAGTGCAATTTTTATACAAATTTGCCCTATAAGTTGTTAATATCTAATTTAAATATAGTTGATCCTGGTAAAAACTTAAAATAAGTTATATTAACTTAAACTTTAAACCCTTCACTGTTTACTAGCTTTTGCTCACGTGACCGTGATCAAAACAACCACCATTGCGTTGGCACTGGCAAAACGACCACCAACAACCTGGTAGTCAGTCACTAAAATTAGAATGAAGAAGGCATCTCCACTCGGCAGTGACCTTTAGAATACACATTGGGGTTACAAATTCAACAACAAATTTCATATATTTTGGCTGTTTATGCATGTGAATTATAAAATCTATCAAGACTGTTCAGGGCTGGCAAAATCATTTGGTTAACAATAAATGAACAAATCAAAGCTTGTGGCTTCATTAGCCTTTATTTTTGAGTTGCACGTGTGACCAAAATTCCTCTGATTTTTGTACCAGACTTCATGTTTTGTTTTATGACATGAAATTTTTATTTTAGGGTTGCTTTTTCCTTTCAATAAGAGGGATAACCCATATTTCCAACAATAAAGACCCGTCACTGTCACTGTCGTCTTCTCTTTGTGACGCGGGACAAAAGGCGTTCGACGCGCCTCAGACCAACTCGAACTGAAAAAGTTGAAAGTTGAACGAAAAATTGAGAGTTGAAACAATAAAACATAAGTTTTGTTTGATAAAAAATTGAAAATTTGAACTAGAATGATTAATTCACCATCTCGACCTGAGTGATCGTTTCGTTTTATTTACATTTTTTCGGATGAACATAAAGTCGTGCATCTTCTATCGTCTCGTGACACCAATCTGATTGATCAAGTGACGGGAAATATAAGTTCAATAATGAATAAATAATAGAAGGAAGGTAGAAACATCTCGTTTAATAAACTTTAATTGAAATTAGAGCGTTCAAGGGAAGCTTTACTCATTTCCAGTAGCTGGTAAAAGTAGCATAAAGACAACAGTTTAACCAATGTTCTCAAACTTTTCGTATATTTAAAATGAAAGGCAAATTAGTGGTGACTAACCCCATCTAATTTCTGCTTATCCCCAACTAATCACTAGTCCTAACTAATCACTAATCCGAACTAATCCCTATTTTGCTAATTATTTTTACTAGTTGCACAAAATTTTAAGAACATTGGGTAAGCTGTTATCATATTACTTTAGGATTTTTCCCTGATACTGAAAACGAATGAAGCTACATAAGAAAGCTGTAATATAATTAAAATATTCATAGCACGAGACTGTTCTAAATACCATCTTAATTTTCTATCCCATTGTTTTCGTTGAGTTTCAAGTTCGTACTTCCCTGATGCTAACTCTTTTTACAGGTCGTAGCATTTCTTGCGCACGGACATTTACTGATTTTACGCGACAAGCGCCGTGAATTAACTTGGACCAAACATAATAAAATAAACCAGGACAGTAGGGCTATCAGAGATGGTTGGACACGAATATTACTCGCCTTCTAACATGATCACTTCAAGTCAACAACTAAATCCATAGACTAAGGCTTTTTTATCTCGCAAATCTTCGGTTGGACACAAATGTTACTCGCCTTCTTACAACGAGATCACCACAAGTCACCCAACTAAATCCATAGGCAGAGAACAAATCCTCGATGCGACTTAGTTTCCAACTCTTATCGAATATCAGTTCCCTCGCAAATAATAGGACAGCTGCTGTACTGGCTCTGCCTTATCTGCCGAGGGCATCCCGAAGAATCGCTTAGAAGCATTTCCGCGGTCAGCCTCTGCCGCTTTTGGCAGATACCGCGCAGCGTCGCGGACTGTGGGGCTGGTGGTGCAGGTGTTGTTGTTTTGGTAGGTGTTGTTGATGTTGAAGGTGTTGTTGTTGCACATGGTGGCGCAGGTGTTGTTGATGTTGAAGGAGTTGTGGTTGCAGGTGTTGTTGTTGTTGCAGGTGTTGTTGTCGCACATGTTGGTGGCGCAGGTGTTGTTGCTGCAGGTGTTTTTGCTGCAGGTGTTGATGGTGCAGTTTTTGTTGTTGCAAGTGTAGCTGTTGCAGGCCTTGTTGTTCCAGGTTTTATTTTCGCAAATCTTGTTGTTCTTGTAAGTCTTTTTTTGTTGCGGGTATTGTTGTTGCAGGTTTTGTTGTTGCAGCTATTGCTTTCTATGGTCTTGTTGCTGCAGGTCTTGTTGATACTGCCGGTGCTATTGGTGTAGCTTGTTGGACTGTGAGTTTTGTGACAATAGACCTTTTTGTATTTTTAAGTATAATTGGTAAAGCATGACGGCTAAAATTTTATTGCCGCTACAGTTGATGATGGTGGCCCAAGAAAGTTCCCTCTGTTGCTGTTGGCTTCGTTGATGTTATGGTGGTGCGGGAAAGTATTTTAATTGCAGCCTGTTATGATATTGATGCTGCACGCGTTATTGATGAACGCTCGCTGTTACTCATGTTTCATTTAGTTCTTGTGGGTGTCACTTTAGATATTGCTGCTCACTTCTGTAACTGTTATAAGTATTCATGTTGGGTGTTCCAGAGCCCTCGGATTTGGGGCGGGATTTTTTTGTTTTACAGCCTTTGAAACCTTACGGTTTTGTATCTGCTGTGGCAGCCAGCGTTGAGTGGGTTCATTGAAGTATACATTATGTAGCTTGTTTTGTAATTCTTGTCGTTACGGCTACTCTTTCTTCAACTAACAATTTAGTTCACTGTTGTCACGGTATCAGCTGTTTTCTCTTCTGCTGTTTTTAAACTGTTTTTACTAAAGCTGTTATTGTTACTTAATCTTTTGTGTAACAAATGAAAGCATACACCGTGACTGCACCTGCTACTAGTATGGCTGTTGATGCTGCTTTAGCTGCGACCCTGCTACAAGTATGACCTATATTTGCTGCCATAGCTGCAACCAACCCCAGCTGCTAGTATGACCAATATTTGCTGCTATAGCTACAACCAGCCACAGCTGCTACCCTCTTCACCGCTGCAGCGCAATCGCCCCCAGCTGCGTCCGACAGAGGCCGCTTGCATCGCAAAGCTTTCTTAAAGCTATTATCCGAAGCTTCCTACAGGATCATCGGAACCCATGATAAATCACCAGCGCCCCAAACGAGCCCCAAGCTTGCAAACTTCGAACTTTAGAGGCGTAAAAAACTCCTCCGAGGCCCGCAAAATGTACGGCTCAACCAGAGCCCTCGAAAATGAACCATGAGTCGCTTCCATAATCAGTTCAAGACTAAGAAACTATTGTGCGAGCTGCCGTCCAGAAAAAGATGGCTCGCTTTATCACCATGATTGCTCAAAAATTAGGGTGGACACTGAAAGGATGAAAGGAAGCTTCGTTAATGTGGATGCCGGGAAGGGACAATCTGTCTTGATCATTTTAAATTCTGAGCAATGGCGAACTTTCTCGCCGCCTGTTCTGTATGCGAGATGAATCATGAATTGTGCCACACAAATATATTGGGGTATTTCAATTGTTGAATAGAAGCATTTTATCTCCTTTGAATTTTAAAAGACCAATATTTTTCTAGTTTTAGTTGTCAAAGATAAATATTTTCCTGCACGGATACTCAACCATAGTAAAAATATGTTCTACAAATATAGGTACAAATATTTTTGTTTGTATTCATACTTGTGTAAATTACAAATATTCCATGCAAATATTTCATAGAGTTTGAATAACAGAAAAAAATATTTCATTATTCATCAACAGCGAAAAGAAAGTATTTCACGGCTAGAGAAAACTCGGCTCTTATTTTATTTTGTAGTTTTTATTAACGTACAGTTTCTGTGTAATTATTTCACCACAAGCGAATAACGTCACTCTAATTGGATGATAAATAAAACAACGCTCTCAAATTTCATCAATTAAAATAAGCTTTTATTACGCTGGAAAATTTCCTCATCACAAAATTCTCCTCAATCAAGAATGTTTCAGGACTTTGAATTTTTGACTCTCTTGAATTTGCGTGCAGAAAAAACTGAAATGAAGCTCCAAGTCTTGATTGAGAGACCAATGCTTGTTGATGCCAGGTTTGAGGTTTGAACTGCTCGCAAAACTAAGAATATTTCCGCACTATTGATTTATTCTGCAACGCGAATTATTTACCAAAACAATTAAATTAGCGTTTCTCAATCGATGGCGTTCGACTGAAAATTTCTCTTAAGACATTGATCGCTGGTTATCGTTGTGATGTATAGTCAATAGTCCATGTAAAATTTTTCTTTGTGACATAGCAGCTTTTTCCATCAACTCAAATTACTTTTGGGGTACAAGTGCAAGTTTTTCTAAATTCGTTACATGAACTAAGAGCAGATTATCATTCTACTACCAGGAGAAGTAGTAGAAAATATAACATACTCTAAGTTCATGAACCGAATTTAGAGTATATTATTCAGAGAATATGTACCAGTTAACTTCAAAATTTATTACATCTGACGGATAAATTTGTTACAGCTGATCCAAGATACAATGTAGTACTTAGATATCACACTGAACTAAGCTTTTGGTGCCATGACATTGGAAAAGATAACATACTCTAAGTTCTACGCTGTATTTAGAGTTTATTATAATTTCTACTACTAGGAGAAGTAGAAAAAGCTCTCCCTTATTCTCAAGTGTCAGACGCTAAGTGTGTACAGAGAGGTGCTGCAGCGTAGCTCATTGCATTCCACCATCCTAATAACTTTACTTTCTACTTAAAAGCGACAGCCAACTTAATCTCACTTGTCCTCGGAAGTAACATAATACTTCACGCTGAAATTGCCCGACTTCTTGAGAGCGCGAGAGCTTCATATCGTTTTCTTTTATTCTTCCGGATTGTGAGCAGCTGCTAGTTCTCTCTCTCACGCTTCCGTTCTTATAAAGTTCTCTTTGGCATTTCAATTCTTCAGTTCATTTCTTCGTTAATGTTAGCTTCACTCGCGCTGTTTTCACTCTTTTGACATGTTTGGTTATGAATTAAAATGTTTTTTAGTCTTAGTTCTCTTGTATCGCATGATTTATTATTGCCAATGGTTATTGCTTATGAATTAGAATGTTTTTAGTCTAAGTTCTCTTGTACATAATTTTCAATGTTTATCCCGTGTCATAATATATTCGGCTCGAAAAAATTTATCATGGCTCAATGTCCGTTCTGTGTTCAGAGAGAGTTTTTATTTCATTGTGTTCTATTGAGAAATTTTGACATTTGATCTAATCATTGACCAGGCATTAGCGTGCTGCGTGTTTCCTATAGTTGACAAAATCAACCAACAACCCAATTTAAATTTTTCGCCGGGGCAGCTAAAGTTTTAGCCAGCCTCGTATAGCTTCTGGAAAGGGCGGCCTAAATTGAAGATGCAACGGTGAAAAGGATGGGCTGGTCGAGAGGTCAACTGCGAGCTCCATGTGACCTGTCTCTGTTGTGAGTCGACGAAAAATTTTGAGTTAACCGTAGTAGAAATGATGATGCGCGTAACCGATCACCTAACAACACGTTCATTCTTCTTTCACTCCCCAGTATATTTTATATCCGATTCTATCATGTGTGTGGGTACTGCACAGAGATGAATACAAAACTCCAGAGTCTTGCTTTTCAGACGCTGCAAACGTATTTTCAAACATTTGAGGAATGAAACTTTTCCTGACATGATGTTGAGTGCCCGCCATCTGAAAGCGGTAATTTATGTATTTATTAACTCGTTTATTTATTTCAATTATTTTATATTTATATAGATAGCGAAGTAGTTTTATTGATCTAATTTGAATAAATACGTTATTTTGTCGTTTGCTTTTCCCAGCATTTTGTTGAAAATGAGCCTTAGATGGCAACTAAACTATTGAATATTTTTACTATAGCTACATATATTCTATCGCTTTCAGTAGTCTATTCTTACTGGTAACTTAAAGCTGTTACAGGTGACTGTTAAATCTGCAATAGCTGACTGTTAAATCTGTTTCAGCTGACTGTAAAGTCTGTTCCAGGTGACTGTTAAATCTGTTTCAGCTGACTGTAAAGTCTGTTCCAGGTGACTGTTAATTCTGTTACAGCTGACTGTTAATCTGTTATAGCTGACTGAAATTTGCTACAGCTGATCCGAAATACAATGTAGTATATAAATATCACTCTGACTTAAGTCTTCTGGTACCATAACATTAGACCAGAACATGCGTGTTCCCTACGAATCCACGAACACAGTGTAAGAAGATCTCCTCTTCAGATGACGCTAGCGGCACCCGCTATTGGAAAAACTCCACGGTAATCAAACGATAAATTTCAATAGCCTTTTGCGGGACTCTGTCCCCGACTCAATAGTGGAGCTCCCTGCAACTTTTTACTCGTCCGGTCTCGCAAAGTTTGCTATTCGATAAAGTAGTCCATTTTAGTCGTTACCACTGAAATTCTTATTCGTTCGCTTGAAGAATAAAAGGACTTTATTCCTGAGAGTTCGAATGCAACGCTCGTTCTCTGGTGTGTCATGCGCTGTGTTCTTGAGGGTGGATTTCTTACGAACAGCGAATGAGCGCCACTAAAATTATGCTTGAAATTTATGTTTATGTCTAAATAAATTAAATAAAATTAGAAGGAAGTCAAACTTTAGCAAAATAAAGAAAATAAATTGGAGAAATAAATTAAAGAAAATCAAACTCAAAAAGCCACCATTAATATACATCAATAAACTGAAAATTCAAGACAACAAGCGTATACGTTTTCAGAAATTTGTTTTTGTATTAAGAATCTCATTCAACACAAAGCAACATAAGAAGCCCGCTATCATGTGTACATTCACCCCGTGTTAACAACAAAATTTCACTTTAATAATTAAAATTTGAAAATAACAGTTCAGGTTAGTTGGTCATTGAAGTTCATTTGGTACCTCGTGTGATGTTTGTTAGCTCACGCAGCTCGGCGCCAGTTATCTTCTGAAAGAAGGCCAACAGAAAAGCACGGATATTAAATTGTATTCTGCGGCGCATAAAAGACATCGATCTGTGAAATGAGCGCCGCCATAATCTGGGCAGGGCAGCTGAAGCCACCATAGTCAGCTGATAGTCTGCCTGCTGTCTTTCTTTCTCGAGTGATAGTCTACCTGCTACCTATTTTTCTCTCTCAGGCGGTAGTCTTCCTGCCATCTTTCTTTTCCTCTCAGGTGATAGTCTTCCTGCTACCTCTCTTTCTCTTTCTACCTCTGAACCTTTTTTCCCCTCTCTCCCTCTCTCTCTCTCTCTCTCTCTCTCTTTTTTCCTATCTCTGTCGCTCCTGTTCTTCCACGCAAGTGTAGGTATCTCATGCATCGAGGGGACAGCTTCGCGAGTACCCGCAACACATGAAGACAAACACCAACACATGAAGACAAACACCAACACATGAAGACAAACACCAACACATGAAGACAAACACCAACACATGAAGACAAACACCAACACATGAAGACAAACACCAACACATGAAGACAAACACCAACACATGAAGACAAACACCAACACATGAAGACAAACACCAACACATGAAGACAAATACCAACACATGAAGACAAACACCAACACATGAAGACAAACACCAACACATGAAGACAAACACCAACACAGGAAGACAAACACCAACACATGAAGACAAACACCAACACATGAAGACAAACACCAACACATGAAGACAAACACCAACACATGAAGACAAACACCAACACATGATGACAAACACCAACACATGAAGACAAACACCAACACATGAAGACAAACACCAAAACATGAAGACAAACACCAACACATGAAGACAAACACCAACACAGGAAGACAAACACCAACACATGAAGACAAACACCAACACATGAAGACAAACACCAACACAGGAAGACAAACACCAACACATGAAGACAAACACCAACACATGAAGACAAACACCAACACATGAAGACAAACACCAACACATGAAGACAAAAACCAACACATGAAGACAAACACCAACACAGGAAGACAAACACCAACACATGAAGACAAACACCAACACATGAAGACAAACACCAACACATGAAGACAAACACCAACACATGAAGACAAACACCAACACATGATGACAAACACCAACACATGAAGACAAACACCAGCACATGAAGACAAACACCAAAACATGAAGACAAACACCAACACATGAATACAAACACCAACACAGGAAGACAAACACCAACACATGAAGACAAACACCAACACATGAAGACAAACACCAACACAGGAAGACAAACACCAACACATGAAGACAAACACCAAAACATGAAGACAAACACCAACACATGAAGACAAACACCAACACATGAAGACAAACACCAACACATGATGACAAACACCAACACATGAAGACAAACACCAACACATGAAGACAAACACCAAAACATGAAGACAAACACCAACACATGAAGACAAACACCAACACAGGAAGACAAACACCAACACATGAAGACAAACACCAACACATGAAGACAAACACCAACACATGAAGACAAACACCAACACACAAATTCCATCTCCGTTCACCTGAGCGCCGCTCCCAAATCACAGCTGCAGGCAGCACGAAGTCATTCCCACCTATTTATATGAAATATATAAATACGTATAAATAGAGCGCCAACACATATATGAATAAGTTGAATAGAGCGACACGCACACATAAATTAGCATGGTTAGAGCGACAACACATATAAATAACTCTAAATAGAGCCACACATATACACATATAAATAAGTATAAATAGAGAGCGAGGCGATCTTGAGGGAACGAATTTTCCGATGAATTTCACGAAAAGCTGCCGGCCGCGGGAGGCTGAGCGCGCATCATTTACGGGCCCTTGATTTCTATCCCGCGCGATTTTTTCGTCTCAGGCGCATTTTGTGGCCAGAATTCGGGCTTTTTTAGGCCGGCTTTGGCTTTATGAGAGCCGCTCCCGTGGCCTCGCTGCAATTTCCGTCCTGGGCTTCCTGTGGTGCCAGTAATTGCTGCTGCAATCGGTGACAGCTGTGTCACTTACGGCTGTAGCCATCGGTGACAGCTGTGTCACTTACGGCTGTAGCCATCGGTGACAGCTGTGTCACTTACGGCTGCAGCCATCGGTGATAGCTGTGTCACTTACGGCTGTAGCCATCGGTGACAGCTGTGTCACTTACGTCTGTAGCCATCGGTGACAGCTGTGTCACTTACGGCTGCAGCCATCGGTGATAGCTGTGTCACTTACGGCTGTAGCCATCGGTGACAGCTGTGTCACTTACGGCTGCAGCCATCGGTGACAGCTGTGTCACTTAAGGCTGCAGCCATCGGTGACAGCCGTGCCACTTACGGCTGTAGCCATCGGTGACAGCTGTGTCACTTACGGCTGCAGCCATCAGTGACAGCTGTGCCACTTACGTCTGTAGCCATCGATGACAGCTGCGTCACTTACGGCTGTAGCCATAAGTGACAGATGTGCCACTTACGGCTGTAGCCATCGATGACAGCTGTGTCACTTACGGCTGTAGCCATAAGTGACAGCTGTGCCACTTACGTCTGTAGCCATCGATGACAGCTGTGTCACTTACGGCTGTAGCCATAAGTGACAGATGTGTCACTTACGGCTGCAGCCATCGGTGACAGCTGTGTCACTTACGGCTGTAGCCATCGGTGACAGCTGTGTCACTTACGGCTGCAGCCATCAGTGACAGCTGTGCCACTTACGTCTGTAGCCATCGATGACAGCTGCGTCACTTACGGCTGTAGCCATAAGTGACAGATGTGCCACTTACGGCTGTAGCCATCGGTGACGGCTGTGTAACTTACGGCTGTAGCCATCGGTGACAGCTGTGTCACTTACGGCTGTAGCCATCGGTGACAGCTGTGTCATTTACGGCTGTAGCCATCGGTGTGACAGTTGTGTCACTTACGGCTGCTGTCATCGGTGACAGCTGTGCCACTTACAGCTGTAGTTATTTGCTACAACAGCTACAACTTCGGGTGGAGTCATTTACGTCATCTTACTACCTCTCTACGTAGCTGTTTTTTACATAACGACGGTAACTGCAGCGAGTTAAACTCAAGTATATAACTCAGCTTTGATTTAATATCAATTCTTACATTCAGCTTTCAAAAGAACATCAAAATTATTTGAATTGCCTGGCTTTGGGGGAGCTCGTAACCTGTAACTGAAATCCTTTCAGTGGCCCCCGGTGGGTCGCCATGTAATCAATTTATTAACTTTTACAAACTGCGACGTAAAATGAAGGAACATTTTGCCACGAACACATCCCTCAAATCCGACTTGAGTGTTTGGTACCTTCCAGAAACCAACTTACCATCGCATCTCTCAAGTCTGCATTAAATGTACTCACGGGTATAAAGTAATAAAGTAATGCGTTAACTTGAATTTTGACGTTTAAATTTACTAACCGATATATACATGATCCATTTTCTCTGCACCGCCCTGCTCTGCTACACGCTGTACGACTTCACCACAAAACAATACATTAATTCTCATTACGCTATTACAATTAATACATTTAATATATTACCTTTAATTAACATTAACTTTAACTCACAAAACAACACATCAACTTTAATTTGTCGTCCCGATCTTTAATTAAAATTTAAGACTGATGTTTGGCCATATTTCCTTTTTATGTTTCCTTTTGGCTCTGAGTTTGACGCTGAGTTTGGAGCTGAGAAGCAAAAGATGCTGCGACGTGACAAGACGTGACAGCAACGTGTTACCGACGTGTTAAAAGCACGTACCAATCTTATCAAAACTCGTCACCTCTCAATTGCATTTTTATTAAAATTAAAAGTTATCAAACTCAGTTTACTAAAAACACGTCACCGTCAACTCAGCTGCGACGTTTTCGCTATAAGCCGTTGTGTCTGAGTTTGAAAATATTACAATTAGTATAACTTTTTTACCTTGATTTTCTAAATTAAGTTGCGAGTGTTATATATAGGCAAAATACCTTTCGAATAATGCTGTATCTAATAATTGTAAATCGACAGCAGTAGCAACAATAAAGAACCAGCGCCTGTAAAATGGGAAGGATCTGTGTGATTCTTTCTCCCATATTTCCGTATTTGGTATTTGAATAATTAGATATCAGTCCCTCATAGGTGAAATTTGAATCAACTTTTTAACCTTCAAATCATGTTCATTTGGCACGCAGATGATAGTATTAAAATTTCGTTCAACCGGCCACCTCTTAGCCCCTCCTATGCAGGTGGTCTGGAAGCTTTTTGTTCAGTGAATTTGTTGTATAACAACCCATCACTTTAGCTCCAAGTATTGCATGATAATCGCGCCCTCGTATTTCACTTCCATCAGAACGTGTGCTTCATCCGCAGAAGCGTTAAAAAACAGCTCATCAACACGCTAAAAAATTAAATGCGCGATCAATGGAACTCTAATTTTTCATTTGCATGAAAGCAGTCGCTATTGAAGTACACCTACTCATGAAAAGAGTTGCGGGAAAAATTTGCCGGGGATGTGTAAGTTTTAGCGAAATCGCCGCGCTTACAAAATTTCAGGTTGCAGGTAAGTCTGCCGAAATAGAGCACGTCAAACACTGCAAGAGAACTTGAGTCGCCGGCGAAAAAAGTTAGCGGACGCGACTCTAGGTTTGATAGCGATCATCCTCAATAAAACGTCCGATGAATGGCACCAATTGACAATGTCGCTAAAAATGCAAACTTCGTTATGCTCTGACGCTATCGATTTCCGATTGGACGTTTCACGAAGAATGATTCGAAAGATTTGTTGAACGCGTGCAGTCCTGCGAGGGACATGAGTTAGGCGGAGTGGGGGCATCGGAAGTCCTTTCTAAAAATTCTTTCCTCTCCACCGATATAAAACTGTAAATAATGTGTTATTTTCTGGCATGTCAGCACTATCATGTTACTGCGAAGTTTGTTTATTTGGGACAGATGAGGTAAAACTTCTAAGGTATGAGTTTGAATCGCCTCTTTGTTATTGATCGTTTGCGTTTGTTACTCAATTTTAAATTTCTTTAAAATTTTCCGGTGAAGTTAGTGTTCCCTTAGGTTATCAGTATTGATACGTAGGTCAAAAATATACGCGAGATGTATCCCATTCATAATCAGTCATTTGCTGTTGAAGCGCTTTCAGTGTTCTCGATATAAATTTGAATCGATGTACTGCAGTTCTTTATTTACATTTTCACAAAAACCATTTATTTTTTCCCAGTTTATTTGAATTCTATGTTCTGAAAGATGTCATCAATTACTCGCATTTAGGTTTAAGCAGAAGTTGTTTTGTATTTTTCAGTTTATTTAACTTTTTTTTTCTGTTATATGTCTCTAGCACCTGTGAAAAATATCATTCTTTCTTCTATATTGCGGTCAGCGTGTTTTTGCGCGGTGATGATTGTGATACTCACACTGGAAAACCAAATCAATACTAATCCAGAGACAAAAACTTACGAGTTAATATTTAGCACATATCCTGCGAAGTGACCCACCGGTGGTCACTTAGGTGATTTTCGTAGTGCTGCTGACCCACCTGCAGTCACTAACTCATTTTTTATTAATACTTAATGGAAGCTAAATGAAGGCCCGATCCAGTTAATGTTTGCTATTTTCAAAGTTGATTCCAACAACTGACTTTAAATTTGAATTGATTATTGAACTTCAGTTGAACCCATCGCAGTTGACGTGTTAAAAACAGATTCCGTCCACTGCGCTTGGCGACGTGATCATTTCTATGTCCAGTCAAGCCATCGCAAAACCTTTTATATTCGACGCCAATATCAACTCAGATTTTCTGCAGGAGCAAATTTGCGCGTCTGTCACATACCTTTACTCAGCAAACCCGGTGCGTTAGAGCGAAAAGTAGAGTACTTGTGAGGGGCTGCTTTCACTTTCAGCCAAAATGGATTGCCGGTGGGGGCCTCGAAAACTTCAACAAAACACGGCCACAGCTGCAACCGAAACGCGCGAAGGCAAACCATGAGCCTCTGAACCATGCAGCCAGAAAAATTATGCAGTAATGATGAAATTTTTTCTTTTTTTTTTGAGAACCTTGAAGTAGCAGGTTTGAGAGTCCGTAGTGCAGAAAAATTATGCAATGATGATGAAATATAATCTTTTTTGAGAACCTTAAACTATGTTTTGAGAGCCCTTATTGCTAAGGCTAGGACCTACGCATTTTGAAGTCTTCGCCCGAAACATTAATGACGTATTCAGACGATCCTAGTGATACACATACATTTCACGCAAAGCTCAACTTGAAATTATCAAAATTAGGGTTAGATATTTTTCCAACTGAAACGAAATTTGATTCAGGTTATGAATATCTAAGAATAAATGTGGCTAATTTTTATTTGTATAAATTGAGCTTCACATAAGATGGACTATAACTCACGGATTGAGCTGTAAATTCGCAAGCTCATCGTTCTTCTCAAAGTTTTTGGTGTACTTATTGCGCTAATAATTGGATACTATACGTTTGCTATCAAGAGACAGAATTTATAATTTTTCTAAAATAAATAGTTGATGAATGTGTACACTATTACTGTTATGGTAACCAGCAATAGTTATGCATTTGGGATTTCTATCATTAGTGCCCACTTTGCTTCTTTCTGTTTTTGTCCTTTCTTCGCAATTTTTTAACCTTTGCTTCTTGTTCCTTCCGAACTTTCTACTTCTATGAATAGGATATCCAGATTAGAAACACATTTTGTGCACAAACTCCCATTTTTCTACAGTCGATACTAAATGATCCTTTTTCATCTCTTGAAACCGCTTCTGTTGTTTCTATGACATCTGAAACCAACTAATACGACATGTTAATTACTAATTGAAATCCACTTATTATTCCAGTTCTGAAAATCGGAATAACCTTAACTCCATCGACTTCCACCTTATACAACACAAATTCCCCAACTACAACTTGCATTGGAGCATCGAACATCTGC
This sequence comes from Morinoia aosen, assembly GCA_030386875.1. NCBI lineage: Eukaryota > Metazoa > Arthropoda > Malacostraca > Amphipoda > Talitridae > Morinoia > Morinoia aosen. The sequence continues at coordinate 87,482,492 of CM059562.1, read as the reverse complement.
CCCTACACCCAAACGGACTCGTTGCTCACTGCTGCGCAGGCGCAGATCTGCTTCATCACGCTTCAATAATGGTGGCATTGTGGAAAATTTAGCGCCGCTCCTCGTGCCGTGTAAATGCTGCAGTCTCCTTCGCAAACGACCGCATGCCGAAATGCATTCGCCTTGTTTCAACATTGTAAAGGCGAGTCAGACTGTAGGGATCCCACATGCTTTGTGAGGTGTTTCGCTGTCGAGGCGTGCGAGCATTGCAGTAACCCGATTGTTCAGGCATCGCTAGGCGAGATGTTCAAACGCAGGCAGCTCTGTTTCGTGTGATTATTTAGCACTATATCTTAGAACATGAACTGAGTGTAAATAGTGAAGTTAAAGCGTCCATGTGACTATTTAACAATATATCTTAGAAAGTGAACTGAGCGAAAATAGTGCAGCTAAAGCGTCCGCGTGATTATTTAACAACATATCTTAGGAAATGAACTGAGAGTAAATAGTGAAGCTAAAGCGTTTACGAATGACGATATATTAATTATAAGGTAGTCACGTACGAAACGAAACTGTCGTGGCGACTGGTACTTTTACAAATGCGGCAGTTATTTTATGCGTTTATAAATTTGCAGTGCGACATTCCGATTGCGTTCATGATTGCGAAAACGTCCGTCACAAAAGATGCGCAAATCTCCAGTTCTCGAATTGCCGACGTTCCATTAAGTTTTACTTCCTTGTGTTTTGCGTGAATGATCGAATTTGTGCGAAACTACATATTGTATAGCAAACCTATATTCCACGCAGAAACTCTACCTCAAAACCTCGAGAACACCATTTGATCAGCGTCATGCGTTCAGTGCAACTTTCTCACCTTGACGCCGTAATATCTGCAGCAACAGCGGCAGGACGCAGTGCAAATTTTCCCCTGATATTTAGAGCAGCAGTTCAAGACATCAATGGCCTCGAGACGAAAACGACGGGTGGCTCAGCTCAATATAAATTCATTAATTCTGCGAGCAGTATTTTTTTCGCACGGCCAACTAAAGCGACATCAAAAAGCCGGGAGGAGAAGGACAGAAACTCTGCCACCGAGTCTCGGGCATTGCTTAATTGACGAGTTTTACGGCAGCTCAAAGACAGTGTCAAGGACCTCCTCGCTGCAGCGCCTTTGTTTAATTAAACTTTTGATGCGACTTGTCGCTGCTTGTTAACGCGATCGTTGGTCTGGCTCCTCTCTGCTTCCCAGAGGGTCATTTCTGCCGTTTTAGTACTGATCAAACTCCATATAATCCATATTACTATCACAACTATTACTGCGTAATTTTTTCTGCTGTTTTATTACTGATCAAACTCCATTTAATCCATATTACTATCACAACTATTACTGCGTAATTTTTTCTGCTGTTTTATTACTGATCAAACTCCATATAATCCATATTCCTATCACAACTATTACTGCGTAATTTTTTCTGCTGTTTTATTACTGATCAAACTCCATATTATCCATATTACTATCACAGCTATTACTGCGTCAACTTTATTGCTATTTAGAGGGATAAGTTGCAATACACTCACCTGCTTGGTCTGGATTATTTTAAGAAATATGTAAAAGCTAAATCAGCATTTCCGCAGTGACACCTCAGAGCACATGCCTTAAAATTGAAAAATTGAGCTTCTTCAGAAGGAAACTCTGCAACGTAGCGAAATTTCTTGAATTTTAAGGCTTTCTATCCGCACTACACTTAATATTTATGCCTATGAAACGCACAGTATTGGCTGTGATTTTCATACCACCCTCGGTTCATACTGCCCTCGTTTAATACTGCCCTCGTTTCATACTACCCTCGTTTCATACTACCCTCGTTTCATACTACCCTCGTTTCATACTACCCTCGTTTCATACTACCCTCGTTTCATACTACCCTCGTTTCATACTACCCTCGTTTCATACTACCCTCGTTTCATACTACCCTCGTTTCATACTGCCCTCGTTTCATACTGCCCTCGTTTCATACTGCCCTCGTTTCATACTACCCTCGTTTCATACTACCCTCGCTTCACTCTACCCTCGTTTCATACTACCCTCGTTTCACTCTACCCTCGTTTCATACTACCCTCGTTTCATACTACCCTCGTTTCAATTTACCCTCGTTTCATACAACCCTCGTCTCATACTACCCTCGTTTCACACTACCCTCGTTTCATACTACCCTCGTTTCATACTACCCTAGGTACCTGACTTGTGAGAGGCTACGTTGATTGGAGTCGGTGTGTTTGTCTACCTCCGGACGCTGCGTGCTTGCTTCTGTTTACGGTCCAGACACGTGATCGAAGTGTGTGAGGGTGATCGACTTTAGGCCATTTGCGCTGTGGTATCAATACCACATGATCAAAATTTTGTTTTTATGCGCGTTCGTAAGTAGCGAATCTTGAGTGGACTGGAATTTGCATACAAATAAATTTATTTGATTAAGATCAATAGTACAAGATCAAACTTTAATTTTTGTGCTCGTATCTTGTGTGAGCTAGAATTTACACACAAATAAATGAATTTTATTTCTCTCGTTACATTTTTGAGCATCACTTCTTTTCCGACATTATTTCCAGAGTAAACGTGAGCCTAAAGTGAAATTTCCAAGTGACTTCTGGCAAAAGATCGTCTCACTCAGTCTATTTTTTCAAAATACTGTTCTCTGCTGATCCTTCACTTCTCTGAAACCACACCTTCTTTCTTTTGAGTCTCAATCTGCGGAAAATAGAAGTTTAGAACAGCGCAAATGAGCCCATCGTCATAGAGACAAAAATAATTGAAAAAATGAAAAAAGTAATACTTCGTGTTCTTCTACAACAATATGCTCCATGGTACACATTGAATTTAAGGCTGCCAAAAAGCTCCATGTTTTCGAATATGAGCCTTATGAAAACGTAATCATTCAAAAGTTCTTCATCGACATCGCTATTATTCGCCCTATTGTTCAAGAACATAAGGCTCAGGACGGCGCTCAAAAGAAACATAGATGAGCACGAGCAAAATTCAGAGTTGCGTCACCTATAAATGAAGTCAGCAACGCTATTTAAATACCAACATTTGAGTTGCAAAATTCAGTCTATAACTCAAGGGAGGCACATGCAATGCTTCCTTCAAATCTCCTCTACGTTGTTGCTCCCCATCCTGCCCTTCTCCTTAACTCCTCTTTCCCCATCCTGCCCCTCTCCTTAACTCATCTTCCCTCATCCTGCCCCTCTCCTTAACTCCTCTTTCCCCATCCTGTCCCTCACCTTAACTCCTCTTCCCCCATCCTGCCCCTCTCCTTAACTCCGCCCCAGTGAGGCGTCTTTCGCGGTCGAATCATGGCCGATCGGCCGCGGCCTTCCTCAACAGCGCGTGGTTTTTTGAGTTATTCTTCAGGAAGTCGGGTTATTTTTTAAGAAATACGAGTATTTTAAGAATAACGGGTTATTTTTAATAAAACGGGTTATTTTTGAGAAATACAGGTTATTTTTTAGAAAAACGGGTTATTTTTTAATAAAAAAATGGGTTATTTAGAGGGAAGTTCATTATTTCATCTTATGCGTTGATATTGTGTCCCGGGTGTTTAACAACTATGTAACGCCAGCACGTAATGATCGTTACCTTGGTCTTCCAGCACCTATTTCAGACATCTGCGCAACTGGATGGTTAGAAGAATTTAGCCAAGTCTCTCTTTTATATCAACTGAGAGAATGACTTTTCTGTAAGGGCTTGCGAATCATTATTTACACCTCCTGCCCTCAATTACCGAGAAATAATACATCTTCACTAAAAAGTCACTAAATCACTAACATCGTCACTAATAAATAATTAGTGACTAATCATTCACTGTACTGCATGTAAGTTCATATAGTGATGCCTTGTGTTTCATTTCAAGATGAGAGAAATTCAACAGCACGCGTTTATTGTCAAAATCTACTTGATAAAATATTAAACGAACGGACATTGAACGTATCATGTTTTTGATTCAATATTTGTGCATCTGTTTCGGCATTTTTGCGAATAGTATTTTGTCAAAGAAAATATTTTAGGTTTTTTATATTTTTAAATCAAATAAATTTTGTTCTTATTATACACGATACTAAAGCAAAAATAACTCACCAGTCTAAGATCATAAGAAGTAAACAAATCTAATCCTATTAATTTGTAGTGTGTAGCTGATATTAAAGAAACTCATCGATTTTTAGCCTAAAAAAAGTAAAAAATTTCCTACGAAGAACTTCTAGTGAACGAGCCATACTGAACCAGTCATAGGCCTACATAGTACATCAACATGGGCCTACGTTCAATTTCAATATAATTGTAGGAAATTTTACAGAAATAAATTATTTCCGAGCAATGAGCGACGGGCAACAAGTATTAGGGAACAATACAGGGTTCGGCAGCCAATCATGCATTTCCGAGCAGGCAGTGGATGCCTGGAAATGCAGGATCATTATTTCTGCAGAGCGGTTTTCCTACAAAAGTGAAGAATATTTTAACTAAGCGCTTCAAGCCTTTACATAACATAATGAGGTTATTTAGTAGTACAAGTCTCCTACACACATCACTGCAGAATATTACGCTGTATTTCTATTCGGAATAATTAACTCCTATTGCCGGAGTGCGGCAATCAATCCTGCATTTTCAAGAAGGCAGTGGAAGCCTAAAAATGCAGTATTGACTGCCGCACCCTGCATATGCTAAAGCTGCGGCGGAGGCTATTTCGCTTGAATACTTCCGTGATCGACCGTGTGGACGTCAATTCAACGATCGTGAAGGGGCCTTATTTTTCAAATACAGGAATGTTGTAGCTGAGTCTAGTTAAAAGTTCCCTACAATATGCAGTTCTGAGATAAGATTTCTTTCAAATTGCAGTAGATAATTAGAATGAAGTTTCTTTCTAGTTAAAAGTTCCTTATAATATGTAGTTCTGAACTGAAATTTCTTTAAAATTGCCGTAGAAAATTAGAACACAGTTTTATTCAATTATGATGTATTACACTAGCGTATGCACTGCAATTAATTTAAGTAGACATTTTCATATTCGAACAGATTTGGTCTGGTGAAAGATTCAATTTCGTGAAGCAAAACTAAAACAATAAAAAGCCCATCCATTCGACAGGTAGAAGTTATACTGAACATTTTGTTTTTTGAATCGCCTTAATTCATTCTTTTCGTAACAAATAAATACTCGTCGTTATTAAGAATGTTTTTCAGTAATTTGCTGAGATAGTGTACAATAATGCTGCTTAACTGGCATTGACCGCTTCAACACAAATGCGTTAAAATATCCCAAATGGAAAATTATTCAGGTATAACCCTTACGAAATAATTCACATCCCCATGCGTGAAACTATGAAAAAATTAGATCTAGTGGTTATTGGTTTAATTTGTCTTTCATGCAAAATGTTCGGAAGTGTTCAAACAAACGCGAGATTTGCTTGCTAAAGAATGGTGATTAAAAGCAAACAACGGAGAGAATTAACCCACTCACGTTTTTCATTTGTAGAATTTTATTCATGCCACACGTCAGTGATGCGCATAATTCATATGCATTAACCTCAGCCTGGAAGAAATTAAAATCATCAGTTTGTACTCACCTTAAGGAATGAACCGTGGAGATCACTGCGCGCGAGAAATGGAGCAATTGAAATGGAGAGAAATGAAGTGGAATGGAGCGATTAAAGGTTGTGATGATCAGCACGTCCAGGCTTATGTATTTCACTTCAAGCTCCTATGCTTGAGGAAATTAGTTATTAACTGTTTTTCAAAAAGTGTGCAACCTTTAAATTAATATGTAGGAACCATGACAAGTTCATTTCCTTCACTTCCAGTTCCTTGACCTTGAGGAAGCAAATCATTCACTTTTGTTCTAAAAGCTTGCAACTTTTAAATTAATATTCAGGAATCACGTCCAAGTTCATTTCCTTCACTTCAAGTTTCAACCCCTTGATGAAACAAATCACTAACTTTTTTTGGAAATGTTTGTAACCTTTAAATTGCAGAGTTTGCGACTTTCATATTCCTGCACCTTCAGGAAACAAATCATTAACCTTTCTTCAGAAAGTTTGTAACCTTTAAACTGCTACGTAGGAATTGACCAGTCGTATGCTTGCTCGAGTTAGCAGGCCCCTCTCACTGCACAGTCACAACGGCGAGTCTCGTATCCCAATCACGCTGTTAGGTTTTGCCTACACACCAATTTTTTAACTTAAAATTCATACAACTCACACGTAAATCTTATTGAGTTTTCATTTATCTTAAGATTCATCGAATTGGTACTTGATGTAATTTAATGAGTTTTCATCAATTTGATTTAATAAGTTTTCATAAATGTCATGATGGGGTTCGACTATGTAAACACGATCGATGTTGCTTGAATGAATTTACATTCACTTATTGAGGCCTAAACCCTGATTTGCTAAACACAACAACGCAGATAAATCAGAGAGCCTGGTTCGTTCCCTCAAATTTCACGAACTATTTTAAATAAATGTCACTCATATTATAAATAAAGGTCACTCCTTTTAGAAATAAAGGTCACTCTTATCATAAATAAAAGTGTCACTCTTATTAGAAATAAAGGACACTCTTATTATAAATAAAGGTCACCCTTGTTACAAATAAAAGTCACTCTTATTATGAATAAAAGTCACTTAGAGGTTAAAACGGAACACGAAGCGTAATGTCTAATTCACCTCGCCTGCACTCGCTAAACCTGGACGTCGTAAATCAAACTGTTCCTCACACGCGAGCAACATGCCGGCAACCTCGACGGACTTCCTTCTCATTCACTGCTGAAGTGAAGGGTAGAGGTGTGTGTTAGTTCATACGGCTAAATACAGAGCATTAATCTCGCAGGTAGGTAAATCGTCCATTAGGATTCATCAGAAACTTTTATAATCGTATAAACCCTTGATCGAATTCGATTTTCAAATATCATTTTATCGTTTTGCATAGTACGAAACTACCGCGTGATCTCCGTATAGGAGCTTTTTAAACAGCCATTCCATCGTTCTGTCATGGTACGAAATTGCCGCCTGGCCAGGAATATAGGCGGTCAGCTGTTGTATCTCAGCTTGAAGGCAGTTTCGCGTGCAGTTAAGTCACGGCCGATATTCCAGAGCATAAGCTACCGAGAGACAGGCGGCGAAGACATGCGTCCCCTCACACGCTTCCAGATGCACTGACCTGCCCTCGCCGAGGGGACCTGGAGTGCCATGCACTGGAACATCGCGGTCTGAGGGTGAGGGCTGGCCAGAATTTTTTCTGGCAAGTGTAAAACAATTGAGCGCGATTTCACTGGTCTTGAATTAAAAATTCCAATCGGGTTATTCATTTAGTCTTTTGATTAATTTTTTCCATGTTCACTAGTTAGTGGGTAGGGCAACTTACGTCGTCCTCAGTCAGCTGTGACGAGCCTCAGTCAGCTGTGACGAGCTTCAGTCAGCTGTGAAGAGCCTTAGATCAGCTGTGACGAACAAGCTTTAGTCAGCTGCAACAACTGGATTTGACCAAGGTGCAGCACAGATGTGACTAATATTCCACAAACTGCTGTGAGGGGAGAACTGTGATAGAAAATTGAACAATTGCGGAGAGGATAACAGTTGTAGGCAGGCATGTATGGTAGCTTTTTAACTTCAACGACGTCTCTTAGAAGAAATGTATCATTTAGGTGAAGCGAAGGTTATAAGGGAGCTGTAGCCCTGATGCCTGAACAGCAAGAGGGTTTATGGAATGTTTTAGAGCTTGCACACTCTTCGAAAAGTGCTGACGCAAGTGAAATTGATGTTCACGACCGGTACGGTAAGGGGAAAGAAGGATGATGCTTTTTAAGCAATTTAAATTAAATACTTGTGATTTTTAGCAAAAGTTGAATAAAATATTTAAAATAAGGTTGGTGCTTTTTTAAGCAAAACTTGAATGTACTCGTGTTTTTCAAGCAAAACTTGATTGAAACACTCGTGCTTTTTTCAAGCAAAGCTTAAATAAAATATTAAAGTGCTTAGTGCAGAACCTAAACATGTTACTTTTTAATAAATGATTATGATAACATGGAATTGAAATTCACATCACTCGAAAAGCAATAAGCTCATGAAACTTCAGCAAATTTCGATTCAAGTTTAAACAAAAATAATTAGGGAAAATAAAATGATTGTCTTTCTCATTCACTGAATTAGCAGCTAGACCTCAGGGTAAACTATAGTTTCATAGTTTATATAGTTATAGTTTACAATAATATATTTTGTTACTGGGTATTGAAGTGTCAGTATCTCATATTTAAGGTTATTAATTCTCCACCGTTGTCGCCAGTGTTAAGGTTACATAATATCTCCAAATTATATTTATCACCTGCTACAGTACGGCAATTTTTACACAGTTTTCACAGTCATTTCATTTCTTTGTTGTTGGTTTTCCTGGCTGTTCGGTACGAAAGTTTTCAACGTTTCGTAGCCATGTTAGAAAAAAATCATTCCCGCAAAATTCATGAGAAAGATCGCAAACCTTTTTTTAAAGCAAGGCTTGTGTTGAGGACCGTCACGTTCTGCACAGCTTCGCGCGCCTCTACATTAACTAGATCACGTCCGTCCTGCTTCAAAAATTTACCTAATGACCCTTTAATGAGGTAAAATTTGTCCGATTGCGAAATCCATACGAAACAATTTTTCCGAGAAGCCCAAGCAGCGAGTAGAGACGGTTGATTCTTGGTAGTTTCACGGTAGAATCTACGGTGGTTGATTCTCAGTCTCTTCACGGTAGGGTCAGCGGCGGTTGATTCTTGGTCGCTTCACGTTAGAGTCAACGGCGGTTGATTCTTGGTCGCTTCACGGTAGAGTCAACGGCGGTTGATTCTTGGTCGCTTCACGGTAAAATCAACAGTGGTTGATTCTTGGTCGCTTCACGATACAATTAATGGCGGTTGATTCTGGTCCGCGTTGTCGCCAGTGATCAATGGCAACAGATTGATCGATATAATGGAGCCTTATTGTTCCGTCAAGCTTCCTCGTGTACGGTCGTTGTATGGTTTGTTTTTCTTTGATTATAATGGTTACTCTTGATCATTTTTTGTTTATGCTTGACTTTTATCACATCATGGTTGCACTTGATCACAATGAAGCGCCTTCAAGGTCGCGTTATGGTCGCGGTGTGGTCGTCGCATGGTAGCACACCCCCGTACGGTCGCTAATGGGGCCGTAATGCGACCGTCCAGCGCCTCTGTCATCATGATTAACGACCGTGAGACCACGTCCGTATGTTCTAACCAAAATAACGCTCTTCAAACATCTGCCCTTATTCAAAGTGCCAAAAACTTCCTTAATGACCCAACAGAACTCCCCAGCTGCAACCTGTGCAATGATTAAATAACTAAGAATTTATTCATTTACAGTCGAAAAACTCGTTGTGAAATTATATAGAACATTTTGGATGTCAGCTACACCACCCTGTTTCGTTAGAAATACCGTATTATTGGTGAGTCACAGTTAGACAAAGAATAAAAGTATTAACGATATTGCAACGAGGATAACAGCACAGGGGAAAGAATTAGCTATGTACTTAACTGAACAGGAGTGTGTTTACTGCTTTCGCTTATTGCAAGATTGCACAAATGTACAAGGCTTGCCAAATTCAGATTCCATCTAATATTAAAACCATGAAACCTATTTCCTTGATTATCATTGCACTCAGAACATCACGAATGCGTGCAGCTGAATAAGAACATTGTGGTGATGGATTCCAGACGCTGAACCTTTCGTGATGCTCACCTAATCTAACGGAAAGGTTCCGTAATGTCATGCCAACGTGCACGCCAAGGGTTGGATTGAGAGCGTTGTGGTGAAAGCAGAAAGTTTAATTTGCAAAGTAAAATACAAAATAGGCCTTCCTGCGAACCTATCATATACGTTCATTAATTTTTGAAAGCTGTCATCCACTCATTGGTTCTCTTCACATCTGTTCCATTGAAAATATCATTAGGAATAATTTTAAACAATTAAAAATCAAATGCAACTTCATCTTCAATCAATCATTGCCTCCATATTTATTTTCTCATTGCCTCAGAAAGTTACTTGCACTTGTGTAAAGTGGCACTTCCAGGGGGAAAATTCAAAGTCCCAAAGTGAAAGTTAGGTGAGCTTTCTTTTTGTTGAAATGAAATAGCTTTTCTGCTTTGCAAAAGACCATCTTTTTTGGTTCCCTGTTGCCCTGTTTTTCAGCACCTACTCCTTTCTTCTTCAACTTGCATCTTGTTTCATAAACTTCCTTCCTAATAAAGTTTCATTGCACAATTAATTTTGCATAGAAACACACATTGTGCATAGATTCCTTGTTCCTTTATGTCTTTTCTAAATGGTACCATCATCTTTTCACTCTTTGAAACACCATTATTGTAGTCAGGGAGACGTAAGCTATAACTTAATCTAATAATCTAATCATCACTTTTGCAACCATCCCCTTAATTCAGCACCACAACCTCTTTCATTTGTTTCTCTATCACCACTACATCCCCATTATCACATCAGCACCACATTACCACAACCATCTCCCGCCACATCACCATTATCTCTACACACATAAGCACGACCATCTCTCCCATCACTACCACATCACCGCAACCATCTCCCCCATCACTTCCACATCACTTCAACCATTTCCCCCATATCACAACCATCTCCCTCTATCACCACCCACATCACCACCACCTCTGCACTCATCACCACAACCATCTCCCCCAATCACCACCACCTCTACACTCATCACCCCTCCCTCATCAGCACGAGTGCATTACGGCCACTCGGTGTCTATGCACTAGAATGCAAATTTTAATTAGAATGCAAATGATCAATGGGAGCAGAAGAAAAGCATTTCCATTAGAATGACGAGCTCGAGCGGACTCGTCTCCCGGCGGTCAGCTTATCAAAAACAGACGCACTTGTGCCACAGAAACATTGATGACATTTGTAAACTGCGCGTGAACTCTCCGGTCGATCGTTGGTCGAATATTAAATAGTTTTCTAGTGCAAGTCGCTCAAAATGCTGTGGGAAAATTTTAATTTGGGGATTATTTTCCTATTTGAACCGCATGCAGATTTTGAAAGAGGGGAAAAGCTTAAAGCTCTCGGATTATCTCCGTGGATGAAAAAGCGATGCGTAAGCAAGAGATAATATTGCAAAAATCACAGTTATTGCAGTTATTCTCCACAAATATATGTTAGTCACAACATGTCATTATCCAACGTGAAGTCTAAAATTGAAAAATTCACATTACTGGTAAAACGTAAAATATTGATCATCTACGAGCTCGATAATGACGCTTTGAAGCAGAGTGATATACCAATCAGAGTTAATCAAAACAAGCAAATATATACGCCAACAAATATAATATAAAGCAATTACAAGAAATAAAAGCAATTCTCGAGCTTAAAAAGTTACCAGTGCTCGATTTTGGAATACAAGGTGCTCCAAAAAAATGTTCTCATCCTCTGACGATTACGAATCTGTTTATTATTTACGTTTCAGGGGTCACTAAGTTATCTTATGTCACATTTTATTTTCTTAAATATGATGTTCTCTTCTTTGATATAACTCATTGCACTAGTATTTATGCCAAAAAACAGCTACATCAAAAGAAAATACATGAATACTGGGCAGTCAAAAAGAATATATTTTTTGTTTTTTGGTAGACGCAGTGCATCGACAGCAAAATACTCCGGCATCCCTCACGCCAAGTTAAAATTATACGAATTTAGTTCGTGTATTTGACGAGGATGATTTCATCTTTTGCTCCTCTTTGTATACCAGCGGAAGTTTTACTTCGTTATTGTGTCCGTTTTTGCATAAAGCTATCATCATTCTTTTTATACTCGCATTTCTGCGAAGCAATTTTTAGTGTTTAAATTCTTGCTTTTTAGAATAGCAGTTCTTTTTTAATTCTCATTCAGTACTTTCCTGGCTCCATTTCCTGCTCCAGGAATGCGAAACACCGGCTTTATGCCATTCTTATCCCGGGATTTAAATACAGCGGCTTTATGTCATTCTTATCCCGGGATTTAAATACAGCGGCTTTATGCCATTCTTATTCCACGATTTAAATACAGCGGCTTTATGCCATTCTTATCACAGGATTTAGTTACAACGGCATTATGTCATTCTTATACCAGGATTTAAATAAAGCGGCTTTGTGCAATTCTCATCCCAGGATTTCAAAACAGCGGCTGTTTGCGTGTTCTGTGTAAAACTATGCACCATTTGAGAGCTCAGATCTCACGTAATTTTTCTACCACTATTCTTTTGGTAATTTGTACTTACCAATGTTGTGATGGAATTTAGATTTCCACCTTGTTCGCTTTCCCACCTTATCTGTGTGTAATTTTTACCAGTAAGGTTATCATTTGCGTATAACCTTTATTACTAACCTCCAAAATCAATTGTAACCTTTACACGATTAGGTATATCACCGTCACCTCCATTGAAATACGTCGAGAATACTCGTTCCAACCCACGGTAGAGGAAACAAGGTAGGGTCATTTCTGTGGGAGAAAATACCCCTCCTCTTGTTCGGATAGCCAATAGAACCGCTCTATTTCAAACAAACTTTATGACGTCACCAAAAAGCCGTGTCGTTAGGCCCATATATAGTGGAGCCATATTTGGGGGGAGTAATGCTACCAGACGCAATATGAGAGCTGCTATTGGTTCATTACCGTGAAGGCAGCAAAACCACATCATCTACGAAAAAGACTGGTTTGAACCTACCTTGTTTCCTCTACCGTGTTCCAACCAGACTGAAATATCCAATTTTTTTGCATCGATATTTTCAAACATGTGTGGACGTTTCAGGAACGAAGTTCTTTTTTTATTCATTTTCATGGGCTTCAATTAAAAATGTCATTCACATTCCTACAGTTCGGAAATAAACTTCAGTAGTATTTATTCTCTCGTACTGGAAATAACGAAGAAACGAGAACGCTAAAAACTGTTGACTTGATAGCAAAAAAATCATTAATTATCATAATAAAAATTATTATCACAGTAATAAAAAATTAAGTGCACTTAAGGATTTTTGCCTATACTTACAAATTTTTTCTAAACCTGTTCAACATTTAACTGGGTATCGATCAAGGGACATGTCCCATGACCATAATTAAAAAGTGTATTACTGTCAGGAATGATATCAATAACTTAATTATTGAATCTAAATTTATATTTGGCGCTTAAAGGTCAGTTAATGACACTGCTTCAAACGTTCGCTACGTATCTGTGGTTGCTATGGTCGGTTTGGTTGGATCGAAGACGCAGAATTGAGAAGCCATCTTTACTGCTTGACTGCTCTCTTGTCCTTTCTAACAAGCGGGAAACATATAATTTATTGATGGCATTATAACTTGTAAACCATGGTCCAATTTGAATAAAGGTAGAGAAATCAGTGAAATAGTAGCCATTGTTACTGGCACGTCATTGAGCAATTCACCAAGAGCTACATATGCGTTCCAATACAAAGAGAACGTGTTAATAGGACTTTCAGTTGTCGTACTACAGCACCACAGCCTGTTACATGCGTGGCTTTTTACACAGAAAAGATAGTACACATAAACCTGTATGAGTTGTTGCAGATACTTGTTGAGTGCTAACACAACATATGTTCCAAGCTGTCATGGTGTGAAGAACCTTTAAAGTTAAGGATTCAATTTGGAACTAACATTATTTGCATTGAAGTATTTCTAGGTTTAAGTTGAATTCTGATGGATACATAAAAATGATTGCGTACCACTCCAGCACCATGGGTGACATTCATGTAGTTAGCCGACATGTCGTTGCCTGAATACAACCTGCCTTAGACAGCAGAGGTTACTTTAACTCGTCTCGGAGCTGTCTGAGCGGTTCACTCCTGCTCTCAGAGCTGGCACCACTGCATACGCACTCTGAGGTCTAACGTGACGTCATCCGTGACGCCTCCCCGCATCCAGCTGCTTTGCAAACTTCCGACTGTGCTTCCTGCACCTTCTGTCCTGGGGGAGTTTCTGGCGACCCTTTCGTCATGTTCTCCACGGCTGGGGATGTGGTGATGGGCTGAGTGTGCCACCAGCTGCTGCGACGTCTACGCCTGCCTACCTCTGCTCTGCTCACTCGCTGAGGCTCACGGACTTGTGGAGGTTGGTGACTATTGTCGTTAACTATGTGAATGTCCATTCCGTGAGCTGGTTTTAGGTGTGCGCAATCCAGGCCTCGTATCTATTCCAATCTCTATCACAACCTGTAAGCCTTATAACTATGAGTACGTATAACTGCAACGGCTGCATAACTACTTTAGAACCATAACTAAAATACGTAATAACTGTAACTATAACGGTTACTATGACCATCTTATAACTACTGTCTGTAAGACACCGAACGATGACTATAAGGAGGCATTATTATGCTCTGAACCTCAACGCAAACTAATTGCATTTCTTTATCCCCTTGCAGTTCCTTCGCGGTTTCATTGAGTGCAAGGTGCGACGGTCCGCTTCTTCAGCCAGTCACCCTGCTCGTGTGGAGCTTGAATCTCCCTGCTACGCACTTATTATACATTTTCCTGTTTATCTTTGTCTGATCAACCTTGGATAAAGTTGGAACTTTCAATATACGGAGAAACGCTTCAACATTATTTTTTCTCCCATAAATATTTATTTTCTGTACATGGCAGGTGACGATGCGATGATAGATCAGCGATGGCACTGTCATGAATTTACTTCATTTTTGCGTGAAGAAACAGGCTGTGATTAGAATTCCAGCCTTCGAATGTTTTTCATTGCTCGATGCGAGCTGAGATCGAAAGAGACAGACTAACTCCATTACAAGCGTACTCAAGAAATTAAGCCTAGATGATGTAGCAAAGTTCAGATGAAGTACAACGGGACGAAAAAAATAGAGGAGCGAATTATGATCAAATTCATAAAGGTTAATTTCAGGAGACCTCTTTTAGATTTCGTGAACAACGCTTGTTCACGTGAACAGAGAAGAAAACTGTTTCTTAAAGGTGTATTTTAGGTGACATCAAGAACTGGACGATGTACAAAATGTAATAATACATTTCCATCAGTAAATTAGCCTCCGTTTTTTAATCTAAATTTAGATTCAATTAAATTCAATTAATTCAATGAAGGTATACTTGAAGTAGGTCCAGTGCTTTTCAAAATGTAATAATGCACCACCATTGGTAAACCAACCATTTAATTACGTGAAGGTGTACTCAAAGTACATCGCAGGTGTCTGCACCCCTCACTGGTTAACTAGATTATGTCTTCATTCAGCTCTGATTAATTAAGTATTTCTAAAAATTGAGTTTGCGACTGCTGGTCGTTCAACCAGCAGCATTATGAAAACTCCCTCCATGTACCACCGGTGGCTCACGTCGCAGTCAAAGCATTAAAGTACATCGTGTCTGCAGTAGCAGCTGAAGACCCCCCCCCCCCTCCACGTCTTCACCATAGGCCCCCACCGCCGCCGCCTTGCATCCTCCATCAATTCGACGAAGTTCAGGACGAGCAAGACGGCGGCCTCGTAAATATTTACCAAGGCTCCTCATTTCAGCAGCAGCGCCCGCAAAATATTCTCCGCCGAAATTTTTTGGAAGTTTTCAATGCTTGCCAGCGTGTTCGCTGCTGGCTGCAAGTTGCTGCACCTCGCTGCAAGTTGCTTCACCTCGCTGCAAGTTGCTGCACCTAGCTGCGAGTAACTGGAAGTTGCTGTATACCGCTGCATGTTGTTGCAAGGTGCTGCAAGTTTCTACACTCGCTGCAAATTGCCGCACGCCACTGCAAGCTGCTGCATGCCGCTGCAAGTTTCTGCATGTTGCTGCAAGTTGCTACAGCTACCACGTTGACTATGTTTGGTTGGTGTCACTACGATTGGCTAAGTCAGGTTGTTAGAAGCAAAACCGAAAAACTGACTTTCCTGCTGAACTATATTGCTATTTTTTCTATAAGGTGGGAAGAGTATAGTTGCGCGATAGCTTTCTTCCCTGTGTGCTAAAACTATTTATTTCAATGTAATGAAATAATTGAAACACTACAATTTTATGACGGTATGTTAATGATCTGTATACTAGCCGGTCACTTGGTCTACGTCTTAACACGTTCACTAAATTGGTGCGGTTGCTACGGTTGCGTTGGTTAGGTTGTGAGAAGTAGAATTGAAAAACCGACTTATCTACTTAAATCCATTCTTTTCTAAAAAGTATGATAAATATAATTGCACGATAATATTTTACCTACGATGTTGAAATTTATTTTGAAAAGGTAGTTACACATTTTAAACGCTATTCATTTATGCCGGAATGCAAAGAGTAATTTACCTAGTGGTGTACATATGTCCCAGTATACGTAATCAACGTTTGTTTACGGTTGGCTGTTTCCGCGGCAGTTAACGGTTAGTTTGGTTAGGTTGTAGGTAAAAAAATAGGTGAATCGATTTCCCGGCTTTAATAAATTTTAATTCTTCCTAATGAATATAAAAATACAAAAGCACGATATCGTTTCCCCTCGTATATGATAACAATTTTTTAACTCTTTGACTACTACTACTTAATATTAAGTTCAATGCCATAACAAAATTTAAAGTCAGTTGTAGTAAACTATTTTGAAAATACCAAACATGAACTGGATCGTGCCTTCATTTAACTTTGATTGAGTATTTGTGAAAATTGAGTTTGCGACTACTGGTCGGTCAGCAGCATTATGAAAATTACCTCCGTGTACCACCGGTGGCGCACGTCGCAGTCAAAGTGTTAAATGTCGCGAAAAATAAAATGTTGTGCATTTATACGGGCACGTAAATGATCATTTTACCAGGTGGCACTCATGTGTGCCAAAACGTAGACAACGTCTTAGGTAGGCCTCTAACTTGTGGGACGCAGATCCAACAATCGTCATCCATCTTTCCTCCGGGGTGGCCAAACCCTGTGCGGAATTATTAACTTCAGAGAAGACGTGAGGGCAAAGTGGAAGGAGGCAGCCCTTCCTTTCATTAATACAAAAAATGCTTTGTTTCGCTACAAACCATTTTTTCAGATTTAATACGGATGTTTTTTATCATCATCATCTATTACTTTCTAATCGAACTATACCTTGCTTCATAAATTCCTGTCAGCCTTGCTCTGTCTCTGCACAGGGTGTAGGTACACATTTCAAGTGCATAGATTCCTCTTTCTCTTTATTTTTGAACAAATGCTGCAATTTACCTTCCTCTCATGGAAACACCTATGTTGTGGTTTGAAAGGTTTAAACTGACGTGTAGTGTAATGTCATAACCGAAACATGGTTGTGGTGATCCCAGCGGCAAGCCGCGGACCTCCACAAGACCTGAGAAAAGCTGCCTCCAGACTACAACCGCATCCGTTCCAGAGCACCTCCGGACCCGAAGCGCCTAGTCAACCAAACACGGGTCCTGAGAGAAGCCGCCTCGCGACTATGAGAAAAGGTGCCCGTAAGCTACAACGGCTTCCTGCCTCCAGCACCACAGGCCCACAAACTCGCGACCAATCAGGACTCACGCCCGGACTCGGGGCTTGCACTCGAGGCCTACATAAGGCGACCCCAACAAGGCTCGCTCTCACTCAAGCCCTCGTTCTCGTTCAAGTCACATCTCCAGCACCAGCCTCGTGTTCCTGCATCTAGCTTCCGAGGTCGACTTTGTCTCTCGCGTACCTGCACCAAGCTCCGGAGACCGGCCCTGCCGATCGACGCCCCAAGGTGTTGCAAGGTCTTAAACCTAGTAGCGTCTTGACGCTTCAAGGTGTTCCAAAGCCGTAAAAAAAGTCACGTTGCAACGCCCCGCGCCGGCATCGTCGGCCAAGCCGCTCTACGACATCTCTCGCCCGCTCCGGCCGGCTAGCCTCGCCGTAGCTACTTACCAGCTACACCGGTGAACCGCGTGGCGGCTGGGCCCGACCCAGCTGACTAGCCTCGTCTCGGCGCCCCGCTAGCACCAGCTGACCTATTCGTAACAGTCGCACGACGTAGCACCAATCATCACGTCTCGCCGCTGCGTTCGTGAGTAGCGTCCTCGCGGACGTTACCCGCTATTGGTGCTTGTTTCATTCATTACGTAATTTATGTCATTTTCGAATAGGATTGTATTTCAATCATCACGCATTAGTACTATTCTCGCATAGGATTGTGTTCCAATCATTACGTCATCCCCGAATAGGATTGTGCTTTAATCATCACGTATTTGTGCTATTCTCGCATAGGATTGTGTTTCAATCATTACGTAATTTATGTCATTTTCGAATAGGATTGTATCTCAATCCTCACGTATTAGTACTATTCTCGCATAGGATTGTGTTTCAATCATTACGTAATTTATGTCATTTTCGAATAGGATTGTATCTCAATCATCACGTATTAGTACTATTCTCGCATAGGATTGTGTTCCAATCATTACGTCATTCCCGAATAGGATTGTGCTTCAATCATCACGTATTTGTGCTATTCTCGCATAGGATTGTGTTTCAATCATTACGTCATTCCCGAATAGGATTGTGCTTCAATCATCACGTATTTGTGCTATTCTCGCATTGGATTAAGTTTCAATTTATGTCATTCTCGAATAGGGTTGTACTTCAATCCCCACATATTTGTACTATTCTCACATAGGATTGTGTTTCAATCATTACGTACTTCTCGAATAGTACTGTATTTCAACCATCACGTATTAGCGCTGTGTTCCAATCATTACGTAATTTACGAGTAACGAACAGTGCTCATAGTAGTCACCGAGGGCCCAGTGTAATGGTCCGTGTTCCGTGTACCTAACAGTCACCAATATAATTACCGTGTTACCCCCGTGTTGTCCATATCCTGCCGAATACGGTTGTACCTCAGGCACTCGCTTCGGGCTATCCTATCACGAAAAAGATAACTCAAAGCCTGCCCGAAGCGTGTTGCGGCCTGGGGGAGAACACCACACTGGTTGACCCCAGAGGTATTCGGCAGGCAATAGGAGGCATGGCTGGGAAAGATATCCGGTTGCCCGCATTCAGCGGAGATGTGAAAGGATGGTTACTGCATTGCGACGTGTTCCTCGCACAAGTACCAAACCTGGACGACGGCGCAAAGTTCGGAGCGTTACTAGGAGGACTCCCAACACACATCGTATCCGAGATCCAAGAAATACTCCTGAACCCACCGGCAAACGACAAATACGACGCATTAAAAGCCGCATTAACGCACCGTTTCGTGCGACACGACGAGGAAGCAAACTACGACACCATCGTCAAAACTACCATGGGAGACAATACGCCATCAGAATTGCTCCTCGAAATGAAACGACTGAACAGCTGCAGGCAAGCACCCCTACCACCGTCCGTCATCCGTTCCATGCACCTCGCAAAGCTACCAATCACAGCACAACCGCTGATCGAGGCACTAGGCAGGGGAAAAACGGACGAAGAATACAGAGTAATCGCAGATCAGATCATAGCAAGGCAAACCGCTTGCCAAACTGCCATGAGTGAACCCATCGCCGTAACTGCCATCAAACAACCACCATCTCTTACTGTCACGAGAAGGCTGTCTGCCTCGTCTCTCATTAATTTACACTAATGAGAAGACCGAATGCTCGCTTGAGGGGTTGGCATACCTCAATGAAATGCACAGGAAACATAAGGAAAATTTATGGGCAAGCCCAAACAAATCAACACTACTACAAAATGTGTATACTAAAATTGGGCAGTACTCACCGATGTACGTTGAACTCGACTTACTCAATGCGCGTTTTCCAGAGCGCATCAATTATGATGAGGGGCTGCTTGCTACTAAATTTGGGGGGGGACTTTATACACGTGAAAATTCACTTAATTTATAATTTACGGCAATACATCATACAGAACACCGATAAGCACACGCAATGTACGGCATTAGAACTGGTGTAGATTGAGTAATGGAATTCTAGAAATTTCATGTGTTAACAGCTTACATAACAGAATGACAATAAATGCTACCGCTGGCCAGCTTCCCCATATATTGCTCCTACATAAAATGCCACAAATGAGGCCTGCCAACATTTGCGTTCCCGCAGCACAGAAGGTGGTCTCACTTCAAACCACAGAATTGTTCTTTTACAAACAGCTTCAGTTCAAATTTCTGTCTTGTGCACAGTACACAGAAAGTCTGTTGCGAAATGCTGATCCCGGCACTCCCGAGAATCTTCTTGCCTTGTAGTACGTTTAATCCAGTTAATCCAGTTAATCCAGTTTTACCTTCCCACCTGAAATTTGAATTATGACTTGTTACTCATTATAGCGTCAATCACGTTTCCTCAAATATATTCATCTTTCATTCAATAAAGGGGCATTAAATTTTGTATTACATCTACCTCACTCATATTCACAATATTTTCTTGCCATATTTAATTGAACGGCGCAGATTTATCATCATATGTATACATCCTTTTAACAGCATCTATCGCGAATGAGTAACATGAGTCTTACCCGGCCCATCGACGTTTAAACTTTCTTATAACTTTCTACATCTCATCCACAGTGGTCTTGTGTGAGATTTCTTCTCTGCAAAATGGAAAGAGAAAATTTTGGATTAGCAAATTTCCCAAAAAATGATTTTACCAAATTAACTACGTATTGCTCATTTTTTTAAACTTATATTTCCAGTATTGCACTTGATAAAAGAAACGTACTTCTCACGACGCCCGTCGACGCAGACTGAATTCACTCCCTCAGTAATGACGCTGTGCTCAAGAGCGCTGTTCTCTCCTTTTCCGTACAGACCAATCGACTTTTGAAAGGGTATTCAGGGTCGTTTGTATTGGCTTAGAGCCTTTTGGCGTGAACTTCTGACTCCGCCCTTATGAGGTTTTCCCGGGATTCTCGCTGAGCGCCGTTGGCCCTTCTACATCTTTCCCCTGTATTTTTTTTTGACAACACCTCTCGTGGAAACTGTATCGCTCTAAGGGTTCTCATGCTCAAGTGTTTGGACCCTTAAATCTGTCGACCACTGTGTTTGTAGTTTCGAGGCTTGTGCAATTAACCCTCACAACAGGCGGTTCTGCCGAGGCGTAGAGGACTGCTTACACCGTCAAATTCTTGATAGCGTAATCTACCCACCTCGCCTGAAACAACACACATCTAATGGCCGCCTACCCCTAACATTTATTTTAACCAAACATTTGGTGAAGAGACCCCTTCTGTGCCGCTGGGATTTGCAAAGACATTTTACCGAACAGATTTTTAGGTAAGCATTGAGTGAGCACCAAAATTTATAACACACAATTACAAAAAAGGACATAAATTAGTTAAATTCCCAAAATTAAATCTTTCCCAACATTACCGTCTCAAGAGCGGAATTTGACAAAGCCCTACAGGAAATAGCAGAACTCAAGAAAATGCTGGCAAACGCTTTACGCCCACAGGAAAACAAGAAGCAAGCAGAAGATTGGCGAAACCAAACCCCAGGACCTAGGTACGGAAACAGAAGCAATACAAGAATCAAGCAGGACCAAGCAATCTGCTATTACCACCAAACTTTCGGTAACCGAGCAAGAAACTGTACCCAACCTTGCAGTTTCGCGGGAAACGACGACCGCGGAGAATGGTAAACGCCCCAGTCTCCGCACAGACAAAAAAAGGCGAGCTAATGTACGTCACAGACACCGGCAACGTACGATACCTCATCGACACCGGTTCAGCCGTCAGCCTAGTACCAGCTAAAAAGAAACACACGCTCAAACCCCCGTCCTACGACTTACTCGCCGCCAACAACACCCCCATAGCTTCTTACGGGACGACTGAGCGCATCATCCTGCTCAACCCCCTATGGCCCGTAAGTTGGAACTTCATAGAAGCGGACGTGGGACAACCGATCATTGGCATGGATTTCCTCGCCGCACACCAGCTAAGCGTCGACACCGCAAACACAAGCCTATACGCCCAAACTTCCGGAACCAAAGTACCCTGCAAACGTGTCGTTTCAAGAAGCCAACGAGTGCACAGGATCGAACACCAAACCGCCCCGGAATTCAACACATTGTACGAGGAATACCCCGGAATACTACCGACCTCCCAACACATCCGGCACACACAAAAGAAAATCGACGTAGAACACCACATCGAAACAACCGGACCCCCAGTATATGCACGACCAAGGAGACTGTCTCCGGAAAAATTGGAAGCGGCGCGACAAGAATTCAAGGTAATGCTGGAACATGGCATCATCAGGCCGTCGAAGAGCGCCTGGGCATCACCCATGCACATGGTACCAAAGGCAGCCGAACCCGGGGCATGGAGAATCTGCGGAGACTACAGACGACTGAACGCAAGCACCAAACCTGACCGTTACCCAATACCACACTGTCAAGACTTCCATTACAAACTGCATAACAAAACAATCTTCTCCAAAATCGACCTCGTCAAAGCCTATCACCAAATACCCGTCAAAAACGAGGACATCCAGAAAACGGCCATCACCACACCATTTGGGCTGTACGAATACACCGTGATGTCATTCGGGCTGCGCAACGCAGCCCAAACGTTCCAACGATACATCGACGCGGTAACAAGAGACATGGACTTCGTAACGGCATACATCGACGACATACTGATAGCGTCCGCAAACGCAGAGGAGCACCAAAAACACCTCCGACAACTCTTCCAACGGCTACAAGGAGAAGGACTGCGCGTGCACCCTGCCAAGTGCATTTTCGGAGTGCCCGAGCTAGACTTTCTCGGACACAGAGTGCCAGCCGGCGGAATCTCACCACTCCCTCAGAAAATAGAGGAAATATGCAGTTTTCCCCAACCAGCAACAGTAAAAAAGCTACGACAATTCCTAGGAATAGTCAACTATTACCACCGATTTCTCCCAGCCGCAGCAGAAAAGATGCAAGCTCTGACCGGATTGACAAAAGGATACTCCAAAAACTCAAAGAAAATTATCAATTGGACAACAGAACTAGACGCAGCGTTCACTAGCCTAAAACGCGAGATCTCGCAACTCACCTTGCTAGCGCACCCCGCTCCAGAAGGCAAAAGCACCTTAATCACAGACGCATCAGGAACCGCAGTCGGCGCCGTACTACAACAAAAAGTCGGGCAAGAACAGCGCCCCGTAGCATTTTTCTCCAAAAAACTAGACGACACCCAACGTAAATACAGCACCTACGACCGCGAACTAATGGCGATATTCCTCGCAGTGAAACACTTCGAGCATTTTTTGGAAGGCCGAAGCTTCGAAATCAGGACAGACCATAAACCGCTCTGTTTTGCCCTGCAAAAAGCCACGGAAGGCAACAGCCCCCGGGTAGCAAGACAGCTCTCCTACCTCTCACAGTTCGACTGCGAAATCAAGCACATCAGCGGCGACAACAACACGGTCGCAGACGCGCTATCACGTCTCGTGTCAACAATAATACCTAAAGGACCCGCGATCAACTACGACAAAATAATGACCGAACAAAACAGAGACACAGAATTAGAAGAACTGCTGCACCCAGCATCAAAGAACGCGCTCAAACTACGCCCCATAATCAGACAGACCGGTAAACCACCCCTCTGGTGCGACGTGTCAACAGGCCTACGGAGGCCATACATCCCGGAATGCTGCAGAAAGAACGTATTTCAGCATTTCCACGGGGCGAGTCATCCCGGCATACAAGCAACAAGGGACCTCTTGAGGCAGCGAGTAATCTGGCCCGGACTCAACAAAGACGTCGGCAAGTGGACACGCGAGTGCATTCCATGCCAGACAAGCAAAATAATAAGGCACACCAAATGCCCGCCCGGGAAGATGCCGGTACCCAAGGAACGGTTCCAAACGATACACATCGATATCGTCGGACCACTACCCGTGTCACAAAACAAACGGTACCTGCTGACGTGCATTGACCGCTTCACCAGATGGTGCACCGCTACCCCAATGGCCGATTGTACGGCAGAAACAACAGCACGGGCATTCCTAAAAGACTGGGTAGCATCATTCGGCGCTCCAACAACAATCATCACGGACCAAGGCGTCCAGTTCGAGTCTAACTTATGGAAAAACTTGCTGACGGCGCTGGGCGCTGAGAGACAGCGAACGACAGCGTACCACCCGCAAAGCAACGGACTGGTGGAGAGGATGCACAGAAGATTGAAGGAGGCGTTAAAAGCTACGGTCACTGACGCAGACTGGGCAGACGCACTACCCCTCATACTGCTTAACATCCGAGCCACGCCACACACGGACGCAAACATCTCCCCCGCCGAAATGGTATACGGACAAACATTGCGCCTCGCAGGAGAGCTACCCGAGAAAGAAAAAGGAGACCGGCCCGCCAGAGAATTTCTACAATGCCTAAAAAAACGAGTGACAAACCTGCAGCCAATACTGCCACGACAACAGGGACCCCAAAAAGCCAATGTCCCGAGCGCTCTATACAAGGCGACCAACGTCTTCGTGAAACACGGGGGGCACCGAAGACCCTTACAGAAACCCTACGCAGGTCCCTTTCCCGTGCTCCAAAGGACACCAAACTACATCACCGTAGATATACAAGGAAAAAAAGCTAACATCGCGACGGAAAGGGTCAAAGCAGCGTACCTACCCACCATCGAGGATAAACCTCAACAACAGGCTAAGGCACCGAGAGCAACAAACTACGAAGTATACGAGGGAGTGCCGTTCCCTGGAACAGGCACAGCAATCCCTGAAACAGCAAAACAGGCAGTATTCACTAAATACGGCAGAGAAAGCAGACCACCTGTGAGGTACTAAGTGTTTAAAAAAAAAAAAAAAAAAAAAAAAAACAGGAGAGGGACACCTGTGGTGATCCCAGCGGCAAGCCGCGGACCTCCACAAGACCTGAGAAAAGCTGCCTCCAGACTACAACCGCATCCGTTCCAGAGCACCTCCGGACCCGAAGCGCCTAGTCAACCAAACACGGGTCCTGAGAGAAGCCGCCTCGCGACTATGAGAAAAGGTGCCCGTAAGCTACAACGGCTTCCTGCCTCCAGCACCACAGGCCCACAAACTCGCGACCAATCAGGACTCACGCCCGGACTCGGGGCTTGCACTCGAGACCTACATAAGGCGACCCCAACAAGGCTCGCTCTCACTCAAGCCCTCGTCCTCGTTCAAGTCACATCTCCAGCACCAGCCTCGTGTTCCTGCATCTAGCTTCCGAGGTCGACTTTGTCTCTCGCGTACCTGCACCAAGCTCCGGAGACCGGCCCTGCCGATCGACGCCCCAAGGTGTTGCAAGGTCTTAAACTTAGTAGCGTCTTGACGCTTCAAGGTGTTCCAAAGCCGTAAAAAAAGTCACGTTGCAACGCCCCGCGCCGGCATCGTCGGCCAAGCCGCTCTACGACATCTCTCGCCCGCTCCGGCCGGCTAGCCTCGCCGTAGCTACTTACCAGCTACACCGGTGAACCGCGTGGCGGCTGGGCCCGACCCAGCTGACTAGCCTCGTCTCGGCGCCCCGCTAGCACCAGCTGACCTATTCGTAACAGTCGCACGACGTAGCACCAATCATCACGTCTCGCCGCTGCGTTCGTAAGTAGCGCCCTCGCGGACGTTACCCGCTATTGGTGCTTGTTTCATTCATTACGTAATTTATGTCATTTTCGAATAGGATTGTATTTCAATCATCACACATTAGTACTATTCTCGCATAGGATTGTGTTCCAATCATTACGTCATCCCCGAATAGGATTGTGCTTCAATCATCACGTATTTGTGCTATTCTCGCATAGGATTGTGTTTCAATCATTACGTCATTCCCGAATAGGATTGTGCTTCAATCATCACGTATTTGTGCTATTCTCGCATTGGATTAAGTTTCAATTTATGTCATTCTCGAATAGGATTGTACTTCAATCACCACATATTTGTACTATTCTCACATAGGATTGTGTTTCAATCATTACGTACTTCTCGAATAGTATTGTATTTCAACCATCACGTATTAGTGCTGTGTTCCAATCATTACGTAATTTACGAGTAACGAACAGTGCTCATAGTAGTCACCGAGGGCCCAGTGTAATGGTCCGTGTTCCGTGTACCTAACAGTCACCAATATAATTACCGTGTTACCCCCGTGTTGTCCATATCCTGCCAAAACGGTTGTACCTCAGGCACTCGCTTCGGGCTATCCTATCACGAAAAAGATAACTCAAAGCCTGCCCGAAGCGTGTTGCGGCCTGGGGGAGAACACCACATGGTTGTTGCCAGACGAGAGAATCGTTCGATATTATAGAATTAATTATTATATAATAATTGATTTATAATTAATTTCCATTCTCATTTTGGCGCACAATTATATTTTAAGGTCAATGTGTTTGTAAAAAAATGTTATGCCGTAGCTGTAAATTAATATTGTTTTCAAGTTTAAGTTTTCTGTAACAGGCGAAACTAATTTAAAAATTATAGTTTGCGTGAGCGCGTGTCATTTTTTTTGGAAAAAAAAGAGAACCGACACAAGTAAATGGCCTAATATACAGAGACTATTTTCACATCAAAATACGCAGGAAAAAACGTGTTCCTTATGAAGACAGACTTGCAGCACTTGGAGGTTTAACGCTTGTGAGAATCTCCTCATATCCAACTCTCCATTACCCGCCTCAACTTACCGCATTTATTGATGCGTGTGGTGGAATTTATTTCTCTATCAACTGATTAAACGAAAGAGACACATTTCCAACTCGTTTCTGAATGCTTTCAGGAGCTCGCTATAAATTACTACACGCTTTCACACGGCAGATAATTCGGTCATAAACTTCACTAAACAGACCCGCTAAGGATCGAAGCTCAAGGATAGGACACTCGTTCTCGCAGCTGCTGCTTTCACCGAGTTCGCAAACTTCTACGCGGATCACCTGCCACGTGTAATCAGGGAGGATATTGTCTGATGGTGAGGGACCAAATGGTCTGTGCTCCTCAGAAAGTCGTTGATGCCGGAAGAGAAAAATCTGTTATTTACAGAAAACGTATTTTTATAAATCAATTTTACCATATGAGAAAAATGGGACTGTTTACTTGAGTGGCAGAAATCGTATTTTCATAAACCGATTTAAGCATATGAGAAAAATGAGACTGTATAATTGAGCGCCATAAAACGCATTTTCAAAAACCGATTTAAATGAAAACTCAACATGAATTGAGATCGAAGGTGCATTACGGCAGAATATTTTAAAGTATTCATTTCTGTTTCAAAGATTTTTGGCGTTTTTAAGTGACAGAAAATGCTTTTTCATAAAATGATTTAAATAAAAACCCAGCATGGATTGAGGTCGAAGGTACACAATATGAGAATATTTAAAATGTCCATTTTTGTCTGTTTCAAAGATCTTCCAAATTGCATGATTATCTGATAAATTTCGATCTGATAAATGACTATCTTCTCACCTATTTACCAGCATTGCTAAACACTTGTAAAATTAAAAAGTGCAATTGAATGCGTGACTATTGAAAAAAAAATTTCCCATACATATTCCTGAAGGATCTTTTTCCTCTTATTATTCTTAACCAATCCTGTTCTTGTTATAGAGGTTAAAGTCAAAACTTTTCTTTTTTAATTTGTTCACTTCTAGTCTCTAGGAATATGATTGCAACTTGCCCTAAAACGCAGTATGAGAGCATTCGGAGAAATATTTTACAGTTAACAGAATTCTACTTATTTACTACATGGGAAGCCAGAGTTAGTCTCAAAAATATGTGAGTTGTTCACGAAAAATAAATAAATGAAATTAGAGGCAAGACGCTACTTCATATATTTCGTAACATCAAGTTTACTCGTGTTTTTGGATAATGAACCATGGAATACAACGTATCACAACTACTGCATTGTGCAGGCTCAGATCTTTGACAGTGTATAGTGTATTGGTCGTATTCGTAACAGGTCGTTAATTGATATAAAATTCCTTTCATATCTAACGGTCTGAGAATAAAAATGACGTTGTCAGATCTAAATAGAACCTTGATTTCAATCCTGTGCGATCGATAGAAATGTGACTTCCATAGCATAATCTCTCTGTCCACGAGAGAGAACGTTACTGTAATGTTGCTCTCAGATTTATGGGGCTGTTGTAATCAGTGTTGTTCTCAGTCCACGAGACAGTTGCTGTAATGTAACTCACAGATTTATTGTCCGGTTTTCAGGTGCTGGATGTACGCAAAAGAATGAAAGCATGCGGGCATACCAACGTTCTTGCTTGCAATATCATCACGATGCTTAGCCTAAGTTATCCCCTTCTATTAAGACTAAGCGTTGAAGATTTTCTATCTTTCTGAAGCAGGTACGTGTTCTGTTTTGCAAAATCATTGTACAGTGGCTCACCATCTGTGTATGATGAACTAAAACTATTTTTTTTACTATAGAAACATGTGTTTACTGTGTTTCTACCAAACGCCACTGTTTCGAAACGAACAAATTCTGGTCCGCTCGTTCGATACGAGAGAAATGTGTTTCAGAATACTTGTCTTTCGGACGGGAAGCTAAATTTTCGACCGATTAGATATCCGAGGTCGCTTTTCGAAACGCCCCATAAGTCATGGGATTCGATGTCCTCAAACATGCTATTAACGCTGACCGTGTAATTTATGATGTGAAGGTTTACACAGGTAACTATGCAGCAAGCGTTCGGTTACAATGCCACAGAATTACTTCGTACAAAAATCTTCCATGTTGTCTAGGAAATTCTAATTTATTTATTACTACGGGTTATAACGCTTAGCTTGTTCAAGTAATTTTTTTTTCACAAAGGATGAATAGATAATACCGAGTGCAGCCCCGCAAATTTAATGTCGTTCATTGGAGAATTGATTCATTATATCAAAGCCGTTCTCCGGTTGTAAAGCGCTCAACTCAGTGTTTGTATTAACTTTGAGGCCATTACTTGTATTAACTGTGAAATTTGAGCCGAGTTTCACTTCACCTGTGTTGAGGAAATCGTACTGAAATACATTAGAGAATCACATGATGTCTGAATGAAGTTTTTCGATACAATTTAAAAACATTGCATCGTAGATGCGCTTGAGCTAGGTGGGGCTTCTGACTTAATGCCAGCTAACTTACAAATACAATTTAATTTTCTCTTATTCCCATGATACACGAGCCTGATTAAAATAATTGAATTAAACCCAGCTTTTGTCAGTAACTTGGTCTTCCATTAGGAAATTTAAATACCGCATTATTATGCATTCGTTCCGAGAATTTATCACCGGTCTTCTGAATAATGAGCAAGTGATATAATCAGCGGGAGCGCAAGCCGGTCATGGTTAATATACGAGACCAGGCCGGTCGGTGTTGATTCGAGGAAATGTGATAAAGTCTCTCTGCCGACGTCGCTCCAGGAGCTCTGGCAGCCTTGCTAAATTCTGCAATTTGATGGAAAATTGCGAGTGTTCTATGCAGAATGGTCACCATCATCCTTCGCAGGAATGTCCAATTCTTTAATAAGTTTTGTTTTGCTGATGCTAATATCCTCCGTTTTCAGTTTCTATGAAGAAGAATGAGCATCATTTCATGATAGAACTTGGAATGGAACTTACGGTGGTGAAGAACACCTTTCGGTAAGACACGAGCATTGCCGCCGGCGGCCGACAGAGGGCGTAGTCTACTGAGCAACAGAGACGTTGACTCCGCCCCTTCAATGCTACGGCTCTTAGTGGTTCTCCGCTCACCAGCAGCAAAGCAGTGGCTTGTACTACACATGCATGCTATGAGCCTAAGCCAAATGAACCTAAATCACACTGGATAGACTCGACTGCAAAAGCCTCTCAATCATCACTGTGAAATACATTACGAGAGGTTCTGTGAAAGTTTGGAGTTTATTTTTTTTGCTAGATGGAGTTTAGTTGTGAGCTTCTTACCTTCTATGATAAAACGTTACATTTTCGCGAAAATGCAGTTTGAAGTTCATGGCAACAACAGTAGAGTAAAGGCTAATTTTGTATTTTGAGTTATGAGGAACAACTATGTTGTGGAATACTTTTGTACATCGGTTGGTAGATTCTAGTTTTCTTTGAAGTATCATTAGATCTGAGCTGCAACTGACGAAAATAATTCAAGACTTTACACGACTAGATTACCCAACCTAAAGACGGGGAGATACTGAAATTAATCTTCATGAATCCAGCGGGGGAATAAATTAAATGCCTGATCCTAAGCAATCAAGTCGAGCCTTACAGCACAAGCTTTATTTATCAGACGTTCCCTGATCCAAAAATGGCTACGAGGATAGACTGGGGAGAGGCTAAGTGCTTTCGAGGTTGTGTGAGGGATGCGACTTGACTCATTGGCGGCCTCCATCTTCTTCAGTTCGGCCTAGGAGACATTGCTCAGGTATATCATTAACTGCATTTTTAATTGAAGTCACTCATGGAGCTTTTGAACAGTTTTATTGACGGTCAACAAAACAATTAAACTGTACTTAATGTAGTGTATATCATGATGAACTGTACTCGTAGAATAAAAGAATTTTGTATTTCAAAATACAAGTAACGTGAGTGAATTACCAGGACTCAAGGGATTCTTAATTTTCAAAACCTCGTTGGCGGCTTTCGCTATTTGCGAGACATTTCTGATGTTCCTCCACTTAAATATACAGCTAGCATGTGCTGGATCTTTTCTCTGTGCTCCATTATATCAACGGGAAAAGTTTACGACGCTTCAAATCCCTGAGGTTGTAATTACGTTAATTATATAAATAATTCCTCGACACATTTACCAGACAAACTCCATATCAAGAAATTACTTCAACGAAACCGTCTTAGCTTTATCTAAAGATAGGATACATCAAATGATGTTCAAAAGAAAGAAAAAGGAAATATTTTGTTTCCAATAAAGTTTAAACATGAAACGTTTACAACATTGGTTTTTAAAATTTCTTAGCATTAATCCTTAGTTGGTACTTACACATGGGTATCGTAATACCCATGTTACATTCAATAATAGAATAAATTCAAATTAGCAGATTCAAGAATGATTGTCGTGTTTGACTGAAGCTTATAACTGAACATCGAGAACCAATTGATTGCCTTCTGAATTCTTCACTTGTGAAAATAGATGTTCCTGCTCATCAAACCTCCTCGATGAATGAGAAGCGAACTGCACTTCTGATTCCATTTCCAATTAATAACAGGACACGTCTTGATCAAACTGAGATATCTGTGGATAATATCAATTAACTTTCATTTAAACTGGTAGTCTGGTAGACTTAATACCTAGTAACAATCCAGCTATTGAACTGGATATTTTTTTAGCATAATCAGATTAATGCATTAATCGAGTTATGATCTGATTTTGGAGAAACAGAAATCGGTTGAACTATGTCAGATCGACCGAATATTAAGCAATGCTAATGTGATAAGGTACATATGTACTGCGCAGATTAATTTAAGTGGTAGTTTATAAAAGAAAATATAATTTCATTTGTACTTATCAATTTTAGGAGCACACTTCTTACACTCATTAAAATAGGATCCTTTTTACATAGATACGGAAACTTCATTTTTGTGGTTTTGAATGTCGTTATTTAAGCCGCATATGAACGTTTATGTCGTAAATATAAATTCATATGTGAATTTGTCAAAAACAGTACCTGTCAAAGATGCTGTAGGCTAAAATACAGAAATTACCTGATCAGAAATCACTGACGCCAACACCGCCGAAAATGGGACCTGACTACTGCGTGATGCGGGTAAAGCATCAAGAAATAACGGTTGTAGAGCGGCAGAAAATCAGTAATTTATATATTACTGATTTATATATATATATATATAAATCTGTAAATCACTGATTAAAGTACCAAAGAACGTTTCGGTCGGTAAATAATTCAATGCGGAACAAACACATGGAGCTAAAAGTCATTTGAATTTAATTAAGTCTAACCAATTTTGTAATAAATAATACTGAAGGAAGAAAAAGATTTAAAGTGAACAACTTTATTCGGTGCTAGAATATCGTCGCTCTGCATGGTGCGTCTGTGACCTGATCCTAACTGTACCTGCTTATCTTAGTTCGTACTACGGTCTCTAATTAATTATTTTTAGTTTGTCATTGTTACAAGTTACGTTATGTTCTGTTGACTATTGTGTCACAGTGTTATTTCTGTACTACCTAAAGTGTAGTATTTCATTTGGATTATCTGATATTAATGTCAAGGTTACTAACATACAATAAGTGAGTAATAATGAAATACTCAAAACAGAACGGAAATTAACCACCTACAAATCATGAATGCAAAGTTATATAAAAACTTAGTGAATACATTTTTTAAATTTCAAAAAATTGTTCAAAAAAAATCTCAAAAATAAATTCAAAAATTCAACAGCTCGTGTCCAATTAATCAAAACAAATCTATGTAGCCATCTCCTGGAAAATAATCTCAACTTTCCGAAGGAACGGACGTGTAGCGCAGAGAGAAATAAATACTTCCAATCACCAACACCAAGGAAACTTGGAAGGCGACTCGGACTCCAACAGAACACGTCCGCTTCTGGGCTAAATTGCAGGTACGAACGAAGACTTGGAAATTTAAAGTGCGATCTTTATCGGAGAGCATCGAACCCCTCGCTCGAGAGGCGATAGCAGTAACGCGACACCTCGTCTAGTTAGATCATTATTTCTACTTCGGCATTCGTCAAAAGAAGCGAAAGCATCATTAGCCTCGGGTGGAGGTGTCCAAACACCGGCGCTATCTGCCCTGATAATGCTACGACTTGTCCCCTCCTGTACGGACACTCGATCTCGTCTATAGTACGGGCCTTGTAGGGAGTGTGCTGACTGGGGACTAGCGTGCTAGTTTGGTGTTGATGTGGTAGGCAGGGTGTGCTAGTTTGGTGCTGATGTGGTAGGCAGGGTGTGCTAGTTTGGTGCTGGTTTGGTAGGCAGGGTTTGCTAGCTTGGTGCTGTTGTAGTAGGCAGGATGTGCTAGTTTCTGCCATACATGTACAGTTTCCTACATTTGAGAATGCATTTTGTGAATGTTTTTGAAACCCTCGACTGAATAGAATTTCAGGGTCATACATGCGTCACAGGTTACAAGACAACATCTCATGTTTATTTTTCGAATACGAAAACATTGACACTCACTGCCGACGATTTCTGACAAACGTTTCTGCAAAAAACTTCGAGTGCGATCGTGTAGACGAGGTAGACAATCTACTTAGAACTCTACTTAAGAAAAATAAGGAAACATTGTTGCGGAAAATGATGTGAATATTGATCAATCATTAATCTTTTATCGATATCGTCGACATAAATTTGAGGCTCCGTTAATTGCGACGTATCGGATGCCGGCGGACACTAGACGTGATTTAACCCTTTCCTGCGACATTTAAAATTGGGAATGAAGAGCTATTCCTCTGAAGAAAAGTGCACTATTATCCAGCTTCAGGTTTAGAGTAAAGTACTTTCATTAATAAAGTGAACTATTAGTAAAAAAGTGATGGTTGCATTACACAAAAAACAAGTTGTAATTTAACTATTTATACCTTCTATATCATTTTTAAAAAATTTAAAAGGTGTTTATCAAGAATTCATCGTTTCAATGTCTTTCCATGAAAGCTTTCATGTTTAAATATTTATTATTGTAATTATTTTTATGCGAGGTAATTGCAGAGAAAACATAAAGCCTAATTTGCGATGGCTGGCTACTACGTACGTTACTCTCTCCTAGATACATATTTAGTTTTCACGTGTTCTACCTCATTTTTGTTTTTTCGGATGTTTTGTCTGGTTAATACGTAAGTTTGTGATTTATATGTTCAACTGATAACTTTTTACCGTTTTCATAGGTGGTAGTGCGTGGAAATTTTTACGCTCACATTTAGACACAATAAGGTAGAAAAATGTACTTTGTTTGTGCACTATCATCCCCATCTTGAGCTCCTGCGAGCCGGCTCTAATGAAAGCAATAAGGGCAGTTTTCTAACCTCATACAATTAAGAGACCTTCATGGAGCGCAGTGTAACTCGCGTAAAAGGCTTTATCACTGCTTCTTATTACCGCACACTCGAAACTTTCCCCCCATTAATATTCAGAGAATTAAAATTTATGAATTCATAAACTTTCTAGAGCCTGAAACTTCGACGGTAGCAAAAAACATGACACCGAGCATCGCTGGGCATCGCTCAAGCCTTCTGCCTCCTTTGCTCTGGTGGAGGAAGAGAGAGAGAGAAAAAGAAAGAGAGAAAGAAAAGGAAAGAGAGAGAGAGAAAGAAAGAAAAGGAAAGAGAGAGAGAGTGAAAGAACGGACGCTCAAAAAAGCAAGAGTGTGAGAGCGAGAATGGACGTTTCAAATAAGTCAAAAGAGAGAGAGAGAGAGAGAGAGAGGGAGTGACCGCTCAAAAAAAAACATGAGAGAAGGAGAGAGAACCTTATGCGCCACAGAAGCATAGTTCAGCCATTCTCCCGACGTGTCTAGAATATTAATTATGCCATAATCAGAACTCGGCTGGAAATATCGGTAGCGTCAGCGAGCGAATAGCGTTCGACTTACAAGCTGCAGCTGCGCCACTCAACGGAGATGCTTCATTTTTTTAGACAGATGTCCGCGACATGTCGAGAGCGGTCGAAGATCGTTTCTTTTTTTGATCTCTTGGAAATGAGCAGATCGGTTCCTTTCACCGTGTGACATAAAGCGTGCCTTATGGCATGGAAGGTTTTTGCTCTGCCAGGCTCTAGAACTCTCGCTTCTTGCTTTCTTTCAGCATGCAAGTTGTGGGATGCGTGTTGATTTTTTGCAAGAATCAAAGCTAGTCTGCGAAATAAATATCTGAAATAAAAACGAGATTTTTGTTCGCCAATTCGCTATTAAAAATATCTGTAGTGTCTGCAGAAGTGCATCACATTTGCATCTGCTGAAATGAAAATCCAGAAATGCATCGATGCATTTTTCATCTATAACTGGAAAAATGCAATGATTCTTGGAAATGGCGTTAATGAAGTATTACAACAGTCACACAGGACTGCTGAGGCATAGAGCTGGAATATTTTCTAAGAATTTCATCAGCCGGTTTTTACTCTTCTGAAACAGGTCAATTATACTCTGGTTCCTTTGATACATGTGCATATATTCCTATGCATACTTTAATATTCATGCTTATACCTCGTATCAGAAGCATCTTTAGGTCAACGCTCGCTGGTGCTGGAAGTGAGACTTGCTCCGTATGTCTCATGACACTGCCCCATAACACTGCCCCGTGACACTGCCCCATGACACTGCCCCATGACACTGCCCCATGACACTGCCCCATCACACTGCACCATGACACTGCCCCATGTCACTGCCCCATGACACTGCCCCATGACACTGCCCCATGACACTGCCCCATGACACTGCCCCATGACACTGCCCCATCACACTGCCCCATGGCACTGCCCCATGACACTGCCCCATGACACTGCCCCATGACACTGCTCCATCACACTGCCCCATCACACTTCACCATGACACTGCTCATCAGCTCGTCAGTGTGTGAGTGCAGTATTAAGATGTGCGTTGATAGATCCTTTTAAATTAAGGATCATAGTAATAACCGCTCGTATCAGCTATCACTCGATCGTTCGTAAACAGAAGCGCAGTTGCAGGCTAGAAAAAGGCACTCAGATTGCGACATCTACCGGCAACATACGTGTGTGACAATACTGGCAACGTACGGGCAAGACAATACGGAAGAATGGTTTGTGCGGAAAACGACTGAGATGCGCTGCAGTCATTATTTACAGGCAAACTAGAGTATATTCTACTGCTCACCCCTGCCTCCGTTTAAGGCAGTGACGACTCTGAAATATTCTAATAACATTTCCCTTACTAACGCTATTCTGGTCAACATAACGTAGAAGACGCCAACGTTGAGCGCCATTCAAAAGCTTGAGTAGAATATGGTAAATTTTACTTTGTTTCATTAAATTCTACTTCTTCAAAATAATGGCACCGACGTCACTCTTTCACTGTTTCGTCCTTCTTAAAAAATTGAGAAATGAGAAGAATAAATTCCCGTAAATTTTACTCATTTTATCTCAACAATGGCTTCGACTCCACGATATTATTCTTTCGTCCCTCTAGAAAATTTATCAGAAAAGGAAAGAAACGTTGCTTACGATTAATTTGCCTGAAAACTAAGCGAACATCTGTTGCTTTGCATCCTTCACTCGAATAGTTTCACCTCTGTTTACGCTGATGAAGTTAACTAACATTTGTGGGCGCGTGTTCTTAGTTCTTGAATTTTGATGAATCGGTCCACACGACTAAGCCAAAACCAGCACTCCATGGTCAATCCTGAACCAAGCATGCGGCTTAGACCATCTTTATTCTAAGAGGCATAGCTTCATAAGGCCATGATAATCACATAATGTGCAATACTCAATTCGAACTCCATGCCTACTACTTCTTTTCCATTGACTTCATCTCCTGGCAGAGCAATATCAGAAGAACGCATCTCATGTCTCGCAATCTTTTTTCTCATTCAAAGACGAGTTTTGAGATGGAACCTCTTAGCATTCGAAGGCGCACGGAGACTTGGAAGGTGCGATGTACACAAGAGCAAGTGGTGCTCCAGAATTAGCGAAATGCGACGATGTCTGCGATATATCAGCCCGACCTGAGCTATGACGTATTGCTCTGATTTGTATCGCGCCTGCTAGACCATGTAGCTTGTAAGCAAGACTGTTCGATAAATGAGATTACAAAGTTATTTACGTTAGCAGGAATCTCATCAATAGACATGGCCAAAGGTTGTCCCACGAGAAAGATGATGCTAACAGAAATGCCTGCAACGCAAAAAATCAAACCTTTAGGATATTTTATTTTATAGATTCACTAGATTTTTACCAGATTTCTATTTTATCGTATAGTTACTAATTTAGCATCATTTTAACTCACAGTCTGGGATATCCTGCGCTGAAACTCTTTCTGTGTCTCCTTCTTCTCTACAGGAATGAGCGCAATTTTAAAAACTGAAGAAAAAATTCGAACTACACCGAATGAATAGCGCGCATAGCTTTAGAAGCAGAAGAGCAGCACCGGGTGCCATGTTTGTAAATGTGAAGAGTTTGCCCTACGCATAAGCTCAGCTAATCAATGGAGGATGAATTCCACTTGTGCTTGAGTGTCCATAAAGTTTTGGGTGTACTTATGAGCGCGTCTGGCAGGGACGGGCGTATGGTGGTGTATAAGGAAATGTGGGCCCTGAATTCTTCCTGCATGTTTTCGTACTTGACTTCGGGTTTCTCCTACAGAACTGCTCAATGAAGATACACTGTGTCATTTCACCTTTTTTTTAGGTCGGTATCGGTATTTTATTATCAAGGTCTGAAAAAATTATTTTTTGACTAGGGTATCGGTTCTATTTTTAAATATTGTACGTAAGATGAAATGAATGGAACTTTAAACTATTGCTTCTCTTGAAACGCAGTCATGTTACCTAGTATGCTTCACCGGGCTCGTAAAGACGCCATACCACTGCCATAAAGAAATGAAATAGAATTAATAGATGAGAAAATATATAGCTAAGTGGACTACTGATGGGATACTAAAAACCGTATTTCAGCGGGTTGGAAAAAAATTTGCATAGAGAGATCTGGTTTATGGCATCAGAAGCGTCTGACCGTTTCTCCTTTGGAGCTCACACGACATTAAATTTTTAAAACACTGAACAAATGTCAAAAGGCTTGGGTTTTTTTTCCCAATGTAACTCTAGAAATTGTTCTGAATTGCACCCGAACAAAGAACAACGCAGCGTTTCACATAATATTGACACTACATGTGCAAGAAATGGAATTTTTTATTTCAAACTTAAGGTTGGAATGTGATAGATGAAATTTACCCCCATGCACACAGCGACTATTTCTTTGACGCTGATATAATTTCTGTTGTTCTATATATTCATGTGCGACTTTGTATTGGGCAGTTCTTCCTCTGAGGATGTATGTTCCTTTCAAATAACTTTATGTCACGAATGGGGTGTGTTTCTCCAGTGAATGTGGTGTTGGAGAGTCTCGATGTGGTACACAGGAACAATGAAATTTTGGCTCGAGGACGGTGTGCTTCAATTTAAAAAATATTTAAATGTACTCATTGGAATTTTATATTCTTGTGTGGGAATTTTGAAAATCCGGTCACTGAAAAGAGTATCATTTCATACTAGAAAAATTATATTGCTTCAGAGTGTTCAGTTAAATTCTTCAATCATAATTGAAAAAGAATATAACATTCAAACAAAAACTTTTTTGATTCATTTTGATATGCTAATTCGAACTTGGTGGTACTATAAAACGAAAACATAAAGTTAATAAAATGAATAAAGAACTTCTACAACGTGACCACTTTAGGGTTTTTCATGTCGTTATAAAAATAAAAATTTAGCAGCACACCGTTAACTCCAAATAAAAACTCGCCGGTTAAGACACTCTATTTAAAAACCGGCGATTAAAAAACGTTAGATGAAGGAATTAGTACGATAGGGCAAGAAACATGAACCGACAACTTACGGGGAGTGATATACCCTTGAATTTCGAACGTATACTCGCGATGAACAGTAAAGTGTTACCTGGTTCGAAAAACTTTCACATTTGGAGATAACGAAAGATAATTTTCCTGTGCAAGTAAGAGATAGAAAAATTAAGTACGGTGCCCTTCCTAACTTGGATCAAGCTTTAACATCGACTCTCTCGCTTACTTCTAAGTTACTTAGTGCATAATTAAAAAGATTTCTCATTATAAACTGCTTTCTAAAATGTTGCCTTGAAATATGCTTGCTAGTTAAAAAAATGTTGCGTTTTCATGCTGAAACTACTCCGATTTGAGAGCTTTTGATGAAGGGGCTTTTCAATTCATAGCTTAAATAAATTTAAAGTTAAATTTTTATTAACACTTTTCATTTCACATCTTTCTCTCTTAAACCCTTTTACGTCCTATTTTTTTCCTGAAGAGGGAAAAAAAATTTCTATTAACTTTTTGCTGTTTTGGCATCGTTGGTGATAGAAAAACAACATGCAATCGCGAAATCGGGACGGTGTGATTAGATCGAACGTAAACGCGTTCTGAAAGTGGATGATACGAAGTTGTACAGAAACTTGCCTTCAATTTTGTGTATGTAATTGTATTTATTTGCATTTCGTGGGCGTTAAAGGGTTAATTCATTCCCAACATACTGCTCCCACAGTAACTGTGAGTCGTGTTCCTTCCATACACAACCAACGTGCGCATAAAGTGAACGATTAAATCTCTTACATTTTAATCTTGTTGTCTTACACAACCAACATACGCATATAATGGACGACTAAAGCGAAGCGATGAAGGTACATTTTGGTGAAATTTTTCCTCTTTAGCTCGAAGTTCAAAATAACATTTGACAAATAAGAATTGCGTTATTATGATTTGATGAAGAATACCTTCGTATCAACGACAAAAGATGCATCAGTTCTAGTAAAAGTTGTGCAATTGAAATTTATGAATGATTAAGATAGAGCATGAATTCGCTCATACGCGACTATCATGTTGATGAAAGATCTTTCATTCTTACGCTCCCTCGGAAACCTCCTACTTCGCAATAAATATTGATGCCTGAACAGACGGAGCACTTAAGGCATCTTTCTATGGAGACAAAATGGGAACAACTGAACTTTCGTAAGCCTCCCAATTTGCAATGGAACTTGCTGCATGTACAGATGCATTATTTGAAGCATCACACAAGGAATAATTGAACTTTCGTAAACCTTCAAATTTACGGAATATATGGATGTATGAACAGATGCATCATTTGGAGCATCACACAAGGATCAATTGAACTTTCGTACGAGTACTGGTGCAAACGCATTGATTTTCCTCCCTATGAACTGTGCGAGAGACGACGAACTTGCATGAGCAGATGCATTAAAAACAAACCAGGAGCAATTGAAATTTCGTATGAGCAATGGTACAAACGCATTGATTTTCCTCCCTAGGGAGTTGTGCGCGAGACGATGAGCCACCTCAGGTCGCCGTTACGATGCTGTCGGTTCAGCAAGAACCGGTCTGGCTGGAGCGAGCGCTGCCGGATCGCTACCGGCGGCGGCATGTCCGGGTCTGCAATTTAGCTGGAATGCGGTCCCCGCATGGGCACGGGATCGCCAAAACTCTACGGGCTGCGCACTGTTGTTTTCATTGACGAAATTTTGAAACATTCGCTGGCCGCCAGGACGAAGAATATGTTTTCGAGGAATTGAATGTTCACGCTATCCTTGACTACAGATGAGGATACCATCAGTCTTCCCTCTTTATCATTTTCATACTCTATAATAATATAATTTCAAACTCTATAATTATCAGTCTTCTCCACTAGTAAAAAACTCATTTTTCGTTAGGTTGATATTTTGAACTTGAATTTTTTGCTCAGTATGTAGCATGGTGCGCATGGAGTGTAACGATTGTAATCTTAGGTCTCTTAATTCATTGTGTACTAGGAAATTCCTCTTAAAAACAGGCACAAAAGTTGCCCATGCGAGTGAAAAGAAAAGTGGTAAAATTACTGGAGTGAGGAATGTGATACGGGTTTTTCAAATAAAATGATAGACATGAAAAAAATAACGTTAGTGTAATAATTATTTATAAGGCTCTGATTTTTTGTTTGTTTCATTGATCATAAATTCATGGGTTGTACATCAGTCATACACATGCATTACGAGAACAACATTGAATGGTTAATGTTAATATTTTCGTTATACCCAGTGAATTTTGCTCTTTCAAATGTTTATTTGACTCCCACTGTACATAACACGAATAACAAAATTTTGTCGAGTAGCATAATTTACGGAGCAGCACAATTTTTACGAGTATCTGTAGCGTGGCTTGCCATGCTACAGATACTTGAAAAAAATTTGAGGAAAAACACTCTACTCGAAAAGCAACAAAAATAGTTAACTTTCCTTCATTACTTGAAATTTAAAATTTGTTTTGTCTATAATTGATACTTTTAATTCTCAAACGAAAAACGACGTAATTCATCTATCCCAAGCACATTATGCTCCAAAATTGTGAACAATTTTGATGACGTGAAACTGAGAAAACCATTACAGGAATATCGTATGCGTATGAAAGTTAACTTTACATAAAGTTAGCTTTACATAAGGTTAGCTTTCCGTAAAGTTAGCTTTCCTTAAAGTTAGCTTTTCGTAAAGTTAACTTTACATGAAGTTAGATACACATAAAGTTAGCTTTAAATTAATTTAGCTTCACACAAAGTTAGCTTCACACAAAGTTAGCTCTACACAAAGTTAGCTTCACATAACACGCCGGCACTCAACTCCGTGCCCAACTCGACCACTTGGTCACGAAGTAGAAAACGTGAAGCCTTTACGCCTCTCGTGACATGAGTCACGTTTTACTGAAATGTTTCATTTTTTTCGTTTTCAGCGAGGGCGTATGATGCGTGAGTCGGAGCGTCGTCGTGCAGCAACGGCTCACGTCACAAGTAAGTTGGTGAATTTTAACGTATTTGTAAACGGAGCATGATGGAATAGGGATGTGCAATTTAAAAAAAAAACAATCTGTGACCAAAAGTAATGTGTAAACAAGTACTTATTTCAAAGCAAGCAAAAAGGGAGAAAGAAAAAGCAATCTGGGAAACATTTTATTTAATGAAGATACATCTTTTTAAGCATCGCGTGCTACGCGAACATATGCGAAAAGAATTATTTATCCTTCATATTAATACGCATACATTTTTACCTCAGTGAGAAATACAGCCAGGTAAAATGATATGTAGAGCTAAATACACCCTGGTAAAATTATAAGTAGAGCTCGAAATATAGCCGGGTGAAATTATATGTAAAACCCGAAAACACCCAAGCAAAATCGAAGTACCCCACGAAAAATTGTCAATAGAGCTCTAAATACAGTAAGGTAAAATGATAAGTAGAGTTCTATACCGTGTATAGAAGTAACATCGTCTTTTTCCGGTGCCGACTGCCGATATTGCTGAGCTGCAAGCATCGCGCTGACGGAGCGATACAGCGCCGCTACGATGTCGCCAATAACAAATGTACGAGGAACAAATG
Source organism: Morinoia aosen (assembly GCA_030386875.1). Classification (NCBI taxonomy): domain Eukaryota; kingdom Metazoa; phylum Arthropoda; class Malacostraca; order Amphipoda; family Talitridae; genus Morinoia; species Morinoia aosen. The sequence goes on along the minus strand of CM059562.1, from coordinate 87,440,491 downwards.
CACTCGAGTTCTTTTTTGGTGAAATTGATGTCGATGCTGACGGTTTCTCGGAGAATTCTACGCTAGAATAAACGGGTGTTTTGTTCCGCTGATTTCGATTTGAATTTGGTATTTTGTGTGATTTCTACTGGAAATTTTTATATTTTTGTGACGGCATGAAGATTTTGAAAGCACGTAGGCAATAAGAAACACTTAAATGCCTTCAGTTTGTTTCACTGAAACTCGTTTGGGTCAGTTTTTAAGAAATGTTTAAAAAATACCTCAGGCTGTTCCGAGTGATAACAGCTGCCGATTTTTTAAACGTATTCCGACAAGCCCTTAATAATTTTGGCAGCCTATAATTTTTTTTCATGCTTTTCACCTAAAACTTTTTAGTTTTGCTCAAATTTTCAACTCTGGACGCGAACAAAATATTGTTCATTGCACGAGCGATTCAGCTGAAAAGTAAGAAATATAGAAGCGAATAATTTGCCATAGGCTATCAATATTACATGCAAACGGGACAAGCGCCATCATTTGTCCCATAGAACGTATTCCGAGTGATAACTGAAGAAAAAATACAGAGCAGCTGGAGTTATATACAGAAATTTATTACTTATAACGGACAGCAGGCACATACCACTCGTTATATACAAGCACAATATAAACACATTATTTTAGTATAGACTAGAAAATCAGTAATTTAATTTGTTCGATCGAATGGCAATCCGAATTCAGTTCGCTGATTTAGAGAGCCTCAAAAACGGTTCCTTTCTAGACCTCTCAGGGTTTGGTATGCCCTTAACATGCTGACTGCGATGGGTGAAACTTAAGTTCAGTATTACACTCAAATTTAATGCCAAAAGTTGTCGCCGATTTTATTAAATACCAAACATTAGCTGGGTCCATTAAATACTATTAATTTTAATACTCTAAAAGATTGTTAGAATCGATGGGTCGTTTCACAGCAGGAAGAACTTAAGCACGACCACCAATGGGTCGTATCGCAAGCAACATGTTAGCAAATCACTTTCTTCTTTTATTTAGTCACAGTTGCCTATGGTGGCTACGAGCGGTCGCCTTTATAGTGGGGAAGGTCGGAGGTTCGAGACCCCACGACGCAAGCGCGACGTTTTTTTGGGGGAAAAATAGAAGTTTCTCGCAATACCCTCCTCAGCCATTAGCGTGAAATGAGTTCTGGCTCGACCGGAGGTAACCATTATTGTGTCGTACCATTATTAATAAACCTTTTGATAATCCGTTTTAAAATTCGTCACGTGAAAACTTAATTAATGGGAATAAAGTAACCGTTTTCTCGTCTCTTCCCACACCTGTATTCAGAAGCATCAATGTTCCTTCGCTGTTAAAACTGGACGGCTCGCTTTGAGTATTTTTTGGAGCATCCTTCTCATTCATGCCTGTATTGTTGGTGGTCACCTGCAGCTTAGCCTCGTGACAAAGCTCTGAACTGACCCTCATGGCTGACCCAATCAATCTGTTGCCCTTGCCGACGTTGAAGCATGAGGCGAGCTCATGTTTGGGGAACCGTATTTTGCAAAGAAAACTCCTCTTTCTTTTGCAATCATCTTTTATTTAGAGCAATCATCTTATTCTTTAGAGCAATCATCTTTTATTTAGAGCAAGCATCTTTTTTTTAAAGCGAGCATCTTTATTTAGAGCAAGCGTCTTTTTTTTAGAGTGAACATCTTTATTTAGAGCAAGCATCCTATTTTTAGAGCAAGCATCTTTTATTTAGAGCAAGGATCTTATTTTTTAGAGCGAGCATTTTTTTTAGAGCGAGCATCTTTTTTTAGAGCAAGCACCTTTTTATTTTTGAAGCAAACAATTTTTTAAAGGAAGCCCCGTTCTTTAAAGAACGCTTTTTTAAGGAAATGTCTTCATTAAGGGCTTTAATATCCCAGTCGTGATGTAGAACTGGTTTTCAGCTCTTAAACGCAAGGAAAAGTTATTGTAAGCTCGATGAGTTGAAGAATTCTTCCTCAAACTTCTCCTACAACTCTTCTTCCTTTGCTATGTCGCCAGTCATATTCTCTGATGAAAATACCGCAGACTGGGATCGAACCAAAGATTTTCTTGTCCAAACTGCGATACGTAAACCCTGGCTCTTCGAAGATGACATAATAGAAGAAAATGAAGCAAGCAAGAATAATTCTTGCTCTGCCCTTGAAATTTCACACACACAGAACCTGCACTAAAAACCATTAGGTTAATGAATGATTTGAATAAATCAAAGTAAACTAGTATTAAATACGTTCTTGGATGAGCAGCTGATTTCAAGCTCATGGTTTCAGTTTGTTTGAAAAGGAGAAAACCTAAAACTCTGACTTTCTAAGATGGCATTGCAAGTGCGGTTCATCCGTACATCTGTCAGAGCTAACAACTGCACATTTCATTGCCTGGCTTTGGTGTACGCTTTATTAGGGAACATTAAATGCAATGTTTGTAGGAACTCAATCACTTGATTTTATTGAACCCACAATTTTATCACGGCCATTTGTCGTAGACGTTAAAAGCAACGAGCAGCGCGAGGCAAAAGTGCTGAAATTTCATTTTTATGAATAAGTGTGAGCGTTGCTAGCGCGAATTCTTTATTTGCACTCAAACTATGAATATCACTTCGCGAAGCTGGAAGCAAAGCAACCAAATAAATGCGTCTTTCAGCCGCAAAGCCTCAGATTTATACGCCATGCTGGCATTGCATTCATCACGGCAAATACCTCAAGTTTGGAGCATATGCAAAACTTGCTGCGAACGTTATGAATTTCAATGGCAAGAAGCAAGCAAGGAACGGCCACAACCCGCTTGTGATCTGGCCAACACAGCGGACGCGAGCTGTAAACCACCAGCAATCGCCCATAAAGCGCCGCGTTTACGCACCTCGGCCAATGCAATATACATTGGTACTCGCTCACTCTACCACAACAAAGATTTAATAAGATCACCTTAACACATGACAGCGATAACTCGTTTAAAAACCTTCGGAGAAAATTCCTCAGAAAACGAGTGCCTCGCAATGCATACAAACAAGAGAACGCCATGGGCTTGGCTTTTGCGTGTGTTCGGTGAAATCTCTTGGCTAATTTGGTCTTCAGATGCAATTTTCGACTCACCATCATTGAATTTGGCTAGGAATGAACCGTGCTACGCTCTAATTTACGTAGAGAAAGGTGGGAGGAAGAATGCAGAGTCGTAAACTAGTCGCTGTGAATAAAACTATACAGGACTGTCATACCTTATTGTTCTATTATCGTATGAATAGTCGGAATGTTGACAAGCCTTGTTATAAATGCTATACAATTTTACCTCAAAGCATGTAAAGAATAATTGATCGAATTAATTTTCTTAGAGGGAAACTGATGCTTTTTTAAAAACCACGGTATTATCGTATCTGCATTCTAGTTATGAATAAAAATTTTATTATGAGAGCTCATCATCTGCAGATATGTGTGAAAAAATGGAGGTCAGGGAATCGTTAGATCAAAAATATAAAGGAATTGCTTAGAATTTTTAAGATTCAAATTGAGATTAAAAACATCGGAGAAAGGAGCCACGTAGAAAGAATAGATTCTCGTGTTTATACGAGTACATCACAATAGCGAAGAGAAACGCCGGAGGCCCTGAGATCACCTTAGTGTTTTTTAAATGCATTGCAAAGTCATTAATGTTGATAAAGAACAGGCGTTCATGTTCTCATTTAAGTAAAATGATGTTAAATAAACTGTTGTACTAATTATCAGCAAACATAGCACTTAATATACGTCTCTATAGGGAGACCATGTTAATAATATCATGTCCAGCACTCGTGAATTATGTGAGCGTATCATGTATCATTTTTTCACTGTAGTTCTTTCCTGTGTAAATGTTACATATAGCACAGGTATGAGACTGAGACATGAGGATATAGCCGAAACTTTCATTTGCAGGGAACTTTACAAGTTTCTATGAGTTTTTTGCCCTTTTAAGGGGATACAAGAAATGGGACTTATGGGAATTTTCATTTGCTGGGAACTTGTACGAGTTTCTATAAGTTTTTTGCTCTCATAGGGGGTGCAAGAATAAGATTTATGGGAATTTCCCTAGGGGGCAGAGGACAGATAATAGGCTTAGGTTAGTGAGGTTGTCTGCTCTATATGCTTCAGGGCCTGGAGCCCCCAGGGGGGACACTGGTAGGTTACCTCAGCTGCAGATAGGCCTTCGGGACTTCGGTCTTTATTGCCTACTCCGCTGTAACACCCCCAAATATTTAGAAGGTATAAAAAACATTCAGTTCAAAGTTTGAAGTACGTTTTGCGTTCTTCCACTTCGGCTGCCTGTCCTGACTCGCTTTTAAGCTTCGTCATTGATGCTCGATGCACTTTACTGATTATTCATTATCAGTTCCTCACGCTGCACACTTCAACACTGATAAAAGCCGTCTTACTTTTCTTTACAGATGCCAGAGTGGTTCGTCAATTTGACCATTTAGCTCCACTTTTATATTTTCCCGAGCTTTCGTTACCCCACCTGATTTCGAAACATTAGTCGGGTACATTACAAAGTGTTTCTCACACAGCAGTTGAATTTGGGCTAATAATGTTGAATTCCCTTCAACTTCATTTTTGCACTCCATTTAGAATCAACTGACAGCCCCCATTCAGATAAGGGGAAAAATGTCATATTACAAGGACTGTTTAGTCCAAATAATTGACAGCCATCACATATTCTTGATGGGCAGTAACTCATAGCAACCGATACCCACCTCATAATACGTCGCTCAAATTGCGACTTCAGAACCAACACAGCTACGAATGTTTTTAAATAGACTGCTTCGAGATGGACGAAGCAACAACGATGTTGTTGGGCGTCTCGCTAAGACACTGCCGGTCTCAGAACGGCACAAATGAGTGTCTTAGCACACTTTTCACTCTGAACGGCACACTTTCCACACAAAACTTTGCATTGCACTTGCGATTTGCAGCTGCCCTGCATCAGCATTTGCGTTCCAATATTAAGATGTGAGGAGGCATGCTGTGTGTCTTTGTGTTGTGTCTGCTTACTAAAGTGCCGTCCACACTATCAATCTTTCGGTCGAATCTTGTGTTTTTTCAGCGCAATTACAGACGTTGAGTTGCATTGGCGACATGCAGATCAACGTTGAGTTGCGTCAGCATTTACGTTCCAATTGTTGGATGTTGTGAAAAAATGAAAAAGCGTGTTGTGTGTCTATGTGCTGTGTCTTCATACTAAAGACTCGGCCACACTATCAATCTTTCGGAAGAATCTTGTGTTTTTCGGCACAATTACAGACGCTCCATGTCATTGAGTTGCATCAGTATCTGAGTTCCAATGACCCGCGAGTTCAGAGGACGCGTAGAGGGGAGCGTGGTCTGCTATTGGGCCAGGACAGTTTGTTCAAATTTTCTTAGAAATTAACGTAAATAGAAACGTGAGTTTTGAAGTATAAACACAAAAATAAGCATGAATTTTGAAAATTAAACACAAAAAAAAGCTAAAGTTTTGAAGTATTAAAATAAAAGGAAGCGTGAGTTTGGAAAAATAAATACGAAAAGGAGAGTGAGTTTTGAAGATTCTGTACGGCTGATGCGGTATGTTTCTCACTCTCGTCGCTTGTGCGTTTGAGTATTTTAGTGTCTTACTTTGAAATACAGCTCTTGAATAAGCCTTGATGCATTCATTGCAAGGTCAATAATTGTATGCACTAAACAACTGATTTTTTTTGGATTTTTGGAAGCGTTCACGTTCGAGCTGACCTGAATGAATCTCATCCAAGTGGGTCATGAGAAATGTGACTCAAAGCTCATCAGGGCACAATGTGAACTTGTGATGTGAGCCAAGCCTATCGATAGTGTTAACTAATCCTCAAAATACATTACACGGAGATTGTTTAAATACTAAATATTGTAGAGGTTTAATAAAAACATCAACATGGTAACCTATGACAATTGTATAGGAGTTCAAAAGCGAACAGTCATAGCATCACATTCAAATTAGCACATGTAACGAGGAACTGCTCTGAGTGCTGCCCACAAATGCTACGTCCAAAATGATACCAAAAGATCCCTCGTAAATGCTTTAAATTTTTAAAACGATTCTATTTCTTCATTTTGGCTACCTTTGTGTTATAATTTAATGCATTTAAGCCCGTTTGTATTCATAAATTAGGAAATAATACACGGCATCGCAGGATGCAATTCCGAGTTCAAACTTGCAGTTCCGTCTCCTTCAAGACACACACTACTCCACTATCCGTCACAAGCGAATGTGTGTGGGGTGACTAAATTTTTCAGTTTTGCTGTTTCGGTCGTAAACAAACAAGTCTTTGTTAATTCAAGTTTGCCTTAAAAAAATAAAGATTAACGTATAATTGTTCAAAGTATTACTGAATACATATAACATAAAAGTTTGAATAATCGGTCCATTCTAATCTTTTCTGTAGAAGTGGAAGTACGTATTTTGCTTTAATGAAATAGTAGAGGGTGTTCATCCTTGCTTCAGTTTTGCAACGCCGTGGACGGCGTACAAACGTCATGAATGCGCATTAAGCTTTTTTTACTATTGCCTTATGGATTTATTCAACTTCATTCAATTTAATCCTTCATTCAATTCAATTCAATTTCATCCTTGATTCAATTTAATTTTATTCTTCATTCAATTCAATTTCACTCAATTCAATTCCGTTCAATTTAATTTCATCCTTAATTCAATTTATTTTTGATCATTCATTCAATTCAATTTAATCATTCATTCCATTCAATTTAACCTATTCAATTCAATTTCATTCAATTCCATTTCATTCATTTCAATTTCATTCAATTTAATTCAGCTCAATTTCATTCTTCACTCAATTTCACGTTCTCGGCGCCAATTTAGCGTTTAGCAATCCCCCCATCGGGTGCGCCGCGACACCCTTACAACAACTCGCTCCCCACTCTACTACACCCGTACAACAACTTGCTCCCCACTCTACTACACCCTTACAACAACTTGCTCCCCACTCTACTACACCCGTACAACAACTTGCTCCCCACTCTACTACACCCTTACAACAACTCGCTCCCCACTCTACTACACCCGTACAACAACTTGCTCCCCACTCTACTACACCCGTACAACAACTCGCTCCCCACTCTACTACACCCCTACAACAACTCGCTCCCCACTCTACTACACCCGTACAACAACTTGCTCCCCACTCTACTACACCCGTACAACAACTCGCTCCCCACTCTACTACATCCGTACAACAACTTGCTCCCCACTCTACTACACCCGTACAACATCTCGCTCCCCACTCTACTACACCCTTACAACAACTCGCTCCCCACTCTACTACACCCGTACAACAACTCGCTCCCCACTCTACTACACCCGTACAACAACTTGCTCCCCACTCTACTACACCCGTACAACAACTTGGCTCCCCACTCTACTACACCCGTACAACAACTCGCTCCCCACTCTACTACACCCTTACAACAACTCGCTCCCCACTCTACTACACCCGTACAACAACTCGCTCCCCACTCTACTACACCCATACAACAACTTGCTCCCCACTCTACTACACCCGTACAACAACTTGCTCCCCACTCTACTACACCCGTACAACAACTTGCTCCCCACTCTACTACACCCGTACAACAACTCGCTCCCCACTCTACTACACCCGTACAACAACTTGCTCCCCACTCTACTACACCCGTACAACAACTTGCTCCCCACTCTACTACACCCGTACAACAACTTGCTCCCCACTCTACTACACCCGTACAACAACTCGCTCCCCACTCTACTACACCCGTACAACAACTCGCTCCCCACTCTACTACACCCGTACAACAACTCGCTCCCTACTCTACTACACCCGTACTACAACTCGCTCCCCACTCTACTTCATCAAACGACGTCGCTCCAATATTGCATCCTATAAGCACTTCATTACTGATTCTATTATTCTCCTCCTGTTGACGCTTCTGTTGTCACATCTGTCGCTCGCCACCAGCCCGTGGGAACAATCATAATCTCATGCAAATTCTTCGGTGAGCTCCACGTTTTTCATTCCACACTTCAATAACTCGTGTTTTTAAAAAAGAACTTCATACGTGGACGCGCACTGCACTCCCTCCGTCCTCGTGTTGTGAAAGAATCTATTTTTTCACGCGTTTATTATCCTTGCTTAGAATACTCAAGAGCACGACATTTTAGTGTTCTTATGTCCTTGTTCTGCGTATTTCCCTCGCAATCGTCTTTCATTTCTTTTTTTTCATTTTTCAAGTTTTCCTGTGATTGTGCTTCTTGAGCCGCAAGTCGGTACAAAGGTTTTAGAAGCATTTAAACTTTCATGGATCGAAATTCCACTCTTTAACGTCCTTGTTTTACGTATTTTACTCACATTCACTTTTAAGGTCTTTATTTTTGTTCTTCAAGTTTTCCTGTAATTTGGCTTCTTGGGGCGCAAATCACCACGAAAGATCATACATAGTAGCATTTAAACCCTCATGCATCTAAATTCCACGCACATATGCATAGCTCATTTATAAGTTACAATTGGTGAATCACTATCAGTCAAGTCAGATGGGGCGATTGAAACTATTCAAAACCGTAATATATCCCCCATTGTTGAGCACGCTTTTGACCTATCACTCCAATTTCAATCAAGCCTGCGGTTTAGGATCTAAGATAAGCGAAGTGAAGTTTGTATGGTCTTCTATAATTTTGATATTTTATGAACCATGCGCTCTAAAACAAGTTTGGGGAGCATTTGAGCAATAGAAGCAGGCCGGCACCCAGAGCTCGTTACCGAAGTACAAGTTAGAAGAGCTGCAAGGCGCTTCATTTGGTCCACAAATAAGAGTGTAAACAGCAGCACGAGCACAGCTGCTCCTCTATTAAATGAACGCTCGGATTATTAAATAAAGAGTGGCCGGACGCGGCCTGGAAGCCGTCGGGAGCAAGAAAAGCGAAGGCCTCGTGCTGATCTATTGTGGACTGGAGCTCTTTGCTAAATGAGTGCTGCAAGAACTGTGCTCTGGTGCCGAGAGCGCTAGACCTTCGCTGGACCGCACAGATTAAACCACACCATGACTTTACGGTCACATCAAGAAAGAAACAAAGAAAAAGAATGGAAAAAATAATGGAATAATGGAATTGAAAATGGAATGGAAATTTTCAAAAAATTTGGTACGTGAAATGCAACACAACACATCACCATGACTCTTCAGTCACATCACCATGATTCTTCAGTCATATCACCATGACATGAACAGCATTAGCGGATGGCTTAGTAGTCTTCCCTGCATTTTTCTGGTGCAATTTTAACCTTTCTACACAAAATTTCCGCGTGTTTTTTTTTCATATAAAATTAGTGTGATTTGGAAAACAGTGACTTCTTCAAAAAAAACCGTCTGCATACCGCAGCTGATAAACGGGTGCACAAAATTAGTCGGAGTACGATCTGTAAGTCCGTTAGGGGCGATGGCGGAGTTCACTGTATAAAAATATCGAGTAATCCAGGGGCTCTTCTCCCCTCTAGTTTTGCTTCAGAAATTGAGAAATTCCTGCTTTTTCTACGGATGTTTTTCCGAAGGACATCCGTCGGTATTGCATTTTTCAGAATCAGCGGAGTAGAAAGGGGTTAATCAAGTTTACTTTGTATAACTTCTAAAAGATGGGGGAAATGTTTAATCATTAATCATAATATTATGCGAAGTTCTGAGGAACTGGTTCTAATTTCTTAACTAAGATGAGGCTCTCTAAGCATTGAGAAACACCACCCAGTACTACGTATATACTTGTATGTGAGGTAGTGAGTGATAAAATTTATACCTGTGATATTTTTAAAGAAGTTAATTCAAAGTATAACCTCTTTAATTGACAAAATTTATAGCTATGATATTTAAAAAAAATTGATTCAGAGAGAGTATAACCACTTTAATTGATTAAATTTATGGCTATGATATTTTTAAAGTAATGGATTCTATAGTTATAACCACTTCAATGTCGTGTGATCACGCTATCCCTTACTATCACTCCACGAAACCATTCAAATAGATATGAATTATTGGGAATGTACTAAACAGGAGGTATAAATTTAAATACATAAACATGGATAAATTGAGCAAATTATCATAGTGGAGATATTTTGACTTGAGTTGCATCCCAGCCTCAGTAAATTTCGTAGAAAAGCTCTTCAAATCCGTAATTTTCCTCAGAATGATCAACTCGTTTTCGCCGAATACAACGTACGATGCTTACAAGAATCTTAATTATTCAGAATTTCTCAGAATATTAATTCAATTTTACACGTTTTCACCCGGTGTGAACTTAGTGTTCTACGAAGTTCATTAATTCTGTAATCTCGACCTCGACTTTTTAAAACGAGAAACGCTTCAATAGCGCAAATATAATTAACATTGGAATAAAATTTAGTCTCTAAATTTCTCTGTAGTTGAAAGAAATTAATATATTAGATCAAACTTCAGAAGGCGTCGGCAAATTTCTTCTTAGGACACTCAGCCATATTTTTTCTCGGACTCTGCAGCTAAATTTTATCTGTTCGCCTCTGAACTTCCATCCTAGATTCGCTGTCGTCATTTTATTTTAAAAACTCATAAGAATTTGAAAGCAACTCCATCACGTTCAAGGCAAAAATTGTCTACAATTGAGGGAGGCAAGCCAGCTTTTGCAGCAAGTGACTGGTAAACGCTTAGAACGTACACATGCTAGTATGTGTGCGTCATCGTTTGTGTACGCCTAGTATATATTGTATACGTATACGCGTATGTCCCGTTAGTATTACCCAGTCTAACGTTTTCGCCGCCTGCATGTAGGTTTTCCGCCGCTAAGCGATTTTAGCGATTAAATCCCTTAGGCTGCGAAAAAAATGCATGCAGGCGGCTAAAAAGTTACTGGGTACCATCTGTTACTTTGACAGCTACGCAAGTACCTGGTGATGCTGAGAGCACTTCAGATAACAACTCATCGTTTTTTAAAATTTCCCATCCTATGCAATGATGGTGTGCTGCATTCGTTATTTGTTTCATATGCTCTAGAATGAATCAAATTTTCTGGAAGTTGGAAAATTCCAATGTTTTCAAAGGTGCATCGTACTGTTGTCTCCCAGTAAAAAATTTTCATCTCATTTCTCAACTTAAATTCAAGTTGGCTGAATAACATTTGAATTGTTTTCCATGCATTTCATTTCAAGTTAGTGCATTGTTTTCTTTGCATCTCATTTCAAGTTGCCTGAACTTCGATTGAATTGTTTTCCATTCATCTCACTTCAAGTTGGCTGAATGGCATTTGAATAGTTTTCCATGCCTGCTGATGAAGCATAGTGCCACCCTGGTTGCAGACCATATCCAGAAGTCTCCGGTGCAGCTCGCATAGATCACCTCAGATACAGTCATCTGCCGACCACGCTGCCAAAAGGCACCATCCCGATCCCTATGGATACGGGTCTGCCTGCCTGCCTTATCTCGGCAAGAGTGCTCATTATTTTCCGAAGTCTCCAAATTCGTTGGTTATCCTCCGTAAAAAATTATGACATTTCGATTAATGCTGTCTGAGAAATGCTCGTAACTTGGACCTTTACGGAAGTCTCGAACTGAATTTCGAATGCATAGTTTGTATCTCTGTTCAATGACACTAAACTGAACACTGTACAGAGTTCCTCAACATGGAGTCCACATTTGTTTTTGAACTTTGAGAAAATTATATTTACTATGTCCCTGTCTTCGTCCAAGCTTTTTATCATACTCATAATCCAACCAATACGAATTACGAGTATGAATATCACCATTTTGATTTAATTCCTCAATTGCTACATTTCCGATTTCAAGTGAGTAAACATCAGCAAAAAAAAAATCATGCGACACGATTGTAAAGAAGCATAGATTTAAGCGCATTACTCCATGAAATGGGCTGTCTAACAGGCGTTCTCAATAGCCTTAGCTCCGCCAATGGACATCAAATGGTCGACTCCCCGCAAAAGTCCCAGCAATTATATTTTTGTGTACATGAATCACTGAAAGCCTTGGTATTTTACAGGACTGGTCCCCATTTTTAGGCTTTCAGAAGTAGCTGGTCTCGCTCGTTCATCAAACGGCACACAGCAGGACAACAGCGCCACAAAAGATGAGGGCCCAACATGCGGGCCGACGGTCGGCCCACATCTACATGGCCAATGATTTCTATTTTTCCAACTCACCGCCTGTCCGACGATCGGGCAGCATTTCTGAGCTTGCTTTTGCATGAATGACGAAGGTCAATATCGCGTTTTTGTCCGTTTAGATTGCCTATCGCTGTGAGGTGTGCTGTGTTACTGTATTAGTGAATGGGTCCAATTAGCCAAAATCTGAAAAGTCTTGATCTTAGAAAGGGATTTTTTGTGAAAAGTATTGGACTAATTAGTCATACACTTTCTTAAAAAAATGCATTAAATTTATGAGTTCTACGTTTCTACCATGAGAAATAATGAAATTTTCGTCATTCTAGTCTCAGAAATATTTTTTATTCACCTGCCCTTGCAAAACAATTTTTCCCCTTAGTAACGTCAAATTTCAAAAAGGATACGTTACTAGAATAACACATGGAATGACACATAGCAAACTCGGTACGCATGTGAGAAGTAATTTTTGTATGCGAATTGACTTCATATTGCGTACGATGAACCAACAATGATCGCTAAAATTTAGCATGAAACTAAGCTGATGTAGGGTACATTCCTCACTGACCTACCACATGAACTTGTGAGGTGTCACACGTGCAGGAGCGGCGATAGTGAGACCAAAAAAGCCAATATCGGTTCATAGTATTAACGATTTAACCACATGACAGTATTCCAGTCATCGCTCTGCAGCAGGTGGTTCAAACAAAAAAAACGATCAAATTTCCCCGTAGGAAATCCTACTCTTGAGTTTGGTTAAATGAATAAAATCATCATTTTGAAGAAGCATCAATGCAAAAATAGCCAACTCGAAAGTCGCAGCACTTCTCAACTGCACTGCCGCATAACCTTGAAGTAAAAAAGAGCAGGCATTTTATCAAGCCGGGCAGAACATAAAGGAGCCCTATAACTTATCGCAGAGCGGTCAGCAGTTCTTAGAACTCGAAGACAACCCTGGCAAAGGCATACCACACGTCCTGCAAGTCTCTCTCATATTAATTAATTCTGCCGGAAACCTAATGGAAGGCTGGGAAATATTTCGTAGCTTCTATCTAATGAAAGGAGCAATGTTGAGTGGGAGTCTGCAGTGGCGGCTCCTTATCTGGCGTGGCTGCTCTCCTGTATTCATTAAGACGAACGGTCCAATTAATTACGCACCCAATGACCATAACTCTGGCCCTGGCTCCAGGCATGGCTCTCCACCGTTCCTCCACGCCGCTATATTGCGTCAAAATTGTGCCCCCGCTTTGGTGCGTCAAAATTGCACCCCCGCTTTGGTGCGGTCCTCATTTCCGTCTCCGCGTCAAAATCTCCCGCAGTTTCTTCCTGGTTGCTTAGCCGCCGCCGCCGTCGCCGCCTCAGCGTTTGTAGCTGTAAATGCAACGCCGCGATATCGCGCTTTCAATTTGATCGCAAAAGTGGCCCGATTGACCTAAAAAAAGCTGTGTGTCCTTAGTATGTAGAGGTATCGCGAGGGCGGTGTGTTACGAAATAAGTTTCCCGTGCAGGCATACGCGGGTAATTAGAGCCGATTTACATTTTGTGAACAGTGAATGGTTGAGAAAAAATATGCCTGTTCAGAAAAATTTTCAGCATCTCACAAACTTCGTTCCAGTTGATGGACCGTGCATCAGCTAAAGTATGCACATGGTATTAGCTGACGTGTTTTGCAATAAATATCCGCAAATTACTTTCTGAGGAAGACTGTTTGTATAGAAATGCTGCTTGCTATAGTACCGTCAGGTATTAAAGCCCCAGAAAAAAGAACATCTACTATTACGTATATTACCAACCGGAAATTTATACAATTGTTTGTGTTTGCTATGTCTCTCACAACTAGGATGGAATGGAATAGAAATGGCAACAGGGACGAACCAGGTGGCATTTTCTCGGCTTGTCCCTGCATACCGTGGCATCAGACACCAGTCACGCACAGGCATCAACGCAACACATTCACACTCATCAATTTCAACGCACAAACAGCAGTAAAATCATGCTGACACAGCATCTCTCTACACATTGACCGCGATGGGTTAAACTGTGTGTTTCAATATTCAACTCAAATTTAAAGCCAAAAGTTGTGAGCAATTTTATAACTGCCAAACATTAAGTTTGGCAGTTACCATTAAGTTTGGCAGTTACCTATACCATTAAATACCATTAATTTTTAAAATTGCTACAAATTTCAAAGGACCCACCGATGTCTTGTGTCGCAAACAACGCGTTAACGCGACCGTTACACAAAGTGTGGTCCCATGACGTGTCCGTATTCATCACGTTATTAGAAAAATTTAAGTAAATTCACCCAGCCGATATTTCGTCTTCATTTTTGTGATAGTTGATGAACGTATAGAGAAATTAAACTATCTTTTGAACTGCGATGAAGCTCTTGGTTTGTTTTCGTTTAGTAAATGCTTTATAGTGTGTAAGACTTAGTTATTTGTTCATTTGTGTATTCATGATAAAGGTCCTGCATGAATTGACTCATGTGCGTTCCTTGCGTTCTAACTATTCAGTTGCGACGATAATTTGTAGTTCAATCTTAATTAAAATTATAAATTAGTTACTGCGAATTATATTGCAAATGATTACACATTACTGATACATATCGAGTGGCTAGTTGTTTTATCGCCTGGGCATCCGCATCGCCATTAACCATGTTTGATTCCATCAAACATTCTTAAATTCATTTAGAATATAAATGTGACCTCTGTGAACTTTACATGCCAAAAAATGGTTCTTCCAGATGCTGACACGAAACAAATATTCAAAATAAAATCAATTGTATTTAAAAAGTAGAAGCTCGCAGTCCTATGCAATCGTCAGGAATTTGTATCACAGTATGTGACTTTTTCAAACGTTGAAAAGCTCTTATATGACGCTCTTATTTTCCAATAATATCAATGTGGTGCTTCTGATTTCTGGTTCTGTACTTGTGATGAACAAACGGAGAGACCAAGCAGCATCCAAACAAGAAAGCAAGAAACCAAACAAACAAGGAACTAACCCAACAAGCAGGCAAGCAACCAAACAAGCGGGCAACCAACCAAGCAACCGACTAGCAAGCAAGCAACCAAGCAACCGACAAGCAGGCAAGCAACCAAATCACCCAACAACCAACAAAACAAGCAAGCTAGCAATAAACTGCACATATTTTGGTGAGTCAACAACACGAAATGAATCAATTGACATGGATCAGAAGGAACAGATGTACGAACTGCTCATGCATGCTGGTGAGGCTAGCTATTGCACTGCAATTCCGATTGCAGAACTGCAAGATGTGAATGAGCTGTATGCTTGATAGATGCACGAGACATCACAAATAAATCTTAACAAAGTAATAATACCCCAGTGTACCCCTGTGTACCCCTGTGTACCCTTGTATGGTGGTATCATTCTCAAAAACTTTGATTGGTTCCTTGCCGCAGTAGCGCATCTCTCAACCATCGTTCAACATTACCCCTCGTAATGCACCGCTGAGTTAGCCAGCCGCACCTCTGTCCAGTCTAACTTTTCCGTCGTTGCATTTATAATTTTAGCCGCCTTATGCCGAAACTATACTTGCACGGCTAAAATCATAGATGTCCCAGCGAAAAGTTAGACGGGTTGCAAAGCCGTTGACTTCCACACATCGATTCTGTGTGGAGTTGCCTTTGGCGAAGCCATTGTTCCATGTTGGCGTCTAAAATATAACTCTTTCATTGGCAGTTACGAAGGCCTATGGGTATAGTTTTCATTCATAATCACCAATTTTCATTGTATTTTGTGCTTTTCACAGCACTCCTGAGTTCTTTTTCGACGTTTTATTTTAAATTTTCCTAATCTCTCTCAAAAATGAATCTATAATAAAAGACCTGCCTTCAACTTGCATTTTTCCGACAATCTTGGCTGCTTTCATTTTTTTCTCATTCGTTTGCGGCGGAAGCTTATCGCTTCTATTTTCTATCGCTCATATTTCTCTTCACTACAGTGTTGACTGTCTGAGTCTTCGTGTTCTAGAAGAAGCAATAAAAATCCACAAGCTCACAATAAAAATATTTTGTTGTCAAAACAATTTGATAAAGAAGAATTGAACGAATTTATTTCAAGTATTTTTCCTCACAACCCATCGCTGATAAAAATTCATAAATGAAAACAATTCCGAAGCAAACGACAAAAACAAATATGTTTGTGTTTTAATGTTTGTTTAAGTTTTCACTTAATATTCTTATAGGTTTTAGTTTTAATTATGTTCAGATTAAAATTTAACTGTTCTGTAACGGGTCTACGGTGAATATTACGTGAGTGCATATGAAAGTACTTGTGAGGGCAAGCAATGGCTCGAAGGTACTGCAGTTCTACCACGGTCTGCATTTAAAGGTACATGAGGGTACGCTGCGCAACGAAGGTACTGTCTTGGTACCACAGTCTGCATGCATAAGTACATGAGGGTACGCCATATATAAGTACATGAGGGTACGCGCAACGAAGGTACTGCCGTGGCCCCAGCGATAACCATTGAGGGCACCGAAAGGCCAGATCGTTGCCATGCCATGCCTACTATCAGCTTCCAGATAGTCGGCCTAATCAATGCTAACATTACTTCTGCTTGATTGAGGCTCAACTATCTAAACGAGGACCATTTATCTCTACGAGTGTCATCATTATTCTCGGCAACTATCGCTCTGCCCGTATTTATGAACAATTTCTGGGTCACCCGAACCCCATAGACCTGAAGGACTTTGTTTATGGGGGAGCTGTATTGGTGATACACGCGTTCACACGAACTTCATGGCGCCTCACACTCGGTCTGTAATTCTATGTTCACGATATGAGCATCTAAGCTCTCCAGCCGGTACATCCTATAGTCAACATGTGCGCTTGAAGAGTGCGTCAAAAATGATCTTTCAATGCAATCCCAAGCAAAGCAAGTATTTTCTCCTTCCATTCATACACGACAAATTTGGTGCTAGATTTTCAGCCCCACACACATTTATTCCATCTTACACAAATGTTCATACTATGTCGTATTCAGTTTCTATAATATTGTGATCAAGCGTTTTGACGAACACTACAGTTCTGAAATATTGAAGAATTAAATCTTCACGGCAAAGCACAGAAGTGAGTAAATAAACAATTTTTTTCTAAAATTAAAGCACCTTAATTATCGTTGTCAAAATAATTTTGCTCGAGAAATATTACGTATAAACTGAGTAATCCCATAAATTACCGTCATCATAATATTAGTTTTTTAAAGGTGGGAACGGATGTACGAGTAGGCAGCGCATAGTGTTTGTACGACAGTCGAACCTCGAGTTAAACATTATCTTATAGGAACCTCAACTTGAGGGGATAAAATCAGTCCCAGCTGCTCTCATAGTACAATCTTTCATTCAAGTTAAGATTAACTGGGAGTACGTGTGACTAAATTACATACGTTCAATTTAAAGTTCAGGTAAGACAACATCTCTTAACTCGAACATTGGCAACAACAAAAACATACTCCAAACACGCCTAAGATGTTCATCACGGTGTAAGAAACAAGTTAGGGTCAAACCAGTCTTTTTTTCGTCGACCGTGTGGCAATGCTGACGTCATGGCAACGAACCAATAGCAGCGCTCGTATTGCATCTAGCAACACTGCTAGCCCAAAATACCCAATTGAAAATTATCGCCCTTTTCAGGTAGTAAATTAGTCGTAAAAGGTCGAAAACGGCCCAAAAGGGCCAAAAATCACGACTTCAAACCGACTCCTACCTATACTTGGCCTATTAGGGCTTGAAAAGGGCTCTTCATTCAACTGGCCTTTTATAGGTCTAGTCAATGGCTGTTTGCGGGCTCATTCGGGTCGTTTAAAGTCGTTTTCAAGCCTTTTCGACGACCTCTATTTGGACGCGTAATAGATTGTAAAAAGACTCGTAATCGTAAATGTTGTACAAGTCGTATTACTTCAGTAAATGTAAAGAACTAAATGAATTTCAACTAACCTAACTTAGTTAAGTTAGATTAGGTAAGGTTCGTTAAACATCTTCAACAATACTATAAATAATTAATCCAGTCAACATGAAAACTAGGATAGAAAAGCTAACTGCTGAGCATAACATCAAATTGGCACTTTATTAATGCATTATATAAAATAAATATGAATGATAGCTTATAACTGTTGGAACACTTGGGTTGTCGAACGCTGAGCATTCAACTTGTAGTGCTTTACCCTAGTTACCCCTCAAACCTCGATTCTAGTCCTTCTATGTTCAGTAATCTTAATAGATCCCAATGTAAATTTATTTTAGAAAAAGTTCCCACTTCTCCGCCGCTTATCGTCGATACCTGCAGCCGGAGAAGTTTAAACGTAAGTCCGCTGCTTCACTCGCCTCAAATCGGAACTCACTAGGCGAAGCAGTCACAAGACCCGGCCTTACAATCTCTTTATATCGTATAAAAAATCTGATGTTGGAGCTCTTTGAGGTCGTTGCAAGGCCCTCTATAAGTCGTACGGAAGCCTAATAAGGCCGGTATTAGCCTTGATCAAGCAGTAAGGAAGCCCAAAAGGGCCGGTATTAGCCTTGATCAAGCAGTAAGGAAGCCCAAAAGGGCCGGTATTAGCCTTGATCAAGCAGTAAGGAAGCCCAAAAAGGCCAGGACGAGACTCGTTCAAGCAATGGAAAAGCCAAAAATGGTCGTGAATAGCCTCGTTCAGGTAGTAGAGAAGCCCAAAATGGCCGTTGCATTAGCCGTTTCGATGCCCAGAAATAGCCGTTTAAAAGGGTAGACATTTGCTCCGAAAAAGGCTAATTTACTGCTCGAAAACGACTAAACTCTTGGCTTATAACTGCCTGAAAACGATCTGTAAAAGGCTCAGAATTTCAATTGGGTATGGCACCACTATTGGCCTAACGACATATCGCAATAGTGACGTCATAAAGTTTGTTTGAAATAAAGCCGTTCTATTGGCTAGCCGAACAAGAGGAGGTATTTTTTCCCCACAGAAATAACTCTACCTTGTTTCCTCTACCGTGATGTTCATGGTGCACAACAACCTCAGCGCAGCGCTGCTGCTCGTCAGTGACGACGTCAGAGCTCCTTCCATTATTCTCTAAAGACATCGTAGCGGCGCTAAGGCGAGTTTTGAGCGGAAATATAACCGTTACTACGCAAAGTAGCGCCCTAACGTAACGGCCTGGTCGCTCGCCCTGCTAATTTTACCATCTCATTAAAACACTGCAAAATATTTTCCGTCGGGGTCCTGTGGGAAAATATAAATGGGTTTTAAGAAGCGAGGGAGTCTCATGAGAGGTTAGCACGCCACGCTCTCTTCGATCCACTCCTTCACCGCGTCGGGGTCTGCGCAGCCTTTGGGCGTGTTGGAGCCTGGAGCTCTCGTGCCTTGCAAAATTTCGGCAAGGTACCTTGCGTTGCTCCCTTGCAAAAATTTACAAATACAACATTAAAATAACGGAATGAAATACTGAACCTCTGCTCTAAGCTTTCATTGCTTTAAGGGAGGACTCTCTTCCCCCGCCCCCTCCATCCCCCTGAAGACGGGGAGGACGAAAGACGATTCTGACAAGAGCGTCATCAACTAAGGCAGCCCGCCCACTGATGCGATGCGATTGGTGCGACGCCTTGCGAAATCGCACGGTTCATTTGTAGCACCGTAGGAATAGCATTGTGTTGGCTAGCTCACTGCCGACTGAGGCGAATCGCATCGCATCGAATCGCATCAGTGGGCGGGCTGGGGCTGCCTAAGAGACCAATAGCGGTACTCTGATGCTTTTGCTAGATTTTTGATTTTATGACTCAAAACTGAACACCCTGACCATAACTGTTTTTTCATCCTCAAAATTTTTACCTCACTCGTGCTCAGCGTAAAAATTTCGTAGAGTCAACTGATAAATTCACACTCGCTTTTTCATATCCGCGACGTTATTTGTGAATAACTTTTAGGAATAGAGTTGCCAACCTTAAGACTCTGAAATGGCGTTTATGAAAATCCTGATGCCAAACGAAGCTTTCAAGAGTTTTACAGCTTAAGACTGACCGGCAAATGATATTTTTACGCGCACGTTGCTCGCAATGAAAATTCCTGATTGAAAATATCATGCTGTATAAATTCGAGAATGTCGTATTGCTGCAACCCAGCCAAGACTGCCTTTAGATTCTTCCAGTAATTCTAAGTTTAAAATACTCTGAAAACTAATATGAAGCAACAATTATGCTTTATGACTGATTAAAATTATAATTATCCTTTAAGAGGGAACACTATATTAATGAGGTAGAATTAAAACATTAATGATGAATATTTCATTTCCTGATCATGAAACCTAAACTTAAGTTTGGACTCTGCAATGAATGTAAATTCATCTCCGTTTTAATGTTGAATACAGCATACGTCAATGATGCCGATCCACTTATATGAATGTAGAAACTACGCATTGCAATGGAGAATAGCCTGTTGTAAGCAGTGGCCTAACTCAATCACTACTTTTAGAATGACTAAAATTTGTTTCCTTTATTCCACTACTGATCTAGTAATGAGCATTATTTTAACACAATTATCAATTATTTAGGTATTTTTTGTTTTAGGCCCTAAATCCTATTCGAATTCCTTCCTGTTTTCTTTTTTTTTTTGTTTTTTTTTGGAGCCTCAACTGTATTTTAAATTTTCAAAAAAAAAATAAAGCAACTGTTTTGAACCCTTGACATAACGGACTAACGTCTTTCAGCCAGCAACACTTCCATTGTTAATATTTTCTTCAACGAACGACTTCAAACATCGTTTCTAAGTTGGGCTCACGAGTCCCAGCCCAACATAGTTCCTGTAACAGAGAATTTTTAGAAATCTTTATCTTTATTGGCCAATCGATGCAGTAAATCTCGCCACAATATCAAGCAGACCACCTCCAGGTCTCTCCGTCTCTTTTCCCATCTTACAGAACTTAACACTTTGACTGCAATAGGGTGAACAGAAGTTCAATATTCAACTCAAATTTAGAGTAATTGTTGGAAGCAATTTCGAAAATTCCAAACATTAACAAGATTGTGCCTTCATTTGGCTTTAATTAAGAATTTATGAAAATTGAATTCGTGATTACTAGTCGGTCAGCAGCATTAAAGAAATCCTCTCGGATCTTTTCCACATAAGCCCCACCACAAATGCAACACATAAGTTCACCCACTTGTAACTTTCGAAATAATGCACCTATCGACTTCAAATTACTTTCAAGCGAAAGATTAAAACATTCTTTCGTTTGAGAGTAATTTGAAGTCGATAGGTGCGTTATTTCGAAAGTTAAAAATGGTGAACTTATGTGTTGCACTAGTGGCGGGGCTTATCTGGAAAAGATCCATCCTCTCCGTGGCCACCGGTGGCGCACGTTGCGGTGTTAAGTGTTAAGTAAGATAATTTTCTTCACACAAATTACGGAACACAATTGCTGTTTATGCTCATGGATCATCCTCTCAAAATTATCCTCGTTGGATATACGAGGATACTCACCTACTCTCGTACTTACCTACACAATATATTTCGTTCTCGCATGCACGTAGGTACTGAAATAAGGGCTTGGGCTTCAAGTTCATTTACGTGAACCTTATAAATTGAACATAGATCCTATTTCATTGAAGTATTTGATCCACGTTCTCGTGCAAACATTAACCAAAATTAGTTTTCAAAATCCAATTTATATTGAAACTATTGACTCTACCCATCCCTGCAATTATCGAAAAGGATCCATTTCAAAAGCTAATGCCACTTTGAAAAATAACATGTATCGGAATCTCATTACTTGATCATCAGTGAATCAAATTCTAGAATAAACATTAAAGGAAGGCTTCCGGCTCAGATGTTGGAGCGTAAAGAAAACTAAGAAGTCAGTTACATGAAGGGTAATGAAGGTAGAGGATAATGAAGGTGAGGATAGTGACGGTGGTGTAATGGGGCATAGTGAGAATGATTTTGGTCCAGGATAATGATGCTGCAAATGCATAGGAGATGAGAATGCGTAAGTGTAGAGAATGCGTAAGTGTAGAGAATGCGTAAGTGTAGAGAATGCGTAAGTGTAAAGAATGCGTAAGTGTATAGAATGCGTAAGTGTATAGAATGCGTAAGTGTAGAGAATGCGTAAGTGTATAGAATGCGTAAGTGTATAGAATGCGTAAGTGTATAGAATGCGTAAGTGTATAGAATGCGTAAGTGTATAGAATGCGTAAGTGTATAGAATGCGTAAGTGTAGAGAATGCGTAAGTGTATAGAATGCGTAAGTGTATAGAATGCGTAAGTGTAGAGAATGCGTAAGTGTATAGAATGCGTAAGTGTATAGAATGCGTAAGTGTAGAGAATGCGTAAGTGTATAGAATGCGTAAGTGTATAGAATGCGTAAGTGTAGAGAATGCGTAAGTGTATAGAATGCGTAAGTGTATAGAATGCGTAAGTTTATAGAATGCGTAAGTGTATAGAATGCGTAAGTGTATAGAATGCGTAAGTGTATAGAATGCGTAAGTGTAGAGAATGCGTAAGTTTATAGAATGCGTAAGTGTATAGAATGCGTAAGTGTAGAGAATGCGTAAGTTTATAGAATGCGTAAGTGTATAGAATGCGTAAGTGTATAGAATGCGTAAGTGTATAGAATGCGTAAGTGTAGAGAATGCGTAAGTTTAGAGAATGGTTCAAAATAAAGCGTCTGTGAAGAGGAAGGCAATGCCAGGAAGATAGTGGGAGACTTAGTGTACATTTAGAAAGCTAGGCTGGGGTAGAGAGGGAGTGGGAAGACTAGGTCGGTTTCATAAGGTACGTAGAAAGAGAAGAAGGAATGTGTAATGACGCGTAATGAATACCAAATAACTTGTTGATTTTTCCTCATTCAACTCAAGCCTGAAAAATGAGCAGATTAAAGGTCTGTTTCGTAATACTTCTTGAGTATCAAACAATGTTTATCTATCACTGGTGTGTACTCTCGCACAAGCATGCTTATGTAGAATCAGTTCCTCTGTGAAGACTAACCTACCCATATTGACCCTAATTATTCACATCCTCTATTTTTACGGAGACTCACAATGTTCGTGTTCATAGCGCAATGTTTAAAGGGCACAGTGGTCACTTTTTGTGGATTAAGTGAGCGGTAAACAGAGTACGGCAGTAGACTGCAGTAGACAGGATACGGTAGTAGACAGCAGTAGACAGAATACGGTAGTAGACAGCAGTAGACAGAAACCGGCAGTAGACAGGACAAGACAGTAGACAGCAGTAGACAGAACATGGCAGTAGACAGCAGTAGACAGGATACGGTAGTAGACAGCAGTAAACAGGATACGGTAGTAGACAGCAGTAGACAGAAACCGGCAGTAGACAGGACACGACAGTAGACAGCAGTAGACAGGATATGGCAGTAGACAGCAGTAGACTGGATACGGTAGTAGACAGCAGTAGACAGGATACGGTAGTAGACAGCAGTAGACAGAAACCGGCAGTAGACAGGACACGACAGTAGACAGCAGTAGACAGGATATGGCAGTAGACAGCAGTAGACAGGATACGGTAGTAGACAGCAGTAGACAGGATACGGTAGTAGACAGCAGTAGATAGGATACGGTAGTAGACAGCAGTAGACAGGAAACGATAGTAGACAGTAGTAGACAGTAACCGGCAGTAGACAGGATACGCTAGTAGACAGCAGTAGACAGAAACCGGCAGTAGACAGCAGTAGACAGAAACCGGCAGTAGACAGGACAAGACAGTAGACAGCAGTAGACAGGATATGGCAGTAGACAGCAGTAGACAGGATACGGTAGTAGACAGCAGTAAACAGAATACGGTAGTAGACAGCAGTAGACAGAAACCGGCAGTAGACAGGACACGACAGTAGACAGCAGTAGACAGGATATGGCAGTAGACAGCAGTAGACAGGATACGGTAGTAGACAGCAGTAGACAGGATACGGTAGTAGACAGCAGTAGAAAGGATACGGTAGTAGACAGCAGTAGACAGGAAACGATAGTAGACAGTAGTAGAGAGTAACCGGCAGTAGACAGGATATGGTAGTAGACAGCAGTAGACAGAAACCGGCAGTAGACAGGACACGACAGTAGACAGCAGTAGACAGGATATGGCAGTAGACAGCAGTAGACTGGATACGGTAGTAGACAGCAGTAGACAGGATACGGTAGTAGACAGCAGTAGACAGAAGCCGGCAGCAGACAGGACACGACAGTAGACAGCAGTAGACAGGATATGGCAGTAGACAGCAGTAGACAGGATACGGTAGTAGACAGCAGTAGACAGGATACGGTAGTAGACAGCAGTAGACAGGATACGGTAGTAGACAGCAGTAGACAGGAAACGATAGTAGACAGTAGTAGACAGTAACCGGCAGTAGACAGGACACGACAGTAGACAGCAGTAGACAGGATAGGCAGTAGACCGCAGTAGACAGGATACGGAAGTAGACAGCAGTAGACAGGATACAGCACGGCAGTAGACAGCAGTCAACAGGATACACCAGTAGGCAGAATACGGCAGTAGACAGCAGTAGACAGGATACGGCACGGCAGTAGACAGCAGTCAACAGGATACACCAGTAGACAGAATACGGCAGTAGACAGCAGTAGACAGAATACGGCAGTAGACAGCAGTTAATAGGATACACCAGTAGACAGAATACGGCAGTAGACAGCAGTAGACAGGATACGGCACGGCAGTAGACAGCAGTCAACAGGATACACCAGTAGACAGAATACGGCAGTAGACAGCAGTAGACA
This sequence comes from Morinoia aosen, assembly GCA_030386875.1. Lineage (NCBI taxonomy): Eukaryota > Metazoa > Arthropoda > Malacostraca > Amphipoda > Talitridae > Morinoia > Morinoia aosen. Next base: position 87,415,590 of record CM059562.1, on the reverse strand, counting down.
GAATACGGCAGTAGACAGCAGTAGACAGGATACGGCACGGCAGTAGACAGCAGTCAACAGGATACACCAGTAGACAGAATACGGCAGTAGACAGCAGTCAACAGGATACACCAGTAGACAGAATACGGCAGTAGACAGCAGTAGACAGGATACGGCACGGCAGTAGACAGCAGTCAACAGGATACACCAGTAGACAGAATACGGCAGTAGACAGCAGTAGACAGGATACGGCACGGCAGTAGACAGCAGTCAACAGGATACACGAGTAGACAGAATACGGCAGTAGACAGCAGTAGACAGAATACGGCAGTAGACAGCAGTAGACAGAATACGGCAGTAGACAGCAGTAGACAGAATACGGCAGTAGACAGCAGTAGACAGAATACGGCAGTAGACAGCAGTAGACAGAATACGGCAGTAGACAGCAGTAGACAGAATACGGCAGTAGACAGCAGTAGACAGAATACGGCAGTAGACAGCAGTAGACAGAATACGGCATTAGACAGCAGTAGACAGAATACGGCAGTAGACAGCAGTAGACAGAATACGGCAGTAGACAGCAGTAGACAGAATACGGCACCGCACAAAAATAGCACGAGAGCAACGTACGAGACGGAGAGTCGTTGGAAGGCGATAGCTTATCTCGTTTAGGGTCAATAAAAGGCCATAAATATCGTGTAATAAAAGCTTTGATGGAGGTCCCTAAAAAAGGTATTTTTCGATGGACTTTAGGACGGAGCTCCTTAATTACGAACGCACCTTTTACACAACCTGAATCTCAATGAGAGAAGACCTTCTTCCGTACTGCATCGTACAGTGTTTACGTACTGCATCGTACAGTGTGCGTACTGCATCGTACAGTGTGCATACTGCATCGTACAGTGTACGTACTGCATCGTACAGTGTGTGTACTGCATCGTACAGTGTTTGCGTACAATTTATAACTTGTTTGATGTACGAAACTTTGAAAAGGTGTGAGCTAGTTTTCTTAGGGTTTGAAACTCAAACAACTTCAAAATCAAATTACAACACAGTTTCGCATCAGGTTAATCTATAAATGTCCATTCCCAGTGAGCCCTATCAGTATTTTGGTACGACTGTTTGTATCACAATTGGGAAAACAGGACTACAGGTTGGCAGTTTTATGTTCACATGGTTGTGCGTGCGTCTTACATTTATGGTTATGTTTGTTTCACAGCTGTACAGTCTGCTGTTCGTTATTATTAAGTCTCTAGGTTGGTAGTTTCATGTACGTACGGTTGTGTGTGTGTGTCCAAAATTCATGATTTTGTGTGTGTGTGTGTGTGTGTGTGTCTAACGCACAGCTGCACTGTCTGCCACTCGTTATTAATAAGTGAATGAAAATTATACCAAATCAAACGACGCCGTGTGAAGTAACCGTCATTGACTCCTGAGCCTATCACAAAGAAAAAAATCCTCCCTCAGACGTCGGTTTCGTGAACTCAGTCGCGCTGACTCACTTCCTACGAAGTGGTCGTCCGTCTTTGCAGGGCGAGTAATCCGTCATGAATCCCACTTCGCTCCCTCTAATTTAGCCCAACTTAATAAACAGTAAAATCGTTCTCTGTGGTCGGATGGGCCATTATTTCCCGCGTTAAGTCATTATTCCAAAGCAAAGGTCGTGTTAAACTGAGAAAGCCTATTTTTCATTTTCCGTAATTGCTAAGTTCGGTCAAAATGTCCCCTTTGTATTCGACGTAATCCGGTCCATTATGCTTCATTCAAAGAAATTTCGTACACTCATTTAGATATTTTTGATAAATAAAATGTATTTGTTACCATAAGACTATCATTGAAATAGGTCAGAGTAACCAGAGTTTTCATGGCTCGCTATTAATTACTTCAAACGCAGGACTCATGGAATCTCTGTGTAATGGCTCACATAATCTCATTTAATGGGCAATTTCTCGCTCATCAACAATTTGCTGAGAGTAAAAAGAAGTGCATTAATCACGCGGTGTCCGAATTAAATCTTTACTTCTTGGTCTATCCAATACTAGCTGTGCTCAAATTTGACCATCGTACTAGACTTAAGAAACAATCTACTTCTGGATCGCTTGTGGTAAAATAAATTGTTTAAAACATCCATTTCTTCACGCTAATTTTTCTGAGCTTACTTCCTGCATCCCTGATGTACCAGCACGTCAAATTGCTTTCATGTCCTAATTGCTTTTCATTTGAGAGTTGAACATTAATGTTTAATTTACAATCCCATTTAAAACTTTTCAAGGGCTTGGTATAAAATATTCGAAGTTTTTCAAGTTGTACTGTTTAAAAACTAAAAGTTTTTGAATAGGATTAATTAATTTTTCTGGTAAATTTCCTGCGCGGTAGGAGAATCAGAGAATCAAATATCAAAAATGAAAAATAAATGAATGATAGGATTTATTAAGCAACCAACACCCTCCAAAGGAAGTGTCGGTATTAAAGCTCTCCTCGTGCCAGCTGCAATGAACAATGTAAAAAAAAAAATTTCTTTGTGAAAGTGCTTCCCTAATTATGTTCCGGGAAATAAATTGATCTAAATTTCCCCGTATAAATTTCACAAGAAAAAAGCTATCTTGATGCGCGTAGGCCAATTTATGGGAATGGGATCCTCTGAACATGAGCTGGACGTTCAAACTTGCAGGCAACGAGAAATTTTCCTAAGGATCAATTGAAATAACGTTTATTTGAGGGAAAATTATGTGTGTATGTAAATAAGACTGAAAAGCACCATGGCGCTATCGAGGATATTTCCTGCATCCAAAGTTTACCAGTGATTGTCAAGTATTTATGCATGCAAAAACTGTTTGTGTTGGTGAAGATCAAAAGCAATACGGTAGTGCAGTGTTGTCACCCGGGTGTTTTCATTCAGGTATTGATGTATAGAAAACTATCTGATGATAATCAAAAACACCACGGTGGTGCTGTGTTGTCACCCTGGTGTTTTCATTCAGGTATTGATGTATAGAAAACTATATGATGATAAATATAATCAAAAGCAATACGGTGATGCAGTGTCGTGACCCTTCTGTTTTCATTCAGGTATTCATACCTACCAAAAATGTTTAATGATAATCAAAAGCACCACGGTGGTCCAGTGTCGTCACCCTTCTGTTTTCATTCATTTTGAAAGTCGTTCGAGTCACAGAGAGGTGACGCAACGAAGGCAGGAAGGAGATGCAGGTTGTCTACATAGAATATCCGTCATATCCATCAATTAGGCTTCCACGAAATGACTAAACCAAGGCCAAGTGTGGGAAGCGCTAGGCCTATATGGCAGCCATCTGGCCTACACGCCCGCAGGGAAGAAATAGGCATACGCTGAGCCATAAAATTACACTATTTTGAATTCAATATTTTTTCGTACCGTATAGATTGTATTCTATTCAAGTACTATACTATTCTATTCCAGTAAACAGTACACGATGTATTCTATTCAAGTGCTATACTATTCTATTCAAGTACACAGTACAGATTGTATTCTATTCATGAACATGCTTTGCTTTCCACAGCCGCAGACGTTCGTTCTTTTGTTGCATAGAGGCATGAGTACAAGCACACATCGAGTCCCATATCTGCACACAGTATGTTAGGCTGCACGTGTAATTCAGAACAGCTCGACTTACTGCTCAATTTGAATAAAAGTATGAGAGCCCGAGCTGAGAGTTAGCTGGGCCTGCTTTTTATTGAAATTAAATGTTTTTTTTTATGTTAAGGACCACTTTTTTTCGGCCCACTGCTGTCCTGTTTACTAGCGCTTTTTTTTCTTCACCTTTTATCTTGTTTCCATGAACTTCTTTCTCAACTTACTGTTTCTATGCCCCTTCTGCATAAATTTCGCATTCCCTTATCTCCATACTAAATGGTGCTTTACTCCTTCTTCTCTTCGGAAAGCTTCTTTTTTTAGCGGTTAGGGAGGCTCAAACTAGCATATAATCATAACCGTGTTCACTTTAATATATTGAGCAATCCTTACCTAACTTTTAAGTTCACATCTATGAGGGCTCAGCTTAAAATGTCACACAACAACTGCTGCATCTATTCTATGGGAATTAGCCCTCCCCGGAGAAAGATGGAAGGTCCCAAGATAAGATCAAGTAGGCCTACCTACAGTACTGTTGGAATAAAGCAAGTGTTGTTATTTTGTTGAGAACAATGTTTTTTCTGTATGTACATCCCATTGTCTAATACTGAACAGACTACTTATATGAACCAAACTCTCATTGTCACGTACTGAACAGACTACTTACATGAACCAAACTCTCACTGTCTAATACTGAACAGACTACTTACATGAACTAACTCTCATTGTCTCATACTGAACAGACTACTTACATGAACCAAACTATCATTGTCTAATACTGAACAGACTACTTACATGAACCAACTCTCATTGTCTCATACTGAACAGACTACTTACATGAACCAAACTCTCACTGTCTAATACTGAACAGACTACTCACATGAACCAAACTCTCACTGTCTAATACTGAACAGACTACTTATATGAACCAAACTCTCACTGTCTAATACTGAACAGACTACTTATATGAACCAAACTCTCATTGTCTCATACTGAACAGACTACTTACATGAACCAAACTCTCACTGTCTAATACTGAACAGACTACTTACATGAACTAACTCTCATTGTCTCATACTGAACAGACTACTTACATGAACCAAACTATCATTGTCTAATACTGAACAGACTACTTACATGAACCAACTCTCATTGTCTCATACTGAACAGACTACTTACATGAACCAAACTCTCACTGTCTAATACTGAACAGACTACTCACATGAACCAAACTCTCACTGTCTAATACTGAACAGACTACTTATATGAACCAAACTCTCACTGTCTAATACTGAACAGACTACTTACATGAACCAAACTCTCATTGTCTCATACTGAACAGACTACTTATATGAACCAAACTCTCACTGTCTAATACTGAACAGACTACTTATATGAACCAAACTCTCACTGTCTAATACTGAACAGACTACTTACATGAACCAAACTCTCACTGTCTAATACTGAACAGACTACTTACATGAACCAAACTCTCACTGTCTAATACTGAACAGACTACTTACATGAACCAAACTCTCGCTGTCTAATACTGAACAGACTACTTATATGAACCAAACTCTCATTGTCTCATACTGAACAGACTACTTATATGAACCAAACTCACACTGTCTAATACTAAACAGACTACTTATATGAACCAAACTCTCATTGTCTCACACTGAACAGACTACTTATATGAACCAAACTCTCACTGTCTAATACTGAACAGACTACTTATATGAACCAAACTCTCACTGTCTAATACGGAACAGAATACTTACATGAACCAAACTCTCATTGTCTAATACTGAACAGACTACTTACATGAACCAACTCTCATTGTCTAATACTGAACTAACTACATTTCCCAGAACTCAGGACCCGATTATGGCAGATAAAACACAGAAGCACTGACTGACGTTGCCGCTTCTTCTTCTGCGATCAGCCGTTCCAAACGACAGCCTTCACAACTTCTTATCCATAAAGCAGGTCCAAGTTTCCCTCTCATTCCAGATATTGAAGGGATAAATTGATAGTCTCGTTCGTTTGTTTAATATTCTTGTCGTAAAAGGCCGTAAATATACCATAAAAACTGTTATAGGCTGGTCCTCTGAAATGTAATCAAACTAAAAGCGATCGGTATCGGTAGCGGCATCCAGCACCAGCGGCCCCTGCGCTCGCTGGAAATCCTGGAGCGCTCATCTGACCTCAGAATAGGTCCAGGCCTTGCTTCTTGGTCCTCTAACTTCGGGGCTAATTCATGACAGTCTTCTTATGCGAACGCGTAGAATTGAAACTATATCTTGGGACCAAAAGAAACTATATCTTGGGACCAAAAGAAACTATGTCTTGGGACCAAAAGAAACTATATCTTGGGACCAAAAGAAACTATATCTTGTGACCAAAAGAAACTACATCTTGGGAACAAAAGAAACTGCATCTTGGGACCAAAAGAAACTACATCTTGGGACCAAAAGAAACTTTATCTTGGGACCAAAATAAACTACATCTTGGGACCAAAAGAAACTATATCTTGGGACCAAAAGAAACTATATCTTGGGACCAAAAGAAACTATATCTTGGGACCAAAAGAAACTGTATCTTGTGACCAAAAGAAACTATATCTTGTGACCAAAAGAAACTACATCTTGGGAACAAAAGAAACTACATCTTGGGACCAAAAAAACCAAATCTTGGGACCAAAAGAAACTATATCTTGGGACCAAAAGAAACTACATCTTGGGACCAAAAGAAACTATATCTTGGGACCAAAAGAAACTATATCTTGGGACCAAAAGAAACTATATCTTGGGACCAAAAGAAACTGTATCTTGTGACCAAAAGAAATGATATCTTGTGACCAAAAGAAACTATATCTTGGGACCAAAAGAAACTGTATCTTGGGACCAAAAGAAACTATATCTTGTGACCCCAAAATGTCTGCCAGGATGTTATACTTTTCTTAAAATTCTGAAATTAATCTAGTCTCTTAATTTATCTTGTCTAATTTCATAATTTATCCAATCTAGTATCATACCTTATTTACTCTAGCGACATACTTTCTCTAATCTAGTCTCATAATTTGTTTCTTCAATTTATCCATGAATACCGACAATGCTAAGATTTCATTGCCCTAGAAGTAAATTTTTCCTCATAAAGAGGAATATCCCCGAAAAGGTTAATGTAATACGCTACGAAGCAAATGGTATCAAAGAAATGACCTAACACAAGCTGCTCTCCAAAAACCTTACATAGAAAGAACCATGATTTAGGCATACAAATTAAAATACTGAATATTCGTAAAGGAAGACTCAGTGCGAGATACATGCGAAAGAAATAACATAGTTGATTCAAATGATTGGAATACAGGAATACAGCGACGAAAATTAAACACCCAATTAAGTTCATGAAAAGGATTATGTGGAATTATCTAGTAAATAAAACGTAATCGCAGTAAAATACGATACCTTATTCGTAATTGAGCAAAATGGGTTGGAAACCAAATTTCAAACAAAACATTGAAAGTTTCGCAGGCTGTAGAGAATCATTTACTCGTCTGATAGAAATCAATATACTATGAAGGTTTATTAAAATGCTCTAGAACACAAGTGTATAGCACACTTGCATTCATTCACTACACCGTTGAGGTGGGACCTCAAACATTCGGAGAAAGCATACTCATTTTTTAAGTTTTTACTCCACTTTTAAAATGACATATGTATTTAAAGCCCAGAAACTTTGGACACTTCTGGTCGTACTGTACATCTAAAAAGAAAACTTGGATTTGAATCATTTCATGGAAAAACAGCATTGCATCAGCTAAAACAGCACAATGTTTGTTCGAAATTAGAGCGGTACACATCGTGTATCTGTCCTGTTACGATGATAGCGACACATGGAACTGAACAGCTAAGCAAACCGCAAACAATTTCAAACTGTTTTTTTACCACAAACGTAACAGCAGTAGATTTTTCTTAAGTCTAGTACAATGGACACATTTTAATATAAAGCTACCTGTAGGCTCGAATGAGTTCAGCGACTTCTAGGGCATCCTATCATCAACGCTATTCTAAGGTGTACAATTATTTTCTACCTAATTCACCACTTTATGTATTCCTAATTCACCTAATTATTTAACCTAGTTGTGCACTAGACTGATCAATAAATTGGTTCACTCAAGATTCGATGCCTAATTTTACAATAATAGTTTGTATAATGTATCCTCCACAGGATGCATTTTAATGTATCCTTTTTTCTGACCCTCATCTTGCGAGTACTCAGGAAAGCGGGGAGACCACAGCACCTCGTATGGGAACAAAGTTGCCGTGTGCGGCCAGTGCAGGCATGACAACCATAAACCTGTTCACAATTAGGTGCAGGACGAGGAGAAAGAAGGCCGAGCAGTGTACTCTGTCCTTGTAACCGTGAAGTGCGGGGCATGGCACCAGGAGGTCGGCCTCCACTTACCAATTTCCTGGCGTTGCCGGCAGCGCAACACGTCAATTTCAGGCGCTCTGAATCCATCAGCTCGCGTCTGCGCACATCGTAAAACCTTGCACTCGAGCCGCGAACTTGTTACGGTGGCCGCTTAGAAATTTCTTGGAGGTGTGTTTTTTGGCGGGAAAGCCGTGCGTTGTTTTGCTTTCAACATTTCGGAGCATTTCCCTTAAAAGCTGTTCAGAAAGTGACGCACTATCTCGTCATCGCTGCTTTAAACAAACTGAAAGCCTTGGTTGTGAGCTGAAGAGTTCTGAGGTCAGGGTCGTGCTCTTCTTTACTTGCTTACTCTCAAATTTTTCATCTGGAGAAGCGCACCGTTTTGGCTTCTCGTGATGAATGAAAATTATTCCCGTGGAGTAAATATGCAACGTGGGTGATGCCACTCGAGTTGGAACCAACTGCAAGACATTCTTGCTTCCAGGAAGGCCAATCAATCGTCAAGCCAACGCAGAAATCGAACTCTCCACTGCATGCTTCAGTCGTTCTCTCTTCATTGTACGGCTTGTCACCAGAATACCTTTCTCAACTTCCCTCATTAATTCTACGATTTCATATTCACAAATGTAAACACTTATCTATGTCTTCTAAAGTGAACATCGATGCTGATATACGGACTTATTTGTATAGTACATTGAGAGCTCTGCAGGTGTAAGCCGCCATTGTTACCTTTCCGATGAGAGCTCTGAGTCTATTTCTATTTTTCTGGCATTACTCTTCCCTCTGTAACTCCACAGCACTTTTCTTACTGTACTTCTGTCAGCGTTTACTGCTAATAATGCTATTCTTGTTCTACAGAGGATAATTTTCTAACTCTCAGCTCTAAACTCAAGCTTTTACTTATATCCAGGATAATGTGGTTCTATAGTGTGGTTATGTAATTTAAAGTTTATCTTTAAAATAAAAATGATGGCAAAGATAGCTGATTTAAAAATCATTTTAATGCGTTAACATTTCGGCTTAAAGCTCAAGCCATTATCAACACCTGTAAAAGCGAATAGAAATACAGAATATATGACAAGGCTAAAAGGCAAACAGAATACAACTTAAAATAGTACAAAAAAGGGAATGGAGAGATTGTACTGCAATTAATTTTTTAAAATCAGACTATTTCTAACTGGAATGATGACAACATTGAATTTAAAGCTGGATTAAAAATGGTTTTTAAATCAGCTATCTTTGCTATCATTTTTATTTTAAACTGGCAAGAGTGCTCCAACCTAATTTAATCATAGTTTATCTATCATATGTACAATCTATAGTTTATGTATCATATTTATAATTTATAGTTTATCTATCATGGATGAGTGGTTCTATAGTTTATCAATCTCTGCTATTATTCCCACTCATCTCCCTCTCTCCCTCTCTAAGGGACGAGTTTTCACACAGCGAATGAAAAAAAAGAAAGGATGTTTTATTCCAATCAAGCCTGATGCTTTTCATCATGTACATTAGTTTTTCAAATTCTTTATAACTAACTCCAGAACACAATGACGGTTACCCCCGGTGAAGTCGGAACACATTTTTGACAACTGGGTAGAGTGGAGAATTGTGGCTGAGTTCTCCCTTTCTCAACGGGGAGAAACGCTGGACGGCACTGCCGGGATTCGAACTGCCGACCCTTCCCGTGAAGGTTGCGCTCTCAACCACTCGGCCAGGGGGCCCAGCTGCTCTGCCTCAGGCGTACTTACGCTCTTACACCTTCTTCTAGCAACCATTGAAGTTGATCATCTGTAGCCGAATTCTAGAACAATTCACATCTTCGTAGCGAGACAGCCAACAGCAAAAGATTTTGTGTTAACTAGGTTACACTAATTGTATTTCTAATCAAAATTTACACGTGTGAGATTTTGTTACGTACAATTTGAGAATTTCAGTTAAAAAAATAGCAGTGCGTAGCGTAGCCACATCGACAGAAAAACTGTCGCTCCTGGCTGTTTCACAACGACATCTAAATTTTTTTGAAAATCGAGTTCCTGGTCGCTGATGCAGGGTATCCTCATCCTCGTGTGGTTTGTCTACCAATTAAAAAAAAGAAAAACAGCTCATTTAAAAAAAATTGTTACATGAAATTTATAAAATTTGTTTTTAAAATTTCTTAGTATTAAGTACCTCGGTTGATATTCAGACATGGGCGTCGTAATACACATGTTAATGGTCGAAACAAATGATTGAGAGAAAAACACGAAAAAGGACCATTATGTTAAGTTACTTTTAAAATCCAATGTGTTGCCATACGTCTAATGTTTAGAAATAAGCGGATTTTCTTTCCTTTCTTTCTTTCTGCCTTTCCTCCTTTCTTCCTTTTTTCTTCTATTCTTCATTTCTTCTTTTCTTGCTTTCGTTCTTTATTTCTTTCTTTCACGCTCGTTGACGACCGGCCCGACCTTCCCTTGACCGAGCGCACTCAAGACGCCTGGAATCATTGACCGACATCAGCTCCATTTGTCCGCCAGCGCCTCACTCCAGCCCGCGCTGGATGAAAGACTCCCGAGTCCCGCACTTCTACTTAACAAATGGAATCTCCTAAAGGGAAACATCTTTTGCTGATGGAAACTTACGGGAACTTGTAACTCGAGGGAGCGGCGCGATGATGTCAATTTGCAGGATGATGGTGAGCTGAAGATTCTTATGTCAGCGACTGAAGGAGTCGTGCCAGTTTTTTTTACCATTATCAAAGAAAAAGTAATCGAAGGTGTAAAAGAACTTCCAGATTAAATGGTAACGCGCGAGACTTTTGTGAGAGGCGTTGCAGCGTTCTCAGAGGAGCGATGAAATATTTTCTACATTCAGTAATATTGGAATTAGCTTATTATCAGTTACTTAAGAGTTCATGTTTGAACAAACAGAGATTATCTGAATATTATAATACTATTGTTGAATGAACGTGTTTACACCAAGTTTTGTCGGCCTAAAATTTGAAACTATTTTTGCGTGAAAATATTCTCGTAAGAGTACTAAAGCTAACACTCATTGAACCATAGGTTATGTGACTTATGTCTTAAGGATGAACATTATTAGTTGTATTTTGTGAATAACTCTATGAAAACAGGATTTCAACAGTCACGTTCATCGTGATTGCGTTTTTAAAATTAATTTATAATGCATGACATGATAAAAGAAGTATGTACTGGAAAATCATACTTGAACTCATCCTAGTATGTCATTTTAGTTTATTGGACAACCTTGCTATTGAAAAAGTACAGTGAAAAATCCCTGATGGCTTTATCGGCAACTGCTCAACACTCAGAGCAAGTCATAGCTAGGATCCTCAGTGAAAAGAAAAACGCACGTTCCACTGACATAATTCCAATTTGAGAAACCACGCTTTGAAATGTATTGCTATTGCTATTTTCTGGCTTCGGTTTGCTATTTTTTCTGGATCAAAAGTTAGCGAACTATGATTGAGCGTGAATTCTAAAAACAGAAACTTTACGTACAGTTTGAAATCGGAGTGAGAAAGGCACAAGCTCCATGTGACGACCTCTGTTTTTCTTGAAACTCGGTTAGTTGAGTTATTTTTACGCTGACTCAGCATTTACAGCAGGCCCTGGAACAAGAGGCCTGGGAGCCCACTTCTTTCGTTAGAACCCAAATATCCAACATAAAAGTTGCGCTTCTATTTGTGTGAGAAATTGCGAATGATCCACTATGAAAAAGGATACGACAGTTTACTTCTCACAATCCTTCATCACGTCACATTCTACCATACAAAACCATATTACTTCACACAGTGCAATGTCATTTCATGGTATCAGGTCTCACTATACTGCATCACACCATACCATATTGAGATTACGGTACTATGTACCATAGACACATCACACCATATACTCTCCACCCCATGCTACTGATACAAAACCGTCGAATGTAACACCACATCGACCCTACCTCACGGTACTATGTCAAAGCTAGCGCACAATACAACACTGATTCTAGCTAGTACTAGCTTCTCCCTGAGACTTTGGCGTGCGAGTTAAGTTGGGTTTTCTGTTGAATCAAATGCAAAGAGCACGATAAGATTGCATTTCGTTGTCTTTGACTACAGCTCGTTCCACCGGGCAACTTATTCAAATCCTGTTTGTTTTGCATGTTATCAGCTCGTACAAGCGCAATTTGAAACAATACGGTCACGATTATTTGACCGGAAGCGAACTGGATCATTCGTGCTTTGATGATAGTTTTCCGAAAAGTCTAACAATCAGTGCTGAAAGTAAGCGTACTGAAACATTCATTGCTTTGATGATAGTTTTCCGAAAATCCTAACAATCAGTGATGAAACGTATAAATTACATTTATTTTACATGGCGTGCCTCTTCCGTGTACGTTGACCTAATAATTGAGCAATAGTATTTCTGACTCCCCAATCAAATTGGTATCAGTTCCTATGGCTGCCGTTTTCAAAGATATCACACGTTTTATTGCTAAAACCCAAATTCAAATTGTGTAACTTCTCTGTTCGCACTGAGTCATTTAACATAAGCTCTATTCTGCAAGTCCATCCATGGATTAATGGAAGTTTCTTGACACGGAATGTGTGCTGTGTAAGTCACCTTCTCTCTCCCTCGTCTGCTCAGCAGCTGTTCTAAGCACTTTTTGACTCACGTCTGCTGTTGTCCTATTTACATTTTGCAAGCAACAGTTGTCGGCATTCTGGATACGCGTGTTCTCCTGACTAGCATTATGCTAAGTCGTCTCAGCGACCGCTTACTGATCAGGCTGATCAAAACTCGCAGTCTCTTTGATATCTTGCAAATGATCACGCATGATCATGAGAACTGAACTTGCTCTTTTCGCTTTTCTTTCTAAGCTCTCAAGTATAGCAGATACGCATTATGGTATAAACTCTCAGCTGCACAGATGCTTTGTGAATATTTTTTTTAGGAATGCCGTTAATGGATGTTGTTTTACGAGCAAAGTATTTAAAGCATACGAATTTAAAAATAAAAATTTCTCTTCCTCCTGAAAGTTGCTATGCTTAATGTGGTTTGAATCCTCTCGCGAATTCAATGAATATTTTTGACATGTTCTGCACTTTTAAAAATTGAATAATAATGTACAAAGCGGAGTGGTTTTGAACATATCATCACTTACTTTTACCCCGCGTCCTGTTCAGGATGTTCCTGAAATTTGATACGCTATGTGAGGTGTGCAGAGCTGAAGAATTTGATAAAATGTGAGTAATTTCGCTTTAACGTATATCTCACTCCAGTACTAACACATATATATATATATATATATATTTAGAGACTTGATAAAAATATCAAGTTTATATATATAAACTAAATTTTGTGTTGCAGACAACATACCTATTTTTATTGACACAATAAAATTTTTTATAATTATTTGATACAAAAACTCAGGGTGCATAGAAAGTAATCGAGTAGCTAATTCGAGACTAGTATTAAAAGTCATGTCCTCTGCACCACCCCACGTAACAAATTGTGAGGTCTCGATCTTGCGAGAGGCACCAAACTTTGGAAACGTAAAACCACTGAAACCTTTTCTTATGATGGAATTTATTCATTAGCTCAAAGCGTTTTGAGTTTCCAGTAAGCTCCTACTCTTCTACATATAATATGCACTGCATTTATTCAACAGAAATTCGATGTGCGAGCCAGTTTCAAGTAAAAAATTATACGACTCGCAAAATTAACCGAGGAAGGGACTTGTTGGTCAGAAATCTGTTAATCCTCTGTTGTATCGCTGACTGCTAGCAAACGGTATCTGTGCTACGACCTGCGCACATTGCTACGAGTGCTGCTTAGTAGCGAGAAGCTCATGCGAGCATGACACGTCGATGCAAAACGTGTAGGATCTGAAGACAACTAATTAATGTGATTACGAGCAGGAGACAGCTGAGTGAGGCAAGTACGAGCAGGAGACAGCTGAGTGAGGCAAGTACGAGCATGAGACAACTGAGCAAGGCAAGTACGAGCAGGAGACAGCTGAGTAATGCAAGTACGAGCATGAGACTGCTGAGTGAGGCAAGTACGAGCATGAGAAAGCTGAGTAAGGCAAGTACGAACAGAAGACAGCAGCGTAAGGCGGACGAGAAGCTCTGCTCGCAAAAGTACGGCCTAAGTTTCCTCATAAATTTCCTATTGTTTATTTAAGCGACTCAATCTGACGAGCTCTGAAATTACTCGCAAAGTTGGAGGTCGTCTTTTGTTTTTGTTATGCCGTCGCGTGCGGAGCTCTGATGGAAGTTCATCCGGGGAGTTCAGCATCCGTGGACTTTGTGAACGGTACGCAAAAGAGGAGATTTTTTGCGAGGCTCTACTGCAATCCAGATAATTAACGCTCAAATCACGGTACTTTTCACGATACTTTTCGAGAAAACTTTTCGCTTTTGCACTGTTCAAGAACAAAAGAGGGGCCGCAGCACCGCTTTGTTGTGCTCATTCACGAAGAATTTTTAAGCATAAACTCTGCGATTTTTGCACGCGTGGGGAGTCCATTTCTATCTTCAGCTAGAGGTGGCCCAGAAACTTGCAGCGAATCTTGTGGGAAAATTCTGCTAAATTTTTAGATAATTCTGCTGTCTGTCAAGTCACTACCGGGAGTTGCCCTCAGTCTCGTGCCTCAGTCTCGTGCCTCAGTCTCGTGCCTCCGTCTCCTCAGTCATCGACCAATTTATAAGTTATAAAATCAGTTCTAAAATCAACCTGGGCCAACTAGTCGCAGGGATTAATGTATTAAATAACACTGTACTCATTCAAATTTCAACTGATAAGAGTGTGTACCACTATGATATGAAGATTTTAAAATTTCAATACTTCTGTCATGTACTTCGTATATTGTTATTGCTTAAGCAGAACATAACGCGCAACGCGTATAAAATACCATATAACACCTAACTCTATATATCCGCAATTATCTATATAATATAAATCTAATACCAAAGTCTATATATCAGCAATTTCTGGTCGAATAAGCGTCGATGCTTCAATAGCAACCTATCAGGAAATCAGCGAGTCCTGATAAAAAGCATGAAAAGTACCTGAATGATCTTTTGCTTCAAACTTAGAACTAAGCATATAAGATCAACAATTGAACATATTAACACACATCTAGGGAAAGTTTGACCAACTTCAACACAAATTCGTAGTTTTATCAAAAGGCATTCAAACACGTCACTACATATCAGGCAGAAAACCACAACCATTAATCCCCAAGAAATTTCATTGAATATCAACCAACAACTAGAAGAATATTATACAGTGTTCTGATATCAACTTTAAAGAGTGCAAGAAAAGACCGAAAGGCCCGCACGAATATAAAACCAAAATCTGTGCTATATTGAAGGTGCGTTTTATTACTTTGATTCAGCGACGATAACGTCCACAGGCTGACAATAGCAAAGCCTTGCTCGGTGTTTGAAGTGAGGCACTTTCATGCTACAAATTGACCCTTGGAATAATGGTCCACTTGACCGCAATTTGCTTGTGACGCATGAATGAGGCGCCGGTGCACTCTGAACTAACGCTTCTATGCGTGACTAAACACTGCACCTTCTTCTTTTTACGACTGCTTGTTCTTTGAACCTGCATGCACATGTCGTCAATATGTGACGGCTGGTTACTCAAACCTAACGAGTGGGTAAGTTAACACCTTTGGGTTGTTGAATAAATTTTAAAGCATTCAGTGTATCGTCAAAAAATTCTTCTGATCCAAGCTGTTGAATAAATTGTAGAATATTTAATGAGTTGCAGAAAAATTCTTCCCAACCCAGTTGTTGAATAAATTGTCAAATATTTAGGGTATCGCAGCAAAAATTTTCCGATCCAAGCTGTTGAATAAATTGTAGAATATTTAATGAATCGCGGAAAAAATCTTCAAATTTTAGATTCCACGTCGTTTGTGCATAACACGTGGTAGCTACCACGTAAGTATACTTAGGAAAAAATAAGCTATCAAGTGCGGTGTTGTGACGACGTGAATTGCTTGAAAATCCGGCCAGGCAAAATTTGCTCCTCGTGAGAGCTTGTCAAGTCAAAGTGGAGGCTCGGGTCAGCTGTCAAGTAGCTGTCATGACTGCATAGCTGCTATAGCGTCTCGGGCACATGGACATGTCGGGCCCATGGACATAGAGGAAGAGTGGGTTTCACTTCACATGTGAGGCAACGCACGTGGCAAGTCACTCACTTCGTAACCTGTCGTGGCAGGTTACTAACTTTGTGACCTGTCGAGGCAGGTTACTCACTCTGTGACCTGTCGTGGCAGGTTACTCACTCTGTGACCTGTCGTGGCACGTCACTCTATGATCCCGGCCATGCGTGCTTACCAGACTGCGTCTTCATTGCGAATGTGAAATTTAGGTTCTGTGCTATTTTCAATGGTGAAATAAAGTAAAATCATGTCGTGTTATTATTGTTATTTTTATGTGATCCCCCTTTTCTGAAAAGTGCTTATTCGTGTACGTAAAGGTGATGTGTTTTAGAGCGAGTCTATGTCGCATTCTTTTTCCACAGACATGAAGGTATTATACGTATTCGGTCAACTCGCGGGAAAAACTACTTTCATGATGAAAGACATAATGCATTTTCAACATCTTTCATCAAACAGATAAGTTCCTTCCACCCAAAAAAAATTCTTCAACTAGGAACACCATTGTCTACTTCTACAGCTAACTTTCGAATGCTTGTTATAAACAAATAACTCCTGAATTAAACACATATTTTACAGTGATGGATTTTCATCTTCCATCAAACGGATAAATTTCTTCACACAAAAATGTACTACCAGGAACATATTGTCTCCAACTACAGCGTACTTTCGAATGTTTATAACTATCAAATAACTCAAAACTTAAGTACAATTAGGGACAATTTCACATTCGTGCTAACACCATTCTACTCACAAGCCTCGCAAACACCTCCTTTTCCATCACCATCACCACATGTAAACTTTTTCTGTGCAAGCGTCACACGCATCAGTGCTTACAAGCTCCGCGCTGTTTGAGGGCCCCACTTTTATTTATTTCAGTTTTTCGTCAATTTTGGAGAGCAGCGAGTGGGTGGTCATTAGTTGCGTGTCACCCTCCGGAGCAGCTGACATTTATTGAGGCAATTTATGCAGAAGCTCTTCAATAAAGTCGCTTTCCCTTGCTCGCTCGCTAAAAAATAGGTGCAAGCTGCTTCGCCCCTGCATAGCTCCGCAAAACTGCGTGGGGAACACACAGATAACATCCTCCCTCGCACGCTATGCGCGTTTGCTTAGCGCTCACCCCCTTACTTTGTGTGCGTGTGAGTGCAAACCTTAACGCTCGCTGTAACCTTGCAAATTTCTTTTTATGGGTGTCCAGGTTATCTATCGTTCTTCTCTCGAAACTGCACGTACTGTTATCGCTCATCCCTGTAGTGCTCACCCAGGTGCGGCGCCTTAATGAGCGAAAACTTCTCGTATTTATTCATGGTAACAATGGCCCTCGTAAGCTCCTGATTTGAGTCACTGCAGTGACGCTCCGAGCGTATCACGTATACGACTCCGATGGGCAGTCGATTTTAATAAACCAGAGTAGCGTGCAGCAAGTGAAGAACCGATGCCTCATGAAACGTAAATCATGCAATAATTTTGACGGCACAAGTTCACTAATGTATTCACATTAATAATGTCGGTGCTTTGACAAATAGTTCAACAGTTCACTAATAGTGATAATATTTCTAACGGTAAATGAAATCCAAGTTTCTCGCCTGATGTTAAAGGCCTGAAAGACACACTCGTAATGATCGGAATTTTAAGATGGAGAATTACGTGCTCTTGATCTTTGAGTTAAAATTGCTCTGAATCTTGAAAAAAAAAATTGCTCTGAATCTTGAAATGAAGAATGACTTGCTCTTGATCTTTGAGTTAAAATTGCTCTGAATCTTGAAATATAGAATGAATTTCTCTTGATCTTTGAGTTAAAATTGCAGCGAATAGAGTCGACGCAGCGTGCGGGTCTCCGGACAGCTGGATCTCCGCTAGGGGCAGCAGTGGCCATAATTAATTCCGTACTTTACCTTCAATAATCCCCCTCGGGCATGTAATCGCTGCTATCTGCCTTGCTTCAAATAATTGAAGTGGTGATCTTCATCAAATGGAAGTGAGGTGAACACGATACGAAGAGCTCATTTTCATATAATAGGTGCTGCGATGCGCAACAATATGTTTATTGGACTGAATAAAAGAAAACAGCGTCATGTATTGTACTCGTACATGTTAAGTGTGTTCAACGGTGCAAATAAAATTGCTTCCAAAATGATGGAAACGTATTCTGAGTTTATAATGCTCTGAAAACTGTTTTCTCACACGAAATCGATTTTGAAAATTGTTCAGTGAGACATACGTGTACCTGAAACTTACATAGATTATAGTAACTTGTGTGGTGAAGATAAATGTCGATTAGAGTGACGGGCACGGTAGAGGAAACAAGGTAGGGTCATTTCTATGGGAGAAAATACACCTCCTCATGTTCGGCTAGCCAATAAAAAGGCTTTTTTCTAACAAACTTTATGACGTCACCAAAACGCCATGTCGTTTGGCCAATAATGGAGCCAGATTTTGGGGTAGCAGTGCTACCAGATGCAATATGAGCGTTGCTATTGACTCGTTGCCGTGACCTCAGCAAAACCATGCCGTCAATGAAGAAAGAGAAAGCTTTGATTTCGTATACTAGTTCAGTGTAAAGACTGCTTATACAGGGTCTCGCCAAAATCATTTCCCCATTTTGAACGTTCATTACACGACAATCAATACACCTATAAAAATGTGTGCAGACAAGATGAAAGAAAGTGTCTTCAAGTTTTATCCTGTTTCGATGATACGGATTTGAAAAATTTTCAAAATGGCGAAATGATTTTTTCTCCACCATGATTATTACTCAATTAGTATCATAGATACTGATTGGCTCAGCGGTAGCTGAGGACTTACTCGGTGCTCACAAATATTTGGAAAAATTGAATTATCTTTCGCGTAATTGAACAGAATTCGAAGCATGTTAAAGGTGACGTAGTCTTTCAATAACGAAAAAAGCCAGCAATACCATTTCAAAAATGATTGCACGTCAGCTGAAACTGTAAAATTTAGTATCAGTATCACAAGAAAATCTGCTGATTTATTAAAGCTATTGAACAATTCGTAAAATATCGTATAAATGTAAATACCACTTTGTGTGCACTCTAATTGACGTAAATTATGCTCCAATGCGGGCGTCTGACTACGTAAAACAGACATCGGCATCTAAGGGTGCTTTATATTTCCAATTCAAGCCTGATACATATCCCCTTGTATATTGGTTTTTCAAATGCCTTATAACTACCTCAAGGACGCCATGACGGTTTCCCCCGGTCATGACCGGCACCCATTTCAGACACCTGGGTAGAGTGGGGTATTGCGCTTTGAATTTTTCCCCTATACCCAACGGAGAAAATCGCCACCAAGAGCCGGGATTAGAACCCTCGATACCTTCACGGAAGGACAGGTCCTTAAATCACTCGGCTATGACGTGTAGCAGACAAACTGAGCGAGAGGGAATTGTCATAGAATAGTTAACATCATAAGGTCGACCACGCAAACCTATAATATTCAAGTTAGTTTAAAAAACTATTATGGATGCATAGAGTAGGTGGGGTGCATTTTTTTCCTGTTTATCTGAGACCTGTTGCATGTGAGAGTTGCTGAACCATTCTGGCCATCTCTTTAGACAACCGAGAACAGAATATTCCGTAAAATAGAGTTGCATTGATTCCTGTTATTATTTTCAGGAGAAGTGGGTCTCCAAACTCCATAGTGTAGCTATGAATAATTTACTATTTAATAATAATAATATTTTAAATTTAAAAATTTACTATTTAATGGATTTGGTTTAATGAATGCTGTCTCTAGCTACGATACGTTCAAAACGATCGCGCACGGGTACTATTTCCATCGATGGGCGTTAACTTCGAATTAATGAAGAGTCATGCATTCATTTCAATTTTTACGATATATAGTGAGCTCTATAGAAATAATGAGTGAGCTTTCAAAAATTTATTTCATTCTCTGTTCATCAACGTTTGATTTTTATTTTGAAGTCCCTACGCGTTCTCATATTCATCTGAATTATAAATAAAAGAGCAAAGAAAGTCGCTTTTAAATTCAACATTCTTATTATTACAGTCTAATACTAAAAGAAGAACGTTTCGACCTGTTAGGTCATTTTCAACTTCTGTCGATAGAAAATCACAAAATCCAATAAAATTTCAAGTAAAATTGCAGACAATGAGGAAAAATGAAAATAAAAAACATCATACTAAAAAACAGCAAATACAACCTAAACTAGCTGAAGGGGGAATGCAGACTGACTATCATTCAAAACCGGTTTTTCAGTTAAAATATACAAAGATTCTAAAATACGAAGTTTAATAATACCAGATGTGGATACAATTATTTTAAAATCGTTTAAGCGCACTGGAAGATCGCATTTCTCTGCATGAGAACGGATGGCAGAATGAGATGGCTTAGAGAGAAGGAGGCCTGTTCTAAAACTCCTACCAGCATGCTCAGCAACGCGAATACTAAGGGCCCGTTTTGTTGAGCCCACGTACTCGATCAGACCCACAACATGCGCAACAATATTTGTAGATAACAGATGAAAGCATGCCTTTGGGAGTTTTATCCTTATAATTGAAATATGACCCTATTTTGAACGTATTGACCAATATAATTTTGAAATCTATATGCATGAAATGTTTAGATAATAGTAAATGCAATTCCTTTTCCAGTTTTTCCGATTTGTACCCAAAATACGGTAATGTCAGGTAAAACGGCTTTTTATTGACTAAGCATGAATTTGGCTTGCTGTAAAATTTATTATTCAAGAAATTTTTAATAGCTGAATCAATGAGTTGGCAGGGAAAACCGTAGCATCTATAAAAACATTTCAAAATATCAAATTCTTTATGAAGAGAGGAAAATGATGAACATATACTATATGCCCTGGAAAGTAAAGTATTGATGCTGTTCATTTTGAATCTGAAAGTGCAAAAACTAAAAAAACTGATCCCAAGCCCTGTGAAAGTAGGTTTACGAAAGACTGAACTGTGAAATCTGCCATTGTTGCGAGTAATAAGGGCATCCAGGAATGGAAGACTACCGTTTACTTCAGTCTCCATGGTAAATTTTATATTAGGGTGTTGGGCATTCATGTAGTCTAAAAAAAGATTGCAATGAGAACTGCTCTTAAACAGTAAAACGTATCGTCAACGTACCCCCTATAAAATGCAGGCTTAAAATCTAAAGGACAGGAGTCTAACCACCGTTGCTCATGGAAACACATAAAGACATTGGCAAAAGTCGGCCCTAATGGAAGGCCCATTCCTAGACCGTCGAGTTGCTGATCAAATTTGTTATCGAATATAAAAAAAGAATTCAGTACAGATAGTTTAAGAAGGTCACGGAATAAAGATTTTGACAAGCCAATAACCGATTCTACGTTAGCAAATAGGTAATTTAGACAAATTTCGATGCTCTTGTCGAGAATATGTTCAGAATGATCAAATTTTGCGAATTAAAAATGAAAATTCTTGTAAGTGTGTGTAATGTAACAAATTTGTGCTTACGTAAAAAGTTGTGTCTTGAAATGTCTCAGATAATCCCAGCAGCCAGAGGGGTCGCTTCAACATGAATGTTTTATGTCGCTTCAACATGTATGTTTTTACGC
Organism: Morinoia aosen; assembly: GCA_030386875.1. Lineage (NCBI taxonomy): Eukaryota > Metazoa > Arthropoda > Malacostraca > Amphipoda > Talitridae > Morinoia > Morinoia aosen. The sequence continues at coordinate 87,393,820 of CM059562.1, read as the reverse complement.
CTGTATGTTTTCTTTCAACTTAGCAATGTTAGGAGGCTGCGATAAGGTGCTAGAGTCAAACGATGTATGTTTACAGTGTGTCTTGTTTCTGGAGGGGCCTATGTTGTGGTTATGCGAGCGAGCCTTGGGAAACTCGATACGGTCGAAAAATGCCTACCCAAGCGCGAACAAAGTCGCCTTGTAGTCAAAGATAAATCGAGACACTCAGACCGAGAGAGTCGGCAAACCAACGGTCGGTTCGAAGGAGCTGAGCGTGAGAAGAAAAATGATGCTAAGAAAGAAATAAAGGCAAGCGGCGGCACGACCAATTAGAAAAGAGGGAGGCGGGCACTCCGAGGCTCCTAAGATTCTCATAGGCCGAAGGTGAGAGTTCTCAACCCTCGAAGAGAATGCGCCAGGGCTCAAGACGTCGGAGGAACAAGGGACAGTTCGACCGGCGTAACCGTAACGTGAGGTGCAACCAAGAAACGCGGGTGTGTTCACAATAACAAGCGTGCTTAATGCAATAATAAGAAAAGTGGCTATATTGAAAATTATACTAAGTTTCCCGCTATAATGTAATCCAGAAAGTAACACATTCTCGTTTCACTTGCAGAAATTTTACGGGTTCCCGTCACCACGTTCACAAAGGGGAAATTTATCAAAAACATAACCCACCGTGGGAGTTATTAATGGAACATGGAGATGCTGCACTAGAAGGGAGGGTAAGAGATGCATTTTTAAAAAAAAAGAAAGAGTAAAGATAGTGTTGAGATAAATATTGCGATAATTCATTGTCATTCACACACTGATGCGCTTAAAAAGTAACAAGTTAAATTTTTATCTTTGACAGGCGGGACGGTAATTCAGTCATACATCTGAGGATTGATCAGCTCGAATGAATGGAATCGACGTGTGAACATGCTGAAACGTAATGAGCAAGATGACGTCATCACTAGACATTTTCTGAACAGTGCACAAGACAGGCCTTTGAACTGAAGCGAGTCGCGGACGAATTTTATGGTTGAAGTGACCTTCGCATACTGGGCTGCTGGGGGCGCTGAGACATTGTAGGCATTATTTGTGGTGTGTTTGGATGCATAAGCAATCTGCAGCCAAATTTCTGTGTAATTATGTGCAGTAGGTCATTTGACGTATGCTATTTGCTTTCATTACTTAATTGGAATTGTTCCTAACACCAATCATTGTGTGTGCGCTCATTGATGTTTGTATCACGTATAGCTGGGAATTATAAATGTTAAGCATAATTCACCCTGTGTATCATGCCCCACAATATTAGAAGCAATCGATCGTAATGCAACGGAGGGCGCCCAGAAAATGCGCTGCGTAAGTGGGTCAGCGATCCCCGGTGAGTACCTTTATTTTAGTATATGTGCTGTAATTGCCGATGATAATTCATTTAATTTGTGTTGTGTATATAGCCTGGAGGTGTGCCATTCCTCTATTCCGAGAACCTGATCTTCTTGTTAATGAATTGTTAACAAGGAGGTGAAGGGTAACACTTCTCGTGACATCACAATTTGGCAAAGATCAACGCGATCGCTTTGTAATATTTTGTGAGTGTAGTATGACAGTTGTATTGTATTTTTTTTTGCGTAGTTATTTCATGTGCAAAACGTACAGAAATTCAGTAGAGGTACATGTCTCGTAGTGAGGATTTTCTGTGTTCCGGTGTGAGAAGCCAGCAAGCACACGGCCATATAGATCAAGAAAGTGAAAGTGGTTATAGAAGTGATAAGTTTGAGTGAGAAAATTCTGGTGTGTTCACTCGATTAATTTCAAAGTTTCAGTAAAAGTTTTACAGTGAGTAGGTGTGGAAAACATTTGAGTGATCGCAAATTTTTGAGTTTTTGGAGAAAGTGAATAGGAGAAGATCGACACTATGCCTGCCCGTGGGAGAAGGAATCACGACCGCAGAAATGCGCCAGCAACGCCACCACAACCCGAAGAGGAAGCAGTAAACATGCCCGTGGTAACGAGTTGCGTGGGGGCCATTGGTGCTAAATTCAGGAGGGGCGATAATGTGGGGGAACATATGGCAAGATTGAAGTTTTTGACGGGTAATCTGAATAACAGTGAGCAGGTGAAAGCCTTCTTCCTTTGCCTAGGTCCACAAGAGGCAAAGGAATGCAATCTAATAATTGATACACTAACGAACCTACGAGAAGCAGAAAACTGGCTGCGCTCTTACGACGACCAGGTCGAACATCCAACTCAAGCGCTGTTTGAAATAGTAACCAAGAAGCAAACAAGCCGGGAAGGAGTGTCAGAGTACCTGACGCGCCTGGAAAGGCTGTACAACGAGAATTATCTGGAACATCCGGAACGAATCCTTGTAGATTTGATGTGGCTCGGATTAAGGGAGAACATCACAAGACCATTTCGAAGTGATGCGCGACCTACGACAGTACAAGAATTGAGGGACATGGCAATCGAGGTGGAAAATCGACGGATAGTACCAGTACCAAGGGAAACGACAGAGAAGAGGGAACCGGAGAGAGAGAGAGCGCAACGAAGCGAGAGGAGGCCACAGCATGAGACTGCACGTGTCGGCCATACGATGCGGCATTCACCACAACGGCCTAGAGGGTACCGCCATGAAGTGCCACCCTGGAGAGAAAGGAACAGACAGACACGACACTCTCCTTATCATCGAAGAGGAAATTATGAAGCACCCCACTGGAGCGAAAAGGGCAGACTTAGGAGTCAGCAGCACCAAATATACTACGCAAGAAAGCCACAGCCGTATTCGGAAGCACCACCTGCACCTGCAGTGGACTTAGCCCAGTATAGAGCAGTGCCACCGCCGTGCGTAAACTGTGGAAAATTTGGGCACCTAAGGGCTGATTGCAGGGTGCAACAGTTTGCAGGACAGCCAAAAAACGGAATAGGAGACCGTTAGCTCCTATAATAAACCCCAGCGTAATACTCCAAGTGAATGGTGCACCTGTTACCGCACTTCTTGACACCGGAGCAAATATATGCTTGGTAAAAGAGCGTGTGGTTGCGGGGATTAAAAATGCTAGTGTAAAAGGAACATCCACTGCATTAAAGACAATTGGAGAGGAACCCGTACCAGTGCTGGGAAAGATTAATGTGCCAATCAAAGTTAACGGTCAGAAAATTGTACAGAGATGCTTTGTTGTGAAGGAAAATGCATTCCCAGGAGACCTGCTAATAGGGGTGGAAGTAATGAACAAAGTCAACGCAAAGATAGACTTCGGAAAATGTAGGGCATCCTTCTTTGGAACTCACGTGAACATGTTTTCAGCACCAGGACACGCTTCTCCGAAAATTCTGTGTGTAACGCGGGAAGAAACATCTGTAACTCTGGCTGAGGACATTACAGTGAAGCCTCGCACGCAAGCCATGGTAAAGTGCCGAGCAGATGGCAAGTTTGATGGGAAGGAAGTAATTTTAGAGCCTAGAATTAAGTGGGCGCCGTACGTCGGAGCCACCGCTGCAAAGGTACAAAACGGGTATGTTTTGATGCTTGTACTTAACCCTTTTGCCGAAGAAATCGCTCTGACCGAAGGAGCAATAATTGCAACATGCCACGAAATCGCGAATGAAGATGCAACTGCAGAAGAAAACAATGCGGAAAATAGCGAAGCAGAAGATCACCGCAGAGAGAAGCGCTTCCAGCAAATTGATGAGCTTGATCTCAGTCACTTGGTTGCTGAAAAACAAGAACAAGTTAGGAACCTGTTGAAGGAATATCACAAGACGATTAGTGCAGACGAGATGGATATTGGCCATGTGAAAGGAGTGAAATACAAAATTTTGCTGAGTGATTACAGGCCAATTCAAACGAAAGGGTGGCGTATTCCATACTCCAGCCAAGAAATTATTGATAAAAAGGTCTCGGAGATGATCGAAGGTGGAATTGTGCAAGAGAGTACAAGTGCTTGGAAAAACCCGCTCGTACTCGTAAAGAAGCCAGGAGGAGGCCACAGAGTTTGCCTTGATTTGCGAGCTGTAAACATGCGGGTGATAAACGAACATTATCCAATTCCACACATTGTAGGGACACTGGAGGAGGTGGCTGGCAAAGAATACTATTCCATTGTCGACGCAAAATCAGCCTTCCATCAAATTGAGCTAGATGAAGAAAGTAAGCAATACACGGCATTTCAGACTCGACAAGGCAACTTCGAGTTCTCTAGGCTACCTATGGGACTTAAGTGCTCAACATCAGTGTACCAGAGAGTAATTTGTCATGTTCTGAAAAGGCAACTTGGAAAATTCGCCGCTATTTACTTGGATGACGTGTGCGTTAACTCTATGACTTTTGAGAGTCACCTAGAAAATTTAAGGGAAGTGTTGCACGAGTTTCAATGTGCCGGAGTAAAAATAGGCTTGGACAAGTGCAAATTTGCACAGAAACAAGTAAAGTACCTAGGATGTTACATCAGTCGTGAGGGACTTATTCCAGACCCCAAAAACGTTGAGGCCATGCAAAATTACCCTAGGCCCACAACCGCACGCAAAGTCCGCTCGTTTGTAGCAGCGCTCAACTTCTATCGGCGGTTCATCCCGCACTTTGCCACAACCGCTGCACCTCTTAATGCACTGACTAAGAAGGGCCAAAAATTCAAGTGGAATGAACAACACGAACAAGCCTTCTGTAAACTTAAGCAGCTCATGATAGAAGCTCCAGTTCTGAAGAAACCTTCTCTTAATGAGACGTATTACTTGAGCTGTGATGCCTCAAATGAGGGCTCTGGCGCGGTCCTTGCGCAAAAATGTGACGGAAAGGAACAACCGATCGGATACTTCAGCAAAAGATTCAATGATGCTGAAAAACGCTATTCAATCACTGAACGTGAAGGATTAGCAGTGGTCGCCGCTGTAAATCACTTTTCACCTTACCTGTACGGCAATAAATTTGTTGTAATTACTGACCACACAGCTCTCAAATATTTGTTCAAAGGTAAAAATACCAAGAACAACTGAATTATGAGATGGGCCCTAACACTCTCTCAATATGATTTTGAGGTGATGTATCGGCCAGGAACTCAGAACGTGGTGCCCGACGCATTGTCGAGAAATATTGCGAACGACAACGAAGAAGAAAATCCAGACGACGAAGCACCTAAAACAGTGTTCGTCACGACGATGTTAGATGAAACTCCCAATGTACAAGAGGCGGAAAGTAAGTTGCAGAAAGAAAATGTGAGAGCAGAACAGTTGAAGGATCCCGTTTGGGGGCCAGTTCTGAGGTATCTTGAAGGTGACAAATCAGGGGACGCACCAAGTCACGCTCTGAAATCCGAAATCTTCACTGACGGAGGCATCTTGCATTTCAGGAAGACGCAACGAAAGCCTAACAGAACAAGGCACCTGATCGTGGTGCCAGACGCTCTGAGAGAAGCAGCAATAACGTTAGCGCATGATAGCACAATTGGTGCACACCAAGGTCGTGCTAAAACGTGGAAAAAGCTCATGGAATTCGGGTACTGGATTAACATGGCGCGTGACGTTAACAAGTACGTCGATTCGTGCATGCAATGTCAAAAACGTAAGATCAACAATCGCATTTGTGTTAGCATGGGTTCATTCCCTGAAATTGACAAGCCTCTGGACAGAATAGGCGTTGATTTAATCGAAATGCCAGTGTCGAATGAGGGCCACAAATACATCCTAACGGTGGTCGATCACTTTAGCAGATATGTTGCAGCGTTTCCGCTCAGAAGCAAGACCACTGAGGAAGTAACGAAAGCGTTGACGAAGTTCGTTACTACGTACGGTACTGCCAAGACTCTCATCTCAGACAGGGGCACCGAGTTCACGTCAGCTTTGTTCAGAAATGTGTGTGAAAAATTGAAAATAAAATACTACAACACTTCAGCATATCATCCCCAATCCAACGGAATGACCGAACGGCAAAATCAGAATATCAAGACTGTTTTATCACACCTTGCCGCCAACGATCAATCTTCGTGGCCTGATGCACTTCCTTGGACGTGCCTAGCGCTGAACACAAGTTATCAAAGTGTAATTGAAGAAATTCCGTATTATTTGTTTTTTGATAGGGACGCAGAAATTCCTGTTGTTGACTGGCTGAGAACACCTCGCATGGATTATTCTCTTGGGGACAACTACAGTGCAGAGGTAAGCTTACGACTCCACAATGCGTTCAACATGGTGAAGGTAAAATCTAAAGCCTCACACGATAAATCGGTGCAGTTAAAGGAGCGCGGAGTGAAAAACAGTCAGGTGCAAGTGGGCGATATCGTCTTGCTGCATAATCCGACGGGAAAGGCGGAAGTTGCAAATACATGGCCTACCGATTGGGTCGGGCCTTACCGGATTACAGTAAAAACAGAGACGAATGCCACAATAAAGGCGCTCTATAGTGACTGCGAGAGAAGAGTTCACCTCGATAGATTGAAAATTGCACACTTGAGGGGTGAAGCTTACCCCTGCAATCAGAATGCCGCGGCGCCGCCAAATGCCGGATGTGAAGCTATCGACAGCGAGGACGAAGATATGCCAGAAAACGCTGCGACTGAACAGGCTACGTCGGTGACTCAGCGAAAATACAACTTACGTTCTCGGTGTAGGTGAACCGCCAACTAGAAACGAACTGCGGAGGACTGAAATCATGCATTAACTTGCCTTTGCGGGATGTGTTCTTGTGTGTTTAATTTTAAGAAAACTCTTGCGTAGAAGTGAGTTTTTAGCGTTGTATTGCTTTAATCTAAATGTGTTCTTTAGTAGAATTGTGTTACTCTAGCTGTAATTAAATCTAATCTCACTCACTAGAGTGTGATGCTTCGTTCAATAGGAATATGCTATAGGTTATGTAACCCCAACTGTCTTTGCTCACGAGAAATTTCGTCTGGACGAAAATCTTGTTGAGTGATCTAAGCTTACACTGTGCTTAATTCTCATTTCCTCTTTTGCTAAGTAAAGGGAAATTGAGCGTTTATTAGGTTAACTTCGTGTGTTTCTCAAGAGGAGTACTTTGTTTCCTTTGTAGGATGCTTATATTCTCGCCAGCTTCTCGTGAAGCGTACGCGCTTCATACGAAAGAGCTCTATCGAATGAATTAAGTTTCATCAGAAGTTCTTAGGCTGAGGCTATCTCAGGCTAGATGATTTTATCTATACCTTTAGACCGTTCAGTTGCACAACGGGGAAAATAAGTTTAGCGTCATATTAAAATTTCGTATTCTTTTGTACTGTAGCGTTGAAGTTCTGACTCTGTGTCTTACTCTTGCCCTGAAAGAATATCGTAAACACGGTATTCTGGAAGGAATTATTCTCCTCTTACTATGTAGAAATATAGTACATTTCTTTTCAGACTTAAGGAATTAATTTCTTGGTAGATTAGCGTCGTATGTACTTCAGCACAGAACAGGCCGGAACAATTGCATAACACGAATATGTCTCGTATGAGCAGCAAATTAAGGAAGGATCACGTGGAACATAAGTAATTATTTACAAGAACGAAGAAGATAGAACTACAACACGACATGGGGGACACATTGCACCTGCGTTGGAGATGTTTAAAAGGATTGCCCAAATTCAAGCGTTGCAGTGAGAGGCAACAAAGACGAATGTATAGCTGGAAATGTCACATCATGCTTAAGAAAGGACGCCGGACCCACAAGTAATTACCTCGGAGCCGCTTGTGGTTGAGTTGTAGCTGAGCCAACGGGCCACTAACAAGCTGGAGCAGGAAGGAATTCTCGACTAATTAGCACTCATGCTTCGTAGTGGAAAACACCACAGAACGACGCAGCATCATCGTGAGGAAGGAAGAAAAACGAAATTAAAGCATGAGATATTATTGGGTGCCGAGATGTACTAGCGTTTAAAAATGCTTTTATACAGTGGGCACTCAAATGAAACAATAACATTGCTTTTATGTGCTTGAGTGTTGATATTTACTTAAGTATTTCGGAATTTGCGTCGTGACATTTATGCCTGGTAAGGCATTCCTGAAATTCGAATGCAAGTTCCTGTGGATTTTGACTAGGCAAATTATCACATTGGAATATTGAAGCCGCATTTTAGGCATCTCTATTTATACGTGAAATAAAAAATTAAAAGAGATTACGTCGGATAGCCTTTGGATGATACGTACGGTCTTCAAAGAATATGAACCCATGGAATTCTCGCACTAATAATAGTGGTTACTAGGAGAAAATAAAAATATGAGCTGGTGTCTGCCAGAGTTTCTACGTCGATGTCAAGGAATACTGAGATTCTACGTCGAAATCGAGGAATACTGAGAGGAGTTCCACTGGATTCCACCGCGCATACAGGATACCACCGCCGGATATACCTCGGACTCTTCAGAATTACTTCGTAGGATGCAGAACCCTATCGCGAAGGGAAACTGCAGTGAAGGAAATTATCGACGATTCGACTCGTATTTTCCGCCAGATCAATATAACTTACTGACGTATCGATTTGTCTGATCAACGAATCGACGTTCATGAGTAATCTGGCGATTAAATAACTGAGTTGAATAAACCTCATAAAATATATGTGAAACATTGCACTTAACATGATTTGGTGGTAATTTGAATCGTGATAATGATACATCTTACAGAATGGAATCGTGAAGTTAGTGTGGTGTATAGAAATTTCATACGAGTCTGGATATGGGGCTCGCAATACTTCCTCCTGAAATTAAGTACCCATCTTCAACGCGTGTGTGAAGCTATTGAAATGGCAGAAGAGAAGCATGAAAAGAGAGCAAATTCGTCAGCTATACCAAAGGAGTGAACATCGAACCGTCAACTACAGCGGCAAGGATTTGGAGAACAGAAAACGCAAGCGTAAATTGAAACTACGAGACATAAAATCATCGATACTTTAGGATGTCTGAGGAGTGGGAAAGATGCCGTGAAATTTTGTGAATGTTATTAGGGTTAAGTACTCAAGTATTTAGTACGCACTTTACTTCGTCGAAAAAAAAACAGATACATCGGTTAGAAGATCACGACACAATATATTACGCTGTGGCTGATAGTAATGATTGTAGTGTTAATTGTAAGGTACACTGTTTCTGCGGAACAATGTTTAGATGATAATGTGCTTAAGTAGAATTTACCATGTGTGTCTTATATTGGCTGCATACTGTAGTACTTATTATTCAATAAATAGCTGAAAGCTAATGCAAAAAAAAATTGTCAGGCCAATTTTTTTTTAACTCTAGGAGGGCCGTCCTGTCGAGAATATGTTCAGAATGATCAAATTTTGCGAATTAAAAATGAAAATTCTTGTAAGTGTGTGTAATGTAACAAATTTGTGCTTACGTAAAAAGTTGTGTCTTGAAATGTCTCAGATAATCCCAGCAGCCAGAGGGGTCGCTTCAACATGAATGTTTTATGTCGCTTCAACATGTATGTTTTTACGCCTGTATGTTTTCTTTCAACTTAGCAATGTTAGGAGGCTGCGATAAGGTGCTAGAGTCAAACGATGTATGTTTACAGTGTGTCTTGTTTCTGGAGGGGCCTATGTTGTGGTTATGCGAGCGAGCCTTGGGAAACTCGATACGGTCGAAAAATGCCTACCCAAGCGCGAACAAAGTCGCCTTGTAGTCAAAGATAAATCGAGACACTCAGACCGAGAGAGTCGGCAAACCAACGGTCGGTTCGAAGGAGCTGAGCGTGAGAAGAAAAATGATGCTAAGAAAGAAATAAAGGCAAGCGGCGGCACGACCAATTAGAAAAGAGGGAGGCGGGCACTCCGAGGCTCCTAAGATTCTCATTGGCCGAAGGTGAGAGTTCTCAACCCTCGAAGAGAATGCGCCAGGGCTCAAGACGTCGGAGGAACAAGGGACAGTTCGACCGGCGTAACCGTAACGTGAGGTGCAACCAAGAAACGCGGGTGTGTTCACAATAACAAGCGTGCTTAATGCAATAATAAGAAAAGTGGCTATATTGAAAATTATACTAAGTTTCCCGCTATAATGTAATCCAGAAAGTAACACATTCTCGTTTCACTTGCAGAAATTTTACGGGTTCCCGTCACCACGTTCACAAAGGGGAAATTTATCAAAAACATAACCCACCGTGGGAGTTATTAATGGAACATGGAGATGCTGCACTAGAAGGGAGGGTAAGAGATGCATTTTTAAAAAAAAAGAAAGAGTAAAGATAGTGTTGAGATAAATATTGCGATAATTCATTGTCATTCACACACTGATGCGCTTAAAAAGTAACAAGTTAAATTTTTATCTTTGACAGGCGGGACGGTAATTCAGTCATACATCTGAGGATTGATCAGCTCGAATGAAGGGAATCGACGTGTGAACATGCTGAAACGTAATGAGCAAGATGACGTCATCACTAGACATTTTCTGAACAGTGCACAAGACAGGCCTTTGAACTGAAGCGAGTCGCGGACGAATTTTGTGGTTGAAGTGACCTTCGCATACTGGGCTGCTGGGGGCGCTGAGACATTGTAGGCATTATTTGTGGTGTGTTTGGATGCATAAGCAATCTGCAGCCAAATTTCTGTGTAATTATGTGCAGTAGGTCATTTGACGTATGCTATTTGCTTTCATTACTTAATTGGAATTGTTCCTAACACCAATCATTGTGTGTGCGCTCATTGATGTTTGTATCACGTATAGCTGGGAATTATAAATGTTAAGCATAATTCACCCTGTGTATCATGCCCCACAATATTAGAAGCAATCGATCGTAATGCAACGGAGGGCGCCCAGAAAATGCGCTGCGTAAGTGGGTCAGCGATCCCCGGTGAGTACCTTTATTTTAGTATATGTGCTGTAATTGCCGATGATAATTCATTTAATTTGTGTTGTGTATATAGCCTGGAGGTGTGCCATTCCTCTATTCCGAGAACCTGATCTTCTTGTTAATGAATTGTTAACAAGGAGGTGAAGGGTAACACTTCTCGTGACACTCTCGTGCAAGGGAATATTCGTAAAAAGACTCTCAATGTCGAACGACACCATGAAGAAATTATCGGCCTGGTTAAGGGACATAACCTCCTCGACAAACGATTTTGAATTCTGGACAGCATTGTCACAGTCGAGGGGTTAGTGAAAGGCGATGAAGAGCTTCCGTTGTACTTGGTATAGAGAATACAGGAGACCAAATGCGCTTCTAGAAGTCGCACACCTAGTACTTATAGAGTCAAAGTGCTGAGTAAGCAGCGCACTGCGCCAGAGTCGCACCCAGGCGTGGCATTAACGTACGTACTGACGCATGTACAGGGAAAGTGCGTAACCGGTTTGGCACACACCTCCCCCCCCATGCCAGATTTATTACCAATCTCGAAATAAGAAAGAAAGAAAGAAAACAGTATATTTCCAATATAGATGGTACAAAAGTACCATCATTGGTTTTTAAAATCTCTTAAAATTAATACACTTACATGATACACACACACGAGTATTGTAAAACTCGTGTCACTAGTCGAAAATAAATGATTGAGGGCAATGTACTCCTAATCTTGCTTAATCTACATTTGATAATACATGTAATGATAATTATAAGAGACAACACAATTTCATTGACGATGCATTTTCATTGTGAGGTGAAAACACTTTTGACAGTTTACATGTACATGACATAAAAATTCGCAATTCTTGATGCCAGGAAATAATACATGAATCGCTTGTTTCGGCCAATGTTCAAAAGTGTCATTTTGAGGAAGCATGAAAAATATATATATATATATAAATATACATCCGTATACATATACACACATGTATATATATATATTCATACATATATAAACATGTACATATACACACATACATATACATGTATACACGTACACATAAGCATGAGGACCAAGAAGATAATAAGTTTTGTATTTCTAATCAAACCATTTTAACATAGCCGTCATTAGTTGATAAGCATTTTATTTAAACAAAAAGTGAATGATCGCACAACAAATGTATAGTTTTTACATGAATGCTTTACAATAATAAAGAGATGACGAGTTAGGTAATGTTACAAGTTGAGAGTGAACAGAAAAAAGACCATTATCTCTAGTAAAATGCTAGTTGTCAGTCTAGTACACACATGTGTGCACATATACACGCAAATATATACATATACACATGCACGCACATAATTACACCAAACTCGTAAGGATACACAAATGCATTTCTATGCATCGAGGCAATACATACGCATTCTATTTAGTGTCATACGCGCAGCGTGCACACGTACAGATATCTACAAGTAAGCATGTGCGCGAATATCAGCGTAAACCAGTCAGCATAAACCAGAAATTCCAATCGAGGGAAACGGAGAAAATATCTTTTATTATAGCATGAATTTTATAAAATTTCGTACTACAAATAGTGGCACAAAACAGTCTACCTAAGTCTGAAACATGAAAACGATTGTGGGACGTGAATAAGAAAGAAAACATTAATGTCCTATAAAGGTTTCATATTAGAAAAAAAAATCACATTATCTTTGAAATATGGCGCAAATTGTCGGCAATTGATAAACAGACATAGGTATCACATTATTATAAGCATATAACTATAAGCGTAATACTGCAGTATAAATGGGTGATCACACAACGAATTTATTGCTTTTTTTACATGGTTGCTTTACAATTTCATATTAGAAAGAAAATCACATTATCTTTGTAATATGGTGCAGAATGTCTGCAATTGATAAACACACACACACACGTAGGTACCATGACGGTCTAGTTTGATGCTTGCACAGAAATGGAGAGGAATGACATAAAATGCAACCTTCGACTGGTTTATCTACTCTAGTGCACACATGTGTACGTGCACATATGCACACCCATATGCCCACATACACCTATATACGTACACACATATTCAAGTAAGCATGTTTGCAAACGGCAGCGTATAGGCGATCAAATCACACTACCTACGCATACTCTAAAACTGTTTTGTGATATCTTGTATTATAAAACAATAAGCGAGGGAGGTTATTGAGCAATGGAGATACCAGGCAAATGAGATTCGACAGTACTTATTTTGTGTGTTCTGTAACTAAGAATTATTCTTGAGACACTAGATGACGAGTTATTTTGGCTTTAAATTCTCTCGGTCTTTGAGGGACTTTAATACTCAGGGGAAGTTTGTTCCACAGTAAAGCGCCTGATATGGACAGAGCCTTCTGACCTAAGTGAGATGAACGATAGTTGACTAAGACATTATTGTTTCTATTCGGTTTTTGATTGGTTACAGTGGGTGGATGGAAACACACTATCTCAGCATTGCTCTGAGGAAGATATAACGAGGAGAATACGTATTGGGCCTTCTGCATGAGGAGCCTTTCTTGGATAGGAATCCAGCCGATTCCTCAATCAAAGAAAGAAATAAATCAATCAAAGTTTAAAAATCGCAACTCAACAATCGACAAAGGCATCTAAGTGCATCCCAATAGAACTAAAATTGAAAATTACCCTTTCGTGACAATCAGTAAAACAAAAACATCAAATGTATTTCGACTAGGCATCGCAAAGTGAAAAGTAACAGTATATCCCCACCAAGGATTACATCATATTTAAATTCGCCATCTTTCAAAATTAAAGCGCTAGTATTTATTTCTTTATTATTAGGCAGTGTAATACAAAGATCAAGTTCGCCAGTTACCTGGCTTTTCGAATTTACACCCCTGATACTCAAGGCACTAGGCTTAATTCGCTCGTTTAGGCCTTTTAAATTCCGGTAACTCACCAGACACCGGTCACTACCGCTGTCAATGAGAGCGCTCATCAATTTGTTATCATTACGTAATATAATTGTAGGCTTCTTAGAACGCCGCAATGAAAATAACCCATCGCTTTCTTTTCTCAAACGACCCTCTTTCATAATCGTCGCTGACAAACAATCTTCTACAGGTAATTCAGAATTTGCACCTACATCAAGTTCTTGCTCACCTAGTAATTCGAACTTATTTTTACACGGAAATAGCGAATCCACCACTTCAGTCGACTTAGTCATAGTATCTGGCTTCAATACCACCACATCATTGGTAACGGGGGCTGGTGATTCACCCTCGGGCACTGGTAACTTCCCTCTCTCTACACCAACACTCTTCAATTTGTCTGATTCTACTCTAAAAAATCTTCACTCTCAGGAGATGCAGCGTAGTACGCTTCTCCTTTCCCCCGACCTCTACCACGTGAATTACACTCACGTGCAAAATGTCCAACCCTGCCACACCTATAGCAAGCATGACCACGGAAATTCGATTTATTTTGACCTCTCTGTTTCATACACATACTTTGCACATGACCTATAGTATTACAGAGAGAACAGAAAGATTTTTGTTTTGTCCGTTCACTACTAATCTCTTCCACGGACGCTTCGTTACATTCCAATGCACCAAGAGGTCGATCGCCAAAATAGGCATGCTGTCTCCCACGAGAAAACCTCGCAGGTCTCCAACCTTGTCGGAAAAATGGTCTCCGTCCCTGAAAACGTCGGCTGTTGTGTTGCGAGGCATAGAATACGTCAGGGAACGATTCCTTCCCGTCACACACACTCTCGTCAGGGACGTCCACAAGGTAAGTCTCTCTGGTTGGATACGTGTACTGCACACTATGCTTACGCGCAAGCATTTCTTTACTCTCAGGGTTATTCCGCACAGCGGAGACAAGACGAGCTAAAAGCTCTTCAGAGGTGATGAATGGTCTCGAAAATATTTTCTTGCAAAAGTTTTCTTCCAATAATGGGGCAAGTATAGCTGTAGCTAAACTAAAAACTACCAAATCGCCCGCGAACTTTTTCAAGTCGTTCGCGTTTGTACTAGCAACTACAAATGGATGTCGTTGCAATGCTACTTCTTGACTATTTATAATGTGATCACTCAAATTTCTTATCTTAGCCATGGCCGTGACCAACTGGGCAGCCAATCCTTCATTACGTAACAGCCGTAGCTGATTTAGATCACAAGCTAAAGCGTGCACAGACCGTTCACCTTTCGATACATAAATATCATCGAGAATATCGATAACCTGGTCAAAAGAATAGTTAATGTCTGGGTTGACAAGCTTCGTAACTACACCATTGAAGTCACCTACACTCTTGTGTGCGCTACGCACAAGCAATTCTTTTCTGGCATCGTCTGACGTCACGTCGGGCAGTAAACACATATAAGCTTTTAGGTTTGCAACGTGTGTTCTGAAAGTCTTAGTCTCACAAAAGACTGGATCGGTCGTTCTTTGTCTCCCACGAAAGAGTGGTAGTTCGGCACTGGATAGTATGGTACTACCCCTTTGTAAAGGCGTGGTCACACTTCCACTCGTCGTATGGCCACTAGTGGTCGTCATGGTAGTTACACTTGGAGTACTGAACGTTACTGTCTGAGTTGTCACAGCGGTCGTCACTACCATCGTAGGCACTGGTCCAGACATAACTGTCGTAGGTACTGGTCCTGACATAACTGATGTTCCAGGTAACGTACCACTATATCTCGGCACAGACACTCGTCCACTACTAGTCGTAGTTGCAGTCGAACGAATAAATTCAGGGTCGGAATCAGAATCTGACCACATATCACATAACAAAAAAATTGTACACCGCCAGAATCACACCTCCCAAAAATAAAAATAATGACACGTCAGAAATCCACAACAAAAATTTTAGTAAGAAATTTGAATACTGCTACTGTCCCTATGACTCAGAAATCAACACGAGTCAAATCGATCAATAATTAAACTCTTTACAAGAATACAACTCTACCGCTCTCAAACAATTTAAAATGACACAGAGCGCTATTACAGAGGATCCGACCTGTATACCTAAAATAACCAATACCTAAAAATACAGTTTACTCAACTGGTATCTCGGCAACACGCCCCGGCAGGACAGCAGTCGGCCCAGCTGTTGTCAAGGTCGAGCCTGGTAGAGAGCTCAGCCAGAGCAGGACAAGGTACGTCGCAGCTGTTCTCAAGGTCGCGTGCGGTGTGCACAGGCACAGTCGACGAGGCAGCTGATGCGTGCACTAGCACGTCTCTGTAGCGCTGATGTCTTCGCACGGCTTTACACTGAGCGTAACAGCACAGCACACAGTTTTTATATACCCTATTATTAACACTGTTCGGTATGGAAAGTGGTATCACATACACTCAACACGATTGTTCTCGTAGAATATAATCACTACCGACGTTTGTAGAAAAGTCTATAACACATGCCCTGATGAAGCCAACTGGTAGTCATCCACGTCACTTCGTGCGGTGGTAGTTCACGCAGAGCCTCACGTCGCAGTTGTCGCCGTCCTTTTCCAATCCGAATCGCACGGTGTAGGTCTTATGCCGGGGCCACACTACAATTTTTCGTTCGTCAAATGAATGACGGACACTCGTCATGTCAAACGGCCGTTAAGCAAGTCAGGCCACATTACGACTGTGTGTGGCTCTGACTAAGCTCTGTGATGAGCGTCCGACGTTCATCGAATGTAAACAAACCGAAGTAGGTATTCGATATGGATGAGCAGGACGTGCGAATGTGTGTGAGCTCTAGAAATTTGCTGTCGAAGGAACTTTTGTGACCGCAACTTTTTATGAAAGTACAAAAAAGCGAAACCTAGAAGCAGATGTTGGGTAAAACCATGGCGAAATAGAGCTAACAATCCGAATCGATTGAGAGATCTGCTTGCTGATGTAAACGATTGCAGTTTAAGTGAGATTGTTCCTACGGAGAAAATTATTATTTTTGAACGTTTCTATTAAACGGATCATAAATGATTTTATTTAATTGAGTTTAAAATTTAGAATTTACCGCTGAAAATAGCTTGGTAATATGGCTGAGTTAAGCAATGCTCTTTAATACAAGAATGAAAAGGGGATCCAAGAATGTTAGCAGTTTGATGACTTTTGCAGGTGTCCTCAGCAACCCTCAGATAGAGCGAATGGGGAGGAATTGAAGTCATTAAACTGTCAAGGTTTCTCCATTTATGTTTTGCATGTTTGTCTATTGTTATCTGTTAAAATTGTGCAAGTTTTCCTTGTTGAAAATGAGCTTAGGGCGTGAAACGTTAAAAAAATTGATTCAAGATAAGTCTTCTCCATCGCCTTTGTTGAGAATAATATAATGCTTTCTCCGATGTATAATTTTGGTGTTCGTCATTTATACGTGTTAATACACAAGAATTATGCAAAAGTTTTCTTATTCTTTGCGGAAGGTATAAGACATACTGGGCAAAGTTGGCTCGGTAATCTGCAAGCAAGACAGCAAGTTCCAGAAATGCTTCCCTGCTTTTGATCGACTCGGAATTACCCTCTGATACCTCGCTACAATTGATCGAGTATCATGACGCAGGAGTGTTCAATAACTCATCCTTTAGGAAATCATTCGATTCTAACTGCTTGAACATGCCCCATACTCGTGAACTTCTTGTGACCAACTTCCTTTCTTTACATGTCATAGCGGCAGATGATGCGTTCTCATTGCCAACTCGTTTCATGAAGCATTATCCTTGTACTAACCTTTCTCACGACCAAAGAGTTTTCAGCTGGTCTTTCTATAGCACGAAAAACAGAGACAAACGCATTCGGCTTACTGTCAAGTACGATCAGAGTTTTCAGTACTGAAACAAACATCACAGTCAAGAGAATCCAGTCTACCACTCTAGCAACTTGCGCTCTTTATTACCTAAATGATCATAAAGACTTCCGTTATATCAACCCGCTTGCTCTTGAAAAAAGCACATTATCACTGGATCGTGCACAACCCGCGGTTGGTGGGAAAACACTGGACATCATTCGGTTCGTTGTGTTGAGGCGGTCGATCGGCTGTGTCAGCTACAGCCATCAGAGACCAGCTGAAGAACTACTTCACAAGCGGAGGAGCTGTAAGCTTGCTGGATAAAGTGTTGGGACTCCATGCACTAACACTACTGTGGAAATGCATCCTAAAAGTGTTAGAAATATCTGAGAAATAATAGTTCCTCATTATTTTCTGGTATTACTTGTTGGAATGAATGTATTAGGTCAATCAACAAAATAAATTGTTTCAATAACATCATGTATTTTATTCTAGCTTTTCATCGTTAAATAAAACATTGACAAATCATTATTTGACTTAAGAAGGCTAACTAAAGATCTACATCAACAGGATTTAGGAAATGTATTACTGCAAACTAGATTACGTGTTAAGGTTAGGAACATCCATAATCTGAATTCACAATCACGCATTGTCGCAAAATCCATGTGCAGAGTTTCAACAAGTATAAAAATCCGATTTTTAATAACAACAACGTAAACCAATGTTACCAAATAAACAGTTTTATCCACACTCATATCTAGTTTATAAATCTGCCACTAACTGAAATAGTTTCATCCATTTACTCGTATGCCCTACCATCATGCAGATAGGGTGCATAGCTATAGTTCGCATCCTCACAAGTTAAATTGAATAGTTTCTTTGTTCACCTTAGATTAAATTATATTACAACTCAACAGCGTATTGAAAAATTTATTCATATGTGTTCTTACAGATGATTACGTGCGCATAGTAACGGCGGATAATAGATTAGATTAGTCGTTAGTTTTAGCCTCCCTACCCAGCAACAAATGCGATCCAAAGAGAGGAAGGAGGAACGTACCATTTGGTATGGAGTTAAGGAAACGCGGAATCTACGCAGAAAAGCATAGAAACAGTAAGTTGTGAAAGAAGGTCATGAAAAAAGATCAAAGTTGAAGAAGAAAGTAGTAGGTGTTGAAGAAAAGGACAGCAGTGAACCGACAAAAGGTAGTCATTAACATACCCAAAAAACATTTTATTTCAACAAAAAAGAAGGCCTACCTAACTCTCAGCTCGGGCCCTCACATTGTCCCCCTGGGAGCGCTAGTTCCCATAGATACAATAATTGTATCCCCCTGAGGAAAATAATTACTAGTTACTATTATAATTATTTAGGTTAGTTTAGATCATCATAGTCACGACAACGACGTGATCAAGAGAGGAATAGTGAAGGGACCATCGAGTACGGACACGTACACTGGAAATCTAAGCACAATGTGTGTCTCACACAGGCCATCCTTGTGTGGTAAAACGAGTGTCTTGCCACACAGGATACAATGCGTATTTAAACAGGAAGTTGGGAAGAAAATTCAAACAAAATAAACATGCAAGAAGGTAGTAGTAGGTGCTGAAGAAAAAGATGGCAATGAGCCGAAAAAACATGATCACTAAAACAAAACCAGAAACACTATTTTAACAAGCTCGTGCCCTACCATTCTTCTCCTGGAAGTGTTACTTCCCTTAGATACAATAGTTTTTTCTCGTGATAGAGAAACAGAAAATCGGGAGATTTATGAAGTCAGATGAAGGTTAAGGGTGAAGTATTTGGAGTGGAAAAATAAGTCAAAGAGGAGCAAAAATGATAGGATAGTCCGTAACATATTATAGAATAGCATTGTACTGACACTAGATATGCTATTTTACCACATAAGGTATAACTTAATTGGTCCTATCATACATTTGGATAAAAGAAAGGAACAATTTCACAGTCAGGCAGGGAAGCAATTTATAGATAAGTTCATGATTATTATTAAAGAGGCCAGTAAATGACATCTAACACTTGTCAATTCTTAGAACAGAGTTTAGCAAGTTTCGACATGAACTTCATTTGTTCTTCACACGCAAGGCCATTCAGTTTATCAAGCACAAGTTCACAGCAAGTTTGGTAATGTAATTATCATTTCCAGCACTCCTTTTTCATGTTAATGAGCTCTCAACATGAAAAAAATTTTCATGAAATAACTCTACCGTACTATATTAAAATGCTCTTATCTTTCTTACTCCTTTTACACTTACAAAATCCCCCACTGCCCATGACATCAGTACATGTATCTGCTACCGGGAAAGGCTTGGCGCAGGCGAGACAATTTTGAGGCTTGGATCCACTACTTACATGAACGATATCGTTATCAATTTCGGCTGAAGTGCCCATTAACTGAGTTTCTACAATATTTTTAAGTTCTTCCTGAAACAAATCTGTCGACCAACACAAAAATACTCTGTATAGGGTTCTTTGATTATTTGCGTTTCACTTCTAATGTGGGTAACAAAATCATCACTTGAATTAATATTCATGCTGCTCATGCTACAGTCCGGGGGCCCATAATCCGAAAAAAAGGCCATAAAGTTAGTGTGCATCCAAGGTTCGCTCTCCACAGCTCCAGACCCTGATATTTTCATCCTTTCAGAAGCGAGGAGCCGCAAGAAATAGAAGCATGGGAGGGATGTCCTCTTCTTTAGGAGATCTGAAAAAAATAATATCAATTAGAATTATTCTTACACCATTGATATAATAGTCCCCTACATAGTTACTAGTAATATTAATTCTTGCAATAGCGTTTGTGACAGACTTGATTATTCAAGTGCATAGAACATATTTGTTTGCTCCAGTACATGAGCTTTATTGAAAATAAACATGTTTTGTTAGGGAATAGCACAAGAAGTA
Organism: Morinoia aosen; assembly: GCA_030386875.1. Taxonomy (NCBI): domain Eukaryota; kingdom Metazoa; phylum Arthropoda; class Malacostraca; order Amphipoda; family Talitridae; genus Morinoia; species Morinoia aosen. The sequence continues at coordinate 87,373,413 of CM059562.1, read as the reverse complement.
GAGATATGTGTAGTGAAATGTTTGAAAATTGTATGTTGAAAGAAATATCATTAGGTATTGCTAAAATAATGTTCAGAGTACGCAGTCGCACAATCTGGTACTGACTTTCATCCAACACTGAAAATTATTAGTTAATGAAGGAAAAGTTTTCCATGAGTTTCATTGAGAACTCAAATGAGGAACAATAAAAACCTCCACTTTATGTTACATGAGGGTCACACACGACTACAAAGATTCATCTATGTCATTATTATTATTATTATTATATAAGAAAGTTTTAGCCTCCCTTAATTGCACGACAAAGATGTTCTAAGAGAGGAAGGAGGAAGGCACCATTTAGTATGGAGTAGAGGGAACGCGGAATCTATGCACAAGGTACACCGAAACAGGAAGCTAAGAAAGAAGTTCATGAAACAAGAAAGAGTTGAAGAAGAAAGTAGTAGGTGCTGAAAAACAGGACAGCAGTGAATCGAAAAAAGATGGTCCGTAACAAAACAAAAACCTATGCTATTTCAACAAAAGGAAGCCTACTTAACCTTTAGCTCAGGCCCTCACATAGTCCCCCTGGGAGCTTCATCTATGTCATAATGATAGTTTTCATAAAGCCTCAACTGTATGATCGAAATTAGAAATTGCCCTCTAAGCAAAATGTTCACATTGTTCAGAAAAAATACTATCAAGCTATGTTTACTTCGCTTCTAAAACTGTCAGTAACAAGTGCACATTTTTCCACAAGCTTCTTGCCTAAATTCAGAATAATTTGCAGAGAATCTCATATATTTTAAGAATTCTAACTTTTCTGCCAAATGCTTTAAAAAAAATGTATCAAACTTAATGCTCAAATTCCACTGACATTCAGAATGGCAATAAGACATCTGTACTAATTTTCACATTTGCAAAAAGGTACAAATTTAAGAGTACAACAACATCAAGCAGACTAATTTCATCATAGATGATCAGCAGCTTCAGATAAATAGAATACTTACAATTAATAGGTAAAATAACAAATTCAAAATTAAGAGCAAAATTTCAGGATCTAATGTGATACAAATAACTGGCAGTTTAAATAGGTCACCACTAACATTTATACTACTTGTTGTACTCCACAGAACAACAATACCATTACAAACATTATCTAAACTCATAACCTAATGTCAATAATGTTGTCTATCAACTCTGGTAGGTAATATTGTTGTGTTCAACATTGACATGCTCATACTCATTGTACAGAACTTGAGAGTTAAAAATAATTATCTAACACCATTTGCTTAAACATAAGATTATGCTGTAATCCTGAAGGGAAATATATGACTAATGGTAATCACAAAAAACAGTGGATTTTTAAACCTGATCAAGTCATTGTTAGTTGTAACGGTCAATTTTTACTTTAATGTTGTCAACGATTTTCATAATTTTGTTGCCATAGATAGGTAATATAGTCAATTTTAAGACATATTACATGAATGACAATGTGCTCGCAAATGCTTAGTTTTCGAATTATTTAGGTTTGAAGTTATACGAGCGGCGCTCCTGAATGGCCTTTATTGCGCAATTTCAGAGTTGAAACGGAAGCTAACTCCCTATTACAAACGTAAAGAGGTTAAGTCATGAGGGGTAGCCACAGTTCTTCTAGTGAAAATTATAAATGAAGGTTTCTAGTGACGTCCGTTGACATCCGCTCCAAGATGGCGGCCGCCATCTTGGGTACCGGGTGGCCGTCATTGGAGATGATGTAAATGGACGTCACTAGAAACCTTTATTTATAATTTTATAATTTTCACTAATTAGAAGAATTGTGGCTACCCCTCGCGACCCAACCTCTTAACTTTTGTGATAGGGGGTTAGCTTCCGTTTTAAATTAATTATGCTTGGCACGCTCGCTTCCCTGGCACGCACTAGCCAACTTCAAAGTTGAATAATTCAAAAATAATGCATCAGTGAGCAGAATGTCATTCATGTAAAACGTTTTTAAATGTGTTTCCATTATTGATTATTGGTAACAAAATTATGAAAATCGTTGACAACATTTAAGCAAAAATTTACCGTTGTAATTTCCACCCAAAGAAAAAGTGTAACATGAATCAAAAATACTTTAAGATATTTTTTGCTAGCATCCGCATTTTCTATTACATTGTTCTTCTCATTATCAATCCCTATTTGATTTTAGCCATTGTTTAAACCTGCATTCTCAAAATGACCTATTTCATTGTTGAATGAAATAACTGCTCATTTAGAATATTTACATAATTAACTTAACTCACTTTTAATACCTGAAAAAAAAAATGAACTCTTGAGGCATTCTTGCACATCATTCACTTACCTAGAAGTATAATGCTGATTGGTGGTTCCCAAAAACCTGAATACACTCACGAAGTTTATTAATCACGATTGTTTTTTAAAGGTCTACATAATTAATGCAAGATTTAAGCTATATCTACCTTCTGGTTGTCTAGGATCTGTAAATCAAAAGACATTAAAATTAGATGGATCTTTTTTTATAGAACACATTAAATAAATTTAACACTTTAACATGAAATATAATTCTATTCAATTATATTGAAACTTATAATTTATTAAACAATAAATAAATTTTAATTAACTGGAATGAACTGCAATAAAAACGCCTGCAAAACAAGTTGTTTGACACATTTTTCTGTAAATAGCATTCATGAGCAATGCTAAAAAATTACAAAACCAAAAGTTTTTCATTTACCACATTATCATCCATGTAAAACACGTCGACATTGTTGGAAATGAATGCTAAATTTGATTGGTAACAGGCTACTTGCTTTTTCACTAAACTGCAAGACCTAGCACTGAATTTCATTGCTTTACATTTTGATACCACCACGAAAACAGCTAAAAACCATATCTTATATATATCTCCTGCCAAAATTGGCCACAATCATCATTTAAAGTCAACATAACAGCTGCGACACTTGTCAACACTGTCCGCCATCTTTGTTCTTCGTAGTTCATTTGGTGACTGAAAACCTCCGACGACCTTTCACGAAATGACGAGCATCCATTCATCAAATGATGATCGAACGGGCCTTCCAGCGTTCATTTGACATACGGAGTTCATTTGACGAACGGACGTTAGACTAGTGTGGCCCCGGCATTACCAAGAGGAACTTTGAACTCCAATTCGTAACTATTTTCCAGACTCGCCTCCGGAACACGTTTCACAACAATCTTAAACACGTTATTGTATTCTTCCGGGGCTTCTTGTACTTCTCTTCCTGTGACTGAAGTATTCTCCATATTAATTTCGTCGTTAGTACCAAACAGATTCTCCTCCCACGAAGCGAAGCGTAGACTCCCACACGTAGAAAACACGCGAAGTTCCGTAGAAGCACGACATACACAGAATCACCGTCGAATCTCCAGACTTCACTTATGCCTTCTTTATTCACAGAAGTCACTGAACCTTCGTCACTTCACAAGTATCAAGTAGTAAACGTCGTGGTTCCGATATGTACTGCGCCACCAGTGTCACAGTCGAGGGGTTAGTGAAAGGCGATGAAGAGCTTCCGTTGTACTTGGTATAGAGAATACAGGAGACCAAATGCGCTTCTAGAAGTCGCACACCTAGTACTTATAGAGTCAAAGTGCTGAGTAAGCAGCGCACTGCGCCAGAGTCTCACCCAGGCGTGGCATTAACGTACGTACTGACGCATGTACAGGGAAAGTGCGTAACCGGTTTGGCACAGTATAGGGGTTACACGTAAATGGTGCCAAGATTGGAACTAAAAATTTAGCGAGAGAAAAACTTGGGGTTCGGTCAGCGGCAAAAATTGGTCTGAATTTGAAATCTAAATTAAAATTGGGCTTATGAATTTTTGGTAATCCATATAAAGTTCCCGGCCTAGAGCCCGATACAGACAAATATTTACATATCTCTTCAGTTATTAATGACAAATTTTTCAATTTTCTCAAAAAATTGTTGATCTTATCCTCAACACGAGTAGTAAATTTTAAGATAGGTTCAGTGATCTCCCTAAATTTGGTTTTGTCGGAAATGAGGCAGTGCATACTCTGTAAATACTTAGATCGATCTAAAATAACGACTCCCCTGCCTTTATCTGGCCGGGTGACAATAATGCTATCATCAGAAGAAAGATATTTCAAAAGCCTCATATCTGCGTTACTGAAAATAGTAGAAAATATTTTATACGGCTTAAAACTATAGTAATACCTAAAAGCAAGGTTCTTCAGTTCTCCTTTCAATTTACTAAACTCATCCCGTTGCATGGACTGAAGATTATATGCAAGCTGTTCAAAATGATGAAAATACCGATTAAAATTCAATTTATAAACCGGCAAATAAAAATCTAAGCCAAACGCGAGCAGATACTTAAGACATGCACACAGTTCCACTGAACTAAAATTAAACACAACTTTTGATGGATCACCGATCACCGATCATTACCGTATTTTGGGTACAAATCGGAAAAACTGAAAAAAGAATTGCATTTACTATTATCTAAACATTTCATGCATATAGATTTCAAAATTATATTGGTCAATACGTTCAAAATAGGGTCATATTTCAATTATAAGGATAAAACTCCCAAAGGCATGCTTTCATCTGTTATCTACAAATATTGTTGCGCACGTTGTGGGTCTGATGGAGTACGTTGGCTCAACAAAACGGGCCCTTAGTATTCGCGTTGCTGAGCATGCTGGTAGGAGTTTTAGAACAGGCCTCCTTCTCTCTACGCCATCTCATTCTGCCATCCGTTCTCATGCAGAGAAATGCGATCTTCCAGTGCGCTTAAGCGATTTTAAAATAATTGCATCCACATCTGGTATTATTAAACTTCGTATTTTAGAATCTTTGTATATTTTAACTGAAAAACCGGTTTTGAATGATAGTCAGTCTGCATTTCCCCTTCAGCTAGTTTAGGTTGTATTTGTTGTTTTTTAGTATGATGTTTTTTATTTTCATTTTTCCTCATTGTCTGCAATTTTACTTGAAATTTTATTGGATTTTGTGATTTTCTATCGACAGAAGTTGAAAATGACCTAACAGGTCGAAACGTTCTTCTTTTAGTGTTAGACTGTAATAATAAGAATGTTGAATTTAAAAGCGACTTTCTTTGCTCTTTTATTTATAATTAGGATTTGAAAGACGCAAAACATAAATATTTATTCACATTCATCTGGCTACAGGTAGACAGGAACAACAGAGCCTTCCAAGTAAATAAACTTGAATTCACTCAACCTATATTCAAGTGAGTTAACTTTTTGTGTTCTACGTTATATGAGTCTCCAAGCAATACATCCTGTAAAATTCAAAAACTGGCGTTACATTTTTCACGAGAATCCACGCATTATAAATACAACATAAATTCCACCCTCTCTCCTACACACGACTCCAACACAGACTGTAAAATTTGAAGATTGGATTAACTTTTTGTGCTCTACGTTTAAATGAGTCTCCGAGCAATACACAACGTGAAATTTGAACTGCGTTTGCAGTGTTTCAGTGACTTCACGCATTAGAAATACAACATAAACTACCACCCTCTCTCTCTGTAAACGACTGCCAAACCTACCCCAAAATTTGAAGATATGAGTAGCTGTTTTCCCACGAATGCAGGCATTAAAACTACAAATTCCTCCCTCTTTCCCTCGGACGAGCCGGAAACGAGCCAGCCACGCGGTGTTAGCTCACCTCCAGCCAATATCAATCAAAAAAAGCTTATCATTTGTTTATTGATTGGGCACCAAAGCCCCTAATTAGAGACTCTAATATGCCGCCACCGCGCTCGTCAGAAGCGCAAGTTCTGGCGCCTATCGTTGCCATACGGAAGCCTATGCACGACGCCTAACGTTGCCATATGGAAGCCTACGAACGAGTCTCTGACATACTTCACTCATTTTTCCAGCGCGCGAAGCCGTCAAAAGCCTTTAATTAACAGGGCCGCGAGGATTTGTCATGATTTTCCAGCGGTCAAATCCGAATTGCGTGGCCACTCGACGTTCGTATTTTATTGTTGTTTATTAACAACATGAGCAGACCGACAGGATTGCTGTCAAAGAGACCCTGATGTTCACAAGAGAGGGATTCTTTTTTAATAGACCGTGCAATTAGAGTTCATCACTTGAAGTCCCAGCATTACCTAAATGTCGGGCTGACGTTTGCCTGCATAGTCGACTGCTGAGCTGGGAGAGACACCGAAAAATTGAGACTGAACTCTCCCTGCATAAATCATCGAGTCTTGCTCAACATGGACAGAAAATTTAAGGACCGCCGTGTACAGGAACAAAATGACAAGGCATTCTAATGCCATAACTACGGGCTTCTTAATTTAATTTACCGGCTGTTGGAAGACGAGGAAGAAAAATATCATGAATTCATTTTTAAAGCACAAAAGAAGGATTAAATAAAAAGCTCCAGAGGTTTGGAAAAATTTTTGAACGAATCATATTGAAAAATTTTCGAATGAGATGCTATAAGTTCACCACAGAGGATACAACTGTTATATCCATGGGAACTAGCATTCCCAGGGGGCAGATGTAACGTCCCGAGCTGAAGGTTAAGTAGGCATACCCTTTGTTGAAATAAGGTAGGCCTATTTTTGGTTATAAACCACCTTTTTTTTGGTTCACTGTTGTCCTTTTTTCAAAACTTATTACCTTCTTATCCTACTTTAATTATGTTACGCAAACTTCTTTCAACCTTTGCTGTTTATTCACAGGAGGTAAGGGTACCCCTTATACATAGTCTTCGTTCCCTTAATTTCATACTCTACTGTACCTTTCTCTCTTGGGAACACCTTTTTTGTGGTTAGGGAGGCTTAGCCTATCATGCAATATAATCTAGCCAGCGGGGAAGTTCATACCGCTTTTGATCATCCGTAACAACACACAAGTTGGGCAGAAAATTATCGAACGATACTATGTCGGCAATGTAGCCCCACACTTGTTGCAAAATCCGTTTTACTGATGGTTCACATCCGCGGCAGACATCAAAGGCGTTCACCATGATGGATTTGATTTTGTTTTTCAGCTTGAGTGGTGTTAGTATTCTGAGGCAGACAAGAACGGGAGAAGAGTTTTTAATTTGTTATACATGTAATTGTAACATATGTGATTGTCTTCAATTTGTTTTGTATGTAATTTTAACATATGTGATTGTCTTCAATTTGGTATATATGTAATTGTAACATATGTGATTGTCTTCAATTTTTTATGAATGTAATTGTAACATATGTGATTGTCTTCGATTTTTTATGAATGTAATTGTAATATATATGATTGTCTTCAATTTTTTGCATTTCATCGTAATATATGTAATTGTTATACATCTATTTATATCACGCTGGTGTTTTACAGCTTCATATGGAAATCGTATACCGGTCGCTGGAAGTGTGTTAGACTGTTAGTCCTCCCTCACGTAATTCCTCCAAGATGATATTCGGTCATACTTCCTTGCTGCTTGCCATCTGTCGTTTGAGCGAATTATAGATATTGGACTACCTCATATGCCAATGAAGGATTGGACACAGCTTTTTTATGTTTTTTTTTTTTGTGGGTATAACACATCGATGAAACTACAGGAAGTTAACTTTACAGTCCTAAACCTGACTCGATGAGCCTGGATATTGGCAATAGAAATTGTCTTAATATTGCCTTAAAAATCTTGGTAATATTGCTCTATCGTGAGTGCTGAAGTAATTCATAGTGAAAATGATCATGATGCTGAAGCACTATACCACAAAGAGCGTTTGAAATCATTTTTTTATCATTAGTGTATGATAAATGCTAAACGCAGATTATTCTACTGTTTCTTTTTCATTTATAATTAATCAACTTCCGTCGTATAAATAGCCCTTCGTGACTTAAATTATACCGTGCACGATACTCAAGGTAATTACATCACTAAAATATTACAAACATCGCGATACTTAAAAAGAATAAAGAAACCAATTCAGAGCCATTAGAGTTCTTCCTAAAGACGTAGAGCATTCGGACTCGTCCATCAGTGTCACCGTTTACTTGCCTGCCATAATTCCAGTGGATCAATATAACAATTGCGCAGCGAATACTAATGCTAACGCACCCACTCAAATAAGTCTTCAAGCGCTCACATCAGTACACAACTTCATGACGTTCCCCTGCGAAACGACGCAATTATCATCCGGACACCAAACGTGCGCATGCGCGGGCCGGTGATTGTGACTGCTGTGATGACCGTCCACCAACTGTAGAACCCAGCGCGCATGCGCGAGTCGTATTTTGTATGAACGTGACGTGCGGAAGTCGTCCATCTCAATCCAGGGCATTGGAACAGCACGAGAGAGGTCACTTTGCAGAGGCTTCAAACGTGCTGCCATCTGACGACGAGCCCGACAACCAGAGCGCTTACGGACTCCTCATTGGCTTTTCCGTATAGTTTACGGACTCCTCATTGGCTAGTCCTACAATCGTGTCGCGGTGCAGGAGCTTGTTTGTCTCGCGGTGGGAAGGGAAAGAAAACCAGTTTATTTCCAATAAAGATGATGCAAAAAAACACATCGCTGACACATCATCGCTTTTTAGAATACCTTAAAGTAAAGATCCTTAAATGATACATACATATGGGTACCGTAATATGTACCCATGTCACTGGTCAAAACTAATGATTGAGAGCAACGTATTCTTATTGTTGCTTAATCTAGGTTTGATAATAATGTAACTACCATTTAAAAAAAGACATACTTTCAGTGACGATGCATTGTTGAAAACACTCATGTTGGTGCATAATTACATTGAAATGCGAGCTGAGGGTGTAAGTCCATGGGAGCTCAGATGGGACATGTGCGGCAAGCTAAAAATGGAGTACATTCGTTACAAAAGTAACGAACACTCTGAGAAATGGCACCGAGAAACGTCTGTTCCATCATAACTCCCTGTAAACAGGATCGTGCCGGCAGTGAATTGTACGAAAGAACTCGCGTTCAGCGAGCAATAAACTGACTTCAATTGGACCACCAGTGAACACTGCCATTTTTTCACAAAACCAGCGTTAGTCGGACAGCAGAGGGGCATAATGAGCGCAGTGGGTCTCCTGCACCACACATGCAACCTGCTCATCAAGCTCCTTTGAACTCCGTATCCTGATTACCGATACTTGGGCAAGGCACGAATGCACCCGGCAATATTCAAAGCAAAGGTTGAGATTTAGTATGATCTGAATCAGGCTAAATAGTCGGATATTAAGGAAATTGTTTCAACATCAAGGGCAAACAAGCTTTAAAGCAGGGTGATCGACAATGCATGCACAGCTCTATGGCTGTATGATCATAAACGTTCCTAACTCCTGGAAGTTGCGAGGCAGTTATTGCGAGAATTTATTTTTGAATCCAGGAAATTTACTGCACGACATTGCTTCTTCTTGATGTGCAGTCTTTGGAAATTAGATTACCTATCCGAACTTAACACTCGGCCCTGTGCTGTAAATACGAGCAAGAACTGTCTCCAGTTAAATAGTGCAGCATGTGTGAACCTCCTTTGTTATCCTTTTACAGCAACTGGTTTTAAATATAACGTTTTCTTTTATCCTGTAATGTATAATACTGCCCTGTGAGGATACAAACGTGGAGGAATAAATTATCTGACTAATTATGCACAGTGTCTGGAAAGTCGCAAATATCTGTCACAAAAACTGTTGACGTACGCTATGGTGTGAGTCTTTTTACTGGCTACTCATGATGTTTGTACTGTAGGTGCGAGTAGGTATTGGTATAGCAAGTATTTGTTGAAAAATAATTTATTAAATACAGAGGGAGTGAAAAACATTCAGACGATTTGAAATTCAAAAGATGGTGTGTTTGTAAGTGAGAAAAGGGAAATACTAAACGAAAAATGAGGCGAATTACAGGAAAACCTAGAGAAAGATTGAGAGTTGCTTTTATTTAACGCTTATATTCTAACAGTTTTTCAACTTCAGTTATTCTGCAATTCGTGAAGTAAATAAAGCCCATTTAGAATATTTAAATGTGTGCTGTCTATGGATAATCCTTCAGATATTGTATTCACTGCAGTCAGTAATTTATTCGTCTAAATAGCCTCCGGTATTGGAATCCCTCCGAGCGTGACGCCAAATTACGCAATTTAGGGTAAACGAGATCCTAATTAACGAGAAATTAAGACCGTGACAGAAAAACCTGGCCGCTGGTCTGCGGCTGGTGGCAGCATCGCTCAATTTTTTCACCGGCGAGAGACGCTGAAAAGCAGCACAGCATTTTAAATTTCGCTGTCAGTCGACTTTCCACCAGCCGTCTTTATTGGGTGATTTTGGCGTTATTTTCACCAGCTTTATGGTGAGAATAGGTTGCATCAGATCGCTACTGCTGGCATTGCATGTTCTGCTTAATGCACGGTATAAGAAACAAGGTAGGTTCAAACCAGTCTTTTTTTCGTTGACAATGTGGGTTTGCTGACGTCACGGCAACGAACCAATAGCAGCGCTCATATTGTATCTAGTAGCACTGCTACCTCCAAATCTGACTTCACTATTGGCCTAATGACATTGCGTTTTGGTGACGTCATGAAGTTTGTTTGAAATAAAGCGTTTCTATTGGCTAGCCAAGCAAGAGGAGGGGTGTTTTCTCCCATAGAAATGACCCTACCTTGTTTCCTCTACCGTGGCTAAAGGGGACAAATGGTTGTCGTGTGTGACTCTGTAGTCTACACAGCTACATCAAAAACGACGGCGTTTACTTTTAATTAAAGGCATAATTATAATTATTGATACGTAAAAATGTTTCTAACGAGTTTTCGAAGTGCTCATTCTTTCTTCTTTTGATTCCTATATTATAATGCTATGCAGATTCATTTTTAATGTTCAAATCACTATTTATAATTTGGAGTTCAAGAAATTAAAATTTGCAGTCATAAACAAAACAAACAAACATCGGCATCTTTGGGATGCTTTATTTCCAATCAAGCCTGATACAAATGATCTTAATTAAGCATTGGTTTTTCAAATGTCTTATAACTAACACTATATATAGGACACCATGACGGTTCCCCCGTAAAGCCGGTACCCATTTCCGACACCTGGGTCTAGTGGGTTCAGGTATCCAGCATACAGCGTGCGAGTAGAGGCGGTTTATTACGGTAGAGGAAACAAGGTAGGGTCAAACCAGTCTTTTTTTCGTCGACTGTGGGTTTGCTGACATCGCGGTAACGAACCAATGGTAGCGCTTATATTGCTTCTAGTAGCACTTCTACTCCAAATCTCTTTCCACTATTGGCCTAACGACATTGCGGTTTGGTCGCGTCATAAAGTTTGTTTGAAATAAAGCCTTTCTATTGGCTAGCTGAACAAGAAGAAGTGTATTTTCCCCCATACAAATGACCCTACCTTGTTTCCTCTAGCGTGCGGTGTAGACAGGGCTGTACTCACAGGTTCAAAGTCGTACCATTGATTCGAACCCTGTTTTCGCTTGTGCTCTGTCCTTCTCATGAGTGTGACATTTCGCATGAATTCTGTGAGGAGTTTAATATGTTAGCTAATATTTTTGGCCCTTCCCAATAACTGGATGAAATTGCTCAATACAAACACTTCAACTGTGTCCCGTTTCTGAAGGGAAGTGAATATATAGATATTCTATGTGGCCATTTTCCAAAAAACTGGATAACTGTAAAGACACAGTTCAACTGCGTCTGTGTGTGCAGTTGCGAGTTAACATATGTACTTACCAGCATGTCTGAAGAACGTTCTAAACGTATATGTTCACTGCGCACTGGCCATTCGCAAATTACAGCACCTAATAAGTAATGCAGACAAAAGCAGCCTCACGCAACGCTCGACAAGTCCCCGGAACAAGCCCGATATCCGCAATCGATGCGAGTCCGGAGATCGGTCCCCTTAGGTACCACTCACAGCCTTTTCTGACGCTCAATGGTAGCTTTTAAGGCGGTAATGGTAGAGCTATTGCATTTTCAAGCGGTGTGCGAGTTGTTCTCTGTAATTTGGATGATTTTATTTTAGTGATGCACGAGGTTACTACATATTTATTTGGAGTTTGATGAATGTTAATATTAATGATGTATATGGTTGCTGCATAATAATGGGAGTTTGATGAATGTTAATATTAGTGATGTATATGGTTGCTGCATATTTATGACAGTTTCATGAATGTCAATATTAGTGAAGTGCGTGGTTACTGCATGTTTATGGGAGTTTCATGAATGTTGCATTATTATTACCGAAGAAAGGCATTTCACAACGTTTATCCATTTGGCCTTATTTCAAAGCTCTATGCAGGGCAACAGTGAAAATATTCTGTCACTTGTTTCCTATAAGCCTGGGTAAGATTTTAAGATTTTTTATTCTGTTATTGTTTCACCGTTGTTAGATTGAGTTCTCTTTGAGCTTTGTTTAAAAGCCCTGCCGCTGCTGCTCATATGAATCGACGCGTAAAACTTTCAAATTAAAATACTTTTAGATAGTTTCTCATTAACTTCGGTATTTATTAGTGGTACAAATTTGTGAGGCATAAATACATGAAAACACATTACAGCAGATTATCCAGGTCATTTAATTAGTCACTGCACTGCATGTACACATTCACTACCTCGAAGTTGGTTAGCCTACCTTAAAGTTTGATATCCGTTACCATTGTTTCATCAGAGCTTATTTCGAGAACGAGTCAAAATACGTTCATGTCTCCTTTACATCGTTGATTTCAACATCTGGTTTATTCATGCATCGTAAAAATTAAAATGTCACTACATAATGTGACAAATGTACTAACTAAACATAAAAGATCATGCTTTTCTTTTGATGCTTCAGTGGGAATTTTTACGACGGTTGTGAGCTCGTCCCAGCACAGAATCGCCTTCAGTTAGTGGTGCCACTCGGTCTGTCTTGCGTTGCGATACAGTCAGACTTATCAAAATTCATCTTTAACAGGGCCAAAGAAAAAACAGAGAAAGGAAAATAATAGGGCTAAGGTTTAATTTCAAAACAATTATAATTGTTTTGAAATTAAGCCTTAGAGGATAAATAACTGGACAGCGATTCGTTTTTCTTCGTACAAGATATGTTTTGCAAACGAAATACTGAATGAATATGCTTTTATGTAAAACAATATGATAGATTTGATGAACCGTGTTCGCGCCGTAACTCTTTCATACGCTGCTCGCGTTACTTTCTTAATTAAGCTTCTTGGTTTGCTGATTTTTGTCCTGTAGATTTTCATTTCTCCTCAAAATTCAGCAGGCTAAGGCCCGTCTGAATCATTTCTAATCTCACGCGATCAGAAAAACTTAGATTTAACAGCGTCAGGTATTTCAAGTAAGACATATATACAAAGTCGATTTCATTTCCTTAAATTTTTCATGACATGAATCAATACTATTGGAATGTGTCAATTTACTTTGATTAGTAAGAAGGTTTAAGCATTACGAGCTTATTCCTTCCTATTCGTCTCAAATTCGCGAAACCAACCAATAATGTATTACATTGCCAGAAAAATATTTGAAGCCCTTTTGAACCAAATAAATCGAATATAGGCTCCGCACCAACTAAGTTATGGCTGTGTGCATGCATTAAATGTTCAGAAGGCGACCGTATACCTGAGCAAGTCTAGATTCCCACGCCAGGTCGGGCTGTCCCGCGCTGTAGCTGTCAATTAAGCTATTGACCGCCGCAAGTTGTCGGTCAGGTGAGAACGCGCCCTCATTGATGAAACATTTAGTCCGCAAAGAGGCTTTTAATCGAACACTTGTGCCATCGATCCGTGGGCCACATGTTCAATTTCCGCCGTCGGGGTGCCGGCGGATAGTTTGTGTACTGCTCTGTCTATACGGATATAGCACGGTAGAGGAAACAAGGTAGGTTCAAGCCAGTCTTTTTTCGTTGACGGTGTAGTTTTGCTGACGTTACAGAAACGAACCAATAGCAGCGCTCATATTGCATCTGGTAGCACTGCTACCCCCAAATCTGGCTCCACTATTGGCCCAACGAGATGGCGTTTTCGTGACGTCATTAAGTTTGTTTGAAATAAAGCCTTTTTATTGGCTAGCCGAACAAGAGGAGGTGTATTTTCCCCCATAGAAATGACTCTACCTTGTTGCCTCTACCGTGACGTATAGCCTAACGTGCCTCCACTATATGGGTGCTTTGAGGGGTGGATTATAATTTTTTATTAACTTTTTTCGTCTAATTTTTGTGCGCTCTGAACCGTTATGACAGCAACCGATATTAAACTCGCACAAGCTGTAGGTTCTCAAAGACAACAAAATGAAGAATTGCCACTTGAGAGCGAATTTAAAAAAAAACACTCCAGGTAGAGTTTTGAAATGATATGTAATGTAAATATACAAAAGCAGCGTCTGTGAAAGTAAATTTCGGAATGCTGCTGGGCGGTGAAAGGTTGAATGTTGTCAGTGGTCAAGGTTGTCGGTGGATTCAAATAACTTGATGTGAAATCTAATACGGAGAATACCGCATGAGATTATGGGACAAAAACCTCGCACCTTGAGTTATGTAAGTGCGATGAAGCTGTAAGATATTCAGTGTGTTTAAACAAAATTCAAACCCGGAGCCACGTATCCTATTTTTTTAAATAAGTTTCGAATTCTTTTCCTCGTTGTAAAATTTTCATTTTCCTAATGTTGTTCATCTGCTTTTATTTTTCTAACTGCCAATGACAAATTTAGCGAATTAACGGCAGCCGTTTTATATGCGAATCATTTTTTTCCCTTCGGCTTAACAATTTCATTTTGATTAATTTGCGCTCGATTTTTTTCTTGCCCGATCGTTTCTCCGGCAGGCTTCGTCATCTTTCGCTGCCGGCACATCCAAATGCCTGAAATTATGCCCACTAAATTTACTTGATTTGCTACACAACTTGTCTAATGACGTAATGCACGCACATTTTTTCTATTGTTTCTGTATTAAGAACTCACTGAGTAGGTAGTAGTGCCAAACCTGATGACCGATTTTCATTATTTTCTGCACTTCAATTGTATGTTCAACAAAAAATTTTGATTCTGTCATTCGCTCCCTTTACATGAAGGTTGTCAACAAAGCCTCAGCATATAAGTAAAGTTATTACGTCTTATTCATATCCGATAGCGATGATCGTGTAGTGTTTGTTAATCGTTTGAATTTTCAACATTTTTACAACTTTATTTCAATGCAAGCGCTTCTAGCCGAACTGGCAGAAAATACGAACAAATACGTGACCCCGCCAGGCACTTCATCAATACTGAACACTAGAGTAAAAGATGATAAATTTTCTAATGTCAGTGCCTAGAATCTTGATGCTCCAATTGTCACAGACAATTTCGGGAAGAACGTAATGATCATAGATATAGATGGTCTCTGAAACTTGCTTTCGGGAAGACATTACCGCAAGTTTACCATGCTTATTATAACACGAGGAGTTCTTTCTTCATTGTTTTTGCTAGATAAGGAAAATTTGAATTCTTTTCACACTCAGAGAAGAACACTGTACGCTTTCACCGTAACATATGTTTTTAAAGTCTCCATTGCTCGGCTGCTTTGACAAGGAAATATTATTCGTTACGACCGTACATTCTTATTCTTGCGTATGTAAACGCTATAAACTAGAGGTTGTTGTGAATTTAAATGGAATTTGTTCAATTTATTCTGTTTATTTCATCAGACCGTTGAGTACAGAGTTGCATCTCAGAAGAGAAAATTTTCATGAAATTGGACAATGCTGTCATTTATTTTTTTTTGTGCTAAAAAATAAGACCAAAAGGTGAATTAGATGGAAGAATTTATTGGGAATACAAGAGAGACGAATTGAACTTAGCTTCCTTGCGAAATTCCGGTGTGAAATGAAGCCGTTGAATTAAAACTTGCTATTGCTACAAATTACTTTCATTGAATAATTAGAAAAATTAGCAACGTAAAAAAATATTGAAAGTGACACGTACTCGCGTTGAATGTTACAAGGAAATACTGTTTAGTACAATTTTCCAACAAATTTTACGTTAAATCTCAATCTGATTCTCTTAAATGAACTGTTGGGAGTAAAATGTAAAACGTGCGTGTTTAAGCAGTTTCTTGTTTACAACTGCGAAGATGTCACTCATGACTAGGTGTTGTCGAACGTCCGTGACAAACGTAATTTTGACCGATTATATTAGTAAATATAGGAGGAAATAACGGATAAAAACCTGAATAAAGCAATCCGCTATTGGTCTCTCATTCATACACGCTTACTTGCTCATTCGTAGATTGAAGTACACTCACATCAACACGAATAAAGCGATACGACATTTGTGCTACACCCATAAATCACGACCATGACTGTGATCTTCTCCCTCTCAGAGCGCAGGTTTCATCGCAGACCCTTTGCTCGTCAGCGCAACAAGCGTGCAGAAATACAACTTCCAATAGCTCAGCTCGGACAAATTGCATTCGTGGACTTTTTATTGAGAAGGCAGGCGCCGGAGGGCGTTTCGTGCAGCGTCATGCTCCCGGCATAAGGGCACGTCACTTAACGTCGGCACCGAAGACGGGCTTTCCAATTTTATTGACGTGGCGACGACTAGTTGCCGTCATCGTCTCTGAGTTTGTGTTTCGCGTGAAGCGTCCGCGTGTGCCATGTAAAAATTTTTATTGCTGTTCTTGGAACTTAGTTTTACGCGAGACACGCTGGTCTCCTATACATATTGTTGTCTAAACTGATGGTACCTTTAAATGAATGTATTGAAATTTTTATTGCTGCTGTTGGAACTTAGTTTTACGCGAGACACGCTGGTCTCCTATACATATTTTTGTCTAAACTGATGGTACCTTTAAATGAATGTATTGAAATTTTTATTGCTGCTGTTGGAACTTAGTTGTACGCCCGACTTATGTCTTTGTCTAAACTGATGGTACCTTTAAAATGAACGTAGAGGTGAGTGTGTTGTTATAGTCTTGGAAAATCAAATCGTTGTGCTACTCTTTGACGGCTTCAGTGTCACAGAGTAAAGGACTAGCATTGAATTTGTGGAAAAATTGGTTGTCCTTTTTAAAATTGATTGAGAAACTCTCTTACTTTTTCAGCTCATAGGGTGAAATGCAACTCCTTCTTAAGGAATCGAACACCAATGACGGCAGAGCATAAATCAATATATCTGTGTACAAAATTCAGTAATTGTGCGAAAGAAAGATCAAAAAATACATTGCCCCTCATCATCTCTCTTGAAGGCTCATTTTTTATTTTCTCGAAATCACTACAGCATCTTAGTTATTTTTGGATTGATTTATTTTATCCTAAATGCCTTTTGGCTTGATGCATTCTTTCTTGGGTTACATGTACCACGTGGTTTCCACAGATAATTGAAAACCTATAACCTTCATCTTAAATACGAATGGTTTTTACTAATCAATCCTTGCTTTTTATTCGCACTGAAATTATGAAAAGGTAAATTTTTTCGCGGTGAAGTATTTATAACTGTTACTTGAAAACGACTAAATGAATAATCTCCCTCAACACTT
Organism: Morinoia aosen; assembly: GCA_030386875.1. Taxonomy (NCBI): domain Eukaryota; kingdom Metazoa; phylum Arthropoda; class Malacostraca; order Amphipoda; family Talitridae; genus Morinoia; species Morinoia aosen. The sequence goes on along the minus strand of CM059562.1, from coordinate 87,355,946 downwards.
ATCAGGCTGCTAATCCTAAGAAAATCGTTAAGTTGATTCAACCATTCAATTAACTGGCATTAATGCGTTACGTTGAAAAGGTAATGATGGAATTATGAAGTAAAAATATCAAAATCTACTGCAGAATTGCGAGTAACCCCCAAGCCTGACCTCCGTGTTTCATGGCGTGACACTTGTATTTAATATTAAACATCATGCCTTATTTCACGAGGACTGAAAAGCATCTCGCACAACTCATCCTAACACACTCGTAAATCGTGCTAACTGTCCAGACCTGATCTCAAACTACGCTCGCCTCTTGGAGTTTATGCCTGAGAGGAACCGTGATATTTGGTGCAAATGAATTACAACTTTCTTATGAATAGAATCATCGCATCGTGTGGACAGATTGTCAAGGGAATTTTTTAGCCTTAAACACCTAAAAAAAACTTGCCGTTCCTGACGTGAAAAAGTAACTATGCATTGAGTTCGTGAACTGATGATATATTAAACTCACCATTTTTGAGGGTATTCTACGAATAATTAATGAGTTCATGACGTCACGATGCCATCAGGGGTCACCATCACGCACGGAAATGCAGTGAAAATTATTTCTGACATTTTTTGACTATTTGAAGTTTGAGTGCTTCTGTATCAGTGAAACATAAATATCATTTCAGTCAGTTTATGCTAATCAAATAAGGCGCTAAGAAATTTACTACACTTTCATCAAAATATTAAAACATCGCTCAATAGGCTTACTAAAAAATTTAACTGATATTTTAGAGTCTACAATTTCTGGCGATATTATTAGACGAGATGAGTGTTTTCTACCGCAGAAAGTACATGAGAATCCGAGAATTCAGAACCCGAGTCTGGAGTTGACGAGGAGATTCGAGACGCCGTACAGCGGCCGCTCTCAAGTGGTCTGCTCGACGGCCATTACGAAAGTCTTCAATAATTCCAACGTTCCGAATTATATTCGATCGTAGAGTCATTAAACGCCCAATTAATTCGAAGGCTTTTCAAAAAAGAAGAAGTCTCCCAAGTCACACGATCCGGGCAATTTTGCTGACGTTTGCATAATTTCTTAATTAGTGAGGTTCCAATTAGAGCTCACGAAGATCTCGTTAGGCCTAAAGATTAATGCAGCGAACGCGGGAGCAATCTTCCCCCAAAGGAATGGGAATGTTGGGGAACACTGTAATAGGAATTGGATCTTACACAGAAATTATTTCGTGTCCAGCCAAAATTGTCAGCTTTTTTTCACCACGTTGCTGCGTTTTCTTATGACGTTTCTACATTTCTATACAGCAGGTGAAAATAGATTGTTACGCTGTCGAAGAATCAGAAACTTATATCATTCAATACTTGATACGGAACTTATGTATGGATCTCGATCGGAGCTGCCAAGTTTTCTTATGACGATGTAGCATTTCCATACAGAAGGTGAAAATAGATTTTTATGCTATCAAAGAATCAGAAGCTCATATCTTTCAATACTTCATACATAACTTACGTAGCTCGGTCGGAGCTCCACGTTATGATGAATTAAATGAGAGAGGTTGAATTCTGCCCAAAAAAATCATGGTGAATTGTGACCGTTTCGATTTATTTGTTTGTCCGCGCTGCCAGGCTGTAAAATCTGTGACATAATTCATTTGGAAATTAGAGAAACGTCAGTTTTCAAATATATTTTATTAAACGTTTCTCATATTAGTGAACTAGATTTCTTACAATACCCCATTTGAACATTGATATTCAGATGTAACAGAACACCAATAGCGTCAGGCCATCGCAAGGGAGCGTCGCAAGACCAAAAGCCGCCCTTAACTCGTCCTTACCTCGTCCCTAACTCGTCCCTAACGGCCTTACGCCTCCCGTGAGCCTGCCATGAGACGGCTTTGAGCAGCTCTGAGTTTCATCCTGCTCATCTAATCATAAAACTCCTGACTCATCACTCGATGAAAACTCCTAATTTCGGGTTTTACGAAGATCCATTTTTGAAATTGATGCCGGATGCGATCAAAGATATTTGATTAGCTTAGAGAAAAGATCTTCAGGCCGATATTTCATTTTGGAAAAATTTATAAAAATGCCGCCAGACGTGAGTTTGACTTAATGAAAAGGAATTGCAGGTTTCTAGGTTCTTTAAAACGAAAAACCTTGTATTTTAAGTTTTCTTATGTTTGCGAACAAAAGAAGTTACATCGCTTTAACCGTCTCTGGAAGATTCTATAGATTGATTAAATAAATAAGGAGGCTTCATCATTCACTACATGGAACTGAGGTGCCTGATTTTATTCTGTGCGTATGCGAATTAATCAACTTGAACATTGAGTCGAAAAATACATTAGGCAGGCTGCAAAAAAACTCGCAACACTGTCAATTAAAGTCCTCTGTGCAGTGGAGAGTAAAGGAAGAGCATGGCATGGTTGAATCTTCTGACAAATGCTAAAACTTGTACAAATGAATACCGCACGTGAAGTTCAAACGATTTGAAGTACGTCTTGAAAACATGAAAACCATCGGCATGCGATTTTATTTTTTATTTTTGAGACTTGAACCCCATGCCGTTGCTTTTCAACCCTTATTCTTAATATTATTTTTTGTGATCTTCCATAATTACAATATTGTAGTCGAAATATGTTTTCAGCTTCGTAGCCTAGTGGGAGTCGAGAAGTAGAAGAGTTGCCCTTCTTCTTCAACTTCTATTGCCCGTTTCTTTTGCTTTCTATAACCATTCATATACCCAAATCTGTTTTTTTGCCATAATGTGATGCCTAGCAATCGCACCACAGAGAAAGGGTTATACCGTGGAGTAGCTTAGTCACTCGGTTTCAGTTACAGATTATAGTCCAACAAAAGTTAGATGAGCAAAAGTCGAGTAGACTAGATACTCACAGATAACATCTTGGCTCAGAAAAAATTAACCAAAAATGAATGTGTAATATTTTCTTAGTAAATTAAGATTTTTGTACTGCAGGTTCAAGTAAATCTATCGCTCGGCTTTCATTCTTCCTATTATACCTAATTAATTTTGACCGGATGAATGTTAAATGAGAATAATTTGGGAAACGATCAGAAACACCATTAAATCTCAGCTACTGTGTAGTAAATTGTAGTTTGAATTACTCGATTAGGAAAAGGAAGAAACATTTGGTACAAAATTAATTATTTTAATATGTTCTTTTATTCGTTGTGAAGTAAACGAACGCTCTGAAAATTTCACTGACTAATTCATTTCATTATTTAAGCAACTTTTCAAGAGCGTTGATGCAGAATCCTCTGGCGTTTTGACCATCTAATCAGCTAACCTAAAAGACCTACTTTAGTTATCTGGACTATAGGTAACTTAGCCTAATGTTATTTCTGTATTCAGCTTGCAGCAAAACTTCCCTTACATTTCTCTAGTGATGACGTAAAAACTTCCCTAACGTTTTTCTAGAGATGAGGTGACTTTCCTTGACAATCATTTCTTCCCTGAATCCGAACACCGTAATTTTTGAGACAGTCGTCTGATCTGACTCGAAATTCAATATTTTCCACGTATAAAACTTTCCAGTTTAGTAAATTTGCTTTAATTAGCGCCACTTTTGTGATGAACGTGAGAAACGGAGTCACGTCTTGTCGTCATGTCACCTACGACACGTCATGTCGTAGGTGACCAAAATGGCGGAGATGCTGCACACCGCTAACCAATAATGTACATTTAAGTTCTTTCAAAATTTGGTATGAGCTTCCTAGACGAGAACGGTCGCAAACTCATAGAAAACTCAATATTCCGAGGGAAAACTTGGTTAACGTGATAGGTTCGACGCTGCAGCTTCAACGACGGAAGCTCGCCTTCGTAGAAGCAAAATTTCGCAGGCGCGTACGTAGAAAAATAAAAGCACTGAGTTGCTATACTTTTGACAAAAGTGGAAGTCAAACGCCCAATTTTTACACACTGTATTGCGGTCATTATCTTCCACAAATACCCGTTTTACGTAGAATATTTATCAAAAATGTATGACGTAAGTTAACAATCAACGGGTCGAGAGAGGTCTTCCAATTTCCGATTAAGTTTTAGCTTTCTACATTCTAAATCCCGTCTGAAAATAAGCACAGTTGAACAAAAAGCCCAACAAGCATGGTATCCAAAATGAGCGTTAAACACCGTGAAGACAAGATTAAGAAAATCTTTGCGAAATCATGCATTACCGAACATCATTATATGCCGAGTGACAAGCACGGTATTCCGAATGACCTGTACCAGGTTCGTAAGTCATCTTTAGGTTCTGGTTCCACTTTTGTGTGTGCACTGTGTATTTTGGTTACAGCATCTATATCACGTACCTTTTTTTAGATGCAGTTCTTAATCCATTTACTGTGTTACTGGATGCTTTGTCAATTTAACTATTTCTAGTGTGGTTATGGAATTTTTCCGTCCGCTTTTTGAATTTTCAGGATTTTTACAACAGATGGGTCAAGTCCCGAAACGTTCTCGTTAACTGGTGTCGTAAACAGTTTCAACAAAATATAAAATAGAAGTATTAAGCAGTCGATAAAAGTTTTCGAATGCTTTAAGAGTAGAGAATGATTTCCAGCATCCTGATATTATAAAAGAGACAACAAAAGAAGTAAAAAATGCGTTACAAATTTCCCTCGTCTGAAAACTTTCGTTCGTAAAATTTACTCAATATTTTACTGCCCCTCTGCTACGCACAAAATTACTTCTAAATTTATTTAATCTAAACAACAAATTTGGGTGGACCCATACTCATGCCTGGGTACATTTGAAGTAGTTGAAACAACGAAAATATTACAACAATTTCGGCGAACATCTCTTTGTTGGATATAACTACTACGGTTCGTAAACATGTTCTAATCTAGAGCTGCAATCTGAATTTGATATCGCAATCTGCTACAAGGTTGCCTAATCAGTCTTTTTTGTGAGTAAAATCCTAAAGTTTGAATTTTTTAATCAAAATTGATCATAAAGAGCACTCAGCATCCATAATTTGACTATAAAGAGCACTCATCATTCATAATTTGCCTGTAAAGAGCACTCAGCATGCATAATTTGATTATAAAAAGTACTCAGCATCCATAATTTGACCATGATCACTCAGCATCCATAATTTTACAATAAAAATCACTCGGCATCCATAATTTGACCATGAAGATCACCCACCATAATTTGACTACAAAAAGCAGGGTAATGAAGAGACTGAAATTATCTGTGCAACTAACATTAATGTACAACGCGAGTTTTTAGTAGACAGCACCCAGCGTTGATGATCTCAATTGCGTGCCGGAAATCATTCCATCTCACGATACCAAAAGGAGTTGAGCTGCGGTTGTACCCGTCGCGCGGAAAATTTCATTCCGTCTGCGAAATCACAAAGATAATGCTACCACCGCGCCTCGTTCAGCTCATGCTCAGTTTGCGTGGGCTTGTAATTAAAATTTTTCTTTCGGAGTTAATCAGCCTCGCATCAAATCTCCTGCATCTCATTCAGTGAGTCTTATTGAAGGCTGCGAGAAAACTCGTTGGTGATTCATAGCCGCCGCTTTGAACGGTTCTCAGACTTATATTCGTGTGCTCGTCTCTGGGGAATCAGCTCTGCTATTCCTTCCTTTAAATCTTGTTTGAAAATCTGAAGAATTTTCTTCGTCGGAAAGGAGGGTACTCGTGTGTGTTTTTTTCTGGTCGAAAAGAAGTATTAAGTTTCGTCAAAGGTGTCACAGGAATCACGAACTGTTCTTAGTTCAAATGGTGTCACAGAACTCGTCTTCACGCGCGAATAAATCAAAGCTATATCTGTTGACAATTAACTAAACATTGATATACTTTCAAATTGTAAATGTACAATCACAGGAATCACAATCTGTACTAAGTTCAAATGGTGTCATAGAAATCGTCTTCACACACAAATAAATCAAAGTTATCACTGCTTACTTTATCAGAAATCCCGCCCGAAAATAAACACAGTCGAACATAAAGCCTAACGAGCATGGTATCCAAAATCGGTAATTTCCGTGAAGACAAGATGAAGAAAAATTTTTGCTAAAGCATGCATTATAGCTAAACCTTGACATACTTTCTAAACGTGAACATACAATCACTAATTAATTACTTTGAGTCAATAGGACATATTTCTTGCGAATGCATCTCGGGCATCTCATCTATCCTAGACGAACTCAGAACATCTCACTGCGCATAAAAAGGATATTTCAAGCAACTCAGAGACGACACTGCCGGCGAACTATTCAGTTGCACGTTCATAAGTTCCTGAGACGCGATCTGTTATCAAATAACAAAGTACGAGAGTTCGCAGCAGGTCTGGTGTCGTAAACAGATATGATCACGCAAGCTTATTTCATTGCCAAGCCAGACCTGAGATTGTCATCGGAGTCATTGTGGGGTACAAGTAAGCAATCGGTCCCCGACGCGGCTTCTCATAAACATCAGCGAGCTCAAATGTGTATGATTTAAGAGCGGCCATTCAATCTCAAAATGATATGAAAGGTAACCAGAGACACAAAGCTCGGCGATGACGTGGATAAGTGGATAGCTTTGAGTTAGGCATCGCTCAGCGACTTCCGTGCCGTTAGCTCTTTGTACATCAGATTGAAGATACCTGCGAGCACTTCTACTTTAAATGCGTTTTCTCTCTTGGAATAATCATGATCAATTTCCTATGAGCTTAGGCGGGGCTCAAAGCGAAATAAAACCTACGGTAGTGCCATTACGGAGTTTTTGATGAGCTTATCAGCATATCACGCTGAGATCTTCCGTGTAAACTCTGTAGTAAAACTCGCCAGTCTCATTACGCTCGCTCTTTGTACCACTGTTCGATGTTATTAAAGTGTCATCCTAAGGCAATTTGTGGCTGCCAGTTGCTGGGTCTGAAGAACACGTTTACTGCAGGAGTCCAGCACGTGTAATATTTCTTTCTTAGTTTACCCTTTGGAGAAAATTCATGTGAAAGCTGAAAATTAGTTGAATTCTTGCGCAACTGATTAATCACTGAGAAAAAATAAAGAAACTTTACTGATTAGCCCCTTAGAAAAGAGAAACTATCGCAACTGATTAATCACTGAAAAAAGCAAACAAATTTTGGATAGCTGTTACATCGATGAGTATATTCGAAATGTTATAAAATTAATTTTCAAACTTCATGATGGATGCACGCGTTGTAGAGTTATTGCAAGACACGTGCTTTGTTGAGCATGACTCTATTGAACACTGCAGTCAAGTATCCATTATTTTATGCCTTCATGATTACTTTTGAAATTTTTGAGCCCTTGCAATGGATTCATCGCTGCAACAAACCCTCTTTCCAACAGCACTAAACCTGAGGAGTGGAGAGGGAATTTCTATTTTCGCCCCGCCCCCTTTTAGTGTTGTGTGATTCTTGAACTGCAAGGACATTTCGATCCCAACCTTGACGATGCAAACAAACTAGAACCCTCAGAGGGCCTCAAATATTGTATCTATTGGAATTAGCACTCTCAGTGAGAAAATGTGTGAGGGCCCGAGCTTAAAGTTGGGTATGCCTTTCTTTAGTTGAAATAAAAGATTTGTTTTGTTGAGGAAAACCTTTTTTCGGTTCACTGCTGTCTTGTCTTTCAGCACCCACTACTTTCTTCTTCAACTGTTATCTTGCTTCATAAACTTCTTTCACAACTTACTGTTTCTATGCCCCTTTTCCATAGATTCAGCGTTCCCTAATCTCTTTACTATATGTACTATATGGTGCCTTCTACCTTCATCGCTTCAGAATGCTTTTTTTTGTTGATAGGGGTTAGGGAGACTTAGACTAACGTCTAATCTAATCTAAGACAACAATGAGGAGATTACCACCTGGATCTCCCTCGTGAGCAGCATTGTTGACCTTTAGTACCAGTTAAGTACGTTCAGGGACCCATCAATTTCAGATGAGTGTTCCGAATGTGTTTAGAGACAGCAATGTACCCTTTCTTGTAATTCTTCTGTCATAACGAGTGTTAGCAGTTTCACTTGATAATAAGTCTTTTGACAGCTTCCTGGAAGTTTTAATTGCCCGTTTCTTACGATGAAAATGAAGCGAACGTTCAACACAAGTAATAACTATTTGAAAGTATGATTTGGTAAAGTAACGTTACCAGAATATTTATTAAAATACCTCCACTCAGTTCCTGAAATTGTTTGTTTACTGCATTCCAGTGAGGGTGGTGACAGCAAATTTGCTAATTGACTCGTTAATATTGAGAAATCTAAGAAATCAAAACGAGAAATCAAATCAAATCGTGGTCTACTACAATTTGGGGCTTTTTCAGGATAAAATGTCAGCCCCAGGAGGATCATAACACTACTAACCCCACATTACCACTATAACCACCACTACCTGAATCCACAACCACCACCACCACACCACCAACACACCACCACCACACCACCTCACCAGGCCACACAACTTTACGACCCCCCAGCAGCCGCAGCACCGCCGCTAGCCTAACAAACCCCGCAGCCTTTAACAAACTCCCTCAGATGCCATATTGAGGTCCTGCCTCCGATGCGCTCCGATCTTCTTTTACTACTCCTACAAGCTTTTCTGAACGTCAATTCAAATCAATTTTTGTCCGCAGCTTTAAAATGAACCAACTAGGTCTAGTGAATTAGGTTAAACATGAATGTACAACTTAGAGTAGCGTTGATGATAGGATGCCTTAGAAGTCACTGAACTTGTTCGGGCCCACAGGTAGCTATACTCGAATGTGATTTTTGTACTTACTAGACTTAATAAACTATCTACTTCTGTCTCGCATAAGGTAAATAAATTATTTAAGTTCAAACATTTTCCCGTGACACGCGACAACCGATGTTTTATTGCTAATCTTTCTTAAATTTTCCCCTAGTTCATAGCAGCATCTAATCTCAAATGATGCCAGTGCTTTTAAAGTGAGAACTGTCAGAAGATTGTGATGTGGTTAAGTAGGTGTGTGAAAGTTCTGAGTTTTTTATAATTCATCAATCCATTTTCCGTGTTCAGCCTCCCAGATTAAAATCATGGAATACACTGGCACAAAAGTCTTGCTCAGCATTCTCATGCGTCACAATTTTTTTACTAGTTAGTTTACTTCATTGAAATCAAGCATGAGAATTTGCTCATCTAGTAAGCTTTTTGACTAATTTTCTTGTTAAGCTGAAATTGTTGCGGCACTTCAACACCTTTCAACGTTTTTTACATGTGTAACCATTTACCGTAAACGTTTTACATGTGTAAGCATTTGCCGTAAACGGTGCATGCAGATTCCTGTGTATAGATATTGTTAGTCGTCTTAATAAGATGAAGATTCGTGTAGATATTGTTAGAGTTCTAAATAACATATTAATGGCGCTATGGCGTCCTTATTTATTCATAAAAGGTCCAGTACACCAACTGATTTCGAACAGGCATGAGTATAGAGTCTAAGTTTTCTAAGCTTTTTATTCATTCATCAACGCAATGGAGGTGGATATATTTGGCCCTGTACAGCCCTATTGAAATTCTGAGCCTTTTACACAGCGTTTTCAGGCTGTTATAGGCCAAGAGATAGTCGTTTTCAAGCAGTAAATTAGCCCTTTTCGGTGAAAATGTCGCTTATTTTAAGCTCTGTTAAACGGCTATTTCTGGGCATCGAAACGGCTAAGGCAACGGCCATTTTGGGCTTCTCTACTACTTGAACGAGGCTAGAGGTTGTCGAAAAAGGCTTGAAAACGACTTTAAACGACCCGAATGAGCCCGAAAACAGCCATTGACTTGACCTATAAAAGGCCATTTGAATGAAGGGCCCTTTTTAAGCCCTAATAGGCCAAGTATAGGTAGGAGTCGGTTCGAAGTCGCGATTTTTGGCCTTTTTGTGCCGTTTTTTGACCTTTTACGACTAATTTACTACCTGAAAAGGGCGATAATTTTCAATTGGGAGAGTGACACCTCGACAACAAAGAAACTGTGAACCTCAACTCTAAAAGTAAACCATACTCTTTTTAAAACGGTTGCTTTCCTGTGCATAAAAAAAGAGGCGAGTTACTGAGTGCAGTTTTACAGTCAATTATTAAGTTACACTATTCTTGCGCAAATCCTGAATGATTTGCAAAAAATTTATCCCAGGTTTTAATCTCACACGATCATTGATTCCAGTTATGTTTTCCTGGGAATAGCTATAGCCTAATATTGTTTTTATATCATCTAATGATGAAAACATACCATGACCAATTGTGAACTCCTGAAAAATTAGTATAGATCAAATTTAAGCATTCGAATTGAACTATTAAAATGCGTTTCCGATGCTCCAACGAATGTAATATCTCTTTACTTGTACACAGTAGCGATGATCTCTGCATGCAACAAAAGTTCCCATTGACTAAATTGTTCTCTTGCCTCCGTAAAGCAGCGCAAGCTGTTCTCCCTCTGTTCTGACAAGAACTGATGGAGGCGAAGCCTAAGTCGCGGTCGCACGTTCGAACAAACAGACGGTTGGTTCCTGATGAATGGAGGGCGAGCCTTCGGACGACGACAAATGCCTCCAGGCTAATAAATCGCACCGTCAGACCTGCCTGGAATTACGCTCTACGTAACAAATGACGAATGGAGGTATATCCCAGTGAGCTAATATTCTATTATTACGCACACAGCTCCACCTTCATTGAGGTGGAGCTGTTATCTTATGAGGCTATTATCTTATGAGGCCTTTTGCAATCGATTACAAACTATTAACGGAGAATTTTCTATTGGAGAAAAAAACGATAGTTCGCATGATGACTTGCTTGAATCAATTTAAAAGCTGTAGACTGTACGCACATCAGCGTCTCCGTTCATTGTATGTGTTTTTTCAGAACGTTAAAATGAAACAATTTTCGTATGATTTTTTTAGTTCAGTTTTTCAGAACACTCCTATGACATTTGCATTCCAAAATAATAATGTGTGAGAGGATTCAATGCATGGAGAGCATGTTTTCTAATGAATATCTATTGATGAGATGGAATTCAACCTGAAACCATAAATTTTCGGACAAAATAAATGTTTTAAACACTTAGAATTACGGAACTGTACGCCTCGCTACTCGGGTGTATAGGACTGTACGTTTCCGCACGCGCGTGTACGTTTAATTTATTTGTGTGTGTGGGTGGGTGAGAACTCTACGTGAGCTATATTTATGCTCAAAAATTAAGTATAAAATATCCTCAGTGCCAAGTTGCTCAACTTTTAGCTGCGCACATTTGACTTGAAGTTCACAATCCCGTGCCTCTATTCTTCCTTCTTCATCCGATTTTCGGGACAGCGTGAAATATTTTATTAGATTGTCCGGAAAGTTATGGAATCCGCGTAAGTTTTTATGGGAGAAATATCCTTTACTTCGCGACAGCCTAGTACTGTCTGGAAGAATATTAAGGACACATAAAGTTTGGAGTCTCGATTGGGGCTCTGCTTTACCCCCCTCTGGTTGTGAGAGGATATGGAAGGCTCTGCTAAAGGAGTATTGGATTCTCCTCCAGGGCTTGGATTCCATTGGCTTCACAGTTTTGCAAAGAAGAATTTCAAAATATTTTAGCCCATTGGCTTTATAGTTTTAAAAACAAGAATTTCAAAATATGTTAGCATGTTGACTTCACAGTTTGGCTAGCGAAAATTTAAAAATATTTTAGCACACTGAGAATATTACCCCATACTTATAGGTGAATACAATGAGCACTGCAAGTTCGCGTGTTTCGTGATAATTGTTTTCGACCGTACGTCAAGCTTGTGGTCATGCAACAGGCATTTCATCATCCAATCGGTCAAGTTTTTGTAGGCAGTTTGAAGAATTATTTCGTGAAACTAAAAACGATCGAAATAGCAATTGATCATTTTCATATTCGATTAGCTTATGTGGATATTCTTAAATATATTTTTTCGAAATTCGATAATTCTAGAATTTGACAACTTTTTTTAACTCTAATGGGCTGTTTTCCAGCGCGATGACAATCAAGGGCCATCGATGCTCCTTTGCACTCTCTTGCCACCTCCAGCTCTGCCAAAGGTACGTTGAAAAATATATTTTTATTCCAATCAAGCCTAATACGTTTTGTAAATTGGTTTTACAAAAGCGTTATAACTAACTCCAGGACGCAATGACGGTTACCCCCGTCCAAATCGGTACCCAATTCCGACACCTGGTACCCATTTCCGACATTTTCACCTTGCTTGTCAATTTCCTTTACGTTCAAGTGATTAGGTCATTTCTACATCTCGCCTTAGCCCAAGAATAAGCGTAAGTAAAATTTTCATTTTATGTGAACCCCTACGCAACTTGAAGGTGAGAACGTAACAACCTATCGTGCTTACGAGTTCTTGACCTACTTAATTATGAAACAAATGAGCTGAGCCTCATCAAAAATTACATTTGTGAACACGCTTTGCGTCGAATTTATTGTTCCTTATGATGATAGCACCGCTTATGGATATTATGTACGCTCTGCTGCAGCGTTCCCATTCGAGTGGAATAGAAACTGAGGTAATGAGCGGAATGATCTTTCATTCAATTCAGAGATAGTCGGGTCGGAAAGCTATGCGACTATTTTTTCTTTGTTTTCTTCATTACGAGCTGACATAAGGAATAGACTAGTTATGAGTTGAAGGATATTGACGCAACAAATGAAAGATAAAGAGATGTGTACCGACTCGCACAAGACAGCGTGCACTAATACTCAACTCACTCACCTCACGTTGAAACCTATACTCCAAGACTACCCTGTATACCACCTAAGACTCGTCTTACCGGTCTGCTGTCCCAAATGTGATTCAATTTGTACCACTTCCTTGTACCACGCACAAGAAAACATGCTCTAATACTCACCTCTCGTTGAAACCTTCACTCCAAACCTACCGCACACCACCTAAAACTCGACTTGCCGGTCTGCTGTCGCATATGTGGACCAATCAGCCAGCTCTCCAAGTCTCGCTCGAAGCCCAATCTTGCAGGTGACAATCACCTCACCAAGCTGGTCCTGAGGCATCACGGCGCACACTCCCACTTGTCGATTGTTGTTTATGACGCGAAAGCCTCATTGGATTCCGATAGGTTTACCAATACTCACAATGCGCCCTAGCCGTTCTTACTCTGCACGCCGGATACTTAATGTGCTTCCAAGAGACAACATTGCTGTACTTGGTCGCATGCAAACAAGGCAAGGCCTGCTCTGGGGTCTGATGTACTGTTCTGTACCACGTACACAACAACGCTACTCTATAGGTACTGAACACTATATATGTACGTGGTACATATATACTGGACATGGTGCTGAAATACTCTTCAATACTAAGTACATAGTAACGCTACTACAGAGTTACTGGATGCATATGGTACATATATACTGAATTACATGGGACGTACATATTGAATGTACATGATGTATAAACTGATGTACATGGTACATATATACTGAATTTGCTGCTGACATACTGTTCAGTACGGCGTACATAGCAACATTACCGTAGAGCATTAGCAGGGAAATGGGTTTTAGGAAGCGCTGTGACAACACTTGAAAATTCGCCGAAGAAAAATGTCGTTCAAAAAAATGACTTGATATGAAAGGAGGGCGTGATAAGAGGGACTGGTTGGGTAATCATTTAGTCTTACGGGACAAAAAATAAATAAACATTTCGCCAATAATGTTGGAGCATGATAATATCATTAAAAAGTACCGCAAGTAAGCAACGGATGCGTCGGTTTTAACGCTTGCATTGATTCGTAACTCACCGCTTGCAGCTGAGGGAATTTTTTTGTAAATCCCTTCAGTGATTATAGTGTAAATAGTAGGCTTAGGTTAGTTTTGTCTATCCATGCTATATATGAAGACTGGTGCCTCAAGGGGAATACTGTTGTGTTAATTCAGCTGTAGGCAGGACTTTGCGGCTTCTATTTTTCGTGCTCATTTTGTTTTTTTTTCCGTTTTCATGCCTTCTTTCCTTTTTTCATTGCCTTCCTTCCTCTTTAATCGCATCCTTCCGTATCTTTTTCAGGGTATCCTGTGCATAGATTCCCCGTTTTTCCCAGTTCTTCCCAAATAGCCCAATCTCTTTACTGTCTTGATATCGCCTCTGTTGTGGTTGGAGAATTTTAAACCAATTGGCAAATTACGATAATAATTTGATTTAAGCTTAGTCAAAGCCAGATAAGGGAACTTTTAAGTTAATTTTTTGCCACTTTGAAAGTTCACTGTTGAAGTAACGTTTCATTGCGGTTGAATCTTAAATTTCAATTTAACTTGCAGCCGTTAACGTATCAGGTTACTGCTTTCTACCCTGAGCACTAGAAAAGATGTTACCTGTGAATTCTACGAGTATACGTCAGAGCGAATTATACCCAAATTGAGGACCATATATGATGTTTCTTATGAATTATATACGTCATAGTGAATTATACGCAAATTGAGCACTAGAAAAAATGTTTCTAGTACTCAATCTAGTAGTAATCTGGTAGTAAGAAATAGATGTAAGTTATAGCGAAATGTAAGCAAAATGTGGTGCAGAAGCGCGCAGGGATCAGAGTAAAGCTGCAGCAGGTTCACAACCAGCAGTTTGCTGCTGCAAATGCTATTGTTTACAAACTCCGTACTTTTATAAATTGTATGCCCCGCAAACTGAGCGCGTCTGCAAAATGTTATTCTCCCTGGAGGAGCATTAATCAAAAAGTTTACATCAAGTATCCTGAGCGATCTATCAACTTGGAGGCTCTTTCGCTGAAATTATAGATTACCTGCCCGGGAATATTGCGGACAGCTCGATGAAGTCCCAGCTCATTTTACGGGTCAATATCGCTGAAACTTCAACTCGAATTCAAGGTAGCATGAAAATTAAGGCGGCTCAATGCAATAAAATAGCATGCTTAGCGAATGTTCAGAGGAACAAATTATACCAAAAAAAGTTTTGAAATCCGGTTAAATGCAATAAAACAGCATGCGTAACGAATGTTCAGAGGAAATTTTACCAGGAGAAGGAATCTCATTTCTGAGTCAAAATCAGCCGCGACGAATTCAGATGTAATCAAGTTTTTTATCAGCACGTGAGAATTTTGACTCTGAAAGCGTTAATTCTTTGCTTAACACCTTGACCGGGACGTAAGCCATTGGAAGCCAAAGACCAGTCGTCACAAACTAAATTTTCAAAAATACTTATTTAAAGCTAAATTAAGGCCACCAATTAATGATTGTTATTTCTAAAATTGCTCACCGCAATTGACTCTAAATTTGAATTGAATAT
Source organism: Morinoia aosen (assembly GCA_030386875.1). Taxonomy (NCBI): domain Eukaryota; kingdom Metazoa; phylum Arthropoda; class Malacostraca; order Amphipoda; family Talitridae; genus Morinoia; species Morinoia aosen. The sequence continues at coordinate 87,340,715 of CM059562.1, read as the reverse complement.
TGTACTTCAGTCAATTGCGGTCATAGTTCAAAAAATTATTCTGCATCACACTAGTCGACAATCCCTCTTCTTCAATCCACCCTATTCCTTAACTTGCAGGGCGTTTGTTAAATAAATATTTTCAGTTACTGAGAGGCGCTAAAACATATTTACTCAATTAGCGTGTCTCTAGAATATTTAATAGCTACACTGCATGTGTGCTCTTGGCTTACAAATTATTTCGGTGACACCGGTGGAAGGGCAGAGCACAGCGAAGCCTCTTGTTGTTACCGTCTGGGCAGCAGCGAACGTCACAACAACACAACTGGCACAAGCATCAACGACATCTAGAATGCAAGTAAACACAGCAACTACCACTGCAATAACGTTATTGGCAACTTAATAGAATGGAATTCAACACAACGACGGCTGCCACTACAATAACGTTATTGGCAACTTGAAAAAATGGAAGTAAACACACCGACGGCTGCACTGCAATAACGTTATTGGCAACTTGATACAATGCTAGTAAACACAACTGGTGCAAGTGCAATAACGTTATTGGCTACCTGATAGAATGGAAGTAAACACAACGACGGCTGCACTGCAATACCGTTATCAGCAACTCGACAAATAACAGCACCAGAACAACAATGGTGTCAGAACAAAGGCCACGTGGAAGCAACGACGCACGGCACTCAATGGGAAATTTTTGCGGGAACATCGGATGGAAAAATTGTGACAGCAGCTCTTCCTACTATGTATGCTTCGCCCACTTTGTTTCTTTCCGTTTTTTTTTTTTTTTCTAGTTTGTAAACTGTGCTCACTTTGCTTCTTTCCGTTTCCGTGTTTTCTTCCTACTATGTAAGCTTTCCCCGCTTCGACTCTTTCCGTTTTCTTGTTTTCATTGCTGTCTCTTATTTTCGTTTTCTCCCACCCTTTTTTCCTAACTTATTATTTCTGATTCCAGTGTATCCTGAGCATAGATTCCACGGGCGTAACAACTCACCAACATCAGTGGCAGTCAGAAAGCAGTGCTGATCGTGAGAATAAAAGTAGTCGGGGGCTGGTACAATGCTTATAGTCACAATAGTCACAATGGCAAATATGTCAGAGTAAGCAAAATGCATCGTGTGTATAAATCAGTATGATGAACTCACAGTCTTAGGTAGTAAGTTCACCACAAAAACTGACTGACCAATAGCCTGAGAGGAAATAAACCAACACCTTCGACAATGGTAACGTCAAGAACATGAACTTTAGAGCCAGAATTACGGGTTGCATTGTAAACAATGTCACACCCAGTGTCCTACCATAGCACTGCGGCTCGCTGCTACCTCCATCCTCTAAGCTGGAGCTGTGTGTCCTAAATTCTAGGCCGCCAGGAGAATTTTCCCTTGCCGATTTACGACTGCTTTTGGTTTGCTGCGTCCGGCGATTTTGTGAGACAGCTCCGTACAATCTTGTTAGCTCTAGTGTTGCTGGTGCTGGCCGCTTGCTCTTAGGGCCTCTTTTGTCGCTACTGCTGTGTTGTATCTGCGCTCTTCTTTGTGGTGCTGCTACAGCGAGAGGTTTACCGTCGTACATCGCCTTCCCAGGTGCGGTTTGAGAAGTACAAATTATGTGTTTATCGCTAAATTAAATGATTGGAAATAAGTATTATCCATTAGATACCTAACCTAACCTCACGCTATAGTACTAGCTAGAGGTAGATCTCATGCTTTAGTGTGGTAGACCTCACGTTATAGCAGCATCCGCTTGATGCTGGTGCTGCATTTCGTTTTATGACTGATTTTTATCCTCCCGTCGTAGATTTTTACACTCGTACTGCCGTAACTACTGAATACTTTGCTTAGTAAACTTGACGTCTCATATTCCTGTCGTAGATATTTATGTTCGTATTGCAGTGACTACTGAATACTTTGCTTAGTAAACCTTATTTTCATACTCCTTCGTAGATCTTTCAGTCCGTACTGCCGTTATTACTGAATGCTTTACTTAGTGTTTTCGTTCGTGAACTTGACGCCACTGTAAGGAACCGGAATTTATTCGGTAATCTTGTGCCAGTCATCGGAGTGAAACTGTTGTGTCCCTCATCTCCAGGCTAGCTCATGGAAATCACGACGTCACTGAAGTGTTCTCATAAGAGATAAATCAAAGGAAATAGATTAAATTAGTACCAATCTAGCGTTGACTTCCTATGGAACGGGGCTGACCATGCAGGCATGAAAACCATACAAAGCAGTGAAAATTTTCTGTCAAATGAGTATACAAATCGGTTACCTGAATTACTTTTGACACGACGGAAAATAAGAATGAAGTCTCGAACTTATCTGGGCCTAGCATTAGCCCTCGTCATTTGATAAAGGTAGTTAAATTGAAAGAATGATGCATTCAGTCATTTTTTGCAATATCATGCAATGGGTTAAGATCCTAAATTTACAGCTGGAGCATATAAGTTACGTAAGCAAAATGTTTCTTCTTGCTATTTTCTTTCTTATATTGATCCGATAAAACACATGGTCGTCAAAAATAGTAAGCTCCAACAAAAGTTTAGCTCAGTGCAGTTCAAAAATCGGTGAAAAAACTCTCCAAATTAGACAATCAGCCAAAACTGTGTGGCGAACAGCCTGGATCTTTCGAGCGCTGTCTCGCTGCAACTCGGACTCTCTTCTTTGAGCGTTTATAGATGAGAATGGAAGCAATAAATAAGCCCAACAAGCATTCATTATAACTCTAGATGTCTTTACAGAACGCATGTGTATTTTTTGAATACCCTCACATGCCATCAAAAAGGCTCTGATAGAATCTTTATAAAGCTTTCTATTTTCTTCCGTTCGATTCATTTAAAACTTGTGCAATTGTGTGGCGTCGTTGTAATGTTGTTACACTTCTAAGCACTCATCAATGATGAGTGTGGTTGATTAAAATCTACACTAAAATTGATGCCAGGGTGAGAGTGTTTTAAAGTCTCCCACACATTGAATTAGAAGCAGAAACTACTCTAAAATCGTGTCAAGAACTCTTGTTCCTGTGTTTGATATACTGCACATTTGGTTTTCAAATGCATAAAGAAGGCAACATTGACGTATTTGAATAGCGGAAATTAAATTCCAAGCCATGTAATCATGAGCATCAGAAAATGACCCATCAGGCTCGAGAATGCGCTTCCAACTGGGATTTAGATAGACCGTGGCATCTTGGGAGGCTTCGCGCTCGGCCTGTCCTCCTAACTATAATCCAATTAAATAAATCCCTCAATTGGATCGCTGGATTCCGGAAATCTCATTGCCTGCGCGGGATTCCATCGTTCCGGAGAACAGAGGAACCGAGCCGATTGGGGACTCGTGTACGTCTGATGTTAATAAGACATCTGAACACTGCGGTGCACAACATGTTGTGGGTACGTCTGATGTTAATAAGACATCTGAACACTGCAGTGCACAACATGTTGTGTGTACGTCTGATGTTAATAAGACATCTGAACACTGCGGTGCACAACATGTTGTGCACCGCTGATGTTAATGAATGGAACTAGTGACGGATGCTTGCTGATACAGACAATCGCTTTGAAGCTTCAATTTGAATTTAGCTGAAAGACTAACTGTCACTGCTGTAAGTTGAATTTTGAAAAACACAAGATGAATTTTACAAGGCACACGCAAGATGAATTTCGTATTCCTTGATTACCGCTGATCAATAAGCTGCAGCTCAGAGCTCCGCTTGTATTTGAAACAAACGCGGAACACACGCACAATTCCAAGTCGTGAAATTATAGTTTGTGTGTTTCACACCGCAACTTCATTGCCAGGTGCGTCTGGGAACTCAGTTGTACTAACCAATGACAATTGGGATTCGAAAGTTTACTAACACGTGCAGCTCTGATGCGACAATAAAAGCACAGAGAATAATTACTGTAGTATTAATACAATTTCAATACTCTTCTGATACATAAACATCGCTGTTTTGCATATAAAGGAGTTGTTCTGCCGGTTTCAGTCCCTGAAATAACCGTGACCAGTCGATAGCTTGAACATTTACCTCAAATTGACCAAATTTTGTTTCATTGATGAATTAAATGATTTTGACAGTGCACCAGCAACCCTCAAGCAATTCTCACGCAGCCGGCAACGCCCATCGCGGCCGTCGTATACAACAGCGTGTACGGCAACAGGGTCGTTGTCAGGCTCATTGCCTCCGTCCCCTGACTGCGCCTGCCGCTAATTTAATCAGTCTGGAGTTGCGTATTCAAAGAATTTACGTTTTCGTAGCGGTGCAGTCGGTAGCGTAAGTTTTGCAGTTGAGTTGGCTATGCTACGCGCTGTTTTTTTTTTTTTTGTCGATAATTCTCAAATTTAAGCAGTTTTCGAATAAAATTAGAGGATTATGTCCCCAAATTTCTGAGCATTCAAAATGGGGATAAGAAAGTGCAAAGAACCTCGATTATCTTATACTACATATGGGTATACATATGCATTATATGTATATATATATTGATTAAAATAACGTTTAATATCTATATATGCTGTACATAGATATTTATTTAACATCAATATATATGATTTGAATGTAAATTTATATTGGCATTACTTTAGAGCTGAAAGCTAGTTTGCGTCATGGCGAGAAAAGTACCTCCTTGAATCAATAATAAGCAGAAAGCGCAGCGAGAGATCTTGTACCCTTTTTTAGTTAAATAATCTTGTCGCAGGATACTTTATCGTACAACAAGCGAGTATGTTCTGAAATAAATTGCGTTCTATAACGTCGTTTGTAGTGCACTTACCACCGTAAGTTGTACGTGGCGCATATACAAACATGTATTTATTGCAATTTAATGCAGGAATTCTGCGAGTCCACCCACATTCTACATACATCGCTCAGCCTATGCTATTTATTTATCAACTAGCTCTGTAGATGAAACTTTGTTCGAATATTTCAAGTTTCATTTTTATCCTGCCTGAAATAATGATTGTTCGAACGCTTCAAGTTTCATTTTTATGTTAACTAAAATAATGGTTTCCCCAATACTTCAAGTTTCATTTTTATTGTGCCTAAAATAATGGTTGTCTCAACACTTCTTGTTCAACGCTTCAAGTTTCATTTTTATCCTGCCTAATAAAATCGCCGTCCGAGTAGATCATGTTCATTTTATCCTACCCAAAATAATGGGCAGGTTTCTCTCTAACTCCACCTATTTTCAGAGACAATAATAAGGGGACCACAGCGAGCAAAACGTCTCCAAAGGCGGAGGTCGGCAGCAGCGGCAGCGCCAATTAGACCCAGAAATGGTGTGTCCCAATACGTTTTATCGACGCTCTCACGCGCCCTCTGGGACCAACAATAACGCATAGGCGCTCTAATGGGGAGAGGGTCAACGATGGACCGGCGGTCTCCAGTAATGCTCAAAGTAACGGCCTACTTTTTTGTCGCTCGTCGTAGATAGTCTGTTGATAAGGTTTTTTGACGTTCGTCAAACATAGAAAGTCTTTTGATAAGGTTTTTTGTCACTCATCATAAATAGAAAGTCTATAGATAAGGTTTTTTGCCGCTCGTCGTGTACAGAAAGTCGATTGATAAGGTTTTTTGTCACTCGTCATGTATAAAAAGTCTGTTGAAAAGTTTTTTACCGGTCGTCATATACAGAAAGTCTGTTGATGAGGTTTTTTTGTCGCTCGTCGTGTACAGAAAGTCGATTGATAAGGGTTTTTGCTACTCTCAAACATAGAATTACTTGTTAGGCAGAGCCCCTTCATCCAGTAATTTTAAATTAAAACGTTTATTAGCGTTGTAGAAGGCTGTATCCCCATAAAGGATTACTTTTGTATCTCTGAAAATTAGCGATCACTGTATATGTGAATAAGGTGATTTTAAAATGAAAACGTTTATTAGTGTTGTAAGATGGCCGTTTTCCTCAGAGGTTACAACTGTTGTACCCATGGAAATTAGCGATCATTGTTTGAACTTTTTTTTCCATGGAAATTAGGGGTCATTGTTTGAACTTTTGGTACCTATGGAAATTAGCGATCATTGTTTGAACTTTGGTATCCAAGGATACTAGGGACCATTTTTTAAACTTTGGATCTATGAAAATTAGCGATCACTGTTTTAAATTGTTGTAACTATCGAAATTAGCGCTCTCAGAGGGTAAATGTAAGATCCCGAGCTGAAGGTTATGGATGCCTTACTTATGTTGATATAGGATAAGTAATTATTTTGTTGAGGCACGTCTTTTTTCGGTTCAATGTTGTCTTATTTTTCAGTGCCTGCTACTTTCTTCCTCAATTATTATCTCATTCCATAAACTCACTTCGTAACTTGCTGTTCCAATGCTCAGGGGATCTAGTGTGGGAATATACATTGTGCACAGTTTCCCCGTTTCTTCTAACTCCAAATCAAATTGTGTTTTCCTCTTTCCTCTCTTCGGAACACTTTTGTTGTGCTTATAATTATAATCTGATTATAATATAAAAATCTTATAATTATAATCTAAATTATAATCTGATCTAATCAGTATGATGATATTGTCCTCTTTTTGCTCATGTCAGTTTTGCATTATTAACTTTTTTAACAAACGCACATTAACTTTGGTTACATATGCATGCATAGACTGATGCGTCGTCACGGACCCTGTGTTGCTTCAACTCGCAATTTCCACGAATACAAATTCGAAACTATTTAAACTTTTCATCTGTACCTGTGAACTCTCCTGACAAAATCATAGCCTCATGATCGTGAAGGAAAAATATTAATGAGTGTTATTATTATTATTATAATCATTAATATACCTAATGATTTCCACTCGTGAAATTTCATGTTTAATCATTACGAGACAAAAAGAATTTGTCATTTTATTGTAGAAGGATGTCGTGAAAAAATACTTACACGGACGAGAACTATAGCTCACTACGATTTGTACATATATGTACAAAGACGCTCTACAATATTGATGTACGACACTGTGCGCACATCAAACATATCCCAGTGGTAACTGTAGCTATGAAAAGCACGTGACCTGCATGTAGCACTCCTGGGCCGATGATTGGCTGGCGTTGATTGCTTCTCGACCAATTAGGGAGCTTGTGCTTCGCTGGACATTGGCAAAGAGCTCAATTTCAGAGCATAAATTTTTAGGTTCAGTTATTATACGTAAAGCTAAATCGTATTTTTTGTAAAGGTAGACTTCCTTGGACATTAATTCCGATGCAACATCGCTCGCAGCAAACTCTACACAATCTGATTAACATCTTCATCCGATTGAGAAAAGGAATGCATAAAAGTTAAATGGAGAATAATCTTTCTCATAAAACAACTTTATTAATTGACTTGATAGTGATGGTTTTGTGTGCCATTAAAAATTTAGTTACTATTAACGTTTGATCAACTGTGATTTTTACCAGAAAAATCACATTATTCTCAATTATTAACGCAATGTATTCCTATGTAGGAATGACATTATTTCTAAATTATAATAAACAGCTTTGACAAAGCCCTTGCCCGTAAATTACGAGCTCGAGCGTAGAACTAATAAGAACGGCACCAGGTGGCGTTGCTGCCAGAGCGGTGAATTGCTACCCACAGTAGCGCTTCCTCCATCAAACATTCCAAGTTGGGCATAGACAGATTTTTACCTCAACATCCTGTACGATTGTCTCCCAAACAATGAAGCGTCTGCCTTTGGAAGAAAATCGCTCTCAAGTTTCTCCGCGTAAAGTTTTCACATTTAGTGATTAAAGGGCATTCAAGACGAAGACTTTCAATGACAATAGTTCGGTTCTTCGAGCAGGAAGACATTGTATTTCTATGACGAAAGTTGGCAGTCCTCAATAGGGAAGACGAAACGTCGGTGCGGGCTAATCAGGTGAGTGGAGGTACCAGGTTTGAAAAGCCTAAGTCTTGGTTGATCTGTCGTACAAACCTGTTTTTGAATTTGCTCTGCGTTACGACATTTTATTTTACGATTTTTTAAGCTTAGAGAATGTTTTCGATTGATGATACATAGGTGAACTTCGGTCAAGTCTTGGTTGATCCGCAACGCAAAATCATTACTGAATTTACACTGCATTCTGACATTAAGTTTTGCAATTTTTCTAACTTAGAGCATGTTTTCCATTGATGGTACACAGATGAACTTTTGCCAAGTCATGGTTGATCTATCCCACAAACCTGTTTTTGAATGTACGTGCGGTACGACATTACGTTTTACGATTTTTTTAACTTAAAGCCTGTTTTCAATTGATGATACTCAAATGAACTTTTGCCAAGTCATGGTTGATCTGTCCCACAAACCTGTTTTTGAATTTACACTGCGTTACGACATTACGTTTTCCGATTTTTTTTACTTATACGTGATACACAGATGAACTTCTGCGCCTCACTTGAGAAGTTCTCAGTACCACACTCCACAGGCAGGATAGATTTTAGCTGAGCACAACGCGGGTCTAATCAAGTAAGAGTGTTGGGTTCGACCATGCAGAGATGTCCGAGCAAGTGCTGTGTGATAGGTTGGCGTTGGTCACGTGATGGTCGTCAACACCGCCAGCCGCTGAGCTCTTAGCTAAATGATTTTCTAGCTTTTGTGCTCGTGGGACTACTGAGAGAAGCGGTATGTAAAAGGAAAAGTCCGCACCCGCCTTTGTATGAATACCACAACGAGCAGTGTGAAAGAAATTACAGTATTTCCATCTCTTTCGATATGCATGTGTGACGCTCTAATTGTGAGCTCTAGGAAAATATGAGACTGTTTTGATGTTCATGAGTGTAAAGCGTGGGAATATTCATTTCCCATCATAATATTATTTGTTTAGCCATGAAACTATCTCACACGTAGCAGTTTGTTAGAGCAAGTTCGAACATTTCTGCTAAGTACCACGATGATAAATTTTAAAATGAGTTAATTTTTAATTATTCAGGTTTTTAAAAGTTAGAGGTAGAGAAAATAGCCACCATTGGTTGTGCGCACAATTTTGAAAACAGCTCACGAAGATACTTAAATGTCAGTTTTAAATTCCGTAGACTTTATGCATAAACTCTACATTATGTTAGTTCGCTCTTCGAACAAAAGACCTTTTATTAACGAATTTTTTGCATAATTTTGATGCTCAGAAGAAACCTGTAATTTATATATAGGTTGTGTTGTGTACTCTTCATAAACTGGAGCTCTTAAGCTGAGACTTTGACCATCCTCCTTTTAATATCAAAGTATAGTCAAGAGTCAGGGCACAGTGACCCCTTAGGAGGAAGCAACTGTTGTATTTAAGGGAATCGTGCGGTTAAAAGAGAAATTCGATGTCCTGCTTTAGTTGAAAAATAGGTAGGCCTACTTTTTTTAATAATGCGAGTATTTTGTTTTGCCTAGGACCAAGATTCAATGGTGTAATTTTTTCATCCTCTATTAATTTATTTTTCAACTTTTCAACTTTGCGCAATTGTTCTAGTTCAACACGTGTTGAGATATGAAGATCCTCACTTATCATTTCCACTGAAATGAACACTCAAATACTAAATTCGGCAGCTGTCAGTCTTTATAAGGGAACGTTTCGATGTTTCAGATATCATCTTCAGGCATCAAAATACTCAAGAAACACCAAGCCACATTGATAAAATTATGCAGATCTAAAACCTGAGCTACATCAGCCTGTATAAAATATTGGTAATCACAAAGCAAGATGACTAGATAGGACATATTTGCTGAACATGGATAAATTTACAGGTGCCTACTTGTGAGTATAGCTCACCAGGTATTTCTACGTAAACGGCCCCAGAGATAGAGAAATAGACGAACTTGCAGAGGTTCTAAACATCTAAGACACAGTCCTAAAAAACAATTTTGGAGGAAAAAATTATTTGTATTTTCATTGAGAGTTGGGTCAAGTTTATGAATATGCAAACGCTTTTATTATTTGAATATGCTTTTTTTACATTATACAAAAATTTGTTTTGCATACAGATCTTCATTTGACGGCTTACAGCTATGGTTTTAACACGGAAATGATTAAAAGTAAAACCCTGATATTTGTGCGCGGTTAAATCTTTCCTTCAGGGTCATCCTAGTCATGCCAATGCAACATTTATTGAGAGACTTACAGTCATTTCTGCTACACTCGAACTGATATATCACAATGTTTCTATCTATAGGTCACTACCCTGGATCTTGAAATAATGTTTCTAACTGGGAGGTCACCGACTTTGAAATGTTTGTAGTACACAAGAACCTTATTTGCATTACCTGAATTTACAAAGATACTTAAATATTAGTTTTAAAGTCCGTAGACTTTCAGCATGAAATCTACACTTTGTTCGGTCCTCGATAAAACCTCTTTCCTTAACATATTTCAAAGTAACTCCTCACAATCTGTACTGCCAAAGCTCCTTTTTACATATTGATGGTAGTTTGTTCCAACAGGTTGATGGAGTGGCTATGGGTTCTCCTTTAGGACCCACGTTGCTAACTTGGACCTGCCATACGTGTATGATATATATTTTCGTTGAAATAGAGACCGTAGAGCAGTTGGAGATGTTGAGACATTTGATGACTGATAATTCGGTGTTACGTTTAACGTATGAGCTGGGTGTTCATGGGAAGCTGCCATTTCTAAATGTTTTAGTTGAAGCTTCACAGGGTTCTTTTTTCACATCTGTGCTCCTATGTACTGCCCTTTCATGCTGGTCAAACCATAAACTGTGATTGTGATGCACCGCAAGTGTACGAAGAGGTCGTTTTTCATACCTTAATAATAGAGCTTATCTAGTGTGCAGGACTGGGATGGTTTTCATTCAGAAATGCTAAGAGCTAAACGTTTGCCAGTTAATAAGAATTTATCCACTACTCTTATTGATAAAACTATTGATAACAGAATTTTGAATCATGACCATAATCCGGGGCTTAATTCGCGGAACACAAATATATTTTATGGGAATCAATTGCACAACGAGATAAATTATGATACCTAATATGTAATGATAAGTGAGTTTCTTCGTATTTTAACACATATATTAATTTCTTATCCAACTTTAATCAAATTATATGGAGTATTTAAAATATATTTCTTTCTATGAGCAAGGTGTGGGGATGTACCTTGTGCATAGATTCCCCGTTCCCTTAATTCTAAACTAATTGTTACCTTCCTCCATCCTCGCTTGGGAACACCTTTATTGCGGTTAGGGATGTTTTAGCTTACTAGTAATCTAACCCAGTACATAGCGAACAGCATAATGACAATACTTCATTACTTTATGACCTATGCGCAGGATGTGGAGACTCACCATGTGCATAGGTTCCCCGTTTTAAGTCCCTACTCAATGGCCCATCTCTCCGCTTTCTTGAGATCGCCGCCTTGGTTGTTTCTAATGAGTCTGAAACTAAGGAGCATGATGATAATGTAAATGATTTTCCCAATCGGGCTTCCTTTGTGTCGCCATTATGCGAAAAATAATTTTTGTGTTCGGTCATCTTCTGAACATGTTAACTCCTATTCGTGCACACTAAGTTCTCTCCTATATAAGCACGGGGAAAGAATAAATTTATATTACAGAGCAGTCAACCTAGAGCTTTATATCGACCACGATTGTATTTATCAGCCATTTTTTTATATATATCAACCAGTCGCCATCGCATAATAGTTAACGTGACCTACCAACACATATTGTACCAAATGTTTCAACATCTGGCACCAGAATTATTACGATTCGTCCCCGAAAAAAAATTTGAGTGTGATATTTTTCGTGCATTACCATCATTACACTGATTATATTTTCCTTTTCCACTTCTCCTCAGAGATATATAACCATTGTATCTATGGGAATGATCACCCACAGGGGTAAAATGTGTGGTCCTTAGCTGAAAGTTAGGTAGGCCTTCTTTTTATTAAAAAAAAGGCTTATGTTAGTTGAGGACCACATTTTTTCGGTCCCCTGCTGTCCTTTTTTCTGCACCTACTATTTTCTTCTTCAACTGTTATATTGTTTCAAGAACTTTTTTCTCAACTTACTGTTTCTATGTCCCTTCTGCATAGATTCCGCGTTCCCTTAACTCCATACTAAATAGTGCCTTCCTCCTTCCTCTCTTTGAATAGCCTTTGTGGCGGATATGCATGGAGGCTTAAACTAACTAACAATCTAATCTAATTCTTCTTCATTTTATACCCGAACGTATTATAACATTAACGACCTTTTTCAATTTAGTTCAAAGACTCATTTTATGTCCCACAATAATGCTTAGATAAAATCATTGGCACTCGACTGTTTAGATAATGTCTATCTTTTTTCTTTCAATTCATGCAGCAGCTGCTCATTATGTGCTTAAGTTTATTCAAAAATTTACAATTCTGTACGCAGTAAATCAGCGTAAAATTGATGTCTTACTAAGCCTCTTCCCTTATTGTGACCTTATCGCCTAGACCAAAATACATGTTCGTCGATAGTTATATAATTTAACTTTGTTAGACGAATTTAATTTTTTATGCATATCCCTTGAGATATCATTAAGCACATCCGAAAGTAAGCTAAACTTTGTTCTGATGCTTAAAAAAATTTTCCTAAATTATGAGAGACATTTCTAAATTATGAGAGACATTATGAGAGACAAACCGCTGTGCTCTCCGTGGCACAGTGGTTAAGGGATCAGCCTTGTATGTTGGAGACGAGGGTTCGTATCCCGGCGCTGGCGCGGATATTTTCCCCGTTGGGTATAAGGGAAAGCTCAAGCACAATACCCCACTCAACCCAGGTGTCGGAAATGGGTACCGGCTTTACGGGGGAGTCGTCATGGTGTCCTATATATAGGGTTAGCTATAAGACATTTGAAAAACCAATCCTTAAGATCATATGTATCAGGCTTGATTGGAAATAAAGCATCCCAAAGATATCGATGTTTGTTTTGTTTTTTCACTGCCAATTCTACTCCGGTCTGGGAATGTCAGTCAAACTTTGACTTGTGGTCTCATCCTTATATATTTCATGCATGTTCTCATCTCCAGGAGCATGAAATTAAATCCTTAAAAATAGCGAATAAAGGATGTTTTATTCCTATCAATCGAGCTTGATACACATATTGAAAATTAGTTTTTCAAATGCCTCGTAACTAACACCAAGACGCAATGACGGTCACCCCCGGTCAAGCCGGTACCCATTTCCGACATCTTGGTAGAGTGGGGCATTGTAGCTGAGTTCTCCCTTTTCTCAACGGAGAGAAACACCGGGTGGCAGTGCCAGGATTCGAACTGCCGACACCTTCCCGTAAAGGGCGCGTTCTTAATCACTCGGTCGCCGTAAAAACAAACATCGGCATCTTTGGGAGGCTTTATTTCTAATCAAGCCTGATACATATGATCTTAGCATTGTTTTTTCAAATGTCTTATAACTAACACTATATATATATAGGACACCATGACGGTTCCCCCGTAAAGCCGTTACCCATTTCCGACACCTGGATTGAGTGGGGTATTGTGCTCGAGCTTTCCTTATACCCATCGGGGAAAATATCCGCACCAGCGCCGGGATACGAACCCTCGTCTCCAACACACAAGGCCGATCCCTTAACCACTGTGCCCCCGAAAGTAACCACTATCCATCGTGCAATGAGAAACACCGCTCAACGCTCAACGGATATTTGATTTTCTTCTATCTATATCCACTCTAGAATTAACATAAAAATACTTCCCACGGCTGTCAAACTTATACTTCATTCCCGAACTCCTTTCAACTTATTGTTGAAAATCCATTTTGCAAACAATGACCCGCAGAGATTTTCCTTCCCAACAACAGTAGCTTAAACATAACCTTACATTTATTGTCTACTGGTTTCTATAGAACACAGGACTTTGAAGAAAAGTAATGAACCCAAGAGCAATCGGTCGAGTATTGTGATATTGTTCTACAGCACATGAATTCGCAGAATTGCTCTCATTGGCTACTCTCATTGGCTAGTGCTGCATTTTATCTCAAGAGACAGTGTTTTTCAATTGGGGTATAATTTTATAAAATAGGTAACACCTCTTCGCTAACTTAAGGTTAGGAAAAAATGTATATTACCTAAACATTATAATCTCTCAGTATGTTTCTGCGTCATATGAAGCCTAAATGTTACATTATGATGTTGTATCTCTTAAAAAAATAGGAACAGATAACTTTTAAAAAAATTGGCTGTCTGTACACCGTATGTTGGTTGATATTTTATTGTTGAAAAAGTATTTTATTTGCTCTAATTATTAGGGAGTGAACAAAGAAGCTGTAACGTAAGCGGAAACGGACGTCAACTAACGAAGCATTGTTGTTGAAATTTCTGCGATGTTTCAAAGATTAATACAGATTCATTATGTTGCAGCCTCTCACATTTTTCTGATAAAAATTTTCATTTAATGTGAAATTTAAGAGCATGATTAAAGTTTTTTGATGGGTTAGGAGCCTATACGCTGTAATTTCTTTCTCAAACCAGTGGATGTTCGCATTTGTCAGGTAGGCAACTTTAACATTAATATGGTTTACTGAGCATTGTTTGATATAGTTTGTTTGAATCCAGAAATCATAACTTTCATGTTTTTTATCAGGACTTCTTTGATTTCATGAAAGATTTTATAATTTTTAGTAAACCTAAACTCCAAGTTTTTGTCATTTAGTATGATACCAATGATTATTTTGTTTCATAATTTTTTGATTAAGTTTTTTCAAAAAGTGTGAGTGTTGTTGTTGTTGTTTCTGGTTTATTGGTCACCTTGTAGATCAGGAATGAATTGTAAACTCCAAAGTTTCATTTTAAATTATAGTCTGTTTTATTGTAGCTAGTCATAATTAAGCACTTATAGAGCCAAATGTAGTCCTGACTCCTGACTTTTATGTTGTAGTCATATATGGTATCACTTCAACATTCTCCTAAGTAACCTAGGCTGGGGTTTTCAAGGCTCTCAAGTAAACTAGTAAAATATCCATATTTTGTATGATGGGTTCCGTATTCCATGAAATAATTATTGTTATGATTGTTAATTATGCATTGATATATAACTTAGAATTTATTTTTACATTTTTGCCTTGCAATTAATTGTGTATAAGTTAGCATTATTAAAATGTTTGTGTCAAATGTGCTTTTGTTTTGATTTTTCCTTATTATCTCGTCATTTTTAAATTTATATGTTACTATTTGCTCCTTCTGATTAACAATGTGATAGTTCAAGTCAAAGATGCCATTGACTATTCATTGAGTCAGAGATGCAGTTGAATATTCTTCATAAAATTATCTTATCTATAAAATTTGGCTCAGTAAGATGTGATGACCATGTCTTTATTATATTCTGAATTCTTACAGCAGTTCACCGTCATTATTGAAGAAATTATTTTACTTAGCTATTTGATAACTTGGGAGCATCAAATTAGATATATAATTTGTGTTTTTTATAGCTCCAATTAGGCTAGGTGTAAAATTCAGATACGTTTAGTTAGAAAAGTGATGAACTTTGAAATGCTGTTCTAAATGATCGTGTCCTGGTAAAGTAAAGCAGTCCTAATTATCCCATGCTTTGCTTTATCACAGATGCTCGAGTCACCAGTTCGTGTGATCCGAGGAGGCCAGGATGCACCCAGAGGGCTGGAAGTCACCCAGCAAAACCTCAAGAACAAGCTTGCTTCCTCTCCAGAGCTCAGCAGGTGCTTATATTAACTGTTGTTTCTACTTACCTTAGTCCTGCAGCCTAATCAAAAATTTATATAAAATTTTAAGCTTTCAGTGAAACTTTCATTAATAAGTAAATTTTAGTGTTATCAAGAAATGATGCCATTACCAAATGACACTAAGAGGATGAGTTCAAAATTTAGATGCAGTTTCAGCATTGAAATATACCCAAATTTTTCTTTCAGCTCATTCAGGTAGGTGGTTGATAATTCTTCAGGAAAGTGGACAGCTTCTGAGAATGCTCAGAAATTCACGATGTGCTAGAGCTCTAAAGCTACCATGCATAGTTCATGCACAAGTTTCAGTTTTTTTATGCCAATCCTGAAATATCAATTGTAAGTTAATGCTGTAGTAACTAATATTTATGATTTTTATTTCATCTCTTTATCTCATTTTTTGGAGTTACTGAAAAAAATAGGAAACTAAATGATATTGATAAAAAGCAAAAGATGGTTATAATTCTTTGTAACTAGTAATTGATTCTGATGCATTGTACATATACATGCTTTCCTCAATTTCAGACTAACCCATTGAATTCAACAATTGCATTGAATTTTTTGCCCCCAATGCACTTCTGCTGTTCTCAGATGCATTATTGTTGTTCTTCAATGTCTTCCTACATCTCTCTTGTATGACATTTGTGCCCATTTATTTTAATTCATATGGACTTTTCCCTCTTATGTATCTTTTACTTCCACTTTCACCTTAATCTTTTTCATTTTAAACTCTTTTATTCTGATGTTAATGTTCTGTTATTCCAGTGTTAATGTTTAGTTAATGATGATGATTCTAATTTTCTGTTATTCCAATGCAGCTCTGCAGAGGAGCTTGCAGCTGCCCAGAGCGCATGGGAGGCAGTGCAGTGCGTGGAGCCCACATCAGGGGGAGGCATCAGTGGCAGCACCCGCAGAGGCACAGACTCCACCGACACGGTAGACAAGAAGCCTGTGGCTCCCTGCACCCCCTCTCAGTCCTCTACCCCCTCCATCATCGGCACTGCGTCCAACACCAAGAGCAGGTCGTCCGCCACTCATTGCTCCTCGTCCAGACACAGCTTGCAGGATCAGTATGAAGAGCCTCTTGAAGACCAGTTCCAGCTCATCACTCTTCAGGTGAGGTTTGGTGCAATTATAGCGTGAGGTCCACTGCCATTTGTTGCCTACTCAGGTGCAGTTTGAGATGTACAAATTAAGTGTTCATTGCTATATTAAATGTATGGTAATAAGTTATATCCATTAGTTACCTCAACTTATGCTATAGTACTAGCTAGAAGTAGGTATCATGCTATAGGATGACCTAGTGTTCTTATTTCTGCTGTATAGTGGGACGTTCATTTGGTGACGTGGTTAACTCAGTTCTGTAATATGTATTTCACTGGTGAAAATTTGTTTTTGTTGACCCAGTTTTATCTCTTCCCTGGGAATACCTTATATTTTTCACTTGATCTTGGTTAAAGAGTCAGCATAAAGGGTATGAAAGCTTATATTATAAGACGGAGTTCCCAGCTAGATTCAAATAGCTCTGTTGTTCAGCGGTGGTGTGTGATTTATGCACGCACATGATCTTGTGCTTATAACTTACAATGTAAATATTTTACACCAACTGAAGAGTTGATTAGTTCACAAGTGCTTTTAGGGTGTATCACACATTTTGACTTATAAATTACAAATGTTAGCATATTAATGTATGTACTAGAAATGCAACCAATTTGAAAAGCTCCTCTCATGTTTATGGTATAGGTATTTACTGTTGTTACCAAACTTTGTCTACAATCTGATGACATGCAGCACACACTATAATGGAACAGCAAGGACAATGAAAATATTTATTCCTCATGCACAGGATGGAACGGACTCCAAGTATGAGCATCACATCAGCCAGCCCGGCTGGTCCCCTCACCACAAGCCCTACCCTGCCCAGGCAGACGGGCCGCTCCTGCAGGGCCAGAGAGACATGCCCGTGCACGGCCTGCCATTCATGGAGCACCCGAGGCAGGCGGTGCCGTCTCCCCTCAATGGGTCCCTGGCTAACCTGGGCCCTCGTGTCACTCCCACCATAGACTTCGAGGAGGCCTGGCAGTTCTTCCTGAGGCAGGACATGAGTCATGTCAAGGTGAGGCTGGCTATGTTTGCTGTAAAAGCTGTTCTTGGTTATCTCAAGCAGAGGCCTGCCTTGGTTATTTGCAGTAAGCACTGGCTTTGGTTATCTGTTGTAGATGCTGGGCTTGGCAATATTTAATTTAGATTGGCCTAAGTCATTTCATGTATTAGTATGCCAAAAAATTTGAAACCAAGTAGACCATGTCCACCATTTATATTACTGATTAAGTAGCAAGTGATAGTAAAGAGCTCGAGATTAGGATGAATAATGTAAAGATAGTTGTGTATGCATGTTGTTGAAAAGTGTAAAGTGTATTTGTTGTTGAAAAGTGTATGCATGTTGTTGAAAAGTGTAAAGTGTATTTGTTGTTGAAAAGTGTATGCATGTTGTTGAAAAGTGTAAAGTGTATTTGTTGTTGAAAAGTGTATGCATGTTGTTGAAAAGTGTATTAGTGAATGTCAAATAAGTTAAAATTATACCATCTAATGGTATATGGAAGCGGTAAACTAAAGTGAAGAATATAATGATGTGTGATTTTGTGGTAATAGAAATGAGCTTCCTTGTTTTGTCACTTATAGTGAAACATTTGAGTTCAGGTCGAATTTGTTACTTCTGAACCATGATTCTTTTGGATCAGCATTTGCTTTACTTCGAATATTGCTAAATAAAATTTTCCACTTCAGTAGACAAGTATAAATAGTTTTCCCCTAAACATAAAAATTTTGAATAAATTCTTTGTCATAGCAATAGGATGCTGATTTCCTTGGAGCGATGTTGATCCAGACCCATTAGGGCACTTAGGTGTCTTTACAGAGCTGTGAACAGAGTATTTTTGGTTAGTTGGGCGAGTCTATTCTTATACTAAGGGAACTGGCACGGGCGAGTCTATTCTTATACTAAGGGAACTGGCAACCCATGACAGATGCTATTAGGGCATTTAAGCTGTAGATTGACCTTTATAACTTCTGGTTTTTTTTACTGATCTAGCTTCTTTCCGTTTTTATGCTGTCTTTTTTCCTCTCTTATATCCTAAATTTGATGTATCTACATTCTACACGAAGGGTATTCTGAGAAGAAACAAGCTTTTAGCATAAATTCTCCATCTAGAACAGTCCATGCTGAATGGTCTTTTCTCTTTACTCTCTTAGATCAACTTGTAGTGGCCACGAAGTCTTTGACTTACTAATGTTATAATACTAGTTACTTAATGTTAGTCATTTAGCAAATTAAAAAAGCTTGTAGATTTGATTATGGGAAATCCAATTTTCTAATGGAAAAATGTCATGACCTTTGGCCATTTTGTCTCCCAACTAAGCTGCCAGTGGTATGGAAGACGATGACTTCATTGTTCTCAAAGTTTTGTAGTTGAGGGACTCAACATTTACGGTGTTTTTCGTGATTAGAATCTTGCATTCAACAGTTTTGCTGTCATTTTCATGTAAATATTATCTTTAAATACTACAGAATATTTAGAATTTGACATTCAACTATTTCACTATCATTTGCATGTAAATAACCTCATAGTTTAGGGAGTTTGTTTAAGGTTACGCATCCAATAATTTCACTGTCATTTGCATTTAAAAAACCTCTTCAAGTACAACAAAAGTGGTTACATTGGGCAGGGGAGCATCAGGCCCACAGTAGAGAAACGAGGCGTGCCGGGGCTGCTGCGAGGCTTGTTTGGACCACGGAGGCTGAAGCCTGAGCTGGTGGCAGAGCGGGACCTGGTGTTCTGCATAGCCCAGTGTCCGCTGAGCAACAGCGAGCCCCTCCACCTGCAGATGCTGCAGACCATCTACCGCGCCCTCACCGGCACACGCACCGACTGCCCTCGCTATGGTCCCCATTGGGACATCATTGGTTTCCAGGTAGGCTGTGGCTATGTCTCTTGCAGGCTGTCATGGACGAGGCTTTGGTGCTCGTGACCTGCTTCTGTCATAGACAAGGCTTCAGTGTTCTCTCTTTATTCCCTGTAGTCTGCTTTTTTTTGTCATGTTCTGTGGTGAGGGCTGGAACCTTGTAAAATTCTAATCATAATGTAAACTTGAAACTTTGTGGCTGTTGGATTTGTGGAATGTTTTATTTTGTGCTGAAAATGAGAACTGAACCTATGGACCTATTTCCACAATTCCTGCACTGTGAAGTCAAGAGAAACAAGTGTAATAATATTGGTTATGGTGGTCTCATGGGAGCATTAACACGTTCACTGCCTTTCTGTGTGGTTAACGGTTGGTTTGGTTAGGTTGTAAGTAGCGGAATATGGAAATTGATTTTCCAGCTTAAAAAAAATTTAATTCTTCCTAGTGAATATGAAAAATACAATTGCATGATAATATGTCACCTCGTATGATAGCAAATATTTTTATAGAATGTCGCAAAACAGATAAAATGTCGTGCATTTTTACCGGTACATTAATGGGTAATTTACCTGTCGGTACACATGTGGCCCAATACGCAGTGAACGTGTTAATGGAAACATACTTGTAGGACACACTTTTCTAGAGAGTAAGCATCTGTTGTTGATCAGTGATATATTTTTATTCACTTGGAGTGCAACACGTAGTATGATTTCTGAAGTCTGCATGTTTTTAATCTAGTTATGAACTGACTCAGAACATGCCTGCTTAATGGGAATTTTTTCAAAATTATTAAAGTTGTTTTGTAAATTTATAAATTAATAATTGTTAGTGGTTGAGTTCAGTGGATTGCACCAGGACAATTCATCAAGTTACTCTTGATATTTTTATTTTCTTTGATCTTTTCTAAAAATTCAAGTTATGCACATGTGATTGAGCCGCATCATTAGCTAGAAATGGAGCCACGTACCAAAAGCTCAATGACCACTTGTGCCTTGTATTATACTCAATGACCACTTTGTAGTATATATCTGAAATAGTTCACATTTAATGTTATTACAGATCAGATAACCTAAATGTTGATATACCTCATATTTAATATTATTACAGGTAACATAGTGTAAAAGTTGGCATAGATTATATTTAATATTTAACAGATAAGATAGTCTAAAAGTTGTAAAGTTGTAATAAACTTTTATATTGAGTTTGAAACTCCTACTGTACGGATACATAACAAGTCAGTATTGTGTAGTGCAGAGCAGCATGCATAAGCATAACACATCAGTGTGCGGATACATAACACAGCAGCTTGTTGCACAGGGCAGCGACCCAAGCACAGACCTGCGTGGGGTGGGACTGCTGGGGCTGGTACAGATGGTGGCGCTGGTGTGCGGGGAGCAGAGCCAGCACCTCGCCGCTGACGTGTTCGCCCTCAGCCATGACCAGCACTCTCAGTTCCCCCTCATGGTGCTCTGCCTCAACGTCACCAGGATGGCGCTGCAGGCCCTCCGCGAGGGCTGCCTCAACAAGTCAGAACCTCTTTTCACCCCTCGTGCATGTTGGGCTTCTGTTTGCTGTTAGGCTTTGTGTTGCTGTTAGGCTACAAGTCAGCATCTGTTAACCCCCCTTGTTCATGTTAAGCTTCTGTTTGATGTGAAACTTCTTGGTGCTGTTAGGCTTCATGATGCTATTGGGCTTCTTCTCCTTTAAAGTTCTGTTTAAGCTAGCAGTGCATACATACATTCACCAATTGAAAGTACTAAAATTTTATTTGGTGCGGATAAATTATTACACAACGCAGTTTGAGCGAGAACCTCCAGGACAGGAAGTTCTGTGGTATCCATGTGCGTGTGGGACTTAGTACCTATGTATTACCAAGGCAGTTTGGATATTTAAAATGAACCTGAAAGTGAAATAATCGGAACCATTTTGAAATGAACGATATCATCTAGTAGTTGTTTATGGAAGTGCATTGCGTTTTTTCTTTACTTTATTATTCATCTTACCATTTTTTATCAGGACGCATTCCAAGTTTGTGTTGTCTTTGGCGCAGAGAGTGCAACAGCCGAGGCAACGTGCGTTTCGTGGTGAACGAGTTTTTTGCTGCGGTGCTGTATCACATTTACCACATCTGGAGGACCGAAAGGAAATCCATCACAGACTCGGGGTACTTGATAAAAGGTGCGTGCACATTTTTTGTTCACAGCCACTGATAACTGCTGGTGCAGGGAGTTGTAGACCCAAACTAAATTCCTATATACGCTTGTCAGTCGTGTGTGGGAAGGGGCTTCTAGCTGCTTTTAATCATTCTGTACAGAAATACAATGAAGAGTAAGCAATTTGAAAGGCACGCTGTTATACATGGCTTGTTTACATAGTTGACCCTTTAACGCCCACATTTTTTTACTCATATTACCGTTATCACAACCACTATCACTAAACCGACACTGGCATTAGGTAGTCACTGTTATCAAGATGTGGGAGGAACTGCCACTCAGCAGTGAAGTTCAAAGGACACATTAGTGAACAAATTGAATAAGAAATGCAATATATTATTGTTATTTTTGAAAGAGGACCGTACAGTCCACTTGGACGTTAAAGGGTTAAACAAGCTTGATAACTGATAGCTTGTTATACAAAGATAAAAGTTGAAGGAAAAGTAGTGAGTGCTGTGTGTTTTTATACATGGTGTTATACATGCTATATGTTAGAAATTGCTTCTGAACTTAGCAAATTTCAGAGAATGTGAGTGAGCAAAGCTCGAGCTTCTTTAGTGGGCTAAAGCAATGTTCGTTTTTGGTGGGGACAGAGCATTTCCAGTCAGGGGCCTAATACCATTTTATTGTAAATTCCTGCTTTTTTGACTTACCATATCATGCTAACACAATGAGTGCTGGAAAATTTGGTGAACTTTTTTTTATGCATGCTCAATGTAAATAGTATATTGCTTATTCAATGTCAATAATGAACTCTTAATTGACCACAGACGCAGAAGCCTACTGCAAGTCCAATGTAAGCCGCGTGCTGCAGCGGCTGCAGAATCACCTGCGCTCGTATTCTTCCCATCACTTTGTGTGAGCTGCTTCCCATCTTTGCGTTTCCAAACCATAACATGTTTTCCCAGAAAATCACTGCTTAGATCCCATTGATGGTTTGTAGCACTGTTGTACTTAGAGCCCACTGTAAGTTTATGGTGCTGTTGTACTCGTGTGTCTGAGGCAACATGTTCAAACAGTTTAGGTCGTTGTAGCTGTATAAGAAGTGGTGAAAGTTCTGGGGACTTTGCTGCACTGCAAGTTTTTCTATTTTCTGGTTTAAATCCTCAAATTGTATCCAAATAAGCTGAAAAACTTGGCGACTTTGTCAATAAACAAAAGATAACGCATAGCACAACCAAGTGACAGAAGTAGGTACTTTCACGCAGAAACAGTAATTTGATCCAACAGTACCGTTATAACGACCAGTATTGCTTGAAATAACAGCCCCAGAGCTTCAAGAGGAGGGTAATCCTGTGTCTCCTGGACCAAATAGAGCGATGCTCTTGATTTTCGATCGTGTACATTGTTTGTCTTATAAGCCATTCTTACGGGGCTTGCTTCTGGGTAGTGTGCACATGCAGATCAAGCCTAGGCATGAAAATTATTCTCAGAGTAGAGACAGTTTACTTGTTGGTTCGTCGGGTAATTCGAGCAAGACTAAAATTTTTCTCGACCAAAAAACACATCCTTGAACATCCTTCTCGGAGTAGTCAGTTTGTCAGTTGGTTCATCAGTTAATTCAAGCAAGACTTTGTTCAAGTTTTCTCAGCCAAGTTGATATCTGTCATCTTGTAAAACAAAATTCAGAGAAGTCTGTACATCCGTTGTGTTTTATTGTTAATTTACTTAGTGTACTCTTTAGTGACAGAAAGAAGCATTCACAAGTGCAGATTAACATTTATTAACTATTATTAGGTAGATTTTAATGTAGATGGGAGACCTTATAACTTCTTCAAATATTATTCCTCAGAATGACGCAAAGAAGATTATTACTCAGAAAAAAGAGGTTAGATTTTAGATTCTTTTCGAGAGGCCTGTCTTTCAAAAAGGCATCGGTGAAAAAAGGCTGTCGTAGATTGGTACCTGAAAGCTTTCTGTTTGGTTTTTATCGTACAATTTGTTTATTCGTTTTATTCTATGTTAATGTCATGTTTTAAGGTGCTATTTTACTGCGTTTTATTGTTTCATTATAGCAGTTCTTGGTGCATTTGTCTAGAGTGCTGGTAAGTTGTGAGAATATGCCTTTGATTTTATTGTGATATCTTCCTAAGTTTGTACTCATAGGAACTCGAGTGTGGATCGAATTTTCGCACCAGAAAACGTACAAGTAATTACTGGATGTTGTGAAATAGATCTCTTAGTGTTCGCGTCAACCTGTGATGCCCTTTGATCTCATGTCAGTGTCAATGTGTGTGTGTGTACCTATGTTCTGCGGGGCATTGCCACTTTCCTGGCCTTAATGTGTTACGTATTTGGGATTCGTTACTCAAAGTCTGATCTCTTTCTTGGTGTGCTTTGATGAGTTACTTATCCTCATGAGCCGTGGATGCGCGGTGGGGACAAAATGACCCCAACTGAATTTTACGCTCAAATAATTGTGGGTTTAATCCATATATTTGAACATGGCTTTGTGACTTTTTTCAAATAGCTGAAACTGGTTAACCTTTGTGTGCTTTGTTACTTTAATCAGAAGGTTGGGGGTCAATTTGACCCCACGATGTAATTGTTTGAAATAATATCGTGCATCCACGGGTTAAGTCTTACTAGGCTGGGCAAGCCTGTGGACTTCACTGGCGTCCCAGGAGTTTCTAGTTTTAATGTGGAAGCTTCAATTCTATGCTGCTATTTAGCTTGGAAAAAGTAATTGAGTGTACCAAAGATTTGCTCGTTTCTGAAATGCTTTTTATGCTGTGCTTGTATCGTGATGCCTTGGTTAGTGTCGGTGTTGAACATATCAGCGTGTGTGTATTGTGTTGTGACTGATGCCTGGGGTATGATTTTCAACCAACTTACGTCGTCGGAGCGGCACAGCAGGTAGCGTAAGGTCATCTAGACTGCGCTACACGCTGAAGAGACACAACTTTACTCAACACAACCGATTCGCTAGTTGCTGAGTACCAATCCAGGTAAATAAAACCCTTCCGCAACCAGCTGTGCCGCCACGATTTCGTCAATGTTTTGAAATTCCGGCCTCGATTGTCTAAAGGTAACCAATTTTTGGGTTGAGCATAAAGTTTAACCGTGTGAATTTGTAATCCTAAATTGGTCTACACTATAATATATGCAAGACTTCAATGTGAGAACCACTTCTCCGTTGCTTTCCTCTTACCTCTCCTAGAAAGTTTAGTTTTTACTGTACAGGGGGCACAAAAAGAATGTATGGATTGTTACGGACCATCTTTTTTCGGTTCACTGCTGTCCAGTTTTTTCAGCACCCACTACTTCCTTCTTCAAGTTTCAGCTTGTTTCATGCACTTCTTTCTCAACTTTCTGTTTCTATGTGCCTTGTGCATAGATTACGTATTCCCTTAACTCCATACTTCATGGTGCTTGCCTTTCTTTGGGACCTCTTATAGTCGTGGTAAGGGAAGCTCTAATTAATTTCCAATTTTATCTACATCCAACATTACATAGACCAGATTGGCCCTAGATGATCTTCGCTGTTTTTATACTGATGTTGTCCGGATTTTTCAGCGTAACAATAGTGACACACTTTTCCTCGCCTCAGGAAGAGGATTTCTTTCAGGAGTTCTAATTGGATATATAAGTTAAGAGATTGTTTTGGAAAAATGTAACTGGAAGATAGCTTGATGAGGTAGCAGCTGCAAGTATTTGGTCAAGTCATGGTAAGGTAAAAACACTCATGTAGGATATTATCCTCTAGTGTTGCGTGTTCAAGCCTTGGTTGGTACCCCCTTTGTGATATACTTGTGAACTTGCACCTTTAACACTTTGACTGCGGCGTGTAAAACTGAAGTTCAATATTCAACTCAAATGTAAAGTCAATTGTAGTAAGCAGTGTTGAAAATAACAAACATTAACCAGATCATGCCTTCATTTAGGTTTGATCAAGTATTTATGGAAAATGAGTTATTGGCTGCTGGTCGGTCAGCAGCATTATGAAAATTCCCTCTATGTACCGCCGGTGGCTCACGTCGCAGTCAAAGTGTCAAGGTTGGCCGTTGATGTTAACCTCAGGCGTGTGATACTTGTAGTGATGTCGTTATTACTACGTGTGTGATCGAAGGATGCTTGTTACGATATTTGTAGCTTCTTGATGTACATTGTTGGACTGATGAGAATGGCGTCTGAGACATGAATTTTGTGAAGACAATTGGTCCGTCGTAAGATCGGATTACGACTCGTTTTCTACACGGCATCAATTCTTCAAGTGTTCAGATCTGTCGTAGCTCTGATTTTGGTCACAAATAAAGTCATCTCTTCCAAAATTTTCAATATTGAAGGAAATGACGATGATACACACAAGCTCTGCCAAGCTCATCCCATCAATTCTTAATGGAGTTCAGATCTAAAGGCTGTGGGGTCAATCTATAGGCTTGAGCGATGCCCTTCATTATCCCTTCATGCCCCTTCATCATCATGCCCTCTCATAATGCCCTTTATGGTCCCCTCATGCCCTTTCATAATCCCCTCATCGCTCAAAAACCAATTCCAGACAATTTCAGCTTTGTTGACCGGTATTTTCTAGAACTGGCGTTTCCCTGATGCTAGTGTAAGTCTACAGTTCAGTCTAAATGTTTCCTGCCAGACATTTCTTTGTGATGTTTTGAAGACACTCTACGCGGCGCACAGTCCTTGTAGAAATTATTTTGGACTCTCATGCAGTATATTTCCATGGTATTTATGTATTTTTGACAGTGGTGTAGATGGCTTTGCTGGTCTGTTGAAAGTACTGCTCTCTATAGTTGATTTAGTTTTTCGTGTCGTAAAGCTTCACTAAAGGCAATTTAAGTGCAGCTTTCATCGTTTCTCTACTGTTGCGTTTGGACAAGAAGACAATAGATATGGAGAAATTCAGCATAAATCTCAAGATCAAAGCTATAGATGCAAGAACTTTCGTACTGGCAAACGCGCTTAAGTCTCCGATCATAAGCTGTGGTAAACCCCTAGTACGTTTACTAACGCATTATTCATCCCTGATTCTTTTTTGTTGTGTTTGAGACGTTCCTCAGAAAGTCTCGTTTGTGTACATATATGAATATACTGAACATGTCAAATGAGTGCTGTAGGACAAGCCCGTGTACGAGCGATCTCACACCTGCAGCGTGATGGCTGCTGTATGACTGCGTCAACGAATCTCATTAAAGTCGTAATGCTGGTCAATTTGGGGGTCTTAACACTTTGATTGTGGCGGGGCAAACTGAGGGTCAATATTCAACTCAAATTGAAAGCTAATTTGATGACCTATTTTGGAAATATTTGATTTGTGACAGGTTAAATTAAGGTTCGATTTTTAATTGAAATTGAAAGCTATTTCAGTAATCAATTTTGGAAATAACCTACGTTTAATGAATTAAGGTTTCATTTAGTGTTGATTGAGTATTTGTGAGAATTAGAGTTTGTGACTACTGGTCAGTCATCATCATGAAATTCCCCTTGGTGACCACCGGTGGCTCACATCACAGTCAAAGTGTTAAGATTACTCGATCATTACTGACCGAAACTGTATGTTAAATGTTAAGTTTGTCGATGGTTGTGTTCTTTGTGTGAGGTAGGCAGTTTTCGAGCTACCGGCAAATTCTAGCGTTAACCTCATTCTACGATGTGCTCTATTTAGAGCTTCACACTCTTTATGGTAAGAGGATGGGAAGCTGACATGAACTCAAGGTTTTCCAAATCTACGGAAAATTTCCTGTTGAGGATATTTTATCATATGGATGTTCGTTGTAACTTACAACGCAGAATAAATATGGTTTATTTGCTTCATTCAACAATGCTCTCTGAACCCCTGAGTTGAGTTTCTACTCCAGTTGCTATTTTAAGGACTCCTGCGCTCACAACAGATCATGCCCGATGGCCAAGTTCCTCCACCTTCTGCCCCACTCAGCAGACGATGCAGTCTCTGGGGCAGCTACCTGCTCGCTTGTGTGACGTCAGGATTACTTTAGAGACTTGACGCTCAATCTTAGGCGGCCGTCACACAGAGACCAAATGGTAACGTTTCGTCATAATTGTCTGCATAGCGGTACCATGCGGCCTGTCTAGCGCTATGAAACCGGTGAAATCTGACGGTTTCATAGACGTTATGACGAAACGTTACCATTTGGTGGGCGTGTGACAGCGGCCTAATGTGCACGAGTTGTGCTGTTAAAATCGCACAAATTGTAGCAAAAGTGGTTCAACTCTTTTCAAAATAATAGTAGAAATAAAAATTCAACATATTTTACTGCTTACTTAGAGTTTTTTAGCGTTCCAATGACTGATTCGTGGAAAGACTCTAATACAGCCGATGAATGATTTCGAATGACATATGAAAACGAAATTCTTTCCTTTCCCAATTTTTCTTAAGAAATAATATTGACGAGTCTAATAGCTATATATGAGAAATACCCTGCGTTAACCGATACTCCAGTTTATTCTAATAACGTTCCTCTAGTTAGTTCTCTATTAGTGTGTGGTTATTTTATGACGATAGTTTAGTAGAATAAGTTTGCGTTACTGCGTATCTTAAGGCTATTCTGTTATACAGTTTAGAACTCTAAGGTGCGGTTTTGGAAGCGGGAGGGTGAAGACCTACGCTTTTGATTCTGCTGTTTTTGCTCGAAGTACGTTGTTATGGAAAGAGGTTAAAATCGTGTTAGCACTGTTCATGTATTTGTTTGTGCTGTTGTTGCGATAATGTGATGGTCGTTTATAGGAGGCTTATTCCTTAATTCTATGCTGCGTGAACTCATATTTTTTTGCTGAGTGCACAATTGTGTATAAGGAGCAGCCCAGTGCTTTCATGAAGTGGCATTTTGTGCTCACTAGCGTCCGGTTGAAAGAAAAATACATCTATGGATTACGATCTTCTCTGTCAATGCCGGTGTTGGAACATGTCTCTGTCTTTTGTATATCGTATTGCAGTTAGGGATGCTTAAACTAACATCTAATCCGGATATCGTCCTAGAAGTAAGATGTGTGGAGAACGCTTTTCGTAGCACACCAAATCCAAAATTAATAGAAAAATTGTTCTACATTTCAACACTGTTAGGTCCCTCAGAGGGATACAACGATTGTATCTGGGAATTAGCGCTCCGAGAAGGAATATGTGAGATTCCACTCGGAAGGTTAGGTATGCTCTCTATTTGTTGAAGCAGAATAGGTTTTTTAGTTTGTTATGGACCATCTTTTTTCGGTTCACTGCTGACCTGTTTTTTAGTCCTTACTACTCTCTTATTCTCCAACTTTTATCTTGTTTCATTAACTTATTTCTCAACTAACCCTTTCTATGCACCTTGTACGTTGATTCTGCGTTCCTTCAAGTCCTTTTTTAGAAATTTACAACCTTAACGAAAATTATTTCTCCGCGTTCGTACCTCGTTTTGGACTGAAATTATTTGTTTCGACGTCATTGTGCTTTACATTCTTGTACAACTGCACCTAGTAAAAAATTATCATCACGCATATTGGTCAGCTCTTATTCTACATCTCTTTCTGGCTCTTTGGGTGTGAAGTTTTTAGCTCAAAGTTAGTCTTCCTTATGTTGGAATAAATTTTTTTTATTTTTTTAAGGTCTTTCTTTTTTTTCTGTTCAGTGCTGTCCTGTTTTTCAGCACCTCTGACTTTTTTCTTCAACATTTGTCTAGTTGCATAACCTTCCTTCTTAACTCACTGTTTCTATGCGCACGGGATCCTTCGCAGGAACAAACATTATGCATAGATTCCGCGTTCCCCTAACTCCATACTGAATGATGCTTTCATCCTTCCTCTCTTTGAACATCTTTTTTGTAGTAAAAGAGTTTAAAACTAACTTATCAAACTGGCTCTCTGGTTGTGTTTTTCTGTGTTCATATATGTATGTGGTCGTAATTAATTTTGTTTTAATCGATTGTTTTTTTAATCGATTGCCCATTAAAATTAGCGCTCCCAAGGAGAATGAGCGAAGTCCCGAGGTAAGGGATAGGTAGGTCATCCTTTCGTAGAAATAGAGTTGGATTTTATCTTGTTACACATTTTTTCGTTCTACTGATACATTTTTTTTTTTGGCTGGTATTACTTTCTTCAAATTTTACCGTGTTTCATAAACTTTTTCTCCAAAAATTGGGTGGGTCTTCTTTTTGTTTTCTATAATTTTTATATTTTTTTATTTTTCATTCGTTTTTTATGATTTTTTTGGCTCACTGCTATCATTTTTTTTGGCACCTAGTGCTTTTCTGCTTTCGGTTTTTGTCAGCTTAAGGAATTAAAAGCCAACATTAATTTTGTTGTTTTTAAATTTTACTAATGTTCTGATCTGTATTAGACGTACTCGACGTATTCTTTACCATTTTTCACATAGGTGATGTATGAGCAATCTTCTTTGCAGTTGCATTATTGATGTTCTGCCATGAAAAGTGGAGTATTTGATATTTCAATCTTACTTTTCGAATTGTTTTGAGAGTCAAAAAAAATATAGATTCTGTGTTAATTCCCGGGATATTGAGTGTTTCTATTACCAGGATATCCTGTGTTTCTATTCCCAGGATATTCTGTGTTTCTATTCCCAGGATATCCTGTGTTTCTATTCCCAGGATATTCTGTGTTTCTATTCCCAGGATATTCTGTGTTTCTATTCCCAGGATATTCTGTGTTTCTATTCCCAGGATATTCTGTGTTTCTATTCCCAGGATATCCTGTGTTTCTATTCCCAGGATATTCTGTGTTTCTATTCCCAGGATATTCTGTGTTTCTATTCCCAGGATATTCTGTGTTTCTATTCCCAGGATATCTTGTGTTTCTATTCCCAGGATATTCTGTTTCTTTTCCCAGGATATCCTGTGTTTCTATTCCCAGGATATCCTGTGTTTCTGTTCCCAGGATATCCTGTGTTTCTATTCCCAGGATATCCCGTGTTTCTATTCCCAGGATATCCCGTGTTTCTATTCCCAGGATATTCTGTGTTTCTATTCCCAGGATATCCTGTGTTTCTATTCCCAGGATATCCTGTGTTTCTATTCCCAGGATATCCTGTGTTTCTATACCCAGGATATTCTGTGTTTCTATTCCCAGGATATCCTGTGGTTCTATTCCCAGGGTATCCTGTGGTTCTATTCCCAGGGTATCCTGTGGTTCTATTCCCAGGGTATCCTGTGTTTTTATTCCCAGGGTATCCTGTGTTTTTATTCCCAGGATACCCTGTAAAGGAACGTCCCTTGTGCATTAACGCTTCGTTTTCAACTGTTTTCACTAAATTATTCCTTCTCTTCGCTCTTTTGAAATTGCCTTTGTTGTGGCAAGGTAATCTTGAACTAAAACCAATATGAATAAATTGATAAAATATGTACCACGATGTACATTTATGTATATTCCTGTATTGTGACATTGCTCATTTATTTAATTTTATCCGATAAGTTGAATTTCAATTTTTACTCCAACCAGATGACTATAGTCATGAATTTAGTACGTGTAATCATTAGCTAATGACTCGAAGTAGAAGCCCAGTGTTCTGCGAGTATTGCGTAATCTTCTGTTCCTCAGTCTCTTTTTGCCGACTGCTGTCCCGTTTTTCAGCACCTACTACTCTCTTCTTCAACTCTTATTTTGTTTTATAACTTTATTTCTCAACTCACTGTTTTTATGCCCCTTTGACATAAATCCGCGTTCCCTCGCCATCATACTAAATGGTTCTTACTCATCTCCATCCTCTCTTCGGATTACTTTTTTTTAGCGGTTAGGGAGGCGTAAACTATCATCTAATCTTATCCTTCTTTTCGTGTTCATAATTTAGGGACGCGCGACATCTCGCATTATGAGTGGCCTGAGTGAAAATTTGAGGGCAGTAAGTGCTCTGAAATGCCCTTTGCCTGGATGTGCAGACCAATGATGGTTGTCTGATCCAGGCTAAGGACGGACGGCTCCTATCATTTGCGTATCGTAAAAACTTTCAACATTTTATAGGCATCCTTGAACGTTGTGGCTGTTATCGTAAGTTTGCTTTTAATTCTGTTGTAATATTGTTTAAGTTTGTGTTTTATACTCATAATGTGCGAATCTAGATGCACACGTTTTGTGAGGTACTGTCAGTGTTCCATTCGATTTTATTAACTAGGCTAATCAGTTGAATGATCTCGTTTAGCTGTTCAAACATCACTGTTGATGGTGTAACGTTACAGAGTCTGCTGTTTTCGTTTGTGCTCGATTACTTACTATAGTCTGATGAATGAACCCGAAATTATTTTAGGCAGTTTATATTCTCATTTTCAGACAGTTTTTATTCATTCTCTAAAGGCCTGTTTACACGAACATTGAGAGCGCGCGTGACCATGCAGTGAAGAGAGGCACGAGCCCCGCCCACTTGCTTTCGCTTCAGGCTGATTTATTTGCTCAATGACAGTGCGTCTGTAATGACACTGACAAACTCTGGCCATCACTATGAAGACGAGCAAAGTCCGCATTGTCGTTGAGCAGTAAATGCACCTAAAGCGAGAGCAAGTGGGCGGGGCTTGCGCCTCTCTTCTCTGTTCACGCGCGCACTCAATGAATGTGTAAACAAGCCTTAAGGTATTTAATGAATAGAACTTTTGTTGCTATCGTTGAAATCGAATTTCGTTGCAAAATTTATGAGAAGTAACATGATGTATCAACTTTTAAAATGTGAATGTTTCCATTAGCTAAGAGTACGATATTTTTCTCTGTGAATGGCCCTTCCGACATTATTCAAAGTGTTCCTATGTCGTGTTTGTTTCGTAATATACATGATGAAAATTTTGGTTCTGTTGCTTTCATCCAACCAGTAAAATGAGAGTTGGAAAATTGGGCATACTGCTTTCCGAAGTCGAACAAAACACAACACATACCAGAATGGTTCACTGACTGGGCTCCAGGACATGCGTGAGACGGGCAGACAAGATAATGTTGAGAGTTTATGGTCTAGATACCAGCATTTATACCCAAAATGGCATCAAAATATATTTGTGTTACAACGACATCTTACCACACTGCCTGTTCTGTCATAACTGCTTAATCATGACAATTTCCATAAATATGAAAATGTAGAATAATTTACCTCATAATTTTCAAAGTTAACGTCTCCGTAGCCTAATGGTGAAAGAGACCTCGGTTTTCATGTGAATGGCCTGAAATTTAAGTCACGAGCACATAAGCCTAGTGTTTGTGTTTCTTAGAAAAATATAAACTTGCATCCATTTTCTACTCAATTCGAGTAAATCAAATTTTTTTTTAATAATGAAGGCATCTACGGATGCTTTATTTCCAATCAAGCCTGATACATATCACCTTTTACATTGGATTTTCAAATGTCTTATAACTAACGCCAGGACGCCATGACGCTTTCCCCCGGTCGAGACCGGTACCCATTTCAGACACCTGGGTGGAGTGGGGTATTGTGCTTGGAATTTTTCTCCTATACCCAACAGAGAAAATCGCCACTGCCTGCGCCGAGATTCGATCCCGGGTCCTTGCCGCACGGCGGCAGAACCTATACCACATGGCTATGACGGCACTTCCGACATTATTCAAAGTGTTCCTATGTCGTGTTTGTTTCGTAATATACATGATGAAAATTTTGGTTCTGTTACTTTTATCCAACCAGTAAAATGAGAGTTGGAAAATTGGGCATATTGCTTTCCGAAGTCGAACAAAACACAACACATACCAGAATGGTTCACTGAATTGGGATCGGCTGGACCGGAAGTAACTAGTATTGCTTCCTGGGAAATGATTCACCAAATTCTAAAAGTTTTATACAATATCACAAAACACTTTTTTATAATGTTTCTCAAATAACATGAGTATTTCTTCATGTGATAATTATTTATAGGGTATTTGGAAATCTAACAAATGATAAAAGATAAACTTAATTGAATCACAAATAATTGATTCTTTACTAAAACTATGAATGATTATAACTCTAAAATTGGATTTATTTAATCGCCTAATTAGTATCAAAATTTTAAAATTGAAAATGTATGATTTACGGAGTCCGCAAATCGCCGAGCGAAAGATAGTTTCAGTTTACGCACGTGTTGTCACGATAGAAGTAGTGAAGTTCAAGTTGATGAATTAGTAGTTAATGGTTGCAGTGTGCAAGATAGGATGCAACTGGTGAAAGCAGTTGAAGAATACTGGGAGGACATTGGTGGAATGAATGAGCAGGTTACAGATAATGCACCCATAAATTTTCTGATTGATGAACGTGAACTGCAAATGGAAGACGAAATCACTTGTGAAGAGATTGTAAGTTTTTTGAAGAAAGTGAAAAATGGAAAGGCATGTGGCCCTGATAAGATCCCATATGAGTTCTATAAATTTGGAGGAGAGAATGTGGTCAGTATGTTGAAATGTTTATTTGATGAGATATGGAAGAGTGAAAGAGTACCGGATGACTGGAACAAGTGTAATGTAGTTCTGTTGCATAAGGGTGGACATAAGAGTATGAAAGAACTTAAAAATTACAGACCAATTGCACTGGGTGACACTGTATGTAAGATATTTTGTGGTATTTTGAATGAGAGAATGAAAAATTTAGTTGAGGAATTAGGAGTCCTAGGTGAAGAACAGAATGGTTTTAGGCAGGATAGACGTGGGGAAGATAATCTGTTTGTAGTGAGTGAAATAATTGAGCGAATGAGGAAGGATGATAAGAAGGTGTATTTAGCATTCCTGGATATTGAAAAAGCGTATGACAGAGTGGATCGGGTTAGGCTCTTTGAAGTTCTGAGAAAAGTTGGGTTTAGCAGGAAAATAGTAAAAATTGTACAAAGTCTGTATGAGAACACAAGCGCTATATACAGGTTAGGAAATTTGGAAACGGGGCAAGTGAGGAGTGTTAGAGGAGTGAGACAGGGCTGTACTCTGTCTCCCCTGTTGTTTGGATTGTACACAGAAGAATTAGCAGTTCGACTGAGAAGGAGTGGCTTAGGACTGAAAGTTGGTAATGAGAGACTGAGCTGTTTGTTGTATGCTGATGATGTGGTTGTGGTTAGTGGATGTGGACATGAACTGCAAAGGATGCTTGACATTGTGAACGGATATAGTACAGATTTCAAGATGAACTTCGGTGCCGACAAAAGCAAGGTTATGGTTATAAATAGTGATGAGACTGATAGAGACAGACTGTGGAATATTGGAGAAATCAGAATAGGTAGAACAAAAGAATACAAATATCTAGGTTGTATGATAAGTGAAGATGGATGCACTAGAACTAAGGGTGAGAAAGTGGCAAAAGCTATGCAGTGGAGTGGACGATTAAGTAGCGTGGCCAGATACAGAGCAAACAAGTATGAATGTGTGAGAGGAATGTGGAAGTATGTTGCTGTACCTAGTGTCATGTATGGTATGAGTGCTCTTGCCTGGAATGGAAGTGATCTTGAAAAGCTGGATGTAATACAAAATAAGGTAGGACGGTTAGCATTGGGTGCTCCAAAATGGACAGCTACAGAAGCCATTAGAGGTGACCTTGGGTGGAGCCTATTTTCGGAAAGAATGATGAAGGCAGTGCTGAATTATAAGGTGAGAATTGAAAGAATGCAGAATAGCAGATGGGTAAAGCGAATTTTTGAATGGAATCTGAGTGTAAGCTATTGGGAGAAAGTGTGTTGGGGGCATGCAAGGAAGCTTAGTATGCAAAAGATTATTCATGTTAGAATTGGGAGACCTGTGGATGACTGGAGTTTAATAAATCCTGGAGGTGTAGGGCCTGAGTGGGACTGCAAGAGGTGGAAGAAAGAGATTGAGAGGAAAACAAAAGAGTATGGATTGAATAAGTGGAGGCTTAGCATGGTGCGGAAGCCTACACTTGACTGGTATATGAAAAAAGAAGCACCCAAGTTTGAGATGTTCTATGATGGTAGTTTTGGAAGTCAACTCTTGTTTGCTGTGAGATGTAAGTCATTGAGTGTGAACAGACGTACATGGAGGTGGAATGAGAATAATAACAGATTATGTCGGCAGTGTATTAGTGGAGTGGAGGAAACAATTGAGCATTTTGTGCTGGAATGTAGTAAGTATGAGCAAGAGAGAGAAAGTTTTATGAATGTGGTGCATGAGCAGTATGGAGAGAATGAGTGGTATGCCAGATGTGCTGAAGATGATTGCGGTATGAGCTGTCTTGCTGGATTGGATCAGGAGTGCAATTTGAGTATCATTGAAGCTATGAAATTGTTTCTTGTGCGTGCCTGGAGTAAGAGACAGTGACTGGAATGAGCCAGTCAGGTAGAATGGTCAGTAATGACCCAATATGCCTGGGGATGGTGTTTTGACGCACTGGCTATCCCAGTGGCGCCATCCAATGGCAGCTTGTGACAAGGATTGGTAAATCCTGAGTAGTTTAGTGGACAAGTCTGGTACCAGGCGCTGAACTCTTTGTATGATAACTGTGGAGGGAATTGTAGGCCGTTACAAAGGCCCCGACGCTGTCGGCCCTCAATTTCAAGTTCAAGTTCAAACTGTTGTGTTGAAGTTCCGAGCGGTGTGCACGTGTTTCTGGTCCTCCGACGAATATTGTGGTGAATTAAAGTGAAGTTGCTAAAAAATGGTATAGTTTGTATATTCACGTGAGTACAGTGTGTGACTTTGTATGGAGTGCTCGTGAGAGTAGTTTTTTTGTTGCGTGAGAGTTGAGACTGAGCATTGGACTTTGGCGTGGTGACTTGCAAGTTTTGACTGAGGTGTTTTGACTGGTAGTTAAGCTTTCTTTGCATATAAAGAGTATAGTGTGTGACATTGTAGAGAGTGACTGTGAGTAGTAGGAAACGCTTTTGTTTCTTTTTGTTTGATAACTTGATTTTCAGTAGACTTGGTGAGTGAAGACTTCTTCTGCCTGTGAAATTTGTACTGAGATAGAAGTCTGTGTTTGAGGATGGCAAGAAATAGGACTGGTCGTAGGAAGGGAGGTGCAAGTGGAATGGATGAGGAGATTGAGTGCATGACTTGTAAAGAGTGGGTAGATATAGATGCATGCAAAGGTTTGAGAGAGATGAGTCGGAGGAAGTTGAATGATCTTGTGTTTACGTGCTGGAAATGTTTGAATGACGAGAGAAAGAAGTTGGAAGAGGAGGTTGAGAGATTGACAATTCTGATGGTTGCTTTAGAGGCTGATTTGAAGGATGAAAGGAAGTTGAATGAAGGAAAGAATGAGAATGGTGCAAATGCAGTGAATGAAGATGTAAATGGTGGTGGTGCAAGGAGTGCAAATGAAGTGGATGATGGCGCAAGGAGTGCAAATGAAGTGAATGATGGTGCAAGGAGTGTGAATGCAATAAATGAAGTGAATGGTGGTGCAAATGTGCCAGATGAGAGTAGAAGGATGAATGAGCATGATGAAAGAAGTACGAATGGGAAGAGAGTGAAGGAGCAACCTGTTGATATGCCACATGAGGTGCAGGCGCCTGTAGTGGAAGTGAATGAAAGGAAGATGGATGGAAAGAGTGATGTGAGTGGAAGAGTTGAACGAAAGAGTAGTATGAAAGGGAGAGTGAGACCTACGATTAGAATATGTGGTGACAGCATGGTGGAGAATGTGGATAGGTTTGTGAGTATGACTGACCGTAGTGGATGTACGAGCATGAGAGAAAAGGGAGTGAATGAGATTTGTAGGCATGCTGAGGATGTGATAGATGGAATGGATGAAGGGATGGTTGTACTGCAAGGAGGTGGCAATGGATTGCTTGAATGTGGGAGAGAGCGTACGGTGAATGCAATTATGAATGTTGTTGAAAGGGCACGAAAGAAGAATGTAAGAGTGGCTGTGACCAGCCTGCTGAGAAGGCCTGCATGTGGTGAGGAGTATGAAAGGGTGCGAAAGGAGGTGAATAGGGAAGTGCATGAAAGGATTATGAGTATGAAAGCTGAGAGTATGAGAAAGCGTGAAATGGGTTCCAGCTTCCTTGATATGGATAACCTGATCCAGAGTGGGTGTTTTCGTGGAGATGGAGTCCACCTTACTCAAGAAGGTGAGATGAAACTCTCCAGGAGATACATCCAGTGGATTGGGTGTACTCATATTGTAATGGAAGGTGGAACTGGATGAATGGAAAGCTGTCAGAGCAAAAATGAAAAATGTTGTGAATTGTCCAATAGTTTTATAAGGTTTGGATGTATAAATGTGCGTGGATGGAATGCAGGAAAGTTAAATGACCTTGTAGCAGAATTTGAGAATGGAGATTTGGATTGTGTTGGTGTAGTAGAGACCCAAATGCGTGATAGAGTCAGTTTAAAATGTAAGGAGAGCAAGTACTATATGATTGGAAAAGGGCGTGTAAGTTGGCAAAAAAGAGGTGGTGGAGTTGGTCTCATTGTAAAAAATGCTCTAAATTGGAAATTAGAAGAAATTCCTGTTGGAAATGAACCTGAGAGTGAAGATCTGTTAGTAATAAAGTGTGAAAGAATGCATGCCAGAGAATGTGTTATTGTGGTTGTATGCTATATGACAACTGATGGTATTTTAGCTCATCAAGAGAATGTAAAAAAGTATGAAATATTAACAAGAATTGTGCAAGAGCATTGCAGGTGCCCTCTGATTGTGATGGGGGACATGAATGGCCATGTTGGTATACTTGGTGAGCCTGTGAATGCAAATGGACAAAAATTGATTGATTTCTGTGATGAGAATGAACTTGAGAACCTGAATGTAACAATAGGAAATGGCTTGCATACATGGCAAAGCAGGGAATGTAAATCTGCAATTGATTATATGATAGTGAATAGTAGAGCTAGAGCGTGTGTCAAAAAAATGTTTGTAGATGAAGATGATTTTGATATTGATAGTGACCATAAAATGCTTGTACTAGAATATAAATGGGGTGGAAAGGAGTCAATGCAGAAGGCCAGCAGAGTAAGTGAAAATTGGCGTATTAAAATGGCAAACTGGGAAGAATTTAGAAATGAATTGAGTAGATGTAACTGGAACAGGTGTGGAAATGTAAATGACCTAAATAAGGAGATTGCAAGAACCTTGTATGATGTGGCAGAGCAAAAGATTGGTAGAATGAAATGCAGGAAAAGTACAGGAAATGCTAGGTGGTTTACGAGTGAGATAAAGGAAGAACGAATGAGAAGGAAGACTTTAAATAAAAAACAACGCTGTATGAGGAAAATGTATGAAAGACGCAGAATTACTGAGGATGAATGGCGAAGTGTATGGAATGAGTACAAGGACCAGCAGAAGAAAGTAAAGAGAATGATCAATGAGGCTAGGGTTAAAGAAGAGAGACACCAAGTTGAAAATCTAAGAAAGAAAGGTCCAGATGGAATAAAAGATTGGTATAGGTTTATACAAGGTAATGATAGAGGTAGTGAAGTTCAAGTTGATGAATTAGTAGTCAATGGTTGCAGTGTGCAAGATAGGATGCAAATGGTGAAAGCAGTTGAAGAATACTGGGAGGACATTGGTGGAATGAATGAGCAGGTTACAGATGATGAACCAATAAATTTCCTGATAGATGAACATGAACTGCAAATGGAAGACGAAATCACTTGTGAAGAGATTGTAAGTTTTTTGAAGAAAGTGAAAAATGGAAAGGCATGTGGCCCTGATAAGATACCATATGAGTTCTATAAATGTGGAGGAGAGAGTGTAGTCAGTATGTTGAAATGTTTATTTGATGAGATATGGAAGAGTGAAAGAGTACCGGATGACTGGAACAAGTGTAATGTAGTTCTGTTGCATAAGGGTGGACATAAGAGTATGAAAGAACTTAAAAATTACAGACCAATTGCACTGGGTGACACCGTATGTAAGATCTTTTGTGGTATTTTGAATGAGAGAATGAAAAACTTAGTTGAGGAATTAGGAGTCCTGGGAGAAGAACAGAATGGTTTTAGGCAAGATAGACGTGGAGAGGATAATTTGTTTGTAGTGAGTGAAATAATTGAGCGAATGAAGAAGGATAATAAGAAGGTATATTTAGCATTCCTGGATATTGAAAAGGCGTATGACAGAGTGGATCGGGTTAGGCTGTTTGAAATTTTGAGAAAAGTTGGTTTTAGCAGAAAAATAGTGAACATTGTACAGAGTCTGTATGAGAACACAAGTGCTATCTACAGGTTAGGAAATTTGGAAACAGGGCAAGTGAGGAGTGAGACAGGGCTGTACTCTGTCCCCCCTGTTGTTTGGATTGTACACAGAAGAATTAGCAGTTCGACTGAGAGGGAGTGGTTTAGGACTGAAAGTTGGTAATGAGAGACTGAGCTGTTTGTTGTATGCTGATGATGTGGTTGTGGTTAGTGAATATGGTCATGAACTACAAAGGATGCTTGACATTGTGAATGGATATAGTACAGATTTCAAGATGAACTTTGGTGCAGATAAAAGTAAGGTCATGGTTATAAATAGTGATGAGACTGATAGAGACAGACTGTGGAATATTGGAGAAATCAGAATAGGTAGAACAAAAGAATACAAATATCTAGGTTGTATGATAAGTGAAGATGGATGTACTAGAACTAAAGGTGAGAAAGTGGCTAAAGCAATGCAGTGGAGTGGACGGTTAGGTAGTGTGGCCAGATACAGAGCAAACAAGTACGAATGTGTGAGAGGAATGTGGAAGTATGTTGCTGTACCTAGTGTCATGTATGGTATGAGTGCTCTTGCTTGGAATGGTAGTGATCTTGAAAAGCTGGATGTGATACAAAATAAGGTAGGACGTGTAGCATTGGGTGCTCCAAAATGGACAGCTATAGAAGCCATTAGAGGTGACCTAGGGTGGAGCCTATTTTCAGAAAGAATGATGAAAGCTGTGCTGAATTATAAGGTGAGAATTGAAAGAATGCAGAATAGCAGGTGGGTAAGGCGAATCTTTGAATGGAATCTGAGTGTAAGCTATTGGGAGAAAGTATGTTGGGGGCATGCAAGGAAACTCAGTATGCAAAAGATTATTCATGTTAGAATTGGGAGACCTGTGGATGACTGGAGTTTAATAAATGTAGGAGGTGTAGGGCCTGAGTGGGACTGCAAGAGGTGGAAGAAAGAGATTGAGAGACAAACAAAAGAGTATGGATTGAATAAGTGGAAGCTTAGCATGATGCGGAAGCCTACACTTAACTGGTATATGAAAAAGAAAGCACCTAAGTTTGAGCTGTTCTATGATGGTAGTTTTGGAAGTCAACTCTTGTTTGCTGTGAGATGTAAGTCATTGAGTGTGAACAGACGTACATGGAGATGGAATGAGAATAATAACAGATTATGTCAGCAGTGTAATGGTGGAGTAGAGGAAACAATTGAGCATTTTGTGCTGGAATGTAGTAAGTATGAGCAAGAGAGAGAGAGTTTAATGAATGTGGTGTCTGAGCAGTATGGAGAGAATGAATGAAATGCCAGATGTGCTGAAGATGATTGCGGTATGAGCTGTCTTGCTGGATTGGATCAGGAGTGTAATGCGAGTATCACTGAGGCTATGAAAGTGTTTCTTGTGCGTGCCTGGAGTAAGAGACAGTGACTGGAATGAGCCAGTCTGGCAGAATGGGCTGTAATGACCCAATGTGCCGGGGGATGGTGTTTTGACACACTGGTTGTCCCGGTGATGCCTTCCAATGGAGGCTTGTGACAAGGATCGTAGATCCTGAGTAGTTTAGTGGACAAGTCTGGTACCAGGCGCTGAACTCTGTGTGAAAATTGTGGAGGGAATTGTAGGCCGTTACAAAGGCCCCGACACTGTCGGCCCTCAAGTTCAAGTTCAAGTTCAAGAAGTTGTAGAGGCGACTGCAAACTATTGGATTCTCATAAAACAGAAGTAAGAAAAAGACTGCCAACGCTTCAGTGGGAAATTGAAAGGTACCCTATAGATGCTTCATATTACGTGTAAATTGAAATTTATGTAAAAAGAATTAAAAGACGTTTTTAGGAATATCTGACTAGGACAACATTAACTTTCTGAATGGGTAGGGGATAGACCACGCAACTTAGAGAAAACATATCTAAACTCAGGTTCACAATACAAATAATGATATCCAAAGCTAGACATATGTGCTAATAGAAAATTTGGGTTATTGTAAACGATAAAGGAATCAATTTTTCAAGTTGAACTATTGTCATAGCCAATCTGAAAACAACTTTTCTTATGCTGCACCATTTCCATTTCATGATTGAGCACAAATGCTCAAAGTCAAGCAGTGTAAGCATGCAAGAATGCCAAAATTTTATAGCATGTTCATGTCTATTTATTTTTCTCAGGAAATACCTTATATAATAATACAATATTTGAGTTTTTGGGAATTTCAGAAATTTGGGTCTGCCAATTCTAGTTAGTACTAGGGTAATTCATCAAATATCGAACAGAAATCACGTGTGTCTAGAAACAACCTTCATAAATCGGTAACTTTTGCTCTGAATAACTCTTGCGGGCCTCAAGGTTATTCTTGAACAGTTGCTTTCTTGTTCTGTGATGTCGCTTGAAAGACAACGTAGATTATTGAAATGTATTTATTGTTCTAAAAATCGAATTCTTTAGTAACATAATTTCATCAATATCGA
The DNA here is from genome assembly GCA_030386875.1 of Morinoia aosen. NCBI lineage: Eukaryota > Metazoa > Arthropoda > Malacostraca > Amphipoda > Talitridae > Morinoia > Morinoia aosen. Next base: position 87,298,454 of record CM059562.1, on the reverse strand, counting down.
ACAGGAATCGAACAAGAATTTTGATTCGAACAGGATGGTTTGTCAATTAGTTCTCTTCGTATGGAACTTTTGTTAGACTATTAGCACGCCACGTATGGTTTGTCTATTAGTACGCCTCGTATATTTTGTCCATTAATATGCCTCGTATGGTCTATCTATTTGTACACCTCATGTGGCCACTTGGAAAATAAACGTTTTTCTTTCATTCTTTTTTTTTTTGGTGCACTGGATTTTCTTGGAAGTGCTCGCGGTGGCACATCGGTTAAGGGATCGTACTTGTATGTTGGAGTCGCGGGTTCGTATCCCGGCGCTGGCGCTGCGATTTTCCCCGTTGGGTATAAGGGAAAGCTCAAGCACAATACCCCACTCGACCCAGGTGTCGGAAATGGGTACCGGCTCTACGGGGGAACCGTCATGGTGTCCTATATATAGTGTTAGTTATAAGACATTTGAAAAACCAATGCTTAAGATCATTTGTATCAGGCTTGATTGGAAATAAAGCATCCCAAAGATGCCGATGTTTGTTTTGTTTGTTTGTTTGAAATAACTGTCTCATTACTTATTTTCAAGATGCATTTGAATGGAGAGTTATCAAAATTTGAATATGATGTCGATGTTTCATTTGCAGTGTTTGTTGAACCATCATTGTGATCATCAACCTGTGTGACCTTTTTTGGAGTAGAGTGTAATGCACTCGTCAATGAATTATTATTGATGCTTGCATCAATTTTCTTGGCAAGGGATTGATCATCAGTAAATGTAGCCAGACGAATCATTGATGATCTTGAGGGCTTTGGAACACCAGCAGATGATTGATAGCCCCTCACCAGAATTCCCATCTTCAACTATTCAATGTTATTATCAAGCGTTAATACAATATTTTAATGAAATAAAACAGGCGTTCAATAGATCGATTCAGTTATTTAAAAGAATTAAGAATCGAAAAGCTTTGTTCGAGGCATAAATTCATGATTTTTAAGGAATTTTGATTCGAACACCTTTGTTCAGTATTTAATACTGACATGAAAAAGGAACTGAATGTCGAACATGGAATAATTATCAAGTTTTTGGCGGAAAAGAAAAAAATACAGTAACAGAACATCATATGACAACACTACTCTCTAGTTATGACGGGAGGTTGACGGTGACCCAACAACAATTAAACCGTCGCAATTTTCCCGAGGTGCGTAAGATTTTTCGAGTGAAAAAATTCGACCAATTTGTAAGGGTCGTACAGAAAATGCGTTCGCAACAGCTGGTAGCAGTTTGCAGCTCACAGAAATGAGTTTTTATCACTAAAATAGGAGTTTTAGATGTAAGATCACTGGCACTGAGCAAGTTTGGATGCTTACTAAATTTATTACGCGCATATTTCCAAAGTTGTTCGATAATCAGTTCAGTTCGATATTTGATGAATTACCCTAGTTACATATTATAGAAAGCTGTAGGTAGCACTGCCATAACAGCTTATCAATTATAAGTGTTTCATTTCCTAACTAATTTGATTAGTTCATATTCTGAAATAATTTATTAAACATTTCCACCATGTTGCTTACTTTATTATTAAGTTATGAATAAGAAAATTCATTTTAATTATGGTTTAATTTTTCGTATTGTTAAAAACATTTTCAGGAAATTTTTATGTTCAAATGAAGATAATTGCAGAAACATTTAAAGTAAATCTTTAATTCTTCAATTCTAAATTATGTATTGCTACTATTGATGCAAAGATTCTTGTCAAACATTTTCAGTCTAAACATTATTTCAGGAAATGTTAGTTTCCACCACCTGTTTTTATTGATGTACAAGTAGAGCATGTGGTTGTTTTCTTCATGGTTGCCTGTCAAAAACAAGTTGTGAGATTGCATGCTTTATATTTTAATGGATAAAATTACTGTCATCTTATTCAATTGCACCATCTTTCACAGGCAAAGTTATAATTCAAGTACTTATCCATCAAATAAAAGACAGGTTGTAATTTGAATTCATAGTATTAAATGCTATAATATCAAAAATATCTTATTACTTTGAATTAGTGATGAAACAAAATTCAATGTTTTATCTATTCTCCTGATGATGCGTTCTTGGTATGAGATTTAATGCTATTTCAACACTTTCTAATTCAATTTCTCTCATTTTTATGCAATTAGAATTAAGCTGTCAAATACAGTGATAGTATTCTTGGTCAATATTTACTTTAATGTTGTCACTGATATTCATAATTTTGTTGCGGAGAATCAATAAAGGAACACATTTAAGAATGTTTCACAAGAATGACATTCTGCCCAGTGATGCGTTATTTTTGAATTATTCAACTTTAAAGCTGGCTTGTGCGTGCCATGGAAGCGCGCACAGCTAGCGTAATTTAATTAATAACGGAAGCTAACCCTCTATTACAAACGTAAAGAGGTTGGGTCGTGAGGGGTAGCCACAGTTCTCTTAGTGAAAATTATAAATAAAGGTTTCTAGTAACGTCCGTTTACATCGACTCCAAGGTGGCTGCCCCCATGGCGCCACCCAGTACCCAAGATAGTGGCAGCCATCTTGGATTCGATATAAACAAACTTCTCTAGAAACCTTTATTTATAATTTTCACTAGAAAAACTGTGGCTACCCCTCACGACCCAACCTCTTTACGTTTGTAATAGGGGGCTAGCTTCCGTTTCTATTTCAAAAACAATGACTGCTTTTGCGCAAAAAAAAGCCATTCAGGAGCGCCGTTCGTATAACAACAAACTTAAATAACTCGAAAACCAAGCATTTCTGGGCACATTGTCATTCATGTAAAACGTCTTTAAATCGACTATATTACCTATCTATAGCTACGAAATTATGAAAATCGTTGACAACATTAAAGTAAATATTGACCGTATTTTCAATATTTGTTTTATTTTAAGATTCATATCTTGAAAATTCAATGTGTGAACCAATTATTTGAGGCTCAAAAAACTGGCAAGTTCAAAATCCCCTGTATACTTTCATAAAAAAATGGGTAAATGTGTAGCGTTTGGTAGTAATCGATTTTCCACTTTTTGGTACCTGAAAATTGTTAATTAGATCTAAATAAACAATTTTTATTCTATGCACCTTCCGTCGCAAATAAGTATATAACGAGTTATAGTGGTAGGTTTAGTTTTGTCTTTGATGATGAATGCGCTCAAATAAACGGCTACTAATCAAATTTCAAATTTTTGTTGCTTGAATCATGGTAATAACATTAAAATAAACTACTTTTCTTCTATAAACTTTTTGTGGCTAATGAGTAATTAATGACTTATAGCGGTTGGTTTAGTTTCGTCTTTGATGATGCAAGCGTTGGAAGCGAGACTCCATTGCAGTGTTGCCATACCACGGGCTCGATGAATTACTTCCCGCTTCAAACACTTGAGTTGTGGTAACTAATTTACCGCTATACCTTGTAAAATACTCATTTGCGACGGAAAGTGAATAGAAGAAAAATTGTTTATTTAGATCTTAATAACTATGTTTAGGCGCCAAAAAGTGGAAAATCTATTGCTACCAAACGCTACACATTTACCAAAAAATATTTTTCTAACCAGAAAAATGAATTTTCTCAATTTGTAAGCTATTGCAATCTTAAGTAAAGAAAGAACACAATTCAAAATGGATTTAGTCCTACCTTTTATAAAAGTTCAAACATTGATAGATGTGTCATGATAATGAGCCAACTGAAATGCTCTGATTTGCTTTCAGTGGTTGGTAGCTAAAAGTTAACTTGACTACTTAACACGTTAACCGCCATGGGTTAAACTTAAGTTCAATATTCAACTAAAATTTAGAGTCAATTGTGGTAAGCAATTTTGAAAATAGCAAACATTATGTGGATCAGGCCCTTACGTAGCTTTGATTAAGAAATTATAAAAATATAGTTTGTGACTTTGGGTCGGTCTATAGCATTATGAAAATTCCCTCAGTGTACCACCAATGGTACACGTGACGGTTAACATGTTAATATTTCTGTCAATTTTGTGCCTACTTTTTTACTTGCATTGGCCAATTTTGTATTCTCATTTTTTTTCAGAATAGAAGAAATGGGAAAGCGATCAAGACATGATGCATTTCCAGAAGATGAAGAAAAGGGAAATCCAAACAGGGTGGCTCTGGGAGAAAGACCAAGCATGTTTAAAAAAGATGCATCTTCAAATGGTGAAGCCAATAAAAAAACTGATCGTCATGTCATTTCTAATACTGGCATCAATCATTTGAAGCCAGCTAAGAAGTCCATGTTTTCTGAAGGATTTCATGAACCTCATAATTCTGATTTCTATGAACCAATTAAGTTTCCTGATGAAGGCCGACCTTATACTGTTAGTGTTGCCATCCCCACCTCATTTCTGGCTGAGGTTTGTCCCAAGAAAGAAATAAGAACATATGTTATGGGGCAGCTGGCAAGATCCATCTCTATCTTTGGAGTTGATGAAGTAGTTCTTTATAATGATCACTGTTGGAGTGACTCCTCATCTACCAATCAACACAATGAGTTTTTAGGTGAGTGCTGGTAATGTTTTTTTTATTCTAGTATCTAAGAACAATTCCTGGTAACTTAGAGTAATGTTTTTTTTTTTTTGTCGAACTGGTGTTTCAAAGAAATATGTCAGTAAATGTACTGTTGATCTCAATATCAATATTTAGAAAATAAGTATGTAAAACATGCATACACATTACATTAAGCATTTTATTAGGTAGGATTTCTTCATGCTCCTATATTATTATGAGTCATACATTGATCATATTTATATGAATTTATTTACAGCACTTCAATTTATTTTTCAGAAATGATGAGTACAATCCTCCAGTACCAAGAGTGCCCTCAGTACCTGCGCAAGCATTTGGTGCCCAGAAGTCCGCACCTTGTCAGTGCAGGTCTCCTTAACCCCCTGGCTGCTCCCCATCACCTCAAAGCTAACCAGTGGTGCAAGTACAGAGAAGGAGTTGTCACAAACAGGAACGGGAAAGCTGGCAGTCACGTGGATGTTGGCCTGGGCAGACTGGTTGCTGTGCCTGATAAAGCCGTGGAGATAGGCATGCGTGTCACTGTTAAGCTTCCTGATGCTTCAAGAGTGATGACATCTCCAGTGGGGGAGCTGGTGTCTCCTCAGGAGCCTAGACTGCTGCATGGCATCACTTGGGGTTACACTGTCAGACATGCAGACTCCCTTGCCCAGGTTGGTTGGATTGTTTGTACCTTTGGATATCCATTGACTAGTAGAATTGTTTCATAGGTCAATATGTAAGTTACCTGTAGAAATAGGCTGCTGTACTAATAGGTTAGAGTTGGTTATATTTTTGGATACCTACTGACGAATAGAATTGTTTCAGATATTAATTTGTAAGTTACCTTTAGAAATAGGCTGCTGTGCTAAAAGGTCTTCACAGTCTACAGAAAATTGTTTTATTTAGTTTTTTGTTGAAATTGTTCAATTCTAACTCAGTATTGTTATTAATTTGTACCTCAAATTTTTAGAACAGCTTTGATGTTTACATTAGTCACCAAAGCTTTTGTGATATACTGGTACACAGTAATAGAAATTAATCCCAAGAAATAAAAGTAGTTACTGTAAAAGTATACAAAATGCCTTATCTGTATTTGAATACCCTTTTACACGTGTGCCAAAATTGATTTGAATGTGCAAAAACTTAACTTTAATATCTGCATTGCGCATTTTCAGCAACATTATAAAGCTGAGCATATTGTAGGCTCTTGATAAACATTCAATGTGTGGCTTCTATGAATTTTCTGCATTTTTTTAAATTTGTATTCAAATTAAATCAAACTGTTTCAGGTACTATCGGAGTGTGAGAATAATGAGAACTATGACTACATAATTGGCACGTCTGATAAAGGAACTCCAGTGGAAGATCTCTACATTCCAAAGTTCAAGAAACTTCTCATTGTGTTTGGAGGTGCGTCAATTCACCTTAACCTGATGTTGACCGAATAGCTCATTTTCTGCTCATGCTTACTTGAAAGTTCACAATTTTCTTTGCTAGATAAAATTTTGGTAGATGTGAAGTGTTTGCCAGTAATCGATTTTTAATTTTTTGATGCCATAACTTAGTTGTTAATTAGATCAAAATGAACAAGTCTCCATCTATGCATTTTCCGTCAGAAATGAGTATTTTACAAGTTATAGCGGTAAATCACTTACCGCTACTCTAGTGTTTGAAGCGGGAAGTAATTCATCTAGCGCGTTGTATGGCAACACTGCAATGGAGTCTCGCTTCCGACGTGCTCGTCATCAAATACGAAACTAAACCTACTGCTCTAACTCTTAAAATACTCATTTGCCGCAAAAAGTGTATAGAAGAAAAGTAGTTTATTTCGATGTTACCCTGATTCAAGTAACAAAAATTTGAAAATCGATTAGTAGCTGTTCTTTCGAGCCCATTTGTCATCAAAGACGATAATTAACATACCACTATAACTCTTAAAATACTCATTTCCGATGGAAAGTGCATAGAAGAAATCTTGTTTATTTCGATCTAATTAACTATGTTTAGGCACTGAAAAGTGGAAAATCGATTACTGGCAAACGCTTCACATTTACCAAAAAAAATTTCCTTTGGCTTTAGTGCTAAGCTGTGGTATAACAACAATCATGGAGAAAAGAATCTTGCAATAGCTGCTTAGCTATGCAGTGTCTGATTATTTACTTGTATTTTGTGGCTGTAGTTCTTTAAAATGATCTCTCATAGGTCAAAAGACGAGAGTCAAGGCAGGGGCTTAAAAAAAAACTTGTTGGTCTTGTGAACTTTTATTTCAATGGGGACTAGAAGAAGTGAATGCCTTTGTGTGTTATAATTTCATTTTTCTCTTTTACCCTGTAGATCAATGGAGTGAAATTCCATTATTGTAATGGTGCATGAAAATCCATGTCAACCGCAGTTGAATGAGAAGTGAGATGAGTGCTAATCACCGCTGTCCTGTTTTTCAGCACCTTTAACTCCTTACCTTATTTTACCCTTATATCCTGACCAGCTGTTTCTAGACTGTCTTGTGTGGGAACACGCTTCGCACATAAATTCCTCTTCTCTTAACTCTATACTAAATGGTGCTTTTGTCCTTACTCTCTTCAAGACACCCTTGTTGTGATTAGGAAATTTTTAACTACCCTATAACCTAATCTGTGAAATGAGTAGAGACTAGGTTACGAGATCTTTTGAAGCTATGCTTCGCAGTGCTACCCAACATGAGTCTCCTTACCTAACGATATTTTTAAAAAACCAATGATGTACTTTAGGTATCTTTTTTTAAATGACCCTTTTCTTACATGTCAGTAAAATTTTAAGATCCTTTAATGCCCAATTATGTGCTTTTTGTATCACCTTAGTTGGTGATACAAAATACTGTTATACTGTTTTTATTCCGTCTGTACAGGTGTTGCCGGCCTGGAGGAGTCGTTGTCGCGAGATGCTGCTCTCACGGAGTCCTGCCCAGAGAACCTCTTTGACGCGTACATCAACGCGTGCGCCAAGCAGCAGACGCGCACTATCCGCACGGATGAGGCCGTGCTGCTCGTGCTAGCCACCGTCACTCCCAAGTTCAAGTGTTGATGCCAGGTAATGTGCAGGGATTGTTGTTCATTTATTTTTTTTTTTACTAGTAAGGTAAAGCTACTTTGTTCCAAGAAGCATAGACGTTGGGAGTGTTATTATTTTAAATGCAATAAATCGGTCATTTCATGTGAACAGTAAACCAGTTCTGATACCTCAACGAGTCTGCTAAAATTTAAGTGCTGAATAATTTTTCTTTTCTAAATAACGTACATGACTGGGATTGCAGTTGATGATGCAGCAGCTAAAGCTGAGCTTACATTTATGCGACCTAATTTTAACAAGGATTGTACCATGCGAGATGATTAATACCGTTGTTACCTTCAGTGTCAGTACCAGTGAGTAGCTACGTGAAACAAGGCCTCTCCAAATTTGAAAAGTATGGTAGACATAAAATTAACATTAGTTCCCAGACTTGAAATCAATTATATTTAATAACCCCGACGTCGCCATTTGGCCACACTTCGTTGCCGTTTGTGTCTGTGATAATGTCCATTGTGAAAGTTGAAGATGACCCCTTTTTCTTTGTTTCTATTCGCATGAAATACGACAATGTCTTTTAGATTATTTAGAGTGTTGACAAATTTGATACGCTTAACCGTAGAAATAAGGATAGGTCGGCATAGACATACCTCGATTGGATGTCATTTTATGTGAGAATGCGCAGGCCTACAACTGCTCTTGAACTAATCGTTTGAAATTTTTCTCTTTGCAGGAGACGGAGACTTGTTTCACTTAATACATTTATTAATTTTCCAAAAAGTTTATTTTCCTCTTGGCACGTGCGTGTCATACCCTGCTAAGGAACTAGAAAAAAATTCTCTTATCTAATTTTCATTATATTTCAATGAGTTATACAAAATCTAAAAATAAAATAGCATACAATATTTTGGTTGAAGTGCTGGCTGAAAAAATGGCTCTGCATGTACGCAATCGCCTCAAAGCATTGAGCAATTACCGTTCTAGCTTTCAATATAAATCAGATTATTTAGTAACGGGCTGAATACAAATAATCAAACGTTGAAGCTTTAGTTGCAGCTTCTAAACAAGAATGACGATACACAATTGCATTACATAGTCAGAACAAGCGAGCTATATAGCTACAGTAACCCTATTGCCAGAAAAATGTACTTTTCCATCTGAACATGGATTTTTTTTTGCAAGTAGGCTTTCTAGCACAGCAATTTCACAGGAGCAAATTTTGCCTGACAGACCATTACCGTCAACTCAAAGTCTTCAATACGCTGTCACACAATAAACCATCCCCAGAAAATGTAACAATAAGCTAAAGAACTATAACATCACAAGTCACACACAATCCTTTGGTATCAGCGGGTTGGTCTAAAATTCTGTACACTCTGGATTTACGCAATCCATAATTGGTATCTACTCCAGAGAATTTGTAGTTAAAATAAAGAGAATAATCAAAAGCATCGCAGTTGAAACTATTTTTTAGAATTTAGTGTTGAAATGAATGGAATACTCTAAGCGTAACACTTAACCCTGTCAAAGCAGATCGTAACGCAAAAAACATGAAAACCCGCAAGCATAAAACCTCAACAGTAAGTTAGATGCAACACACGTTGCTGCGAGTATCACAGGCAACCACGACACACAACCCAGTATCCAGGATACATGACACACGGACTCAAACCCCTGCGGAGAGTTGCTGCGATATCCTGGCCAGGACCTTATCGTGCAGGTACGAGTTGCGGTGAGTCGTGTACGCGTAGCCCAAGATGGCAACGAAAACGCAGCTCATCTCAAACAGAAGGAAGTGACGCTGTTCTAACCACACTGCTCGGTCGCACCTGGAGAAAAACAATGAACTTCAGGTTTACCTTTTATGCATCGGAGCATTCATACAAACTGGAAGCCAGATCTTGAAAACGCCTTTTTCTTAGCATTTTCCAATCGCCTGCTCATAGTTGAGAGAGCTCTGCTCCCAAAGTATTTCTGTTCCATGGCGCGGTTCAAGATTTTGTTTTTAAATATTGAGCTGGCCAGAGAAAAATTTGTTGTACAACTAACTCTTTCTACGATCAAAATGGAAATTCGAGCATCACAGTCAGTTAACTCTCAACAATGCTCTAATGGTTACAAATCTAAAGAGAAGGTAAAAATTGACTGTCAGAACCCACGTTATTGAGCAATTGACGTCCTACAAGCAGTACAGTCGGCAGCGTAAATCTTCTGTCAACTTATCTACACTACGAGTTGGTTTCTCTTGGTAAAATTCAACTTTAGCTTTACCAAACGAATTTTTATTTAGATGCAAAGTCCAAGCAATTCATCTTCATGGAGAAAAATAGTGAAATAAAGCTGGCAATAGAACTTACAATACACAATCGGCCGTACTGCTAAAATGATTAGGAAACCTGGGTTCTTGACTATGAGGTTTGAAAATAAAACTTCGCCATTTCAGAAAATGTCTTTATGGCTCCATAATTTTGGTTACAAGAGATAGGTTCATAGTTAACTGCGACACTCGGGCAGAAAAAGGGTCAACATTTCCTAAATACATGGCTTCGTCAATTTTGATGAAGATTAACATTGAATGTAAGAAATATTACAAGTTTATGCATGAAGGACCTTATAAGACTCTGCAGAGAGACAGCAAAACTAAAAGAATTTCATTAAACAAGATTCGAGATGAAGAAGTAAGTGATAGGTGCCTGGAAAAAGGACATTAGTAAACTAAGAAAAAAATTGGCCTCCAATAAACAAAAAAAAAACATCTCTATACTGAGATACTATTCCAGAATACACCAAAACAGCATCACACAATTTAATTTTTTTTATCCAATTTAATTGGTTAAAAATCATACACAATTTGATTTTCCTGTTTGCAATGCTCCACCTACCGTCTGAAGACGACTCCTGTCATTTTACATTTTATTTTCTGCCGGTAGTGGGCAGCACCGCAGACGAGAGGGCTTTTGCTTTTCAATTCAAGATCTGGAGGAAGAACAGTAACAAGAGAGAAATATATTCTAATAATTAAACCAAGGAAATTTCTCAAAATTCACTGTTTTGGCACTTGCAAATGAAAAAATGTTCTCAATAAATTTACAGTAGAATTTACCATTTATTCATCATACAAGCTTATCGAATATTTATCATACAGGCTTATCCAAAATTTCTTAAGGTTGAATGCAGATAATTCAAAAGATTCAACTACCATTTATGCAGAAATTGTGCTGTGCAAGTACAAACCTGTACAAGGCTGACACTCCTCCAATTGCTCAAACTCCTCACGCCTCCAGCAATTCTCGGGCAGGGAAGCATTCAGGGAGTCATCCCGAGCTAAGGTGTATCTGTGGCTTTCAGATGAAGGGCCCAAAAAATTTTCAATCACAAACACAAGGACTGACAACCTGAAATAAAATCACCATCCACAGTTGAATGTTCACTCTAAGAGTACAAGAGTTTTAATAAATGAAGACAGCAAAGAGGCTGCACTAACTTGCTATGCTGGGACATAGTCCAGTCCTGCTGATCTTCCAACTGTTTTATAGACAATTTCTGCACTTCAGACAGAAATGAAGAATTTTATTTATTGACTACATGTTGTGTTGACCAAGTATGAAATACATATATTAAATTTAAATAGATTTTAAATAAAGGGATGGCAGAGAATGTATTCAAGACCTAATTCAGAAAATGCATCCAACAATACTTGAATGTTGAAAACAAAATTTATTCCAACAGGAAATTTCCATTTTCTTATGATCAGGTGATTGAAAGTTATATCATGATGGTTACTGGGATTAAGATGTTCTTAATTTTCCAATTATTTTTTTACATAATTAAATATAAAGAAGATATTCAGTACAATATAAATTATTAACAACTGAACCTAATGAAATTGAAGCTCAAAATTAAGTTTGATTTTTGTACAATATGTGGAATTCTCAAGATAAGACATGAGCCTTAAGCCTTCCTAACCACAAAAAGGAGTTTCCCAAAAATGAGATAGGCACTATTTAGAATAAATTTAAACAAAAGAGGGAATTTATGCACAAGAGTGTTCCCACATCCTGCAGCTAGATATAGCAATATTGAAAGAAGTTTATAAAACAAGATTAAAATCGAAGTAGTAGGTGCTGAAAAAATGACAGCAGTAAATTAAAAATAAATAATCAGTCCTAAAACAGAAAACTTATTCTATTTCAACCATAGAATGGGCTAATTAGCCTTAGGTTCAGGGACTTACATGCTTTCCTTAGGAGTACTAATTCATATACATACGATAGTGGTACCTGTCTGAAGGATGAGTGTGTTCTATTATTTACCAATGTTTTGCATGAATGGATATAAATATATATATATATTAAATAGATTTTACACATAATATATAATATATTCAGAATATATATAAATATATGATTAAGTGAAAGCACTTTTGCATACTTTAATATATCGGCAACAGTTAAACCACAATAGACACAAATAAAGACCAAGTGTTAAATCTTCTATGTAAAATCATTTTTTGGAATCATTATATACTTACCCAATTAGGCATAATATTGCTATGATCATCTTCTTTCTTGAGCATGATTCAATCATTTTGAATGATCAACAATATTTTCTTTTAAATAAAAAATGTATTTATTTCTTCATGAAAAGTCAATTCATTCAAACAAATATCTGAAAAAACTCAACACATATAATAAAATGTCAACTAGCAACACTAATCAGAGCTATTTTACATAGAAATGAGTGCAACTTAGGTTGCAATGGGCAAAACTTGACAATACATATTCTTGCAGAGTGTATTCTGAGAAGCTTACCAAAACCATATATCAAACAGTAGAGTCTAAAATTCTGAATAATTTCAATGGTAAAAACTAAAATCATTCTTGAATGCTCATAAAATATTCAATAATCATTTAATCACAAAAAATACATGAAGTTTTACATTATATTTTTCAACAAAATTGCAACTACATAAATACAGTAACATTAATAATAAAACTTTAAACCACTGCAATGAGATAAAAAGACGAAAAGTTTTAAAACAGCAACACCATCAGAGGTAGAACTTACTAAGGCCTCCCAAATCCAGAGCTATAATATTCTTACATTCATTCCTTGCAGTCAATTAATTCGAACTTCATACACTTACAGACTTCTGTATCCCGCATGATATAAAGGCAGAGTATTCAATTTTGATTGCCCTAAAGATTAATGTCCTAATGACTACGTTTCTCATTTAGCGAGTAATTTAACCAGTGCAAACAGCACTTTCCTACATTATATAAAAGCCAGAGATTTCAAGAAAAATTATCTTCAACGAGAAAAAAAAACAGGCATGTTTGATTCTGCATAATGAAGAAAGTTTCTGTACAAATGACCCATGCCCTACAGCCAATCCTCCATATATCAGCTTTCAAAGCAAAACCAGCACCAGCTCAAAGACCAGCCAGCATCCAATCTACCCTTAGAGTTCCTTAAATAGACCAACACATCCTGATAACTAGCCAACATCTTTCAGCCAGCACTGTATAAATTTGAGATCCTTCACAAAAAGTTCTTTTCAAAACTTGTGGAGCTTTTCAGAATCTTGGATAAATTACGGGGGACGTCTACCCATAATCAAGGGAATGGCTAATGTTTGTTCTATTGGATCTAGATCTATAAAAACTGGCATAGATATACATTTTTGGGAGTAAATAGGGGTCATCTCGTGTAACTTTTTCCTACTATTGAGATAATTTTGGGTATATGGGGGAGAAAACAGGTATTTTCCAAGAGACATTTTCTCTGAAATTTATGATAAAACAATGATCTAGGTGTCATTGTATGTGCAAAGATTTACTGCATGATGAGTCAGAGGATTATTTTGATATTTAAGATAATTTTTAAGTTCCATAGGAAAAATTGATGCGAAGAATTACAGATTAGATTATAAATAATTTTACAAAATATAAAATGACTAACGTTCTTTTTATGGGAACTAGATTTATAAAAATTGCATTATGTATGTCTTTTTGCAAATAAATAGGGATCATCTCTATAACTTTTTCCCATTTTTAGCCATAATTATGGGGATAAAGAGGGGAAAATGGTTATTTTTCAAAATCGGTTTTCTCAAAGAGTTTTCAATTGTAGAATAATGATTCAGAAATCATTGGATGCACAACAAGCTGTTCTATCTATTGACATAAGATTTTTTTCAATTCTTAATTTTTCAATTGGAAAAAATTTGGTAAAGATTTGGAAAAATATATAGAAAAAATTACTTATCAACTTATTGTTTTTAAATATCGTAAGAACTGAACTATTGCAAAATTCAAAATAAACAGCACTTGAACTCATCACGCATCAACTCTTAGAGCATCCATTGACACCTATATCACTGTTTTACAGTAAGTACTTTCTGAGATATCTCTTGAAAAGTACTCCTTTTTTCTCCCATTAGCTCTGCAGTTATGGTAAAAATGAGAAAAACTTAGAGAAAGGACCCCTTTTTTTCAAAAATACACATCTCTGGCAATTTTCCCAGATCTAGAGTGAATAGAAAGAATAATATATCCTTTTCATTGATTCAACTGATTTCTGTATGCCCATCTCCCTTTAAGGCCATCAAACAGTTTTTTCCTCTAAAGTTTCAAAAAATAAATAAAAATACTTCTGGAGCGAAATAGGCTCTGAGGTTTTAGAAGCATCTTTATAACAATCTAATAAACATTCATATCGCTTCAAAAAAAAATTTAAAAATGTTTGCATTAAAAATTGTTTTTTCTTTCAATTTTTTCTCTTCAAATGGTTGCAAAAAATTTTCTAATCAACTTACCGAAAAGCTACATCTCAACCTAATAGTATTCACCTTTCTCTTTACGATGCTGAAAAGATCTCCTTCGTAAGTGAAAAACTGTAGGAGAAATAAAACCGCACGACAAAAAAAAAATTTTTCTGAAAAAGCGCTCAACTTTTTCAAGTATATCTCCAACAGTTTTTTACTTATGGAGGAGATCTTTTCTGCACTGTAAAGATCAAGGTGAGAACTATAAACCTGCATAGTTGTTTTTTGATAAGTTACATAGAATTTTTTTATTGCCATTCAAAGTAATAACTAAAATGTAATGTATTTAGTGATAAAATATTCAAAAACTTGCCACATTTTTTTTTTAAGCGATATCAAAAATCTGGATCTTAACTTTGTCGACCAGTTCATTGTGAATCGAACAAAAAAATTAATCATCTCATGTACAGTATTGGCTGAAAAATTGGATTTTTTAGAAATTTCTTTGGGGGGGGGGGGGGGGGGGGGGAAGTAATTTCAAAAATTTTATGAGCTATGAATGTTTATTAGATTGTTATTAACATGCTGTTAAAACCTCAGAGCCTATTTCGCTCCAGAAGTATTTTTATTTATTTTTTGAAAATTTCAAGGAAAAATCTGTTCGATGCCCTTAAGGACTCCGTCTTGGTAGAAATCAGGATTAGTGTTGATTTTCTGTTTTTATATGCATCTATAGAGGATTTTCTTGCGCTTCTATTGGTACTTTCCGCTTACGTCTACTCCGAATAGTACGCCCCCCAAAGGAGGGAAAGCGATGGGGTTGGCGTGACCTTGACCCCCCCTCATTATTGGGGGTCAATTGAGCGCGTTTCTCTGCAGGAATGGCAATATAGTTTGTTTCGGGCTACTCAAAGTGCTTCCATTATTCAAACAAAACATTCTAACACTGAGTAAAATTTTTTTTAATTTTTGACAATTTCTGAATTTAGCTGTCCTGCCGTATCCATGATACCGCAGCTTTCATTCATAGCTCAATGACAGCTGCAGTATCATAGCTACGGATATGGCAAGCACACTAATCCAAAGGGCTTAAAAAGAGCTACAAAACAGAGGAGTTGACTTGAAAAAAAAAACGTATTTTGGTTGGAAAAAAAATGAAAAAATAAAAAAGTGGTTGTTTTGAAGAATTACACGTATTGTCTTTCGATGAATATTTTTTCTCAGAGTTCCAGAGCTACAGCAATTTAAATGATATCAATCGAAAGGGCTTAAAAAGAGCTACAAAAGCTCAAGAGTTCATTGCAAAACACTTGTTAGTTCAAAAGATAAGAAAATATTTTTTTGTGAAAAACATATTTTTATGGAAACTTGATAATTGGTTTCTCAAATGTATCTTCTTCCACAATTTTAGAGCTACAAGAATGGTTTATATACCATTCGATAGGGCTTAGCAAGGTGTATCCACACGCAAGGTGTATCTACACGCAATCATACATTATTTTGAAAATTACACGACATGGAAAAAAAATGAAAAAAAGGTCATTTTTTCAATTCCCAAAATCCACAAAAAGAAGTTATCAAAATTCCCTATTGCGTGTGGTTATATAAACATATACACAATCTAAAAACGAAGTACTGGTTCTGTAACTTCAAAATTGTAGAAGAAGATAGATTTTAAAAAGATCCTATTTCATCATATTTTTCAAAAAAAAAATCCAGTGCAGATACAAAAATTTTGTCGAAATAACAAATGATCTTTGCCTCATTTCACACCTACTGTGAAAATTTCAGAGAAATCCATCTATAAATAACGGACTTATTTTTTTCCCCAGACGGTGTCCTTAAGCTAGGTATTTTAGATTCCACACATAGAATGGCAGCTCAAAACAATAACTGATGATGGCTCAGATAGTCAGAAAAAGTTGCAAAGACTGGAACAATAAAAATCATCCAAAGCCTTCAAACAGATATCTTACTGCTACATCTTCCCAGACTATTCAATTTACTGTTTTGGCAAGTTTCCTTCCTCTTAGCTTTTTAATCTTCTCTCTCAAATTGCCAGCTACTATTTTTGGAGACAGATCAACCTGCCTTGCCCATCAGGATATATCTAGCGCTCAACACTTTTCTGCAATTAACCTAGTTTTTTTACTGTGGCACTAAACAATTAAGGCAACTAAATGAAAGCTGACTGTGAAGAAAAATTGCCAGCTGAAAAATCCGAGTACAGAGAAGTTGCAACTGTAGCACAAATAATGCAAGGCAAATCAACCCCTCACATACATGCAGCCAATAGCAGCTTGGCTAACACCCATACTAACCAAGCCAAAAGTAATTTAAGCCCGCACTTGAAAAAAAATTGGGTCCTATCTTCACTCTCTCCAGCATGACTGTAGGCATACGTACTACTCAAAATAGAATCTAAAGGTCTTACTACCCCAGTGATCTCATTAATCCAGAAGAGTATCAAAACTTACAACTCTTTACTGCAGAGGCGGAGAAAATACAGTGCAGACTCTGCAAAGATACATTGAGTTCTTAAGCATGTCTCATACTGAAGAACCCTATCCTGATAACCCAGGAGCAACCATGGAGATCACAACCAACTTACAACAACCAAAGCTACTAACCCTTCAATAGCCCCTACAGTACTCATCAAAGGACTCATTAAAAACCCTATAGAGAATTTTATATTTATCAATTTATAATACCTTACTGTTATCAAAGGGCAAGTCTATAACATCCCTCACTTTAATTACTTTCCCCATAAGCAAGTACAAAAAAACAAGATCTACAAATTACACCAAAAGCTTTATCATAAAATTTTGAAACACATGTTGATTAATATTATGGTCAATGTTAAGTTTAATGCGATCACAGAAAATAATAATTCCGATCACAAGAATCACTGAAGAAACATATTTCAGAACGTTTTACATGAATGACATTCTGCTCGCTGATGCGTTATTTTCAAATTATTTAACTTTGAAGTTAGCTTTTGCACGCCAAGGAAGCGAGCGTGCCAAGCGGAATTTAATTAATACAAGGTGTCTACTAAAATGTCCATCCTCCATTTTAGCATTTTTTAGCACCTTCAAAGATGAAATTTTAGCACCCTTTTTCTTCAATAAGCTCCAATGATAACCATATATATACATACATATACATACATATACCAGGCTTATCCTCCCTATGGGAGGGTAGCCGACAGCAGGCCACAATCACCACACTTAGTCACTAGGAGGCGAGAGAGGCAGCACTGGCCGCACCTGAACTGCCAGGATTAGCAGCAGCCCAGCACAACCAACTTCCACAGTCAGGCCCAACAGCCATAGCTGGTTTACCCCGACTGCTTCATTAAGTGCAGCCCCTCCCCCCGCACAGGACAGGTCAACCCCATCACACGCGGGCAACTTCCAGTACCTCGTCAAAAATAAAATTACCTTCTTATGCACTGCCCCCACTCACTTCTGTCCACAGCCATCCCTCTCGCCACGTCCACAGTCAGACCCCTTTCATACAAAGCACGTTTCAGCCAATCCATCCAACTCATCCGTGGTCTACCTCACGCTTGAAGACCACTCACTTCCGACATATATATCTTTTTCACCAGCCGCTCAACTTTCATTCTTTCAACATGCCCAAACCATCCAAGCACTCTTTCATCCACTCGCCTGCTCAACTTTTTGATAACACCCGTCTGCCCCCTAACCAACTCATTCCTGATCCTATCTCCTCTTGTTACTCCATACATGCTCCTCAAACACTTCATCTCAAACACATCAAACTTCCTCCTCTCAGCTGCTCTCAACCCCCAGGACTCTGCTCCATACAACAAAACTGGCACAATCAATCTTTCCTACAGTAGTCCCCTCTCAGCATTCATACTCAAACTCCTGCATTCAAAAACTTTCCTCATTGTACCCAATGTCTTACAGCCTTCACTCACTCGATGCCTCACTTCTACTTTCCATACTATCCTTAACAGTCACATCCAACCCGATGTACCTAAAATGCTCTACCTCTTCTAAAACTTCACCATTCAACCTCACATTCATCAAAGTTCCAAACACTCCACCTCTTGAACATCTCATCACTTTACTTTTATTCACATTTACCCTCAATTTCCACCTTTCACACACTCTACCAAACTTTGCAGCCAGTCTCCTCAGTTTTTCCTCTGAATCAGCCACAAGCGCTGTATCATCTGCAAACAACAGCTGACACACTTCCCAATACATGCCATTTTGTCCCTCCAACTGCGCACCTTTTCCCAACACTCTGGCATTCACTTCTCTCACCACACCATCCATAAACAAATTATACAACCACGGCAACATCACACATCCCTGTCTCACACCTGTCTGTCACAACTGGGAACCATTCACTCACCTCATTCCCTACTCTCACACATGCTCTGCTATCAATGTAGAAACCCTTGATCACATTCAACAGTCTCCCACCCACTCCATACAAGCTTACCACTTCCCATAGCGCCTCACGATCCACTCTGTCATACGCCTTCTCTAGATCCATAAATGCCCAATATACATCCTTTCCCTTTAATAAGTATTTTTCATTCACCTGCCTCACAGCAAACATTTGATCCACACAACCTCTTCCACACCTAAAACCACACTGTTCTTCAGCAAGCACACGATCCATCAACACTCTCACTCTTCCAATTAAAACTCTTCCATGCAGCTTCCCAACGACACTCAGTAGACTTATACCCCTAGAATTACTGCACTCATACCTGTCACCTTTCCCCTTGTACAACAGAACTACACACGCACTACTCCAATCAACCGGCACTTTACTAGCCTCGAAACATACATTTAATAAACGTACCAACCATTCCACAACCACATTTCCTCCTTTCTTCAGACATTCAACCGTGCAGCCATCCATACCTAAAGCTTTCCCATTTTTCATTTCATCCAACGCACCTTTCACCTCTGCACTTCTTATTCGACTTCTATTCACTTCACCAAACACAGGCATTCTAACATCACTTCCAACAGCTACTACTCATGCAACCCTATCATCCCCAACATTCAGCAGTTCCTCAAAATACTCCGCCTATCTCTTTCTCACATCACAAATCTCCACTAGCAGCCTACCATTTGCATCCTTCACTCTTGCCTCATTCTCTACCTGACCTTTCCTAATTCTCTTCACTTCCTTCCAGAAAACCTTCCTTCTCTCCATGAAATCACCTCCCAACTTCCTCCCCCATTCCTAACCCGCCGCCCTCTTTGCTCTCCTTACCATTCTTTGTATCTCTTTCTTCCTCTCCTTATACTCTTCAAAATTTTGCTGGTTGCCTCGTTGCAACCACCTTTCGAACGCCCCCGCTTTCTTCTCACAGCCGCTCCTACTTCTTCGTACCACCATTCCCTCCCATTTCTAATCCCCCCTCCAACTTTCCTTACCCTACACACTTCCCTTGCACATTTCTCCACCACATATTCAAACAACTTTCATTCCCCTTCCACTCCACCCACCTCACTTTCCTTCACCCTCCCATACTCTACTTTCATCTTCTCCTGATACTCACACTCACGCTCAGAATCATGCAACTTGCTTACGTTTAACACCTCCCTTCCACCCCTCCTTTTTACACCTCCCCACATTCCACTTACTCTCAACTTTCCTTCCACCAAGTAATAAACCAAAATCCCATTCATCTCACCACGGAACACATACACATCGAGCAAAGACCCATCACTCCCCTGTTAACCAAAATATAATCCATCAATGCTCTCTCCTCTATCACACCTGCATTCGTCCTCACATACGTATACTTGTTTATACTTTTTTTCTGAAACAAACTATTCCCAACCACTAACTCACTCTTTACACATAACCCCACTAAGAATTCACCACTCTCATTCACCCCAGCTACTCCATACTTACCAACAACACCATCCACCACTTCATCACCCACTCTTGCATTCAGGTCCCCCATCACCACAACTCTACAACCATTCCCCACTCTTGCAACACACTCAGACAATTTCTCCCAAAAACTCCTCTCTCTCTCTCTCTCTCTTCCCCACTCCTCTCCGATCCCGGTCCATACGCGCTCACAAACACCCATGACTCTTCCCCCCATTTCACTCGCACCCACATTATTCTTGATCACACCTCACCCCATTCAACTACTTTCTCTTTGATTCTTACACTCAATAATATAACCACACCCTCTCTTGCATGTCCCCCATGCACTCCAGATACTCTCCCCCCACACTCCCAAACATCAACTCACCACTACCCTTCAACTTTGTCTCACTCAGGGCCAACACATCCATCTTCCGGTTTACCATCATTCTTCCGATCTCCTCCTTACTCTCAGTTGCTCTACTTCCACACCCCCTTACATTCATAGATCCCAGTAATCGAGTTTGTGAGGTCTTTCGACCCCTCTCACTCCCTTCGTTGGCCTGCTGCCTCTCGGGAAAATCAACAGAGAAGGTAATCCCCAGTCCCCTCGCCCCGTTCACTTCAGTCGCCTCTTATGACACGCAGCGGACCACGGTGGGAGAATTCTAAACCCCCCAAAAGGTTAGAACATACACAGCCAACACTTTCATGACAAATACCAGGTATCAGACAACAGAGATTTCGAGCAGCAAAATTGATTATTGATTATAAGTTAGTTTAAGCCTCCCTAACCGCTACAAAAAAGAGTGTATCAAAGAGAGAAAGAAGGAAGGCAAAATTTAGTATGGAGATAAGAGAATGAGGAATCTATGCAGAAGGGGCATAGAAACAGTAAGTTGTGAAAGAAGTTCATGAAAACAGATAAAAGTTGAAGAAGAAAGTCAGAGGTGCTGAAAAACAGCACAGTAGTGAACCGAAAAGAAGTGGTCCTTAACCTAACAAAAAAACTTTTTATTTCCACAAAAAGAAGGCCTACCAAATTCTCAGCTTGGGCCCTCACATTTCCCCCTGAGAATGCTAATTCCCATAGATACAATAGTTGTATCTCGCTAAGGGGTTCCAGCAGCAAAAATACATGTATATTCAGAACAATTTTGTTTTTATTACAAAAGAATTTAAGGATGGTTTTGAACAACAAAGAAAACCTGAAAAATAAACAAATTTAGTAATATAAAATGATAGTAATTAATACATTCTATATTTAATAGCCCCTACCAGCCAGTTGACGAAAGATGTCGACTTTTTATGACTATAATAATTAGATATTTGTTATCAAGAACTTGACAAATTGAGAAATAATATAAACTCTGCAATTGCACTAATAAAAAAAAATACTGCTCAGTTACGGGGGAATGCAGAAACTTCCCCTATTAGGAATGGCCAGGTACCAATCCTAACCCTTGCATTTTTACTTATACATATTAAAATCTAAGCAATTCAACATTTTCATAAATTTTTAGCACCTGTCCTTCAATTTTATCACTTTTTAGCACCTTTTAGCACCTTTAGCACCCAGTAGACACCCTGTAATAACGGAAGCTAACCCCCTATTACAAATGTAAAGAGGTTGGGTCATGAGGAGAAGCCACAGTTCTTCTAGTGAAAATTATAAATAAAGGTTTCTAGTGACGTCCGTTTACATCAGCTCCAAGATGGCAGCCGCCATCTTGGGTACCAGGTGGCCGCCATTAGAGATGATGTAAAAGGACGTCATTAGAAACCTTCATTTATAATTTTCACTAGAAGAACTGTGGCTCCCTCTCATGACCCAACCTCTTTACGTTTGTAATAGGGGGTTAGCTTCCGTTATAATTAAATTCCGCTTGGCACGCTTGCTTTCTTGGCGCACAAAAGCCAACTTCAAAGTTAAATAACTTGAAAATAACATCAGCAAGCAGAATATCATTCTTGTAAAACATTCTTAAATGGGTTCCTTTAGTGATTCTTTGGAATAAAATTATTATTTCCAGTGATTGCATTAAACTTAACATTGACCAATATTATATTTCAACACAATTATGATAGCATAGCACATTAAAAAACTAATTCATGTTTCCAAGACATATCATTACACAGGCATAACATAAAATTAGGCCATTCAGAGATGCAACAGATCCAAGTAAATTGTCAAATCTGACTTACTAATGCTGGAAATTACTGTTTTCACAAATAAAGACACTTTTATCTGAAATATTTATAACTGGGTATAAAGCGGATTTTAAACACCATTTTCTTCTCTTCTTAGAACTAAGGAAGAAGCCTTGCAGCAAGTGCGTCAAGTACCAGGGCTGCAACTTTTGTTTGACCAAAAAAATCTAGTTTGACCTCAATAAATATCTAGAAACATCTAGATTTGAAATAAAACATCCAAAAATATATCTAGAACTAAATTAATTATAAATAATAACAAGTTAGTTTAAAAATTGCACATGAGAATATTTATACGATAAATTGTTTTATAATAGGCCATTTATCCTTGTTTAAATTATCTAGTATCCTGATATTTATCCTAATAAAGCTTAATATCCAAATATTCTTCAATTTCACAAGTGTTGCAAGTAGGAAAGACTAATAAGTAGTCCCTTTAAATGGTAGTAAGTAGTTATTAGCGTTGCAAGTAGGAAGGAATAATTTAGTACAAACTGATCTAAGGAACATTAGCATTTCATCCAATAAATATGTCTTATCTACATTTTTATATTCAAATAACTTATTAATTATTTGCACCTCTGTTAAGATCAGTTGCAAAAAAAATGATGGTGCAAGGTTTTACACATCAGAATATATTTTGAATATTTACAACAGCAGGATAGCAAGTTTCCCCTTGCCTTGGAATTTCAAAATGTGTTCATAAATCCAGCCATTGAGCAACAATTTTTTTTACTGCAGGCTGGATGGACAACAATCAAGTTTTGCAAGCTGAAAGAATTTTCAATGGATGTGAACCAATATTAATTGATTCATTGAATTATTTGAATTGGCATCGTTTAAAAAAATTTTGCAAACCAATTAGGTATGAGTTTCTGCAATAAAAAATTCCACGTTCCTTGCTAAACATTTACCAGAAGCATAGGACATTGCAAGCTGGAATGAGGGGCATACACATCTCATCAATGTTAAATATAAATTTTCTTCGGTAAATCTGAAGGAGATGACAGTTGTCGATTTTCCACTTTTTGGTGCCTGAACCTATTTAATTGAATCAAAATAAACAAGTTTTCTTCTATTCTTTTTTCGTCTCAAATGAGTATTTTACGATTTATAGTGGTAAGTTTAGTTTCGTCATTGATGACGAATGCGCTCGAATAAACAGCTACTCATCGATTTTTGAATTTTTGTTGCTTGAAACATGGTAATAACATCGAAATAAACAACTTTTATTCTATACACTTTTTTCGTCAAATGAGTATTTAACAAGGTATAGCGGTAGGTTTGGTTTCGTCTTTCAAGACAGAGCGCTGGAAGCGAGACGCCATTGCAGTATTGCCATACAACTCGATCAAAGAATTTCTTTCCGCTTCAAAGACTGGAGTTGCGGTAAGTCATTTACCGCTATAACTAATAAAATACTCATTTGAGACAAAAAGTGCATAGAAGAAAACTTGTTTATTTCGATCTAATTAACTATGCTAAGGCATCGAAATTTACAAAATCGACAACTGTCATCTCCTTCAGATTTACCTTTTCTTCTTTGAACTTGGCATAAACTCCATTATTGATGCCAACAATTAATGACACTTGCATTGTCAGTCTCTATTGCATTGCAATTATAAATGCTCAAATTCCTACTTATCAACAATTGTTTTAAGGCTGTCACAACGCTATCTGCATCACTTTTAATAAGTTTGCAATTACTAAGTAAGTTGATTCGACTTTATTAGATGCATGACTCTAGTATATAATTGATATACCAATTAGTTTCATGATTGAAATAACATTGCTTTCATCCAACAATAAACTGAACTCATTGTTGCCAATATCATTGGTCAGTCTTTCATCAAAATGAGACCACAATAAGTTTTTGATAATGTATGTGGATTTTATTCCATGATTTTTGACATCATCACTAGTTTTGCAATTGGAGATAGTGTGCTTTAGCTTATGAACCTGATGATCCCATTTTGAAATTACACTATGGCAGCACAAAAACATTGAAATAGCCGTCTAGGTGTGGTTCATAATCTATACATAGGCCTAACATGATCAGAATGTGATTGGTTTACTATTCAAACAATTTAGTGAAGCAAATTGACAAATAGAATAAGACTGAAGTAGAAACCTACCATTGTACTGAATTCCTAATTCGGATTTACAGAAATCTATCATATACATAGCTAAACTGTATTCTAGCTAGAAAATATCTAGCACGCTGAAAAACTATCTAGATTTTATAGCCAATATCTAGGCTCCAAATTTTATATCTAGGCTCAAGGGGGTCCTCCGGGGCCCCTTTTCTCTCCGATGGTCATTACTCATTTTATTGTTGGAAAAGAACCCTTAGGTGGTGGACTATTCGGTCCTAAAATTTTATGGCGCTACGGACAATAGATCCCTCCCCATGGGGGAGGGGAAGGGGACCAAAATCTCAAATTTTCGAGCCCATTTCGACCCAACATAAAAAGAAAACAAAAGAAGATATAGAAAATTTGCGAATGTACTTTTGTTAGATGTGTTTCAAGGATTCTAAAACTGTCTTTGTTTTTGTTCTAGCCTGAAAACTCAATGAGTTCTATTCTTTTGAAATATCAACACCAGTGGACTAAAAACCAATATGTCAAATCTTTTCAAAAACTAAGGCCTGAATCAAAAAAATGTATAGAGGAAATTGTGTTTCTTTTCAAAAGTTACATATAATAGTCAACTTTCATAAGAATCAAACTGAAAACAAAAAATTTCATAATTTTATGATATAAGTAAAAATTTTTAAAATTTTTTTCTTTTTTGGAAATTACAATTCACAGTGTGAATATGATGTTATGCATGGAGATAATCGAAATAAAAATGAAAACAGCATTCAATTACATAAATTTTCCATTATATCACACTAAAACAAAAAAATTAGTTTTTGGCCTATACTGTAAAGTTACTTAACTTACTTTCAAAATTCAAAAGAATAGAAGTCATTGAGTTTTTATGCTAGAACAAATTCAAAGACAGTTTTGGAATCCTTGGAACATTTCTAACGAAGTTATATTCCCCTTTTTTCCATTTTTACATTTCATTTTTTTTCTATAATGGTTCAAATCCAAAAATTTCGTTTTTTTTTATTTATTGGTAAATTTTCGCATATAAAAAAAATTTTTAAAAAAAATGCAAAATCCCCGAATATATCTTTGTTAGAAATGTTTCAAGGATTCCAAAACTGTCTTTGAATTTGTTCTAGCATAAAAACTCAATGACTTCTATTCTTTTGAAACATGCATAAAAATGACCCAAAAAACCTATTTATCAAATTTTTCGGAAAAACTAAGGCCTAAATCAAAAAATTTCAAGTTCAAATATGTTTGTCTTGCAAAACTACATATACTCGCCAAGTTTCAGACCAATCGGATCAAAAAAATTTTCATTCCGGAGGACCCCCTTAAGCAAAAACATCTAGATCTAGATATAAAATATCATGAGTGGCAGCCCTGTCAAGTACAAAAAACACTGATGCATGAACAAGCAATGAAATACATTTTACCATTAATCATCCAAAGTGTTATGCAGAAATTAGGTGCATACTTCCTTCAGTACGTTACTATGGAAAGATATTGAGTTGTTCGTTGTAGTTCATGAGTGCAACAAAAACGTCATGAAGCGAAACATTACTGGGCAAATAGTAAATGAACAACAAAACGAACACTATCCGGATATTTTTTACATAGGTAAATGAGCAATTTACAGATAATTCTGTTCAAACTACTAGTAAATGTAACGCTTGTCATAAATTTCGAAGCCCTCAAAACCTGCGTGACATGTAGTTTAACGGCGATTTAATAATTACGGCACAGCAAAATACTTCGATGAGCCCAGCATTTCACAATACTTGTCTAGCGTATAACAAGTGTGAATCTGGGTGACTCAAGATTGCGTTACATCCAAGGTCTGCTTCTTTTTTTTCGGTCAATGTATAGTTTCCCTTCGGCAAAGAAATTAAAGATGTCGTTGCTGATAATCACTGAATGAGCACATTTAAAAACCTTTTACACGAATGGCATTATGCTCTCTGATGCGTTATTTCCGAATTATTTAACTTTGAAGTTGACGCGCGCGCGCCCGCGCTGTAATTTAGTTAATAAGGGTAGTTAACCCGCCTATTACAAACGTAAAGAGGTTGGGTCGTGAGGGTTAGCCACAGTTCTTTTAGTGAAAATTATAAATAAAGGTTTCTAGTGACGTTTGTTTACATCGACTGGAAGATGATGGGCGCCGCCATCTTTGTGCCAATGTAAACAAGATTGCGATCGTCACCCTAACGGGTGGGTTAGAAGCTTTATTTATACTTTTCACTAAAAGAACTGTGGCTAACCCTCACGACCCAACCTCTTTACGTTTGTAATAGGGGGTTAGCTTCCATTATTAATTAAATTACGCTTGGCGCGGTCACTTCCTGTGGCGCGCGACAGCCAACTTCAGAGTTAAATAATTCGGAAATAACGCATCAGAGAGCATAATGCCATTCATGTAAAAAGTTTTTAAATGTGCTCATTTAGTGATTATCAGCAACGACATCTTTAATTTCCCTGCCGAAGGGAAACTATACATTGACCTTTTTTTCTTCTAAAAGCAGCCTGCTTGGATGTTCATAGGCCCAGGTCAAATTTTGCTGAAACCTTACTTGAAGTTTCTAGGTGAAATAGATCACAATAAAGCTTAGCACACGCAAACGGTATCCAAAAAAACTGAACGTAAAAGAGAAAAGAGCCACGTAGAAACTTTGGTAAATCTGAAGGACATGACAGTTGTCAATTTTGCAAATTTAAATTGCGTAATCATGGTTAATGACACCAAAATAAACAAGTTTTCTTCTATGCACTTTTCGTCTCAAGTAAGTATTTTATTAGTTATAGCGGTAAATGACTTACCGCAACTCCAGTCTTTGAAGCGGAAAGAAATTCTTTGATCGAGTTGTATGGCAATACTGCAATGGCGTCTCGCTTCCAGCGCTCTTATGAACTACTCCCAAAGTGGGGAAGTTCAGTTAGATGGATTGAATTTGAAGATTGAATAGCGATCGATTAGAACGTTTCGATGTTCTAGTTTTGATGGTTAAAAGTTTGATGATTGGATTAATTTCAATTTACAAGGTTGGTGTTCTTTACAAGGCGGGGTCACCAGTCGCCGGGGAAGGCGACACTTAATAGATAATCTGACTCGTCCTCAGAAGGATGTGTAAAGGTATTCGGACGCAATATTTCAAGCTTCTAAAATCAACAATAAAACTATCATACAGCCAACACATGGGGAAATTGAAAGAATATTTACGCTCGCCTTTTTAAGGGATTTATTGATGTGGAGGTTGAACGCCGAAGTGCGAGGCTTGACTCTTGTTCGAGAGACGTTCTTGGGAAGAGTCCGAGGAGGTTGCAGGCTTCAGACGATTCCTTCAGCTCAGGCTTGTGGAAGCGTGTGCTGGAGTGTGAAGCCGAGGATGGTGTAAGTGTGGGATGTTCCGACACTAAGTGAGTAGGGAATTGAGTGATGAGTATGGGAATAGTAACCGGTTGGGAAAACTCGGTACGAAGGGGGACTCTCGACCCCATGGTCTCAACTGGAGATTTTAGCGGCTTAGCTGCAGGGATGCAGGCCTTCCAGTATAGTGAAATTTGAAGGGGAGGAGAAACTTGGAAAAGAAACTCGGAGGAGACTTGGAGGAGACTTGAAGGCGAAAACTTGGAGGAGGTAAGCTCCTTAAATTACGAGCTTAGGGTTTGGCTCCATACGTGTTTATGAGTGCATGGAATGTGTGGTCCAGTCGATCCTCTGAGGGGACGTCAAGTGGAATTAGTCCGCACACTACGAGCCTATTCATACACATGTGCAAGACTGCTGCATCTGCTACTTACAGGAAGAACAATGGCAGAAGTTAGTGCTAAGGTCAGTGCGCAGCTCCAGCGCCCGAGCTGCACCCGGAATCATCTTAACACACAGAACCGGTGTTCGAGACCAACTGGTCATAAGCTCTATCCTGATATCCAAAGCAGTGACACAACTGAGTTTAAATGAACTACAGCCAAAAAAAATAGCTAAAGCACTGAGGTAATTAGATTATTAATGTACTAAAATATAAGGATGAGGAAAGGTGAAGTCTCTATACTCTATAATTCAGATGAGCAAGAGTTGCAGCAAAATTAAATATAAAAAATAGTAGCATATAAAAAGACACGACAGTAAAAACAAACTAGAGATGGACAAAGTTACAGTGATTTACAAAGGCTCAATTAAATTCATGGAAAAATATTGAAATATAAAAACACTGATTCTATTCCTAAAAAACATGTTGTCAAATGTAGTTAGGTATTTATAAGGATATTTCTGAGCAAGACTAAGGAACAATTATTTATGTGAATTGACTTGAAATGAGTACTACAGAAAATACAAACGCGATTTGCTGCAATATCCTATTTTATTTCTTAAGATTTTTGGACTTTAAACGTTGAGTGTGAAACTAAAAAGAATTCCATACTTGTTTGAATCACGACTTCATCACACAATGCACGACAGTGAATAAAATAACTAAAATTCTAGCTACTGTACTGCCAAAAGTTAATTGAATTATAAGGCTAACAGAACTGGTAAAAACACCAGTGCGAAACCGTAAAAAGACACATTCCAATTGGAATCAGATGCTAAAGTGAATATGCAGGTTTGCACGGCTACATTAATTCAGGGGAAAAACACTGACGAAATGGCGCAGTGAACTTGAAGCTTGTGCCTGTTAGGTTCGGCCGTGGGTATAGCCAAACCTAAATGTAAATCGATAAGTATTTGCAAACCATGAGAAAGGGATAATGAGGCACTCTGGAAACTCAGCTTTTGTCTCTGGTTTATTTGAAGGAGCCGGAAAGGACCGCCGAGTCTTGAGTTACTGAAGAACTTGGCTGAAGATGGTTCGCAGTCCGTGCAGGCGAAAAGGCTCCGGCTAGTGACGAAGTCGACAGTGTGGGTGTGTGTTTGGAATTGATATTAGCCCAATTTATAAGACTTTGAAAGACCCGTGACGTCGGTAGTCTCAATTTAAGGTATCGGCTTATTTAATTTCAAGCCGGACAAGATAGTTATCGTAGTGGCAGCAGGGAGTTGAATTGCAAAGGAATAACTTGTAGTTTTTCAGTTAAGGCCAAACAAAGCCAAAACAAAGTCCCAACAAGAGAAGAAGGCCCAAAACTAGTTCCAGAAAAGGTAGTCCCATGAAAGGCCCAGGGGAAAACTGAGTGTGTGTTGGCGTTTGGTGATGACGTTGAGGTCCTGCAAAAAAGTCGAACGCTGGATGAGCAGTCCAAGGAGACATCAAGGAAAATTCCACCACTGACAGTCCCCAACATCGTAAGTGATAAACTCCCACAAAGTAGACTCCGAGAAGTCCTACAGATCCGACACGAGCTAATTTAATAAATCTCTCTTTTGTCAAACTCAAGGAGATAGGATAGATTTTTGTAGCTGGCAAGCCTGTTCGCTAATGCCTTTGGCTTTAATATCAGAGCATGAGGTTTAAGAACTTCCGGTAATGACAATCGTTATTCATTACCGAAACCACATGCAATTAAGCACAAGATCTACGGAATATCATGAAATATCCACAAAACTGCAACTTTTGCAAGAATCTGCAGGACAGCAAATCCTGTGATTTTTAAGGCAGTAATATCGGTGATTAAATTTATGGAGTTATGGAAAACACATGACTTAACAACACATGATTCATGAAGCAGCAAGAAAAGACATACCACAACTAAAATTGCATAGAGTGAGACTTAATGCTTTTTCAGTACTCTAGAACATCCCTATATCCGTACAAGAAATAACAGAGAAAAAATCCTAACTTTCATTAAGATCACTAATACTGAAAACACTGACAAAAAAAATAAGGAATAATATCTACACTGAGAAAAGAAACACTAAACGTGTTTGCTTGCACAGAAACAAAATATGCGCAAAACGAAACATGAAAATCAAGGTGACGATGACCCGGCGGTTTTTACGCGTCGCCATTTGCAATAAACCGCCGGCATAACATCGTACGCATTCACGAAGGCAGATGCTAGTATGTATTTTTGTCGCAAGAATAAGCCGAATTGATTTAAATTTGTTGATAGTGATTTATATTGAAATAAGTGCGATTAACGCAAGATTTAAGGAGTATGAAATATATATAAAATAAAACTGAAAACTTTAGCAGGCATATGCATGAATAATTTTCGTAATCTATAATCCGTACGAAATTATTAAAAATTATTCCCAATCATTATTTCACGTCACACACTTCAGAAAACTACTGCACTTTATGTTGTGAAAAAGAATCTTATTCCGAATGCGTAAAGTGCGACTTTAAATCACAGAGTCATGACACGAGACGGCAGTTTGTGCTTCGCCATCTTGGAAAACAAAGAGACCGGCCACAAAAACGCCAGCAGTTCTGTCGTGCTCTCTCACGAGTATTTTATGAACGAATTTCAGTATCAATATGACCGCTGCAAAATGTATGACTTTCAGTAAGGGAAAGGACGTAGTTGAATATCTAATATAAATTATTGACACACGAAATGCACGTGACGTGCAAAGTTCACGCTAAGTCATGTTGAGATATCCTCTGAATGAAACATGCTACATCACAACTTCTACGCCTAACTACGTATCTAAATACACAGCACTGTCACTATTTATACTCACTGAACACGAAAAAAGGAACACGATTATTTTCTAACACAGATTTACTCACGAGAAGTGCTGTAACACCGAGCTAGAGAGACGCCAATGCGAAAGTGCGTTTTGAAAAGAGACGCGCCACTGCGCAGTATTGCCATTCAGGGGCTCCTCTCTCGAAAAATGTCGAGTGTTATTTTATTGTCTCATGCATTTACACAAAAACTTCAATGATTATGAATTAGAAATAGAAAATAATTAATAATAAATTAGAGTAAGATTTTTAATGCTAATAATTATTTTATTTAAGTACGAATGGGAAAATTTATAGTTTTTACGCTCTGTAGCGAATGCTACATGCCTAACTACACCGGCACAGATGAACACAGTGAATGTTCCTAAGACACAATAACGAGCGCTCCCTAACACGGAACAAGTTAAGACACAACACAGGAAAGTTAAGACATAATACACACTTAACATTAACACTTGATACCTGCAAATGCCCGCTCTGGGGCCCAAGCACTATTCAGGAGGATCTGTACGAGAATGACGACTCTGCCTGAAAAGCCGGCCTTATATGCTCTTTTGAGCGGAAGCTTGCGAAATGGTTCTGCGCGAATGTTTCCAACGGAAGTGACGGAAGGAAACATGATCGGCAAATATTTTCGCAACACATTTTTGGTAAAATTTTGGGTTTAATCGAATTAATTTGGTCTTGTAAAATTATAAAAATAATTACATTTGTATAATTTAATTTAGGATATTAGTATTTTAATATTTTATGAAATTAGGCTGAAGTGCGGCTGAGGCGATCACTACACTCTGTCTTGAAAGACGGAACCAAACCTACCGCTATACCTCGTTAAATACTCATTTGACGAAAAAAGTGTATAGAAGAAAAGTTGTTTATTTCGATGTTATTCCCATGTTTCAAGCAACAAAAATTCGAAAATCGATGAGTAGCTCTTTATTCGAGCGCATTCGTCTTCAATGACGAAACTAAACTTACCGCTATATATCGTAAAATACTCATTTGAGACGAAAAGTGCATAGAAGAAAACTTGTTTATTTTGATTCAATTAATGAGGTTCAGGCACCAAAAAGTGGAAAATCAACAACTGTCATCTCCTTCAGATTTACCGACATACATACCAACATATTGGCTTTTAAAAGTTTCTCAATATAGGATGTCCTAAAACAAAAGTTCTATACTAGGAGTACTAATTGACAAACCATCAGAGGTGTACAAATGGATAAGCTATGAAGTTTGCCTGGTGGGCGTAGTTCAAATTTTTACTTATTTGTTTTAAGTATACCAGTTTGACGTGCTGGTATCATCCCGTGATAAATAATTACGTTCTTACGTTTGACAGGGTCACCAGCATTTAATGTGCCTAGGGCTAGGCACATAATTACAAATTTTAAGTCTTACTATTAAATGTTTGCTTGGCCCTTTTGACTCAGAAGGAGTGGGTAATCGGGTGCTCTACTGGCACCGAGGTTTCCAGAACACTTGCACAAATTTATCCTCTGGAGGACAGTGATACAACGACAACTCTCGCCTTGTTTATTTGGTCGCCTATGGGTGCCGTGACTACGGCCAATTGGGGGGGTGGATCCGCTTCTTGAGAAAGGAGGTCCGGGTCCAGTAAGGCGACGTACTCCAGCCGCGTGCCGTGGCTCGCGGGAGTCAGTTGTGGGTCCAGGCGAGGACGTGTATGTTAGTGTAGTTCTCCGCGGATGCGGGTGATGAGTATTGTTTAATTAGGAGGTCTCAAAAGAGGCAGTACCTTTGTAGGGGGGCTGCGTGTGGAGCCGTGTGGCTGAGTGAACGTGAGGAGTAGTAGTAGTAGTAACATGGGTTTGTTAGCGCTTCAGTTACTCGAACTATATCGCACCGAAGGTCACATAATTTAATTCGTATCAGACTCTTCTAAATAATTACACAAGATAAACATCAATATTATTAGAAACATCAAAATTATATGAGCATCATGGTCATAATTACAACTTAAAATTACAAGTGTCTCCCCATTAAAATTTGTACACAACACAGTACATTCGAACGCACTGAGCAGCCAAACCCCGTAGGGGGTTTCAGCTGCCCACCCATTTATGGCCGGACGCCTTACCCACGCTGAAACCCCCGAGGTATCAACGCAGCGCGCCCGGCCATATTACAGTTTCTTCATCCTCAAAACTTCCAAGACGAAATCACGTCTGGCTATAACGCCTTGCATCGTGGCTTCCCGTTAACTCACTTGAAGTAGTACAACAAGGAGTACATACATTTCCAAGCACGTGATAGTATGGACAGCAAATACAAAAACGATACGGATGATTAAGTATGATCTTCGGTCAGAATTCCGACAGAAATTCGCATCTCTCAAGAAACAAGACCAGAGCATCCACATTGAAAGTTACACGTTCGATCTCCGCAAGCATCTTGGTTAACACCTCATCCACGGCAAAAAGACGGAGGTTTGGAAAGCATACATTTCGGTCAGCTGCATATCTCGGGCACTCCGCAAGTATGTGTTTGACGGTCAGAGGAACGTGACACCGCTCGCATCGCGGCTGCGGTTGTCGCTCCATTAGATAACGGTGGGTCAGTCGAGTATGTCTGATGCGAAGACGGCAGAGCAGCACTTCCACCCGGCGGACGCGACACCTCGACGAGGGCCATTCTAGAACCGTTTCTTTAATAGTTCTCAGTTTGTTGTCCATTCTGTTGTCCCATTCCTGTTGCCACAGACGTCTCACAGCAGCCTTGATCACGGGATAGTAGTCCTGAAAGGGTATTATTTGATTTAGAGTTTCCTCATTACTATTCGCAACACGCTTCGCCTCCTGGTCTGCTCTCTCATTGCCTGACACCCCCACGTGTCCGGGCACCCAACACAATTTCACATGTTTGTGCTCACGCACAAGCTGCACCAGCATCAAGACAATCTCACCAATGAGGGGGTGAGTGCTATCATAAGCCTGAGCAGAGTCAATGACGCTTTTCGAGTCAATAAAAACAGTGAATTTATCATGCGGGTGTTCCTTGACTAGTTGAAGTGCCTCCAAGACACCATAGAGCTCCGCGGTGAAGCTCGAGGTCTCGGGTAGCAATCTTCTAGCCCTCACCATCTCTCCGGAAACAGCAGCACAACCTACAGCTATTCCCGTCTTGGAACCATCTGTGTAGATCTTAAAAGACTCCCCATGCACCTCCAGCACATGCTCCATAAAGATATGCTTGAGAAAGTTGGCTGGCATTGACTCCTTCCTTGGCATCCTGCACCCGGGGCAGAAAGTCTCCACTGGTAGGCGCCATGTTGGAGAGTTGTCAAAGAGTACCGGAAGGACTCTCGTGGGTCTCAGCTGCATTGCGGCAACCAAATTCGGGTAATCTCTAGACGAAGGTAGAAAATATGGAAAAGGTAGATGCCGTCCAAGAGGTGCGTGTACGCTGATCCATGTCGGAGACAGAGGCAGCTGATCAAGTCGGGCATGATACTGCAGGCTCAGTTGCACACGGCGGAGCCAGAGAGGAGGTTCACCGCTCTCCACACACAAACTCTCCGTCGGAGAGGTTCGGAAAGCACCAGTGCAGAGTCTGATAGCGGCATTATGGACTGGATCCAGAGTTCTTAGCGCAGTTTCCCTTGCATATTGATAAATTATGCAGTCATAATCCAGCTTACTCCTAATTAGCGTTCGGTACAGTCGAAGCAGCGTGGCACGATCCGCTCCCCAGGATAGACCCGAGACACACTTGAGAAGGTTCATCCTCCTGATACAGTTCGCCTTGAGGGTAGCCAAGTGAGGTTTCCACGATAGCTTGTCGTCAAAAATCATTCCGAGGAGCTTGGCACTGTGCACAAAATTAATCGGCTCCCCACGAAGTAACAACTGCGGAGGGTCGTGTCGACGGCGGCCTTGAAAGAGAAGGGCTGCTGTTTTGGCAGGAGAAAAGCTAAATCCATTCTGTTCTTCCCAGTAGTTCACATTATTTATTGCCAGCTGTATCCTACGTGTCAACGCCGGTAAAAGAGTTGAAGAGATGTATATCATATAGTCATCAACATATAGAGACGAGGCAACACCAGCTGGCAAGTTAGATGAGATTCCGTTGAGGGCGAGGGAGAAGAGCGAACAACTCATCACACTCCCTTGTGGAAGGCCCTCCTGTTGGATTTGTAGCGGGGATAGAACATTTCCCACTTTGACTCGAAAATTTCTCTCCCTCAAGAACTGCTGTAGGTACATCGCCATATTACCACGTGCATATTACCCCGGAGGCCGCATTCATGCACACGCTGCAGGATCCCGTGCCTCCAGACAGTGTCGTAGGCTTTATAAAGATCAAAAGAGACACACAGAGTCTGTTTCCGGGCCGTGCCGCTGCTAACCAGATGGTTCTGAAACCGTACAATAGCGTTTGTTGTCCCTCGGAGTTGCCTGTAGCCGAACTGAACCGGGTTTAAAATTTCTTCAGCCTCCAACCATCTCACCAGCCGTACGTTGACAATTTTCTCCAGCAGTTTCCCAACGCAGCTTGTGAGGGCGATGGGACGGTAGCTATCGGTACGAGCAGGAGGTTTCTGGGGCTTTGGAAAAGCGAGAACTGTAGCAGTGCGCCATAGTGTCGGGTATTCGTGAGTGCTCCAGACTTGATTGAAAATGAAGAGTAGTTGACGGAACGCTGAGGAGTGCATTTTCTTCAGCATTTTTTAATGGATTCCATCAGGCCCAGGTGCGGTGTTTTTGCATTTCTTCAGGGCACGATAGATTTCAAGGATGGTAAGTGGTTCATTATAGGAGACACTCTCTTCAGCTGTAAAGTTCAGTCTTAGCTGTTCCTGTCTCTCTTTGTACACACGGAAAGCAGGAGGGTAGTTTGCGTCACTGCTTACGGAGGAAAAATTCTCGGCCAGAGCATCCGCCACTCGCTGCGGATCCGCTGGGAGGGAACCGTTCAGTTCTAGGCAAGGCTTGCTGATGCTATAATGTCCCTTCATTTTCCTGATGCGTTGCCAAATCTTGGACATGGGCGTGTCTGCATTAAGACTGGTGACATATCTACGCCAAGAGTCTTTGCGGGCTTCATCCTTGATATACTGCGCCCTCGCTCTAGCCCTATTTTAGGCTATCTTGTCCGCTAGCTCACCGCTACGCTGGTATCGCCTCAGTGCTCGCTTCCGTTCAACATTGGCCACGGCGCAGCTGTTGGTCCACCAAGGGACGCGGTGTTTGGGAAAGCCCCCGCGCGACACCGGGATAGCTAAGTTTGCAGCACTTCTCAGGGTTCCGTTGAAGTGTTCAACTAGTTCATCCACACTCCCATACTCAGAATCCTCGTCCATCTGCGTCATATCCTCATAGGTCTTCCAATTTGCTCGCTTCATGATGTATCGCGGCTCCGTGGGTATCGGCTCATACTGTTCCAGATGAATCACTATTGGGAAATGATCACTGCCGTGAGTATCCTCCAGCACGCTCCATCGAAGGTCCGGGAAAATATCGGGGGTGCACAGACTCAGATCTATCGCAGATGCAGCGCCAGTTTGAACATGAAAGCGAGTGGCCGCCCCATTGTTCAGCAGGCAGGAGTTGGTATTAATAATGTAAGATGGTCATAATTTACATCGTTCTACCACGTTGATCACTCTGTACGTTGCCCCATGTTGGATGTTTCGCGTTGAAGTCCCCAACAAAAAGGGATGGTTCAGGCAGCTGGCTATACAGGTTTATCAGGTCTGGCAAGGAAACCGGTTCTGCTGGCGGGATGTATATATTACAGATTGTTATAGGTTTATTCCCAATCCAAAGGCGAAGCGCCATTGCCTGGATTTGGGTATTCAGTGCAAGCCATGCATAGCCCAGATCTCTCCGGATGAGAACGGCCAGTCCTGATCCGGGAACCGGGTCGGGCACATGAGAGAAGGTTTCTATGTTGTAGACCCCAGGAGGTGATGGGGTTAGGTCTCCCAGCATTGATTCCTGGAGACATATGCATAGTGGTTGGTATTGTTCTATGAGGGTCCGCAAGTCGCCGTAGTTCCTCCGGAACCCTCTAACATTCCATTGAATAATAGTTTGCATTAAATGTTACTGTTATGTTTTATCTTCCGGATGTTTCTTTTTGGGATCTGATAATTTTAGTGCAGATGGCGGTTTATGTTGGCCAGGTCTATCGCCCCAAATATGCAAAGGCACTTTGGGAGGGGGCATTGAGGTCGGTTTTGATAGCAGACATACTTTTGACATGTGTGTAGAAACGGCCTCGGGCACGGTGATCACGCGATCCAACGAACGAACGCGCTGCGCTACGGACGAGTCGCGCTTCACGGTGGTGTCTCGGCTCGGTCGTATGCTATCCGTACCCCGACGGGTCAATGAGTCGCGTCTTACATCAGAACGTCGTGGGGCTGCAGGATCCTCACCAGTCCTAGTCACCGCCGGGTCTGGGTGACAACCCAAGCCGCTAGATGGTTGCACGTCCTCCCCAAGCAACGGCGACACGTCGTCGCTCCTGCCGCTTGTAACGCTGTTTTTTTCTGCTTCGTGATCCATCATTATTCCAAACTTTCCCCGTCAAAGCTCTTGCCACTTTTGCTGAGGCAGCGCCAGTAGGAGGAGACGATGCGCTCGGGACACGTTTTTTCGAGACAGTAGGGGCAACAGCGCCAGTGGAGAGTTCAACATTCGGAAGGCCTGGCTGAAAATCGCTCAGAGCATCAGCAAAAGAAGGTCTAGGAGTCTGCGCTGGTTTAGAGCCATGCTGTGATTTAATATCAGAGCGGCCCGCAGCACGCGGCAAACTACCCACAGCGGCAGTGGGCTCTCGACTAGCTGCACCAGAGTTTCCGTCTGGTCCCACTGGGCGCACGGTCATCAGAACACTTGGTCTTCTCTGAGGGGCCTGCACTCTTTCAGCGTATGACGTTCCACCTGTGATGTATATGCTGCTTACTAACCGTTTCGCTTCTCCATAGCTTAGCCTTTGGGTCGTCTGCGTGGCAAGCACCTCCTCTTTCATTTTGTAATAGAAGCAGTCCCGGGATCCAGCTGAGTGCTGCTTATCACACTTTGAGCACATAGAAGGTCGGTCGCATGGCGGCTCGTGCTGTTCTTGAGCACAGTTAGCACATATGTTCCTCAGAGATCGGCATGTCTTTGCTCCGTGACCGTATTTCTGGCACTTGAAACATCGGCGTGCCTTTGGGACGTACTGCCGTACCCTACACCTCGTGAGGACTTCTCAAGTGAGGCTGAGGAACGTCTCAAGTGAATCTGAGGAACGTCTCTAGTGAATCTGAGGAACGTCTCAAGTGAATCTGAGGAACGTCTCAAGTGAATTTGAGGAAGGCCTAGTTTTCGACTCAATGGCGGGAATTGAGGACTAGGTGGTTGTGTTTGTGTTTCGCTCGTAGGTCCTTCCGAGGAGACAAGGAACACGTGAAACGCACACACCGAGTGAATTTGTAAAAGTCAGCTTGTTGGCGACGGGTGTTGCCACGGTGCGTCTCTGAGAGGTCTCTTACTTTTTTGAACTGAATTCTCCAGAGACATATTTTTTGGTACACAATTTCAATAGATTATGGGTAATGTTGAGTAAATTTCTTACTCTAAAAATAATGAGAGTGTTTATTATGCGATACTTGGATTTTTAGATGGACGTTTTAATAATTCGTAAATTTTGGCTGGTAAGAGGCTGGAAGCGTTCACTACAAAGCCATACGAGGCATAATAATAATCAAACTATACGAGGTGTACTAATAGACAAACTATCTGAACTTGAACTTGAAATTGAGGGCCGACAGCGTCGGGGCCTTTGTAACGGCCTACAATTCCCTCCACAGTTATCACACAAAGAGTTCAGCGTCTGGTACCAGACTTGTCCACTAAACTACTCAGGATCTACCAATCCTTGTCACAAGCTGCCATTGGATGGCGTCACTGGGATAGCCAGTGTGTCAAAACACCATCCCCAGGCATATTGGGTCATTACAGCCCATTCTACCAGACTGGCTCATTCCAGTCACTGTCTCTTACTCCAGGCACGCACAAGAAACACTTTCATAGCCTCAGTGATACTCGCATTACACTCCTGATCCAATCCAGCAAGACAGCTCATACCGCAATCATCTTCAGCACATCTGGCATTCCACTCATTCTCTCCATACTGCTCAGACACCACATTCATAAAACTCTCTCTCTCTTGCTCATACTTACTACATTCCAGCACAAAATGCTCAATTGTTTCCTCTACTCCACTATTACACTGCTGACATAATCTGTTATTATTCTCATTCCATCTCCATGTACGTCTGTTCACACTCAATGACTTACATCTCACAGCAAACAAGAGTTGACTTCCAAAACTACCATCATAGAACAGCTCAAACTTAGGTGCTTTCTTTTTCATATACCAGTTAAGTGTAGGCTTCCGCATCATGCTAAGCTTCCACTTATTCAATCCATATTCTTTTGTTTGTCTCTCAATCTCTTTCTTCCACCTCTTGCAGTCCCACTCAGGCCCTACACCTCCTACATTTATTAAACTCCAGTCATCCACAGGTCTCCCAATTCTAACATGAATAATCTTTTGCATACTGAGTTTCCTTGCATGCCCCCAACATACTTTCTCCCAATAGCTTACACTCAGATTCCATTCAAAGATTCGCCTTACCCACCTGCTATTCTGCATTCTTTCAATTCTCACCTTATAATTCAGCACAGCTTTCATCATTCTTTCTGAAAATAGGCTCCACCCTAGGTCACCTCTAATGGCCTCTATAGCTGTCCATTTCGGAGCACCCAATGCTACACGTCCTACCTTATTTTGTATCACATCCAGCTTTTCAAGATCACTTCCATTCCAAGCAAGAGCACTCATACCATACATGACACTAGGTACAGCAACATACTTCCACATTCCTCTCACACATTCGTACTTGTTTGCTCTGTATCTGGCCACACTACCTAACCGTCCACTCCACTGCATTGCTTTAGCCACTTTCTCACCTTTAGTTCTAGTACATCCATCTTCACTCATCATACAACCTAGATATTTGTATTCTTTTGTTCTACCTATTCTGATTTCTCCAATATTCCACAGTCTGTCTCTATCAGTCTCATCACTATTTATAACCATGACCTTACTTTTATCGGCACCAAAGTTCATCTTGAAATCTGTACTATATCCATTCACAATGTCAAGCATCCTTTGTAGTTCATGACCACATTCACTAACCACAACCACATCATCAGCATACAACAAACAGCTCAGTCTCTCATTACCAACTTTCAGTCCTAAACCACTCCCTCTCAGTCGAACTGCTAATTCTTCTGTGTACAATCCAAACAACAGGGGGGACAGAGTACAGCCCTGTCTCACTCCTCTAACACTCCTCACTTGCCCTGTTTCCAAATTTCCTAACCTGTAGATAGCACTTGTGTTCTCATACAGACTCTGTACAATGTTCACTATTTTTCTGCTAAAACCAACTTTTCTCAAAATTTCAAACAGCCTAACCCGATCCACTCTGTCATACGCCTTTTCAATATCCAGGAATGCTAAATATACCTTCTTGTTATCCTTCTTCATTCGCTCAATTATTTCACTCACTACAAACAGATTATCCTCCCCCCGTCTATCTTGCCTAAAACCATTCTGTTCTTCTCCCAGGACTCCTAATTCCTCAACTAAATTTTTCATTCTCTCATTCAAAATACCACAAAAGATCTTACATACGGTGTCACCCAGTGCAATTGGTCTGTAATTTTTAAGTTCTTTCATACTCTTATGTCCACCCTTATGCAACAGAACTACATTACACTTGTTCCAGTCATCCGGTACTCTTTCACTCTTCCATATCTCATCAAATAAACATTTCAACATACTGACTACACTCTCTCCTCCACATTTATAGAACTCATATGGTATCTTATCAGGGCCACATGCCTTTCCATTTTTCACTTTCTTCAAAAAACTTACAATCTCTTCACAAGTGATTTCGTCTTCCATTTGCAGTTCATGTTCATCTATCAGAAAATTTATTGGTTCATCATCTGTAACCTGCTCATTCATTCCACCAATGTCCTCCCAGTATTCTTCAACTGCTTTCACCATTTGCATCCTATCTTGCACACTGCAACCATTGACTACTAATTCATCAACTTGAACTTCACTACCTCCATCATTACCTTGTATAAACCTATACCAATCTTTTATTCCATCTGGACCTTTCTTTCTTAGATTTTCAACTTGGTGTCTCTCTTCTTTAACCCTAGCCTCATTGATCATTCTCTTTACTTTCTTCTGCTGGTCCTTGTACTCATTCCATACACTCTGCCATTCATCCTCAGTAATTCTGCGTCTTTCATACATTTTCCTCATACTGCGTTGTTTTTTATTTAAAGTCTTTCTTCTCGTTCGTTCTTCCTTTATCTCACTCGTAAACCACCTAGCATTCCCTGTACTTTTCCTGCATTTCATTCTACCGATCTTTTGCTCTGCCACATCATACAAGGTTCTTGCAATCTCCTTATTTAGGTCATTTACATTTTCACACCTGTTCCAGTTACATCTACTCAATTCATTTCTAAATTCTTCCCAGTTTGCCATTTTAATACGCCAATTTTCTCTTACTCTGCTGGCCTTCTGCATCGGCTCCTTTCCACCCCAATTATATTCTAGTACAAGCATTTTATGGTCACTATCAATATCAAAATCATCTTCATCTACAAACATTTCGTTGACACACTCTCTTGCTCTACTATTCACTATCATATAGTCAATTGCAGTTTTACATTCCCTGCTTTGCCATGTATGCAAGCCATTTCCTATTGTTACATTTAGGTTCTCAAGTTCATTCTCATCACAGAAATCAATCAATTTTTGTCCATTTGCATTCACAGGCTCACCAAGTATACCAACATGGCCATTCATATCACCCATCAAAATCAGAGGGCATCTGCAATGCTCTTGCACAATTCTTGTTAATATTTCATACTTTTTTACATTCTCTTGATGAGCTAAAATACCATCAGTTGTCATATAGCATACAACCACAATAACACATTCTCTGGCATGCATTCTTTCACACTTTATTACTAACAGATCTTCACTCTCAGGTTCATTTCCAACAGGAATTTCTTCTAATTTCCAATTTAGAGCATTTTTTACAATGAGACCAACTCCACCACCTCTTTTTTGCCAACTTACACGCCCTTTTCCAATCATGTAGTACTTACTCTCCTTACATTTTAAACTGACTCTATCACGCATTTGGGTCTCTACTACACCAACACAATCCAAATCTCCATTCTCAAATTCTGCTACAGGGTCATTTAACTTTCCTGCATTCCATCCACGCACATTTATACATCCAAACCTTACAACACTATTGGACAATTCACAACATTTTTCATTTTTGCTCTGACAGCTTTCCATTCATCCAGTTCCACCTTCCATTACAATATGAGTACACCCAATCCACTGGATGTATCTCCTGGAGAGTTTCATCTCACCTTCTTGAGTAAGATGGACTCCATCTCCACGAAAACACCCACTCTGGATCAGGTTATCCATATCAAGGAAGCTGGAACCCATTTCACGCTTTCTCATACTCTCAGCTTTCATACTCATAATCCTTTTATGCACTTCCCTATTCACCTCCTTTCGCACACTTTCATACTCCTCGCCACATGCAGGCCTTCTCAGCAGACTGGTCACAGCCACTCTTACATTCTTCTTTCGCGCCCTTTCAACAACATTCATAATTGCATTCACCGTACGCTCTCTCCCACATTCAAGCAATCCATTGCCACCTCCTTGCAGTACAACCATCCCTTCATCCATTCCATCTATCACTTCCTCAGCATGCCTACAAATCTCATTCACTCCCTTTCCTCTCATGCTCGTACATCCACTACGGTCAGTCATACTCACAAACCTATCCACATTCTTCACCATGCTGTCACCACATATTCTAATCGTAGGTCTCACTCTCCCTTTCATACTACTCTTTCGTTCAACTCTTCCACTCACATCACTCTTTCCATCCATCTTCCTTTCATTCACTTCCACTACAG
The DNA here is from genome assembly GCA_030386875.1 of Morinoia aosen. Classification (NCBI taxonomy): domain Eukaryota; kingdom Metazoa; phylum Arthropoda; class Malacostraca; order Amphipoda; family Talitridae; genus Morinoia; species Morinoia aosen. Next base: position 87,255,250 of record CM059562.1, on the reverse strand, counting down.
GCGCCTGCACCTCATGTGGCATATCAACAGGTTGCTCTTTCACTCTCTTCCCATTCGTACTTCTTTCATCATGCTCATTCATCCTTCTACTCTCATCTGGCACATTTGCACCACCATTCACTTCATTTATTGCATTCACACTCCTTGCACCATCATCCACTTCATTTGCACTCCTTGCACCATCATCCACTTCATTTGCACTCCTTGCACCACTACCATTTACCTCTTCATTCACTGCATTTGCACCATTCTCATTCTTTCCTTCATTCAACTTCCTTTCATCCTTCAAATCAGCCTCTAAAGCAACCATCAGAATTGTCAATCTTTCAACCTCCTCTTCCAACTTCTTTCTCTCGTCATTCAAACATTTCCAGCACGTAAACACAAGATCATTCAACTTCCTCCGACTCATCTCTCTCAAACCTTTGCATGCATCTATATCTACCCACTCTTTACAAGTCATGCACTCAATCTCCTCATCCATTCCACTTGCACCTCCCTTCCTACGACCAGTCCTATTTCTTGCCATCCTCAAACACAGACTTCTATCTCAGTACAAATTTCACAGGCAGAAGAAGTCTTCACTCACCAAATCTACTGAAAATCAAGTTATCAAAAAAAAAAAAAGAAACAAAAATGTTTCCTACTACTCACAGTCACTCTCTACAATGTCACACACTATACTCTTTATATGCAAAGAAAGCTTAACTACCAGTCAAAACACCTCAGTTAAAAATTGCAAGTCACCACACCAGAGTCCAATGCTCAGTCTCAACTCTCACGCAACAAAAAAACTACTCTCACAAGCACTCCATACAAAGTCACACACTGTACTCACGTGAATATACAAACTATACCATTTTTTAGCAACTTCACTTCAATTCACCACAATATTCGTCGGAGGACCAGAAGCACGTGCACACCGCTCGGAACGAACGAACGAACCAACCGAACCAACGAACGAACGAACGAACATCCGGGCACATATACCTCACTCCTCACCATCAGAGGTGTACAAATAGATCGACCATACGAGGCATATTAATAGACAAAATATACGAGGCGTACTAATAGACCCGAAGTCAGAAGCTTGTGAGTTGTATTCCAGATAATTTAAAAAGGGTTCATATTACGCAGGACAACCTAATATTTAGAAAATTTTATGTCATGGTCAAATATTGAAATTAATATCAACAGTTATCATAACTCCAAATATTTTTTATCGAAATTGTTTGTAAAGTCGGGTTGCAGGCATGAATGATATTTAGGGTAAATATTCTTTATGTATAGGGTACTGCACTGGCTTCGTTTTACAAATTTCGTCAGATGGACATGTGAAGCTGTGTTGTGAAGTGTGGTGCGCGGTACGTGTCGCGAGATTGGTGATATTTTGTGCATTTTAATAATGACCCGTTCCAATTAATAATGGATCAAAGTAATAACGAAGAACTTGAGCTTAGTGCTCAAGAGCTGCAGATTATTTCAGAGCTGGACAGGTTGGTTATGTGTTGCTTAAACTTTTTTTTTACTATTTTACTCATTAATTAATAATGTTTTTGTACACTTAGTCATGTTATTAATCAATAAAATATATTCAAATTTCAAGTTTTCATTTTTGATTTGATTTTCAACATAAATTTACCCGCGTTTAAAATTCGTAACGGTAGTGTCATCATCAATCTTCTGTGAACTGTTGGACTTGTTTGTGAAAATGCTTTCAGATACTAACTAGGGTAATTCATCAAATATCAAACTGAACTGATTATCGAACAACTTTGAAAATATGCGCGTAATAAATTTCGTAAGCATCCAAACTTGCACAGTGCCGGTGATCTTACATCTAAAACTCCTATTTTAGTGATAAGAACTCATTTCTGTGAGCTGCAAACTGCTACCAGGTGTTGCGAACACATTTTCTGTACAACCCTTACAAATTGGTCGTATTTTTTCACTTGAAAAATCTTACGCACCTCGGGAAAATTGCGACGGTTTAACTGTTGTTGTGCCAACGTCAACCTCCCGTCATAACTAGAGAGTAGTGTTGTCAAATGATGTTCTGTTGTTGTATTTTTTTCTTTCCCGCTAAAAACTTGATAATTATTCCATGTTCGACATTCAGTTCCTATTTCATGTCAGTATTAAATACTGAACAAAGGTGTTCAAATCAAAATTCCTTCAAAATCATGAATTTATGCCTCGAACAAGGCTTTTCGATTCTTAATTCTTTTAAATAACTGAATCGATCTATTGAACGCCTGTTTCATTTCCTTAAAATATTGTATTAACGCTTGATGATAACAATGAATAGTTGAAGATGGCGACCAATCAGCTGCTGGTGTTCCAAGGCCCTCAAGATCATCAATGATTCGTCTGGCTACATTTACTGATGATCAATCCCTTGCCAAGAAAATTGATGCAAGCATCAATAATAATTCATTGACGCGTGCTCTACACTCTACTCCAAAAAAGGTCACACAGGTTGATGATCACAATGATGGTTCCACAAGCACTGCAAATGAAACATCGACATCATATTCAAATTTTGATAACTCTCCATTCAAATGCTTCCTGAAAATAAGTAATGAGACAGTCATTTTAAACAAACAAAACAAACATCGGCATCTTTGGGATGCTTTATTTCCAATCAAGCCTGATACAAATGATCTTAAGCATTGGTTTTTCAAATGTCTTATAACTAACACTATATATAGGACACCATGACGGTTCCCTCGTAAAGTCGGTACCCATTTCCGACACCTGGGTCGAGTGGGGTATCGTGCTTGAGCTTTCCCTTATACCCAACGGGGAAAATTGCAGCGCCAGCGCCGGGATTCGAACCCGCGACTCCAGCATACAAGTCCGATCCCTTAACCGCTGTGCCACCGCGAGCACTTCCAAGAAAATCCAGTGCGCCAAAAAAAAAGAATGAAAGACAAACGTTTATTTTCCAAGTGGCCACATGAGGTGTACAAATAGATAGACCATACGAGGCATATTAATGGACAAAATATACGAGGCGTACTAATAGACAAACCATACGTGGCGTGCTAATAGTCTAACAAAAGTTCCATACGAAGAGAACTAATTGACAAACCATCCTGTTCGAATCAAAATTCTTGTTCGATTCATGTTCGATATTGATGAAATTATGTTACTAAAGAATTCGATTTTTAGAACAATAAATACATTTCAATAATCTACGTTGTCTTTCAAGCGACATCACAGAACAAGAAAGCAACTGTTCAAGAATAACCTTGAGGCCCGCAAGAGTTATTCAGAGCAAAAGTTACCGATTTATGAAGGTTGTTTCTAGACACACGTGATTTCTGTTCGATATTTGATGAATTACCCTAGTTACTTAAAGAACTGATCACAATGTGCCATGTGTATGCACTATTAGTTGTTATGGTTTATCATATAATGTTATGGTGTGAGTGCTAATGTGTCTAGTACCAAATTTTTATGACTTTCATTAGTAATGCTCTGCAACTAATGTTAGAACAAAGTATAGAAAGAAATAATTGTAATACTTGAGTTGGTTCATGCATGCTTTTGCTTTGTCTGGTCATTTAGTTACTGGAATATCCAATTAAACTTGAATTTTTATTTTTCTTTAATTAAATCCCAGTTAGAAAATACTACAAATGCTAAATTGTATTAGCTTTACTAGTTCAAGTTTACCTGCACTAGTGAGGTTTTATTTGAACATCATTATTGGTTAAGGCATGGCTGACAAGATTTTGAATGCTTAACCAATTATATTAAAAGGTTAGTGCAGCATGAATGCATGCTCCTAACCAGGCTCTTGGTATATTCTGTCAATTTGTTTCTGAGCTTTTAATGATTTTAAGAGCTAAGCAATTTTCAATATGAATTAAATGTAGAGAAAAAGAAGCTTAATATATATTTAAATTTAAGGTGCCTCACGGAAATTGAGAATTCCGTTCCAAAGATTCACCAGAAGAACACATTTAAAAACGTTTTATAAGAATGTCATTCTGCTTGCTGATGTGTTATTTTAGAGTTATTTAACATTAATATTGTTTACATTATACGGAAAAACGTCAGTTGGAAGATGGCTGCCATTGTAGAAGTGTTTAATTTAATTAATTATAAGCTTACCCCTTATTACAAACGTAAACAGGTTGGGTTGTGAGGGGAGCCACAGTTCTTCTAGTGAAAATAATAAATAAAGGTTCTAACCCATACATTAGGGTGACGTCCGCAATTGTGTTTACATCAGCTCCAAAATGGCGTCCACTCGGTACGGTTGCCGTCATCTTTTGCTTGGCGCACTTGCTGCGTTGTTGGAACCTTTTCTCCTTAGGCGCGCAAAAGCCATCTCTGAGCAACGCTCCTATAACTTCAAAATTGAATAACTCTAAAATAATACATCAGCAAGCAGAATGACATTCCCGTAAAACGGTTTTAATTGTGTACCTTTAGTGATTCTTTGGAACAGAATTTTTAATTTCCGTGAGGCACCTAAAATATATATTGACCAAAAAGAAGGTAAATCTGAAGGATATGTCAGTTATCAATTTTCCACTTTTTGGTGCCTGAACCTAATTAATTAAAACAAAATAAACAAGTTTTCTTCTATGCACTTTCCGTCTCAAATGAGTATTTTACGATTTATAGTGGTAAGTTTAGTTTTGATTTTGATGACGAATGCACTCGAATAAACAGCTACTCGTCAATTTCTGAATTTTTGTTGCTTGAATCATGGTAATAACATCAAAATGAACAACTTTTCTTCTATACACTTTTTTTGTCAAATGAGTATTTAACGAGGTATAGCGATAGGTTTGGTTTCGTCTTGGATGACGATCGCGCTGGAGGCGAGTGCGCAGTGCAGTGTTGCTGCCTGACGTGCTCCTTGATTTACTTGCCGCTTCAAACACGAGTTGCGGTAAGTCGTTTATCGCTATAACTAATAAAATACTCATTTGAGACAGAAAGTGCATAGATGAAAACTTGTTTATTTCGATCTAATTAACTACGCTTAGGCATCGAAATTTACAAAATCGATAACTAACATATCCTTGAAATATACCGAAAAGAATTGTCAACATTGGTACTCCAGCAGTTACTTATCAATGATATTGAAAAATTGATGGCAAATTCTATATGACTAAGATGAAACATTTCAAAAATAAGGGTCAATGTGAAGTTTCATGCAATCACGGAAATTGATAATATTCCAAACAATCACTAAAGGAACCCATTTAAGAACGTTTTTCAAGAATGACATTCTGCTCGCTGATGCATTATTTTCGAATTATTGAACTTTGAAGTTGGCCGTCGGGAGCCCAAGGAAGCGAGCGTAATTCAATTAAAAACGGAAGCTAACGCCCTATTACAAACGTAAAGAGGTTGGGTCATGAGGGGTAGCCACAGTTCTTTTAGTGAAAAGTATAAATAAAGCTTCTAAACCACCCATTAGGGTGACGACCGCAATCTTGTTTACATTGGGTCTAACATGGCGACCACCATGGGCGCCGCCATTTTGGACCCGATGTCAACAAGATTGCGGTCGTCACCCTAATGGGTGGGTTAGAAGCTTTATTTATAATTTTCACTAGAAGAACTGTGCCTCCCAGTCCCCCTCACGACCCAACCTCTTTACGTTTGTAATAGCTTCCGTTATTAATTAAATTACGTCTCACGCGCTCGCTTCCTTTGGCGCCAAGGCCAACTTCAAAGTTCAATTATTCAAAAATAACGCATCAGCAAGCAGAATGTCATTCGTGTAAAACGTTCTGAAATGTGTTCCTTTAGTGATTCCTGGGATCGGCATTATTATTTTCCGTGATTGCATGAAACTTCACATTGACCGAAATAAGAGCTGTAAATTTTGAAAAATTATAAATTTTGAAGAAAAATAAATTTTTTATGCCTCACATTAAAGTTCAATGCTATATTTTGAAATGAAAAATTTTACAGTCCTGATGTTTTGAAAATTAACTAATAATGGTTAATGTTAAAGATATGTAACTAATCGATTTTTGAAATTTTTTTGCCTCTATCATGGTAATTATATCAAATTAAGCAACTTTTCTACTAAGCACTTTTTGGGACAAATGAGTATTCAGTGAGTTATAGCAGTATGTTAATTTTGGTATCTGATGGCTGGAATGCGCTCAAATAAACAGGTACTAATCGATTTTTGAATTTTTGTTGCTTGAATCATGGCAATAGCATCAAAATAAACTGCTTTTCTTCTATACACTTTTTACGGCAAATGAGTATTTTACAAGTTATAGCTGTAGGTTTAGTTTTGTGTTCCATAGCAGTTCCAGTTAAGCTGTTAGAGTACGTTTGGTTACATAGTAATTTATTATTAGCTAACCCCACGGAGCCTGAATCCACTTCTAGGATCTTTTAGTTAAGGAATAGTGCGCCCAACAGAGGGGGGAAAGCGCTGGGGGTGGAGTGACCTTGAACCCTCTCCCCCTCATTATTGGGGGTCAATTGAGCGTGTTTCTCTGCGGGAATGGCATTATAGTTCGTTAATGGGCTACTCAAAGTGCTTCCATTATTCAAACGAAACATTCTAACGCTGAGTAAATATTTTTTTTATAATTTTTGACAATTTCAGAATTTAGCTGTTCTGCGGTATCTATGATACCGCAGCTTTCATTCATAGCTCGATGACAGCTGCAGTATCATAGCTACATCTATGGCGAGCACACCAATCCAAAGGGCTTGAAAAGAGCTATAAAACAAAGAAGTTGACTTGACAAAAAAGCGAATTACGGTAAAAAAAATTAAAAATTAGAAAAATTGGTTGATTTCAAGAATAACACCTATTCTCTACTGTTGTATATTTTTTCCCAGAGTTACAGAGCTACAGCAATGTAAATTATACCAATCGAAAGGGCTTGAAAAGAGCTACAAACGCTCAAGAGTTCATTGTAGAAAACCCTGTAGTTCAAAAGATAAAAAAGAAAAAAAATTTTTATGTGAAAAAACACGTTTTTCTGGAAACTTGATAATTGATTTCTCAAATGCTACTTCTTCCACAATTTTAAAGCTACAAGAATGGCTTATATACCATTCGATAGGGCTTAGCAAGGTGTATCCACGCGCAATACCATTTTCTGATACATTTATTATTTTCGAAATTACACGACATGAAAAAAAAATGGAAAAAAGGTAATTTTTTTTTCAATTCCCAAAATCCACGAAAAGAAGTTATCAAAATTCCTTATTGCGCGTGGTTATATAGACATATAAGCAATCTAAAAACGAAGTACTGGTTCTGTAACTTCAAAATTGTAGAAGAAGTAGGATTTAAAAATAAACCCTATTTTATCATATTTTTCGAAAATAAAAAATAAATCTAGTGCAGATACAAAAATTTTGTCGAACTAGCAAATGATCTTTGCATCATTTCACACCTACTGTGAAAATTTCAGAGAAATCCATCCTAAAATAACGGACTTTTTTTTTTGGGTAGACGGTCCCCTTAATAAAACTCATACTCATTTGCCCTAATAAGTGCATAGAAGAAAAGTTGCTTATTTCATTATAATTACCATGACATGAACAACAAAATCTCAAAATTCGATTAGTTGCATCTCCTTAACATTAACCCAAAAGACTCCATATGAAAATGCTTAGTACTGAATGGGAAAGTTTCTGTAAAAAGAAATTAGGAATTTGAACATTAGCAAATATATTGTTTCAAGAAAGAAGATTACTAAATTTTAATCAATAGAACCATTGTATCTGTTGAAAATAGTGTTTTCAGGAAGACAATACTAGGTTCTGAACTGAAAATTAGGTAAATCTTCCTCTTGGTAAAAAAAAATAGATTTATGTTTTGCTGTGGACTATCTTTTTTTTGCCTGTAGCTGCTGTTCATCAATTACATCATCTTCAATTTTAAACTTTTTTCATCAACTTCTTTCAATTGGGCTATTTCTATATACAAAATGGGTATGACATACCTAAAATATAAATTCTGCATTTCCTCTTTATCTTACTAAATGGTGTCTTCCTTTCTTTGAAATACTTTGGTTATAGTCAGAGTTAAACTATCAGTGAGTTAAACTATCTTAATGGTTTAATTTATTCATCTGACATTTCATGTTGAATTGTAAGTCGAGTTCATAACTCTTAGCTTGTATGCTAAGGTAGGATATTGGTTCAGTTTTTGATATTTTTTGCATTATTTGTGTTGATTTAATGTTATATAGAATCATTAGCCACTTCTTTCTAATTTACCACATGTTTTATTATTTATAATGTTGGATTGATTAAGGTTTAAATTTAAGCTTAGCATGGGTTGTATTTCACCAATTCGAAAGGCTTACAAGGAACTTTTATGACTTTGTCTTATATAAAAAACCACCACAAATTATTATTTTAGATTGCTATGTAGATGGTTTTAGTCTTTCTGATGTTCTAAGATATGCATATTAGTATGGGTTAATGCTTATGATCCATCAGTTTTGCTTTAAATGTTGGTATTCTTTCTTTCCTGCATTTCTAAAACAAGGGTTCTCATGTTAGAGAAGATTTTCATACAAGTGATTCCTTGTGCAATGGGTGGCATAAAATATATTTTGAATGTTAAATAGGGTTTAAATTATCATAATTAAGATGATATTCAACTGTTGTCATGTTGCTTATCAGAAAATTTACTTCTAATACTTGATAAAGCATTCTGGTTTAAACATTCCATGAACAGAAAAATATATTAGGAGATCCGCTACAAAACTGAACTTCTGTGTACATAATTATTTTGTATAGGAGACAACAGTTGGTTCCATTAGAATGCAACATCAGAGAAATGGAAAAGAGGGAAATGTTGAAAAATTAGAAGAATATTCATAGAATAAAGAAAGAAATTCAGGATGTAGAGATTAAAGGAAGAGCAGGTCAAACCATTGATAGTTGCACAAACATTTTAAAAGCTGTAAGTGGTTTTGAGCAAAAGTAGAATCTTATCCTTCAATTTTTTACTTTTGACTGTATAAAACAATTGTGTACTTTATTTGTAAGAGGTGAGCAACTTGAAAAATTATAATATTGTTCTACAAAATTTTCTTAGGTATGAATAAATTAAAACCTTGCACCACTCTACATAAATCTATTCAAAAACTATATCCAACAATGAAAAACAAAGGAGTCAATCTATTAAAATGTATTGGAACAAGATAGGTGCATTGACTTGTTAATAATGATAATTGGCTATTTCCTTGAAATTAATAGAGATCTTGGAATCAAACAATAAAATGCCCCTTGAAACCAAGTTTTAAAATATTGAGAGGATTAAATGTCATAATCCAGAGCAAGCATGGAGGAAATACTTTTATCTAAATATCAGTAAACCTCCAACTATAAGTAATTTTTATCCTTTTAGAATTTATTTCTCTAGAATGATACAGTAATGAATGCTTTTTATGAAAAATTTGAAAGAAAGCACTTAATTTCACATTCTTTTATGCAAAAACAGTTTGGCAATTAGTGAAAAAACATGAAAATAGTTATTGTTGCCTACAATTTTTATAAGCAAATGTTAAATTGTTAATGGGTAATAGTTTGTTGCAGTAATCCAGAAATGAAGTGGTTGCTGATTCAAATAAAACATGCAGCAAAAATTGGCCTAGTGATCCGTTCATGGGTTCCCTTCCAAGTCCTGTCCCGTCAGACACGTCAAGTACAAGCATTGGAGAATCATATCTACAGTTGTCTGTTTTAGCTCATGGATCCTGGTACATTCACATTGACACTAAAAATTTTCAACAAGTGGGCCCCATGGTTGGATAGTTTTCTTGGGATTATTAGTAATATGAGTACAATTAAAATATTTTTCCGCACGTTGTTGATGGTACTGCAGGATAAGAAATTACCAATGGAAATGTTAATTCAGTGCATAAAATTGCAGGCCCCAATTTTGGCCAACAATATCTGCTTACCTGGCTGGGCATAGTCTTGAGTAACTCACTGAAGTACTGCTTACAGGTTAGAAATGAAAGCTGAACATTTTTAAATCAAAGTAGTCTCATGACTGGCACACATTTATATAATTGCTCATTTCAGAAATGAAAAGACAGCCGTTATACTGTATTCCACTGGACATGTAGGAAGTCAAGCTTTCATTTTTTATGCTTAAAAGTTAGGCTATTAACTTTCATGTTGTCTAGCAATTGTGTAATCAGAAGTGTAGAAGGTGCTGACAAAAATGTGCCATGATTCACGGTTTGTGTGATAAATTTTAGAAACAGTAGAAAAGCATATAAGTTTATATAATGGCCTTTCTGTGACAAAATATTAAATGTTTTCAATTACATTTTGCTATTTTATTTTTCAAATTTAGTTTGTTCTTAAAAATAAATTTCTAAAATAGTTTTGCTGTTATAAAATGTACAATCATGGATTGATGTTCACCACAATTTACAGCCCAATTAGGTCAAATGTTTGTAAAGTTTTCAATATTATATTAGTAACTCATCCATTGTGTACCTTTATTTACCATGAGTTGTTTACTCTCTTGAATTTATTGGTTGTTCACCTCACAATTTGTGCTCTGCAATATTTGGGGGCATAAATAGACATATTTTACTTTTCCTATGGACTGACATCTTTCTAGTATGATTTAGTTTGAGACATAACTGAATTATTGTGAATCATTTACTTTTTATAGAAAGTTGAAAGTGAAATTTAATCAACTGGCTGTCTAAGTATGTGGTGAAGCTAATTTTCTTATATCTTTGAAGCATGCAATTCTACTATTATTTTCATCAGTAATGGTAATGCTGCTAGTATTTTCATCAGTGCCATTACCCAGAGAAATTCCTCAATGCTATTGGATTGTGTTTGCTCCATGTTTAGCAAAATTAAGCATGTGGGTTCTATATCTTCTCCTGTATCATTGTAGGCATAACATTTTTTAATATAGCAAATTATATTTTATGATTTGCAAATGGTGTAGTGCTTGTTCAAACAGTAGACATAATTGAACACAAAGTATATTTTGTATTGCCAAGTTTTATTACTTGTGGAAAAGTTGGATTTTTCAACATGTTTTTTTTCTCATTTGCATTTTGCAGGTTGTTTTAATCTCTAGAAATAATTTATCCTCAGTGTATTTTTGTTGTGTTATCAGTTTCTCATTTACTTTCACTTTATTGAGGAATATAATTAATCTGTTCACTACATATCTGCAGTTGCTACAGTTGGTTTGGTTAGGTTGCAAGAAGCAGAATTGAAAAGTCCTCTTTACTGCTTCATTACATTCTTATCCTTCCTAATGAGCAGAAAAAATATAATTACAAAATAACATCTTAACTTGTGCGCTATAGTCTAATTTAAATAAATGTAGAGAAATCAGTGAAATTGTAGCCATCGTTACTGGTACGTAAATGAGTACTTTAGCAAGGGGTACACACATATACCAATATGTAATGAACGTGTTAAATTAATTCCTGCACTTTTGTGTTGCAGCCGCCAGTTTGGCTTCATCAAACTGAACGAACCGCAGCATGCCAAGAAGAAGAGCATCGTTCTTCGTGCCATCAAGTGCCTGGAGCGCATCATCCTCGTGGCCAACAACTCCAAGACCAACGACTCCATCTACGAGAACATAGAGAGCCTCACTGAGGCAGCTGCCAATTCTCACGCTGGGGGTACCAACTCCAGCAACAACAACTATGGGGGTGGAGGTGGGGGGGACTCGGACAGTCTGGGTCTGGAGTCCATGCTTGGGGACACGAACTCCTTGCTGGCCAATGTCAAAGTTGAGCCCCAGACTGCAGACGATGGCATGAGCGGACTCGCTTCCTCCACGGCTGCGCTAGACTCCCTCATGTGCTCCAACTCCATTGACTCTATGTCCTCCCTCAACAGTATGAGCAACAACGTGCCTAGTGGGAACAATAACACTTCCATTACTTCTCTGTTATCCAATAATACTTCTAACATAAACAATAATAATTCTAATAATCGTAATAACAATTCTGTAACTAAGTTAAATTCGTTATCCCCTCCACCCAGCAATGAGGAAGCACCCTCTGTAGACCCTGAGACCTATTGCAAGCTTGGACACTTTCATCTTCTCCTTGAAGACTTCCCTAAAGGTGAGTGACTACACCTGGCTTCCTAGTATTCCATTTAATGAAGTACCTGTGTGAAGTTTAATATTTCGAAATGCTGGCTTTTTTTTAATCCGAATGCATTGCTACTTCTGTTTAAAGTTTGTTTGTGCAATTCAGAATTCCTGTAGGAAAGTTTTTTTTTCAATGTCCTCGTGAAGTGACTGTGAGCAGGTTGACCTTTTCATAGAGGCTAAATGATGGGATAAATGATTTTTATTGTGATGCAATCAATTCCTCTCGTTGCTATCTGTTTTTTCATCTGTACCTTTCCTTCTGCTTTGCCCCAGTTTTAGCATCTTTGACATGACCTTGTTTTTTCTTAACTTAGCATTCAGCTTTCACATGGTCTTCTGTTTCTTCCAATCTGAGTTTCAATGTCTATCATTACATGACTGGAACATCTGAAATTTAATTTTTCATTTTTTATCATTCACCGAGGCAGGTATTAGACAAGATGATTGATGCTTGATTGTGAAGTCTTAGTTGTATGTAGAATAGCTAAATATTTCAAGAAAGTTTGTGCTTCACATTATAATGTAGCTCTCCAGTTGTGTGAGCCGTAGAAGTTTCGGTTGCTTTTTCTAATCTTTCACGTTGTAGGTATTGATTTTGCTAGCGCGCCATTCCGATGTTTGCCTTGCTAATTTATATTAATTACTTTGCGTTGCTATCATGGAATTAGTTAAATATTACTCCTCTTCTATATGTTTTGTCTTCATGTGTCTGGCTTGATTGAGTCAATATTAAAAGAGTCTCTGCTGATTTAGGTGTCTTAGGCTTTGTGATGAACTTTTGTTTTTAATATTAGCAAAAACAGTTTGAAATAGCTTTTACGATTTTGTAATGTTGTTGATTTTTGTAATTTTTTTGATGGATAATTCAGTTTGATTTGGTCTAAGTAGTCTTTTCGGGCCACATAAACTTTTAAAGCATAAGATGCATTTTAATAATTCAATATCTCATCGAAATTTTCCAATATCTTCCAAAATATTAAGGGCTTGCTAGGCTGCCTTTTGCAGTTCAGAGATAATGAAAGTAATGACATTGAATGTTCTCACAATTTAATGAAAGCGAACTCCCTGTTCGCTCACTTGCTCAGATCGTGTTCACTGAGTGTCTGTACTGGCGTCACGAACTGGTTGTGTGCGTGTTGAGTTTGTGTTATATCACCTCGATTTCCACTTTACAGCGTCGCTTACACCTTGGACCGGAGGTAAATTTACCCCTGGTTGAGGTAAATTTCGGCCTTATGTGCTTATTACATACAGCCGAGGAGGTCAATGGTGGAGGAAAGGTTGAGAATGGCTGCCTTATGAGCATTGTAACAAGAGTTACAAAGCTTTTATTACATGTTTTAGGTGCAGACTCCGTTGCTGTATGTCAAGGGTTCAATTGCGAATCAAGTGCAAGTATCGCTTCTTCTGACGAACGCCTGGACATAGTGTGTTCGTGTTGTGTGTCGTAGGGTAAACCGAAAACCGGATCGAGGAACTGGAAGCGTATGTAAATTAGTGTGAAATTTAACTATTTATCGAAGTGAAAAACAGTAAGTGCGCGACCGTCGATCACAACGGTTGTCGGACGAAGACGACGTTCCTTCTTTGCTAGAATGTTTACCAAAGACAAAATTTTTGTCGAGGCATGCTAAGGGCATAAGGTGCCTGCCGTGGATGCATGAGTCAGAAGGACTACACACATGTGTGTGTGCGGGTTATGTGGGTCACATCATTGGAGTGGGACTGCTAACTCTCTCGACCTTGTCCGATATTCAGCTTCGTTACACTTATTCTCTTGCTCTTAATTTCTGGGCTTCGATCGTTCGCTTCAACATTGATACAGCAAACGCTCATGTATTTTTTTGAATGTCTGCCATTTTTTTGTCAAATTCAGAACCTTCGTGCATGGAGAAATGTGTGTTCAAAGCAAAGTTTTTTAGTTTAACAAACTTTACTTACTGTTTCTGCAACCTTTTCGATTTGTGCATAAATTTCAGTTTGCAACCAACAATATTTTTAAATATTTCCAAGTAAATCCGTATGCTAGTAAAGCGAGTCATTGGAGATATGGCTTTACATTTTGCTGAGCTTTAATTAACTCACTTCCTGGTCCAACAGATGGGCAACTAGGCAGCTGGCAAGAATCTCACGACAGCTTTTATTTATTTCTACGTACGGATTTCCAGAGTTTTATGGAGGATCTGTACAGGATAATCGTACATGTATAGGCAATGATTCTTTTGCTTTTTTAAAGCTGCTGTTAAGTTTTTGCCTGAGAATTGCATCTTGACGAGCTGTGCGCGTGTGATGTCGCATGCAGCCCTCGATACAGACTCCGCTCTGGAGGAAGAGAGACTAGACTGTTTCTCATGAAGAGAGGCTGTATCGTGTATACAGAAGTGATGTAGGTTAGTTAGGTTTCTCTATCCTAGGCTATAGACTGGTGTCCTTAGGGGCGTAAGGGGAGTACTGCTAGGTTCTTGGGTTACCTCAGTTATAGATAGGCTTTCTAGTTTTCGTGCCCACTTTGCTTCTGTGAGTTTTCATGCTTTTTTCTCTATCTGTTCTTTGTCGTAAACTTTTGTTTTTTTCCAATTTGCTGTTTTTAAGTGCAGAGTATCCCACCCCGGGGGATACAGCTATTGAATTTCTGGGAGTAAGCGCTCTCGGAGGGAAAATGTGAAGTCTTGAGTGGAAGGTTCGATGGGCTTTCTTTTTCTTTTATTAGAATTTCTTGATTTTGTTACAGATCGTCATTTTTTTGGGTTAGCGTTAATATTTTTTCAGCATTTATTTTCTTCTCTGGTTTCATCTTTTTGGCGAACTTCTTGCAATCTTGCTGTTTCTATACGCAGAGTATGGGGCCCCTCCTTGTGCTTGAACTCTCCGTTGCCTTTATCCCATAATAAACAGGGGTTTCCTTCTTTTTCTCTTGGAACGCCTTCCTTGTGTTTATTTAGACTTAAACACAAAATTTAATTTTTAAGTGAAGATGCCCTCTCGAGAAGAAAGAGAGGCAAAATCAGATGAAAATACTCAGTCTCGTGTTTCAATATGGGAGCAGCTCTGGGTAAAAAGTCTATTCCAGATTGGAAAGAAGCTTCGCTTAAAAGAAAAGAAGGCTGTCCATGATTGCGAGAGAATAGTCCTTAAGAAAAAGAGGCCGCTAAAGGTAAAGAGACGCTACTCCTGAAGAAGAGAAAAGTTAGGAAAGCAGAAGCTGTTGTGAGATCGAAATTGAAGAAGAGAGGCTACTCCAGAATGGAAGAAGCGTAAGGCAAATTCATTTTACAAAAGACGTGGAGTATTGAACCGAGTTCTCCCCTCAGGGGGATACTACTATTGTATCTATGGGAATTAGCGCTCCCAGGGGAACCATGTGTGGGCCCGAGCTAAAGGTTAGGTAGGCTTCTTTTTTGTTGTAATAAAATAGGTTTTTGTTTTGTTACGGACCATCTTTTTTCGGTTCACTGCTGTCCTGTTTTTCAGCACCTACTACTTTCTTCTTCAACTTTTTTCTTGTTTCATGAACTTCTTTCCTAGCTTACTGTTTCTGTGCACATTGTGCATAGATTCCACGTTCCCTCAACTCCATACTAAATGGTGCCTTCCTTTTTCCTATCTTGGAACATCTTTGTCGTGGTTAAGGGAGGCTAAAACTTTCTTATATAATAATAATAATAATGAACCTAGTTCTAAAAGGGCTCCTAAGTCTCGTGAGTCCGTACTCATCGGGACATTTGGGACCCCGTCACGAGGGCACGCATGTCGTCGTTAACGAGAAATACGTAGGGTATTTCTTGTGAGCAATTTTCTTCAGAAAACGATTCTTGTGTGATGTTGAAACATTAGACGGCGTCTCTCACGTTTTGTTTTGTAATGTTTGAATTTTCATCTGCTTCTAGATATTTTTGTTGCTCTGCTGCCCCCTCACCTTGCTCGTGGCATCTGTTAAAACTTTGTAGATTATCTAAAATGGATCTCAATTATTTTTATTATTCTCAAGGACTGAGAACTAATCGCCCATTCTAATATGGGGCGCGAGGAACGTCTATGACAAGTTTGCTTTTAGTTTAGTGGTGGATCAGGTCACTAGGTTGACTTTTTGTTCCCCTGTTTCACTTTTGTGGAACGCTCTATACTTCCAATCTGCTGTAGTTTGATTAGTTGTGGGACGTAAAAACCTGCTTAAGTGAATCGTTTTCTGCGGTGGGTTAAACTGAATTTCAATATTCAGTTCAAATTCAAAGCTAATGGTAGAAAGCAATTTTAGAAATAGCCAACGTAGCTGGATCGTGCCTTTATTTAGCTTTCATTTAATATTTATACAAAAGCTAGCTCATTTTAGTGCATATTGATTACATTTTTCACGTTCACGTGCTCCTGGGTAGTCTGCCCTGTTATGTGGTTATGCCTGACGCTGGTTGTTCATCTTACCGTCTGTTGTTCGCTGGTTAGTTCATCCTCTCGCCCGTCAAATACGACTCTGAACTTTGTCTCGTGGGAATTAAGGTGTGGCAAATCGGAACAGATTTGTATGTGCAGCGATGTCACCCTATTCGTATGTTTGAATATTTCGGTAATTAAATCCCCTCACAGAGACACAACTACAACAATTGTATCTACGGGAATTAGCGCTCTCAAGGTCCCGAGCTGGACGTTAAGTATGCTTTCTTCTTGTTGAAATAAAATGATTTTTTGTTACTGACCATCAAATTCTTTTTATTGCTGTCCTTTCTTCGGCATCTATCACTCTTCAACCTTCTAATACTTCATAAACAGTTTACAATCGTGTTTTTATACGCAAGCAATCTTAGTGTAGGAACACCTTGTGCATAGGTTCCCTGTCCCCTCACTGCCATAGTACGTAGTGGCTTTCTCTTGCCTCTTTTTGGACCACATTTTATGTGGTTAAGAAGATGCTTACAAGTACAGGGAAAGATGCGGTTTTAATTGTATTTTTAAACTGAATAGGTTTAAGCGTTGTGTAGATGGATTCGGTGCAAAATTGTACGGAGAATTGATATGGGTAAATTAAGTTTGGAGGCGCAGTATTGAGTAGGGTAGGCGGTGAGGCGACATGCTAAAAGCTATGTAGATAAATTCAATGGAAAATTGCTCTGAGAATTGAGAGGAGTGAGGTTATTGCAGGGAGAATTGATAGCAGTGTAGTTAACCCTTTAACGCCCAAGTGGACTGTACGGTCCTCTTTCAAAAATAACAATAATATATTGTATTCCTTATTCAATTTGTTCACTAATGTGTCTTTTGAACTTCAATGCCGAGTGGCAGTTCCTTCCCCATCTTGATAACAGTGACTACCTAATGCCAGTGTCGGTTTAGTGATAGTGGTTGTGATAACGGTAATATGAGTATAAAAATGTGGGCGTTAAAGGGTTATGTTTGTAGGTGTACTTTTGACAAATTCAATGGAAAATTGTAGTGAGACTTGAGAAGAGTAAGGTTAAGTTGGAACACAGAGTGGGGGCAGGCGAGATGCGGGTGGTGGTGGAGGTGCGGGTCACACTGCCGCAGCTGTGGGCGCCCTACATTCTGGTGCCTCAAGGCCGGCCTCCTTTCTCGTGTGTGTGTGCTCGTACTTCCGTGTTGTGCTGTCGTCCTCCTCCTATTCCTGCTGCTGCTGTTGTGGTCGTACTCCTGCTTCTGTTCTCTTGTTCGCACTTATACTCAAGCTTCTGTGTAGTTGTTGTCCTACTCCTCCTACTGCTGCTGCTCTGTTCGTACTTGTTATACATCCTCTTTCTCTTACGCCTGTTTTCTTTTTTTGCCAGCATCTATTGCACATCATCCTTCTCTGCCTGTTTTCATTTCTTAGCCACACCCACAACACATCCTTTCGCTGCTGCTGCTGCTACTTGTACTTTTTTCTTGCTCACATCTACTACGCCTTCTGTTCATCCTGTTAGGTTGTGTTCTTTTCTGTTTTGGGTCCAGCAAACGGTGCTATACCGTGCACAGTACTAAATTTACCTTTTATGGCAAAAAATTGTAACGTCAATATTTTTTCCTGTAAAATTCGGTCGTTGAAATCACGGAGCATGGCGGCCGTACAGGGTTACTATGTGTCCTGTGGTTTTTATGAGGTACTGAGTTTGAGAATTTTTACCAGAAATAACCTTTCAGATGCCGCACGTCTCTCTGGGTTGTGCGCTCAATATTGGCCAGAAATTACCTCTAAGATGCCGCAAGTCCCTCTCCGCTGTGTGCTCAAGAGTAACTTTGTTCTACGAATTTGGAAGATTTGTCTCTTCTCGAGGCTAGGAGTGACTCCTGAACTTTTCTTTGCTATCAAACGGCCGTGCTGCGTAGAGCAGCGAGCGCTAGATGCATGCGACCCTGGTCTGACCAGCACTTCTGCGAGGTTAGGCAGCTTCCTATCTAGTTCTCATTTTTTCATGAAGACGTCGGTTCTCCTGATACTCCAGACAAGTGATGGCTTTGGAGGCTTAGCACATTGCTTGCGATACGATCCATCGATGGGTCGTGCTAAAGTTATTTTTGGTGCGAAACGACCCGTCGATAGGGGTCGTTTGAAAAATTTAACTATCTTTTAAAAACAATAGTATTTAATGGACCCAGTTAATGTTTGGTATTTATAAAATTGCAAACAACTTTTTGACTTTCAATTTGAGTTGAATTTCAGTTTAACTCATCGCGGTCAATGTGTAAATTTATGTCGCTCATCGCCAAATTTTACACTTCGCCACCTATGAAATGCTCAAAGGTGCACGGTTTTGATTTCATCCATCGTGATATACATGACTGATTTTGAATGATATCTTCAGTATATGACCCACGCATGCGCTTTAGGAATAGTAACCACGTTTGTATTACATTGAGAGTACATGAAGAATTTTGGATGGTAGTATAAAAGTAATATACTCAGAGCGTAACTCGTTCAATCAGATTGGAAGGTTTTGAACTTCCTTAGCTTATCGTTGAAGTAAATATCACAATGTTAGTAGTATTTTCCATGTTTCGTTGTGAATAATACAAACTATTTTTCTTTGCATTTCTTACGTCACATTTTCTTCGACCCCGAGGGAATTGCTTTTTTTTTTGAGATTTTAATGCAATATTTTGAGCTAAAATTTGCTGCTCAGACGACTTCAATGCGTAGAAGAAATGATCTGAGAAATTCAAAGCCGTATTCCAATGCCTTTTGCAGGACCGGAATTCTGAACAATTCACGTCGTCGTAGCGATAAAGCCGGCAGTGTAAGTTCTTCTAAGTCGACTTGGAAGAACTTACAACGAAGAAAAATTTCTCATAATCCGGCCCTTGTGGCAGTATTTTAGAAATGTTTTCAGGTGTTCACTACACATTCACCCGAGCCTGTTTGTTGCAGCATCAGCGTGGGTTGAGGATTTTGATTCGGTGTAGTTGTCTTTTTACTTTCCCTAAAGAATGTCTGTACGACGAACGACGTGTCATTCTGGTAAATGTTATTCTAGCGTTCAGTTATTGAATTTTCGTTCTTTTTTTGAATGATTATTTTTCTGAGTGATGTTATTTTGTGGTTATTCAATGAGACTTGATTTGTCTTAGTTCATTATTCAAGGCCTCATAAAGGATTCAATGCTATGGAAAAGCATGCTTTTTAATTTTTAAAGAGTCACGTCATACTGCTATTGATCAAAAAATACCTCAAAATATTATCGTAGAAGAGTTCATGTTTTCAAGAAGCAAACCACTTGCTTGCCGGCAATGGACCAGTTGACGATTATTGGAGCTATTTATAGTACAAAATCCGCCTGCTTTTCAGATATCTGTTGATGAACTGAAGGATCTTTTCAACCACTGAGGGGTTGAAACATTCGTTTTTAACAGAAATGTCTTCTAAAGTGATTGCCTTTGCTGTAACCTTAGTGGTTGTGGTAGTATGGTCCTAAAATCCCCGCTGTAGGAAGCCAGATTTCCGAAGTCTGAATCCTTCTTCAGAGTGTCGTTGTGCTACAAATGTGGCTGGAATGCATACTGCTGTCGCCTCTGTGGGACAATTTTTGTAATTTGTACAGTGCTCCCATGTATTGAAGTTCAAGGGCACGACTTAGGTAAGGCGGCTCCTGTGAAGTAAAATGATAATCATGACAAATTATGGAGCATTGTCACGTTCTCGAGTGTGTGCTTGATATTTTTGTTTTCTTGCTTCATAGTAGGTACATTTTTTGTAATGTGGAAGCGCTCTTTGAGTAAAACAGAATATACTTCTTCACCGTACTTGCCAAATCATATGTGTTTTAATGAGGAAAGTGATCGTTTCTTGCATGTTTCATCGCACAATATGACGAGATCGGGTCTGCTTGATTTAACAACGTCGAGCTACTGTTGATACAGGGGTTTCAATAATTCCGAGAAATTAGCGTTCGTGACATAGATTTCGTGTTCCCTTATCTCCTTACCAAATGATGCCTTCCTCTTTCCTCTCTTCTGAACGTTTTTTCAGCGGTTAGGTAGGTAGGCCTAAATTGGCATCTTACCCTAATTAACGTTAGTGATGTTATACGAAAAAGTATGGCGAGATAATTATGTGCAATGCGCTCATTTATGATAGTGGTAAGTGATATTGCATGTACAATTAGAGCGTAGGTGGTAACTTGGTTCATGTTGGTTTAAATTTTGAGTTTGTTATGTGGGAGAAATAGGTGAAGTTCAGTTTTTAAACACGTTAAGTGCGGCGGGTCTAGTAATCTGAAGTTCGATATTCAACTCAAATTCTAGTTAATTTTAGAGATCAATTTTGAAAATGACGAACATTAAAGAGATCGCACCTTCATTCATTTTTCACTAAACATTCATCGAAATGGAGTAAACATTCATCGAAATGGAGTTAGTGACTGCCGGTCGGCCAGCAGCATTATGAAAATCTCCTCGGTTACCACTGGTGGGTAACGTCGCAATAAATTTCGCATGAGGGTTCGAGGAAGCATTTTGCTCGAGAGGCCTAGGGCTTGGCTGTGAGTCGACTTGTCCGGGATCCATCCATGTGAAGCTCGGTAGAAGAAACAGGGTATGGTCAAACCAGTCTTTTATTCGTCGACCACGGGGCAATGCTGACGTCATGGCAACGAACCAATAGCAGCGCTCATATTGCATCTGGTAACACTAATAGCCTCAAATCTGACACCCCTATTGGCCTAACGACATGCCGCAATGGTGACGTCTTAAAGCTCGTTTGAAATGAAGCCGTTCTATTGGATAACCGAACAAGAGGAGGGGTATTTTCCCCCCTTAGAAATGAGTCTACCTTGTTTCCTCCACCGTGCTGTGAAGGCAGAGCGGGCGTAAATTAGCTCGAAGCGTTGCTTTCTCCTGCGTATTGTGCGACTTTGTCTCATCAGCGCTGCCGTTAGGGCGGCCTCAGGCTCTGTCCGTCCTTGTGTTGTCTGGTGCAGGTGGTGCTGTGTGCGCCTTGTGTCTGGTGCAGGTGGTGCTGTGTGCGCCTTGTGTCTGGTGCAGGTGGTGCTGTGTGCGCCTTGTGTCTGGTGCAGGTGGTGTTGTGTGCGCCTTGTGTCTGGTGCAGGTGGTGCTGTGTGCGCCTTGTGTCTGGTGCAGGTGGTGCTGTGTGCGCCTTGTGTCTGGTGCAGGTGGTGCTGTGTGCGCCTTGTGTCTGGTGCAGGTGGTGCTGTGTGCGCCTTGTGTCTGGTGCAGGTGGTGTGTGCGCCTTGTGTCTGGTGCAGGTGGTGCTGTGTGCGCCTTGTGTCTGGTGCAGGTGGTGCTGTGTGCGCCTTGTGTCTGGTGCAGGTGGTGCTGTGTGCGCCTTGTGTCTGGTGCAGGTGGTGCTGTGTGCGCCTTGTGTCTGGTGCAGGTGGTGCTGTGTGCGCCTTGTGTCTGGTGCAGGTGGTGTTGTGTGCGCCTTGTGTCTGGTGCAGGTGGTGCTGTGTGCGCCTTGTGTCTGGTGCAGGTGGTGCTGTGTGCGCCTTGTGTCTGGTGCAGGTGGTGCTGTGTGCGCCTTGTGTCTGGTGCAGGTGGTGCTGTGTGCGCCTTGTGTCTGGTGCAGGTGGTGTGTGCGCCTTGTGTCTGGTGCAGGTGGTGCTGTGTGCGCCTTGTGTCTGGTGCAGGTGGTGCTGTGTGCGCCTTGTGTCTGGTGCAGGTGGTGCTGTGTGCGCCTTGTGTCTGGTGCAGGTGGTGTTGTGTGCGCCTTGTGTCTGGTGCAGGTGGTGCTGTGCGCCTTGTGTCTGGTGCAGGTGGTGTTGTGCGCCTTGTGTCTGGTGCAGGTGGTGCTGTGTGCGCCTTGTGTCTGGTGCAGGTGGTGTTGTGTGCGCCTTGTGTATGGTGCAGGTGGTGTTGTGTGCGCCTTGTGTCTGGTGCAGGTGGTGCTGTGTGCGCCTTGTGTCTGGTGCAGGTGGTGTTGTGAGCGCCTTGTGTCTGGTGCAGGTGGTGTTGTGTGCGCCTTGTGTCTGGTGCAGGTGGTGCTGTGTGCGCCTTGTGTCTGGTGCAGGTGGTGCTGTGTGCGCCTTGTGTCTGGTGCAGGTGGTGTTGTGTGCGCCTTGTGTCTGGTGCAGGTGGTGCTGTGTGCGCCTTGTGTCTGGTGCAGGTGGTGTTGTGTGCGCCTTGTGTCTGGTGCAGGTGGTGTTGTGTGCGCCTTGTGTCTGGTGCAGGTGGTGTTGTGTGCGCCTTGTGTCTGGTGCAGGTGGTGTTGTGTGCGCCTTGTGTCTGGTGCAGGTGGTGCTGTGTGCGCCTTGTGTCTGGTGCAGGTGGTGCTGTGTGCGCCTTGTGTCTGGTGCAGGTGGTGCTGTGTGCGCCTTGTGTCTGGTGCAGGTGGTGTTGTGTGCGCCTTGTGTCTGGTGCAGGTGGTGTTGTGTGCGCCTTGTGTCTGGTGCAGGTGGTGTTGTGTGCGCCTTGTGTCTGGTGCAGGTGGTGTTGTGTGCGCCTTGTGTCTGGTGCAGGTGGTGTTGTGTGCGCCTTGTGTCTGGTGCAGGTGGTGCTGTGTGCGCCTTGTGTCTGGTGCAGGTGGTGTTGTGTGCGCCTTGTGTCTGGTGCAGGTGGTGTTGTGTGCGCCTTGTGTCTGGTGCAGGTGGTGCTGTGTGCGCCTTGTGTCTGGTGCAGGTGGTGCTGTGTGCGCCTTGTGTCTGGTGCAGGTGGTGTTGTGTGCGCCTTGTGTCTGGTGCAGGTGGTGTTGTGTGCGCCTTGTGTCTGGTGCAGGTGGTGTTGTGTGCGCCTTGTGTCTGGTGCAGGTGGTGTTGTGTGCGCCTTGTGTCTGGTGCAGGTGGTGCTGTGTGCGCCTTGTGTCTGGTGCAGGTGGTGCTGTGTGCGCCTTGTGTCTGGTGCAGGTGGTGTTGTGTGCGCCTTGTGTCTGGTGCAGGTGGTGTTGTGTGCGCCTTGTGTCTGGTGCAGGTGGTGCTGTGTGCGCCTTGTGTCTGGTGCAGGTGGTGTTGTGTGCGCCTTGTGTCTGGTGCAGGTGGTGCTGTGTGCGCCTTGTGTCTGGTGCAGGTGGTGTTGTGTGCGCCTTGTGTCTGGTGCAGGTGGTGTTGTGTGCGCCTTGTGTCTGGTGCAGGTGGTGTTGTGTGCGCCTTGTGTCTGGTGCAGGTGGTGTTGTGTGCGCCTTGTGTCTGGTGCAGGTGGTGTTGTGTGCGCCTTGTGTCTGGTGCAATTGGTGTTGTGTGCGCCTTGTGTCTGGTGCAGGTGGTGTTGTGTGCGCCTTGTGTCTGGTGCAGGTGGTGCTGTGTGCGCCTTGTGTCTGGTGCAGGTGGTGTTGTGTGCGTCTTGTGTCTGGTGCAGGTGGTGTTGTGTGCGCCTTGTGTCTGGTGCAGGTGGTGTTGTGTGCGCCTTGTGTCTGGTGCAGGTGGTGTTGTGTGCGCCATGTGTCTGGTGCAGGTGGTGTTGTGTGCGCCTTGTGTCTGGTGCAGGTGGCCGCTCATGATAAGCTCTATGGCTTTTTCTTGCAATTTATACGTGGTGCGCTCATTGTGTGTCTTGGTTCGAGCTGGGCATTATGCCTGAAATTTTCTCTGCAACCCCAAGTAATTCTAGTGGTAGGGTGCTCTACTCTTCTCCGTTCTTTTGTTTCAGATCTGACTTTCTTTATGAGCGACAATATGGTAACACACCCGGATCAAATAACTCGCTCTCGATTAACTAGATTCTTTGTTTCAGTTACTACTTCAGAGCAGCTTCGTGTTATTTCGTATCTGACGTTTGTTTATTTTTGTGTTTACGGTAATTTTGAAAACCGTCGCGTCACGTCATGGTGAAAAGAAGGCGTTTTCAATTATTTTTGCCGCTCCCGCAGCTCAATTTTGGAGCGGGAAATTGTGTTCAACGCTGTGGCTCACCTCGACAGTGATGGAAAATGGAGCGCGCTGGCTGCAGTAAGTTAACACGTTCACTGCGATGGGTTAAACTGGAGTTCAAGTCAAAGTCAAAAGTTTGCTAGCTATTTTATAAAAACCAAGCATTAACTGGGTCCATTTAATACCATTAAGAAAAAAAGATCAAGAGTTTTCTAAACGACCCATCGATGTGCCGTTTTGTAGCAGGAATAACCTAAGCACGACCCACCGATGGGTCGCATCGCAATCAACGCGTTAATTAATGCCACCGCGTCTCGCAGATTGATGATGGCCCAAATTCTGACGAAGCTCGTGCCCGTCACTCACCTTTTGGGTAGTCTCATCCTCTCGTAAAGTTTTGAGCAAAACACGGACCTGCCTTTGAGTTGAAGTACAGGCTTGTGTGATCTACTTCTGGTGATACGAGATGGTTTAATCTCCATTTGTTGCCTCTTCGAATCAGAGTGTATCTAAAATTTATATTTTGACGATACGTTAATAGGTTAACACGTTCCCCGCGTTTCCACGGTTGTTGCCGGTTGGTTTCGTTCGGTTAGGTTGTAAGTAGCAGGATAGGGAAATCGACTTTGGTTCCCGAAAACATTTTCATCCATCCTAAGAAATTCAAAAATACAACTGCACGATAACATTTCACCTCGTAGGATTACATTCATTTTTTAAAAGGTCGCGAAACATGAAATGTCATTCATTTACACCGGTACGTAAATGAGCAATTTACCAATTGGTACACATGTTGCCCAATACGCGGGGAACGTGTAACGCATGGCCCTATCCTTTGGTCAAAAGTACAGACGTGCGTGGTTTGTTTCTGGTGATACGGGATTGTTGAACCTCCATTTTTTGCCTCTATGTTTGGAATGTGTGTACTGAAAATTCATATTCACTTGAGCACATTGTCCGTAATGGGTTAAATCAAAGTTAAATATTCAACTCAAGTTTAAATTCTGTTGTAGTAAGAACTTTTGAAAATAGCTGACATTGATCATGGTTTCATTTAACTTTGGTTAAGTATTTATGAGAATTGAGTTGGTGGCAACTTGTCGGTCAGCAGCATTATGATAATTCCCTCTTTGTACCACCCGTGACTCACATGGCTGTTAACCTGTTAATTAATAAAAGTCGTCATTGAAGCTTGATTTATGAGATGCTACTCTATGCCCACGGCTACGCAACATTCGGTGGTAAGATCAAATGGTATGTGCAATTTTGTAAAATGCAATTCATGTGCATGTGTAAGCAATATTGTCAATAAATGGCGAGGTTTTGGGCTACTAGACTACTTCTGCCCGCAAGGTAAGAGTTATGGGGAAATTTCTGGGTTATCCTTTAATGGAATCGGTAGTTTTTCAGACTTCTTATATGTTCTGTCCCTTGTGTAAGCCACATTTGCTCGGCGCAGCTACCTCTTCCCGAGAATGTCTTGAGCATTGCTTTGTTGTCTTTTGTTTGCAATTGGTAATGTAGTGTAGAACTTTCAACACTCGGTTGTTGAGGCAGCAACAATTAAAGCTTCGTTTCACGCATTTCAAACTCGAGATTGCAGCGCTACGGTCTCTAGATATGAAAAGGCTGCCAAGTCATCATTACCTCACAGGCCTGCTCCCTACGTTAGCTAAGTACACTCTTCGAAAGTTTCGAGCGTGTAGCAGCATCGGCGTGGTCGCTGCAACCTTTGTCATGCGTTTTTTCAGTTTGACCTTTTGCCAGGCCTTACCATCGTCGATTTCAGCGCACTCGGGCCCTCCGTAGCTTCCTGGCCCATTAGCGCACCCAGTGGGCTGGGCCGTGTGTCTTCAGCTGTTTTACCGTGTGTCTTCAGCTGTTTTACCGTGTGTCTTCAGCTGTTTTACCGTGTGTCTTCAGCTGTTTTACCGTGTGTCTTCAGCTGTTTTCCCGTGCGTCTTCAGCTGTTTTACCGTGTGTCTTCAGCTGTTTTACCGTGTGTCTTCAGCTGTTTTACCGTGTGTCTTCAGCTGTTTTACCGTGTGTCTTCAGCTGTTTTACCGTGTGCCTTCAGCTGTTTTACCGTGTGCCTTCAGCTGTTTTACCGTGTGCCTTCAGCTGTTTTACCGTGTGCCTTCAGCTGTTTTACCGTGTGCCTTCAGCTGTTTTATCGTGTGCCTACAGCTGTTTTACCGTGTGCCTACAGCTGTTCTACCGTGTGCCTACAGCTGTTTTACCGTGTGCCTCCAGCTGTTTTACCGTGTGCCTACAGCTGTTTTACCGTGTGCCTACAGCTGATTTACCGTGTGCCTACAGCTGATTTACCGTGTGCCTACAGCTGATTTACCGAGTGCCTACAGCTGATTTACCGAGTGCCTACAGCTGTTTTACCGTGTGCCTACAGCTGTTTTACCGTGTGCCTACAGCTGTTTTACCGTGTGCCTACAGCTGTTCTACCGTTTCCCTACAGCTGTTCTACCGTGTGCCTACAGCTGTTCTACCGTCGGTCTTTTGCTGTTTTACCGTGGGTCTTTTGCTGTTTTAGTTCGTTACGCAGCTTTCGCGCTATTGGAGTATCATTGCGATTCAGTTTTGAATACAATGGCTTTGGGACGGTGTGCGCGAGCTTAATTCGACCATGGAAAGGTTTCTTATTTATTGAAGACCCCGGAGAAAGGCTTTTATATTGTTTCAAGTAAACTTTATGGTGCATCGTATCTCTATTGCTCTGTGCCATAGAACGCCTGTGCCGTAACCGACAGAAATGCTTACATTCTCTCTTTTCTCAAAATATCTCACTATTTAAGTTTGTCGATAATGAATAAACATGGCTGCATTCAGTTCAATGTGTTAGCGCACAATCAAGTCTGCGTGCTCACTATCAGTGGGAGTTAGCGCTTCCATGGTTAATATGTGAGGTTGTGAGCTAAGAGTAGAGTGGGATTTTTTTTTGTTGGAATGCATAATTTTTTTTGTTATCTTAAATGGCCATCTTTTTTCGGCCCAGTGCTGTCCTGTTTTTCAGCACCTACTTCAGGAGTACACCTACTTTTTCCTTCAACTTTGATCTTCTTTCAAAATATTCTTTATCAATTTACTGTTTCTATGCTCTTTCTGCATAGATTCCGCGTTCCCTTAAATCCATACTAAATGGTGCCTTCCTCTCCTTGGATCGCACTTGTTGCAAATAGGGAGACTTAAACTAACTAATAATCTAGCTATGGCTCAGTTCGGTGTGATTTCTTCTACGATGTAAGATATTAACAAGATATCCTATCCTTTAATTCTACAAGATCCTATCGACCATTCAATTGTACTGTAAATCCACCCTGGTCACTTAGGTTATGTCGTCATTCGAGTTACCTTTCAATTTTTTGAGAACAACATGAGATGTTAATCCATGCTTTCTGAATCAGGCACGCTAGCATTTGTATTCCCCGTGCATGTTCTTGTTAACTAGAGCTTGACCTTGCCCCAAATCAGGAGGGCGTAATTTTACATCGCCTCACAAAAACTGAAAGCTTACATTATGTTGGCCATTCGTTGTATTTCCTGGCATTTGAAAATAATTCCTCCACTCATCGCGCTGACTGAAACGGAAGTAGCGAGCGTTATGCTAAGCATTGCTTCCATAATCTTCGTGCATTTTCTAGTTTGGACAAATTTTGACGTATATTCTTTATCTAGTGAATGGCAAGAAAACGTGAAAAACACACGTTTGTTTGAATAAACTACTTGTGTTGTTGATCTTGCCGATTCTCAGACTGGACCTGTTTTTTTTACACTTTGTGTGAAACATGTGTCGTATTTTTTCAAGTACTAGAGAAAAGGTATGAATAGTTCATACTCTAGAGAACTTTCTAAGTGAGATTTTTGAAGAAGAGAAAGAATTAGATGACGCGAGTTTTGATTGTAGCTACCATTAGTGAGTGTTATTTTTCTTCTATGTATTTCATCAGTTAATATTTCATTATTTCACTGTATTTGAGTACTAAATTATCTTAGGTTCTATGAAATGCGTGTCATCGAGGTGTTCTTATTTGTATTTGTCAGCACGCTACACTTTCACGTTGTCTACCATTCGTGGGTGATATCACGGAATACATTCAGTTGAGAGTAGACGCACTTTCGCCTCCTATGAACTTAAAATACGGGTAGTTGTAATCCACTGAGAGTTATGTGACAAGTATACCCGTTTTTTATTGCAGTTTTTCGGTGCCTGTTTTTAGATGGGATTATTGGCAGGCATTTTTTGGACGAAGTTAATGATTTTGTTGACGTAAATAGTCCGGTTTTTTAATTGTAGTTTTGCGGTGCTATGATTTCAGATAACATTATCGACTGGTGTTTTTTTCAACAAAGTTAATTATTTTATTAGCGTTTACCTTCGTGTTGAGATGAACTTGTGGGTAGTGATTGCTGCGGTGGATTGCTACAAGAGACGTGGTGGCCGCACTCCCGGCTGCGGTGTGTGGGGTCTTGACCTTACGCACAGCAGCTACAGAAGGGCGGGGGTCAGCATTTCCAAACTGGTACTTTTCATGGGCAATGTCATATTTAAGGCTTTGGCCGCAATTAGTTGAACTGAAGTTTAGTATCCGACTCAAATTTGACACGTTCACTGCCGATTTACCACTAGGTAAATTGCTCATTTACGTATCGGTGTAAATGAACAGCATTTCAATTATTTTAACATCTTTTTTTAGAAGAGATTCAAGCATACGAGGTTAAATATCATCCTATTACATTTTCATACTTCTTTGGAAAGATTCAATTCTTTTTCGAGCAGTAAATTCGTTCATTAAACTGCTACATACAAGCTCACTGAACGCGAGACCGCTGGACGCACATGCGTGTCCAACGTTCAAAGCGAGGAAGAACATCCAGAACAACTTTTGAGTTTAAAATTGAGTTGAATACTGAGCTTCAGTTGAACCCATCGTAGTGACCGTGTTAACTTGCTGCCGCGCGGTCTGTGCTCTGTCCTGTACCTCGCTGTGCTCTCCCACCCCCATAGCTGCTCAGTTCTCCTTGACCTGCTCTCCCGCTGTCGCCTGGGCTCTGCAGTCGTGTGCCCGCTCCACCGCTGTCTCTTGCTCGCACCGCGCCCATAGTGGTGAACCTGCGCCTGTACTTTGTTGTGTTCAATGTGGTCCTGTTATAATGAAACTACGCCTATTGTTATTAACGGGCGCCTATTGTAATGAAACTAAGCCTATTGTAATGAACCTACGCATATGGTTTGTGTTGAAAGTACGCCTATGCTTTATTGTGTTGAACGTGCTTCTATTTCTTTTTGTATGGAACGTTGCTGCGTTTGCGAATGATTTCGATAAATATCTTGAGACATAATACTTGTATGCACGAATTTTGATTTCGTTTTAATACTTAAACAATTTAAACAATTTATTCACCACGGGTGATACAGAGATAGAATGTTTCTTAAGTCTAGTACAATGGTCAAATTTGAGTATCGCTACCTGTGGGCCCGAATAAGTTCGGTGACTTCTAGCGCATCCTACCATCAACGTTAGTCTAAGGAGTACAATAATGTTTAACCTAATTCACTTAAACTAGAGACACATTAGACTGATCAATGAGATAATTAACTCGAAATTAGATGCTTCATTTTACAATATAGTTCATATGGACTAGATTTAACAGTATATTCGACAAACGATTCAAGAACAGACTGAAGATCGGCGAAATTAATCAAGGCGAATTACATTATTAGGACCAGTTATGTAGGGGACAAGGTTACTCTTCAAAAGGGCATACGATGTGCAAGATGATTCGATTAGTTGATTTTGTCTGCTGTACGCAATGGGGGTCACTGTTCTTGGGAGGCTCCGGTTAGGCTTACTTATATTTAAATGAGGCTCTGAGACTTGCAGTATTTATTAAAATTAGCGTTCCCGGGAATATAATGTGAGGTCCCGAGCTGATAGTTGAGTTGGCTTTAATGTTGAAATAGAATTGTTTTACAAAACCATCAACCATCAACTGCATCATCCATCCTGTTTTCAGCACCTATAACTTTATTTTTTAACTTTTATTTCGTTTCATGGCCTTCTTTCTCAACTCACTGTTTCTATGCGCAAGAGATATTGTGTGGGAACACAGCTTTTACATAGATACCACGTTCCCTTGAACTCTATACTAAATATTGCCATCATCCATTCTCTCTTTGGTACACCTAACTGCGATTAGGAGGCTAAAACTATTCAAATCACGTACGTACAAAGCTTTATAAGATTGTTTTATTATAGAAACTTTCTAAAACAAAAACTAGGGGTTGTAGGTACCTACGTAAGAGTAAGATATAATAAAATATGGCGACAGGGACCTGTCAAATGCCCCATTTTGGGGTTGCTACTCAAGTTCCGAGCTCTCGGACGCCAACCACCCACTGGCTTCAGGTTAGGCGCAGAAGGGAAATGAATGTCACATTAACAATTCTAAATATTGACGCATAAGCGAAAATAGGCCGTTTTATTTATAAGCGAATGGACGGTTCTCCAAAGCGTGATTCCATCATTCGAGTTCTTCACATTCTCGGTGATAGTTGAGCTATTACACGTACTTTTCTTAACCAATTTTTTCTGGTGAGGCGCTGCTAAGTATAAAGTGAATATTCGAACAAATACGGATCCTAGCATTCCCTAATGAATTACACAAATCGTATTTTTGTTTTTTTTTGCTTCTCATTTATTTGCTTTTTATCTCTTTTTGGAATCTCGGCATACCTTTGCGTTCTCTAATGTGTCACATTCCACTCGGAAAATACGACCCAAGAGCAAATGCGGTTTCGTGCGCATTTCTTGCTGCTCCAAGCGTTCAAACTCTCTTCTTCGCGACGGCGGTACGCAGGTACCTCTTCCGTGCTCAGCTGCTCTTGCTAATGATCACTGGTGATGGCGCGCTCGGAGCTTCCGCAGTGCTGGGAGCATAGCAACTGCGTCGTTGCACCGACGCGGGCTCACGAGCGTACGTCACACGTCCGTATTCCTGCTCAAACCTCCTATGGCGCTTCTGCTCCTCTAAGTTGACGTTCAGTTGGACCTCCTCGAGGAAGGTGACAGGTCCCGGCGTGGTGTGGTATGCCTCCCATTTTGCTGAAGCACGTCGTACAGCCCAACTCGTCCGTCTCTGCATGCAGCCTTGCTGACGACCTCCCATTGCGCTTCTGCTCCTCTGATGAGACAAAGATGACGTTCAGTTAGACCTCCCAGAGGAATATGACAGGTCCCGGCGTGAAGGTTAGGTAGGCTTCTATTATGTTGAAGTAGAAATGAGACGTAGTGAGCCTGAGTTGACTCAGATCTCCTAGAGGAAGATGACAGGTCCCGGCGTGAAGGTTTGGTAGGCCTCCATTTTGCTGAAGTGCAATAGGTTTTAATTTTGTTACAAACTTTGTCCAATTTGATGTCCCCTCAGGGGGATACAACTATTGTATCTATGGGAATTAGCGCTCCCAGGGGAAAAATGTGAGGGCCCGAGCTGAGAGTTAGGTAGGCCTTCATTTTGTTGAAATAAAATGTTTTTTTGTTACGTTAAGGACCACCTTTTTTCGGTTCACTACTGTCCTGTTTTTCAGCACCTCTGACTTTCTTCTTCAACTTTAATCTTATTTCATGAACTTCTTTCCCATCTTACTGTTTTTATGCCCTTTCTGCATAGATTCCTCATTTTCTTATCTCCATACTAAATGGTGCCTTCCTCCTTCCTCTCTTTGATACGCTCTATTTTTGCAGCGGTTAGGGAGGCTTAAACTAACTTATAATCTAATCTGTCCAATTTGATGTTTCTACGCGCATGGTGTTGGGGGATGCAACTTTTTTCCGGTTCACTGCTTTTCTTTTTTCCACAGGTGGAAGTTTCTGCTTTAATTTTTATTTTGTTGTGTGAACTTTTTTTAATATTGTTGTTTCTGTGCGTAACATGCATGCACCTTATGGCTTAGATTTCTCGTTCCCTTATTCCAAACTGAATGTTGCATCTTTGTTGTGGTTAGGGAGGCTTAAACCCACACTAAATTGTACCTTCAAGGATATTTTTTTTTTATTTTTTCATCACAAAAAAATAAGAATATGGTTAAAAAGTATCAAATATTAAAATATCAAATTTATAATTAAAAGCTTTCTAGTCACACCGTAAACATTAAAATATCAAATTTATAATTAAAAGCTTTCTAATCACACCGTGACTCGTGAATGTGGATTTAGAAAACAATGTGCTGGTATAAATGTTTAAATTCTCCTCAAACGTTAATTAGTTCTAATGTGCAATCTGAAACCGGAATGGGGAAGACGGAAGAAATAGAGGTTCAGTAAGCACAATGCGTATGCTAGTCAATCCTTGCGCTGTTCCTTGAGTGAGACCAACATACTGTGATGCGCTACACCAGTGCGAGCAGCCGCAGTGATGCGCTAAAACTTCAAACGAAAATTTTAACGCGTTGACTACGATTGCGCGGGTCGTAAAGTTAACTTGGTGGGGTTGGAAGAAATAGAATGGGAAAATCGACTTACTTGCTCGAATAAGTTTCTATCCTTTGTAAGAAATTTTCAAAACATAAGTCCCCTCAGGGGGATACAACTATTGTATCTATGGGAATTAGCGCTCCCAGGGGAACCATGTGAGGGCCCGAGCTAAAGGTTAGGTAGGCTTCCTTTTTGTTGTAATAAAATAGGTTTTTGTTTTGTTACGGGCCATCTTTTTTCGGTTCACTGCTGCCCTGTTATTCAGCACCTACTACTTTCTTCTTCAACTTTTTTCTTGTTTCATGAACTTATTTCCTAGCTTACTGTTTCTGTGCATCTTGTGCATAGATTCCGCGTTCCCTCAACTCCATACTAAATGGTGCCTTCCTTTTTCCTCTCTTGGAACATCTTTGTCGTGGTTAAGGGAGGCTAAAACTTTCTTATATAATAATAATAATAATTCAAAACGTAAGTGCACAATAATATTTTCCCTGTATGGTAAAATTCCTTCAACAAGTGATCGCGAAATGGTTTGAAATGTTATGCATTCACATTGTTGCGTGAATGAGCAATTATCCTAGTGGGACACATTTGTCCCAATACGTAGTCAACGTGTTGAGCTAAAATTAACTTTTACCTGCATATAATAGGCTGATGGTTCAGAACGCTGAATACCAGTGCGAGCAACCGTTGTTGATGAATAGCGGTCAGTCGTGCATTTCTAGATTGAAAAATTATCTTGTGAAGAGTGAGGTGACTGGAGTTGTTCGGATGTGAAGATATGATTACCTTGAGGAGCGCTCGCTTTTTAGTACCTGGTCGAAGATAAACAAGGAATTTTATTTATTTACAATGCTCCAACAAATACGTCTTTAATTTGTAAAATAGTTCAGTGTGCCCGAAGCAGTGCTTTTTATGTTGCTACATGTTAATGCACTGGAAGTGTTCGCTTTTATCAGTATTCTCAACCATCAGCTTGCTATATGTAAGTAAAAGTTAATTTTATCTTAAAAAACCAAACAGGATATGGCTGATGATATTCTTCATTTCATCCTCGGAACCTTTTTTTTGGGAAGTTGAATATATTCGATAAAATTACAGTACTACTGAAAGCTTCAAAATTATCATTAGGGCACAAATTTGGCAAATAGTCAATTGGATTTAACATTTATAGCACGTTGGGTTAAGGGTTACGATCAACTCTCAACGCGACACGACGGCCGCAGGGCACAGATGTCATGCACTCAGAGATCGCAATACCGTTACAACGGAGCCACTGAATGAACTGGTATGAGTAGCAACTGCTTATAGATTTTAATGTTCTGTAATTGATAGTATGATTTTATCGAAAATTTTCTATGGTACAACTGCAAATGCTGATCGATTTTGGAACAGACACAGACCATTTAAACAATTAATTTACCACAAGCGATACAGCAATAGATTAAGAGATACAGACCATTGACGAATGGGCCACTGCTACTGTCCGCATCCGGGAGCGTCCTGTCGCCTCCGCAAATCAGAAATTCCCTTTCTCAGTTTTTCATGCGAAGCGATGTTTATTCTTCCTGGAAGTCCCTCAGTTGGGTGCTTTTTTTGGTGCGAACCTTGTAACTGGAGTTGCTAGAGAATCAGTCGTTTCTGTGTCTGTTCCTCTTGTGCTGAAGTGACTCAAGCGGTGTTGGTTTGTATCAACCTAGCGGTAATTTTTACTGCTGCATTCATTCAAGAGTCAAATTACTGGAAAAAATATTTTTTAACAGTTAGGGTAGTTAATAGTGGGAATTTTTCTCCTTGGTTGAAGGCGATTTAGGAGACTTAATTAAATTTTCGCTTTCAAAGATTGCGTGTGAAAGACGCTTAGTCGACCGATAATCGTTCGAGATAGAAACGAATACACTGAGCCATTGTTCGTCATGTAAGTGGCGCTGCTGCATTCGCATGCTATTATTATTATTACCTTGCAATTGAAGGGCTAATTCAGACGGTCATGTCGAGATTTTTTTGCATGAATTTTGACGGGTGTGCTAAAATCCGGCTTAGTGTCATTTTAATTGTCTATTGCTCTGGAACGCTTTGCGCTGTCTTGATCAGCCTGTTTAAATCTTGAGGACTTTAATAGACTTCTTATGTTAACGCATTGTCAATGGCCAAGTGATCATATGATGCTGGGTGACTTGTTATACACATGATATAATAATGCATCTTGGTTCTCGTGTGCTATTGACCCGTAATGGGTGATTTACTTACGATTTTCCAAGTAGTTTAGCGTATTAAAGGCCGATGATTTTATAACTTCGATTTGCTACTACTAAATTCATTCATGCAATTTTCCCAGCTGTTAAAGGGTTTTTGTATGTTTTTGAACGCTCATTGTATATCCTATTTTTGTCGTGCATTTGTGTTGATAGTTAGTGGTATTTTGAGCATGGGTAGCTGCTGATGGAGGTAACGATCTTTGAACGCTCATTGTATTTCCCGGTTTTGACGTGCGTTTGTGTCGATATTTTGAGCCTGTGGAGCTGCTGGTGAGGACGTGCAGCAGCTGGAGGAAGAAGAAAAAGAAGAGGCGGAGGAGCGGCGGCCGCAGGTACTTGGGTTCAAAGCCCTCGCTGTCGTACAGGAAGCCTCGTCCGTCCGTCCCTCCCTCCTTGTAACCTGTTCGAAAGTTGCCGCCGCCGCCGCTGCTGCTTTCAAGAGAGCAGAGCTGAAGGTGCACGCGGACAAACGCCTTCTGGTGCGCTCTCTTGGAGCCTGGCACCGGCCGGCCATTGATTCTGCGGCACTCTGCTTGCTCCCTCCCTGCTGCTGCATCCATTGCGTTCTTTGACACGTTGGTCGCGACGTGAACTGCTGGTGGTTACGAAGGGGATTTTTTATTACGGTATTGACCGACCAGTCGTCTCTAACTCATTTTTTTTTAACATTTAATGAAAGCAAAATGAAGGCATGATCCAGTTAATGTTAGCTATTTTCAAAATTGCTAAGTATAATGGACTTAAATTTAAGTTGAATATTGAGTTTCTGTTTAACCAGTTGCGGTCTAAGTGTTGATCAAGCCGGGCGAGTTACGCGAGGCTATATATACAATGTGCCTTCTCTCATGGGACATCTTGTGATTGATGTCGTTCTTATGCCTTTCCTAGCGTAATTCGATGAAACATTCCTCCGTAGTTCGTAACCATCGACAACAAAAAAAGACTGATCAACCCTGAAAATGCGCAAGAAACGATAATTCTAGGTTTTTAGCTACTTCTTCATGTGATTGTTGAATATGTATTTTCAATCACGACGTTTAGTTTCTCATCAATTCTTCATTTTCTTCGCTACCAGAATTACGAGTATTAATGTTGGGTCCTATACAGCGGATTTTGCTTGTCATCTCATGAATTTTGGGTGCTCAGAGCCCATATTCTTCAATAGCAACTTTAGCAATGGGCTCCTTTAGAAAACAGAAATCATCTGAGTTTTGCGTAGGATCGAGTTTGCATGATTTGGTGTTTGTGATTCTTGTGCACACTCATCCGTGTTCATGAATAAATTCTTACACCTGACTGTCCAGTGCTAATTGCGAAGGTTACGGGTAGCAGTGAAGCGCTGGAGCTGTAGTGGTAACAATACATGTGATTTATAATGGCTCACCTAGAAGTGTTGAAATATGTCGACGTTACATTACTCAGTGAGTGCTCAGAATCTGGCAGAACTGCAGGATTGCTGGATTCTGAGTCTTCAATTTTATTTTTAAAATACTGAGTCCTTAGGGTTCGGACCTGAAACGCTTCACGTAGCGTAGCCAATTTGACTAATATTATTACAGTGGTGACGATTCAACTTTATTCGTCCCCAACCGGACCGAAGCAGCCGCGTAAGTTATTTAAAATTCGCTGTCATCGGTCCGTACTTGCTGACCAAGCAACTGGGAAGGCTTCCGAGGGCGCTAAAACTTGCGGTTCTGCCCCACCCATCATCGTTAGAAATCTTTGTTTTATAAATAGTTGGACGTTAGCTTGGTGTACTGCATCCCGTTCTTATTGGGGATGTCACAGCATTATTATTCGGCTGCCCGATGGTGATTTGTATAGAAAAAGTTGAATTTAAATCCACCGAGACAGTTTTTGAGATGTTAATGTGTAATATTTCATCTTCTCATTAAGTGGTGGAAACACAGAAGTACTTAATAAAATGTTT
Organism: Morinoia aosen; assembly: GCA_030386875.1. Classification (NCBI taxonomy): domain Eukaryota; kingdom Metazoa; phylum Arthropoda; class Malacostraca; order Amphipoda; family Talitridae; genus Morinoia; species Morinoia aosen. The sequence goes on along the minus strand of CM059562.1, from coordinate 87,218,219 downwards.
GGACATATTCATATAATATAATTGTTGAATTTGTCTAAATTTAAACAATTTTTGAGCAAAGTCCAGTTTAGAGTTATGACTGGAATTGCGCTGACCTTGTGTACGCCAGTTTAGTGAGGTTGGTTTTGCATTTGTCTGTCTTATCTCTGCCTTTTTGGAAGAGGATGCCAATGCATTGGACCTCGCCAACACGAATATTTTTACCTCGTCATTACCAGCCCATTTTCATTTCATGCTAGCATTTTACGTTTTTTTTGTGCTCCTTTGTTTGTGTTTTTTTTTCTGTGGCATACTTTGTATTTTTACTCTCATGATATATTTTTAGTACCTACAATTCATTGCCCTTTGATCTTTCATTTCAGACGTACGGATTTTTTTAACTGATGATGGAGCGGAACTCCGAAAGGTTTTATTAGTCAAGATGATAAATTTTCTCGGCATTTTCTAAGTTTCTGAGATATGTTTACGTTAGTGTACTCTACTCAGTGTGCGCCGCATTCGCGTGTTGCAGCCGTAAAGCCATAATTGATCGGTTCTAATTTACATTGCGTTGAGGAACTCGTTTGCTGAGTTCCATTGGATAACCTCGTGTTGCGCAACGCTTTGTGAGCCGGTGGTTACAGAGGAGCCTTTTGTGCTCAACTTCTTTACGTCGTGTGTATGTGTGAGATGTTCATCTGCGATTCAAAGACCGCATGACACCGTGTAACAAATCTCACGGTTATATTTTTCGGCGATGAATTATTTTTGGGGTTTGTTCATGTTCCATGAAATTTTGTTGCACCTAATTGCAAGTTTCTATAATTCAGGGCTTGTCATTTTTTGCTAGTTTCTTTCAATAGTTTAAGTTTTTACGTTGACGATCGGCGAATTTTTTGACGATGGCGTCAAGTTTGGTTTGAGCAAACGATGCATTCTCTATATTCCTCTCGAATTTTCGATCTGAAAAACGTTTAAAATTTCACCGTGGATAGGTTAATTACTGTTTTTCTGCGTTTCATATTATATGACAGTCATTTGCAAGTTTTACAATGTCGAACGTGAATATTTCTGAGAAATGATGTGGATACGGTGTTTTTTAACATATCAGTGACGGAGAAAATTCCAAGTTTGATTCTATACAAGACGCTGCCTGTACATTACTTGCTACGGGCCAAGCCAAGAGCTTGGTTCCTTCCTCCGTCCTCTCTTGAAAACATTTTATGTGGCTAAAGAGGCTTAGAATAACCATTAATATAATCTCCCGGTTATTTTAACTCAAGCATCGTATGAGAGGACTAACTACGACCAATTTGTGTCCGTAAATGTGGAGGTTCGTGTAGGGTAACTCAAAGACCGGCTGTATTTTATCCCGTTGACTGCAGTACGACCCACTGGTGGGTCGTGCTGAAGTTTTTATTTGGTATTTATAAAATTCGTTACAACTTTTGAATTTAAATACGAGTTGAATACTAAACTTCGGTTTAAGCCATCGCAGTGAACGTGTTAAAAGAAGTACGCTGTGTGTTAGAGCCTTGGCTGGAGTTCAAGGAACTCAGGAGAGCGTCTGCGCGCGTGTGTGTGCGTGTGTGTGTGTGGGGCTGCAGAGCCGGGAAACTGTGAACGTGGGAATACGTGTGTTGGGTTCCTGTCGGCCTCAACCGGTCCCTCGGAGCCTCCTCCACTTGCTGCACAACTGACGCTGCGCCCCACTAAATCTGCCCCTTTCCTGCAGATACTGTCTCTGTTGTGCTGTGTGAACTGTGCTTCTGTATGGGTTATTTCTATATTTCTTTTAGTCCTATTGCACCCCACTAAATCTGCCCTTTTCATCCAAAAACAGCTGTTAAAAGCTCTGTCCCTCTTAGCCAGGCAAGTTAGCCTCCTCCACTTGCTGCACAACTGACGCTGCGCCCCTCTAAATCTGCCCCTTTCCTGCAAATACTGTCTCTGTTGTGCTGTGTGAACTCTGCTACTATGTGGTTTGCCAAAAGTCTTGTGTTATGTTAAACTCTGCTATTGTGTCATTCGCCAGATAAAATATCTGTTAAAGCCTCTGTCCCTCGGAGCCTCCTCCACCTGCACAACGGATGCTGTGCCCTTAAATCTGCCCCTTTTCGTCCACATACTGTCTCTGTTGTGCTGTGTGAACTGTGCTACTGTACGGGTTTCGATTTTTGTTTTAGACCCATTGCGCCTCACTAATTCTACCCCTTTCGTCCAGTTACAGTCTCTGTTAATAACACTTTGACTGCGACGTGAGCCACCGGTGGTACACTGATGGAATTTCATAATGCTGCGGATAGGCCAGTAGTCAAAAACTCAATTTTCATGAATACTCAATGAAAACTAAATGAAAGCGTGATCCAGTTCATGTTTGCTATTTTCAATATTATTTACGATAATTGACTTTGATTTTGTGTTAAACATTGAACTTCTGTTTTCCAGTCGAAGTCAACGTGCTAACTTTTCTGTTGTGTCATGCAAACTCTGCCACTGTATGGCTTGTTTCCTTATATTTCTATGTAAAATGCAGCCAGGCACTGTTATTTATTAAGTCCGAGATTTCGGCTGAATTTGCTCCAGCCGGCGTTAGAGGAAATGTACATTTTCTGGAACCCTTTGTGTTACAGGTCGTTGAAACTTGGTGTCGTTTCTTTTTATGTTGCGAGTTATTTTTATGTTGTTATCACTTGGCTTGTAATTACTACGCTTGTTATGAACTTGAGGTTGCAATTGCATACTTCTCTCAAATCGGTATACCGTCGTCAGAAGCCCGTTGAGCTCTGGCTGCAGAAAGCTAATGTTTTATTTTGGGACAAATGGGCGTAGTTTGCACGGGATTTTAGAGTGTGTAAATTTTTATTGCGTAACTCGTAACGAAATTATTCTTCGAAAATAATTTTTTGTCAGTCTCCATTGTATTTATGGGAATTGACCCTCCCAGACGATGAAAAATCCTGAGCTCAAGTTTAAGTAGGCCTTACTGTTACTGAAATAGGATAGGTTTTTGTGTTGCTTCGGACCATCTTTTTTCGGTTCACAGCAGTCTTTTTCCTGCACTTCTAACTTTTGTGAACTTTTATTATCTTATTTCATAAACTTCTTTCCAATCCTGCCTCTCCTATACGCAAGGTGTGGTGTTCATAGATTCCCTGTTCTTTTGTTATAATGCCACACTAAATGGTGCGTTCCTCCTTCCTCTTTTCGGTACACTTTTTTCTGGTTGCGGAGGTTTAATCTAACCTTAAATCTAATCAATCAGTAAGTCCGTCTGAATCAGGCTCTGCAATTTAAAATTCTACCCTGTGTTAAGTTTCACGTAAGTTATAGGATGAATTAATTTATGAATAATTCATAAGCTAATGAGTGGCAATTTTTACCTTAGTATCTGATATGCCTCCACTGATATCCTGTAGTCATCCGAAGCTCTAACATGCATTTCTATCAAACGAACAGTTTGTGCTGAGCACTTGCTTGATGAGAAATTTCCGTGCATACGATTCCATCGACCAGAAAATAATGCTTCTGAATGGACTACGGAAGGTACACCAATTTTGGCTGTTAAAACCGCGCGAGAACTGAGTTACAAATAATATTTGCCACACAGTTATTATATAAATAACGCGAGCAGCTCGTTGCAGTTCATGTTAGACTTGGTATCGTACGTAGACATACGTGCCGTTTGTGTGCATGTTCATCTCATGCAGATGTTCAACATTTAACAAGTAAATGGTAATATTTTCGTAATATCTTGTGAATTTATTTTTCGGCAGTGAAAAATTACTGTTCATTTTGATTCTAGGTGTGTTTCTATTAGTGTGTGCTATACTATAAACCATTAAATATTGCTTCTGGATTTTTCATGTAAAGATTAGAGCCTCTTCTGCCGCGAGTAAATGATTTTCATGTTTTTTTGATTAATGTTCGTGACTTCTTGTAAACTCGTAATCTAATTCCCTTAAGTATGAACTTTTGATGACTTTCTTTCCGCGTACATTATTAGGAGCTTTTTGGCGGCGCTGACGTGTAACATTTCTGATCGTCTTCTGTGAATTGTATTAATGTCTGCCTAATCTTGTCAAGATTTTGGGGTCGTGTGGCGTTTTTCATATAAATTTACATCTTTTCCCAATGTAATCAGTAGCGCTCGTTACAGAACGTGTCTGTTAGTGTGCTTCAGTTGTAGGGTTGGCGTTAAAATATGCGGGAACCCTATCCGAAAAGTTTTTTCCCAGGTGTTTTCTTGGGTGTCTTTTTGTGAGAATTTTAGTGCTAAATCTGGCCACTCGGTTTCTTATTTCATTTTTCCATTGTTACCTATGTGAGGCTAACCAATGAACCGGTTCACCGACACCTTTTTATTTCGTATTTGTTTCGTTCTTCTCTTGGAATCAAGCCCCTGAGGGAGATACAACTATTTTATCTATGGGAATTAGCGCTCCCAGGGGAACCATGTGAGGGCCCGAGCTAAAGGTTAGGTAGGCTTCCTTTTTGTTGTAATAAAATAGGTTTTTGTTTTGTTACAGACCATCTTTTTTCGGTTCACTGCTGTCCTGTTTTTCAGCACCTACTACTTTCTTCTTCAACTTTTTTCTTGTTTCATGAACTTCTTTCCTAGCTTACTGTTTCTGTGCACCTCGTGCATAGATTCCGCGTTCCTCCAACTCCATACTAAATGGTGCCTTCCTCTTTCCTCTCTTAGAACATCTTTGTCGTGGTTAAGGGAGGCCAAAACTTTCATGTATAATAATAATAATCTTGCATTCAACTTTTTATCTCTTACTAATACTTTTTTGCTCGCTTGTTGCAGACAGTGTAAACTGTAACGTTAAAATTTTGTGTCCCCTCTATGCATAGTGCAATAGTGACTGTAGTTCATCGTAATTATCGTTTTGCGTTAACCGTAATTTTGTTCATATTTCAGTATGATAGTGAACGTTATGTTAACAACTGTGGCAGGAATTGAAACTTGCAAATTGGCGCGATACTTCGTATAATGGTGATGAGTGTCTGGTATTGTTAGTGCAATACGAGAGCAATTAAGGAGAAGTACCGGATTTTCTAAAAACTTACACCGTCGTAGCGATGCAGAGGACACCGTAAAGTTGTAAGTTCACCCATACTTTTTTTAAATAATTCTTCAACTTTTGAAAGTTCTCGGTGTCAATTTTTGAGCCTGGGAAATAGTTGTGAAGCTTTGCATGGCGTATCAAGCAAACCTGCCAGATTTTTCGGTTACTCGTAGCTGTTACACTCTGGGTATTTTATTGGTTAGACCTAATAAAACGTGGGAAAAGTGCTAGGGTTCAATGTAACTGTGAACTCTAACTGTCGAAATAGCCATTAAATTTTTTCTTCATAGATTAAATAAACGTATGCTACCAACAACTAAAGACTCGCATTATGATCTTGTACCAAAATTTTACGTTTATCGTGTGGTTCCTTATGAATGCGTTATTAGTATGTTTACCAACTGCAGCTAATTTTCCTTGTAGTACACAATTTAAAATATAATTATTATTATGTCGCATAGCCAGTCAATTTCCATCCACCGCGTTGCCGAAATGTCCTTATAACATTTTTTGGCTTACGTAGCTTTTGAAATTTGAACATGACCTTGTGCCGAAGACATGGCCAGTTATACCTGGAGTGTTCATGCATCCCAAATAAGGGAAAGCCGTGGGCTACTGGCGAGCTATTCGTCGACGTCGGCTCGGGGTTGTAACCTTGGCACAGAGATGCGTCCCTCCTGTAGCGGTAGAAGAAACAAGGTAGGGTCAAACCTGTCTTCTTTTCGTCGACTGTGCGGCCATGCTGACGTCATGGTAATGAACCAATAGCAGCGCTCGTATTGCATCTGGCAACACTGCTACCCCCAAATTTGGCACCGCTATTGGCCTAACGACATGTTGCAATGGTGACATCATAAAGCTTGTTTGAAATGAAGCCATCCTATTAGCTAGCCGAACGAGAGAAGGTGTATTTCATCCCCCATAGAAATGACTCTAGCTTGTTTCCTCTACCGCGTTCCTCCTGTAGCGGTTGCCTGTCTTGCTGAGCTCTGTTGGTGTCCGTGAGCCCGCTGGTGTGTCCGACCGACCAGGAAAGGAAGTGATGCAACTCCCGCGTTCAAGGTCTCCCTTTAGAAAGTTGCTTCTCTGACTCAGTCCGATCTGCCATGTACCTACTACCTCATTGCAAGTCTGCTTCTTCTGAGATTTGCAGCCGTCTTGATGCTTCTAGAGTTCTTGGCAGCTGTCTAGATGCTTCTCAAATTCCTCGTGCAGATTTGGTTCTGTGTTGTTTTCGTATAAATTTTTGTGTTCGGTTTTTGAAGGTTATGACCTTGGCTTGTCATCGAATCTTGTTTATCAAAGCAACTGTATGCCATTCTTCAGCCAATCAGTCATCATTTTTGCAGTTTCGTCCATGACGGCATTAGTATAATTACTAAATCAAAACTCAATTTAGCGCTTGAAAATAACTGTGAAAGGATTATGATGTTTGAAGTGAGGTACAAGAGAAGAATTATTGTAAACTTGACTTTCTCTATTGGTTATATCATGCAGTGTTTTTTTCGCTTATAAAGTTTTGTTTGTATTATTTCTTTTTATCGAGTCACTTATCACAGTCGTCGGAAAGTAATGGATGTGAATAGGCATTAACATTTGACTGAACGCAATGCCATTTACATTTCTGTGTAAAATGAAAACAATGCGTTTGCGTTCTAGTAAGCAGTGAGTGCAAATTGGTAACATTTCTGATTAAAAAAAACAGATTTATATATAGATTCGCTGCAGTCTTAAGATCTCATTTTCATTGTATTAATCATGGAATAATTCGTAAAAACTATTTCATAGGCATAAACATAGACAAAGAAAAATATTCTCCTAAATATTGTAATGTTCACTCCACTGTGACTCGTTACCTTCTAGTGGAAGTCTGTGAAGGCACAACAGGGTTGTGAGATTGACCTTTGTCCGACCAAAGAAAATCTTTACGTTTGCACTTATTCAGTTAAAATTAAAGCTTGGAGAGCGATCAGCTATAATGGGGGGTTATCAGATTTTTGAGTACTCTTTATTTGTTTTTGTTTTTAAATACATGGATTTTGGCGAGGTGAAGGCTACTGTGGCAAGCCTACTTCATATGGCCCAACTAAATCCCCACGTTTGCACTCTTTCAGTTAAAATTGAAGCACGAAAATCGATTGGCTAAAATGGTATCATATTTTGAGTTCTCTTCATACTGAATTTTTGTTTTTTGAATACGAGTATTTTGGCGAGATAAAGGGCAGTGTGGCAAGCCTACTTCATATGGCCGCGGGTCAAGGCCACCACGTGCGGGGCCTCTCTTACCTTCTCGCTTCTTTCTCCAATGGTGGGCAGGACCGGAGGATGCATATGCCAAGGCTGTACACAGTTTCTGGTAAAATGTTCCATTTTGTATTCCGTATGCTGAACGTGTGTAGTGTGTTTGTGTAGCGTGTCCTCATTATTAATATTATTTGTAAATTATTTAGGAGGTAGATCGAATTATTTCAGGTCGTAAAATGAGTTTCGTAAGGTTGTAAATTGCTCTCTTCTACAATATGATTTGATGTTTATCACGTAATGGAATGTAATAATGTATGATGTTAATTGGTTACTTTGTTTTTTGGATGCTAATTTTAATCTTCTCATTTAAATATCGCCGGCTTTACAGTAAAAACTGTTCTCGATCATAACCATTGTTTTGAATTACGTAGATTTTCGTTCAAATGCTATCACCAATAGACGGATAGCTGTGTCTACGTGCTACGCTTGCCCTAGCTTGTCGTTCACTTCAACTTTGTGCTATTCGTGTTAAAAATGAAAAAATGAAGCGCATCACTTCATTCCCATTTTGGAATTATCTCTTTGTCTTTTTTATTTTCCGTGATGCTTGTTTGAGAGTTCTAACGTTTGCGTTTTGTGTTGCAGCTATGTCGGCCTACCAAAAATACTACAATCTACGACCAGACGACTACTGGAAGAACGCTACATTCCTCTACGGACAGGGACTCGTCTATTTTTATTTCCACGCATTTCAATGGTGAGTAACATTAGTTATTTATTATCATCTCTTCGACAGTGGTACTTCATTTTGGGTCGGTAAAAATATTTGTTACCTTGAGCATGGCAAATTCTATGAGGACAAGTTCAACGACGACCAATTTTCAAGAAAGCTCGATAGTTATACCCAGAAATAGCTAAAGCACTGACTTTTCGGCTCATCCCGAGCGCTGAGCTTAAGCTTGCAAGACTACTGAAAGCTAAACATTTTTCAAACTCGACCGTTAAATATAGCCAGCAAGAACGTAAATAATAATAATATAATATACTACTTGGAAAACCTAATGACTATTTGTTTCGTTTTTAACGAGGTGGGTTACGATAAAGCGATTTTTCATTACGAAGTAACGGAGCTCTACGCACGCTTGGTACCCACGATAACGCGGATTTGTCTCATCACGGTCTATGAATTCTTATTTACTAATTTTCTTCTCCCAATGTCGCAGATGTAATTGCGCGATTTCTTACTGATTTAAGAACCATGCTTCCATGAACTCAATTTGATGTTGTAAAAACTGTTTGAGTTTCTGTTACGTTCCTCCAGGGGCATAGTTTCACTCGAAAAGCTGTGACATAACTTGAATATATAATATTTTTATGTTCAGTGTTTGTAATACCTTGTGCTCTTGCTATAGTTTGCATCCCGTCGCTTCAGGGGTGAATGTTTTGCTGCCGCTAAAATAAGCATTTTGGAAGTTTTCGACAGAATCCCGATTCTTAAGCAAATTTCAAATTTTGAGCAATTCCTCCACATATTTCACTCCATTGTCGGCGTGCACAATCTTTGTAATTGTATTTTGGCTGAATTTACCCTCTGAACCAGCGTTAACACATCTGCTTGCATAACTGTTACTTTCGTGCAGATTTTTCAATGGCGACACTTGTATGAATGTATTCTAAAGCGAGAAGAACTGCGCGATTCACACGTGAGAGCGCGGCCATATTTTACTTCTCGACTGCCGTGGTCCTCCGTTGCAATTTTCTTTCATCGCTCGCACTTCCGTGGAACCTGCAGTGGCAGTCGTGAGTGAGGCGCTTCTTTTGATAAACTGCTGCTGACTTTTCTTCGCGTTACACAAAGGTTTTACAAAAGGTTACTGGTAACACAGCACGCCGTGGAAATTGAGTGTCATCAACGCGTTGACTACGTATTGGAACATGTGTACCACTAGGTGAATTGCTCGTATACGTAACTTTTATTAATGAAAATCATTTTATTCATTTCATTACTGCTGTAAAAAATTTTTTTTACAACATTCTTCAATGTTGCCACCAATTCTATTTATCAATCTTCTTATAATGGATAAAAATTCATTCGAGCTGTAAAGTTTTTTTTTTCATGCCAGCTACTTCCAACCTAAGCTAACCAACCGAGACAATTGAACAAACGTAGTCAAAGTGTTGAATCCTTCGAGTAGCAGACAAATTTAGTCTGTTTGAATGAAGATTATGATAATATCACAGTCTTTGTACGTGTCATCGGTCATGTGACCTTTTACAGGCGTCAGTCACTAATTGATGTTCAGTTGTTTCGGTCTTTGTTTCGAATTGGTTTCTATTGAAGCATTTCAGATTGTGTTTCTTTTGATTTTCTTCCAATTTTCTTCCAATTTTGATAATATTCGACAACATTGACCAAAAATTAAAGAAAACGTCCTGGAGATAGTAAAGGTTTGGAAATTAAGATCTTCCGTTTGGTTGTGAACCACTTTTCTAGTTGCTTCTAGTTTAATTGTTTGGTATTTTTTTAAATAGTCATCCGTTTACGTATAATAGATAACCCAAAGAGTGAAGCGAGATGAAATAATATTTACATTACGTTAGTTTCTGACGAGTGTCGTTGTTTTGCACCATGGAAAGTGCTGATGAGAGACTGTTGAAGATTGTTATCCTATATTTAAAAGCTGCCTCTAACTTATATGGAACAAAAATTTCAGTGAAAGTTTTTACTGGGAATTTTTGTAGAATATCGTAAAACTTACCGTCCCCCCTCTGTTCTGCCGTTACAAAGTGTCCAAAGTTTAAAAACTTTTGATTTTTTGATTTTCTGAAATTCCTTCAACGCCAGAATTTTTCAGTATATTATTCTATATTTTCATTAGATTGGGAGAGGAAGTATCCATCTTACCGCACTAGCCATGGTGCCTTTCCCCTTCCTCTCTTTGGATCGCATTTGTTGCTGCGGGTAGGGAGGGTAAAACTAACGACTGATCTAATCTCGCACCAGCCATTTTCTTCTGTCTTCTTGAAATCTTACAGTACTACTTTGAAAAGCCTTCTAATCCACTGCAGCTAAACAATCCCATCTAATTTTTCCCTCAGAATGAAAACTAATCCCCTCAGGGGGATACAATTATTGTATCTATGGGAACTAGCGCTCCCAGGGGGACAATGTGAGGGCCCGAGCTAAAGGTTAGGTAGGCTTTCTTTTGTTAAAATAGAATAGGTTTTGTTGTGTTACGGACCATCTTTTTTCGGTTCACTGCTGTCCTGTTTTTCACCGCCTACCACTTTCTTCTTCAACTTTTTCTTGTTTCATGAACTTCTTTCTTAGCTTTCTGTTTCTGTGCCCTTTCTGCATAGATTCCACGTTCCCTTAACTCCATACTAAATGGTGCCTTCTTCCTTCCTCTCTTTACATCTCATTGTTGAGGATAGGGAGGCTTAAACTAACTAATAAACTAATGAAAACTAATTTCAAGTTATCCTAGGATCACGATGAGTTCGAGGGAAATATCTCGATCATCTCGGACGCAAGCGCTACCTATTTGAAAAGAAGGCAGATTTAATGGGATCGCTACATTTGATGCAATGTAGAGTTCAAAGAAGGCAGATTCAATGGGATCGCTACATTTGATGCAATGTAGAGTTCAAAGAAGGCAGATTCAATGGTATCGCTGCATTTGATGCAATGTAGAGTTCAAAGAAGGCAGATTCAATGGGATCGCTACATTTGAAGCAATGTAGAGTTCAAAGAAGGCAGATTCAATGGGATCGCTGCATTTGATGCAATGTAGAGTTCAAAGAAGGCAGATTCAATGGGATCGGATCGCTGCATTTGATGCAATGTAGAGTTCAAAGAAGGCAGATTCAATGGGATCGCTACATTTGATGCAATGTAGAGTTCAAAGAAGGCAGATTCAATGGGATCGCTGCATTTGATGCAATGTAGAGTTCAAAGAAGGCAGATTCAATGGGATCGCTACATTTGATGCAATGTAGAGTTCAAAGAAGGCAGATTCAATGGGATCGCTGCATTTGATGCAATGTAGAGTTCAAAGAAGGCAGATTCAATGGGATCGCTGCATTTGATGCAATGTAGAGTTCAAAGAAGGCAGATTCAATGGGATCGCTGCATTTGATGCAATGTAGAGTTCAAAGAAGGCAGATTCAATGGGATCGCTGCACTTGATACAATGTGAAAGAGTTCAATGCACTGGTGAGGGAGGGTGTGTGTGTGCCTGGCAGGTAAGCCGTCATTCTTGAGTGTGGATGTGCTGCATGGTTGCTCTGCTCAGCTGCTCCCCAGGATACGGTGAGTGGCTAATTTCCCGCTTCGGAGCTCCTCTTCACTGCTCCAAGCCGCTCCGAGCACGGTTGCAAGAGCCGACTTCTTCTCGCCAAAATCCTAGACTCCGGAACTTTTTCCTCATGAAATCACGAGTGCAAAAACCGCTTGGCATCTGGTAACTCATCCGGGTTACCACAGCCGTCTTTTGGTGGCCAACATCTTCTAGTTCGCAATTTTTCTCCAATGAAAAATCACTTGGCATCTGGTAACTCATCCGGGTGACGAAACGATCCGAGCACGGTTGCTATGTCCGCCTTCTTTTGTGGCCAAAATCCTCGACTCAAGACTTTTTCGCCATGAAATCACGGGTACAAAAACCATTTGGCATCTTGTAAGTCATCCGGGTTGCGAGACGATGAGTTCTTCAGAGTCAAATTCTATGCGGAGAAAGTCAAGCAGCAAGATTTTGGCGTGGAAAATGGCCAATCCTAGCTATCTTCATCTAGAGTGCCGCTCTACGCTCGCTGATGACCAGCTATGTGATTCTTTTCTTTTGCTGTCGGAAGAGAAATTTTAAATTTTGCTGGCACTCTTCAAGGTTCTGCCTGCATTTTTCTCTCTTGCACACGTGTGCAGACTGCAGGTCGCTCAACTGGTGAGGTGTAGGAGTTGAGTTAATCAGAACAAAACCCTCTCTTTCCGCCTGTCACATGTTTCTATTGTCATTACTCGGCACGCTTCACTTCCTGGATGTTCTGCTCATAATCGCTAAATGAAGTACCTGTGGAGTGAATTTTAGTAGGCATCAGGTGTGTGGGGCTTGCGATAGTAACAAACGTGTACTCGCACTTTGAATGTGATATCATCCAAATGCCGGGCGTTGAACCTGTCCACATTCTGAACTGTAGTCGGTTCTGTATGATGTTTATATATTGCCGATACTCGGGTTCTTTTCATATGTATAGAATAGACTTATAATTTAGGCCAGCTATCATATGCATTTGCTTCTATACCGATACCAGCACTTAAAGACTCACCCCTTATCTAAACCTAAGCTTATAGTTAGACCTTTCCTGTGGAGAGACGTTCAATCGTGGCGATATTTCACTTTTCTATTTCTGATGTATTTTTCATTTTTAGTTGGCGGGCGGTGAATCAAAAATACATTTCCGTTATGACTAAGTATTAAGCTAGAATATTATCTCCGTCTAGTGATTGTTCAATGTTGCTACCATTGCTTGTCTAATGTTTGTAGGTATGCGTTTAACAACGCTTGCTATTGAAGAGATAATGGAAGTCTGGTTGCAACTTTCCTGTAGCAGTACTGCCTGCCTACGATTTATATTTTCAAAGTTTCTATGTGAAAACTCTCATCGTCACAAGGTAACTCGTGACTATTCATCTTTGATGGAATAGATAATTGCTGCCGTTCGCCTTGCTGCTTCACGCGTGCAGGATCATTTTGTAGGCAGTGTTGCAGTCTCCCAGCATTATTTTATTTGTTGGGCCTCTTATGTTGTTGGAAATGTGCATTTGTCCGTAAAAAAAATAGTTGATAGTTGATCTATTAGACAATTTTATGTGTTGTCATTTGGATAAATGCAGGTATTCTGATGTTTTCCCGTTTTTTCTCCGTACTTGTTTTCTCAGGCTTGTAAGTTGAAAGATGATCTAGGTAGGGTTTACTCGGTGTCGTGATAGGTAAGCTTCGACGTTTGATGGGAATGTGAGTGATAAAACTGAAAAGTAATATGGAATAGTTGATCAATCTTGGGTGCATTTACATTTGGCAACTTAACCTGCAATTCGGTTGTGACCAGCCGTTCCTTCACGGGACTAACTGCTATATGATTGGTTTTAATTTCGTATACTCTCGAGATGAGTGAGTTTTGTTATCTTAGAAGGCAATCCAGCGCATTATTGTCACGTGCTTGAGCTGGTCATTGATGCGGAGGAGAATCATTGATGTATTCTCTTACCGCCCTACAATAAGATGTGGAGAGGAATCATTGATTTATTCCTTTATATATGGCTCTACAATGGGAAGTCCGGTGAACTTTGTTGCTAACCTGTTGCCTGACGTATGCTTCCATCTACCTCGGTTCATTGGAAGACAATAGCGCTCGCCGCTGTCCTGCATGCAGCCTTGAGCTGCCTCAATGCGCTGCTCCAGAACTCCCTTATGTTCAACCGGACGTTGCTTCTCGTGTGAGGTGTGACGCTGTTTGTGCTGTTACAATTTTGTGTGGTAATTGGCCGTGCATTGAAGGAGAAATGAAAGCTTTCTTCGGTCTTTGTTTTTACCACGTGAGTTCTCTTTTTCTGTTCAAGTTATGTAGTTTATTTTTCTTTCATTACTTGGGATATTTCTTTGATTTGATATTATTCATTAAAATTTTCAAGCAGACCATGATATGTATGAATGCTGTGGCCAGAGGTTTTTCAACTACTAAAAGATTGGTGAATATTTTTCGGCTTGTTTTATTCAATTTAGTTTCACACAGTGGCCACAGTAAAAATTCGTGCTAACCCGTGTTATTTCATCCAATTTTCGCAGTGCCATTTTCCTCTTGAAATCTTCATCTTTTTACCATTCCTTGAAATACGACTTTTAATAGAGGTACCGAGATATTCGCGTCCATTATTGCATCCTATTGCTCTTGTTTCAATTAGGTTATTTCCAGGCAAATAAAGAAGTAGCCCTCATGCACGTTTCATTCACCTATACAACCACACACCTGTTCGGTGCCGTGCTGCTCGAGCGCCGTCAAGTTCAGTGTCACTCCAGCGTCGAGTTTATTTCCTGCCCCCAGCATCTTGCTAAATTCCTCTTTCTGGTCCCTATTTTGTACACGTCTTTGAATTCATTATGGAAGGGAGTTGAAATTTTCTGTTTATGGAAAGTTCTTTGTTGTTCAGTTGGTAGTGAATTTTTGTACCAATTTTGTGTGTCTCTCATTTCATTGTGGAAGGGAATTGGATTTTATGCTTATGAATAGTAGGTTCTTTGTTTAGTTAGCAGTGAATTGAGAAGTTAGGGTGAGGCTTTTGTGAATATCGTGCCGATTTTGTGTTTCATTACACTGCTGAAGGAAATGGAAATTTTCTGTTTTTTGTAGGCTATTTGTTGTTCAGTTGGTAGTGAGTTGAAAAAGTTAGGGTGAGGTTTTCGTGAAAATCGTACCGCGGAGTAACACTGCGTGTAGTGAGCAGGTCAGTAGCTCTCCCCTGAGCGCCACCGAGGACACATGGGGCTTGCGCATTTTAGCCATTCAAGGGCACTAAGATCGAAATTATTTGGTACTGGGCTCCATGTTAAGGACATTCAGGTTCTCTAAATTACCTTCAAATAACGGAAAATTTGAAGCAATTACTCCGTCAGATCGGTTTTCCCCGTGTTTTATTGAAAAGCAAGTTTTGCGTGATAGGCATGTTTTGCGTGAAAGGCAAGTATTGTGTGAATACAAGTCTAAACACCTTGTGCATCGATTTCGCGTTCCTTTAACTCCATACTAAATGGTGCCTTCCTAATTCCTCTTTTTAGAGCGCATCTGTTGCGGTTAAGGAGGCTTAAACTAGCATCTAATCTAATTTTTGTGGTAAACCTCCGTATGCGAGGGCCTGAGCTAAAGGTTAGGTAGGCTTCCTTTTGTTGTAATAAAATAGGTTTTTGTTTTGTTAGTGACCATCTTTTTTCGGTCCACTGCTGTCCTGTTTTTCAGCATCTACTACTTTCTTCTTCAACTTTTTTCTTGTTTCATGAACTTCTTTCCTAGCTTACTGTTTCTGTGCACCTTCCCTCAACTCCATACTAAATGGTGCCTTCCTCTTTCCTCTCTTGGAACATCTTTGTCGTGGTTAAGGGAGGCTAAAACTTTCTTATATAATAATAAAGGTAAACCTCCGTGTTCTTTCGAATAATAGGAAAAACTTTTAATTTATTGTGACGTGATTATCCTTTGTAATAACTTTATTATTTTAATATTGACCGCGAGCTACATTGCTTTTGTGTAAATGAATCGAATAATAGGCATCTTGTTTGGGGCAATTTTTTAAACAACACTCTTCGATTGCATTTCCTATGTTAAGGAGCCCTTACAGGCATGCACAATAAATTTTACTCGGGCAAGCGTTTCTTTCTTTTAAACGATCCCGTATTTCAGCTGAACGAGTCACCTCAACAATGAGCAATCATCTTATTGATTGTGGTAGCTAATTCGTATGTATCATGAAGCTTTCTTGAATTAATTTACGAGTAATTATTATGGAATTCAGTGTTCAGTATTTCACTGTTGATCACTGTGTGAAAGAAAAAAATTAGTTCACTCGGCAGCCTTAACAATGACTCCCAACATCAGGAATTTGTTTTTATCACTGCGTGAAAGATAGAAATTAGTGTACACGGCAGCCTTAACAGTGACTCCCAGCATCAGGAATTTGTTCACGGGCGTCTCTTGAGCATTGAAGCGAGGCGTTAGCTGCGTGCACCTGCTTATTGGGCTCGTGTTGGTGTTGAGGGCTTTGTAGAACGGAGGGTTGGCACCATCTGGGTTCCTGAGCTGAGAGTTAGGTAGGCCTTCTTTGAGTTGAAATAAGATGTTTTTTGTTTTGTTATGAATCATCTTTTTTCGGGCCCTGCTCGGTTTTTCAGCACCTCTGACTTTCTTCTTCTACTTTTATCTTGTTTCATAACCTTCTTTCCCGACTTGCTGTTTCTATGCCCCTTCTGCATAGATTCCGCATTCCCTAGCATCCATACTAAATGGTTGCCTTCCTCTCTTCGATACGCTCTTTTTTGTATCGGTTTGGCAGGCTTAAACCATCTTATAATCCTAATCTTGTAATTTATCATTTCAAGTGCGCTTATTGTGGTAGTGCTCTCGTATTTCTTATTACAAACCTAACTTTGACTACTCTGGTGACCTTGTGCATTATTCAGTATTTGTATAAACATTACTAAACATTACGCACATTGCAGTGTAACATTTCAAGTCCAGGAGCGGTTATTGTGGTGGTGTTCTCATACTTCGTATTACAAAGTAAATTTTGGTTACTCTGGTGACTTTTAGTGTATTATTGAAGGTAGATAAACATTACTAAATATTGCAATTTATCATTTCAAGTCGCTGGTCCCTTTCAAAGGCAGTTATTGCGGTGGTGCTCTCTTTAAGGCGACGCAGGTGTGTAGGCCGCGCATCTCTCCCTCCGTTCGCAAACAAAAGAAAGTGCGTCGTCTGAAGGTGAAAGCAAGGGCACTCCTATGCTGCTCTTTTGATCAACGCAAATTTGTTTCTGCAGGCTGCGTTTCGGCCCGTGTAGTCAGTCGCATGTGGTCTACGCCACACTCTTTTTTGCCTATGTGAATGGGAAAATGTGAGGTCCTGAGGCCTTCTTTATATTGAAGTCCAAAAAGTTTTCTGTCCTTTGTTGAGTGTTATTTTTTGATTCACAGCTGTTCTGTTTTTTAGCACCTCTGGGTTTCTTCTTCAACTTTTATCTTGTTTCATAACCTTCCTTCGTATCTTAAAGTTTTTATACGCACGGGATCCTTTGTTGGAACACTCCTTGTGCATAGATTCCACGTTCCTTCAACTCCATACTAAATGGTGCCTTCATTTTTGCTCTCTTTGAACATCTTTGTTGTGGAATCATTTATTTATGTGAAATGCAAACAATATTTAGGTGTGTCCCCAGTGACCTGGAGCTGCGAACCCGTGAAGTTGCTGAGTTCGAATGGTTGCCTATTGGTAGGTTGCGTGAAGAATGATAATTTCTAATTTACGAGGCACTTCATCAGCTGCCAGATTAGATTATTATTAGTTAGATAACATTATCAGTTAGTTTAAGCCTCCCTATCCTTAACAAATGAGATCCAAAGAGAGGAAGGAAGAAGGCAACATTTAGTATGGAGTTAAGGGAACGCGGAATCTACGCAGAAAGGGCATAGAAACAGTAAGACGAGAAAGAAGATCAAAGTTGAAGAAGAAAGTAGTAGGTGCTGAAAAAACAGGACAGCAGTGAAACGAAAAAATATGGTCCGTAACAAAACAAAAACCTATGCTATTTTAACAAAAAGAAAGCCTACCTAACCTTTAGCTCGGGCTCTCACATTGTCCCTCGGGGAGCTGCCATTACATCGTCAGGCATGAGAGCCGAGTATGAACGTGTATTGATTCTTGATAATATACAAGTTAAAAAGAATTAGAGTTTGCTGATGGATGAGGATGAATCGAAAGGTACCCGAATGTCGTTTGAAGCGAGTTTTGTTTCTGAATACACAAAGTGATGAAATTTTATCCCGAAGTTATACTTTCTTGACGGGCTTTGTTAAAAGTTCGCACTCTCCAAATCAACGATGTTCACGCCATATGATAAATTTTGATTATAAAACTCGTATCACCACAGCCCCTTTTATTTTTGATACTACTGGATTGTGATCATGTTTGACAAAAAAATTCGTTGTTCCTGAACGGGAATGTTCACCTTCGTCTGAAAGCGTGGGATCTGTCATCAAGTACTTCTACTAATACGTATTTCTTTTGGCGGAAGTGTGAGCAATTTGTACATGTTTTGCTTGCTCCATTGATACATGCCTCTAATGAGATAATACCACGAGCCTGTTCAAGGTTGGGGCATTTGTGGTATCCAGCAATTCGATCGCGTCTCATTTGCAAAATGACTTGACGCAATTTTGAAAGTACTTAGAAGAAATATACTACTCAAGAGTGCTCCTCATATGATTTTTCCCATAGATTTCAGCACATGATGCACAACACCGGATTAGACTGCTGCTGATAAGGAACTTTAAATACTGGTAGCTTTTAACATATTGCTAAGCAAGGAAATTTTAGCTTGCCATGCTGCTGCGAAATTGATTTTCATGCATCAGAGCAGACAAGTTTAATTGTTTTCTTCACAGAAGAGGGCCACCTATTGTATCTAGAAGAATTAGTGCTTATTTGGAGGAGATGTGAGGTTCCGAGTGAAAGGTTAGGGAGGCCTTCCTTTGGTTGAAACGGAGAAAGAATCTTGTTTGTAATATATTTGTCTTCGATTAACTGACGTTATTCCAGTACTTATTTTCTTTACAACTTCTCTTTTTCAAATTAACTTAGAAGCGACGGTCGTTGAAGAATTCGTTAAAAGTCTAACTCCTGTTCTATAAGAAAAACTAGTCCAATTTTGAAAACCTCGGGATATGAAAGTTGCGGCATTATTGCATTCAACAGACCCTGGAGAAAAACTTGAAAAAGCTTTGGCTTTGCCCCCCTCAGGGGGATCCAATTATTGTATCTATTATCTGTATCTTAGCACCCCCAGGGGGAGTATGTGAGTTTCGAGATAATGATTAGGTAGGCCTTCCTTTCGTTAAAATAGAATAGGTGGTTTTGTTACGGATTATCTTTTTTCGCTTCACTGCTGTCTTGTTTTTCAGCATCTACTACTTTCTTCTTCAACTTTTATCTTGTTTCATGAAATTTTCTGTCAATTGGATGTTTCTATGCATCTTGTGCATACATTCCGCGTTCCCTTGACTTCATACTAAATGAGGCCTTCCTCCTTCCTTTCTTTGGGACGCCTTTGTTACGGTTCGGTAGGCTTAAACTAATATCTAGTCTTTGGAAGGCCATAAAAAGTATCCGGTTTTGAACCTTGGAGCCTATTCTACATGCCTTCCACGATACATTTAAAAGATTTCAGTTTTCCTGAATAATTGTTAATTTGGTCCTCTGCTCGCGTGAGAAATTCTTCTGCAAACTCAATTTCAACCAATTTATTTAGATCTGATATGAGGTTCTTTATGTGGTCTAGGGAGATGACTCTGTCCATCAAAACTATTCCAATTACCTTATCTGGTTTGATTGTGATGGCGTTCTGTCGGATGATAACTTCTTTGGAAAATCAAAACTAGCTTTTGAGAAACCAAGAGACCTTATACGGCTTCAAATTATCATGATATGCAAATGAGCGCATTCGTTCAGAACATTCTTAATATTTGTCGAGGTACCATTATTGAAGTTTTACGAAACTCTTTTAAAAGAGAAGGAACATTTATAAAAATTATAATGAAGACAAGCAAGCAAAATTCCACGTTGCACTCTTCACAGTACTCGCAATCCTACAGAAATTAAAGGTTCATTCACGCACGTTCAATGTCCAGAACAAGAGAGAAAGCTCCGCAAAATTTTACAGGAGCTAAGAGGGCGCTACTGTAGCAACAGAAAATTGAAGATTCATCCACACACATCCAACGTATAGAACAAGAGGGAAAGCCAAAAGCCATGAAGGTTCTACTGTTATATTAATAAATTCATGTACACACATTCAAGGTATCGAACAAGAGAGACAAAATGTACAGGAGCGAGAAGGGTGCTACTGCTGCAGCAACACTTGTATCAGCGGCAGGAGCTGCAGTTGCCCCACGGAGGTGGAGAAGGAGGAAGTGGTTAGTTGCAAGGTGAAGGTGAAGTGTTGAGCGCCTCGAGAGGGGGTGGCCGGGAGGGGGAAGGGTCTCTCACACTCTGCGCTCCGCTACCGGAATTTATTGTCTCCATCGACGCTTGCATTCTTGCCACTTGAGACGAGTAGGTTCATGAGAAAGTGTGTATCTGCTTCATGTGAGGAAGGGATCGGCATTCGTTTTGAGTTGAGATGCTCATTTTTTATTAGTTCTTTCGTTGATTTCGCTAGCTTTACGGTGGAAAGTCTCTGCTTGATGTATAGGCTCTAATTTCGTTTTGAGTTAAGGCACCTGTTCCCCTCAGGGGGATACAGGTATTGTATCTATGGGAATTAGCGCTCCCAGGGGGACTATGTGAGGGCCTGAGCTAAAGGTTAGGTAGGCTTCCTTTTGTTGCAATAAAATAGGTTTTTGTTTTGTTACGGACCATCTTTTTTCGGTCCACTGCTGTCCTGTTTTTCAGCACCTACTACTTTCTTCTTCAACTTTTTTCTTGTTTCATGAACTTCTTTCCTAGCTTACTGTTTCTGTGCACCTTGTGCATAGATTCCGCGTTCCCTCAACTCCATACTAAATGGTGCCTTCCTCTTTCCTCTCTTGGAACATCTTTGTCGTGGTTAAGGGAGGCTAAAACTTTCTTATATAATAATAATAATGATGCCCCTGTTTTTTCATTATTTCATGGGAAATTATCGGCTGGGTCAAAAGGCTCGGCTTTCATTTTGAGCCGAGACATTTTTCCATTAGTTACTTAGTTGATTTTGCTGGATTACGGTTATTTTTATATTACGGGGAAGTATCAGCTTGATGTAAAGGTTCGGCTTTCGTTTTGAGTCTAGACGCTATTTTTTCATTAGTTTCTTGGTCGATTTTGCTGGTTTTACGGTTATTTTTGTTATTTTTATTCTCTCTTCTTGTTCATTGTTAACAAGGAAGTTAGTTCGGTCAGAGCATCAGAGTTCGGTCAGATTCTTGCACGCGGAGTTGTTATCTAACCTTTGGTGAAAAATTGTAGGGTTAGTCTTACATAATACATAGCGTTTAGGGGAGTATTGTTGTATTGCGCGAGTTGGTAACATATTTTCACCTGACAGTTTGTTACGTTTTCTATTGAAATCACATGGCCTGCTTTCATTTTGCGTATCATCTCATGTGTTAGATGTGTTCCTTTCAATTGCCCGTTGGAGAGAGACATTGCAGCAAACCTCGTCTTACGAGACACTGCAGCAACGCTCGTCTCACGAGACACTGCAGCAACGCTCGTCTCACGAAACACTGCAGCAACACTCGTCTCACGAGACACTGCAGCAACACTCGTCTCACGAGACACTGCAGCAACGCTCGTCTCACGAGACACTGCAGCAACGCTCGTCTCACGAGACACTACAGCGTCTCACGAGCAGGAGGACGCAGGGAGCGAATGCTAAGGTCACCATAGGAGCGCTAAGTCGCCTTTGAAGGCCGCTCTGTTGCGACATTCTCTTGAAATTTTAAGGCTTCGTTTTTGTTGCTGTGCCAAATTTAGCATTCCTTCCCGTTTCGAAATTATTTTTGGGATGAGTCATTACACATACTAGACTGGTGAGTTAACTTATTGCGACATTACCCGGGGCTTTCTTCGGTGACCTGAAATTTGTCGCATTTCTTCTTTTCGATCATTTTTCCTTTTTTGTGATTCTTTCAAGGTAAGAGTGGGGCAATCGAGCTCCTCTGGTATCTCGCCTTCCGCCAAACTAAATCCCAAATTTTAAAACTTTTCGTTTTTAAAAGGTTATATTTAATTTCCCCTTTGTTTTTGTAGCGTTTCAGCTTTTATTTCCGATGATATTTATTTCAATTTAATATCTTTTCTTGCATCGGGAGATTATTATCATCATTAAAAGGTTATATTTCCTCTTTTATTACGTTTTTGTAGCGTTTCAACTTTCTTATCTAATATTTGGTGAAATTTAATTTTATACATAATTTCTTCAAAGCCTAACTTATCAAATATTAAGAAATTTGTCTTGAAGATGATTTTTAAATGAGAAACTAAATTGAAATTTGGTATTTTTATTGGTAATATGAGTTTTTAGCCGAAATAATTCCTTGAACTTTAGATTCCCAAGAAATAAACAGAACTTCTTGAATCGAAGTACATTCTGAAGAAATGTCCTCATGAGTATACATTATTGTATCGGGGGCAAAATGTTAGTTCTACTAAGGGGAAGATGCGAGGTCCCGAGCTGAGTGTTCGGTATGCCTTTCTTTTGTAGGAATTGATTGGAACTTTTTCATTCTGTTACGGACCTTGTTTTACTGCTTCACTGCGGACTTTTTTCAGCACTTATTACTTATTCTTCAACTTAAATCACCGTTCTTGAACTTCTTTTAATCTTACTGCTTTTATGTGCAGAGCGTGGGGACACACCTCGTGCATAAATTCTCCTTTCCCTTGATTCCGTACCAAACGATGCCTCCTTCCTTCCACGCTTGGGAACTCCTCCGTTGCTTGGGACACTCAGACTGTCTTATAATCTCCGGCAAAAGATGGCACGTAGTGCTTACTTCACGGTTCTTCAACTCTTCTGCAATGTGATTTTGTCAAAATAGACCTCCGTCCTTTCCGGAGGACATTTGAAAATCACTCGCATCGTCCTTATTTTCTTGATGCTTTGATGAAACGTTCACAGTTACTGGGTTTCATTTATGATAAATTGAGAGAAATTACCGTAATATTTCATTCAAGACCCCCAAAAATTTGGTCGTTATAGGGCTAATATTTTGTGTCGCAGAAGTTCCCATGTAAAGTTATCTTATCTTTTTGTGAAAAGTTCACATTAATTGGGTTTGACTTTTGATAATGTGAGAGAAACTATCGTAATATTTCGTTCAAGACCACCAAAAGTTTGGTCTTAATAGGATTAATATTTTGTGTCATAACCGTGGAGAGACAAGGTGTATTTTGGCGGTGGCAAGGCTCGATTTGGGGTTCCAGGCTATTTGCTTGTTAGAGAGCTGCTCCTTGAAATGATGTACCAAGGTTGCGTGACTTGCCGCAAATTGCCTCGATGATGCCATCAGCAGCCAAACTAAGCCTTCACTACTAGAGAATTAAGAAGCTTATTCTGTATGTGTGACTCATGCTGCGGCTACGTTCGTGGAATTTGCTAAACATGCTAGTGTTCTTTTTACTCCAATTGTTAATTTTAAAATTATTTCTCCCGAGTTTCATTTTGATCCAGAAGCTGATCTCAAATGCTAAATGGTGTATATTAAAGTGTAGGAAAACGGTTGTTTGCTTAACTGAATGGTACGAGTAATTCGTTCGGAAACATTCAAGGACATCGTAATGGTGAAAAGAAAGTCAATCATCAAGGGAATTATGTTCTATAGAACTGTACTTGTAGAAAAATCGACTTGAATATATAGCGTGGGTTTCGGAAATTTAGTATGAAAGCTTAGAAGGGTTAAGCTGTCGCGGGGGGAAACAGATTTAAAAGCATTGCAACATGTTATTAAATCAGAAGATGTGACAAAATGATAGTGGTAGATTAATGTCTCGGTTTGGGGAAAAGACAAAGATTTAAAAGCTTTCCAACATGTTACTAAATAAGAAGATGTGATAAATGCCATGATAGGGCTCATGATTTTACGAGAATAGTCGAAATGTTTAAAAAACTTGGTGCTGCAGTTGGGTAAGCAGAGCACGAGTGGCGCAAATGAGAGGGGCAGCAGCAAGTGCGGCCGCGCAGCAGTAGAGGAAGTGAGCAGCGAGCGCCAGCATGGCCCTGCGTACGAATGTCACGGACAAGTTCCCTTCTGGGCGGCCATAATGTTTGGGCCTCCGATTGTAGGGGTCGAGCGTTGTAGGTCCCTGTGTCGAATGCCGATCAACTTTCTGTGCTGCACTTGTTGTTGAAATTCCGATCTACTTTTTGCGCTGCATTTGTTATTGAAATTCTGATCAACCTCTTGTGCTGCATTTGTTATTGAAAGGTTTTATTTCAAAGAACGTTTTGCAGGTGAAGTTGGTCTAGGAGATGAGTGTGCCTGGAGCTAGGGTAGGTGGTTAAATCTTTGTAGATGTCATGGGCTGCCATGAGGTTTGGGCCTTTGATTGTGGGGTCAAGCGAATGGTGCTGTAGGTCTCCGGGTGGAATTCCGATCAACTTGATGTGCTGCACTTGTTATTGAAAGGTTGTATTTCAGTGAACGTTTTGCAGGAGAGCTATTGGTGGTGAAATCTTTGTAGATGTCATGGGACTTTTTATATCTAGTATTCGAAGTAGAACGGTAGAATGGAACAAGACATGCTCAGATATCCTATTAAGTACAACATAGGTTTGTTGTTCTGATTCATGGGTGTAGGCAGGCAAAATGGAGGCAGTTAATCTTATGTAAATTTCTCTAAACTCTTAATTATTAATGCTTTTCTATAGTTTGACCTGAAAATGGCTATCAGAATGGTATTATAACTTATGTTCAATATTTCTTGTCTAATCTGGGGGGTTTCTCCACTATTCAATTTTTCTACGCAGAGATTAGTGGCTTGCTTATTGTTGTGGTTATATTTTTGAGTCCCTAGGGCGGACTTATATTATCGCGATACCTTGAATTTCTACAGTCATTTGTGGTTCTTCTCATGTGAGAGCTAACTCGAGAGAATATTTTCATTGCGTAAATTGTAGGTTGTAATTTTGCATACTAATGTGCGTACGTAAATATGTAGGTTTAATCCATACGTATTCTTACATCAAACAAATACTCTTCCACTGATTTTCCGTGACTAAGTCATAATTTTTATCTTACGAACTTGAAATGCTCGGAATCAAACGCGCATATAATTAGGTAGGAGCTTTCTTAACTAAGAATATTTCATAGATAATTTCAGGGCATCGTACGTCTAATTCCGGTTAGTTTGATATTTTGCTCATGACTCGTTTCAGCGAAAAATTAAGCAGCTTTATCCCAGTATTCAATTTGTGGCGTATTTCCTTGAGTAGTCCTCCGAATATATGTGTAAAGGTAATTGCAATATAACTACATATTCGCTATTTACGGGAGTTATTACAGTAATAACCGGTGAAGTAGATTCATGTTCTCTTTAGCAAGATTTTTTTAGCATTGACTCTCAAGATAGATACATGATCAGTAGAGGCTCACACTGATCCGGAATATACTTTTTGCCACGAAATGATCCCTGAATCCCCATTCAAAATTCAGTATCGCCATTTCCTCCACCTCTCCCCTCGCCTGCCTTATATTTCGATACGAAAAGGTCCAGTATCGAAAAGCCTATTAGTAATTGCAGATCCATGATTTTATTGTTCTCTTTGACCGAACATGATTGGGAGTGCTGTAGCCCCGGCATGGCGCAACTCGGACACCTCGGGCAGCTCAGCCCTGATATTGCACCACGCTTAGGTATTGGTGGGTGTCCCCTGCTCTGTACCTGCTGGTTGAGCGTGTCAGTGTGAGTCAACGTCTTACGATCTTACGGGGCCCTTTTCTGGGAATTTAAGTTATGAAAGATTTTGTTTCAATGTTTTCATTGATTGTTTTTCATCCTTCGAGTAGACTCGCTGATGGAAGTAGAAACGTTTATGTTCTTTTGCATGTCTTAAGGAATTGGAAGTCCTCGAGGGACACAACGATTCCTAGGCTTCCTTCAAGGAAGAGGGAGCGAGTTTTTAATTTTCCCAAGTTTTTACTTGCTAGAGAAAATAATTGAATTATGAAGAACTATCACAGGTTCTCCATTAGTTAAATTCGTATATATTAACTTTTTATGAAGATTATCGCAGATAAAACTGTGGAGAGAGGCAATGTAAGTGTAAAAGTAACGAATAAAGATTAGCAAATGAAAAATAATTGACGTGTTGTAGATTGTTTAATAATCAGATACTTTATTGGATGTGATAGTAAAATTCGATATACTTTTAATCATTATTTTGCATTTCCTGCAAGTTATTAAAATCTCTTACGTTTGCTACAGGTAAATTTGAAAAGTATCACTTCAAAGCCGGTTTAGAAGGTTCTAGTTCGCTATTTGTTTGCTGTTGGGGGAGACTTTAACTAATGTCTACTAATCTAATCTGTGTACAAAACGATCTCCAGTGGCTTTCCCTCACCCGATGAAGATTAGTGTGAGTATATCGGGAATACTGGCCCGAGCTGAGAGTTAGGTAGGCATTCTTTTTGTTGAAATAAAATGTTTTTATGTTAAGGGCCAACTTTTTCGGTTCAGTGCTAACCTGTTTTTCAGCACCTACTACTTTTTTCTTCAACTTTTATCTTGTTTCTTGTCCTTTTTTCTCACCTTACAGTTTTTATGCCCCTTCTGCATAGATTCCACGTTTCCTTGACTCCATACTAAATGGTGCCTACCGCCTTCCTCTCTGCGGAACGCTCATTTACTTAGCGGTTAGGGAGGGTTAAACTAACATACAATCTACAATCGTGAACACTGTGGTACTTACACAAAAAAATGATGCATGAAAACGTCTGCGGCGCTGGAGCGCTGTCGATGAACTTCTCCGCATTGACTTCCGGCCTCCGGTGCGCTCGACTTCATGATTCGCTCGCGATGCTTCGCTTGCTTGTCCCTGCCACAATTTTCATGTGAAAATATTTGATGAACTTCTTTTTTCCTCAAGAAATATTTTCTGTATCGCAGGTTTTTTTAAATTTTATTTTGATAGTTTGCTTTGCACGAACTTTTATTTTAGCTCCATGTACTACTTCTTGTTTCGCTGTATTACTTCTTGTGACGTTTTTATACATCAAACCTGTGCTTCAGAGCTCTCGTCGAACATACGCTGAAACTCTGCTTTGGATCAAAGAATAAAATTTTACGAAATATTCATCTGACAAGTGGTCATTAGTTGGGAAATTTTTATACAAAGGTTAATGTACGTAGAAGTTTAACATTTGACTTATAGCGTATCTAAATTTACTTTGTGTAATGTTAAAAAAAAAATACCGACGCTCCCTGATTATTCCATAGAACAATTGCCTTAAACTCAAAGGTTGGATAGTCCTACAAAGAACCGTAATTGCACGAGGTTAAGTTTTTATATTCTCATATGCGATCTCATATACTCTTATGTTTGAAATTTTATTTTTAGCTTTCATTCCCCTCAGGGGGATACAACTATTGTATCTATGGGAATTAGCGCTCCCAGGGAGACTATGTAAGGGCCTGAGCTAAAAGTTAGGTTGGCTTTCTTTTTTTTGAAATAGAATAGGTTTTTGTTTTATTACGGACCATCATTTTTCGGTTCACTGCTGTCCTGTTTTTCACCACCTACTACTTTCTTCCTCGACTTTTTCTTGTTTCATGATCTTCTTTCTTAGCTTTCTGTTTCTGTGCCCTTTCTGCATAGATTTCGGGTCTCTTTAACTCCATACTAAATGGTGCTTTCTTCCTTCCTCTCTTTGGATAGCCTTTGTTGCGGATAGAGAGGCTTAAATTAACTAAAAATCTAATCTTTTAGCTTTCGGTTTGATTAGTTCAAAGTTTTCTTTTACAAATATTTCATGAATTGAGGATTTTAAAGGTTAAACTGGGCCTTCAATAAAAATGCTTGTACTTTTGTGCTGCATTGGCAAAAACAGTTGTTCCTCAGTTGATAATGGGTTAATTTAGACAAATATGCATGGAAATGCATATACTGTGTTTTGGACGGTTGCTGTTAACACAGAGCCAACTAATAAATTTGCAGACAATAGGCGCGTGGACAAGGGCCTCCTTCTTTTTCTTAGGAGCATTTATGCGTGGAATCCCTGCTAGCAGAATACTGCTTCGTTCGCTGGTTGTTGAATGTAGCGTTACCTTCATAACGTGAATTCAACGTACTCCTTCAATATCCCCTCAGGGGGATACAGGTATTGTATCTATGGGAATTGGCGCTCCCAGGGGGACAATGTGAGGGCCTGAGCTGAAGGTTAGGTAGGCTTCCTTTTTGTTGTAATAAAATAGGTTTTTGTTTTGTTACGGACCATCTTTTTTCGGTTCACTGCTGTCCTGTTTTTCAGCACCTACTACTTTCTTCTTCAACTTTTTTCTTGTTTCATGAACTTCTTTCCTAGCTTACTGTTTCTGTGCATCTCGTGCATAGATTCCGCGTACCCTCAACTCCATACTAAATGGTGCCTTCCTCTTTCCTCTCTTGGAACATCTTTGTCGTGGTTAAGGGAGGCTAAAAATTTTCTTATATAATAATAATAAAAAAACTCCTTCAATATAGTCAAATTTTTGTTTGATAGTAGCTAGGCGTGTGAAAAATTATTCGCCCTTCTAATTCGTGTTTTAAGACGTTTTATAATGTCGTTCGAACACTTTGAACATGAGCTACAAAGTGGAGATCAGAGGCTGTTCCAAGATGCCTCGAACTCTTCAGAGTAAAAAACTCATAAGACCAATGAAATACGCAGTCTGGTAGTGTCTATCCTCGTCGGTGAACTTAGAGGAGCTAGCGCTTCTCAGTCGTATCCCCAGCTAGCCATCGTAAAACCCGCTTCACATATTGTTGTTGCGTGACGTTTTACAGTTATGGTTAGACTGGCCTTATCTTTCCGTCCCCTGCTTCTCTTTCTCTCGTGGTAGATGTGCAGCTGAGTTTCTGCACTAGTGTCTTCGTTCCTTATGCTATTTCTCCTCTTCTTCCTCTCCGTGCGGCACTTTCTTTACCAGCGTAGCGAAGGTTTACTCCTTTTACCAGCGTAGCAAAGGTTTACTCCTTTTACCAGCGTAGCAAAGGTTTATTCCTTTTACCAGCATAGCAAAGGTTTATTCCTTTTACCAGCATAGCAAAGGTTTACTCCTGGTACCAACGTAGCAAAGGTTTACTCCTTTTACCAACGTAGCAAAGGTTTACTCCTTTTACCAACGTAGCAAAGGTTTACTCCTGGTACCAACGTAGCAAAGGTTTACTCCTTTTACCAACGTAGCAAAGGTTTACTCCTTTTACCAACGTAGCAAAGGTTTACTCCTGGTACCAACGTAGCAAAGGTTTACTCCTTTTACCAACGTAGCAAAGGTTTACTCCTTTTACCAGCGTAGCAAAGGTTTACTCCTTTTACCAGCGTAGCAAAGGTTTATTCCTTTTACCAGCGTAGCAAAGGTTTACTCCTGGTACCAACGTAGCAAAGGTTTACTCCTTTTACCAACGTAGCAAAGGTTTACTCCTTTTACCAACGTAGCAAAGGTTTACTCCTGGTACCAACGTAGCAAAGGTTTACTCCTTTTACCAACGTAGCAAAGGTTTACTCCTTTTACCAACGTAGCAAAGGTTTACTCCTGGTACCAACGTAGCAAAGGTTTACTCCTTTTACCAGCGTAGCAAAGGTTTACTCCTTTTACCAGCGTAGCAAAGGTTTATTCCTTTTACCAGCATAGCAAAGGTTTACTCCTGGTACCAACGTAGCAAAGGTTTACTCCTTTTACCAACGTAGCAAAGGTTTACTCCTTTTACCAACGTAGCAAAGGTTTACTCCTGGTACCAACGTAGCAAAGGTTTACTCCTTTTACCAACGTAGCAAAGGTTTACTCCTTTTACCAACGTAGCAAAGGTTTACTCCTGGTACCAACGTAGCAAAGGTTTACTCCTTTTACCAGCGTAGCAAAGGTTTACTCCTTTTACCAACGTAGCAAAGGTTTACTCCTTTTACCAGCGTAGCAAAGGTTTATTCCTTTTACCAGCATAGCAAAGGTTTACTCCTGGTACCAACGTAGCAAAGGTTTACTCCTTTTACCAACGTAGCAAAGGTTTACTCCTTTTACCAGCGTAGCAAAGGTTTACTCCTTTTACCAGCGTAGCAAAGGTTTACTCCTGGTACCAACGTAGCAAAGGTTTACTCCTTTTACCAACGTAGCAAAGGTTTACTCCTTTTACCAACGTAGCAAAGGTTTACTCCTTTTACCAACGTAGCAAAGGTTTACTCCTGGTACCAACGTAGCAAAGGTTTACTCCTTTTACCAGCATAGCAAAGGTTTACTCCTGGTACCAACGTAGCAAAGGTTTACTCCTTTTACCAGCATAGCAAAGGTTTACTCCTGGTACCAACGTAGCAAAGGTTTACTCCTTTTACCAGCATAGCAAAGGTTTACTCCTGGTACCAACGTAGCAAAGGTTTACTCCTTTTACCAGCATAGCAAAGGTTTACTCCTGGTACCAACGTAGCAAAGGTTTACTCCTTTTACCAGCATAGCAAAGGTTTACTCCTGGTACCAACGTAGCAAAGGTTTACTCCTTTTACCAGCATAGCAAAGGTTTACTCCTGGTACCAACGTAGCAAAGGTTTACTCCTTTTACCAGCATAGCAAAGGTTTACTCCTGGTACCAACGTAGCAAAGGTTTACTCCTTTTACCAGCATAGCAAAGGTTTACTCCTGGTACCAACGTAGCAAAGGTTTACTCCTTTTACCAACGTAGCAAAGGTTTACTCCTTTTACCAACGTAGCAAAGGTTTACTCCTGGTACCAACGTAGCAAAGGTTTACTCCTTTTACCAACGTAGCAAAGGTTTACTCCTTTTACCAACGTAGCAAAGGTTTACTCCTGGTACCAACGTAGCAAAGGTTTACTCCTTTTACCAGCGTAGCAAAGGTTTACTCCTGGTACCAACGTAGCAAAGGTTTACTCCTTTTACCAACGTAGCAAAGGTTTACTCCTGGTACCAACGTAGCAAAGGTTTACTCCTTTTACCAGCGTAGCAAAAGTATATTACGTAGAGTTAATGATTTGTGACGGAGAGAATCGTGTGAGAAAGTATTAACGCGCCACGCCACCATGGCGTCCGCATCGGTGAACTCCGTACAGGGAGTTCAAGTTAGAGCATGCAACAGATGTCGCCTCCATAGCTTCATTTTTGTTGTGAGCATCGAGTTGTGGGTTCATTTCGCGGGTTCATTGGCCTTGTAGTCATTCACTCGTGGGTCATATTGATAGTGCAGATGAGAAATTCAGTAACGGATATTGCTAAATTTTGGATGAAAGTGTAAGCCTTATCAACGGGATTTCAAGACGATGTTGATATCGTTCAGATAGATTTGGAAGTGTCTTAGCTGTATTATCGGTCATTTGAGCTGTTGTTCATCATGTTGATTTCGCTCGTGATTGCGATGTTGGTATGTGGACATCGCTGATAAAGTTAACATCAACGAGGATGTGTCGGTGATGTTGATTTTACTCGTAAAGTTAACGTCAGTGGTGATGATTTTACTCGTAAAAAAATTTGATGTAGAAAATGAGTCTGAGAAGCCCAGGAGGTCGGCATCGGTTTTGCCCTCCTGAGGCAACCCTACAACGGTCTGCCGGTGCCGACGAGATAAGCCCGAGCTGCGGTGTGCACTATTACGTCATGCTAGGCCCGCGTCGTCTTCCTCCGCTCTGCTCATGTTCGCCTCGTCTTCCCTATTTCGCGTATTTCTCTTCTGAAAATATATATATTGAACGCTCAGCATTTAGTTCGTGTTTACTTTTTCTTTGCTTTTTGGAGCTCGCTAAGCGTTTTTGGATTGGAGACTTGGTCGGCTTTGATTTCAGAATTGTGCAGCGGTTATCGTCAACCGAAACCAGTTGAGGATATTGAAATTTACTGCACTGATTTCTATTCTCTCCAGACTGGGATCACACTACGATAAAAATGCTGTGATTCTCTTCGACGATTCACCGGGAATTTGTTCGGCCGCGAGCGAGCTGAAGTGTGGTAGACCTGGGGTTCAGTGGCAGGGAGTTGGTTGTTGGTCTCTGGCTGCGTACCGCTATCTCAGGATTTGTTTTTAATTTTTAAATAGAGATTCATTCAAACATTACACCTCGATAGTTACTCATTTCTGCCTCCCTTCCGAGATCCAGGGTATCCCGTTTGTGCTTTTTCTTGTACGGATATCCCTTATCTCCTTACCACATGGTACTTTCCTTCTTCCTCCCTTTGGAACGCTTTTTTGCGGTTAGGGAGGCTCATCAGTTTGCCTATGGCAGGTACAACTGAAGTTTAACATTCATCTCAAATTTAGTCGATTGTAGTAAGCCATGTTGAAAATATCAGACATTAGCTGGATTGGGCCATTATTTAGCTTTCATTTAAGTATTTATGATACCAAGTTTGTGACTACTGGCCGGTCAGCAGAGTTATAAAAATTTCGTCCATGTACCTGCGGTGGCTCACGTCGCATTCAAAGTGTTAAGCTAACATGTAATCTTATACGAATAACTAGTGGGAAGTGAAATAGCTATATTGATGAAGTTACCTTCAAGAAAAGTGTTAGGGAGAGCCTGAGGAGCGCAGCGTGCAGTTGAGGAGGAAGGAGAGCCTCGTAGGGGACTGACGTCACAAGGTAAACGACCTGTGTTCTTTTCTCCCTCATCTCCCCCCTTCTCAACTGCTCCTCCCCCCATCCTGCTCCCCCACCGACTGACTCTCTCTATCTTCCTTATTCTGAGGTTGCAATCGGGCGACCGGTCTGCTTTCTCGGTTTTTGTCACCTGCTCTCGGCCGTCCAGAACTTGATCTTCCCAACGCTCGCACCGACCTCATATCATTTTACCTGCTACCGAATTCTTCTCGTAAAGCGTTCTCGTGTACTTGAAAGTTGGTGCCTACGTATCGTTTGGCACAAAAGGCGTTTTTGGTTGTTTGTTGGCGGTTGTCGCCTGTATATCATTTGACACGATAGCATTTTTGATTGTTGGCCGGTTGTCTTAGATGTCAGAGTGCTCACACCGACCAGATATCATTTTACCTGCTACCGAATTCAAGAAAAGCATTCTCTTTCACTTGAAAGTTAGTGCCTCTAAATCATTTGGCAAAATGGTGTTTTTGATGGTTTGTTGGCCGGTTGTCTAGGTGTCAAAGTGTGAAGCAGAGCCTATGCTTAAACTTACAACTGAAGTAATTTAAATCGTTAGTCTTTGTTGTATTCATTTAGAGGTGGACAAAAAGACGTGATGAAGTTTTTCTCAGAATTAAATGAGAGTTTCATGCCTCTGCGATGCTGGGGCACTTTTTGTACCTCGGCAGCTCTAAACGCCAGACTTGGCTGGAGGTGGAGGCATGTCAATAGCTGCTGACTTATGGGAAGAAAACATATCCTCCCACGTTATTTGAAGGATTAAACGCTATTTTATTACGACAACTTCATACAACGATTGAAACGAGAGCTAGCTAATAGGTTGGGCAAGTATGTATAAGTGAGCATATTAAAGTCCTCATTTAGCTTGCTGTTCTTGATTGGTTCTGTTCCTGGCTGCAATTTATTATTAGTGAGAATCAAGTCTTTATATTTTGTATTTTTCTTGAAGGCTAGTTTATTCTTCAAGAAAAATTCATTCTAGTCATGGCAAATTATACGCAGTTTCTACTTTACATCACTGGGTCAAGTGAAGGCAGAGGACCTAATAAAGGCTGCCTTGTATATTTTAAACGACTGTTCGTTTCTTGTTAAAATATGATGCATTCGGATTCACTCCTAAAAATTGAACGAAGTTTGGAACGTTTTGATGCGCGATTTTTTCAGTGAACACAACAGGTTTACTCCAAATGAGGTTTTCTTAATGCATTCTTTTCATTCAACCTGCATCTTGTCTGACGGGAAATCAACTTGAGGTAATGTAGTGTTAGGTGACACCCCTCAGGGGGATACAACTATTGTATCTATGGGCATTAGCGCTCCCAGGGGAACCATGTGAGGGCCCGAGCTAAAGGTTAGGTAGGCTTCCTTTTTGTTGTAATAAAATAGGTTTTTGTTTTGTTACGGACCATCTTACGGTTCACTGCTGTCCTGCTTTTCAGCACCTACTACTTTCTTCTTCAACTTTTTTCTTGTTTCATGAACTTCTTTCCTAGCTTACTGTTTCTGTGCACCTTGTGCATAGATTCCGCGTTCCCTCAACTCCATACTAAATGGTGCCTTCCTCTTTCCTCTCTTGGAACATCTTTGTCGTGGTTAAGGGAGGCTAAAACTTTCTTATATAATAAAAAAAAGTGTTAGGTGACATCTCAGCGATAGCAAATTGAATCAGACCCGGCACACTGAAACGTCGGGGCACGCCCCTTTCTCTGTGCGTGTCATGCTGGCGGTGCTCTTTGTTGGTCGTGGTGATACTTGGAACAGTGGACGTAGGTCGCCTCAAAACGTGTGCGTTATGTTACCACAATGAAAGGTCGTAGAGTAAATACGATAGGCAAGAAGCAGCTGATGCTGCAAATTGTTAGTCGTGGAGATACTTGGAACAGTGGACGTAGGTCGCCTCAAAACGTGTGCGTTATGTTACCACAATGAAAGGTCGTAGAGTAAATACGACTGACGTGATGCAGCTAATGTTTCATTTGGCAGTTGCAAAGAATTTGCTGTTCGTTAATGTCTGTATTAGGCGAACGCAGTCATCAAAACCTCTTCTTGGGGATCTTGCATGCAAACAAACGTTTTAACATGTTGAAAGCTTTCACACGTGGACACACCTCTACAAATTGCTTATTCATGTATGGTTTAGTTCTGACTGCTTTTAAGTAAGTAATACCCTGCGATGTCTCTGAGCTGCTTCCAGTGCTACAGAGTTGGGTGTTCAAATTAGTCAATTCTTTTTCGTGTAGTCAACTTGTTAGTTGCTCATAATCAGCTTGGCCATGTTTTTCAACTTTAGTGGACTGAATAAAGAGCTGATCACATTCAGAATAGATGTGACGGTGATTCTGCGTCCACATTAATAATTTTTAGTGAATAACATTCATTAAGAAACTACTCTAATATATGGAATTAGGTTCATGCTTGAATTATCACTTCCAGTGTCTCAATATCTTCTTGTTTCCCATCCGAACCTCCCATTGAGGAAGCTTGCAATATTTTATTCATTTGAATAGTAAACTGTCGGTAATTTAAATAGCCTTGAATTACTTGGGCTGGGCGTGTTTGCGATCTTCGAGATGCTTACACCATTCCGTTGCCTTGACGTGTCCCGTCAGGAAGATGCGACTATTGGATATATGGGATTTTGCACTCCTAGGGGGCAAATGTGAGGTCCTGAGCTGAGAGTTGAATAGGCCTTCATTTTGTTGGAATAAAATGTTCTTCGTTTTGTTGAGAATCATGTTTTTGTCGGTTCACTGCGGTCCTGTTTTTCAACACCTCTGATTTTCTTCTTCAACTTTCATCTTGTTACACAACCTTCCTTCTTGACTTACTGTTTCTATACGCACGGGGTCCTGTACGGGAACACACCTTGTTCATTGATTCCGCGTTCCCTTAAACTGCACACTAAATGGTGCCTTCGTCCTTCCTCTCTTTGATTTTTTTACTGTGGTAAAAGAGGCTAAAGCTTATAATTCAATCAATCATTTGGCTGGAGGTGTATCTTGTATTGACCAATATAATTTTGACATGCACTGTCTTACATCAGATCAAGTGAGCGGAGGCAGCTTGGTTCAAGTAGCTGTACTCAAATGTGCCCTTTGTACTAGACTTCAGAGAAACTATCAACTTTGTATCATTTGCGGTAAATAAATTGTTTAAATTGTTAATTCGTTGCTACGAGATGCTATGTTGTTTTAGGAACTAAATTTCTTTTGTAATTCCATGGTCTATGGATACGTAATTCATTTTGAACCATCGAACCGCACTTGTGGAACGCGGTTAATTTTTTAAATTTTACGAAGTGATGCTTCGTCATTATAAGTGATGGTTGCTATTATAATTGAAAAGAGTTGCACTCGATATGGAACATAATGGCTTGAGGGACCTATTTTCCTCGCCAAATGTCGTCAATGTTGCTGACGTCCATTGTATTCAGGACGGGCTTAATTTGGAGAATACTTTCAGCAACGCCTGTCACTCATTTTTGGCTCCCTAGCGCTTTGCATTGTCTTGTTCGTCTTCGTCATTTTGTGCACGATTGTAGCAAAGTTGAATTTGTCGCGGTTCGTTTATTTGGTCGATGTTATACACTGTCTAATTTGGCGAGGTATTTGTCAGATTTTTATGCAAATATTTTTAGCTTTATTCCTATGGAAAAAACGCAATAATGCTGAGCTATCGGTGTGCGTTTGGGCACCTTGAAGGGTTTTTCGTAAAATCATTTGGTAACAAATTCTCTGTTGCAAAAAAAAATTAAGGCACTAACCACTGTTTTTGACTCGTCAAAAACAGAATATGATATTTTATGCTCCCATTTAGAATTAACGCATTTACTCGATATATATATATATATATAGCCAAGGTTTTACGAGACTACTTGAAGCTGTTGGATCTCTTCAATTTTTGATTCCCGAAATAGACCAAAACCTACTCTTTTGTGCTCTAATTCATGGCAGAACTGCTTATCCAATGATACTATTTGTGTCACTCACGTACGTAGGTTTCGAGTGCTGTCGTTGAATTTGGTATTGGATTAGGATGGAAGACGTTCATATTTTGGAAATTTTATACGAGAAGAACTACCAAAAAATAATTCACTTCGTGGCCATAGATCCTAATCAAGAACTTCTGCCACGATATAACATCGTGGCAAGCACATCTGATAGTCATTTCGCTCAGGTTTTCAAAATTCTCGTTTTATACCAGTAAAAGGTGAAATCTTTTGAAGTTGTTGCTTTTTTTATTTTTTATAAAATTGACTCGACGCATAGGCGATGAAATAGATTTCATGATACTGAGAGTTCTGTCGCAATCAAATGTTCAGGTGTTAAATTTTTGTTATAGGTAAATGAGCGTCCGGATATTATTGTATCTATATTTTCTTAAACGAAGCATTGATGGAATGAAGTCTTTACACGTGTTGAGCTGTAACGTGTAAACTCGTGTTGAATGAAATGTACATTAGCGACCACACATTTATCTGTTCTGCATTTGCATTGCATAATTTTCTTATCCTATTCTCGTGACGATGCAACTCAGTGGAGGCTGACGTACGCCTGCGGGGCTGCCACTTGCTGAGTGTTTTTATGATCAAAATTTGTTGGAAAATTGGGCAAATCTGCGAATTTCGAGCAGGAGAAGAGATCAAATTGGCGACCCTAGCCCGAGGAACTCCCAAGTTTTCAGTGTATCGGTCTTGAGGGTTCAACGTGTCCTGTGCTTCACACGCGTCTCCTCGTCTCGTGAAAAACATTTTGAAAGTCGATTTTTTTTGTAAAATTTATTAAGTTTGATAGCTTTAGCGGAGAAGATAATGTAAGAATAGAACTTGCCGATGCCCGATCGTCCACCTTATATATGCTGAAGTTAAATGTTGCTTGAATATGGTGTTATTCATCGCTCAATGAATCAGCATCGTTTTCTCTTCCTTCCTATTGTAAAAATATTGTCGGACAAAGGAAGAATAATTCTTCTCAAATGTTTATTTTGATCGGTCGAACGTGTCTGCTTTCAATTTTTTCTTATTCATTTTTAACCGCAAACACCTTTCAGGACCATTACCGCTTTCATCTTTTGAATATTGCTATACTCTCTCATTGCCTGACTTGCCCACGAAGCTCATCTTTTTGGTAGACAAGTTATGGTTTTGTGTACAAATTAATCACTATTTCGCTGTGTAGCACAGTAGCATTTTATTAACGTTTGAATTTATTGTGATAACCT
This sequence comes from Morinoia aosen, assembly GCA_030386875.1. Taxonomy (NCBI): domain Eukaryota; kingdom Metazoa; phylum Arthropoda; class Malacostraca; order Amphipoda; family Talitridae; genus Morinoia; species Morinoia aosen. Next base: position 87,180,613 of record CM059562.1, on the reverse strand, counting down.
TGATTTGAAAGCACTATTGGGCATATTTTATGCTACAACATGCTCTTAAAATATTGTGAGGTACGCAATTTGTAATTTGTGAATTTTTCTTTGTGAGTTGCCTAGGTGGCACATGGTTGCTTTTTTTTTTTTGGTTTGGAAAGAAAAATGTGTTCTTGATGCGTACCTTTTCCTAAAGATCGCGGAAGAACTTCAGACATGGAGTGTATTCGTGCACTGCCAACGAAATATGCAATGTGTGAGTGCTAATTTCTTGCCCGTATCACTTCTTAGAGCGAAATTTATGAATAGTGAATCTTTGAGTTTTCTATTGAAATTTGCATTATTATCATTTCTTTGGCTTTTGATGTGCGTTTAATAATCAGTGTTTTCAAAATCTTAGAAGCTCCTTGTGGTCAGTAAGAACTCGGAAGCATTATGACGGTATAAACCAGTGACGGTGTGGATCACTACTTGGCGTGCATTGCAGTCTCCTTCCTCTATGAAATGGAAACACTGATAAGTCAACGCAGCCTGGAGAGAACAGCAGTTCTAAGGCAACTTGAAGTTCTTTTACGAGTGTTCCTCTATAATTTAGCTCGTAGAAACACCTTCGAGACACATGAAAAGTACTGTATAGGGACTATACGCAAGTTAATTATTTCAGATGTCTTCGAGGTGAATATATAAGCTTTCCCTTTTTTTTTTCAAAACTAGCGATGAAGTCAGCGAATAATGGTAACGTTATCTCGCGTTTATCACTTTTCACTAATAAATGATTCCTTAGCTCCTCTTTGTAAATTGTGCTTATTGACCGTCCTGTTCAGTTTATCTTGAGGACTCGACATCCTTTGGTGATTTTTAATTACCATTAGTCGCGTAGGCAATATTTGTTGCAGAAGTCTGTTGTGGTTTGAGCTCATGGGTATAAATTTCCTCCCCTTTGTCTCTCGTTTGAAGAGGTCGACTCATCCCAAAAGCGAAATCATACGAAACGTTTCTTTATTTTCCGATTTGTCCTTTCTGTTTTTTCGATATGCCTATTCTATTTCTTTCTATCGACAGCAGGGGGCTGTGCCAACTGCCCCACTAATATTTTGACGCTTTTGAGGTGTTGCTTGATGCAAGCCTTCATCGATTTCGGAACTGGCACCGAGCAACTGCAGTATGTTGACATTTTCGTGGCTTCAAATTTCAGTTTCATTGAATTATAATGAAATTTTTGCTGATAAGTATTTTTGCTGGTAAATATGTTCACGAAAATTTACTTTCGTGAAATGTTGTGGAGATCATCAGCGCGTTTTGAGCTTGGAGAGGTATATTGCGTGCATGCTTCACGTACACATTCTTGGAGCTGAAGAAAGTGACTCCAGAGACCTGCAGAGTGGTTTCGCTAGTGCATTATATTGATGTCTCTGCTCGTCTAACTTCAAAGGTGGGGTCTATGTGTGTCTAACCTCGAAGGCTAGTTGATTGAAGAGGCAAAGCGAGCGTCTGTGATCTGTCTCGCTCCCTGTACCGCTGGCAAGTGTCGGGCGCGGTCATTGAGCTGCAGTTCAGTCTCCCGCGTCGCTATCCCTCGCACTTCTGCTGAAGATATCCATCCGCTTTCAACACGTTAACCGCCATGGTTTGAGTTAACACTTTGGCTACGACGTGCGCCACCGGTGGTACCCGGAGGTAATTCTCGCTGCTGACCGACAAGTAGTTGCTAACTCAATTATCATAAATACTTGATCAAAGCTAAATGAAGACAAGATCCAGTTCATGTATGGTATTTTCAAAACAGTGTACTACAATTGACTCTAAATTTGAGTTTGGTGTTGAACTCAATATTCAGTTGCCGCAGTCAAAGTGTTAAAGTTCAATATTTGACTCAAATTTAAAGTCAGTTTTCGTAAAAAATTGCAAATGGCAAAGATTAACTTAATCGTTCCTTCATTTAACTTTAAGAATGTATGAAAATTGAGTTTGTGGCTAAAAGTCGGTCAGCAGCGTTATGAAGATTTCCTCCGTGTACCACCGGGGGCTCACGTGGAGGTTAACGTGGCAAGACCCTACTGGATCCCCGAAGAAGAAGAAGAAGAAGAAGAAGAAGAAAAAAAATCGCTATCCCTCTACTCCAGTGGTACTTAACCTTGTAGGAGGTTCTGAACCGCACAAGTTCCATGCATGCATTCATCGAACCTTTCGTAGTTGGAAAAACATGTGTATATAACTATATATTGTATTACTGCACAAACTGTAGCATGCCGAACCCGGGGGTTCGATCGAACCCAGGTTGAGGTGCGGTCGTTGAGCTGCAGCTCCGTCTGCCGGCACGTCACAGCGCTGTCCCTCTACTCGGTGTCTATCGCATCAAGTCCATTCTATTTCTATTGAGCACCATCCTCGTAGACTCCTCCGGTGACTCTGTTTTCCCGCTGTCCATTGTTATTAAATTAAACACACACTACATTTTTATTAGACACAAAGGTTTAATTTTAGCCTCGGGGGTGCTTCTTTTTAAGTCGTAGTAGTCTTTAAGTCTTGTTCTGACATCTTCTTGTTAAGCACTTGACCACTTTTCTCAAAGCCTCCTGAATATATTTTACATCTTCTACATGAAATTTTTACTTCTAGGAGTTTCTTTATCTTTTTAGTACCTTTTGTACACGTTTTATGCATGAAATGTTCGTTTCAATACAAATGATCGGCCGAGCAATCGGTGGGCACTTTTGTACTGTCAATTTCGAATATCGGTAGCCGTCTCAAATTCTGAATGCTAATTATGTAGCTTTATAACCTTTCTGTTCGCTGGGAAGAGAAAACATGTTGGTGACTTTATCAGTCCTGAGATAAAGGATAGGCAGGTTTTATTTTTTTATTAGAATAGGTTTTTCTTTTGTAACGGACCCTTCCATTTTGTTTTCTTCTTCAACTTCAATCTTGTATTATTCGAGTTCTTTGAATCTGGCTGTTATGCGCAGAGTTTAGAGATTTGCCTTTTGCATTAATGCATCTTTCCCTTCTTTCAATTTTAAATGATGCATACCTCCTTCCTCTCTTGTGAACACCTACGTTATGGTTAGGGAGGTGTTAACTAACATAATCTAATATGTTAACTTCGTCAGTGAAGGAACAAGAGGCACAGGGTCACCAATGGTACAGCTCTTCCAGTAGGTGCTTATAGTTTCTCGGAGCAAAATTCTGCATACTTGTTTGGAATTTAGTTTTTGAGCTTATTTTTTTGTGGTGATTTTTCGCAGCGAGAATCTGGAACTATGATGAGCTTATGAACACGAGTATTTTTTTTAGCTTCTGGTAGTTCACTTCTTTCGTATTGGCAAATCATGTAGTTGAAGAGTATTAGGCAGGTTCCGAAACTGCCGAGTATGTATGCTTTCAAACTGTGATGTTCATTTCACTTAGCTGTGATATTCATGCGAACAAGCTACGTGTGTATTGTGTAATTTAAAAACACTTCATCTTCTACATCATTGCTTGGCATGTTCCTCATTTTTAGCACGTTGATGAGTTGAGCCGTTTGTGCTCGGTCCTATTATTGTTATTTTTACTAGCACAATAACTCTGTGGGATTCTTCAGAGATGAGTACACACTCCGATGTATTATGTAGTTCACCATCGCCGGTCTTGCTCATTGCTTCTCATTGTTGCTCGCGTAAGCTCTTCGTGACTTTGCTGTTCAACTCAGTCGAATTTTATGTTTTTCATGTTTTGTTTGGGTATTTTCTAGTTCTGCGTCAACATGAAAACCTTGTATCATATCATTAAGACCGGGTTTTTAATCCTGCTTTGTATTATGAACTTGCATATTCTCCTCTATACATGTTCACTGCACTATTAATTCTTGACTCGAGGTATCAGAAAAAATATGTTATGCTAACTACATATTATGAGAGCGCAACAAATTCAATACGGGCATCCAGCTTTTTGCTCAGTTACGGCATTGCTGATGCTCAAGTTGTTATTCGAGAGCGACTCCTGTTTTGGGCTCCTCTCGCTGCCTGAGTTTCTCTTTGTTTATGCAAATACATTGTGGCACTGCGCGTTTATGGCTGCCTGTTAATATTTGGAAATTGAAATGGGATTCCTATGCCATGAAGTACAGTAGCATGATAATAATGAGGCTTCCAGTACCTGTCGAAGTCTTATTGTGCAGGGCAGGAAGGGGAGTTTTTCCTGCGGTTTGGCGTGTATGTCTGTGTGTGCATGTGTGTATGTGGTATCGTCCTGTGGTTTGAAACGATGAGACTTATTACTGTTGTTATGTACAGACCCCCCGCGTGTCCTTCTGAGATGTTTGTTCCGGTTCTCCTTGATATCGCAGAGGGGATTGAGGACCTGGGAACACCTCTGCCGACTCTGATTATTCTTGGTGATTTTAACTTTCCCAGAATAAACTGGTCCTTAAACAGTATCTACGGTGGCTCTCGAGAGGACCGATTACAGGCCAAATCTCTTCTCGAGTTCATGGACAAGTTCGCGCTTGAACAGTCGGTGAACTGCCCAACTAGGCTGGATAGCTTATTAGACCTAGTCTGTACCAACCATGGTGAACTGGTGAGGGACGTGGTTGTGGAAGACACAACATTGTCGGACCACAGACTGATAATAGTTAAAGCTGATATTGGATGGGCCAACCAACAGTCCAACGCTGAGCTGAACTATGGGAGTATCTTGGGTTCACTTAACTTCATGAGCTCTCGAACCGACTGGTGCAGTATAAGGGAGGAGCTTGCAAGAATCGACTGGGCTTCGAGATGCGAGGACATGCTTCCCGTGAACATGTATGAAGATCTCTGTGGTGTCCTGACAGAGGTCTGTTCAAAATACGCCCCGCCAAAGACAACAGTTCGTCAGGCGTCAATTCCAAGAGATCGTAAGATCCTAATGCGGAAGAAAGCCCGTCTACGTAGGCAGCTGCTCGGGGCTGTCAGCTCGGCCATTAGAATGAAATTACTGAGCAGGGCAGAGCTGATCGAGCACCAGCTGATACAGTCGCATGAGCTTGAAACTGCGACAAGGGAGAGGCGGGCGATTGAAGCAATCCGCAACAACCCGAAGTATTTCTATGGGTACGCACGGAGTAAGTCGAAGACCAAGTCCCAGATTGGCCCTTTCTATGCTGGCGACGAGCTCGTTGGTGACTCTTTGGCCAAAGCTGAGGTGCTGAGGAAGCAGTACGAGTCAGTCTTCAGTAGGCCGAGAAACTCGGACACTCTAGGTCTCCTGCAAGGACTACTCGAAGAAGACAGGCCCTCCCTTCTGGACGATGTTCGGTTCGGCGAGAACGAGCTGGTGACATGCATAAGGGAGCTGCCGTCCACGTCCGCAGCGGGTCCGGACGGGATTCCTTCGATCCTCTTGAAAAACTGTTGCGAGGAATTGAAGGCTCCTTTACATGCACTGTGGAGATCATCAATGGATAAAGGATGTGTGCCTGCTCCTCTCAAATTGGGAGTAATTATTCCGGTTCACAAGGGGGGCGTGAAGCATTCCCCAGCTAATTACCGTCCTATCGCCCTAACATCCCATGTAATTAAAATTTTTGAGAAGATCGTAGTTAAACGACTAGTTACGTATCTCGAGAGCAATGACCTACTGAACGACAATCAGCACGGTTTCAGACGGGGTCGGTCGTGCCTCTCACAATTGTTGGAGCATCAGCGGCAGGTTACGGAGGCGCTTGGCTCTGGACTCGCTGTGGACGTGGTGTATCTGGACTTCGCTAAGGCCTTCGATAAAGTAGATTATGGCGTGCTGCTTAGGAAGCTCCGTCTTTTTGGAATCAGTGGTAGGCTCCTTGAATGGATTTATAGCTTCCTAACAAACAGGAAACAAGTTGTCTCAGTGGACGGGAGCCGCTCGACGGAGTCGGTGGTGGTGAGTGGTGTGCCTCAGGGATCCGTTTTGGGTCCACTCCTTTTCCTGATCCACATTTCGGACATCGATGTCAATCTGTTGCACTCACGAGCCTCATCCTTCGCTGATGACACCAGAGTCTTGAAAACTATTGCTACGGTGGAAGACTGTGAGGCTCTACAGAGTGACCTCCAGAAGATTTGCGAGTGGGCAACGCGAAACAACATGACCTTCAATGAAAATAAATTTGAGTTGGTGCGGTACGGTTTGCACCCTGACCCCTCCTTTGCGTACAGCCCCACTGGAGGCTCAGCGATCGACCGCAAGTCTTCGGTCAGGGATCTGGGGGTCGTAATCTCGGATGACGGCGGCTTCGGAGAGCACATTAACCAGGTGGTGCTTAGGTGCAGACGCCAGATCGGATGGATCCTGCGAACCTTTAAGACAAGGGAAGCCCCACTAATGCTGAAATTGTTCAAATCGTTAGTCCTCCCATTGGCAGAGTACTGTTGTCAGCTCTGGAGTCCGAGCACTGTTGGCGAAGTACAGAAGTTGGAGGGTGTACAGAGAACCTTCACTGCAAGGATCGACGGAATGCAGTCGTTTGACTACTGGAAACGGCTATCACACCTGTCCCTGTTTTCATTACAGCGTCGCCGTGAAAGGTACCTCATCATATATACCTGGAAGGTTCTGAATGGCTTGGCTCCGAACTTCAGGGACCAGGCGATGCGACTAATAGCCCAGCGGCACATTCGGCGAGGGAAAACTTGTAACATCCCAGCCTTTACCAGCAGGGCGCTGGCGAGCATCAGAACGAGGCATGAAAACTCGTTCTCTGTTATGGGTCCTCGCCTGTTCAACTGTCTTCCGGCTAGTACCAGGGAGTTTGAGGGGACACTGGAGTCTTTCAAAGGGAGACTCGATGGATTTTTGAGGACGATCCCGGACAAGCCTCCCTTGCCCCATTACTACCAGCCTGCTGAGGGTAATAGTATCCTGCAGCAGCTGGCATATATGATAGCGGCTGCCCCCTAACCTTGCCCCGGCTAGGGAAGGAGGGTTGACGCCGCTCGTTCTGGAGGCGTCGTGGCCTGCCTCGGCTGTGGTGGAGCTGCTGGCTCCCTTTGCTGAGGACCTGGGGCTCCGTCGCTGCGGGGAGGTTGGCGGCGTCGTGAGGCGGCGACTCATCGTGGCCTGGAGCTGTGCTCCAAACTATATCTCAGGAATCTCAGGAATGTGTGTCTGTACACGTGTATATGTATGTGTGTGTGTGTATGTGTGTCTGTACACGTGTGTGTGTATGCATGTGTGTGTGTGTGTGTATGAGTGCGAGTGTGTGTGCGTGTGCGTACGTGTGTATGTGTATGTAAGGTTGCTGGGGTCAGCGCCCCCCGACTGGCTGTCGCTGTTTCCATCGTCTTCTTCTTGAGACATGGACGAGCTACGCGAGACTCGAGCGAGCGTTCGCTGCCTGTGTTTCAGTCGCGTTTCAGCTCATTTCCAGCGGCATTTTTGCCATTTATTGTCTTGTTCGTTCTGCCACTCACCATTGAAGAGCCGCCGTTACTGCTCAGATTTTACTATTTCGCTGGTAGTAGCTGGAAGTTTGTGTTCCGTCGTTGCTGTTAAGATATTTCTATTTCGTTGATAGCTGAAAGTTTCTGTTGGCCTCATGAGTGCTCTACGAAAAGCAAAGCGAGAGCATTACTCCTCACCGGCCTCTTGCTATTGTAGAAATCAAGTTTGGTTTTCAAGCCAACTGGGATACGTAAAATAGAAATGACCATTCTGTTCTCTTAAATCCGTCCTTCGATGTTTTAGCGAGTGTTTTTCATCGTATCTTGTAGACTACGCTGATATGTTTTTCCTGTATATGATTAGGATTGTCTTTCCTTCAGTATCTGATTAAAAAGGCCTTCTCTGCTATGTCTGTAGCTGCTCATTGCAAAATATCGAATAATACAAGAGTTAGTTTTGAGTGCAGTTGTTAATATTTCTTCTGACCAACTAGGGTTTCCGTTTGTCTTAATCAGCTTGGGCAAATGGGATTTTTTTTTCTTCTTCTTCTTAGAGGTGGTTGCATATCTCTGAAGTAATCATTTTGTGCCATGTCTAACCGATGCACTGAGATTTGTTTCGTACTTATCTTGCGTGACTTGAATTTCCTTTCTTATTGTCTTTTAGTTTGTGTAAATTCATCGGACACCTAGGGCTTGAGTATGATCATAATATTACCGATCATTGTATACTAAAATTTCATAATTTTTGTTCTAACGGTTATACTTGTTCATCCTCATATTTCACTCTTAGCCATTTCGATGATCAGCAACTCATTGTTTACCAATGTATAATACAACGAAGAGTTCTGCCATTTTAAATGACTGAACAATCTTTTCGATATGAAACTTGCGCTACATGTGCTAGTATTTGTTTCCTTTGAGTTTGCAATATGGATTAATTACCATGGATTTACGGCTAATTCTCGGACCATTCAGCTAAAAAGAATAATCTGCTGGGAATGCATTTTTCCAAAAAAAGCTGTCAATGTCTTGAGCTACTGTTCGATTTACGTTCGATTAGTATTGTTGGCATTGGCTGCCGGCACGTGCGCTTCGTGCTGGTGTCCAAACACATTTCTCAACCTTCTCTTCGTGATCGAGTTTGCGTAATGAACGCTCTGATTTTGTTGTTTTTCGTGTGTACCACACTTGTAGTTCTCGTACCAAGTTTTCTTTTTACCAGTAATATTTCTCGTAGCAGGTTTTCATTTCACCATTTAATGGAAACTTTGCGAGTCCCTCTTATGATTTTTGATGTGAAGTTTTGCTTTTAATTTATGGATAATAATTTGAGTTAAATAGCCCCGTCATATTGTTTGGCTGTGTGGAAACATTATTTACGAACTTAGAGGATTTGAATCTTTTTTTCTAGTAGACTCTTCTTCACCGTAGGCTTTCGCTGTTTGTTTTTCACGCTTTCTTCTTGCAGGGCTTTGTGTTGTCATAGGTATTTCCTTTAGGATGACTTGTTATTCTCCTGCGCGGCTGTGCTTCATCCTTCGCATATAAATGACTTAGCCATCTACCCTGCTGAGAACTGCCGTGTGCGCTCATGGTTCAAGAATTTTTGTTTCTGTGTTTTATTAAAAGAGACATATTTTGAAGCTGGAATAATTTTTCGTCGTGAACGATACTTGGTATATTGATAACAAGTTCTTGGCCACCCTTTCTTTCCTTCGAAAAGCTGCGTGAACACGTTGGGGTGGACAAGTTGAAACTGTTGCTCATGTTGAGCTTATTCTCTGCACGGCTCTGCCTCTACTCAGCCAGTGAACCTACGCGATTTCTTCACACTTGTCAGGGTAAACTCGCGTGTTGCTCGTCCGCACAAACGCCATCTCGTCTCGTAGCCTGTGTCATCCTGTTGCAAGTGTTGTGGAACTCCTCGTCCGTGCGTGATATGATCGCTTTGTCCCTCCTTGTGTTCTCATGGATATGATCGACTTGTTCCTCCTTGTGTTCTCATGGAGATGGTCGCCTTGTCCCTCCTTGTGTTCTCATGGATATGGTCGCCTTGTTCCTCCTTGTGTTCTCATGGATATGGTCGACTTGTTCCTCCTTGTGTTCTCTGGATATGATCGCCTTGTTCCTGCTTGTGTTTCTTGCTCCTGATGGTCCCCTCAGGGGGATACAGGTTCTGTATCTATTGGAATTAGCGCTCCCAGAGGGACTATGTAAGGGCCTGAGCTAAAAGTTAGGTAGGCTTCAATTTGTTGAAATAGAATAGGTTTTTGTTTTGTTACGGACCATTTTTTTCGGTTCACTGCTGTCCTGTTTTTCAGCTCCTACTACTTTCTTCTTCAACTTTTTCTTGTTTCATGAACTTCTTTCTTAGCTTCCTGTTTCTGTGCACCTTGTGCATAGATTCCGCGTTCCCTCAACTCCATACTAAATGGTGCCTTCCTCCTTCCTCTCTTAGAACATCTTTGTCGTGCAATTAAGGGAGGCTAAAACTTATATAATAATAATAATGCTCCTGATGGGCCTGTGTGTCTTACGTACACACCTCTTTTGTTGACTTCTTTGTGCACACCTGTGCCTAGTACGTCAGTTCATCAAATTACATGGAATTTCTTTGAATAACCTTAAAAATGATCTTCTATAAGACGAACTTGAATTAAAAATCAGTTACCTATTCAAATGACCGTTGCTCTCAACGTATGGGGATTTCATTGACAAGGTAGTATGATTACAGTAAACTAATTACCTCGTCTCAGATACTGGCGCATGTTTTTGACATTACGCACAGCTCAGTCAGTAATGAGGAGTTAAGGAGATCTGGGGAAGAGTTAGTTAGACATGCGATCTTCGACGGTGGAAGTGACGACGAACCACAGAATTTGGAAGGCTTGTTGTTTTTTGTCATGTGAAGAATTTTATTGGTAGTGATTTTTCATTTTGGACATAGCGAGATACTTATTACACAACCCAAAATAAATTATTAGACCGATTCTTTAGTTGTGTGTCGTTTCTCTTTTTTCCTGTATTCCAGTTGCACATTATCTGTGAGTGACATGCTTTTAGATAAACTCACGTTATAAATCTCGTGTAATTATGAAGCGAATTAGTCCCTTTAGCCTATAAACATAAAAGGGTCTACATATTAGTCTCTTTAGCCTATAATAAACACTAATGTTTATTTACATTAATTTCATTTTTGTTAATACTGACGATATTTGTTTTATGAGAAATCGCGTGTGTGTAAAAATTTTTCCGGAAATAATTAAGTGGAATATAACCTTTGATTTTTTTCGATACGCATGAAACGTTTACCGTTTGTGACGTTAGCTCTGTGTGTTTGAGGGAGTAGAGATGTTTCTAATCTACAGTGATTTGCACATAAAATACCGTTTTTGAATGTTTTCATGTGTGTAACTTTTGAAATGGTGCATTATTTTATTTTGCATACCCTAATATGATCTGTATGTCATGTTTACCAACATATATCTCTTTTTGCAGGTGAGTGTCTGGACGCGTCGGCTCTGAAGCTGTGAGTACAAACGTCCGCTGCTGCGGCAATTTCCATTGAGGCCCTAAGAATCATATGGTACCAAGCGCCGCTTTTTGAACACATCAGAGAACGGCATCAAAGTTCGGTGACTTAGAAACCATCGCATCTCAGCAACTTATAGAGGTATACGTCATTTTATAGCTAATCTTCTTGTATCTACGACTAACTCCAGACGAAGGAAAATTTGGGGATGACAGCGGTATACATAACTTATATTTGCTAGACGTATTTGGCGCTTGGTATCGTGTGATTCTAGGGGCCTCAATTGCAGTCTGCTTCATTGGCTTTACCCGTCCCCTATGTTTTTAGATGCGTGGAGACTACCGAGATCAACTTACCTATAAACCCATTCATTCCTGATGGTACCATCTACGAGTGCCGAACCGGTTGGTGCTCCTGCGTCCCAGGAAGGAATTGAATTATTTAAAATTAGTTTGCTTTCTTAGGCTTTATTGTGTTATTTCATTCGTTTACCAAATAGCCAGGGTTGAAGATTGACTCGTGTAATGTAATTCGAGAACATTTTCTTAATTTTGGAAAGCATTTTTTTTTTGCTCATCAAACTTCTTTGATTGTGTCGAATTTATTTGTTAAAATAAGCAAGCATCTCTAACAGTAGAAAATGGCTTGCGTAGAGTGAGGCTGATGAATTCATCCCTTGATTTTTCCCAACAGTAACAAAATTTAATTAATTAAGATTTAATAGAATCCGAGGAACGTGTTCGTAACAGTATGACATTTCCATCAAATTAAGTAAAATGAGAAGCGGATCTCGCTCAAAGCTAAATTTAACCATTGGAAAGTTAATTTTTTAAGGGTATATTTAACGTATTCATTGTGTGAGATGAAGTTCACGCCGAGCGATGGACTGGCCCGGGCAAGACCTGCGATTTGATCTCCGTATTTTCAGAACTAATCGAGTCTGCTACAATTAACCCTTGTACCGAGTCTTCAGAGGAGCTCGCAGCCGAAATGGGAGAGTGTAAAGTTTGATGATCGCCGCATTAATGATCCTTTTGTGTTATCCTCGGCGAAGATCCATTAAGTGCCCTCATTAAGGTGTTCGCTAGAATACATCGCTGTTGCGTGCTCATTGCTTCCATTGAAGCACTTGAGAGTGAGCAGTAAATGGTGGCGAGGGCGAGGCGTTTCCCAGTGTTAGTCTATGAGTTATTCACTTGTAGGTGGCGTGGTGTTTGTTTCGCGTTCCTGATAAGTTACTATTATGCTCAAGATTTCGTAGCTCTTGTGCAGTACTTATGACTTGTAAAATTATTCTGTAGCGTTTATTAAACATTTTGAAATTAAAGAAAGCGTTATTCAAATAGTCTGTCGCAGTGATTGAAATAATCATTTAGCGTGCATGTTAAAAGTAATAATGTGAATTCAAAATTTCCGGAGTAGATTAAAGAAACTGGGAGCGATGAACAGGAAAATTAGGGAAAGATTTTCTAGGCACTGTGACGTGAATTTCTGTCATGCCGGACATTTTCTCTTGAAGGAGTAAAACTGCATTATTGAGAACTGTAATTATTTCTCTAAATGTCCCCCTTAGGGGGAAACGACTATTGTGGCTATGGGAATTAGCGCTCCGAGGAGGAAGATGCGAGACCTCGAGCTGGAGGGTACCTAGGCCTTCCTGTTGTAGAAATGAAGATTTTTTTATTAGGACTAAGTTTTTTTGGTTCACTGCTGTCCTTTTTCAGCACCTATTACTTTCTTCTTCAACTTTTCCTTGTTTTATAAACTTACTTCCTAACTTGTTTCATTACCGAGGGGATCTCATGTAGAAACACATCTTATCATGGATTTCCCGTTCCGTTAATTACATGCTAAATTGCACCTCTTCCTTCCTCCCTTGGGAACGTGTTTGTTGTGGTTAGGGAACCATGAATTAACTTAATCTAACGATGACTGATGCGTCCACTTTCCTTATGTTCATCATTTTGCGGAGGCGAGAATAACTGTTGTCTGTTTTACTTCTGTGTGACAAATTAGTCAGGATGGCGATGATGCTCTATGAAACTTCCTATTACCACAACGTCTTTTCCAACCAACTTGTGTTGGCTTTTTGTGAGTACTGATACCAATTTCTTGTAGATCTTTCAACAATAAGTTGCACGTGTTCTGGATGCTGTTAATTGAAAAATACAGTGTTGGTTTTATCTAATGCACCTCACTACAGTGTTGGTTTTATCTAATGCACCTCACTACAGTGTTAGTTTTATCTAATGCACCTCACTACAGTGTTAGTTTTATCTAATGTACCTCTCTTGGACAATTCAATGTTCAAAAAGTCAAATTTTGTATTATATTTAGAAATTTTTAGTTGCCTCGAGATAGGCTACTGCAGTGTTCGAAGATCGTGGATAACGAGCGGCGAGTAAAGAATGACGGCAACTCGCTTCTTTCTTGCTTAACCCTTTACCGCCCAAGTGAATTTCAAAATCCACTTTCATAAACAGCTCAGACATATTGTATTCTTTGTGAAATTTGTGCCCTTATGTGTTCTTCGAAGTTAGTGTCGAGTGGTTGTCACTTCCTCGTTGTGATGTCGGTGCCAGTTTAATGATGGCGGTAGTGATAACGGTAATATGAATATAAAATGCGGACGTTAAAGGGTTAATGTGCCTAGGTTACTGTCTAAGCGTTCTGCTAATATCGTCGGGAGCATTTCAGATTAGCGTTAGTCGCGTTAGTTAGAGGTGTAAATATGGGTGTGGAAATTGAAGTCGTGATCATTCATGATTGGTTTCAACATGTAAACTTCGATAGGTTAAAATGAGGTACGCAAACTAAATGCAATTTCCGTATTCAGCATTGAAATGGACTGAATTTTAACGAGTATTCATTTAATATTAAGTAAATGTAAAAATAGATTAGTGCCCACAGTCGAACTCTCGCCGCTAACGGGAGATCCAAGACACCTAGCGGTGGGCCTCTGCAGGTCTCGTGTCAATATCACGAGGAGTTATTTTGTTATGATCATTATCAGCTTGGCTACGCGAGTTACTTATGACACTCATAGACTTAGCAGTCCGAGGTGAATGCTGAATGCGTGAATGACTTGGAATGATTGAAAAACTTCACACTGACTCAAACGATAGGTATACGTGAATACCAAACGCCAGCTTAGCTAAAGACGTTTCTTATTTTACAATTAAATTTTTCAGTGAGCCTTAAGTTTCTATTATGAAATAGCTCTACATTTCTTGGGAAATTTTGCTAAGTAAAACGGACTCGCATGAAGTTCATCGTTTAGTGTCCAAAAGTCAAAATCAAACGATATCATGAAAAAGCGAACGATATCATTATAAGGACGTCGCTTTTCATTTCTTATAACAGCTCACAAAATCATTAAATTCATTTCAGTGTGTTGTTCTCACGAAGAAGGATGCTGGTCGAGGGAAGAAGATGGCGCGCCGCGGCTGTTGTACCCCGGGAATGTCTGATTTTGTGACACGATGCACGAACGGGCGGACGTACGTACGATGACTATGCAGGACAGCGGCGGATTGGCTCTTGGTTTTTTATGTGGAGCTCCGGAGCTCCCGGCGAAGCCTCGCTAATGTGAAGCGCCGTTATGCGTCCGTCGTGCTTTTATTCTCTCCCGAGCTTCGTAAGGCGTGCGCTGCCGCGGCCAACTGCGTTGCAGTGAGCAGCCCAGTCGGATGACGTGCTGGATTGCGATGAAATTTATTTCCTCGCAGTTAACAACCCAGTCGGGTGACGTGCTGGATTGCGATGAAATTTATTTCCTCGCAGTTAACAACCCAGTCGGATGGCGTGCTGGATTGGGATGTAATTTATTTCCTCGCAGTTAACAACCCAGTCGGATGGCATGCTGGATTGCGATGAAATTTATTTCCTCGCAGTTAACAACCCAGTCGGATGACGTGCTGGATTGCGATGAAATTTATTTCCTCGCAGTTAACAACCCAGTCGGATGGCATGCTGGATTGCGATGAAATTTATTTCCTCGCAGTTAACAACCCAGTCGGATGACATGCTGGATTGCGATGAAATTTATTTCCTCGCAGTTAACAACCCAGTCGGATGGCATGCTGGATTGGGATGTAATTTATTTCCTCGCAGTTAACAACCCAGTCGGATGACATGCTGGATTGCGATGAAATTTATTTCCTCGCAGTTAACAACCCAGTCGGATGGCGTGCTGGATTGGGATGTAATTTATTTCCTCGCAGTTAACAACCCAGTCGGATGGCGTGCTGGATTGGGATGTAATTTATTTCCTCGCAGTTAACAACCCAGTCGGATGACAGGCTGGATTGCGATGAAATTTATTTCCTCGCAGTTAACAACCCAGTCGGATGGCATGCTGGATTGGGATGTAATTTATTTCCTCGCAGTTAACAACCCAGTCGGATGGCGTGCTGGATTGGGATGTAATTTATTTCCTCGCAGTTAACAACCCAGTCGGATGACATGCTGGATTGCGATGAAATTTATTTCCTCGCAGTTAACAACCCAGTCGGATGGCATGCTGGATTGGGATGTAATTTATTTCCTCGCAGTTAACAACCCAGTCGGATGGCATGCTAGATTGGGATGTAATTTATTTCCTCGCAGTTAACAACCCAGTCGGATGGCATGCTAGATTGGGATGTAATTTATTTCCTCGCAGTTAACAACCCAGTCGGATGGCATGCTAGATTGGGATGTAATTTATTTCCTCGCAGTTAACAACCCAGTCGGATGGCATGCTGGGTTGGGATGTAATTTATTTCCTCGCAGTTAACAACCCAGTCGGATGGCATGCTAGATTGGGATGTAATTTATTTCCTCGCAGTTAACAACCCAGTCGGATGGCATGCTGGATTGGGATGTAATTTATTTCCTCGCAGTTAACAACCCAGTCGGATGGCATGCTAGATTGGGATGTAATTTATTTCCTCGCAGTTAACAACCCAGTCGGATGGCATGCTGGATTGGGATGTAATTTATTTCCTCGCAGTTAACAACCCAGTCGGATGGCATGCTAGATTGGGATGTAATTTATTTCCTCGCAGTTAACAACCCAGTCGGATGGCATGCTAGATTGGGATGTAATTTATTTCCTCGCAGTTAACAACCCAGTCGGATGGCATGCTGGGTTGGGATGTAATTTATTTCCTCGCAGTTAACAACCCAGTCGGATGGCGTGCTGGATTGGATGTAATTTATTTCCTCGCAGTTAACAACCCAGTCGGATGGCATGCTGGATTGGGATGTAATTTATTTCCTCGCAGTTAACAACCCAGTCGGATGGAATGCTGGATTGCGATGAAATTTATTTCCTCGCAGTTCCAGTGGACAACCCAGTCAGATGACGTGATAGATTGCGGTGAAATTTATTTCCTCGCGCAATTTTCAACTGCTGTTCTTTCCGCTTGGATCTGCGTTATAAACAAGACGTTATGAATCTGCTAGAATGAATTCCCCACTTCCTCGCTCCGGTTCAATATTTGTATGCTATTGTCAAAAACTTTACGGGCTCATGTATCAATGAGAATTAGCGCTCCCAGAAGGAAAATGTGTGGCTCTAAGCTTAGAGTTAAGTACGCCTTCTTTTTGTTGAAATAAAATGTTTTTTGTTGTGTTAAAAACATTTTTTCGGCTCACTGCTGTCCTGTTTTTCAGCCCTTTTGAATATCTTCTTCAACTTTGATTTTGTTTCCTAACATTCCTTCTTAACTGTTTCTATTCACGCGGGATCCTACACGGGGACACGCCTTGTGCATAGATTCCGCGTTCCCTCAACTCCAAACTAAATGGTGCCTTCATCCTTCATCTCTTTTAACATCTTTGTTGTTGTAAAGGAGGCTAAAACTAATTTATTTTTAATCAATTACGGGCTTGTTGAATTATAAATCTAAGTGCTGCAAAATTTTTCATGAATGTGAATCTCGGTTACTGTCGAAAAAATATGCGCTGCTTCATCACGTTCGGAGATGTTTGATCTGTCTTCCGCTAAATTTAGACCTACGCCGTGATGGAGGATGCTTGTGAAGTGATCGTTTTGATATCCATCGGAGCAGCATCCTAAATATCTGATTTTATCTGGTTATAGATGAAAATTTTACATCTAAATATCTGGTTGTAGTTTTTGGCAGTTTTGATTCGTCCTTGCTCATGGCCCTGAGCGTTGTGTGTTGTGCGCTCGTAATGTGATGCGTTTTTCTATTGTTTAAAGACATCCGAACTTATTTGAAGTATGCAAGATGTGGGGATATTGCATTTGATTCGGTTAGCTCCTTGTCAATTAGCTTGTAGAAAACATTACTTCTAGGATGGGAGTACAGTATATTTGTCTCAGTTCTTTGTCAGTTAGCTTGTGGAGCTATTGTGCTTTATAAGTCAACTCTTAATTTTAATAGGTATTTCGAATAAAACTGTTTAGCAAGATGTCATTCACAGAAAGTTCACGAGAGCTTCATTCTGGCTGGCCTCGGTTTTACTTGTTTTACTTGCATTTTTTTTTCAACCATCTTCTGCGTTTCTTTTTTCGATTTAGACTAATGTGAAATTTTTTAATAGCCTCGAAATGTCCACTAGAACTCTTGTTTCATTTTTTAATGCCGCTTCCTCCGTCGAGTATGTGCTCGTAGCTCTTGCGACGATTCCTATTCCATTCCCATCTAGAGTACGGCTTGCGACGATTCCCATTCCACTCCTATCTAGAGTAGCGCTGGTGAACCAACACTGGCACTGGTATCCTGCATACACGAGCTCCCTTCCCTTGAAAGGCTCGTTGTTGCGAGTAAATATCCTGAACGCGTGAGGAGGGAGCTGTGCGTTTGTTGACCTCTCTCGACGCACGCTACTTGTGTGTATTATTTTCTGCTACTTCGCTTCCACAAAATTCTCGTCTTTTTTCTTCGAGAGCTGCCGCCTCTGTGCTAGAGGTGCGAATTGCAAAGTGCTCCCAATGTCGTTTTCAAGCAATGAGAAATTATTTCCGAGCTTCAAAAGAAGGTAGGCCTTCTTTTTGTTGAAGTAAAGTTTTTTTTGTTAAGGACCCCCTTTTATTGGTTAACTTGTTGTTTCTATGCCCCTTCTGCATAGATTCCGCGTTTCCTTATTTCCGTGCTAAATGGTGTCTTCCTCCTTTCTCTCATCGAAAAGCTCTCATTTTAGAGGTTAGGGAGGCTTAAACTAACGTCTAATCTAATGAGAAATAATTGATTTCTTGTTGTTGCTCTTCCGAATTGTGCTGGACTGTAGCCATGACAGTTAAGTTGCTCCCTGAGGTCGACCGATTGGAATATAAAATAGCATTTTCGGTTTGAAAACATTGTTTCCCTAATTCCAATATTTTATTGCATTTCTAGTCATTAAACCCCCTTGAGGCATACCACTATTGTTTCTGGGATTAACGCTCTAAAAAGGGAAAATGTGAGGTCCTTTGCTGGAGGTTTGGATGGCCGTTTTTTTTATTAAACCGAACAGTTTTTACGAACTGCCATTTGCGTCCTGTTCTCTGTTGTCCTTCTTTCCAGGCCCATTACATTCTCCAACTTTCATCTTGTTTCATTATATTCTTTCAATCTTGCTATCTTGCTTCTATGCGAAAAGTGTAGAGAGGACTCACTCGCTAAGATTCCTCGCTCTCTTAATTCTATAGTAAATGGTACCTTCCTCCTTCCTCTCCGTGACCTACGGTGAACCTTTGTTGTGATTAGGGTGGCTTAAACGGACTTGAAAATCTAACCTCGAGTCATTAAAGTCACGTAGGTTCAAGGCAGGTTTTGGCTAATTTTACTTCTTCGCTGTTTGTCAGCTTATCTGTTTCTTTGGCGCCGGCCGACTGTTGAACCAAATGCTATAGCTTTGTGTGACCTGAGACTTGGACGTTAAATACTCGTGATTCTACATTGGTCCCACTCTTATTCGATATCGGTTAAATAATAGGTCTTCAAATTCATTTTCTTTGGACTTCGATGTAATAGGTGAGAGTGGCCTGCATAGAAATACAAAGTGGATATATATAAGTGGTTTGCCATTCACAAATTTGAATTTTATAAAAAAGCACCATGATTCATATCTTTGATGAGATCATTATTTTATTTAGGAGTCGATGATTAAAAATGTTTGGAACGTTCCAAATAATTTTATTCATTGATTTTCCTAAATTAAATAATCATCTCATTAAAGACGTGTATCTTGACACTTTTATTTATAGCTCAAATAACGAAATGTAGCAACGGCCAAATATATATAACTTGTCAGTACGGCCTCACCACACTTATACGTGGAGACTTCAACGTTGAGTGTTGCAGAACGCCTTACTGTGGACCGTACTCGGAGTACTTAACGCGTTCACCGTGGTAGTTACCGGTTGGTTTCGTTAGGTTGTGAGTTGCAGAATTGGGAAATCGACTTTACTGATCGAATATAGTTTTATCCTTCTTATGAAAGATGGAGATATACTTGCACGATAACATTTCACCCCGTACGATAAGTTATTTCTTAAAGAGGTCGTGATACAGATTAAATGCCATTCATTTATACCGGTACGTGAATGAGTTGGCACGTATTGCGCGGGGAACGCGCTAAAATTTAGTTAGCGACCACAGTCGTGTTCTTTTCATTACTTACGTGGTGTTGGTGTCCGTCATTCAGCGCTTCTCGATTTCAAAGATTTTATATCGCATTCATTTATCATGAGACTTTGTTCGGTGTTGTATTTGAGTGGCGGATTTTAGGGTGAAGAAAACTTCTCTTTTCATTCCTCTTTTCTCTTGAAAGTTACTGATGAGCTCCTTGTTTGACACGAGTGTGTCTGTGTATTCATTTCCGGAACTTTCTGTTGCGCCCACGGGCTTTTTTGGACATGGCTTGAAATTTTCTATGAACAATCTTCATAGTGCTTCTTTAATTTCATTTGAAATATTTTCTTTTATAGGCTGTATCAACCAAATCCACACGGCAATGAATTGTACTTCCATGTCGACAGCACTCGTTCCTCGGGTCTTGAATGAACTCATTTTTGTCAAATTGCATTGTTGCATGAAGTGTTCGAAGCTGTTCTTTTGACACGCGAGCTACTTTCTGGGTACTAGTAGTTATTTGACGTACGTTGTGTTGGTATCATGCGATGTTCGTGTTATGGCAAAACTTGTAGAAGTTCGACAAAACTTGAATTGAAGAAGTTCCACCAAACCTGATGAAGTTCGACAAAACTACTAGAAGTTCTACAAAACTTTGAGAAGTTCTACAAAACTTTGAAAAGTTCTACAAAACTTTGAAAAGTTCTACAAAACTTGAAGAAGTTCTACAAAACTTGAAGAAGTTCGACAAAACATGAAGAAGTTCGACAAAACATGAAGAAGTTCGACAAAACTTGAATTGAAGAAGTTCGACCAAACCTGATAAAATTCGACAAAACTTCTAGAAGTTCTATAAAACTTTGAGAAGTTCTACAAAACTTTGAGAAGTTCTACAAAACTTGAAGAAGTTCGACAAAACTTGAAGAAGTTCGACAAAGCATGAAGAAGTTCGGCAAAACTTCTAAAAGTTCAACGAAACTTGGAGAAGTTCTACAAAACTTGGAGAAGTTCTATAAAACTTGGAGAAGTTCTATAAAACTTGGAGAAGTTCTATAAAACTTGGAGAAGTTCTATAAAACTTGGAGAAGTTCTATAAAACTTGGAGAAGTTCTATGAAACTTGGAGAAGTTCTATAAAACTTGGAGAAGTTCTATAAAACTTGGAGAAGTTCTATGAAACTTGGAGAAGTTCTATAAAACTTGGAGAAGTTCTACAAAACTTGGAGAAGTTCTACAAAACTTGGAGAAGTTCTATAAAACTTGGAGAAGTTCTATAAAACTTGGAGAAGTTCTATAAAACTTGGAGAAGTTCTATAAAACTTGGAGAAGTTCTATAAAACTTGGAGAAGTTCTATAAAACTTGGAGAAGTTCTATAAAACTTGGAGAAGTTCTATAAAACTTGGAGAAGTTCTATAAAACTTGGAGAAGTTCTATAAAACTTGGAGAAGTTCTATAAAACTTGGAGAAGTTCTATAAAACTTGGAGAAGTTCTATAAAACTTGGAGAAGTTCTATAAAACTTGGAGAAGTTCTATAAAACTTGGAGAAGTTCTATAAAACTTGGAGAAGTTCTATGAAACTTGGAGAAGTTCTATGAAACTTGGAGAAGTTCTATAAAACTTGGAGAAGTTCTATAAAACTTGGAGAAGTTCTACAAAACTTGGAGAAGTTCTATAAAACTTGGAGAAGTTCTATAAAACTTGGAGAAGTTCTATAAAACTTGGAGAAGTTCTATAAAACTTGGAGAAGTTCTATAAAACTTGGAGAAGTTCTATAAAACTTGGAGAAGTTCTATAAAACTTGGAGAAGTTCTATAAAACTTGGAGAAGTTCTATAAAACTTGGAGAAGTTCTATAAAACTTGGAGAAGTTCTATAAAACTTGGAGAAGTTCTATAAAACTTGGAGAAGTTCTATAAAACTTGGAGAAGTTCTATAAAACTTGGAGAAGTTCTATAAAACTTGGAGAAGTTCTATAAAACTTGGAGAAGTTCTATAAAACTTGGAGAAGTTCTATAAAACTTGGAGAAGTTCTATAAAACTTGGAGAAGTTCTATAAAACTTGGAGAAGTTCTATAAAACTTGGAGAAGTTCTATAAAACTTGGAGAAGTTGACCGTGGACAAATGCGAGTAGGTGGGTGCGCAGGAGAAGGAAGGAAGGCCTGCAGCGGCCGGGGGCGCCACAATAGCGGAGCTCCCGGGATAATGAGGACCTGCCGAGGCCGTCGCCCCCAACAGGTGGCGTCCTAGGGCCTTCCTTCCCCCCATTCCTTCCCCCACTCCCCCGACACACACCCTCCTACTCGCACTCTTCCTTCACTAACTCTTGTTTTCGTTTTTCTTCTTCCTTGTCACGCCAGCTCCGCCCCTCTTGTTCGTAGCACTGCAGCTACCGTCGCCGCTATGCCGCTCAGATTTGTTTTCTCCGTTGCTTCAAGTTTAACACGTTGACTGCGATGGGTTAGCTGATAATCAATATTCAACTCGAATTTATATTCACAAATTGTTAGCAGTTTTATAAAAACCAAACATTGAGTGGGTCCATTAAATACCAGGAATTTTAAAAGATTGTTGAAACATTTTCAAACAACCCTGCGATGGGTCGTATCGTGAGCACCGTTTTAAAATTGTGGGGAAACATCTCAAGAAATACGCATGTAAGTCTCGCTCTACCTTTTTTTGCGCGAGTCAGTTGCATACTCGTGCTAGTTCCTCGCTGTGTTGAGAAGTTTAGTTATGACTACCACGCACACCAGTGTTTAAAAATTCTCCTGTATGCTATTGTGCGGGGCGTGAGAGCGTTCTTGGTATATAAAGCACAACTACTGTTCTCTTTAAGTCAGTGACTAATTTTTTCTGTCAATTCTTGAACGCTGAGTTGAAATAGAACTGCAACTTGAACTTCCTTCTAATTAGTGATTTGGAGAAGACATTGTCGAATTTTTTTACTTTATTATACATACGACAGTTCGACAACCTGGAAGAACATTAAAATTTGAAAATGCGCTGCAGCTTATGACGATCAAAGCAAAGAGTCAGAATCTCTGCAATCTTCTGCATCAGCTTGCAGGTCTACGTGATGATCTTTGCTGGATTACGATCACTTTTTCTTCGACAAAGATGCGAGTACGTAAGAAAGTCACTGAAACCTTATATATAATTAATAAATTAGCCATTTTAATTCGATTATATTTAACACAAGGACGTTTTCAGCTTGTGTATTCCGTAGATTAAATTTAAGCAAGGTACCTTTCTGTTGTGCAAGAGTGATTCTTTGTTGAAGAAAGTAGTTTTTTTGTGGTTGATATTATATGCCTCAATGTTAGTGAAACTGATTCTGCTCTGCTGATGGGCAGAAGCAAGCAGTAGTACTATTGCTTGTTTGAAAAAATAAACGGCATTTCCATACTCTGTTTAATTTACTTGTGAGTTGTGGAGGTGTCATGTTTTCATCAGTGACTGCGCCGAAGCTCGGGCGAATTACTGATCGCGCTGTGAAGTATAGAAAATTGTTGCCTGAGCGCTTATATGAAAGAAATATAGAAGTAATTACCTGGGCACACTAATATAAAAGAAATATGGAGAATGTTTGCCTGAGCACACTAATATGAAAGAAATATAGATGATAGGTTCGTGAGCACACCTAAATAAAAAACAGTACACTCGAAGCGAGTGAAGTAGAGAGGTTGCACACTCGGTCAGTGTACTCCAGATCTGGTGTCATCTGCCCTGCTGCGGTTATTTTATGGCCCCGGGCACATTGCATCACTCCGCTCCGCTCCCGGAAACCTCTCGTAGAGAGCCTACCTTCTTGCGATTTTTTGCCCGCCTTGCTCCGGGTAACGTTCTCGGATATTTTATGTATCGGTGATACGTATTCTACATCAGCGCTAATCTTCAAGGGATATTCAAGAATTTGTCTTGGGGCTAGGTTTTCCTAGTAATTTGAAGAATATTAACTTGCGGTAACTCGTTCTTCTACTTAAAGTGGTGCAATTTATTGGCTGTTCATTTTGAAATTATGATCATGAGTGTTGTTCCTCTGGTCGTTAGTTCCCAGTGTGCAGAGAGAAAAAACTTCTACCAATGAGTATAAAATTTTGAAGGCTTCTAGGTAATGTCATGAATATTTAAGCAGTTTTTCGATTATTTAACTCGCACTATGAAGTGTTGGAAAAGTGACTGCTTGAAATTTGCTTCTGTCTGGTAGAAGGGATAGGTCCGTTTTTTCGTACAGTGTATCTCGGAGCTTAACACTGTTCGAAGTTTGGGCTGCAATACGAGTTTTACTTTGGAAGGCACAGTCTACTCATAGTGTCTGTTTCCCTTCAATAAACCCCGGGCATTGAACAATGCTTGGTAGTCCTCGTAGTTACTCTACTTAGATTCTGCTGCGTTAACTTTGAATTAAAATTATAGTTTAATGGATAAAGGAGACCTTTCACTTAAGATGAATAGGGAATCAAGCAGCAAACCTTACTATGTAGTATCACTTTGGGACATAGTTTTAACTTATGGTATCTAGTTAAACCATCAAGTTTTAAGCTCATTTATGAACTTCCTGACACCATTGACATTCGTAAAGCGCGTGCGGTGATCATCAATCCTTGGGCGCAGTTTCATAAATTGATCTGTATTACCCCCTTGGTTGGTGTAGAGCTAATTATTATTCAAACAAGTCACACATTCCTATGGCTAATGCGCAAACAAAGCGTGTACGGAGAGTTGGACGGTATTGACTTCAAGACGGTATCGTAACTTCAAGACGGTATCGTAACTTCAAGACGGTATCGTAACTTCAAGACGGTATCGTAACTTCTAGACGGTATCGTAACTTCTAGACGGTATCGTAACTTCTAGACGGTATCGTAACTTCTAGACGGTATCGTAACTTCAAGACGGTATTGTAACTTCTAGACGGTATTGCAAGTTCAAGAGTCGTCTGGACGCACTAAGTTGTTGTGAGCGTCGAGGTTGCCATGCGAGGCAGGTTCAGTGAACGTTGAAGCGCGTCTTGCTCATGTATGGTCTTGTTTGTGACCGGCGTTTGCTTTCCACAGACTTGCGAATGAGTTTATTACTTCTTACAGTAACTTGCGGAAACCAGAGTGCATGTTGGACTTCGTATCCTTTGTGAGTGAAAAAATTTTGGGTAAACATGTGATGTAAACTTAGTTGACTACTCCGGTGGTCTACCTAAATTCTCCTGCCCATGCGACGAGAATGCCCGGAAGTTCTGGTAACCCTGGATGCACGGTGGGGTCAAAATGACCCAACTGAATTTTAAACTCAATGAACTGTTGGTTCCATCCATATATTACTTTAATAAAAGGGTGATGAATAAAAGGTAAATCACCTTTATTAACAGGTGAAACACTTTTATTAACAGGTGAATCACCTTTAATAACAGGTGATTCCTTTGGCATTTTAATAACGGGTGATTCCTTTGTCACTTTAATAAAAACATTGGGGTCGAATTGAGCCCACGGTGTAAGTTTGTTTGAAATGAAATCGTTCATCCACGGGCTAAGCCACGTAAAAAATGAACTCTCACATTATAGTTATAGTGCGAGGCTGGCATAGTGCTGGCTCTGTCATCTTACTGGAGTGTAAACATCAAAAGTGCAAACTGGATAATACGATGAACGCTCATTAGACATGGAGAGCTTCAAATGACGTCGTTGAACTGGTAAATTAATTTTTTTGGAAAATCAATCTCTACCGCAGTTTCTCTTAACATTTTTGAGATAATAGTGACGATCTCTGTGTTTTCGAGTAGCATCGGGGACCCTAAAGCAGCTTATTTGGAGTATCAAGTTTCTAGTTCACTGGCGACCAACGCCAGGTCTGAAGAGCCTCCTCAGCGAGTCGTCTTCGCTGGGATGAGGTTGGGTTTTTTTCTATGTAGTGATGAGGTTTTACTTGCTTCTTGGTTTTTGTTAAGAAGAGTACTTGTTCCCCTCAAATTCGCCTTGCGTTGAAACATTTCATGTTATTGAGAACAGGCCAGTGTGTTCTGTTGTTAACGTTTGTACGAATGGCTGCGATTTTAAACATCATTCGCGTACAGTGTTGGCATATACTTCTGATGTGATCGGACCCAAATTTTCATCCTAAGTACGCACTGAAATATCCTATTGCAAGAAATGCTTTTAACACTTCGACCGCAATTGGTTGGTTAAACTAAAGTTTAATATTCAACACAAATTTAAAGTCAATTGTAATAAACAATTTTGAAAATAGCAATCATCAACTGGATCATGCTCTCATTTAACTTTAGTTAAGTATTTATTAAAATTTAGTTTCTGCCAACTGGCCGGTCCGCAGCATTATAAAAATCCCATCCGTGGCCACCGGTAACGCACGTTGCAGTTAAAGTGTTGAATATAATCTTCTGGTTTACGACTGTCAATCTTCGTACCTCTATTTGATGGTATATTTCCAATATTGAAACAAGGTCACCCAAGACTTTTGCAGTTCAGTTCGTAAATGGACTGGGGCTCCTGTGTCGCCTCGAGCCGTGTTGTACGTATGCTCTTCCTTCCCTCAGTACTCCGTTGTTGTAGGTAGTTACTTGATGCTATTGATTATAATAATGCCATCCATATCTGTATCTCTTTACTATTTTTGAGTCTCGCCTTTCTTCATTACGATGAAAGGAAGGTATTGACCCTTGCTCTAGATATACAGTATAGATGTAACTTTGCATGCTACACTTAGAATGTACTTAGTTTTTTGATGTCTTGTGAATATAGACCCTAATATTTATTTGATCGATACAGTTCCCTGAGAGCTATCATTGAGCCCTTGGGTCCTAGTTTTTTATCAAGTTTCAGGTTAAATCCCTCTGCTCCAGATGCAACTTCTAGACTATGCCTGGCAGAAAAGAGGTGACTGACTTTAGTATCCTAGTGCATCCCACAGTTTTTGTAAGGTAGTGTGTCTTCTTCCTCATGTTCACTCGGGATACATTTGATAGGCAACATTCCTCATGTTTTGATAGGCGAACCATTTGATAAGCATTGCAAGGTTTGCCTATCTTATGCTATGAGAACTGGTGCCCTCCAGGGGAGATACTGTTAGGTTACCTCTGCTAGAGATAGGCCTTTTGGACCTCTGTCTTTTGTGCACACTTTGCTTCTTTCTGTTAATGTGCCTTTTTCGCTATCTCTTCTTTTTGCCTCTTCCTTCCTAAATTGATATTCTATGCACAGGACATCTTGTGTGGGAACACACCTTGTGCACAGGTTCCTTTTTTAGTACAGTCCAAACCAAATTGTTTTGTTTCTTCGCTCTCTTGAAATTGCCTTTGTTGTAGATAGGGAGACTTGTACTAATTTAATAATAATCTCCTCGTGTAGAAGAGGGTTTGACAAAGTTTCAAAATATTCTCTCAATCTCGTGGTGACCACTCGATTTAAAATGAATAAGATAATGAGTTTGGTTCATGTGATCGTGCTAACATATAGTCCTTATAGATATTATATATATTATAGTCCTCATAGAATTTAGATGATTTACATTAAAAATGGACTGTGAGTGAAGATAGGCGGTATAAATCTATCATGGACGAAATTATATTATTAGAAACTTGAGAAAACGTGGTTAGTCTTTACATAAATAGTGATTATAGATTTATAGTTGTTATCATTGTCCTTGTTTAATTAGTTGTAAAATGTTGAAAAGTTCGATCGTTTCTGCTTTGTGAAAGTCGCTCATTTATGTTCTGGCTATAACTACCTATCAGCATCATAAGATTGCGTATCGGCGCTCTAGGAAAAGAGTGAGTTCCAGTGATCCGCAAATGGACATCTTGAAGTCGCGCAGTCGTCGAGTGTGAGAGACTTTTCTGCCTGCACGAGGTCATCATCGGACTGAAAGACGAGTAGAATAATTGTGCGGTGGTTTCTGCATCGTCTAGTTTTTGCTGGCAGAACTGCTGCCGCTGCTGCCGGTGCTATTGGGCCAGAAGAGGCCGTTGAACCGAGGTCTAGGGTTCTTCCTTGCTCCCCCGTGGCACTATCTGGAAGATGGGTTCTCAACCGTGGGTACCCTTTCTTATGGAGCCCTGCGTCTGGAGATATGCTCCATTTGCTGCACACAACCGTCTCTTTGCTTTTAACTCATGGACTGCGATGGGTTAAACTCAAGTACAATATTCAGCTCAAATTTAAAGTCAAAAGTGGTTAGCAAAATTACAAATACCAAACATTAACTGGGTCCATTGAATGCCATTAATTTAAAAAAGATTGTTAGAATTTTTCAAACGACCCAGCGGTGGGTCGTATCGCAAGCAACGCGTTAAATTGGACATAATAAACTAAAGAGGGTACCTTGTATCGTGAATCATGTCTCGTATAATTCAGAATTTTAACGATTCCGTGCGTTCGTGGAAACTATCGGGAGACATTTATAAGTTATTTGTATGTAATTTTTCATCAGCAAATGTGTTCATTTTAATTGTGAATTTTTTTTTTGCTCTGTAAAATTAAAATTGCGTTAATGTTTCATCTTGATGTGTTTTGAAAATCTCGGCACTAAAGATTGTTTGAATCCATTAAAAAACCTAGCTAGTCTATTTCCATGACTATTTTAATCTGAAGTGTTTTGAGGTTAGGAAGCAGCCTATGTTGAGCATTGAAAGTTTTACGGTCTGCCCCTCAGCATCGGTGGTCTGAAGAGGACTGTTTTATATCGTACCTAGGATAAGTGACGCTCCTACTCGAAAGTAAATGTTTGATTCGCCATCTTTGTGTACTTCGAGGAGAGAAAATACTGCATGTTCATTGCGTGTGTCCTCGTCATCGTAGCGTCAGGAGGAGTCCACGATAAAAGCCTTAAGTAGCCACACTTAGTTCAAAAGGCTCGTAAGTTCATTTTAATTATATAGCCTTAATTTTTTCTGTTTCGGCTTCCGTTTCCGAGGAAGATGCCGGCGTTCAGTGCAACGAGCTTTCTGTACGCAACGTTGCTTTTTCAATGTACTTCATTCTCCCATTTTTCTTCTCATTGAAGTATGTCCTATCTCTACCAAATAAAATGGAATTATTTTCTGTTTATATCTAGATTATAAAGAGTAAAACTTAATAGATATTTGTTTTCCTTCTCTATTTTTTCTCCGAGCTGCATAAGATTTCTTCTATCAGGACAAAAACCGAGATATGACTCAGCCGGACCAAGCAAGAATTTTATAAAGTGTAAGTTCAAGTTCACTCTAATGTGGTGCTTCTATAGGTTTATCTGTGGTATGAGAAATGTTCAAATGAACAGCTGTAGGCAGTGCTGTTACAACGATCGATATGCCAGTTTTATCAATTGATTTCCCCCCGTTAGTGAATTACAACTTTTATTCAACGTAACATTAACGATGAAAGGTGTTACGACTAGGCTCTTAATTTTTTCCTCTAGGGCAGTAGTATCTGGTCCATATCTTCCACTAATATGAATAAAGGTTATGACGAGCGCGGGTCCCTTTCTACGTTCATCTTACAATTTTTGGATGGGGTCTAAATCTGGAGATTGTGAAGCCCATACCATTAGGTCAAGGCCCCCGTGAACTCCTTTCGGACTGAATCAACTGCATAGATGCCATGACGTTGCTTTACTAAAAATTGCAGTATCTTCCGGAGAGTAAAACATTATCTTCACTGAACTGTGGAATTTGCTGTTAACTCCCTCCATATTATCGTGAGACTTCGTTTCGTTAGTACAATGACCTGCAGCGTCGCGACAAGGGAAAACATTCCGAAATAATTGATGAGTAAGGAAGCCAAGCAACCGAATATATAGAAGTTATTTTGACACTAAAAGTATTTTGAGTGATTCCTGTTATTGAGTGAAATATTAATGATAGTAATGACTCAAAGAAAGATCTTCGTACAAGTTTTTAGATGGATGCCTTAACATGTTTTGAGATGATGGTGGCCATTTACAGCATTCGAGTATTCGATTACATAAAAAAACCATAGATGAGGCGATATGATATAATGTATTCACTAGTTACCCGCTGTAAAAAGTGTAAAAACATTTTACGAGGGAAAGTATTTTCTGTAAAATGATCGTATAGAGCAAAGTATTTGACAGAGTCCTGGAAATGACGTAGGATGAGTGTCTTTGACCTATCTTCAGTGCCCACGCTTTCGATCATGCACCAAGTCTGCTGCGTCATAGCTTTTTTGTTTTGAGGCCTGTAATGGTCGACTCCTGTGACCCACTGAACAAATACCTTCAATGACACATGGCAATTAAGACTTGAGGGAGGACGCTGCATGAATACATCACAAGGAGGTGGATCGAGGAATACCTGCGTGACCTATCTGGGTGGTCCGAGGTCGTTGCTCTCCAGAGGCCGGACTTTCAGACAATCTTTGTCGTTATACCGATACTAGATGGCGAAAGTTCGTTTGGCTACGTCGGTGTTTTTGGTCTGTGTTTTTCATTGCTAAAATTATCAAATTTAACTTTTTTCATAATGGCTTTTGAGCTTCTCGCTCGGTTGCGAGATGCTTGCAAATCCAAAAGCTCTCACTTTGGAAAGTTTTGGCGTGAAAATGTGGCACGTAATGAAGCCAAGTTAACAAAAGCACGTTTGCTGGCAGCTGTTCCGCTACAAGAACGTTAACTATTGGAAAATGGGGCCTTAGGTCCGACGTGGGTGCATCGGCCGCTGGTGCCCCACCGCCCTCAGCTATGCCGCTCTGCTGCGCCGTGTCGGGGCTTGCGTAGCAGGATGCATTTGCTGCTGTCTTCTGTCGTGTTAAATGGTGCCTTCCTCTCTTTAGAACGTCGTGTAGTGCTAATTTTGTACACTGTACTGGGATGCATTTGCATCTGTTTTCTGTCGTGTTGACCCCTCAGGAGGATACAACTGTTGTATCTATGGGAATTAGCGCTCCCACGGGGACAATGTGAGGGCCCGAGCTAAAGGTTAGGTGGGCTTTCTTTTTGTTAAAATAATATAGGGTTTTGTTTTGTTACGGACCATGTTTTTTCGGTTTGCTGCTGTCCTGTTTTTCAGCACCTACTACTTTCTTCTTCAACTTTGATCTTGTTTCATGAACTTCTTTCTCATCTTACTGTTTCTATGCCCTTTCTGCGTAGATTCCGCGTTTCCTTAACTCCATACTAAATGGTGCCTTCTTCCTCTCTTTGGATAGCCTTTGTTGCGGATAGGGAGGCTTAAACTAACTAATAATCTAGTCTAATCTTCTGTCGTGTTGAAGGTGCCGTCCTCTCTTTGGAACGTCGTGTGGTGCTGATTTGGTACACTATACTGGGATGCATTTGCATCAGTTTTCTGCCGTTAAATGGTGCCTTCCTCCTGCCTCACTTTGGAACGCTTTTTTTTAGCGGTTGCGGGGGCCTAAACTAACATCTAATCTAATCTCTCTGTCGTGTGGTGCTGATTTTTATACTACTGCTATTCCCATCACGTTGCGTATCTTGTTTACCATTAGATTACTTTCAGATCCCAACTTGTAATGTTACACCGCTTTTAAATATTCTATTTATCTGCAAAAATGTTTTTATCGGGTGACTAACGAATTTTATGTTCGTATTTTGTAATTCGATAAATCGCTCTTTGGGAAGAACAACGTCATAACTCGAAAGTGACCATTCCAAACTGTTAAATTCGTCTACGTATTTTGGTAGAACCGTTATAACTGTGCCTTCAAAATTAACCGAGAAGAAGGATTACCTTTTTCGATCTAAACTAATTCCGTAAAGCCATTTGCAAAGTTTAAAATCACTTCTCTGAAAAATCAAGAATTTCGACTTGTGACGTTGTTCTTTCCAGTGAGCGATATTTGTTCGTTTACACTGTGTACGGCTCTTCATTGTACATTTAATTTTTTCTAGTATTGAAAATTCTCACCGCTGCATTTGAATGAGGTGTGGCTTTAAATCCTTTTTTTTCTTTTTGTGGGTTCTTGAAAATGTTTTACGGGTGCGTTTCGCGCCATATGTTCACTCGTAATCTTAATCCATTCGAGTCTGTAGAGATATCAATTTCCTTTTTCTTTCTCATGCATGCGTACAGCAGCAGCAACAGCAATCAACCAGCTATTTTACAGCTTGCATTAAAAAAAAACACTATTAAATTGGTTTCGCTGTTAAAATACAACAGTTGAATCATTCACGTTAAAGCGTTTTACGCTGTTCTCATTTATATTTTATGTATTTAATTCTTTCTCGAAAATGTTAAAAAGTAGATTCATGTGGTGTGTTACTCGTTCTTTTATGTCTTGTCTAATGTTAGCCTTCCTTTTGAACTTGTTTTATTACTTCTGCGTGTTGTTTTCGTTGTTTTGATGTTAGCTCATCTCAACGGTAGACTTAATTCGAAAGAAGAGCCATTCATCATTTCCTGTCAACCCAAAGGTGCAATCCACTCTTGAGATAAAGTAATCGTTTTTTACTTAGTTAGTTAATCTTCACCACCTATTGTTGTGATATTGCCTATTTCTTCGTCAGTCATTTTTGTTAAAATCTTTGAATAATGAATCGATTTATAACTCACAATTTTATCTTGCAAAACGCTTGTGTGTTGATGACAACATCTGCACCTTTCTTTTAAAAAGGGCTACAGTATCGCATTTAATCGACGAAAAACGAATAAATATAACTCTACAGCTGTGGCCCTGAGACAAAGTGCGGAACAGCTATGGCGGCAACAGATGTCGATAGAATTACCATGCAGTCCTGTCCGTGTATTCCGGTTCTGAGAATTGTGATCTTTTACTCATTGAACTTTGGGAAAATATTTACGTCGGTAATCTAAATGCGTTTTGAGTTGAGTTCTTTTATACCGTGTCAAGACCTGCATGATACCGTGCTGGCTATTATAGATGAGTATGCAAATGTTTTAGGTGGAGTCGAAATCGAATTAAATATGGCGTTCCCTCAGGAGGAAATAACTACTGTCTCTAGAATTTAGCGCTCTCAGGGGGAATATGGAAGGTTCGAGTCGAAAAACTGGTAGGCCTTCTTTTTGTGGAAATAAAAGTTTTTGTTTTGATACAGACAATTTTTTTCGGTTTACTGCTGTCCTGTTGTTCAGCACCTACTACTTTCTTCTTCGACATTTATCTTGTTTCGTAAACTTCTTTCTGAATTTATTGTTTCTTTGCACCTTCTGCATAGATTTTGCGTTTCCTTAACTCCATGCTAAATTATGCCTTTCTCCTTCCTCTCTTTGTAACTCCTTGTTGCTGTTGGGGAGGCTCGAACTAACATCTAATCCAAAATATGGAAATACGAAGGAACCGAGTGGCCCGTTCTCGGGTTGCTGCCAAAGTTCTGTGCCGTCAGACACCAGCCATTCACTGGCCCTGGAGTATGAGTAGCGGAGAAATATTAATATTTACAGTCATAAATGTTCACGTATAAATATCATCACACCCATTTTAGCGTAACGAAGTGGCGGCTGTTTCATAGATGTACTACACCATGCATGATTCGAGTGTTTTCGGATTAAGAGTAATGTTCGATTCGTTACGTGTGTTTTCTTTCATGCATTGTTGTTGCTACTTGATGGCAAGGTGCAACCAATAGTATTGTCAGTATATGAACGACAACTAATTCTCATTTGCAGTACTTATAAGTTTCTACATGATGAGTTTACCTTTTTAAAAGAATATTTCCGTAAGAATGGTTTTTCAACTCGACTCATAGAGTCTCATATTGGTAAATTTTTGGAAAAAAAGTTCAACCAACTGCCTTGTCTGGAATCAATCTGTGAGGACATTCGTTTTGTTTCGTTTCCGTATTTTGGACCTCAGTCGGAGGAAATGAAGAAAGAAATTTTAGATTTGTTTGTCAAATACTTTCCGGGAATAAACTTTAAGGTGGTTTTAGTTAATACTTTCAAAATAGGCTCATTTTTTCGTTTCAAAGACATTCTTCCTACCGCGATGCAGGCCTCCCTAATTTACAAATTTTGTTGTGCACGATGTGCATCTGAGTACGTCGGCTTGACGTCACGCACTCTAGGCTGTAGGGTGGCCGAGCATCGAGGTAGGAGTTACCGCACAGGAAATATTTTATCTAGTCCTCCGCATTCAGCTATTAGGGATCATTCAGAGCATTGTGATAGCCCATTTGACATCACTAATTTTAAAATTCTCACTAGATCAAAATTTTCCTCCGATTGAAGAATTTTAGAGTCTCTATTCATTTTAAAAAATAGGCCAATTTTAAACAACCAACTTAGTTCTTTTCTATTGTCAATAGTTAACAGGTAGTTTTTAAGGTTGGTGTTTTTGTTTGTTTGTTTGTTTATTCAATTCATGAACTTTCTAATTCATTTCATGTTTTTCAGGTAAATTTGTTTTTGTTTTTGCTGAAGATGAGCGAATGCTCGAAACGTTCAATTTTATTGTTTTGCTTGCAGTTTTTAATTCGAGTAAATGTTTTATACGGCGTTTTTGGTTCTCTCTTTTTTACTTAAAATCAGGAAACCTCCCGGTAACTTTTTAGAAAATATTAGCGGTGCCACTATAAGAAGCATTTGGTTAATTGTGTAGTTGAGTGTCATTTCAGTGTGATGTCAGTGAGCATTCTGCTGCATGGACCCCTCAATTTTTTGAAATACTAAATGCAAGCTAAATGAAGGCGCGGTCCAGTCATGTTTGCTAATTTCAACCTTGCTTACTACAATTGACTTAAAATTTGCGTTGAATTTCGAACTTGAGTTTTACCTGGCGCAGTCCAAGTGTTGAGTATTATTGCTGTGCTGGGATGGAAGCGATGCTGCTGCTGCCGGACGGGATTTGCGCTGGCAGATGGCGGTGCTCTCATGCTCTCCCCTCCCTTCTTGTCTCTTGCTGAGCCCTCGCCGAGCTTTTACCTTTGGCTCCTAACGGTTCTTCTCAAGTCATCCAATATCACTGTATTAATATTTTCCCCTGTATTTATCTCTGATTTAAATCGTCAGGTAAATTAATGCTGACAGTTTTATCAATTTCAGTTTTTCTCTCTTTTGCTTTACTTATTTTTTTAGCTTATGCGACAAAGTAGCCGTAAATGTTTATATTCCAAGCGACAGGTAAATGAGCGTTTGCTTGGTTTTATATTAATGAATTGTATGTTATATTCAATTTAAATTTCTTCACCACAAAAGTGAATGCTTTTCTTCTCAGGATCGATTTGCGTTGACAATATTTCAATATTGAATGCAATAGAACGCTTCCAAGTATTGAATCTTATTCTCAGAAGATGTGAAAGTCTCTGTGGTTTCAGTCTCTTCCCTATTAAGCTCTGTAAGCTCGGTTAAGGTTTTTTGTCAAAGTGAAGCATGGTAAAATACAGACGGCATCCTCTCGATTTGTTTGCATTTTTTTTATCATTTATAACCAATGACAATGCAAACAACACTTGGCTTGATAGCACAAATTAAAAAAAAAGCGTCTTTCAAACCACGTAATTTGTTTCAATTTTTTCCAATCTAGACAAAACTATTTACTATATATAGCAGTGGTCAATAATACATCTGACCAGAAAATTCCATTGAAAATAAAGAAAAATGAACTTATACCTTACTATTCTTTGAGAAAAGACTAATAAACATATTACTTACTATTATTTGAAAATAAGGAATAGAAAACTTATAGCTGACTACATCATGTGTTTCAATAGGCTAAACTTTCTCTGTGGAAATCATTTGCGAGGGGAAAAAAACGCGCAAGATATTCGGCTTGGCGATGTAAATAACTAGGAACATCATTGAAACGGTTCTAGTGCTGTTTACTAGTAATTTTTGTTCAACTATTCCTCAGTAATCATTGACAGCCATGTATTCTATTTTCTGTCTTTACCAAAGCTAATTTTGATGTCAAGTCCAACAATTTACGTTTGTTGTCGACTTACTTCTGATTCAGATAGTTATTCTTTATCTGCACTTGTTCGAGGTATTTATTTAATCGTTTTAGCCTTATTTATCCGTCTGCCAACTAAGGACTGCAATGAAGATATTGACTCGTCACCTAAGACAAAATTTCAATTTACAGACAAATCGATTAAATTATTTCAGTTTGCCATCTTCATTACCATTTTCTACTAGAGGTATCGAAAGAAAATCTTTGATTCTTCGTGGACTATCACAAAATTGACTGTGGTGCTGCCGCCACGAAGTGTTGCCGTGAGCGGTAACACTTGCCATACCGTGAGCGGTAACACTAGCGGTATGGCAAGTTTAGAGACGCGTGCCTAACTTAGTGACAGCGTAAGTTTACTTTGCAATATTACATTTTGAATAAATGTGAATGGCTTTGTGGACAGCTTTGGTTCGTGACTGACTTGAACACAAATATTATTCCGTGACAGTACATCATCGCATCAATTTCTTACACGATGCCTTTTTTCGTCGTCCGTTAGAATATATTTAGTAATCAAGTGCAAATTTAACATATGTCTCTTGAGCCACTTCATGTAAATCGTGATATTCTCAAGACGATATTTTACCTACTTCTATCGGCTGTGAAAGCATATGTGTGAAAAAAAAATATCCTGTCACGATAACTGAGAATTCACACAATGCTCAAATGAAATTACGGTAACAGAAATACCTGCTTTTCATCCCCTTCCTCAGGAAGATACAGCTATTGTATCTATGAGATTAACGCTCTCGGTGTGGTCACGAGCTGAAGGTTTGTTAGGTTGTGTTGGAATAGACTGATTTTATTAATATAGGCCCTCTTTTTTTTCTCAGTTTACTGCTTGCATTTTTACAGCACCTAAAACTTTATTTTTCAGTTTTTGTTTCATAAACTTTTTCCAGTGTTGCTGTTTGTTAGCACAAGAGATCTTGTGTGAGAACACACCTTGTGTATAGATTCCCCGTTCCCTTACCTCCCTACTAAATGGTATTTTCCTCTTTCCTCTTTTTGGAACACCTTTGTTGTGGTTAGGGATGCTTAGACCAATTGGGATAGGCACGTTCTTAAAAAATTTCTCGTGAGAAAACGTCTTTGCAAATTTCGGAATACAAGCGTTGTTGTGTTGCAACTTGTGTCTAAACCGGCTTGACCGGGGGTAACCGTCATTGCGTCCTGGTGTGAGTTATAAGTCATTTGGAAAACCAATGTACAAGATGATATGTATTAGGCTTGGTTGATTGGAATAAAGCGGCCATTCTCAACCTTTCCTCTGTCATTGATTCCCCTCGGCTTCATGTATTTTTCCATTTACCCCCTACTCCCATTCAAGACACACTCACACTTTCTTTGCATTTTCTCTCATTTTACAAAATTGAATTTAATTACGTTATTTTTTAAAGTATTAGGTACTTCAATTATTCACCGCCGACTAGATAATTTTTTATCCCCAAGGGTGTAAATTCACCCCTGGTTGCGAACCTCAGGAATAAAGCATCCTTCATTGATCGCTCTCTTCGCCACGACCTGACGACGCGACGCTGTGGGTGCAATGAACCCGGTGCGCTCTTCTGATGAATCCTTTTTTAGATCGTCGTGTTATATTTGTGCTGTTGAAAGATAAGTTTTGATCTTTATTTGATATTTCGGTGAGTGACGTTGAAAAGTCAAATATGATCTTAATTTAATTTTTCGATCAGTAACGAAAATCAAATCAGTAATGAAAATCAAAACTGATATTACAACTTATCAGTTTTGATTTTCATTTGATTTTTCGATCGGTGACGTTGAAAGGTAAGTTTTTGTTAATTCGCCCAATTACTGTCCCTGTCTTCTGGTTCGGCCCATTTTTACTTTTTATTCGTGCAATGCACTCCAAATCTTGTGTAAGCACTCTTATTAAGAGCTAGATCATTTCCTCCAAACTCAACTTTTCCTGTATTGTTTTTTTAGCTGCTATCCCGTTTTCGTCGTACAGCAATAAAGTCTTACATCACATCTGTGCTTTATACTTCAAGCATTCGCGTAAAGCTCAATTTTGGCATAATAATAACTCATTTCTCGGTGACGCCTTGAACTTTTTTGGTCAACAACTCATTTTTAACTTGTTGATTTGACGTTTTCTTTTTCTTCCTCGAGACGAGACGGAATTAATTTATTCTTTATGCTTGAATAGAGATAGTGGGTGTCTCTATATTTTGTTTACGGTTTTCATAATATCGTGGGCGTTTGTAAAGAATTCTCTGTAATGCTTGAAGCTATTTTTTCTCTTTGTATATGAATTTATTCTTTAACTCGACTGTTGCGACTTTCACATTCTACCAAGTAGTAATTTTTAAAATGACTTCAATTCATTTTTACATCGAGAATAACTTACTCGGCTCTGAAGTGAGGCAACTTCTGAACCCTTGTTGAGGTTCCGTTGCTACACACTGTCGCTGATAGTATGTCTCAGTAAATGTGTGTTATAATTCAACAGGTAGCAAAATCTAATTAAACTTTAGTTACTTCCATTTTACTCTCTGCCAGTTTTTATGGTATTTTCTACAGCGTTAAACGTAAATTGTTAGTGCGTACGCCAGGAATGTGTTGATAGTTAGTGCGTTCGTTCGTACTCGTCATTGTTCCGTGTTGCTGCTCTTTAAGTCGTTGACCTTCATAGTATCGCGCGTCTGGCAGGCGCTGACGCTGTGCTCCGCCCCGTTCTGCTATAATCTCCTGCTCACAGCTGACAACCCGCGCTCACCTACAGTACAGTTTTCTGTTCGATCACTTATTTTAACGTTGGTCAATAACCTACCCTCTTACTCAAATCGAATAACTTTACTTCTTCTGTTATATATTACGTTGGTTAATGTTATAATTACCACCCTACTATTCGATCCTTCATTTTAACGTTGTTCAATAACCTACCCTCGTACTCAAATCGAATAACTTGCTTTACTTCTTCGGTTTTATGTTGTGTTGGTTATTGTTGTAGTTACCACCCTAACGATATATATGTATTACCTTGTACGTCTGAGTGATTTGTGAAAAATAGTTCTCTCGAATTGTAAGACCTTCATCTTTCTGCTACTGAAGCGTTATGACTTATGATTGATGTCTTATTATGACTTGTGTCTTCAGTTGTATTGGCTAGCGACAAGTATGTCGCGGTTGTTCATCAATGAAGATTCAACACGGTTCATGTTCATGAAAGAATATTCTGTCTGCCATGATATTTCATATGGAAATAAGTTAAGCTACTCTTGAAAAGCATTATTAGGAACTGAAATTATTTCTTGAAATACCTTCCTCAGGGAGAGACAATTTTTTTAGTCATTGGTCATTTTTACTGCTGTCCTGTTTTTCAGCCCCTACTTCTTTCTTCTTCAAATTTTTATCTTGTTTCATTAACTTTTTCTCAATTTACTGTTTCTATGCACCTTGTGCTTTGATTCCATGTTCATTTAACTTTATGCTAAATGATCCCTCTTCCTTCCTCTCTTTGACACACTTTTGATGCAGTTAGGTAGACTTGAACTAACATCCAATCTAATCCAGTGTTTTAGAAAAATCGCAAGCTCGAGAGTTACTCCTTTACTCGCCTAGAACGGTTCATACCGTGTTTCACTAGACTGTAACGTTTTGTCTCACCTCCGCTGATGGCTACATCTTGTTCACTCTTTGTTCAATTTACCTTACTGTCACAGCTGCAGTTACCGCTCCCACCCTCAATTTACGGAGCGGCGTGCGTGCACCAACACTCAGGACAGCTCGCTGCACAGTTTAGAGCCGAGTCTGCTAGCATAGCTAACCTTAATATTTACTTAGTGAAGAATTTTGCAGTGTTTCAGACCAGTCTTTTTCCCCATGCGTGTAAGACGTACTACTTGAAGCTTAACCCTTTAACGCCCCAGAGGACACCAGTGTCCTCTTTCAAAAATACCCTCAATATATTGTATTTCTTGTTCAATTAGTTCCCTAAAATGTTCTTTGAAGTTCTCTGCCGGGTGGCAGTTCCTATCCCATTCTGATATCGGTGACTGCCTGATGCCAGCGCCAGTGTAGTGACGGTGGTTGTGTTAACGGTAATATGAGTACAAAAATTCGGACGTTAAAGGGTTAAGATCGCTTGATTCATGTTAAGACCAGCACTGAAGTACTGAAGTACTGCTCGCTTTAAAACTTAAAGTAATGTTGTTATTCGCAATAGAAGTATCAGCTCATCTTATTTCCCCAACTCCAATAAGTTGCGAAAATATATTGTAATTCTAATAGATATGAGCTGATGCACTTGATTTTTAAAATGGCATTTTGTTGGTTATCTTCGTTGCCCTTTTGTTCGTACCCATGTGAATTATTTAAATGAAACATTTATCTCTACGAGTATTTTTTTGAGTGTATTTCGAATCGATTGTTCGATATTTTCTAAGCGAACATAGTTTTCGCATCTTAATTTATATGTGGTTATTATCAATCTATTTTGCTTAGCCAGGTGTCAAAGAACCCTTAATGCCAGTAGCGTGTTCATTCATTCACCAGTGTTTGACCCTTGCCGAGGTGGCTATGTATAGCCTTGACAATAAAATTGCCTTGTGATAGACAAGTTATTTCTACGCATTCATTGTTCGAAGCTAGTCATGTGTAATTAGACTAGAATAATACGTACTACTCACTTTGCCAATTAAATGTCTTGTCGTTGGCTTTGAGAACTCGAATTATAACTACTTATCCCTAATGTGTGTGAAACATCAAATTCATACCATTTTCACAACTACTCCCTGTTTCATTTTCTTGCGAGGAAATAAATGTTTAAGGTATTTTAATCGTTGATTTTTTTCTATTTTCATGTCCGCATACATCGTTAACCTCCGAGTGTGTTTTTCATGTAACCAAGTATAGATGTCACACGCTAGGCTTGCTTGAACGATTTCATTGTCAGTGATGATCATTCATAAGGAAGACGTGAGGTCCCAAATTGAAGGAAAAGTAGACCTTACTTATGTCGAAATAGAATCGTTGTTTTTCTTTTGGTTTTATTATGGACTAGCTGCTTTCGTTTTCTTGTTATCTTTTTTCAATACCTATTATTTTCTTGTTCAACTTTTACCTTGTTTCATAAACTTCATTCAAACAGAGTGGTTCTGTACGCGAGCTGTGGGAACTCCCCTTGTGCACAGATTCACCTTTTTTTATTCTGAACTAAATGATGCTTTCGTCCTTCCTCTCTTTGTACACTTTAAGTGTGATTAGGGCAGCTTAAATGAACTTATATTCTAGTGTTTTAATTTATGTTTGAACAGGCTTAAGCTGATGTATATATAATTCGCTCTGGTCATCATTCATGCAGTTTGAAAATTGTACGTATCATTTCTTGAAACATTTTAGCCATCTTCATCATTTTCATCATTTCCATGTTATTGAGATATATTGAACAAATTTATTTCCTGTTGGTATAGTGCGACGTTCACCGTCACGTTTGAGGCGTGTGCGCCTCGACTTCCAGGTTGGACAGCTGCAGCGCTGAGTGCAATGCGTCTGCACCTGCCGCAGCTGCAGCGCGCGCGTCTCTTTGTTACACTCTCCCATTTTGTCTTTGTGCTATTTTTTCTCTCTAATTCATTGACCTCGCTGATACCTCCCCCATCACAACTAGCTTGAAATAGACCAAAGTGCATTTTCAACGCTTATTTTGTCTTTGTATCATTTATTTCTCTCTGATTCGTTGACCTCGCTGATACCTCCCCCTATCATAACTAGCTTGAAATAGACCATAGTGCATTTTCAACGCTTATTTTGTCTTTGTATCATTTATTTCTCTCTGATTAGTTGACCTCGCTGATACCTCCCCCTATCATAACTAGCTTGAAATAGACCATAGTGCATTTTCAACGCTTATTTTGTCTTTGTATCATTTATTTCTCTCTGATTAGTTGACCTCGCTGATACCTCCCCCTATCATAACTAGCTTGAAATAGACCATAGTGCATTTTCAACGCTTATTTTGTCTTTGTATCATTTATTTCTCTCTGATTCGTTGACCTCGCTGATACCTCCCCCTATCATAACTAGCTTGAAATAGACCATAGTGCATTTTCAACGCTTATTTTGTCTTTGTATCATTTATTTCTCTCTGATTAGTTGACCTCGCTGATACCTCCCCCTATCATAACCGACTTAAAAGTAGACATTAGTGTTTGTTTTTTCATTGACTTTCAATTGTTTAATCGAACGATCTTTTAAAATTTACCACACTGCGTTTTCAATGTAATGTTTCTTCATTGTCCTATTTTTTAATAACACGATTTTTTTTCTTGTAGTCGTAAGCGATCAGTTTTCCTCACCTTGATGATGTCTGGTATAAACTAGCCCATTCTAACCTGGCCATTGTTGAAACCACTTGCGAGAAGCAGTGTTGAGAGTAAGGTATTGCTGCGATGGCCTTGTTTCTGAAGATCGACGGAAGAAGACATGGCCTGAGCTCCTAGCCCGCGGCAGCGTCTCAGAGCACGGCAGACTGAGTATGTGTGACCTGGTGTTGGGCCTCCCTTTTCTTCTTCGTCTGTTGCTACTTCTCCCGCCTTAGGGCTTTGAGACCCATCTTAGGGCAAACATCGTCTACCAGCCTCTTCGCTCGAGCTGGCAACTTCTCCGAGCTTGTTGCCCGATGTTAGTGTCTTCAGCAGTGTGCTGTCAACCTCATTTCTGTGCATTTCTCCGTTGATTAAGGTAGCGTTTATTGAGTGAATTAACTTTCAGTTCATTTGAATCGTCATGTCAGTGCGTTTCACGTGCATTGCCATTTCGGCTCTCATATTCTGCAGTGAGTTATTTCAGCCCCCTCAAGGCCGGAGCTGAAACATGCTCAACTTATCTGGTAGAGCATCTCATCTCCTAGGCAGGCAGGCTGGGCTCTCCCATGGTTTTCCTCTCTTGCCCCGGGCTGGGTGTTGCGTCCATCACTACAAACGTGCCATTCGTGCACAAATTGGGGCTCGTTTTGCGGTTTTCTCCTCTCCACATTTTGGCCGGTTTCCTTTCGTCAATTTCTTACGGGCCCTTTTTTGTTTTGACCCGCTAAATTTTGTGAGTAGGGCTCGGCCACTTGGCTTGGTGGGAAAATTTTTACCCGTTCCTTAACTGATTTATTTTTCGATTCTGTTACGGAAGGTTACACTTTGAGTTTACTCGTTATACATTCAGTTGCTAGTCCATCTTCCAAAAGTTCGATGTAATTTTCCATTTTACTTCTTCGCCTCATATTTTGATTGCATTGTGTGTAATATCTTATTTTCTTTAATTCCTTTCTGTTCCCTGTGACCGAATCATTTTAGTAGGTCGTCCTTCACAGTGTTCTGTAGTGGAAGGCTTATGATACCATTGTTCCGCACCTCTAAAAATTAGCTGAGCTTATAGTTTTGTTTTTCCATATTGTACGCAAATTTTTGTTCAAACAAACTCAATTGTTTGCTCTGGGATAATGTTCTCTTTGAACATACCAAGATCATGTTAACAGCAGCTATGGCGTTAACATTTCTGTGTATTAGCTATGTTAGTTTTGAGTTATTGTTCACTTGTACTTATAATCTAAACTTCAATGGCATTCTAATTACTGAGGTGTAGGTAAGTTTTTCCAAAAAAAATTTCTACTGCTTAATGTTCAGCGTTTTTGAGCTCTCTATCCTCTCATTGTTCCTTGGCAGCTCAGCAACTAGGCAAGTATTATACAACTTTATTTAGGTAGCGTGGCCTTAATCTACTGTTAATCCGTACTGCAGTACTGCCGCAATAGCATAAAGACGACATATATTTTTTGCACAGTTACAAATTGCTCACAACGACGAACCACGAATGCGAATAAGGAGTTGCTGGAGCTGCCTACGTCTTGCGTGTCATGCTGTAGCAACTCCTCATGCGTCAGCGTAGCCAGCCACCGGATAGCCTTGAGAGGACACAGGCCTCTGGATACCCTGGTGTTGCCATCGCCACCTGCAACACAGAATTCTTTTCTGTCTTGAAAAATTATTTCTGAAGGTGTCGTTTAGAGCGTAATTTGTGTTTTGATCAATTCATTGAATGAGTGTGAAATTTACTCAAGGGCAGTGTTTCCTTGGGGTGAAATAGTCAATTGAGAGGAGCTTTGAAGCTATGTGACCGGAAAAATTTACTGTCTTGCCGCACACGTTT
Organism: Morinoia aosen; assembly: GCA_030386875.1. Taxonomy (NCBI): domain Eukaryota; kingdom Metazoa; phylum Arthropoda; class Malacostraca; order Amphipoda; family Talitridae; genus Morinoia; species Morinoia aosen. Next base: position 87,137,108 of record CM059562.1, on the reverse strand, counting down.
GACTTCGATTAATACCCTGGCAATTTTTACCTGTCTTTCACACTCTCTTACACAGTATTTAGCGGTCACAAATTGACTCCAGTTATATTTATTGCAGGATACTGATTGGTGTGCAACGTATTAGGAAGCATTTTACTGAAGGTATTTTGTGTGAACTTCTAAGAACACTCCCCTCAGGGGGATACAATTATTTTATCTATGGGAACTAGCGCTCCCAGGGGGACAATGTGAGGGCCTGAGCTGAGAGTTAGGTAGGCCTTCTTTTTGTTGAAATAAAATGTTTTTGTTATGTTAAGGACCACCTTTTTTCGGTTCACTGCTGTCCTGTTTTTCAGCACCTACTACTGTCTTCTTCAACTTTGGTCTTGTTTCATAATCTTCTTTCACAACTAACTGTTTCTATGCCTTTCTGCGTAGATTCCGCGTTTCCTTAACTCCATACTAAATGGTGCCTTCCTCCTTCCTCTCTTTGGATCGCAATTGTTGCTGGGTAGGGAGGCTAAAACTAACGACTAATCTAATCTAAGAACACTTTGGTACTATGAACTTCGCTCTTTCTAGCAGCAGCAGACTGCTTGTTCTTGAAAGCTCTTTTGTGGCAGCCCTAGAATATTGTTGACAATAGCGGTGTGAATTACTTCAAACTTATATTCTTCAAAGGTATAAAATAAGAGGTATAATCGAGGATGTACATTGCTTTTCCCCTCATAGTAAAGGTTCGTGGATTTTTTCAACTTCCTTATGAGAATATCATTATTATATTTGTATACACTATTTTACTTGCCATACCTCATAGATGTGCGATGATGACCATTACTCAGCCGTTAAATCGGCGTCATTACCCAATGCCTGGGTGTGGGAGACCAGCAGTGGTTGGCAACGTTACCTCAAGTGGGTTTTTTTACCCGGAGTCCCTGTTGCTCCTTCCTCTGTCCTGTTCTTCCTCTGCTATGCGTCATCTCGTTCCCAAGCCTCGCTGTCAAGCCTCTCGTACGCCGGAAGTTGTTGCGGTTTTCAGCTACACGCTCATATCTCATCTGAAAAAATGAGCTAATGAGATTTTCGGTTGGAAAAGTTTCGGAGGAGACCTAGATCTTGAGTGTAAAAAATTTTTTTAGTGTATTTTTTTCAATTGTTTGGCTGGCTGGCGTTTCTGCTCGTTTGACGTCATCATCCAATTTTAATTCTGCAAATCTTATCTGATAAACCTTACCATGATCGTTGACTAATCTATGTATACTTGAAGTCTCTTATCTTGTATCTTATGTTGCCACTACTCACACTGTTTTCAAAAAAAAACATGCAGCAAAATTCAACGCCTTACTTTCCGGAACATGAAAAGGGAAAATTTATCTCTGTTTTCACGTTACCGATAAATAATTCGAGTGTTTCTTTATTATGCAGGGAGAAATTCGCGGTCTGTTTGGTCTAACTTTGTGATGTTAATCTCACACGCTGATGCGTTTGGCTACAAATGTTCAGTTTACGAACGATAGTTACCATTGTTTCTTTTGCTCGTAATTCAAAAAAGGGATTCTCATTTATATTAAAATATTTCCATTTTCGTGGAAAATGGGATTTACTACAAATTTGAATAATGAAAATTTTTTCAGCTAACAATCTGACCAAACGGGTGGCAAATGGTCTAGTCAGAATATAAAATCTCGAACACGTTTAATATCCGTATGTATGCATCTTACTGCTCATCAAAAGTCAGTTTAATTATTAATGTATTTTTTCTTTAAAAATAAATTTAAAAACAGGAACGTAATGCAGCTAGAATTTAGACTTCAGCATTGATAGCCACATCAGCACTTTGACTGCGACAGGTAAAACTGAAGTTCAATATTCTGTTCAAATTTAAAGTCAACTGTAGTAAGCAAAGTTGAAAATACCAACTATTAACTGGATCGTGTTTTCATTAAGTTTTGATTAAGTATTTTTTTAAATCAAGTTTGTGACTACTGCTTGGTCAGCAGCATTATAAAAACTCTCATTAACCAAATATGGCTCGCGTCACAGTCAAAGTGTTAAGTCTCACGTCTAAGTAAACTCTAAAGTTGACTCATTGCAGGCTTCCTCAAGGATAAATGCATCACCTAGGTTCACGGAACTCTATACGTTGCTTCCATTACTCACGCTGGTGGGAGTCTTACGTGAGCAATAATTTTTGTGTCCATGCCGTCACTTGTATTTGTTTTGATAATCTTGTTACTCGTTTGCCTTTAGTGAGGTTGGCTCGAATAATTTGCTATTTCTGAATGGAGACCTGTTAAAAAGCTCGTTTTTTGCAGTTTCAGCACTGCTTTAATAATTGATTGATTTAATGCTAGAATGAACGTCACATAACTTAAATTTCCCCATTAACCATATTCATTTAAATTCAAGTCTTATGTTTACATTCTATAGTACTGTTATATGCGTAATCTGGCACAAAATCAATGCTCATGAAATTTCATCGCATTCGCTTAAACGCATGACACCCTTATTCTCGTTTAAATATCGCTGATACTTATGACTGACCTGTTCTCTCTTGAATTTCAGCGAGTTGGCATCTAGGGAACAATGCGGGAAAGACTTCTTGGAATCCATTTCTTTTCTAGATGCGTTACTACATTCCGTGTATTGGGCTTTGTTGGTCTAACACGCCCCTTTCTCTCTGGCGTACCATGTGACCTGCGACCTCATCTGCTGTCTAGTCGTGTTCTGCTCTCTCTCTCTCTCTTTCTCAGTCTGCCAGCGTAGCTCTCTACTCCCACTCTGGCATGGCGTGCTGTATGGTCCTGTTTGAACTGCTGTTGTCGCGCTAAATTATGTTAACCTTGGTGCTGATTTTACCCTCAGTGTTACCTCATAATAGGAAGGTACGTAACTGATGCTTGCATTGTTTTGCGGTGCCACATGGGATGGAACTGTGGCAATAGCGCGCTGTGGTGCCACCTCCTCTTCTCTGTGGCCTACTTTCGTGTGCGTGACGTCATACAAGGACTCTTCAAGCGCTTTTTATTTGATTATTTAAAAACACGTTAAGTGCGGTGAGTTTAACTGAAGTTCAATATCCTATTCAAATTAGAGATAATTTTAGAGGTAAATTTTAAAAAGAATAAACATTAAATAGATCGCGCCTCATTTAGTTTTCATTTAGCATTTATCGAAATTGAGTCAGTGACTGCTGTTCGGTAAGCAGCATTGTAAAAATCACCTCAGTGACCACCGGTGGGTCACGTTACACTTGAAGCGTTAATGCAAGTTTTCTCCATCATGTAACCTTCACTCCCTTGGGTGTGAATGACGTCACTCGAATTCAATAGAACAAAGAAATCTAGTGCACTTAAAAGAATTAAAAATATGCGATGAGCGATTTATTCTTTACGAACTCTTTTCAGTTACTGTGTAGGCAGGTACAGGTAGGTGGCTAATGCGATTTATTTTCTCTTTTATAGGGAAACCCTCATCTTTTGTGCCGTGTTTTGTGTCGAAAAGGTGCTAAGTTCACCCCGAGGATCGGCAGAGTTGTCACCTTCCCGATCACTTACTACTGCGAGATGCTGGGTTCTTGAAAGATATCCTGTTTCCTATTGATACTGCTGAAGCTTTCATGGATATACTTTGATGCGTGTCATGCTTTAATTTTCTCTTCCTGCGTCAAGCCCCCTCAAGAGGATACAACTATTGTATTTATGGGAATTACCGCTTCCGTCCAGGGCGAATATGTGAATTCTCGAGCTTTTTGTGTATCGAATGTAATAGCAGCTCCTCTTGAAGCACGGTTTCAAAGGGATAAAGTGAAACCTAATCGAAGGGGATGTGAAATTTGAATCCCTCGTTCATAACCAAAGAATAAGCTTGCGGTTATGAAGTTCATTATTTCTTTTGCCATTTACCTACTTTTATTTCTGATATTCTTTTTCAACTATTAGCCATCGTACTTGGGAAATGATATAACACATTTGTTTGGCAATTACAAAACAGCGCTATCTATAAGCCTCAAATACATTTGACCCGGCGTGTGCGTATGCTGTTGGTGTGTCACAGTAGTTACCGCTGTTGCTCAATCTCTTCCAAGAGAAGGTTGCTTTCACCTTTGCTTTTTCCTGCGTCCCTTCTGCCCTCCGGTGGGCTGCCCCGAATCCTTCGTGGGACCGGAAACTTCAGTCATAGGATGTCGTATCTGCTGGCTGCGAGCGGATCGAAGGTGTGCGTTGCATGGCGGATGTCAACGCGTTTCTCTTCGCTGCAGTTGTTTAAAATAACTCCCAAAATTTGAGTTATTGAATTTTCCATAACAGCATTGATAATAATAATAATATTGTTTGATATTGGTCTTAAAAAGTCTCTGTATTTCAAAGGTTCACGAAATAATTTTAGTGTTATTTCCGATGCTGATATTCAAGTTCTTGAAGCAAGATGCGTTTAAGATAAGTAAATGTATGAATTAAATAATTTTTTTGTGTTCTCTGCAGATAAGGAATTTGAGAATTTAAGTTAAATCAGCTTACTCCTTGTATCAATGAGAATTAGCGCTCCTTGTGGGAATACGTGAGGTCCCAAGTTAAAGGTTATGTGGGCTTTACTTTTGTTGAAATAGAATAGGTTTTTGCTTTCTTACGGACTTTTTTCGGTACACAGCTGTCCTGTTTTTTAGTACCTACTGCTTTCTTCTCCAACATTTCCCTTGTTTCATGCACTTCTATCTCAACTTCGTGTTTCTATGTACCCTGTGCATAGATTCCACGTTCCTTTGCGTCCTTACTAAATGATGCCTTCCTCCTTCTATTTGCGTTTAAGTAGAGTCAAACTAACATCTAATCTTATCTGTTAAATAAGCCTAAGCGCTAAAATTGTTTGCGGGCTTCCTATCATCAGGTTTGTAGTGTTGAGCGTTTCCCTTCCGTCTTCCCTATTTTTTTTTCGTCTGTAAAACACGCACGGTGATTTAATTATCACGCAAGGATACTTTGTACCTGCACGACGTTTCCTGTATTGCCCTCCCTTTTCAAATTTATCACTCAGAATTACTCTGCGTCTGGAACAAAACTGCACCTGGAGCTTGTAAGGCATAATTACCTTGTCATTAGATGAATTGAACCTAATTTGAAGGTGTTCATACCGACCAGAGAAGTTTGTTGCATCTGCCGGGACTGGCATTTGGAGAACCCTGATGTAATCGTAGCTGAACAGGATGCCCCCCTCCGGAAGCGTCGTCGGAAACTGAGATCGAGCATGGCAACTCTGTTCTTTGGAAATGTGACTCGTACTCTTTGTGGTCGATACAATGTTCAATTCCATTTCACAAGTTGATGCTTCGTCGTTATTTTCTGTGTATTTTATGAAATAAATACGTCTCCTTTTCATGTGTACGACTCCTCGTCGTATCATTTTTGCCATTTTCTTTGAATTGTGCGTGGCCAAATTAGAAAAACATTTTCCCTAATTGAATTGAAAACATTTTCGTTGATACTCCCTCACTGTTTGCATGGATTTTTTCATACTCTCATACTACTTCAGAATTATCAGATACGTGGCGTTACGCTCACTAAAATAATGGCCATGTTATTGCTCATGAAAAACTTAGTCTCCTTCCAAAACTGGTGAAAATAAATTAACTCAGAAGTAAGAGGTCAACTCAATATATTTACTTTCCCCAGTTCATTCGTTGTGGACTCGTAGCAGCACGGTGCTCTTTAATACTTGGACTGGGACGTGAGCCTCCGGTGTACAAGGAGGGAATTTTCATTATGCTCCTAATCGACCAGTAGTCAAGAATTCAATTTTTTCAAATACTTGATGGAAACTGAATGAACGCATGATCCATTTCATGTTTGCTATTTTTAACATTATTTACGACAATTGACTTCAAATTTGAGTTGAATATTAAACTTCAGTTTTACCTGCCGCAGTCAACGTGTTATCATCGATGTAGAGTAAAGTGTCGCAGTCATCGTGTTCAGACTGTAGAGTAAAGTAGATTCTCTTCTTTGTGGGATCGTGAGCGAGAAGGTCGAGGAGGGGCGGCCAGCTCCAGGCCGACCGACGGGCTGGCTGCATAGCTGGCGAGGTCACCGCACCGACCCGCTGCGACGGAAATGACGCGCATTCCGCCACTTCCGACGTGCTCGCGTTTGCAAATCTTGCCTTCCTTCTTGGTTCCTTCGTAATGTACATCTCTTCAAAGTACATCTCTTCAAAGTTCATCTCTTCAAAGTACATCTCTTCAAAGTACATCTCTTCAAAGTACATCTCTTCAAAGTACATCTCTTCAAAGTACATCTCTTCAAAGTACATCTCTTCAAAGTACATCTCTTCAAAGTACATCTCTTCAAAGTACATCTCTTCAAAGTACATCTCTTCAAAGTATATCTCTTATAAAGTATGTTCAAAGTTTCATAAACTATTTCTCTTGTACGTTCTATATCCGTCGTCGTGGTACTGCAATGATTGTTTTTCTTGTGTGTTTCCTTCATGAAGTATTTCTCTTCAAGGTTCTCTATTCGTCGCCGTAGTACTGCAATGGTTGTTTCTCGTGTATGTTTCCTTCTTAGTTCCTTCATAAACTATTTCTATTCAATGTTCTCTATCCGTCGTCGTGTTACTGAAATGGTCTTTCTTGGGTGTCGACCCTTCCGTGAGACGAGCAAAGTTGTTGAATTTTTCCGTGTAGGTATTTTAACCTTCTCGATTTCGTTTTTCCATTTATTCATCCATGTACTCTTTCATGGTTTTCCTTACGTCGATTTTTTTATTACGGATTGCAGTCTTTTGTATTAGCTCAAGAGAGAAAACTATCTTATGGGTATTAGCGCTCCCAGGAAAAAGGTGCGAGATCCCGAGCCGAAAGTTCGGTGGGCCTTTCTTTCATTGAAATAGATTGAATTTTTTTTACAAACAATCATATTTCGATTCATTGCTGTCAATTTTTCAGCACTTTTTACTTTCTGTAACCTCTATCTTGTTTCATGAACTTCTCCCAGTCTCGCTCTTTACATGCGTTGATTGTGTGAACACACCTTGTGCATAGATTTCCCATTCAATTTCATACTAGATGATGTCACCCTGCTTCCTCTCTTGGATAGAGGAAGAACCACGACACCTTTGTTGTGGTTAAGAAGTCTTAAGCTAATTTGTAATTTGATCTGCTATCTTTTGCGCAGTTTAGTGTGTAATAAAATTGTGGACGCATGTTTTCTTATCAACTTCTTGCTTTAAAGGAGGAAGTTTACGTTTAGCAAGCATGGAAAATGAAATTGTTTTGTGATTCGTCGGGCTTATGTTGAAATAGACAAATTTTTTAAAATGTTTCGTTCTTGTACTTGAGATCTTAGGAAAAATCTGAATTCATTCTGAAAAGAAATGATTAATTGACTTTTCTTATCAGTTAGGTATGAAGTTCAGACTGTTGGCAAATACTCTTCCAATCGTATTTGAAAAAAATCACGCGGCATCTCATTTACGATCGTTATTGTCATTGGCAGAATTTTAAGAGGGCGCATTCCAATCATTTCAAAAGATCCTAATGTGGAAAGGCGTTCAAAAAGCCATAGTGCTCTCCTGAAACAGTGTTCAAATAACGTCTTCAAGTAAACATTAAAGCTTCTCTAAAAATTAAAATACGTTTCCAAGCTTTTATTATTGGGGAGGGTTATGCAAACATTGTTTCCGCTTACAATTTTAACGGTTCTGTTAAAGCATATTAATGCACATTAAGTGTACTGTGAATTGCCGAACTCACTGTACACTCTTTTCTCTGTTGACTGCGAGGGAATCCGCTTTGCATCAATTATTTTTCGTTATCAATTTTGATTTTGTATTTTTTGCTGTATTACAATTTACCAGTTTCAGGATGTGTGGCTCGTTTACGAGAGCAAATACTTTTTTTCGTTAGTCGGACCTTGTCACGATATCTCGTCTTAAGAAAAATTTTTCATGAATAGAATTATATTCTAATGAAACTATTTTTTCTCCCTTCTGTTCTCGTTTCTGATGACTGTTCACAAAGAGAAACTAGAATGCTCGCAAAGTTCCGTCTTCCTAAATTGTAAAATCACATATATGTTTATGTAACTATATATTATTTTAATAGTCCCCTCAGGGGGATACAACTATTGTATCTATGGGAATTAGCGCTCCCAGGGGAAAAATGTGAGGGCCCGAGCTGAGAGTTAGGTAGGCCTTCTTTTTGTTAAAATAAAATGTTTTTTGTTATGTTAAGGACCACCTTTTTTCGGTTCACTACTGTCCTGCTTTTCAGCACCTCTGATTTTCTTCTTCAACTTTTATCATATTTCATGAACTTCTTTCTCATCTTACTGTTTCTATGCCCCTTCAGCATAGATTCCTCATTTTCTTATCTCCATGCTGAATGGTGCCTTCCTCCTTCCTCTCTTCGATACGCTCTATTTTTGCAGCGGTTAGGGAGGCTTAAACTAACTTATAATCTTAATCTTATTATTTTAGTAGTGGAATTTTATCACCGATGCTGTGTGTCTTTCATTTGCTGTGTATAATTATTGGAAAAGGAAACGCTGTACTCGAGTTTATTATGTGTACGCAACCATTGATAATTCCTCAGGTTGTTTCCTTGCTTGCAAGTTGCCTAACCCGAACATGGATGAGAAGCTCATGCTCGGTTACCAGCTGTGGTTCCGGTGCCCATTTGATGCTGGCCAGCGACCGGTTCCAAACCGCCAGCTAGCGTCAAATGGTAGACGATCGCAACCAGGCAGGGTGTTCATCGTCTCTGGTTTTGCTGGCCACTTTATAAACATCTGCTAACATGATGCCAGACGCTTATGTACTTCGTTTAAATCAAATCAATATCCTTATTTTTTGCTGGTCACTTTATAAACATCTGCTAACATGATGCCAGACGCTTATGTACTTCGTTTAAATAAAATCTGGATCCTTATTTTTGCTTGTTCAGTTAAATTTATTGTTATCTCATTCACTTTCGTAACACTTCGTCTCGAAAAGTGTACAGTTTATTTCATAATGTAAGGCTATGCGTATAACTTGTGTTTTTCAACTCTATTTCAGTAAATTATTCTTATGAAGGGCTTGATAGATGGTGGAAGCATCGAAAAAGCACGTCAGAATCTAGTCAAACCTCTTACGCAAGAAAATTATTATGTTTATGTATAGCAGTGGAGCCGAGAAGAAAAAATTAATAAAAATCAATTAATTACAAACACGAATTAATATTTAATTCGATGCTTAGAAGCTTGGTAGAAGAAATAGGCTTTCAGCTGCTCTTTAGGTTTTAGTGACCGATAGCTTAGTAGGATTTTTTTTCTTGAGTTTCGTCCTAGAATGTTTTCAGCTGGAGCTCGTTCGTGATGTTTACGAAGCGCAATTTGTTTCTGTGTCGTACAGAACACCTTTGAGTGCTCTGTGCGGTACAATGAAAATGTTAGTTATGAGACGTTTATTTCACTTTCCATGGTCGATATATACTTTTCATTGAAACGAATTCAAATCTTTTTGTCAGTTTTGTAAAGAACTATTCATATGAATAAATTTGCACGGTCAAATTGTTCAACCAAAGAAGTACTGGTTATTGTCAATGGACTAGATGATATGTATCGGGAATGATTGATTGGAATAAAGCATCCTTTACAATAATGCCAGAGCGACCAAGGTTTTCTGGCAGTGAAAAAAACTGGGCGCTTGCGTGAAATTTTTGACCATGAGTGCTGAATTCGAGGATGCCTTTTAACGAAATACTGATGAGCTGCCCCTAAATCGAGTACCTGAGCTAGCAGGGAAGCGCACGGGCAGTTGGGATTCTTCTAATTTCATTCCACACATACCTGCTGAGGTGATGGTACGCGCCCGCTTTTTTTGCTCTTCACTGTCTCTTGATTCAATGAACGTACTTAGGAGAAAAAGAAGATTCTGAAATTGTTCATTGGCTTATTCATGTTATTGAAATTTGGAATGACTTTTGACCGTCCTATCCATTTCAAGTTTCATGATATTCTGATCAAATGGTTTACCCGTTGATTTTTCTAAATATGAAAAACACGTGGGTCACCGTGAATTACACTCAACACTGAAAGCTAGTGTATTTTCGTCAATTTTTGTGCTGTATTCTGTCATTCTGTTAAACTGATATTGTTCACTCTTAAATAATGTGTAAGTACTGCTAACAATTACGAGTGGTCCTTTTTTTCTTTTCGCAATTGCAAACAGCTGTGGCGACGAAGGAACAACTCCTGTTGAATTAAACATAACAGTATGTACTTCCAATGCATCACGGTTTAAAGACCCCTTCGTACGACAACTGCGACCGTTCAACACTGGGTTACTATTTCACAGTATAGTTTATATGTTTCCTTTCAAGAGATTATAAACGTTTGGTTAATACGTACTCTTTATTTCTTTTTAGCGAATTGTATCTGTAATTTCATGTTTTTTTAGTAATATTGTTTGCGAAAACAAGGCCGAGTTGAACGCGTCTTCCGTTTAGCGCATGGCCGCATGCTGATCGTTGCCAAAGCGTCAGTTGGCTGTTGGAAACCGTGAGGGTTGGGTGGCGCAACCCGTTGTTCTAAACGGGTACTTATATTTCGTCAGAAACAGTCTTTGTTTATTAGTTTCATTTCAGTGTTGAAAATCTACCTATAGTTTTCGTGCTGATTTTGGGTTAGATTTCTCAGGGAGCACTCGGCCATCGCTTTTGAAGATGAGTAACGGAGACCGAACGATTACTTAGGCCGACTAGTGTGTATCCTGTCTACCAAAAAACGGGACATTTCGCGATTCCTCAGAGTATCCAGATAGTTTCAGGTTCTCGTAGAACTTGGTCGATAGAATCGTCCCCCAAAGCTAGTCACGATCTTCGAAGTCGTTCATTTGATGTTTGGTCTTTGTGAAAGTTTGCGTTCTGGAGTCACTGTGGAGGACGGAAGTGCGTCTCGCTTTATGCTTTCGCTCTCGACCGTTCGTTGGAGAATCGTCGTCATCCAGAGTTCGTTGTACCATCAGCTTGCGCTACCGCCTATACGCTTGTGACGGCTTTGTTTATTGATACCTGTAATGCGACGGTATAGGTTCAACCTACGTACCTCTCTTATTTAGTCTGGTGATTGTAACCCATCACTGCCATGTGTGTGTTCGCCTCTTAGTTTAATGTAAATGGAAACGTGAGTCATACGTTACACTGCTGAACTCGAGTCAATTAAGTTAATACATATTGCTAAAATCGTGCTGCGTACCGATATAGGCCAGGGGAATCCCTGCACATTTAGAACTATACGTAAGCTAATTTGCTACCGTAAACGAACACTTACGATAAACTTTTCGTGCTCTATTTTTGTTATCGAATAATTATAGAAGACAATCTATAAGCTTCACCACTGCCATTTGATCTCAACCGAGACGAACCAACCGTCAGCTCATATCAAGGTGAGTTTTCTTGTATGATGGTACCAATATGTAATACTTCATTCCTTGAGACAAGTTTTGACATGAAAGTTGATAATACCAACAGACTTTATTATTACTAGGTAATTTTGGTCCTGTCAGGAGAAACTATTCAGTTGTAAGCACTTCTTAAGTGATAATCGTCTGCATTTTTGAATAGTGCTCTACGAGAATTAGCTTAGAAACCTGTGTTACTAAATTGAACGTTCCATTCTTTGTAGTTTCATTAGATGTGGTGTTGTGGGATAAAGTAGACATTTTGAATATTTATGATTTATTTGCAGTTATTATTTGAAATACTTCAAACGCATCTACTCGCCTTGGTACTACTTCGTATTTTGTGGGTGTGTTCGGTAATTTTTTCGTTTGAAAATCAAATAGGGTTTTCAAAAGTTTCAGTGAACTTTTCATCAATTAATTGTATGACTAAAATTGGTATTTGTATATTGCAACTTGTGCAGTTATGATAGTTCGTGACAAAAATGTTTTTCCTCTTGAAAGAGGTTGGGTCGTACGTCCGTCACTTGAAATTATCTGTTTTCGCGTGCTCGTGAAATCAGGTGGAATAAGTAACTTCAATATCAGACGATCTGTTTTCTTTTTTACTTCGGTTTTCTCATAGGCGAAACGCATCTTTTATTGGAAAATGTGGAGGAATTTATGTATTTTTTCTGTCGAAAAGAGAGTGAGAGGGCGCGCAGTCCACCGGGTCTCAACTCCTGATCGATACTGCCGAGAAGCGTTGCCAGTTTGCAATGGTAAACTGTACTATTGTTTCCCAAAGTTTTTGCGCCTAGCATACCTATAAATACTTATATACGTAATTTCAATCTACAACTAATTGCTTTGAAGACTAACTTGCACACTTCGAGGTTGCCAGTGGCCTGGAATCTGGTCTATAAACGCGCGGCGAATTTTGTGCCGGTGTGGCATGTCTTCCCATCAGCAAAGATTACCCGAGTTCTGATTTCAGAATATTTTGTGCACTTTGCCTATATCTTGACAGGTATGTAGAACGGCTGCAGCAAAGTTATTGTTCAAAACTTTGGCTGCAGCAGGTAAAACTGAAGTTTAACATTTAACTCAAATTCAAAGTTAATTATTGTAAGCAATGTTTAATATAGCCAACATTAACTGCATCGTGCCTTCATTTAGTTTTGGTGAAGTTTTTATGAAAATCGAGTTTGTAACTTCTGGTCAGTCAGCAGCATTATGAAAATTCCGGTAAATCTGAAGGATATGACAGTTATCGATTTTCCACTTTTTGGTGCCTGAACCTAATTAATTGAATCAAAATAAACAAGTTTTCTTCTATGCACTTTCCGTCTCAAATGAGTATTTTGCGATTTATAGCGGTAAGTTTAGTTTCGTCTTTGATGACGAATGCGCTCGAATAAACAGCTACTCATCGATTTTCGAATTTTTGTTGCTTGAATCATGGTAATAACATCGAAATAAACAACTTTTCTTCTATACACTTTTTTCGTCAAATGAGTATTTAACGAGGTATAGCGGTAGGTTTGGTTTCGTTTTTGATGACGATCGCGCTGGAAGCGAGTGCGCATTGCAGTGTCGCTATCCGACGCGCTCCTTGAATTACTTGCCGCTTCAAACACTGGAGTTGCGGTAAGTCATTTACCGCTATAACTAATAAAATACTCATTTGAGACGGAAAGTGCATAGAAGAAAACTTGTTTATTACGATCTAATTAACTATGCTTAGGCATCGAAATTTACAAAATCGATAACTGACATATCCTTCAGATTTACCAAAATTCCCTCCATGTACCACCAATGGCTCGCGTCTCAGTCCAAGTGTTAAATTTTACGTTTGTGATTCATCAATTAATGTTACTTCGTACTAAAAAATGAACGTTTTTGATGGCTGTGAAAGTTGTGATGAAAATTAATTTTATGGATAATTTTGGAATAAAATGCGAGAAAAATTCCCAGTTTTGTAAACGTTGAGATTTTTTTACTATTTAAAATTTAGAAACAATATGGTTTAGTGTTTCAGACGAAGTATAAATCATGGGTTTATCTGTGGTAAGTCAAGTTATGAGCCATAGGTTTATGGATAGTTAGTGATTGGAGTTAGGCTAAGTTTATGTCAATTTTTCATGCATGCATGAAAAGATTTACCTGATATTAGATTTCATGCATGAAAGAACATAATTTATTTCAGGTACGAAAATTGTATATTCTCTGAAATGAAAAGATTTTGAAAACGTTCTCGGATGCTTTCTTTTTCTGATACGTTTGCTTGTGGAAGTAGTTCGTTGTCAGTCCGTACAATACAGCTCGTGATCTACTTAAGGGCAAAATACCTGCACCGTTGGGTATGGCGGGAAACCTGGGCTGTGCGAGCGTCATTCTTTTTGTACGAGGTACCAAGGGAGACACGAGCAATAAAAGGAAGTACGCGCGGTGGGGAAGGGGCTGAGGAGAAGGAAGAAAGAGAAGCGAACGGTTAAAGAGGAAGTCTTGTGCGGCGTGGTACTGCCTGTATTGGGAGAGGGGTGGGCGGCTTGTACTTGGTCCTGGTCACGTAGGCAAGAAAGGCAGCTGCGGCTGTCTGTCGGCAGCGTTGCGGTGTTGCCATAACGGACGCCCAGAACTATCTTCCGTCGTGTGCCAGACGGCAGCTCAAAAGTTAATTCATTTAAATGGTTTTCTTTAGGAATTTAGGACTTTGAACTGGTGAAAAAACTCTCTTGATTTGCACAATCATAGTTATTAGAGTCAATTATTGAGTTTAGGAGTCTAGACAGGTGTTTATAACGCTGTTAGGTAATGTTTTCAAAGGCTGCTTTATTTTTCCAAGCTCATAAGGCAAAGGAAATATCGTTTAAATCCTTTTAAAAACCGTGTAGAAACTGCTGAAGCTGTCAGCGAATCGTTGGAATGTTGTATCTGTTTACTTAGTTTTTAGTAACTTAATGTTTAAATGTTGTTATACCGATGAGACCACGCTTAGACGCGCAGCTTCTTTAGCTGATGTCCTACGCACTATTAGTTAAAGCTATCAGTCGATAGTTCACTGACCTAAAACCCTGAAAATATGCATGAATAACAGATGCTTATTGAGATTCTCGTCTTGTTGTGGCTCACTTGTCTAATGTATGCCATGTTTGTAAGCAGTTTTAGCTTGAATGTATAAGAATGTTTAACGGTAGAAAAGAGTGATCATGTTTTTCTTGCAAGAATACTAAATAGGTGAAATTTTACATTCGCACGAGCTTCGCTAATGTCGTGTATTGTAATAACTCCTTGTATTCCGTCTCATCACATAGTCTTGCTTGTTACTCAGCATAGCTCATTTCTTCGAAAGTTGCTCTATAAGTTGACAATGATCTGTAAATATGTCTTGTTTTTTTTAGGCCTCCAGTAGGTATTTCGTTTATCAACCTTGAAGAGGCGAAGGATTAGATCTTCAATAGCTATTGTTAAATGTATTTCTATTGAATATATTTTCATTTTTTGAAGATTTTTGTGTATATTGTTAATAGCAAATTACTTATAATTTAAAAATTCATTATATATCTAGTAGAACTGGCGAGTCAAATGTGTTCAATTTAGCAACACGCTGAAACTTCGTAAGGTTGTGTAGATGTATGATGGTTGACAGTATTTGTTACTTTTGCCATTACTCATGGCTTTAGGGTACTGCTTTGTCTGGTGGTGTCTGGGTCGCATTACTGACTGCTAGTGCTTGATAACGTATTTATCTGTGAGCCCTGCCGCCTCTGTTCTATCTCTTGTCTCTGATAGCGAACCAACTAGATTGTTGCATCTAGTTCCTGTGGCTGCATTTTGTCTTGCATGTGCGAGTTGCATGACGTTCCGTAGGCTGCAATTTCCTTTTCATGTGTCACCAGTTCGAGTTTATTCGGATGTTTAGTTAAATGAAATCGTAAATCATCACGTTTCCGTTATTTCGTACTGTTCAATGTCGCCTGTTCTGTTGTTCTTTTGTTTGAGTGTCGTTTCAATTACTGCTTATTTCAAGTTTGTGCTTGCTTAGAGATTCAAAAATATGTACTTACAGTGCTAGGAAAGAATTTGTTTAAATCAGAAATGACCCCTCAGGGGGATACAACTATTGTATCTATGGGAATTAGCGCTCCCAGGGGAAAAATGTGAGGGCCTGAGCTGAGAGTTAGGTAGGCCTTCTTTTTTGTTGAAATAAAATGTTTTTGCTATGTTAAGGACCACCTTTTTTCGGTTCACTGCTGTCCTGTTCTTCATCACCTACTACTTTCCTCTTCCACTTTGATCTTGTTTCACGAACTTCTTTCTCATCTTACTGTTTCTATGCCTTTTCTGCATAGATTCCACGTTTCCTTAACTCCATACTAAATGATGCCTTCTTCCTTCCTTCCTCTCTTTAGATCTCATTTGTTGAGGATAGGGAGGCTTAAGCTAACTAATAAACTAACTAATAAACTAAATCAGAAATGAAGCTTTTAAAATTATGACTGAAAGAAACGAAAAACTTGAGTGTACTGTATTATTTTGAAAAATGTGACGTCGATTTGAAGGCTTTGCAAATACTAGTTTGAGCGTGCACTGGGTTGAAGTCTCGAAATAAAATACACGCCTTGATGTTCGTGGAAGGTCTTCAGGAAAAACTTATGATTAATGTGCAGAATGCGAGCAGAAATAGATGCTTATAAATAACCCTAGATAACGCTCAACGTTTCTGTGCGACGCGGCCCGATAAAGACGTCACATTGTCAGCATTAGGAATCAGGCTCTGTTTGTTTCTCGAAATACCACACTTCTTTGATGGACTCCTGGTTTATTTAACCGTTCGTCCCACCTAGGTCATGCCGGAAGTGCTAAGGTGCCGGAGAAGTGCTAAAGGTACTTCAGCTCTAAAGCCTATATTTCTTCAGGGTGTAGATTTTTTCTCTTGGAGAGATAAGAATTTTTAAGCTTTGATCAAGGAGATGCAATTAACTGCATTCGCGGGTAGTAGAAATTAGCCTATCCCAATATAAATACCGATGAATGGAATAAGCGTGTGGTATGCCGTCCCCAGCCTTGCAGATGCTTCCTTATAGAAAATCTAAAAATGTGGCAAATGTTTCAGCTGCAACCATTGCGTTCCAGCGGCGACTCCGAATACTTGTTATATGTACCCCTCTCTTTATTCAATCAAACTTCTTGACAAAACGGTTCTCCGACGAGTACAACTGCTGAGCGCTGTCATATGCAGATAGGTTTATTTCATTAACACTGTTACTTAAAATTTTGGTGCTGATATAACTTGAAATCATTTTCCTAAAATCAGAGTTTCGTAAAAAAAATTCTAAAAAATTATTTCATCAGTTTCGATTGTAAATTTCCTGCTTAGTGTATTTTTAAATAAACTAACGCGTTATTTTTTCTTTTGAAAGTACTCGTCTGAGACTCTTGTGAGCTTCACTGTGTATGGATTTCATGGACAATCATTCACGTGAGAGCTGTTGAATAAGTTCTAGTTATCAAACTAATTAATTTCCTCGTTCTTCGGTATTGCAGCTTGAAAGACATTGTATTTGATTGATACATTCTGAGATTAGGTATAATATTTAATACACACAAATTTAAGGCTTCATTTGTTTCCAGATGTTAAGCTTTTTTTCTGGTATCTTCCATCTGAACTTTAGAATATTGTTCTTGACAGGGATTGTGTCACATTCAAAGGCTTCATTCGGCGATTACTGATGTTACTCGTCCCTCTAGTAAACCTAGAACAGTAGTTCTTAACTTGGGTTCGATCGAACCCTAGCGGTTTGGGGAGTCGATCCCCTGGGTTCGGTATAGTAAAGTTTGTGTACTAATATAGTATATAGTTTTATAAATGTTTCGAATTTTGAGAAAGAAACATATTTTATTTTTCAAACTACGAAGGTTCCGATAAATGCATGTATGGAACTTGTGGGGCTCAGCTCCTTCAACAACATCAACTACTGCCCTAGAAGAACTAGCACGTGCAGGCCTTGCTGCCAACATTTTGCAAGAGTATCTCGTATTTTCATTTTGTCATTTGACCCATTATATAAGACTTTAAGGGCTTGCACTTTATTTGGCAGCTGTAGCAGTTTGTGGCAACCGGTTAACTTAGTTTAACTATAATCTAAAGATAGCGTTACTGCAGCTTAAATTGTCACTGAATTAGTTTTTTGAGCAGGAAAAGATTTTATCATGGATAATTCCTGCTATATATGGAGTTCAGCCAGAACTCAATGAAATGGCGAAAGTATAGGATAATGATGCTACGTGTCAGACCTCAAGACTGTTATTAAAGATTATAATTTTTTACATCATTTGAATGTGCCTAGCCGGAAATGTACTTCTTCTATTGTGAATTGTTAAATTTTATCACAACGCCTGGTCTTAGCGCGCGTGGGAGTTGTGAGGCTCATAAGATTTTTTCACCGCTCGCTCTTCCGTGTCTGATATGATTAATTTCAGATCCAAAATATGGACCAAAGAAAGCCTTTTCTTATAGGGAAGTTAGGATGGACATAGCTAAACAAGATCGGCAACATCAACAGCAAAAGGTGCATCGTGCGCTGCATTGCTGCGTGCTGCGACCGGCCCCCTCCCTTCTCAGTACACCGCCTTCAGGCGGATTGTTCCCTCTCCCTCCCCTGCGGTGGTGCTAAGGTCGCTGACTTCTCCAACACCGCTGTCGCAGCGCGCCGATCCACCGTTCAGTCCTCCTACTCGCGTCCTATTGCTACCTCTCGTGGCCTAGCGAGAGCGCTGAACTGTCGTAACTCGCATCGGTTGCTAAAAGTCTTTAAAGCAAATCGAGTTCAGGCGAAGTTAAACGGCAACTCTCGCTTCATCTCGCACGATTCAATCATCTTTAACTCAGTTTAACTTTTTCGCAGCCTGCATGCATGTTTTTCGCCGCCCAAGTAATTAAATTGCTTAGGCGGTGAAAAACATGCATGCCCCGGTGAAAAAGTTAAACAGGGAACATGATTATTTATGATGCCAGGGATCCAATATTGCGTGACTAATTAATTCACCCGCTAATTTTTCCAGTATTTCATCAAAATAGGCTGAGTTCAAGTAGATAAGTAGTTTAATCTTACCTCTCTGTATAAATAATCGACTGTTAATTAGTCTTTCTGTAAAGGTTGGTTATGAATGTGAACAGTTGTAGTACTCTAGTATAATGTTAGGCTCAGTTCAAGTAAAACTTATGAAAAATTTTATTTGTCTCATTAAAATTTAGACTTAAGGTAAACTAGATGGAATATATTTAAAGTTCTGAGGGTAAAAACGCCCATCAAATTATTTTCAATAACTACTTCATCTTTGACTGTTGAATGGACTTCAACTCAACTTCTATAAAAAGTTTACCGTATTGAAGTTGTAACTGCTACCTTGATATGAAGTATATTGTTTTTCTTGGAGAGCAAATTTGGTGTTACAACGTAATGAATTTTACTGTTTCATCAAATAAACAAAGCTATGTGAACTCAAGAGTTAGCGGTCACGTTTACTTGTTCAATTTTGTTACAATAATTCTGTCAGTCGTGGCTGTAAGACTGAAATTATTGAATGGTATAGGTAAGAGATTTTCCTAGTTACTTTATCATTTGGCTGATAACGCTATTTTTGGATCAGTAAGACTTAATTTTAATCATCTTGCTTGTTTGCTTTGTACGAAGCCAAGGCATTGCCACATGAATTTACTAGGGGAATGCTTTGCTTTATTTGCGTGCGCTCATTATTATTTGTTTTTCCTCATCTATTTTTAACGAAGACATCCGCTGTGTCAAAATTTTCTTCGTGAAAGTCTACCGTCCGCCCACTTACAACGTTTAAGCGCCCCGCGCGAAGGACGACTTTGAACACAATGCCAACATATATTAGGCACGCTTGTGCCTTGTTCAAAATTCATATTTTTTCCGAGGCTGAAAAACAGTTGTTAGGTTTTCGTTCATTTCAATTGAGTCTGAGCGTTTAATCTTTGAGCGAAAATGAAGATTATCACCATTATTTTTTAGTATTATTTTTTGTTCGATGTGCAAGATTAGATTCAAAATGTTATCAGTTAATTAAAATTATTTATAAGGACCATTTTCTCTCGCTTCCCTGTTGTCCATTTTTCAGCACCTACTACTTTCTTCTTCAACCTCCATCTTGTTTCATGAACTCCATTCTCAATTTACTGTTTCTATGTACCTTGTGCGTAGATTCCATGTTCCTCTAGTTCATACTAAATTAAATTGTGCCTTCCTCCTTCGTCCCTTTAAAACGCCTTCGCTGCGTTTAGAGAGGCTTTAATAAACATCCTATGGGAACTAGTGCTTCCAGGGGGGACAATGTGAGGGCCCGAGCTAGGAGTTAGGTAGGCCTTCTTTTTGTTGAAATAAAATGTTTTTGTTATGTTAAGGACCACCTTTTTTCGGTTCACTGCTGTCCTGTTTTTCAGCACCTACTACTGTCTTCTTCAACTTTGATCTTATTTCATTATCTTCCTTCCCAACTTACTGTTTCTATGCCTTTTTGCGTAGATTCCGCGTTTCCTTAACTCCATACTAAATGGTGCCTTCCTCCTTCCTCTCTTTGGATCGCATTTGTTGCTGGGTAGGGAGGCTAAAACTAATGACTTATCTAATCTTTATTAAACATCTAATCTTCACTTCAAAATGATCTCGGCAACCATTTAGAGTGTTCGTGCAGATTTTCTCTTACTTCATGCGCACATGCACATAACGCGGAAAATATTTTGAGTTCGTTCTGTCCATGCGCTTTACGTTAAGTGGGATTTACTAATTAATTACTCACGCATTTATGTTTTGTTTTTTATTCCATTTCTATGTCAAGCTTTTATTTAACCTCTGGATGCTTTCCCATCGTTGCCCCGGCTAAATTAATCGTCCTGTTCGTGGTCCATCTGCAGTTAGCACTTCACATAGCCTAGGCGTGTGTAAATCAATATCAATCGATGGCTGAGAGGGAAGTGGTTTTAACGGCTCTTCTCATGCTATGATCGAGAAAACTTGGCATGTTTTTCTTACCAACTACTCTAACTTGGTGTTTATTCGATAAAGGCTCGAGTTGCTGAGGGTAATCATATTTTACGTTGTAAGGAAGTTACCTTCATAATTGGAACTAATAGAGTATTTCGAAGCATCGTTTTCATCATACGTGAAACGGCGTGGATTTATTTTTAATCGTATTGCGATGTAAATAAATCCTTTTTAATATAATGATACAGGATTTTGCTATCACATCGTGTGAGTTAGTTATTGGTCAGCTGTTTTTTCATTTATATTTCTCGTAATTTTTAGTAAGAATTCAACTCGCTGGATTCTAGAAGCTGTCAGAAAATCAGCTTACTTAGATTTCCCATTGTCCCTTAGTCATCCAACGAGAAAAAAAAACTAAATTGACTAAAATTTCTAGGTTTAATGTTATAAAACGCGCTGTCGATTTTGACGGTGTATCGAAAGTTATTTGTGATGTCAGTATTGTTGCGCTGCTTAATTTTATTTGTTAGCTCTAACATCTTTGTTGGGCCATTTTTTTGCACGAAATTTAAATAATTCAACGGTTCCAAGAAATTCACCAGTGATCCGTGAATGACTCCTACGCGAACATTAAAATGTGTAGTTTTTTATTTCAAAGTGCTGTCTGGTACATTTTGAACTGTTGAAATGTTTTTGTATTTAGGTAAAATTCGGAAGTTGAAAAAATAACTCGAAAGAAAATGATTCAGATCATACACTTGTTGATCATTTCTGTAATTTTCATACCAGGGACCACGATTTTTTAGGTTTTTACTTTATTCAAGTAAACGCCTATTTAAATCCTGGCTTCTATCATAAATTCATTCGGCTGTAAATGTTAATTTATATCAGACATTTAATCGGTTTTACAGTAAGAAATACCTTAAAGTGCGTTTTGACTGTAGTATACCACTTTACCGTTTCTAGGTTTTTCCTTGAGTCAAAGAGCTTTTTCACAATTTTGAGATGGACTTCATACAATCTAGGCATAGAACTGCTGAATTAAGACAGATAAAACTTGACACTGTTTCTACGATTTTAGAAATGACTCATTCGTACTATGCAGACAGCTACCGACTTGAGACGTGTCAAGGTCTAGCAGTGCACCTGGAGTACATCATCAGGGAACTTGTCTGGCGCTGCAGGTGTGCTGGATTCGACAACTTACTCAACCCCAACTAAAACTGTATTGCAGAAAACATCTGTAACAAAATTGCTTGGATTCGAAAAACGCTATTCGTTAGTGTCAGTACTCGTGACATAATAAGCAGGTTTCAAGTACAGTGTGGTGCATGTCGATATATTTAGTCGCGACTGGGGCCAGAGCTAGAGAGAGGACAGAGGAGGGTGGTGCAATCGACTGGTGCTAGAACATAACGGGGAACCAGAAAGGAAGTGTGGAAGGCAACTCTCTACTGCTGACTGGCGGGCTGGGTGGTGGCTGCCGTAGTTTATCTCGGGCCCCCGTCGTTTCGGTGCTCCTTCTCCATTGGCTGTTTTAGTTCTTTTATTTTATCTTGAGTGTAATTCTATGCACCACTTTCGTTCCATTATAAGTTTTCAAGTATTGCTCGTTTTGAATTTGTTGCGTTACTCCTAATAAAATATACTGTTTTTTCGTGTCTAAATTAACCGTGAAGAGATCAGAGGAAATTTCAGAATTTTATATGAATGTTTAATATTTTAAACAGTTTTTGCATTCCATTTAGGCCTACCAGAAGATTGAACTATATTTTTAATGTTTTAAAAGTTTGCTAGAATAATAGCATGAACGTCATAGCCCGGCATCCATTGAGTTGTGACCTGTGATGAGACATTCTATTCAATCAATGCGCCCAACTGAAGTCATTTAGAGATAAAACTTTGGGTCTTTTGAAAGGAAAATGGTAGTGTTCTTTCATTTCTTTCAAATGCCTGTTTACATTTGATCCGTGTTTCCTTCTCCCCTACGGGTTTGCTCGGCATGCGAGATGACGTCATCGTGTGTATTTTAGTGTGGACGGATTCGAGTGGCTTGTTCCCCTCTTCTTGCGAGACCAGTTGCGTTCCTCGCGTCGTTCTAGCGCGACACAATCATTTTGGCAGGCAGCAGCTCTCTGTGACGCTTTGGCTCGCTCTCTTAATTGTCGGCTCGAGTTGCTCGAGGCTCTTCTGCGTTCCTCGGTGTACTTTGTCCTTACTTGTGTTAAACGTTCTTCATGGCAAATAGGTGTACCAAATTTTCTGGCAAAATTCATGTTTGTGTTTACTCCAGGCATTTATTCTTCAGTTACATAATATCTCTCTTCTCAAGTTCCGCAACTTCCACATCTTTTTTGGGAAAACAGTATTAGTCCGCATTGGTGTATTGTCGGAGATTGCTGGGAGCTTCTCGGTGACACCCTAGGGCTTCTCATTGTAGAATCAGGAAGAATATCTTAGGACTCAATTATTGTCAGTCGGTGATAGTCTTTTATCCTTTTATCTTTTATGTCAATTGAAGTAAACCTGTTTTCTATCCAATTGACTTACGTCTTCGAGACGAGTTGTCGATTTTTTCAATTTATTACGCCATGAAGTTCTATTGTTTTGGTATTGATTGAAATTTTCCCTGCGTATTGACTTGCATTATGTGTTGAAATTGTTGGAAGTAGTGTATCATACAGTCCAATAGGTTTTTTCGTATTGACTGTTCGTTTGATGGATTAAAGACTAAATAATAAGATTTGTCACAAAATGTAGAGCATGCACATTATTTACAGAGTTCAATATCTTATTACAGCTATGTTGTCTTTGTTTTCGAATACTTCGAAGCTAATTTCCTAAACGGACAGATTCATTGAGTTCAAATCTCGACAGAGCGAGAGTATTCGTGGTATTTACCAAATGTCTGGCGTACATCGAGTAGACCGTGCGTCTGGCAGGCTTAGTGGCACGAAGTTCACTAACCTGCTGCTGCTGTATTGATTTGATCAGCTGGTTTCTCTCTCCCATTCATTGTAGATAGCGAGAGTAAATGTTGCGTGTCCTCTTT
Source organism: Morinoia aosen (assembly GCA_030386875.1). Taxonomy (NCBI): domain Eukaryota; kingdom Metazoa; phylum Arthropoda; class Malacostraca; order Amphipoda; family Talitridae; genus Morinoia; species Morinoia aosen. Next base: position 87,113,651 of record CM059562.1, on the reverse strand, counting down.
TCTTCCTATATTATGTTGTGCAATAAAGTACTGCTCAATTGATTGATGACAGGTTATGCATTAACAAAAATTATTTTCTTAATGAACATGCGTTCAACCGACGGTATTTAGGATTGCTTCATTATTGTTAGAAAACGTGTAACACAAATGCCAATTTTCTCTGTTGCGTTGCAAAATCTTTCGAAGGCTTACATTTTTGTATCATGACTCTCAGCGTCTGTTGATGATACAAAGGAAAGAATGACCTTGAGCGCATCTTTGTAACAGCGCTCGTCATGGAATGGGTGGGATTCTTAGGTATTTTTCAGTGTGTCTCATGAAGCTATCGTTTCTGCTGCACTTTTTTTTAGCACTTGTTACTTTCTTGTTTAACTTGAATCTTGCTGGTTTCATGAACTTCTTTCAATCTTGCTGTTTCTGTGTACAGGGTCAGTGGACGCATCTTGTGCAGAGATTCCCCGTTCTTTTAATGATGCTAAGCTAAATGGTACCTTTCTGCTTCTCTTGGTAACTTTTTTAACTTTTTGTTGTTGTTAGGGATGCATATTAATATAATGTTCGATTGATACTTCGTCCCAATATGTTTGCCGTTCAATTGGTCTTATCTTTTTTTTTCTTTTTCTTCCTCAGGGCTATAAAGTCATTCCAACAAGTGCTGTACATCGACTCCAGCTTCAGTCGCGCCAATGAAGTCCACTTGCGTTTGGGTTTGATGCTCAAAGTGCAGAACGATTTTGAAGGAGCTCTGAAACACTTTCAACTTGCTCTGCTTGATTCTGGGCCGTGCTCATTTACAAAGCTAGAAAGTGAGTAAATATATTTTATATAATAAGTTTGTTTGTTCTCGACAGTTCTCAAGTCCCATTTTGAAAACCCCTTATGTTTTGGTCTCTGAAATATTGAATTTTATTGTACTGTATAAACTGCATGAAATTTCGTGTAGCTTTGAAAAGTCATCTTACTAATTTATTATTTTACTTTCACTCCCCAGTTCGTTTTCACGAAGCTCACTTGTACGAACTTCAAGGTAAACACAAAGTATCGCAGGACGCTTATGAGAAGTTACTAAAAGAAGAAAGCGTTAGCGGGCAACTGCGTGCTGATATTCTGCGTCAGTTAGGATGGATGTACCACACCGTCACTACGCTAGGAGATAAAAGGGAGAGAGAAGAGAAGGCCGTCTCGCTGCTTCAGAAATCTATTGAAGCTGATCCAAAATCCGGACAGTCTTTGTACCTGCTAGGCCGTTGCCTTGCCTCTCTTGGTAGAATACACGACGCTTTTGTAGCGTACAGAAATTCCGTTGACAAGTGTGAAGGCAACGCAGACACATGGTGTTCAATAGGGTAAGGCTGTGCTCTTTTGTTACTCTAAGCCAAAGGTAAAATCTCTTACTATATGGAGGCTGAATGCATTTATAATATGTTGGAAACTGAGATTTAGTACTACAGGTTTGATGTGATTTCGAGTTTTATGTGATCGATTTTCATTCATATTATAGTGAGTTTATTTAGAAGACATAAGGAAGGCTTGTATTGCTTGTTAATCGATTTATGTTTTTTTACAGTGTACTTTACCAGCAGCAGAACCAGCCCGTTGACGCATTACAGGCGTATATATGCGCTGTGCAGTTTGACAAGAGTCACGTTGCAGCTTGGACAAATTTAGGAATCCTGTACGAATCTTGTAACCAACCTCGTGACGCATTAACGTGCTACCTCAACGCGAGTCGAACAAAATCGTCACGAATTCAGAACCCAAATTTGGGCCCTCGCACTCGGTTCCTGCAACAACAGCTCGCGGCCGCCCCCATGCCCTCTTTGGCGCGCCCCAAGACCTTGTTCACCATTGAGGAGGCTTGGAACTTGCCCATTGCCACAGACATGAACCAGCGTGGTGGCAGTGCCAGGAACTCTAGCGCTTCCGCCTCCGGGGGAGCGTTTAACAAACAACCCTCACAGCATCCGCCGCCTCCACCTTACCAGCAGCATCAGGATGCAAAGAGATTCAAACCAGATGCGTCTGAGCAGCCTAGACCTCAGTTTTACCTCAATTCCCACCAAGTGCAAATGTTGCACTACCTCCAGAATAATCAATCTTCCCTAACTCCTCCCCAACAACAACAGCTTCAGCATCTCCAGCACAATTATCGTTTGATGCAACAACATCAAATGCAAGTTCGTCAACAGCAACAGCTGCAGCAAAGCCCGAGCATTGCTGGAGGGCAAAACTACGGATCGTCAGCCCGTGGTCAGCAGGGAGGCTTTGCAAGTCCTCTTGGAGGTGCTGTCAACGGTTCCTCCCCTGTTGCTGCCAGTGGTCCTGGTTACTTGTCTCCTCGACCTCCTACTCCACAGCAATATCATAACAACGCCAATAATTACAACAATGGCACTTACACTGGTGCCCAGCAACAAACTACTGGTCAACAAATGGTAACTGGTGGTCAGCCTTCTTCTGGTAGTTCCCCTAATTTTTTCTCGAATCACGACCAAAGTAACAACCTACCCCGAGGAGCACCGACCACGGTTTCATCGGCTCTATCTGATCCCACAACCGTGAGCGACCAAGAGCTGCAAGAACTTATCAGCCAAAAGGAGTTTGCTGAGTCTTTTGCAGAAGATCTTTTAAATAGACTTGCAAAAGGAGAAAACGTAATGGATGAGCTCAATAAAGGTGAACTCGACCAAACGGCTTTGCCTAATACACAATTCTCTTCAGGTTTACAAGACACAACTGCGCCGAGGCTAGACACAAGAAATGTCAAGCAGGAAGTTGATTTAAAACCTGACACTGTTATTACCAATGGGGAGCATGAGAATTTACCTTCTGGTATTAAATTGGAGAGTAACCCTGAAGTTGAAATTAAATCAACAATGTTAGCATCGGAGATCTTGGCTGCCTGTCGCGGACGAGGAACGCAGTCCCGAAATTTTAGTATGCTTGGGGAAAATCAACCTCCTCCTTGTCCTCCAGATCCTCCTGCTACACGACTTAACCAAGACCAGCTTGTGCCACCTACTGCTTCTGTTCTTCTGGAGAACAAAAAATTAGCGTTTTCTCCTCAGCTACAAGAGTTTTGCTTGAAGCATCCAATTGCTGTTGTGAGAGGTATTGCTTCTGCTCTCAAGATGGATTTGGGACTCTTTTCTACCAAAACTCTAGTGGAGACCAATCCTGATCACACCATCGAGGTACGAACACAGGCTTTTCAACCAGCAGACAAAAACTTAGACCCGAATAATTCTGAGCGCGTGGTGTGGCCGTGCTACTCCCATCGCTCCCACACTACAATCGCAAAATATGCTCAGTATCAGGCCAACACTTTCCAGGAGAGTCTTAAGGTGAGTCTTTCTCAAATGAATCCCATCTTAACGTCTCTCTCGGGATGCGTTTCGTTGGAAATATTTTTAAATCTTTTATTTTTGAGGTTTTTTAGACGTTTTTTTATAAAAGTAAGATAAAGCTCCAAATCTGTTTAGTACTTCTGAGAAGCATACTCGTTAAAATGAATTTAAAATAAATGTTGGGTAATTACAGTAAACGAGAAATTTCAATTTTATTTGTTGGTTGACGTGAGACAGCCATTCTAAATTTAAACATTTTGTGCGACAATTCAAAACTGTAGATTTAGGTCGCCCTATAGCTTTAAATTATAGCTGAGTCGGCTCGAACGTAAGTTTTATATGTCCCGGAAGTTTATCGAATATGTACCGTATTTGTATAGATATGAATGTATGTGCAGTGTCTGCGATTTAAATAATAAGTGAACATGCGTTATATTTTTAAAACCAACCTACAAATTTGGAGATATCAATTTGGTTCTTGTAAGTAGTCTGTCAGGATCAAAGCATATTTTAGTTTAGCGTGCTCGATCGCTTGATTTTTTTTAGAATTTTAGGAACCAAACCAATATTCTCATGAATATTGTTTTGTAATTTTCACCTCGAACGAGTTATGAAACAAAATTATTTTAGTTAAGAACTCAACGATAAAGTACATCAGCACTCTTTAGTGCATTGTATTATTTTACTTAGCTATTACCAAAAAAATACTAGAATCTTCATTGAATGAAAAAATTCAAGTCGTGAGTATTGAAAGTTTGGCATTAATGTACGTTTACGTAATTTGTTTATCTTCCTTTATGTCATCGCTATCATTCCAAGCGCTTTTCATTTTTTTTAATGTATACATGGAGCCTACGCTTCAGTTAGAGGTCACGTTCTGAAAATTTAAACTTGTTCAAATTTTGCTCATCATTATGTGGTTTTCGTGCACTTGTAGGAAGAGCAAGATCGCATTGCTGCAGGAGGCCAGCGTGTTGACGAATCGAAGACCAAAAAGAAAGTTGTTAACAAGATGATCAAGTTCGGTACGAATGTCGACTTATCGGACGACAAGAAATGGCGAGCCCAACTCCAGGAGCTACAAAAACTACCATCATTTACCCGCGTAGTATCAGCGGGCAACATGTTGTCCCATGTTGGTCACCCCATTCTTGGGATGAACACCGTTCAACTTTATATGAAGGTACCGGGCTCACGCACTCCCGGCCACCAGGAAAATAACAACTTCTGCAGTATAAACATCAATATCGGGCCTGGAGACTGCGAGTGGTTTGCTGTGCCAGACGCTTATTGGGGCGTCATCGCTAACCTTTGTGAAAAAAATGGCACCAACTACTTGCATGGGTCGTGGTGGCCTGACCTCAAGGAACTTTTTGATGAAAATGTCCCAGTTTACAGATTCCTTCAGAAACCTGGTGATATGGTCTGGGTCAATTCGGGTAAGTTACCTTCGTACGTTTCCACATTTTCCCCTTCAGTCGTGGGGGAAAATGTGAGGTCCTGAGCTGAGAGTTGGATAGGCCTTCTTTTGTTGAAATATAATGTTTTTGCTTTGTTAAGGACCATCTTTTTTTCGGTTCACTGCTATCCTGTTTTTCAGCATCTCCGACTTTCTTCTTCAACTTTTATCTTGTTTCATAACCTTCCTTCACAACTTTCTGTTTCTATGCGCACGAGATCCTGACAGCAACACTCCTTGCGCATAGATTCCGCGTTTCCTTAACTCCATACTAAATGGTGCCTTCATTTTTCCTCTCTTAAAATATCCACGTTGTGGAAAGAGAGGCTAAAACATTTATAATCAATCATCAATCAATCTCTTTAGTCGTAGTTAACACAAGACTGTTTGTGCAAAGTATTTCAACTTGCCACTAAAGTACATATTCCAACCATTGTTTTTACCGAAAAAAAATTTATTTCAACATTGAGGAAGAGTTTGTTTTTGCATGAATGTTTTCACAAATAAACTCAATCATTTTATTTTTCAACATGAATGTCTTCTCAAACAAAATCACTCATTTTCCTTTTTGACATGGATGTCTTCTCAAACAAAATATCCCGTTTTATTTTTTTGAACATGAATGTCTTCTCAAACCAAATCACTCATTTTATTTATTTTTAACATGAATTTCTTTATCTTTTGAAACAAAATCACTCATTTTAGTTTATTTTATTTGTTGAATTGCCTTACAGTTTTTACAAATTTCCATATTGCGCAGGCTGCGTGCATTGGGTACAGGCTGTGGGCTGGTGCAACAACATTGCCTGGAACGTTGGACCTCTCACAGCCCGACAATATTTGCTCGGACTGGAGCGGTACGAGTGGAATAAACTACAGAGGTTCAAGTCTATCGTTCCCATGCTGCACCTTACTTGGAACCTTGCTAGAAATATCAAAGTTTCCGATACCAAATTCTTCGAGCTCATCAAGTAAGCACTATTGGTTTTTCGTGTTTTGACCAGCGGATGAAAATTCGTATTTGAAAAGTTATTTTTCTACACAAGGTCAATTTCTTGAGAATTTTTTTTAGAAAAATCTATTGAATAATATATCACACCTCAAAAATTAACTTTATTTTTTCGCCTGTTGTTGACGATGACACGTAGCATCTCACAATTATTAGATAGTAGTTTAATTTTTATGTTTAGTACGCTTTGCGCCAAACTGACTACTCAGTTTTGCTGCGCATTTTTTTCTGGCTATTCATAAGCGTTTCAACAACTACAAATGTTTCTTTCACAGGACTTGTTTAATGCGGTCACTGAAGCAAGTCTTCCTAACATTGGACTTCGTTCGTATGTGCGGCATTGAGCCGCGCTTCCACGGTCGGGCGCGTAACGAGGCGTCACACTACTGCGGTGTTTGTGAGATTGAGGTAGGGCTAATACCGTATTATAATAACTGTAGTAAAAGTATATTTTCCTCGCTTCAACTCTGAAGAATCCTTGGAGGAAAGGGAGAAAGAATACTTTGTCTGCTTCCTAAATTTCATGTGCAGCTTAGAAAAAATTATAAACAGGACAAACTATGAACTGTTTCCCCCAAGTAAGGAAAATCATCAGTTATCAAACGGTGCAATAGGGAAATAGTAATAGTACTCTTTCAAAATCAGATTTCTACAAGCATCTTAACCATCGAATCTCGGTATAAGACGTAATAAATTTGAACCTTGGTAACGACATTGAAAGCGAAAAATGAACAAAGAAATAATTGATAAGAACGTTAAAAAATTAGGAACATTTGCAGAAAGTATTCAAGTATCCAAACAAAAAAGTATTTTTCAAGAGGAGGTCAGTGAGAGGTAATTTGAGTTACTCACAGACAGGCAGAAATTTATTTCGTATGTATACTTTTCCATCCATAAAAACACGAAAATTAGGAAACATTCTTCATTAGTTCAATTTTTTCATCATCATTCTTGCATATTCTGTTTTCATGTATTCTTAACTGCATGTTTTGTCAGTTAGTTTTAGTTCAGTTTGTAGGAAATTTGATCGGTGAATAATTTATGGGTGCACAAATATTCATTTCCTTTCACCATTTATTGCGCATAATTAATTTACAAAAGTTTTCGTTAACTTACTGGATTTGGTTAGAAAAAACTTTCATAATAGAAACGAAATTATGTAGAATTTCTGTCTTTCATTCGGGGGTTTTGTTTTTCTCTCGCTATTTTGTGTCTTGTTTCAATAGTGAATCGAATTAAAGGATGCTTTTCCTTTCACTACGTTCTTTAATTTTCTGGTCCCAATTTTGTGGCAGGTGTGGCATGATTATTTAAAAAGACTTTTCTTGATTTGGAAAATTATATAGCTGCGTTCTAGCTCCTTCAGGATTTTTCTGTTAACTATTCCTGCGTGCCGATTTATCCCAGTCTATTCTTTCCTGAAGTACGTGTGAAAAATGCTTGTGCTAGTATATTTTTTCAACTAATATATTTTCGTTAGTAAATTCTCTGAAAAGGGAAGCGACGTGACAATTTTTGTGCGCTCTCTTGCTTTCTACGACGTGCTAACTTTGGTGCCATTTCAGGTGTTCAATATCCTGATGGTGAGAGATATCAACGGACGGAACGTTGTGCATTGCATCGACTGCGCTCGACGTATTTCTCCAACTCTAGAAGGGTTTATTGTCCTTGAAGAGTATCACTTGGAAGATATCATGGAAGTCTACGATCAATTTGTTTTACATTCGGTGAGTATCAGGTTTTTTTATTCATTTGAACTAGTTTGGAAAACTTGAAGGTAAAACGAGGTCCATTCAAAAAATATCCAATCTTGTTTCAATTAAGTAATAATAATTGATCATTCATTAATTGCTTTACGAGGTAGTTGATGGCACATTAGTTGCGCGTGTGTGGAAATTTCGACAGCTGAGGGGCGGGCCAGTTCTCGCCTGTGAAGAATGACTCTTGTTCAGACATCCAGCGCTCGCTCGCCGGGTTATCATATTTACGCGACATGTTAGGGCGCATTGAGCAGCAAGTCTGCATTAAGTTCTGCCAGAAGCTTGGTGACACGCTAACGCAAACTGTTCTAGAAGCCTTTTGGCTATGAAATCTTAGCAATAACGGATGAAGAGGTACGACTACTGTAAACACGGATAAACCCTCGAGTCAAGATCAAGGCACGGTCTGCCAGGTCATCCTTGATTCCAGTATCGTAGGGCGTCATGAACAGGCTCCTGCAGGACCAATATTTGGTGGTACAGGGGTTATGCTATGCTTTTGTGATTCTGTGCGACGTAAACAATTAAAAAAATTGGGCGTTGAGCACCTAGCAACTTGCACCATGGTTTTACTGTCGACCCCAATGCAAGCTTAACTAACCAATCTTCGTGCTTCAATGTTTATTTTATCAACACTCTTCGATACTATAACCTGACCAAAAGCAGCACTTCATTTTTTATTCTCTCCCTACTTCTACATCGTTCCTCGTGATTTCGACTTCTCTATGTTGAAAATAATCCTGAAATGGAAGCGCTTCGAGTTGAGTTGTACATATAAGTAACAGTTGAGAAAATTCCTATTACTTTTACTCCATAAATATTTCCAGCAGTGATGGCACTCGTGTGAGAAGTATGTACTCGCATCAGGGTTAAATGATGAAAAAATTGAAATGCGCACTATTCTTTTCTGTATGGACCAAGATGGAAACTTTTTGAATGAAGCTCGTATTTGCAGCCCTTACATTGTAGATAACGTTGTAAGGCCGCACATAGAGTTGAATGCCTCATTTATTGAAGATAATGAGAATTTTTTTCGATCCTCAATAATAATTTTATTTCTTTACTTCTTCAGATTCAGAGCCAGAGCATTCCCGGCCAAGCCCCTACTCCACCCCCGAGTTCGTTGACCCCCACTCCGAGCGCTTTGGCCACGTGACCCTCCTGACTAAACCGTGCATCTCCGTATCTCTGGGTTTCATTGTGTAGTTATTCATCTTCACTTGAGTATCATTCTCAAGTCATCTAATGTACATACGTGTAATTTCCGGCCAACAAATTCGTAACATTATTGACTGCGGCAATTTCGTGTAAAATAATGAATCATTGATGTACATATAAAACCAACTGCTTCATGTTAAGTACTAGCACACCATAAGATCAAGATCAACTGCTGGCAAATCATTAGAATTACCTGTTATTTACGTTCCGCGTTAATTTTTGTTGTAAGAAGGGAGCATTGCGTAAATTATATTTTTGTACTAAGTACACTACTTTCACTTCCTTAGGCACTGAAGGATCACCCTCTCCTAAGTTTCTGAAGTTCTAAAATTACTCTGAGGAAGCAGATAACTAATTCTATGATGTATTTCAATATTATGGATTAGAATTACTACTCGGTTGTACGAAGTATTTTTCTTTATCGCAATTAAATTGCAGGGAAAGAAAAGACGAATGGAAATTGGTAAGAAAATATTCTGTTATATAACTGTATGATTGCCGCTATTTTGTCGTGCCTTGCTTCAGCTAAATAGTACAAGACTATTCTATTCCAGTTTTTAAACTTCATTTCAATGGAATTGATTGTAACTGAAGTGAATGAAACCCTTTCTTGTGAAATAGAATGTACTATACTTTGATGCTGTGTGGCATTGGAATGGAGAGCTCAGCCATAACTAGTTGTATATATGCATTGTCATCTGCCTGTCCATACGTATCTTCAGAGACAGGTTTCGAAAGTGATTCTCGACTAGTGCAGCTTTACGCAAATGGTTTACGTATTTTGAGCATCCTGTTGCTTGAGTAACATTTGTTGTCTTGTGAACAAGCGGGTTTAGCGTGTGCCCATGCCGTGTTTTATTGGTAACTGAATGAACGACTTTTTCGCTACAGAATTTGCAGTTGGAGCCTCGTTTGGTTGTGAGGAGCCTGTTTGTAAATAATATTGTTATTAGTTTTATAAGATGCCCTGTCAATTTCGCCGAATAAGCTGTAAATCATTAACAAGGTCTACTTTTCAATTCATTATGGTTGAATTAGACGTGCTTCGTCCATCTCATCTTTTAAGCGAAGTTATGCAGTTCAGTCATTTCAACTTGCCACCAAGCGTTCATCTAGAAGCTTCCTATAATGCCTTCACGCTTCGGTTCGTTCCCATTAATTTTCTTTTAGACATGCTTCCATGTGTCGTGTGATGTTTCATCCCAATGCTCAATGTTCGAATTTGAAGTGTTTTCAAGGCTATTCGCTTTTATGTTGCTATAAAAGCATGAAGCACATTCTCTTGAATGGATTAGAAAGAGGTTTCTTCCTTAGCAATAATGTCGTTAGTTGAGCAACGTTTAGTGTTAAGCTAAAGTTTCTATTCTATCACTTTTGTGTTATTTATGTATCTAACTTATAAATATATATAAATATTTATGGACTTATTTAAATAATTTTTCTCTGAGTGACATGAGGTATTAGCACCATTGGGCATTTTAGTTTTAAGGAGTCAGCAAATGTGTATCGATTTCCTCTGTGATCTCAGGACCTTTGAAATGAATCATCTGTGGTAGTGGTGGTGATGGTTCTTCTACCTTTTTTCATTGTAATGATCAAATGCTTGCTACTTACCGCGCGAATTTGCTGCTCAAACCGATTTTAGTAATGCCGTCACGTGCTGAAGACAAAGAATTACAGTTCAGTGTGAACAGTTCTTTTCACTTGAGCTATTCTAGGATTTCATTTAATCCAGCTGTTGGTGATCATCACTGCCAATATTTATGTAAAAGGTAGGTTACTAATCTACGTGTTGTACGTGTTTAGTAGTTAGTTTATTTAGTATCCATACAAGTGTCTTGAGCCCCGGGAACCATTTTTTATATTTCGATGCTGTTCACCACAACCTCCGCAAGCCAAAAGTACTCTTTCGTCAATGAGCGCTGACACTTTTTTGAATGACGTTATACGTTAGCGTGGAAATACTTTCCTCGTAGGTAAATCCGTCTTGTCAATTCATTCTTCCATATTTATGGATGAAGATGAAATTCAATATCATTTCGAATAAACTTCATTCATGTTCCTTTTTCGGGTATTGGTGTATGTACTGTTTTTTCGTTGTACAGTTGTTCGTAACAGCTGAAAATTTAGTGTAGTTAGTTCTTCTGTAAAAATTACTGTATTTTCATGGAAGTGTTAGTGTTATCAGCGACTTTCCTCACATTTTGTTGTTAGCAAATCCTTTTTATGATTGGCTTGGTTTCCAGCCCACTCTTTTTCAGTTTTGTTCGATATCGGTGTCATTTGCTAGACGAGGGTGTTAAACTCACACTTTTGAGTTGTTGTACTTTTCACTCTAGATAACTGACCTTATAAGTAAATTTTATTAACAACTTGACTTTGACTATTTTCAAAATATTCCCTAAATACTACTTTATATAATGTAATTCTGAAAGGTAAAGACTCCTTGCCGAAGCATATATTATAGTCTTATAGGAAAGTAGTCAAACAGTTATAATTTCGTTTCCTGTCCAACGTAGAGAAAGTAAAACATAAAAAGCATTTGTTTTATATAATGAAGATACACGTTCACAAAAACACTTTCTCCCCATAAATATTAAAAATGATGCGTTAGTCAAAAAAATTGCGGACCTCAGGTGAAGCAAAAAGCTTTTAATAGATTATTCAAACAGCTAAGCAATGTCTCCTTGAGAGAGTTCCTTGGACGTAAGAGTAATAACTTAGAACTCTCAGAATAAATTATTTTCCTGATCATTCGGATTCCATATAGTCATGAAGTGAGATAAAAGAGAAAACTGAAACAGTGCATCCTCAGACAATCAGACAAGTTCTCAAATCTCAAACTACACTGAGATCTAATGATACACTGAACAATGTGCGCAGTAGGGTGGCCAGTACTCAAAGTAGATTTTTTTTTCACAGAATTTTCTTGACAGGACCCCCTAAAAAGGTGAGGTTGATAGAGAAAATGATACTGGTAAAGTTTCAGACCATTTGAACATAACCCATGCCCCAACGGCCTCGAGTTCTGAAAAATGGCATTTTTCGCGATTTTTCAGAACTTTGAAGCCGTTGGGGCACGGGTTAACGATGTTCAAATGGTCTAAAACTTTACCAGTATCATTTTTTCTATCAACCTCACTTTTTTAGGGGGTCCCGTTAAGTAAATAGTGTGAAAAAAAATTTACCCTATGAGTACTAGTCACCCTATTCCGCAGTCGTCAAACTTGAGACCCTTGTCAAAGCCTGTTTATTGCGTTATAGATATCGTTAAAAACCCTACTTCCACTGAAAATGTTTCATCGATACTTAGACCGACAGTGGACGATTAAGTAATTTCACAAGATGAATCAAAATTTAATCAAAACGCCTTGTCCATGAAAATTTGTACCCTAAAAACGCCGGAGGATGCTAAACGTCAACTTTTAGGGCAAGATACTGGTATTCGTGGTCATTTGACTACTAAAATACAATAACTGACAAACAGATCTACAGTTTCACACATGAGAAAAAGGGAGCTAAATAACTTAACTCTATTCGCAACATATCTTTTCTTTACAGCTAAATCTTTCAGTACCGATTCTGCGAATAAATTCACAAACCTTCATATGTACCTAATAACTTTTTCGTCGAAGTGACATTCCTAACGTAAGAGCGTTCTGAACACTTTCATTAGGCTGGAGTTCATCAGCATTGACATGTATAAATTTTATTTAATAAATTAATTTTAAATGGAGTTCTAAAAGTTTTTTTTTACAAACATGTGGACACCGTACCTATCACATATTCCTCTCGCTGGGTTTCTTGTACGCCATGCCAATGTAGTCGAAAATATCTCGCTCGGAAGTTACGGGCAGAGGCTCTCCAGGCACGCCAGTGCTGCCCACCGGCCTGATGCTGTACTCGTTTAATGTGAAACCTGCGTCCAGCGCAACAGTCCGCATCTCCTGGAAAATTTATACGTCACAATGCAGTGAATTAGAAAGTCACAGAAAAGTAGAATAAAGATCATATTTTCGATTGGAAGTTGGAAACCTAGGATGGAAAGGTGAAAAAATATCATAAGGGTATACTTTCACATTATTGAGAAAAATTTCGTAAAATAAAAATGTGGGTAAATCTCTGAACATTGAGTGAAAAAACATCGTAACCAAAAGAAGGCCCTTGTGTTCTTTACCAATAATTTTGATATATATAAATGTCGGACATTCTCTGATTTCACACTAGAAACAATGTGAGGGCCCGAGCTAAAGGTTAGGTAGGCTTTCTTTTGTTAAAATAGAATAGGTTTTGTTGTGTTACGGACCATCTTTTTTTCGGTTCACTGCTGTCCTGTTTTTCACCGCCTACCACTTTCTTCTTCAACCTCTTCTTGTTTCATGAACTTCTTTCTTAGCTTTCTGTTTCTGTGCCCTTTCTGCATAGATTCCACGTTCCCTTAACTCCATACTAAATGGTGCCTTCTTCCTTCCTCTCTTTACATCTCATTGTTGAGGATAGGGAGGCTTAAACTAACTAATGAACTAAGCTTCACACTAGAAATGCCTTGAGGTTTGGAAAACACTTTTGAAGTTATTCTCAGCTTAATTCGACTTAAAACGAACTCGGAATTCAACTTGGAAATTTAGGCCTTTTCCTAACAAAGTTTTGCAATAATTTTATAATTTTTATAAGAATTTCTGGTTAAACAAGTAGTTTTTCCTGATGTACAACCGAGTACTGAAGTTATCAAAAAGTTTCATCGCTTTTGTCAAATAGATACAGTATTTTATAAGAAAATTCAAAACCACAAATTAAATCAGACAGTGCGTTAAAACTTAGTTTTTATTAAGTAATGTACTTACGTACATTCAAAAGTACTTAGTACTTGAGTACTTTTGTATCGCATACTTAGTAACCGAGTACTTTTGATGTTTAATGCCCAGCTATGGATATCAGCAACTATATCCTGGAGTGTAGTTTGGAATTAAGGGAACGGGACATCTAGGCATAAGATGTCCCCAGACTCTGTTCTTAGAAAGCATGGGAAACATGATAAAAAATGAACAAATAGGCGTAAAAGCTAGCATAGCAGTGAACGAAAAGTTCTAAGACCAACCAAAAACTATTTTATAATTCAACAAAATGAAGGCCTACTCAAATTTCAGCAGAGGTACTCATCAAAATAAATTCAATCAATAATAAGAACATCTAGAAATTCGAAACGTACAAATAATATCTTGCTAAATAATTTACTTACTCTTACTGCACATCTATCACTTTTTATTTAAGTAGTATTAGTAGTAACATAGATTTACTAGCGCTTTAGTAGCTCTGACTATTTCGCGCCGAAGGTCTCATGGTTTCAGAGATACCAGAATTCTACATAACCTCTGAGATAGTATTATAAGAACATTATTTCGGTGGTCAACACAATTTCTATTGCCTCAATACACAAAATTATATTTGTTTGCATAAGCACATTACAATTTCTCACTCAATAAGCAGGATCCATTCTACAGGTCACACTTGCAAAAAGTATCAGTATACACCGCGAGTTGATACAAACAAAAGAGATTCTTAAATTTGAGCAGAGTAAAGAGTGCGAGAACAGCTGGGACCCCAAAACGGAGGCTCCAGCTACCCGCCCACACTATGGCCGAGCGTCTTACCCATGCTGGAACCCCCTCACAAAGACAAGAGTAGCAGCACGGTACGCTCGGCCATTTCTTCTCCTCAAGTTATAATTTCGGCGCGAGTTCGCACTTGCAAAGTGCACAAGGATTTTCGTTTTCAGGGCATAAAAGCTCGTTATATTATACTAATCAAAAAACACTAATAAAAATTTTTTTATTAAAGAAGGCTGTGAACACTGACTTCGAATATTTAAGTCTGTCTAACACAAGTAAGAGTGCATGCTGAATTATATTACACTCTTTTGATTGAGGAGGTAAATCCAGATATTGAACATTATCTTCGTGTTCACGCGAATGTCGAACTAAAGAGCTCAGGGCAATGCCACACAGTCATTCTAGAAAAGACATTTGCCATGCATTGATATTTTTATAAACGTGTTGGACTAACTTTTTCAAAATATCCAGATTATTACTGCTTAACATTTCAACATGCACCGTAATCATTGAAACAACAAACATACCATTCAATAGATAAGGCTGCTGAAATTGAAATAGTTTTTCTTACATATTCTCTCGAGGAAAAATAGTTCATTTACAACACTTCAATTGGTTACTTGGAATACTTTTTGTTACTTTTAATTACTAATTCCAACTGTCGTTAGAGTTGAAAAACTCAAATTCTTATATTTTAGCCAATCTATTTGTCAATTCTGCCGCAGTTTATTTTTTCTTTTTTTTTCTTTCTTTCTTCAGGAATTCAACATAGTACATATAATCAACCATGAGTTTTTCGACCATTTAGGTCTCTTAACCGCTGCTCGGCTCATGTTACCAATGTAATTATTGCTTATAAAGCAAGCTGCGAAAAGATTTTTGGAGACATAGTTTTATAGAAGCTATTCAAACTCGGCAGCCACTTCACTAGCGTAAGTGTTCTACTTTCTAATCAAGATGAGTTCTATTTGTCCATCACGGACTTGGAATTTCCTCCTCCACAAACTCTCCCTAGCAAATATTTTTTCACACTTATGTAAATTCTAGATTAAAATACAAAAACGAGTAGAATATAACAACGTAACAAGAAAACTAACCTCAGTAATGCAGCTTTGAACCATCATATGATTGAAAATAGTAATGACTCGACTAAAGACATGATTCGATTTGAAAATTATCATAGCTACCATTCGCTAAGAAAAAACCAGCGGGGCGGAGGCATCAGCACATATATATCTAACCACATAGACTCGAGAACCATAGCAAGTGCAACCATGAATCAGGATCATATAGAATCACTCTTCGTAGAACTTTTTAGAGATGGTAAACGCATTGTGCTTGGAACGGTGTATAGGCCTCCTACAGCCTGTTCTATATCCTTCCTGAATGAATTGAATCGTATTATTTCTCAGTTCAACAGGCCCTTATACAATGACATAATAATATGCGGTGACTTCAATTATGATCTACTGAAACATGAAAGCCATGAACCAATCTCTAATTTCCTAACTACCTTTCAGTCTCAATCCTTCCTTCCGATCATTACAAAGCCTACACGAATAACCTCAGAGTGTGCTACGCTGCTTGACAATATCTTTATGACAGACCCTAGTGATTTTCTTGCTGGAATAATTACTTCTGACTTATCAGATCACTTCCCAGTTTTTCTTATTAAGAAAAATGTCTATATTGCTTGCACCAAGGCACGGGCTGAAACTTACTCATATCGTAAAATAAACGAATCAAATCTTGAAGAAATGCGCACCGTTCTAGAAGAATCAATGCCTACATTGCACATCTCTCAACAAAACAATAATACTACGAGCATTGATGAAGCAGTAGTAAAGTTGACAAACTATAATGACCGCATACAATCAGTGTTGCCCAATTGTAACTCGTACAGTTACCCCGAAAAATAAACATAAGCCCTGGATTACTAGAGACATCGTGATAAATATAAAGAAACGTCAAGCGTACCTAGCCCTCCTTTGCGAAGGACGAATATCTAGAGAAACATATAACCGATTTAGAAACTATGTAACAAACCAGATAAGAACATCAAAAAAGAACTACTTTACGCTCAAGTTTACTCAATTCAAAACTGACGTTAAAAAGACTTGGCATCTCCTTAACTCCTGCTGTAAACCGAATAATGCCGATAAAAAGAAAATTGAATATGTTGTTCAAGATAATGTAAAATATCATGAGAAGAAAGAAATTGCTAATCTCTTTAACAACTTCTTCGTAAACGTAGGGAAAACAATAGCTGATGGTATTCCAAGTGAACCTACTGATCACCTGGAATTTATGGATCATATTCGAGAACCCAACTCCTTTTTCTTTACACCTACAAACTCCTCCGATGTAATTACGTGCATAAACAACATGAAAAATAAATCGAGTGGGTTACAAACGTTTCCGACTAAAGTACTTAAAGTTATTGCTGACATTTTAGCCCCACTGATATCAAATATTATTAACCAGTCTCTCTTACTAGGCACTTTCCCGAACTCCCTCAAAGTTGCTAGAGTAACCCCTATCTTTAAAAGTGGTGAAAAAACCTGTGTAAACAATTATCGACCTATCTCCATTCTACCAATTATTAGCAAAGTATTCGAAAAGATTGTGTATAAAAAAGTGTACTCTTATTTTGAACAAAAATCATTTCTTTACGATAAAAAATACGGTTTTCGCTCTAAAAAATCAACAACACAGGCTATATTAAATCATTTACAATTCCTCTATTCTAATATAGATGAAGGAAAGCCTGTCTTCTCTGTATTTCTTGACTTCCGAAAAGCATTTGATTGTGTGGACCATAAAATACTATTATCGAAACTACACTGTTATGGCATTCGAGGGATTGCCCATGATTGGTTCAGATCATACCTAACAAATCGGAAGCAATACGTTGTCATTGACGACGCAAAATCAGACCCACAGACAATTAGCCATGGAGTTCCACAAGGATCTGTTCTCGGGCCTCTCTTGTTTCTGATTTTTATCAATGATATTGTAAAATCTACATCATTCTTCAAATTCATACTTTTTGCCGATGACAGTACGCTTTCTGCGGTCCTTCCGAACCAAAATCCTGCTATGATTGTGGAGAGTATAAATACTGAACTTCACAAGGTTTCATCGTGGCTCAAAGCTAATAAAATAAGCCTAAATATCGATAAAACAAATTATATTACTTTCTCATACAAAAAAGATGTATCTCTCCCATGCATTAAAATTGGCGAAGGTGAAATCGAAGAAACCAACTCATGTAAGTTTCTGGGCATCATAATAGATAAACATCTGACCTTCAAAGAGCACATCACTCATATTAGTTCTAAATTATCAAAATCCATCGGAATCCTAAATAAAGTTAAAAATTTTCTGCCTGAAACAGCTTTACAAATGCTCTACCGAACGCTCATTTCTCCATACTTGGAATACGGAATAGAAGCATGGCACGGAACTGATAAAAATAAAACCAACAAAATTTTTACTCTGCAGAAAAGGGCTGTCAGAGCGGTAAAGAACCTAGAATATAATGCTCACACAAATGATTCTTTCAAAAATTTACAAATACTTAAACTTTCGGATCTCTACAAAATCTCCATCTGTAATTTCATTTACAAAACATTAAGAAATGATGGCGACAATAGCCTAAGACAATTATTGACTGCGCAAACTGGTCATCACGACCATTTAACCCGAAATAGAAGTAAATTCATGCTTCCTTATTATTCAAAGGCCAGGTCGCAACACAGTATTCTCTTCGTTGGAACCAAAACTTGGAACTCTATACCTTCAGAGATCCGTGAATGTAATTCGTACAAAATATTCAAAAGACATCTTGAGTCTCACTTCCTATCAGAATACTAGTCGTGTAAGATCACCGTGTCGAAATCTTGCCTCCTACATGTAACTAATGATAATGTCATAATGTAACTTGCCTTGTGTACCATAACCAATCTTCTCTCTGCTCTTGAATCGTTTTATCGAACATACTGTTAAATATAGCCGACTTGACCTATATTGTAAAATACAGCATAAAATATCGAGTTAATTATCTCAATGATCAGTCTAATGCGAAACTAGGTTAAGTGAACTAGGTTAAACTTTTGTACACCCTAGAATAGCGTGATGGTAGGATGCCCTAGAAGTCGCTGAACTTATTCGGGCCCACAGGTAGCTATACTCAAATTTGACCATTGTACTAGACTTAAGTAAAATTCTACCTCTGTATCACCTGTGGTAAATAAATTGTTTAAATTGTTTAAATTGTAAATATCTGAATGAATGAGGAACCCAAGTGAACAGGTTACAGAAATCAACCAAATTAAACAGAGCAGAAGCAATCAGCTCAGACCACCGAAGAGTCACAAATTAGCCGTTTAGAGGTGGAAGGCAATGAAGTACAAGACATTGCAGTACCAAAAACAAACCTTATTGAACAGGTCAGAGCCAGTGAAGTACAGAACACCGCAGTGGTATTGGTCAGGCGAGAGTAATCTGATGTCCAGACGGCGATGCAAGTGATCGTCACTCAGACGACACACTCCCTAGACAAACACAAAATGGTGTCAGAATACTTTTCATCGGATTATATAAACATAGGCATTAATAACTGAGCTCGTGTGAAAATGTTTTGAAATAAGAAATTATCTAAAAGTACAATGGGAGCCAAGTCTACAGTTACAAACCTCCATGATCGGAGAATGGCTCATAAGAATGTACAAAAAAAAGCCGCATATATCAACCTAGCTGTACTGATGAACTAGATAGAGAAGCATGACGCAAGATCTTCAAGACTTGCAGATTTTTTAATATTAATCAAAATAGACCAAAGGACTAATATGCGCTAGTAAATAATAGACTTGAATGCAACGAAGTAATTAGAAAATTTCCAGCAATTACTTGGGGAAAAAATTCTTGAATAAATTTGCTCTTAGATTAAAATAAATTTGAGACGTACATAATTCAACTTGTTGTCTCAAATAAAAAAAGATTTTGGAACAATAACTGAAGCCCCTTAAGTAAAAATAAAACAAAATAAAAAATTTTGCACTCAGGGTTCCACATACCATAAACTTGGTATCCCCAAGCGACAGCGTGTCTGTAACCAGTTTGTCTTTCTCGAGCTGACGTACAATGCGCTGTAGCTGTATTTTGTGGTCCATCTTTCTGCTCGTAGCACTTTTTTCACTTCCAGCACTCCTCTCACTTGGAGACTCAGCTGAAGTTTTTGGAGATTCTACCGTGATAAGAATGTCGATATCACCGCTGCTCTCGCTCCCTCTCCTACAAAGTTTGATCAGCAAAATAAAATAGAACACCTAAATTTAACGCAAAAATCAAAATTACTAAGCAGTTTCAACCCTGATTCGTAGTCTTAAAGTAATTTTATGTATTATAAAGTAGTTAAAGCCTCCCTAACCACAACAAAGGTGTTCCCAAGAGGAAAGCACTATTCAGTACAGAATTAAGAGAACGGGGAATCTATGACCTAAGTGTGTCCCCCACATCCAACATATACATAGACACATCAAGATTGAAAGAAGGTTATCAAACAAAATAAAAGTTTAAGGAGGAAATAATAGATGGTTAAAAGAAAACAGCAGTGAACCCACAAAAATTTACACAGCAATATGAAAACCCTATGTATTTAAAAAAAGACCTCTCTAACTACGGCTAGCGACTGTGTTCAGAATAAGGAAAATTCTAAAAACATTTGGCAGACTGCATTCTGAAAGCATAGAATCTTACTCGTTCATTAATAAAGCCAAGAACACAATTCGAATAATACTCATGATGCAGCATGGAAAGGGCCAACAATTTTGTCAAATCATCAGTAAGAAATCTAAAAAGTTTCGACACTAAGAATTGAAACAAAAAGTAATTTCCAGCCAACCACTACCATTACCTGTAGCTGCCACAAACTGTGAGCGTAAGCGGCTCTTGCAAGGCCTTCAGTGACCTACGGATGGCTTTTTCCAGAGCTTCAACTTCATCTCGTGGGATTCGCTCCTCAAACTCTTCCAAGTATCTGAACAGAGAGTAAAAATTGTAGAAATTATGCGCGGTTGTAGAAATTATGCTGAAACTGTTGTACCTCAGTTTTTTCAAAATCTTGGAATGTAAATGAAATTTTTTGAGGGTCCGCAAAATAGTATTTGAACATATAGAGAATAAATCTTACCAATTGATGTAAATTTTTATAAAACAAATAAAACATCTGGGCAAAGCTATGCATAGAATCCTCATAGGTCATCTACAAGTTACATACATTAGTTTGGACCTCCAATTACAGGAAGAAGAAAGGCACCATCTAATCAGGAGTTAAGGGACTGGGAATCTATGCACAAGGTGTTCTTCTACACAAAACTCTGTGCACAGAAACAGGAAGTTAGGAAATGAGTTCATGAAACAAGATTTGAGTTGAAGAAGAAAATAGTAGGTGTTCAGAATAAGACAGCAGTGAACCGAAAAAAGATGATCCTTATCCTTAACAAAATAAATAACATTTTATTTCAACCAAAAGAAGGCCTGCTTAACTCTCACCTGATTGATTGATTGAAAGTTTCAGCCTCCCTTAACCATAACAAACAAAGATGTTCAAAGAGAGGAAGGATGAAGGCACCATTTAGTATGGAGTTAAGAGAACGCAGAATATACGCACAAGGTACATAAAAACCGTAAGCTAAGAAAGAAGTTCATGAAACAAGATAAAAGTTGAAGAAGAACGTAGTAGGTGCTGAAAAACAACACAGCAGTGAACCGAGAAAAGATGGTCCGTAACACAACAAAAAAGCTATTCTAATTCAACGAAATAGAACCTCACATAAATTTAACTCTCACCTCATGACAATGCATTTTCCACCTAGAAGGGCTAGTTTCCATAGATACAACAATTTTATCCCTTTAAAGGATGGTGCACTTGAAAATAATTTTGAAGGTCACTGACTAGCTACGCAAGACATGACACGAGAGCTAGAACTAAACACACAAAAATGTGAAAGCATTTGTTAATAACCAAATGTTAATTTTTCCTGGCTGAATTTCGCACAAAATGATCATGAGCACCTTGACTGCAACGTGCGCCACCGGTGGCCATGGAGGGGATTTTCGTAATGCTACTGACCGACTAGTCATAAATCCAATTTTCATAAATACTTAATCATGGCTAAATGAAGGCCCAGTCCAGATCATGTTTGCTATTTCCAACATTGCTTACTACAATTCACTTTAAATTTGAGTTAAATATTAAACTTCAGTTTTACCTGCTGCAGTCAAAGTGTTGAGTAAAATGGAAATAATTATTACATTTTCAGAGACAGCTGCCATTAGTTTTGAACATTAATCCTTTAACATTAGCATTAATGGACTACTAATATTATTGCTATCACAACCACCATCATTAAAATAGCACTGGCATCAGAGAGTCAGAATGAGGAATGAACTGCCACTCAGCAGAAAACTTTAAAGAATGCATTAGATAACATTTTTAATAAGAAAACCAGTATAATGAAGTTATTTTAAAAAAGAGGACCATATAATCCTTTAGGGCACAAATAGGTTAATAATATTCCAGTGGTCATACTTAAAGAGCTTCAATAATTGCAACCAATTTCTCTGGGAAAAAATCACAATCTGAGTTG
This sequence comes from Morinoia aosen, assembly GCA_030386875.1. Taxonomy (NCBI): domain Eukaryota; kingdom Metazoa; phylum Arthropoda; class Malacostraca; order Amphipoda; family Talitridae; genus Morinoia; species Morinoia aosen. Next base: position 87,091,597 of record CM059562.1, on the reverse strand, counting down.
TATGGGATTTGTGCTACAGTTCAGGGATACAAATTACTGCATGACAGAAGAGTTTAAGGGTTGGGACAGGCCTTTGCAAATAAACATTTTCATAATAATTATATACTCAATGTGATGCAATAACATCAACTAAGTAGGAACACTTGAACAACATCAGACTTTGTTTTCTCCATCACTAAAAGTAAAAAGACACAGATGGTAAAAACAATCATAACAAACTAGATGGTACATTAACCATTTTCACCCAAGGAAAGGTGAAAGAAAGGCTAACCTAACAAATAAGGAAAAACCACAATGAAGCTGTAATATGTATAATATTTTTCACATCAAGCAACCAAGTTTAAAGGAATACCACATTCCCATAACACAATTTTTATAGGACAATATTATTGAATCATATTTAAAAGATTCAATTCAAAATTTTAATGTGTCCAATACTTGCTGGAAGATGTTATGAGGGATTTAGAAAAAACACAATACATCAATTCTGCTATATAAGCCTCACTTTAACCCAATTTTCTGATGATGATTGAGCTGCTGCACATTTTCCTGCAATTTCTCAATGGTATCAATGCCCTCATTGTACAACTGGCGAGCTTTGGCAGGGCCAACACCAGACACGCGAGACAGCTCTGTGAGGACTGCTGAGGCGCCATCCGCTCTGATCTGTCAAAAGGAAGTCTAGCATCAGCACACAGCTGAGAGAACAAAAAAACAGACAGCTGAGAGAACCAAAAACGACAAATCTGAGAAAACCAAAAGCCACACAGCTGAGAGAATAAAAAACCAGACAGCTGAGAGAATAAAAAACCAGACAGCTGAGAGAATAAAAAACCACAGTTGAGAGAATAAAAATCCAGACAGCGGAGAGAATAAAAAACAGACAGCTGAGAGAATAAAAAAACAGACAGCTGAGAGAAAAAAACCACACAGTTGTGAGAATAAAAAACCACACAGTTGAGAGAATAAAAAAACCCACAGTTGAGAAAACCAAAAACCACACAACTGAGAACCAAAACCCACATGGGTAGAAAAACCAAAACCCACATGGGTAGAAAAACCAAAAACCACATGGGTAGATAAACCAAAAACCACATGGGTAGATAAACCAAAAACCACATGGGTAGATAAACCAAAAACCACATGGGTAGCTAAACCAAAAACCACATGGGTAGATAAACCAAAAACCACATGGGTAGATAAACCAAAAACCACATGGGTAGATAAACCAAAAACCACATGGGTAGATAAACCAAAAACCACATGGGTAGATAAACCAAAAACCACATGGGTAGATAAACCAAAAACCACATGGGTAGATAAACCAAAAACCACACATCTGAGAGAACAAAAAACCACACATCTGAGAGAACCATAAACCCCACAGCTGACAGAACCATAAACTCCTTGGGTAGAAAAACCAAAAACCACACAGCTGAGAGAACCATAACCCCACAGCTGGGAGAACCAAAAACCCCATGGGTAGAAAAACCAAAAACCACACATCTAAGAGAACCAAAAACCATACAGCTGAGAGAACCTAAAACCACACATCTGAGAGAACCAAAACCACACATCTGAGAGAACCAAAAACCACATGGGTATAAAACACAAATATCACATGGGTAGAAAAAACAAAAATCACATGGGCAGAAAAAACAAAAATCATATGGGTAGAAAAACAAAAATCACACAGGTAGAAAAAACAAAAACCACATGGCTGGAAAAACCAACAAAAATCACATGGGTAGAAAAAACAAAAACCACATGGCTGGAAAAACCAACAAAACTGGGTAAACCAACCCAACACATACCTACTGTTAAATATTTCGTATGGCAGTCCCTTAGTTCGGGCGCCAATTTGTTAAATAGTTGGTGAGGCGTATCCACATTGGGTGCCAAAAGTTAGATAGTTGTTTTGGCGAATCTGCGTTGGGCGCCAGTTATAGATCATTTAATTTTTTTTTGGCTGGTCCTTCTTGGGAGCCAGCGATAATAGTTTTAAATAATCTATAACTGGCGTCCAACGCCGATTCGCCAAAACAACTATCTAACTTTTGGCGCCCAATGTGGATAAGCCTCACCAACTATTTAACAAATTGGCGCCCGAACTAAGGGACTGCCATAACCTAGTATTTAACAATTTGGCGCCCGAAACAGAAGGACTACGAATCCTGAAAACTAAGAAAAACTAAAATAAAACAAACAGAAGAAAAATAAAAGAAGGACTTTGAATCCTGAAAACCAAGAAAAATAATAATAAAAGGAGGACTCGACTTCCTGAAGAAAATTAACAAAATAAAAAGGAACTTTGACTTCCTGAAGCAATGGAAAAAGGAACTTCAACTTCCTGAAGCAAAATAAAATAAAAAGAAACTTCAACTTCCTGAAGCAAAATATATATAAAAAAAATTATTACCTACAAACGGGAAGCCAGTACCGCCGAACGGAAAACTGTTACCGCCGATCGGGAAACTATTACCGCCGAACAGGAAACTATTACCAAAAACTCAATGGCTTCTCAGCCAAATAAATCAATGGCTTCTCAGCCCAAAAACTCAATGGCTTGTCAGCCCAAAAAACTCAATGGCTTGTCAGCCCAAAAGATCTCAATGGCTTGTCAGCCCAAAAGATCTCAATGGCTTGTCAGCCCAAAAAACTCAATGGCTTGTCAGCCCAAAAACTCAATGGCTTCTCAGCTCAAAAACTCAATGGCTTCTCAGCCCAAAAACTCAATGGCTTCTCAGCCCAAAAACTCGATGGCTTCTCAGCCCAAAAACTCGATGGCTTCTCAGCCCAAAAACTCAATGGCTTCTCAGCCCAAAAACTCAATGGCTTCTCAGCCCAAAAACTCAATGGCTTCTCAGCCCAAAAACTCAATGGCTTCTCAGCCCAAAAACTCGATGGCTTCTCAGCCCAAAAACTCGATGGCTTCTCAGCCCAAAAACTCAATGGCTTCTCAGCCCAAAAACTCAATGGCTTCTCAGCCCAAAAACTCATTGGCTTGTCAGCCCAAAAACTCAATGGCTTCTCAGCCCAAAAACTCAATGGCTTCTCAGCCCAAAAACTCGATGGCTTCTCAGCCCAAAAACTCAATGGCTTCTCAGCCCAAAAACTCAATGGCTTCTCAGCCCAAAAACTCAATGGCTTCTCAGCCCAAAAACTCGATGGCTTCTCAGCCCAAAAACTCGATGGCTTCTCAGCCCAAAAACTCAATGGCTTCTCAGCCCAAAAACTCAATGGCTTCTCAGCCCAAAAACTCATTGGCTTGTCAGCCCAAAAACTCAATGGCTTCTCAGCCCAAAAACTCAATGGCTTCTCAGCCCAAAAACTCAATGGCGACCAGATCAACGATCAAGCAAGGCCCAGATCAGCGATCCACAATGGCGACCAGATCAGCGAGCGATCACAATGGCAACCAGATCAACGATCAAACATGGCATCCTGATCAGCGAGCGATCAAGCTTTGGTCAACTAGATCAACAATCAACATTGGCGACCAGATCAGCGATCAACAATGGCGACCATCGACTATATCTGCAACAAGCTGATTAACTAAACCCACGACTTAAACGATGGGCCTAAGACTTCAGCCTCTTCCAATTTAAATCAAAACATATTCCGGGAGCGGAGAACCATCTTGCTGACTTCTTATCCCGCACCCCAACCAACCAGAACTGGATTCAGCCTCTTCAGAAAAGAAGGACAAGACTGTTCCTGCGCTGTTTTAGGATGAGTAATTATTCTTAAATTTATTAGACGATGATATGTGCCATTATATTAATTTATAGTTTAAAAAGCACAGTCGACATCTGGCTTAATAACATGTTTGCGACATTACTTGCAGTAATGTCTTCTCAGTAAGGGCATGACAGGCTATTGTCAAAGATGCCGACTAGTGCCTTGTAATTTAATGAGGGAAAATAATCCTCCCCGCATAAATGAACTCTCATATCACAGATACTTGAGAAGCCTACTTCCATCACGATCCTCAAAATTCAAGGAGAAATCCTGAAAAGAAAAACTTTAATGGCAAAATTTAAAAAACAAGAACTGAAAACTAAGAAAACTTCAATGGCAAAATTAAAAAGAAAATACTTGAAATGAAAAACTTAGAAGACAGCTTTTCAAAAGAAAAGCTTAAGAGAAATTTCATAGCTAGAATTCGTTCGGCTATAAAAACTCAAAGCTTATTTAGCTCGTAGCTTATTCATTTCGGCTCAAATTTTTGACGCTTGAAAAACAGCTTGAAATCTGGAAAATAATTTGCATCCGGAAAAACCTGTGGGCAATCCCCAACTAAATAAATTAAGTCAGCAAAACCTGACTTTCTATTATCCCTGAAGATATCAGGAAGATCCCCCCGGGATAAGAAGGACCAATCTAATTAATTCTCAATCGGGCAGAAACAGGAATCGCCCACCTAACTATTATCGTTGGCTCCAAAGAAGGACCAGCCAAATAAATAATCTATAACTGGCACCCAACGTGGATCTGCCGAAACAACTATCAAACTTTTGGCACCCAAGAGGATACAGCCAAACCAAATAATCCATTAAATACTAGGTTATGGCAGTCCCTGTTCGGGCACCACTTGTTGGATTATTTGGTTTGGCTGTATCCTCTTGGGTGCCAAAAGTTTGATGGTTGTTTCGGCAGATCCACGTTGGGTGCCAGTTATAGAGTATTTGGCTGGTCTTTCTTTGGAGCCAACGATAATAGTTAGTTGGGCGATTCCTGTTTCTGCCCGATTGAGAATTAATTAGATTGGTCCTTCTTATCCCGGGGGGATCTTCCTGATATCTTCAGGGATAATAGAAAGTCAGGTTTTGCTGACTTAATTTATTTAGTTGGGGATTGCCCACAGGTTTTTCCGGATGCGAATTACTTTCCAGATTTCAAGCTGTTTTTCAAGCGTCTATAATTTGAGCCAAAATGAATAAGCTACAAGCTAATCAAGCTTCGAGTTTTTAGAGCCGAATGAATTCTAGCTATGAAATTTCTCTTAAGCTTTTCTTTTGAAAAGCTGTCTTCTAAGTTTTTCATTTCAAGTATTTTCTTTTTAATTTTGCCATTGAAGTTTTCTTTAATGTTTTCAGTTTAGTTTCAGTTTTCAGTTTTTTGAAGTTTTCTTCAATGTTTTCAGTTCAGTTTCAGTTTTCTTCAGTTCTTCCTTTTTTAATTTTGCCATTGAAGTTTTTCTTCTGAGGATTTCTCCTTGAAATTTTGACGTGAGGGAAGTAGGCTTCTCAAGTATCTGTGATACGAGAGTTCATTTATGCGGGGAGGATTATTTTCCCTCATTAAATTACAAGGCACTAGTCGGCATCTTTGACAATAGCCTGACACCTACAAAACAAACAGAACAAACAGAGGAGGAGAGTCCCAGTAGCTTTGAAAAATATGTTGGACATTTGAATTAAAAGAATATGCACTCTGTACATTACATGGTACTAATTTCACTGTCTTTCAGCAAATAAACTATGGAGTACCTAAGCATTGAAATTAAATATTACCAACAATCACTGCAATATGCATCAATATGCCAATAAAGAACTCAAATAACATGAAATAAAGATGAAAATGATAAGCTAGAAATTAGTCAAGGATAATTTAATAACCTTTTCTAATTTTTGAAGTTTCCCTGTGGTGAGGAATTCTTCAATTTTATCAGATATTTTCTTTCCAATGCCCTTTATTTTTGCTGCCTCTTTGCCACTGCTGATGCGAACAGGGTGAGATGCAAGGGCAGACGCTGCACCTCTGTATGCATTACTCTTGAAAACATTGCGAGTTACATTACGCTCATATGCAGATAATTCTGTAAAGCAAACAAGTTAGGTTTCAACACAAACTATCAATAGGTCTAGATGACCAAAACCAAATAGTGAAAACATCTATTATGTATGTACTTACACTATTTTGATGTAAAAGTTTGGGCATCTTAATCATCAATACAATCAAATGAAAGATTATACTGAAGTATTGATATATTTTTAAATGGAAAGTCTACTTATTGAACATACATATAGAACACTAAACCAGCATTTATCAATTGTTTTCTTATTCAATAACATCTACACTTCACTAAAAACACAATTGGCAGAAAACACCAGCAAAAAAAGTTCCCAAGACTGGTCAGGCAAATCTGACTGGTAAAACTCAGACAATGATGTTGACAAGTGAATGCACAAAGTATTTGTATTCTAGTATTTACATATCCATGAAAAAGCTATTTATTTGATATTCAAAAATTTATAACTTTGTCAAATATCAGTAACAAAAAAATTAATTTTCAGACCCTAGTTCCATAACATTCAAGCCTTCATTTTCCATAAAAGTAAAGCCTTTACTTATCAACTTGCTCCAAACACAATAAGAATGTAAACTCACTAAACTTGACAAGAAATGGAACTTTCCATGGAAGCTAATATGAATCTTAGCCAGTAGATTTGAGTCAAACCTCATCAATGGTTAAACAATGAAAATAAGTTCATATCAATGTACATTAAACCATTATAAAAACATATTGAAAAAATTGCTTTACTTAAAACAATGATAAAATAATAACACTAATAAAATTTACCTACTTTTCATTTTCAGTAAGGAAGAGTCATCATGTTAGAAAATAAACCATAATATTAAATATTTTCCTATTTTCCTAGTTAACAAAAAAGTACAGAAGTAGTCTTCACATGATAAAATTTTTCACAATAGCATTCACCAACTAAGAAATTCAACATAAATTGTGAGATAACTTGCTAAAAACATAAGACAGATATGATAAATAAAATTTATCAACACAACTTTGAATATTATACATTCATTTGTACAAAACTTGAACCGGAAATAAGCAACAAAAAACAATCTAATCTCCAAGTTAGAATGTTTTTATTCAAGTTCGTAACTAGTTTGTATCAGTCATGTAATTAATTCATTCAAAACCACCTGAAAAAATCTGTGGATACAAATACTGTACTAAAACATACTAAAATAAAAAATGAAAAAATTTGAAACTGTACAGAAACCACCTAAAATACAGAGGCTCTACTGAACCATTCCTTTGAAACAAAAAAGCAGTAAAAAATTTAAAATTTACTTTAGTGAGAGACAATATAATTTAGCCTGATTTCCAGACCAACAGGCACAGACACTATAGATTAAGAAGTATAAGAAACATATCCCATTTGCAAATGGCTAAACCTTAGAAAACTTCATAACTCACCCATTAAAAAATCACACAGATCCGAATTAAGGTTCCCTTTGGACGACGGAGCCTTCCGAGGAGAATGTCCACTGCTGTTACTCATTTTTGACTGATTAAAACTTTCCAAAAATCTGACAATTATTAAATAAACATACTTCCAAAAAAACCTGCAAATGCAATTTCACAATTATAAAAAAAAAAACCTTTTCTTAACAACACTTACAGGTATGTACTTACATAAGAATTAAAATTTCTTCATAACTGTATTTGAAAAGATCACAGAAGAGCTTCATCCCTAATGCAACCTGTTGTGTTTTAATGTATTGAGGGTCCCCTCACACAGCTTAGCAAACATTAACTAAAGCCCATTATCATTGGAGGCAGTTTCACTTTGTGAATAAAAAAGTAATGTGTTTTTGTAGAACTCAAGGTTGGCAAAAAAATCTTACTTTTAATGAAGGCCCAGCCCACCCATATTTTATAGGACTTTATAAGCCTTCAAAAAGATTTTCAATTTTTAATATATTGTGTCAATTTCTTTCCATACATGTCTGACTCTTGCTACATAACTAAACATTCATATTCTAGTAGAAAATACAATTCATTAAAATAAACACAAGTAATTAAAAACATTTAATGTTGTAAGCCAGGACTGTCATTTACTTAAATTTTTTTGAAAGTAAGAATAGTGGGGGAAAAATAACTCATTGAGCAACTCAAAATAGCTCCAGTTGTTTCTTGGTTTGTCAGTGGAATGGGAAATAGAAGTTATACATAATTCAAATATTTTGCACATAATGAATAATTCTCTTTTTATGCATGTTCAGTTTTAAATTACTAGAAAAATAATAAAAGCTAATCCAGATTAGATTATGAGTTAGGTTAAGCTTTTCTATCCACAATGTAGGGATTCCAAAGAGAGGAAGGATGAAGGCACCACTTGCAATAGAATTAAGGGAATGGAAACTTTAAGCTCAAGGTGTATTCCTAAACAAGAAACTAGTGCAGAAAAACTATAATTTAGAAAAAAAGTTCATGAAACTTGATTGAAAAGTGAAGAACAATTTAATAAGGGCTAGGAGCAAATCAAAAGACAATTGTTCATAGCAAAGAAGATAGTATATATGAAAAAATACCAATCCTGCTTATAAAAGTCTACAAAACCATCAGCTCATGACTTCAAATTTTCTCCCTGGGTACAATAGTTGTCTCCCCTGAGGAAGAAAGGTACTCCAACAAAAAGAAGAAATGGTTGTCAAAAGATATCTGAACATTCGTACTCTCAGCAAGTTCCAGCTTAACTCAAGAGATAGTTCCCATTATCAGTTCTGTGTGAAGCAGAATACAAAACTGACCCCAGTCAAATAAAGAAGATCAAAGATTTGAAAAATGTTAGAGCCATTTCATATTGGAAATAATTCATAATTTGTTTATATAAAAACTCTACCAAAATAATGCAGAATAGGAAACAGAGGAGCTCAGCTGCAGATAACCTAGCTGCACATAAATAAAACCAGATTATAACACAATGTAAACCTCCCTTCAACATTTTGAAGTTAGCACCAATTATGCAGCATGATTATTAGAAGAACTTTCAAGTAAAAGAGATTAAAAAACAATTTAACGATATGTCAGTAATAATTTAGTCTGAAATTTTTCTACTTAATACTTTATCTTTATAACCTAATAGATTAGTATCAATTATTTGTAAGAAAATTATAAAATTTTATTGCATTTACACTTCAAAATAACATTAACATAAAAGAGGTTTATTGTGCCTAAACACAAAAAATTAAGTATCATGTAATACTCTTTTTAGCAAACTAATAATTTGACTTGATTAGTTTTGTTAAACTTCAGTTGATTTAAATCATTTTAGTTCCCCAATCCAAATCTTATTTTGTCAGTAAGCAGGTAATGCAAATATAGGGGATATCAAATCAGTCTGCATTGAAGAAGCAAAAAGAATCAATTTTATGCATTTATGCAAATATAGGGTATATCAAATCAGTCTGCATTGAAGAAGCAAAAAGAATCAATTTTATGCATTTATGCAAATATAGGGGATATCAAATCAGTCTGCATTGAAGAAGCAAAAAGAATCAATTTTATGCATTTATGCAAATATAGGGGATAACAAATCAGTCTGCATTGAAGAAGCAAAAAGAATCAATTTTATTCCCGTGGATCATCAGCGGCAGAATGTAACCAGGTGGACATATATTAGTGGGCATTTTTTTTCACGAGTAGAATTTTCTTAGTCACTTGATTAAGGACACCGTCTAGGTAAAAAAAAAAGTCCGTTATTTATGGATGGATTTCTCTGAAATTTTCACAGTAGGTGTGAAATGATGCAAATATCATTTGTTATTTCGACAAAATTTTTGTATCTGCACTGGATTTTTTTTTTATTTTCGAAAAATATGATACAATAGGGGTTTTTATAAAATCCTACTTCTTCTACAATTTTGAAGTTACAGAACCAGTACTTCATTTTTAGATTGCTTAGATGTCTATATAACCACTCGCAATAGGGAATTTTGATAACTTTTTTTTGTGGATTTTGGAAGTATAAGAAAAAAAATGAACTTTTTTTCATTTTTTTTTTTCATGTCGTGTAATTTTCAAAATAATAAATTTATCAAAAAATGCTATTGTGCGAGGATACACCTTGCTGAGCCCTATCAAATGGTATATAAACCATTCTCGTAGCTCTAAAATTGTGGAACTATTTATTCAATTATCAAGTTTCCATAAAAACAAGTTTTTTCACAAAAAAAATTGTTTTTCTTTCTATCTTTTGAACTACAGGGTTTTCTACAATGAACTCTTGAGCGTTTGTAGCTCTTTTCAAGCCCTTTCAATTGATATAATTTACATTGCTGTAGCTCCGTAACTCTGAGAAAAAATATAAAACAAAAGAGAATAGGTGTAATTCATGAAAACAATTAATTTTTTTTAATTTTTCATTTTTTTTCGACCAAAATACATTTTTTTGTCAAGTCAACTCCTTTGTTTTATAGCTCTTTTCAAGCCCTTTGGATTAGTGTGCTCGCCATAGCTGTAGCTACGATACTGCAGCTGTCATCGAGCTATGAATGAAAGCTGCGGTATCATGGATACGGCAGGACAACTAAATTCTGAAATTGTCAAAAATTATAAAAAAATGTTTATTCAGCATTAGAATGTTTTGTTTGAATAATGGAAGCACTTTGAGTAGCCCATGAACGAACTATAATGCCATTCCCGCAGAGAAACGCTCAATTGACTCCCAATAATGAGAGGGGGAGGGTTCAAGGTCACTCCACCCCCATCGCTTTCCCCCCCTCTGGTGGGCGCACTATTCGGAGTAGACGTAAACGGAAAGTACCAATGGAAGCGCAAGAAAATCCTCTATAAGATGCATATATAAACAGAAAATCTAACTTTCTGCTAGGTTATGACTTACCTCTGACGCAGAAAGAAGATTCTTTTTCCTGGCGTTGCCAGAGGAGCACTTAAGACCGACAGGGCTGAAGTTGCTTCTGAGTGCGTCAAATATTCCTATTGGAATATAAAATGAACATTTTTTAAAATGTGATAGTTGTTTAGAGAGCACCAGAAGTCTACCTCGTTCCGGTCAAGAACCATGAGCCATTCTTTTTTTTTTTTAAGATATATAGGCTAGATTTAGTATTTACTGATACTTAAATCTGGGACGAATTTAAGACAGGGAGGAGGGTGGGAAAGAAATGTCTCTGGCAACGCCAGGAAAAAGAATCTTCTTACTGCGTCAGAGGTAAGTCATAACCTAGCAGAAAGTTAGATTCTTCTCCTCTTGCGTTGCCAGAGGAGCACAGAATGACAAGCAGTGTTTTAAATTTGTAAGTCAGGAAAGTTGTTAGTTGTGTTGAACATGTTTGTTCAATATCATTTGAAACTAGTAAATACAAGAAGAAATGACATTTTAATGACAACATTATTTTGAACCTTATATTTAAAACAAGTATATTTTCCTAGTTAAGAATTCAAAATATTGACTTATGTAAATATATATACCCTTTTACACCTGGAAATCGCAACATGTTTACTGAAACATATCTAGTGCTTTCTATCAGTAGAAGAGAACTTTAAAAAATATCTACCCGTATAAATCCTAGAATGAACACAATGAATAAACGAGTTTAGGTATCAAAGTAAGTTCTTTGATCATTTGATTTGTACTCACTCAATAAGTTAGGGAGAATCCAGGCCTAAAATTATTTTGCCCACTGAAGAGTCAGTGGTAGGGGCCTGATAATAGATTTTAAAGGTATTGACACTCTTCCAATCTCCCGCTGCAAGAATCTGGTGAATTGAGGCTCCTCGAGCATGTGCAGCAGACAAACCGGCGCCTCGGTAGGAATGTGCGGTGAATTGATTGGTATCTATACCCGCAAGTTTCAAAACTTGGGTTAGCCATCTGGCTTGAGTTTGTCGAGTTACAGGTCTTCTTGATGACCAAGAGAGGAAAAGTCTTGTAGGCTTAGGCTCCCCTTTTAAGCAGCACTGGGATCTCAAGGAAAGAGTTCTGTTCATATACGCATAAACATAATGACTGGTATCAAGCTCCGGAAGCGATGGTGTTGAGATGCACCGTACCACTTTCGGTTTCAAAATTCTTCTTGTGGTTTTAAGGGGTTCATAAATCACGAACGATACATCGTTTGCTGAGAGCTCTGCTTTCTCAATGTCCAATAAGTGGAGAGTCTGACCCCGGTCTGATGAATTTAAAGCAACCAGGGCAAGGGTTTTTAATGTAAGCAACTTAAGGGAAAGTGAAGCAGGAGGGTGCAGGGTTTTTAAATAATCCTAAAGGATGTTTACTGGCCAAAAGGTAAAGTGTTTTGGCCTAATAGGCCTGGCTCAAAAGAAATATCGAAAGAGCCTATTTATCTGATTATTCTCCTTAATATTTAAATCAAAACAAAATAAACTTAATGCACTACGGGCAGTATTAATTGTAGGAGATTTAAAGCCTTTATCAAAAAGAGAGATAAGAAAATCGCAAATTAAGGGAATAGTGGGGTGATTTGAATACCCATTGTTCTTAAGCCAATCGTGAAAATATTTCCAGAATCGTTCATATGTGGCCAGGGTTTGGGGAGATATGCTCTTGAGAAGCGACCGTGAAGTACTTTCTGAAAAGCCTGCACTTTTCTGCAATAAGCCTGCAATACTCCAAAGCCTGCAATACTCCAAGCCACTAGGTGGAAGGGGCGGCGAGTTGGAGTTGATCCTAGTAGATGAGAAGCTGATATGAAATAAGGATCGGCTATTAGGAGAGGGATAACTGCCGGGATTACTGGATTACCAGGCCAAGCTGGAGTAATCAAGAGAGCATATGGGGTCTTATCTTTGAGAGGTTTATCAATACATTTTTTCAACATAGGAATAGGGGGAAACATATAAATATTTTCTTTCTAGGGAATGGAAAATGCATCAGTTGCAAAGGCCAAAGGATCGTGATTTTTAGATACAAATTTTTCTATTTTACAATTCAGTCTAGTGGCAAAAAGATCAATAGTTGGCACAAATGATACCTTGCTAAGCAATTTTGAAAATGCTTCTGGGGACAAGGAATATTCATGAACAGAGGGACTCATGTTTGTGGACAAAGAATCTGCCTGAGAATTTGAAGCTCCTGGAATAAATTTGGCTGCTATTTCAATGTTAAATTCAATACAAAAATTCCAAATATCTATTGAAAGTAAGCAGAGATTACGGGAGTGAGTCCCCCAAAATGGTTTAAATAATGAACTACTGTACTATTGTCTGAATGGATTACCACCTTAGAATTGATCAGCTTTGATTTGAAACATTTGATAGCAAATTGGACAGCTTTGAGCTCCAAGAAATTAATGTGAAGTTTGCTTTCTGATTCAGTCCATCTACCTGAGGCTGTATCTCCATTGGAGAGTGTTGCACCCCAACCTATCTTGGAGGCATCTGTATGCAAGGACCAGTTTGCTGCAAAGAGCAGTAAAGAATGTGAACTCAAATTATTTGGGCATGAGCTCCACCAAGAGAGGTACGGGAGGAATCATTTAATTGAAATATTGAATCCCAAACTTCACCAGATGAGACCAATTTTGTGATCTGCATTTGAAATGAACGATAGCGTAAAGGGGCCTGGGGAAATCCTGGTGAAAGACTAACCAGGAATCCCAGCATAGAAGAGGCCTTCCTAAGAGATATGGAAGATTCTCCTAATAGATTATTAGCCAAAGTTCTAGCTTTAAAAACTTTCTCTGAAGGGACTGACACTGACATGTTCTTTGAATTCCATAGGAAACCTAAATGAAGCAAAGAGTTAGAAGGGTTTAGATGAGACTTTACTAAATTAGGTTTGAAGCCTAAGGAACTGAGAAGGCCTAGTGTGAAATTGATCTGTTGTGAGAGTTCATACTCTGAAGGAGCACAAAGAAAGAAGTCATCCAAATAAGCCGAGATTTTAAATCCTCGGCTACGGAGAAAGGCAATGACAGGTCTCAATATTTTAGTGAAAATTCTTGGGGAAACAGTACACCCGAATGGCAGTACATTGAAACAAAATCTTTGGTCATTAAAGGAAAACACTACAAATCTTCTACTCAATGGATGCAAGGGAATAGAGAAAAAGGCTTCAGATAGATCAATAGAGGCTAGAAAATCATTTTGTGATATTAAAGAGCTTATTAGAGAAGAATCCTCCATTCTGAAATGAACCTTGTTCAGATGAGTATTGAGTGTGGACAGATCAATAATGAGACGATTGTCTCCTGACGGTTTTTTGACTATGAAAATGCAAGAAACCACTTGGCCTTGACTTTCTTTAATAGGGCTTATAGCCCCAATGGAGCATAAATAGTTTATTTCTGATTTTAACATAGCAAATTTTTCTGAATTCTTTGGGGTAGAATCAATATTTGTATATGACTCTGGGGCTGAGGAAAACTGAAGTTTGTAACCCTCTTTCACTATCTGTAAAATAAAATGATTAGAAGTGAATTTTTTCCAATTTTTGAAATACCTTTGAATATGTCCTGCAACCACGATGGAGGATGTTTTATTGTGATCGACGCTTGCCCCTGTAGCGGCCCCGGCCTCGGAATTGGCGGAGTTGTTGGCCACGAAATGTCTGAGAGGCTTGGCCTTTTCGTTGAAAATTACTAGAATTTTGGAAAGCAGGTCGTTGATTAAAAGTTGGATTTGGTACGACGAAAATTTTTGAAAGGGATGACTGTTCCTTAATTACTCTATCGGTAGATTTATCGAAATCATCTTCACCAAAAAGGGAATTATGCGTTACCGGTAACGCCAGGAAAGAATTGCGCATTGGTCTTTTACCAAGAGGGGACACCAGAGCTCGCCTGAACCTGTTCAGTTGTAAGTTCGATGAACAGAGCAGTTGAATGGCTGATGTCAATTTAGATTTTTTCTCCTCGTCTTTTTCAGTCTCCAGAACAGACAATAAAGGCATGATGGCAGAGTACACGCATGATTGTGCCTTATATACTACTCTCTGCTGAAAGCCCATCGTTGGAGTAGGTTTCACAGTTTGCCAAATGCTTTCAGGCAACTTTGGGGGAGTAAAATGTGAAGCACATTCCTCTGGTGGTGTGAAACGTTCTTGTATTTTTTTCAACTCCTCGTCTTTGAGGGAAATATCAGACACCTTGAGGTACCAGTCGTACGCTTTTTTAGGTGGGAGCCACTTTGGCTTAGAAATCTCACCCATTATAGGGAAGCCATCATCGCTTGAGTTGCCTTCTGCATCCCCTTCGAGCATGGCGTGCTCGAATTGGCCTATATCTGAGGTATCCTCCTCAAGGTCATTGCTAGGGGAGCTGGCAATCTCATCCAAATTAGCGGTATCGACATGCTCCAAGCAGTCATTGTGGGAATACTGCACTTCGTGCCCCACGTCGTTTGCCTTAGCACATTTAAGTTTTGGCCCTCTTGTCCAAAACCGGAGGCTTTTCTTTTTAATGATTTCTTTGAATCACTGTATTGTTCACCACTAGTACTAGGTCAATTGTTATTATCATCACTTATGTTGCTCTTACTCGTTAACCCTTTTATCGCTTCCGCATTTGATCTAGTCGATTCAGCAATCGCCTGCATGAATTCCTCAATTCGTTCCCAATTTGAAGGGGTAGAAAGATCAATGGAATCTATTAAGATATGTTCTGCCATCTCTGTAACAAACCAATATGAAATTAGAACTTAAAACATTAGGTACTTAGCTTAGGACGCAGCTCGAAGTCTTTGCCACCGCGTCAAAAAAAAGAATGGCTCATGGTTCTTGACCGGAACGAGGTAGACTTTCGGTGCTCTCTAAACAACTATCACATTTTAAAAAATGTTCATTTTATATTCCAATAGGAATATTTGACGCACTCAGAAGCAACTTCAGCCCTGTTGGTCTTAAGTGCTCCTCTGGCAACGCAAGAGGAGAAGAATCAACACATAACCTGATTTCTACCTAGACGGTGTCCTTAAACCATTTATATAAAGTATACTTGTCAAAGTATCTTTAACAAATATTTTCATGATCTTATATGTTTGTAAGTACTCAAAATAACATTTT
The DNA here is from genome assembly GCA_030386875.1 of Morinoia aosen. Classification (NCBI taxonomy): domain Eukaryota; kingdom Metazoa; phylum Arthropoda; class Malacostraca; order Amphipoda; family Talitridae; genus Morinoia; species Morinoia aosen. Next base: position 87,075,800 of record CM059562.1, on the reverse strand, counting down.
TCTTATCCATCAAGACATTTAGGTCTGCAAATGAGACTTTTTTTCATCTGATTATTAATTGAAAAATAAGCCCTGATCATTAGTAAACTACAATCTAACGTAAAGCTCAAAGCTTGAAAATTAACACATTTTACAGTAAACTGTAATATTTGTATCCGCCTAGCAAATAAATATCATCCCTGCACAGTTCAATTTAATTGTTTTACAATCACTTTAATGTAATTTAGTCCTCCCAAAACCATATGGTTTAAAAAACTTAGGCACTTTTGAAGTCAATCTAAACATAATTTGTAATATCATTTACTGCAACTCAAAAGTTGGGGATAATAACTTGACACAGGATTATTAAATCTTGTTAGATGAAGAAGAATTAACAACTAAACTCCATAGGATGAAATTAATTTTTTCATCTTTGTCATTCCAACTCACAATTTTTACTTTTAAAATTCTTTACATAAAAGTTACTACTTAAGAAAAGAAGACTAAAAATATAAGTGATATGTTTTCGTTGCTGTGCAGCTTAGTTATATTATGGTACCTACTCAAGAATTTTTATGCGGTCAGTAGCAGTCAGCACAACATCAGTCGGTCAATATTTACTTTGATGTTGTCTACGATTTTCATAATTTTGTTGCGAAGAATCAATAAAGAAACACATTTAAGAATGTTTTACATGAATGACATTCTGCCCGGTGATGCATTATTTTTGAATTATTCAACTTTGAAGCTGGCTCGTGCGCAACATGGGAGCGCGCGTGGCTAGCGTAATTTAATTAATAACGGAAGTTAACCCCCTATTACAAACGTAAAGAGGTTGGGTCGTGAGGGGTAACCACAGTTCTTTTTGTGAAAATTATAAATAAAGATTTCTTTAGTGACGTTTGTTTACATTGACTCCAAGGTGGCTGCCGCTATGGCGCCAACCAGTACTGAAAATGATGGCAGCCATCTTGGAGTCGATGTAAACAAACGTCACTAGAAACCTTTATTTATAATTTTCACTAGAAGAACTGTGGCTAGCCCTCATGACCCAACCTCTTTACGTTTGTAGTAGGGGGTTAGCTTCCGTTTTCATTGCAAAAACAATGACTGTTTTAGCGCAAAAAAGGCCATTCAGGAGCGCCGTTCGTATAACTTCAAACTTAAATAACTCAAAAACTAAGCATTTCCGGGCACATGGTCATTCGTGTAAAACGTCTTAAAATCAACTAGGCCCTATGTTACCTATCTATAGCTACAAAATTATGAAAATCGTTGACAACATTAAAGTAAATATTGACCTATCAGTCTGTGAGTTATAAATTATAATGAACACGTTGAATAAAACTTGAAGTTGAGGGCCAACAGTGTTGAGGCCTTTGTAACGACCTACAATTATCTCCTTAACACTCACAATAATCACACAATATGGTTTAGCGCCTGTGTATCAGACTTGTCCAATAAAATATTCAGGATCCACCAATCCTTGTCATAAACTGCCATTAGATGGCATGACTGAGATAACCAGTACGTCCAGACACTAGGTATCCCCAGGCATTGTGGGTCATTACAGGCCACTCTACATGACTGGCTCATTCCAGTCACTCTCTTTTACTCCAGACATGTACAAGAAAAATTTTCATAACTTCAATGATACTCAAATTGCACTCCTGATCCAATCTAACAAGACAGCTTATACCACAATCATCTTCAGCACATCTGGCATGCCACTCATTCTCTCCATACTGCTCAAACACCACATTCATTAAACTCTCTCTTCTCTGCTGATACTACATTCTAGCACAAAATGCTCAATTGTTTCCTCCACTCTCCTATCACACTGCCGTGTCGACATAATCTATTATTATTCTCATTCCACCTCCATGTACGCCTATTCACGCTCAATGACTTACACCTCACAGCAAACAAGAGTTGACTTCCAAAACTACCATCATAAAACATCTCGTACTTAGGTACTTCCTTATGCATATACCTGATTAGGGTAGGCTTTTGTGTCATGCTAAGCATCTACTTATTCAATCCATTCTCTTTTGTACGCCTCTCAACCTCTTTTGTCCACCTCTTGCAGTCCCATTCCGTTCCTTCACTTGAACTTGAACTTGAACTTGAGGGCCGACAGTGTCGGGGCCTTTGTAACGGCCTACAATTCCCTCCACAATTTTCACACAAAGAGTTCAGCGCCTGGTACCAGACTTGTCCACTAAACTACTCAGGATCTACGATCCTTGTCACAAGCCTCCATTGGAAGGCATCACCGGGACCGCCAGTGTGTCAAAACACCATCCCCCGGCACATTGGGTCATTACAGCCCATTCTACCAGACTGGCTCATTCCAGTCACTGTCTCTTACTCCAGGCACGCACAAGAAACACTTTCATAGCTTCAGTGATACTCGCATTACACTCCTGATCCAATCCAGCAAGACAGCTCATACCGCAATCATCTTCAGCACATCTGGCATTCCACTCATTCTCTCCATACTGCTCAGACACCACATTCATAAAACTCTCTCTCTCTTGCTCATACTTACTACATTCCAGGACAAAATGCTCAATTGTTTCCTCTACTCCACTATTACACTGCTGACATAATCTGTTATTATTCTCATTCCATCTCCATGTGCGTCTGTTCACACTCAATGACTTACATCTCACAGCAAACAAGAGTTGACTTCCAAAACTACCATCATAGAACAGCTCAAACTTAGGTGCTTTCTTATTCATATACCAGTTAAGTGTAGGCTTCCGCATCATGCTAAGCTTCCACTTATTCAATCCATACTCTTTTGTTTGTCTCTCAATCTCTTTTTTCCACCTCTTGCAGTCCCACTCAGGCCCTACACCTCCTACATTTATTAAACTCCAGTCATCCACAGGTCTCCCAATTCTAACATGAATAATCTTTTGCATACTGAGTTTCCTTGCATGCCCCCAACATACTTTCTCCCAATAGCTTACACTCAGATTCCATTCAAAGATTCGCCTTACCCACCTGCTATTCTGCATTCTTTCAATTCTCACCTTATAATTCAGCACAGCTTTCATCATTCTTTCTGAAAATAGGCTCCACCCTAGGTCACCTCTAATGGCTTCTATAGCTGTCCATTTCGGAGCACCCAATGCTACACGTCCTACCTTATTTTGTATCACATCCAGCTTTTCAAGATCACTTCCATTCCAAGCAAGAGCACTCATACCATACATGACACTAGGTACAGCAACATACTTCCACATTCCTCTCACACATTCGTACTTGTTTGCTCTGTATCTGGCCACACTACCTAACCGTCCACTCCACTGCATTGCTTTAGCCACTTTCTCACCTTTAGTTCTAGTACATCCATCTTCACTCATCATACAACCTAGATATTTGTATTCTTTTGTTCTACCTATTCTGATTTCTCCAATATTCCACAGTCTGTCTCTATCAGTCTCATCACTATTTATAACCATGACCTTACTTTTATCGGCACCAAAGTTCATCTTGAAATCTGTACTATATCCATTCACAATGTCAAGCATCCTTTGTAGTTCATGACCACATTCACTAACCACAACCACATCATCAGCATACAACAAACAGCTCAGTCTCTCATTACCAACTTTCAGTCCTAAACCACTCCCTCTCAGTCGAACTGCTAATTCTTCTGTGTACAATCCAAACAACAGGGGGGACAGAGTACAGCCCTGTCTCACTCCTCCAACACTCCTCACTTGCTCTGTTTCCAAATTTCCTAACCTGTAGATAGCACTTGTGTTCTCATACAGACTCTGTACAATGTTCACTATTTTTCTGCTAAAACCAACTTTTCTCAAAATTTCAAACAGCCTAACCCGATCCACTCTGTCATACGCCTTTTCAATATCCAGGAATGCTAAATATACCTTCTTGTTATCCTTCTTCATTCGCTCAATTATTTCACTCACTACAAACAGATTATCCTCCCCCCGTCTATCTTGCCTAAAACCATTCTGTTCTTCTCCCAGGACTCCTAATTCCTCAACTAAATTTTTCATTCTCTCATTCAAAATACCACAAAATATCTTACATACGGTGTCACCCAGTGCAATTGGTCTGTAATTTTTAAGTTCTTTCATACTCTTATGTCCACCCTTATGCAACAGAACTACATTACACTTGTTCCAGTCATCCGGTACTCTTTCACTCTTCCATATCTCATCAAATAAACATTTCAACATACGGACTACACTCTCTCCTCCACATTTATAGAACTCATATGGTATCTTATCAGGGCCACATGCCTTTCCATTTTTCACTTTCTTCAAAAAACTTACAATCTCTTCACAAGTGATTTCGTCTTCCATTTGCAGTTCATGTTCATCTATCAGAAAATTTATTGGTTCATCATCTGTAACCTGCTCATTCATTCCACCAATGTCCTCCCAGTATTCTTCAACTGCTTTCACCATTTGCATCCTATCTTGCACACTGCAACCATTGACTACTAATTCATCAACTTGAACTTCACTACCTCTATCATTACCTTGTATAAACCTATACCAATCTTTTATTCCATCTGGACCTTTCTTTCTTAGATTTTCAACTTGGTGTCTCTCTTCTTTAACCCTAGCCTCATTGATCATTCTCTTTACTTTCTTCTGCTGGTCCTTGTACTCATTCCATACACTCTGCCATTCATCCTCAGTAATTCTGCGTCTTTCATACATTTTCCTCATACTGCGTTGTTTTTTATTCAAAGTCTTCCTTCTCGTTCGTTCTTCCTTTATCTCACTCGTAAACCACCTAGCATTCCCTGTACTTTTCCTGCATTTCATTCTACCAATCTTTTGCTCTGCCACATCATACAAGGTTCTTGCAATCTCCTTATTTAGGTCATTTACATTTCCACACCTGTTCCAGTTACATCTACTCAATTCATTTCTAAATTCTTCCCAGTTTGCCATTTTAATACGCCAATTTTCTCTTACTCTGCTGGCCTTCTGCATCGGCTCCTTTCCACCCCAATTATATTCTAGTACAAGCATTTTATGGTCACTATCAATATCAAAATCATCTTCATCTACAAACATTTCTTTGACACACTCTCTTGCTCTACTATTCACTATCATATAGTCAATTGCAGTTTTACATTCCCTGCTTTGCCATGTATGCAAGCCATTTCCTATTGTTACATTTAGGTTCTCAAGTTCATTCTCACCACAGAAGTCAATCAATTTTTGTCCATTTGCATTCACAGGCTCACCAAGTATGCCAACATGGCCATTCATATCACCCATCAAAATCAGAGGGCATCTGCAATGCTCTTGCACAATTCTTGTTAATATTTCATACTTTTTTACATTCTCTTGATGAGCTAAAATACCATCAGTTGTCATATAGCATACAACCACAATAACACATTCTCTGGCATGCATTCTTTCACACTTTATTACTAACAGATCTTCACTCTCAGGTTCCTTTCCAACAGAAATTTCTTCTAATTTCCAATTTAGAGCATTTTTTACAATGAGAGCAACTCCACCACCTCTTTTTTGCCAACTTACACGCCCTTTTCCAATCATGTAGTACTTACTCTCCTTACATTTTAAACTGACTCTATCACGCATTTGGGTCTCTACTACACCAACACAATCCAAATCTCCATTCTCAAATTCTGCTACAAGGTCATTTAACTTTCCTGCATTCCATCCACGCACATTTATACATCCAAACCTTACAATTCACTATTGGACAATTCACAACATTTTTCATTTTTGCTCTGACAGCTTTCCATTCATCCAGTTCCACCTTCCATTACAATATGAGTACACCCAATCCACTGGATGTATCTCCTGGAGAGTTTCATCTCACCTTCTTGAGTAAGGTGGACTCCATCTCCACGAAAACACCCACTCTGGATCAGGTTATCCATATCAAGGGAGCTGGAACCCATTTCACGCTTTCTCATACTCTCAGCTTTCATACTCATAATCCTTTTATGCACTTCCCTATTTACCTCCTTTCGCACCCTTTCATACTCCTCACCACATGCAGGCCTTCTCAGCAGACTAGTCACAGCCACTCTTACATTCTTCTTTCGCGCCCTTTCAACAACATTCATAATTGCATTCACCGTACGCTCTTTTCCACATTCCAGCAATCCATTGCCACCTCCTTGCAGTACAACCATCCCTTCATCCATTCCATCTATCACTTCCTCAGCATGCCTACAAATCTCATTCACTCCCTTTCCTCTCATGCTCGTACATCCACTACGGTCAGTCATACTCACAAACCTATCCACATTCTTCACCATGCTGTCACCACATATTCTAATTGTAGGTCTCACTCTCCCTTTCATACTACTCTTTCGTTCAACTCTTCCGCTCACATCACTCTTTCCATCCATCTTCCTTTCATTCATTTCCACTACAGGCGCCTGCACCTCATGTGGCATATCAACAGGCTGCTCCTTCACTCTCTTCCCATTCGTACTTCTTTCATCATGCTCATTCATCCTTCTACTCTCATCTGGCACATTTGCACCACCATTCACTTCATTTATTGCATTCACACTCCTTGCACCATCATCCACTTCATTTGCACTCCTTGCACCATCATCCACTTCATTTGCACTCCTTGCACCATCATCCACTTCATTTGCACTCCTTGCACCATCATCCACTTCATTTGCACTCCTTGCACCACCACCATTTACCTCTTCATTCACTGCATTTGCACCATTCTCATTCTTTCTTTCATTCACCTTCCTTTCATCCTTCAAATCAGCCTCTAAAGCAACCATCAGAATTGTCAATCTCTCAACCTCCTCTTCCAACTTCTTTTTCTCGTCATTCAAACATTTCCAGCACGTAAACACAAGATCATTCAACTTCCTCCGACTCATCTCTCTCAAACCTTTGCATGCATCTATATCTACCCACTCTTTACAAGTCATGCACTCAATCTCCTCATCCATTCCACTTGCACCTCCCTTCCTACGACCAGTCCTATTTCTTGCCATCCTCAAACACAGACTTCTATTTCAGTACAAATTTCACAGGCAGAAGAAGTCTTCACTCACCAAATCTACTGAAAATCAAGTTATCAAAAAAAAAAGAAACAAAAACGTTTCCTACTACTCACAGTCACTCTCTACAATGTCACACACTAAACTCTTTATATGCAAAGAAAGCTTAACTACCAGTCAAAACACCTCAGTCAAAAATTGCAAGTCACCACACCAAAGTCCAATGCTCAGTCTCAACTCTCACGCAACAAAAAAACTACTCTCACGAGCACTCCATACAAAGTCACACACTGTACTCACGTGAATATACAAACTATACCATTTTTAGCAACTTCACTCTAATTCACCACAATATTCGTCGGAGGACCAGAAACACGTGCACACCGCTCGGAACGAAACTTCGAGGGAAGGAACTTCGAAACTTCACCTTCGCCGTGGTGTAACCCGATGTTACCATGACGACGAACGCTACGAAATCCTTGAAATTGAGATAACATTTCGTCAAGTAGACTCAATTAAAATGAAAAAATTATGTTATAGAGAAAAACACTTTTTTACGTATAACATGGGAGGGAGAGAGAGAGAGAGAGGGAGCAATATGAGTATTACAGCGTAGCTAACATTACATGTGCATATATACTACTAAAACCGTAGTAGTTGAATGTATAGACTAAAACTATAAACGTTTTTTCATAGCTAGCCTCAGCATTAAATTCTACCTCACCCTCAATACAAATTATTTGTTTTTCTTTTTTAATCAACTTGAAATAGGTTTTGCTGTGTTTCGTTTTTGCATTTGAGATATATGCGGCTAAGTCTCACTCCGGTGAAGTTTGCTTTAAAAATGGCTGTTATCAAATGCAACATCTTCAAAAACGTTTCCTCATATCGCAGATAGGAAAACTTGGTTACATCTTTTGGGCCATATTTTCAAAAATCAAGAAATATAGTGATTGCATCGCGTCAGTTGGCAACACTGATTCTATAGCGTATCCGCCACGGGTCCCCGTATTATTGCCCGTAATAGCTTCTGAGGGCTAAGGGTGTTGTTAAATTGCATAGAAAAGCTTTAACATTAGTGTTTGTCATGTGCTTGTTGATAGGGAATGATATTGTTTATCATTTTATGTATTTGAATCTTACTTTACAATTTTTTAATATTGCTGCGCTGAAGGTTTATAGCATTTGAAGTGGTCACAGATCATTTGCTCGTGAGAAGAATTCTTGAAGTGTTATCTTAGCATTCGCTCTGATACATAAAATCCCCGTTAAATTAAGTAAGTGATATGTTACCTGACCTTCATAATATTGGCAGTTATTCCTTATTGGGTTGACAGTAATTTTCAAAAAATACTTAGAGTAATTCATCAAATATCGAACTGAACTGATTATCGAACAACTTTGGAAATATGCGCGTAATAAATTTAGTAAGCATCCAAACTTGCTCAGTGCCAGTGATCTTACATCTAAAACTCCTATTTTAGTGATAAAAACTCATTTTTGTGAGCTGCAAACTGCTACCAGCTGTTGCGATCGCATTTTCTGTACGACCCTTACAAATTGGTCGAATTTTTTCACTCGAAAAATCTTACGCACCTCGGGAAAATTGCGACGGTTTAATTGTTGTTGGGTCACCGTCAACCTCCTGTCATAACTAGAGAGTAGTGTTGTCATATGATGTTCTGTTACTGTATTTTTTTCTTTTCCGCCAAAAACTTGATAATTATTCCATGTTCAACATTCAGTTCCTTTTTCATGTCAGTATTAAATACTGAACAAAGGTGTTCGAATCAAAATTCCTTAAAAATCATGAATTTATGCCTCGAACAAAGCTTTTCGATTCTTAATTCTTTTAAATAACTGAATCGATCTATTGAACGCCTGTTTTATTTCATTAAAATATTGTATTAACGCTTGATAATAACATTGAATAGTTGAAGATGGGAATTCTGGTGAGGGGCTATCAATCATCTGCTGGTGTTTAAAGCCCTCAAGATCATCAATGATTCGTCTGGCTACATTTACTGATGATCAATCCCTTGCCAAGAAAATTGATGCAAGCATCAATAATAATTCATTGACGAGTGCTTTACACTCTACTCCAAAAAAGGTCACACAGGTTGATGATCACAATGATGGTTCAACAAACACTGCAAATGAAACATCGACATCATATTCAAATTTTGATAACTCTCCATTCAAATGCATCTTGAAAATGAGTAATGAGACAGTTATTTCAAACAAACAAACAAAACAAACATCGGCATCTTTGGGATGCTTTATTTCCAATCAAGCCTGATACAAATGATCTTAAGCATTGGTTTTTCAAATGTCTTATAACTAACACTATATATAGGACACCATGACGGTTCCCCCGTAAAGCCGGTACCCATTTCCGACACCTGGGTTGAGTGGGGTATTGTGCTTGAGCTTTCCCTTATACCCAACGGGGAAAATCGCAGCGCCAGCGCCGGGATACGAACCCGCGACACCAACATACAAGTCCGATCCCTTAACCGATGTGCCACTGCGAGCACTTCCAAGAAAATCCAGTGCACCAAAGAAAAAAAGAATGAAAGAAAAACGTTTATTTTCCAAGTGGCCACATGAGGTGTACAAATAGATAGACCATACGAGGCATATTAATGGACAAAATATACGAGGCGTACTAATAGACAAACCATACGTGGCGTGCTAATAGTCTAACAAAAGTTCCATACGAAGAGAACTAATTGACAAACCATCCTGTTCGAATCAAAATTCTTGTTCGATTCCTGTTCGATATTGATGAAATTATGTTACTAAAGAATTCGATTTTTAGAACAATAAATACATTTCAATAATCTACGTTGTCTTTCAAGCAACATCACAGAACAAGAAAGCAACTGTTCAAGAATAACCTTGAGGCCCGCAAGAGTTATTCAGAGCAAAAGTTACCGATTTATGAAGGTTGTTTCTAGACACACGTGATTTCTGTTCGATATTTGATGAATTACCCTATTTTGTATTGGTAGTTTTATTTGTAATATTTGTTGCCCTGTTCACAGATGACAAAAGTTGAATTGCGTAACTGGATATCGTACTTAACGTTCCCATGGAGCGTGTTGATGGTTTTTATGGAAAAACTGTCATACCAAGTCTTAGTAAAAGAAAGTCAAAGTATCGTCAAAAATATTCTAAAAATTGGACCAAAGACGAAACCATTGCTAAATGGTTGAAACCAAGCAGCAAGGGAGAAGGATTTGGATTTTGTGTTGTTTGTAATGTACATCTCTCAATCCAAGGGGGCAAAAGTGATCTGCAAAAACATGCTGCTGGTAAAAAACATTTGATTAAATTTGAATTCTTTTATCCAGAACATGCTAAGCTAATAGGTTGTGACATTTCAGGGTCAGGAACTGTACAGCCAGACTTAAGGTAAGCATATTTAGCATCAAAATTTCTTAATGTTTACCAGCAGTTAGTTTTTGATTGCCTAGGATTGTAAAGTTTTGCAATAACAAGGTAAATGTTGATATTTTGAATGAAGATTTTGATCAATGGACATAATAGGGTCAATGTGAAGCATAATGTGATCAAAGGAATCGGAATTTTATTCTCAAGAATACCTAATTGAAGAAACAGGGTTGGCACATAAAAAAAAACACCCAAAGAAAGCCCTAAAAAACCCACTAAATAGTGTTTTTTGGGGGGGTTTTATTAGTGTTATGTAAATTTTATTTGTTTTCAAGCTTATAGAATCAAAATGAGCTAAATATTTATCTTGTCAAAATAAGTATCTAACTAAGTCATGTGCATGACTATGACAAGAAAACATTGAAAAACAAAACACCAACCCTATACAAATCAAATTAGAAAAACCTTAATCACATAAAACTCAAGGGACTAATATATTTTAATGGACTAATATATTTTAATGAATTCCATTTCCAAAGTAAAGAAACAAAAATTTAGAAACAAATGCAGTTTGACTACTTAATATAGAGACTTCTGAATTTTTCCTGTCTTCTAGACTAAACTGCTACTACAATACTACTGTGTTTCTCTTCTTACATCCACTGCCATTCCATCGTTGTCATCAACATTATGATCATTTGTGAGGTGGCAATATACTGAGACGATTTCTGTGCGCGTTCTGATCCTAATCTATTTCTCGATTTATTCCACACAATTCCGAATGTTGAGAAAATTCTCTCAATTGATCCTGAACTTGTGGGCCAAGAATGGAGATTGCTAATAAACTTGCAAAAACCCTCTGCCAGTGTTTTTTCATGAATCTGCATTTTCTGCTGTTTCATATCTTGAATATCCTACCATCAACAAGGAGTCATTGTCTTAGTGATATTCTCATTGAACATGTGTTTTGGGAAGATGTTGGAGTCCTTCAATTTATAGGAGTAAAGAGCACCGATGAACTCCGGATTGTACTCAGCCAACCACTCTTCAATCTCAGTCTCCTGTGAGAGCTTTGCCTTAAATGTTGTAAAATGAAACATCAATATAGAGTTCATTATCTTGTTGATCAGTCTAGTGTGAAACTAGGCTAGGTGAATTAGGTTAAACATTATTGTACACCCTAGAATAATGTACTGGTAGGATGCCCTAGAAGTTGCTAAACTTATTCGGGCCCACAGGTAGCTATACTCAAATTTGACCATTGTATTAGACTTAAAAGGAACATTCTACCTCTGTATCACATGTGGTAAATAAATTGTTTAAATTGAAATAAGTTTAAAAATTATAGTCAGATGGGGCAAGACAACCGCAGCCATCATGGGGTGAGAAAGTAAAGAAACGACTGGCCTATGGGGAGCATTCAAGCTGCACTGGAACAAATTTGACGATGGAATCTGTTAGAGCATTTACTTCCAATCATTTTAGTGTTTGTTGCTATCCTGTACTGCGAAAAGTGAATTTTGGCAAATTTAAAAAAAAAAATTTAATGTACCGTCTGGGTAAAAAAAAAGTCCGTTATTTATGGATGGATTTCTCTGAAATTGTCACAGTAGGTGTGAAATGATGCATAGATCATTTGTTATTTTGACAAAATTTTTGTAGCTGCACTTTTTTTTTTTTGAAAAATATGATGAAATAAGAGGGTTATGTAAAATCTCCTTCTACAATTTTGAAGTTACAGAACCAGTATTTCGTTTTTAGATTGCTTATATGTCTATATAACCATAAGCAATAGGGAATTTTGATAACTTCTTTTTGTGGATTTTGGGAATTGAAAAAAAAAATTATGTATTTTTCATTTTTTTTTTTCATGTGGTGTAATTTTCAAAACAATAAATGTATCAAAAAATGCTATTGCTTATGGATACACCTTGCTAAGCTTTATCGAATGGTATATAAACCATTCTTGTAGCTCTAAAATTGTGGAAGGAGATAGATTTGAGAAACCAATATCAAGTTTCCAGGAAAACGTGTTTTTTCACAAAAAAAAATTTTTCTTTTTATCTTTTGAACTACAGGGTTTTCAACAATAAACTCTTGAGCATTTGTAGCTCTTTTCAAGCCCTTTAGATTGATATAATTTACATTGCTGTAGCTCTGTAACTCTGGGAAAAAATAAACAACAAAAGGGAATGGGTGTATTTTTGACATAAAAAATTTTTAATTTTTAATTTTTTTCCACCAAAATACGTTTTTTTGTCTATTCAACTCCTTTGTTTTATAGCTCTTTTCAAGCCCTTTGGATTGGTGTGCTCACCACTGCTGTAGCTATGATACTGCAGCTGTCATCGAGCTATGAAGGAAAGCTGCGGTATCATAGATACGGCAGAACAGCTAAATTCTGAAATTGTCAAAATTTCATAAAAAATATTTATTCAGCCTTAGAATGTTTCGTTTGAATAATGGAACCACTTTGAGTAGCCCATGAACGAACTATAATGCCATTCCCGCAGAGAAATGCTCAATTGACTCCCAATAATGAGGGGGGGGAGGGTTCAAGGTCACTCCACCCCCATCGCTTTCCCCCCCTCTGGTGGGCGCACTATTCGGAGTAGACGTAAACGGAAAGTACCAATGGAAGCGCAAGAAAATCCTCTATAAGATGCATTTAAAAACAGAAAATCAACACATATCCTGATTTCTACCCAGACGGTCTCCTTAAGTTGTTAACAGCATGTCTGTTAAGTGATGTACAGCTGTCTAACTTCAAGTTGCTTGTGGTGGTTACTTATGATCTGCATGGTGCTTCTCTCTCACATGACTTGCGCCTGTCTGCTGCTAAAACAACTTACTATGAATTGACGAGCATAGCAATTCTCTTTGGACATCTTCTATCTTTACAGACTGCAGAGCTATGTCTCTATGCATATGGTAATTGGTAAATGGTAATTGTGATGGACAAACTTAATTCATATATTGTTCATATAATGTAATAATTCATATAATAATGTAATATAATGTTGGAAATGAAGTAATCAAATAACAATATTTACTCAATAAGTGTATGTATATAAATCTGAAATAGGGGCAACGGGAGTTGTGTAAATAACTCTTTTACAAAAACAGGTATTACAAAAAAAACAATAAAGCCCCAAAAAATACAATAAAACCCAAAAAACCCAGGTGGGTTGGTTTTTTTTTTTAAAACCCAGGGTTTTTTCCATCCCTGTAAAGGAACCCATTTAAGAACGTTTTAGAAGAGTGACATTCTGCTCGCTGATGCGTTTTTTTGGAATTATTCAGCTTTGAAGTTATAGGTGAAATCGCTTTTCCGCGCAAAATGTGCAACACAGAGTACGACCAGGTTGGGGTGGGAAAGGCAAAGTTTGGATCATGAGGTGTTAAAGTTTTTGCCAGAACTTTGCAGAAATGAAAGAATGATAGAAATTTTTAATAAAATAATAAGAAATATTGTTATCAGTCAATAACACAAAAAAGTTAACGTACTATTTCTCGTACTTGGTGCTTTTGCCGTTTTTTTTAGTCGTCATTACGTCGTCAGTCACCTTTACAGTCAGCTCACAGATGGTGCCACCCGGTACGGCCGTTGCCATCATGGAGCAGATGAAAACACGATTATTGACGTGACCTTAATGGGTTGCTTTCAACCTTTATTTATAATTTTCACTAGAAGAACTGTGGCTTCCCCTCACGACCCAACCTCTTTACGTTTGTAATAGGGGGTTAGCTTCCATTATTAATTTAATTAGCTTCCATTGTTAATTAAATTTCGCTTGGCCTGCCCGCTTCCTTGGCACGCAAAAGCATAGTTCTAAGTTGAATAATTCTAAAAATTGCATCAGCAAGCAGAATGTCATTCTTGTAAAGCGTTTTTAAATGGGTTCCTTTAGTGATTCTTGGGAATAAAATTCCCATTTCCTTTTATCGCATAACGCTTCACATTTACCCACAGTAGGGTATAAAAAGGTAAAACAAGCTTGCTGATAAATGCAAACCAATGTTTTATTAGGTTTGCTTGGATCAATGCAGTCATCAGTAGATTTTGGAAGTGTAATTGAAATATTGGTAGACCAAGTAGTGTATTAATAGTGCAATAACATAAGCATATGTGTAATAAGAAAATATTTGGGGTTAAGTACTTAGACATTGTTTTTTGCATAATGTAAATACAAATTTGGTAAACGTGTAGCGTTGATCAGTTATTGATTATCCACTTTCCGGTGCCTAAAAATAGGTAATTAGATCTTAATAAACAATTTTTCTTCCATGCACTTTGCGTCGGAAATGAGTATTTAACGAGTTATGGCGGTAGGTTTAGTTTCATCTTCTATGACGAATGCGCTCGAATAAACAGCTACTCATCGATTTTCAAATTTTTTTGTTGCTTGAATCTTGGTAACAACATCGAATTAAATAACTTTTCTTCTATACACGTTTTTTGTCAAACTAGTATTTAACAAGGTATAGCAGTAGGTTTGGTTTTGTCTATGATGAAGATTGCGCTGGAAGCAAGACTTTATTGCAGTGTCGCCACCCCCTGGGATCAAAGAATTTCTTTCCACTTCAAACACTGAAGTTGCGGTAACTAATTTCCCGCTATAACTCGTAAAATATTCATTTCTGACGGAAAGTGCAAAGAAGAAAACTTGTTTATTTCGATCTAATTAACTACGACTAGACACCAAAAACCGGAAAATTGGTTACTGACCAACGCTACGCATTTACCACAAATTTTTTATGTAATAGGACTTGGTGAACAGTTGTATACTTTTTGGATGTGTGGAACATATGTATTTTATTAGATTCCTGCTTATTTATTATAAATTAAAATTAAAACTATTGCCAAAGGCTGATTTGTGAGATACTGATCATTTTGATGGGTTTAGTATCAACATTGAATCACTATAAATTTGCTCTCTTCTATGTATTTCTGATATTTTTCTAAAAAGGAAACATTAATAGGGCACCATAAAAATAAATCTTTAGTAGATTTTACCTAATGTAATCTATCTAAGCCAAATAAAATATGATGCACTGCAGTGAATACACTTTTGGTACTAAAATAAAGCAAGCTCATCATAAGTATTGTGCTCATTAAAGTAGTCATAATCTCTTGAATTACTAGTTAGAATTTTCTACTAGGCAAATTTGTTATGCACAGGCATAAATCTGTAATGTATATCCATATAGGTTTTTCTAGAGAAATATACTGCAGTACAGCTTTTGAAATGGTGCTTATTTAAATGTTCTTCAATCTCCATAATTAATGGTTTACTATACCTTGTCATTATGTAATGCTACTAATGCATAATATACAAATGTTGGTTGAAAAAATCCAGCATTATTGCAAGAATGTACAATTGCTATGATTTCTCTGGTTGTAGTGAATCAATTTTAATCTTAAAGATGAATTTTTTTTAGCCTGTGATAACCTTTCAAGATTCCTTGTAGTTTAAACTTAGCAAGAGTTATTCATACGCAACATCTTTTAACCAATTTGAGGGCATTTCAACAGTGCCCCCTTGTTATGCATTATATTGGAAAAATTCAAAAATCTAAGAATATTCTCAGCAATATATTGCCTTTGTTTACAAAAATTAAGTATTTCTCAATCCATTATTTTTTTTTCCTTGAGAGTTTTTAAGTTTTAATCCTATTATATCAAATTTTTTTTGTGTATATATATATATATATATATATATATATATATATATATATATATATATGTATATATATGCTTAAAGTTTGTCATGTTTCTAAAGAACTTGCTCTTCTTTTAATTTCAGCTTAACAAATTGTGAAGAAATGGAACAAGCAGCAGGTAACTCGGCTGAAACTGTAGTACAAGCCCCCAACCCCCGGACTGGCTCCCGCTCAGATGCTGTAGCAAAGGAAATGGGGCAGCTGCTCTTACATGGCTACAAGTTGCTGCTTACTGTCTGTGAATCTTGTGACTGTATACTAATGGAGGACCAGCAGGGACTTGCGCTCTGCGTTGGATGTACTCTAGATGCTGATTGTGACGGTATGCACTTGGTTAATAAATTATACACAACAGTATAGCCAGAGAGGCTGAAATATATTTTCTGGTTTTAAATGTTTACATTCTTGGACTATGTTATGTAAAACTCTGAAAATGAGAAATTTGAATAAAAGGAATAATTGATACTCAGATCTTTGTGCTTGAATTTCTTCTGTTTATGAATTATTCAGGTATGAGAACTTTAATTGCAATCTTTCCCAAAAAATCAGCAATGCTTTTACAATTTATAGACCCTTATGCTTACAGTAGAAGGTACTCAAAACTAACCTCTGTGTTGTGAGTTCATATTGTTTGACAGACTGGTTGCTATTGCACATAAGCTACTCAACTAACTCAAGTCTACTTATCAGGTTCTCAGCTTATCAATTGATTCATTTTTTGACAGATTTTTTGTTATGGCTCAACAATTGTTAATATTGTAATGGATTTTGTGAGGGTGTTCTATACTTGCAATAACATTAAGCTTCCTAGCAGTAATTTGTATGCACATACTTGATATCATTTGAACTCTTCCCTGTGGCAGGTTAACTGTCAATTTGCATCTCATGTAGGGCACATTTTTTGTAAAACCAGTTTTCATCAATTAATGTTTCAACTCGTTCAAATTTACTTGCTTATTTGTCTTTGATGTGAATACTTTTGGCTCTGCACTTTAGTCGAAGGTTAAAAATTAATTTTAGCAATGTGTACAGTGTTGCAGTGTCTTCTAAGTGTTAGAAGTGTTAGCCTATGTTTTGGAATGTCATTGACTATTCTCAGAAGTTTAAAAGTATCTTCTTGTTTGTCATGTCAGCCCTTTGTTGTTTTTGTATTTTAAAAGTTTTAATATATAGTTGATTATGCATACAGTTGGTTAGGGTATGTTATCAATGAACACAATTATTTGAACAATCAACTATCTTGTTTATAAAAAAATCCTTGTCAAAGTTGGCAGTATTTGCTATCAAAGTTTGATGGAGGATATCAACAATAATATTCTCTGCCATAGTTAACAATGTATTCATTTTATTCTGCTAAACCATGTTCTTGAAAAACAAAAGATAAATACTGCATAGCAAATTCAGTGCACTGTACAATAATAAAATTTTTTTCTAGCTTGTAAATAACCTGATTATTGAGGATGAAAGATTTCAATCTGGGCTACTCTGTAAATTGTTTGTTTGCAAGAGTTGTTCATTTAGCATTTGTTCTCGTACCTCTGATGCTATTTTGTCCATTGTTAGGGTAGAACAATATATTCATACTTTTTAAAACCTTTGCTTGTTACAAGTCTAAAATAAATCATTAATTGGGTTGATGTTAATTGCCTCATGTTAATATTCCAGTTAAATGAGGATGTTCCCTCTGATTTTAAAGTCTCCTTCCTTACAGAATCAAATCCTAATGAAACACCCCGACAGGGGTACATTGCTCCACTGAAACAAATCAAAGTTGGCAAGGTGCCCGATGCAGCTACTGACAATCCTAATCCAACGCAGTCAAGTGGAAGGTTAGTGGCCACTTGCATTTTTTAACTTGTGCATTCCTGCGTTGCTCTCTCCCCTGAGGAGGATACAACTATTGTCTCTTAGAAAATTAGCACGGTCAATATTGAATATAATGTTGTCAACGAATTTCATAATTTTGTAGGTATAGATAGGTAATCTAGTCAATTTTAAGACGTTTTACATGAATGACAATGTGCCCAGAAATGCTTATTTTTTGGAGATATTCAACTTTGAAGTTATAGGAACGTCGTTTATAAAATTGAACAAACGGAGAGGTAAATAAGCAGAAATCCGGTTCTGACGCAACGATAGGTAAGGTTAGGTTTGGTCAAGTTAATTTAGTTAAGTATCCTAACCTAAGTAAGCCTAAAATATCTTAATTTAACTCAACCATACCGAGGCCGATGACTCCCGCCAAAAAACTTGGCGTGGTCCGCGTCCGCAAAACGCCGGAAGAGCCATATCGGAACTGCAGTTAATGCTATTCCTACCTGGCGTTATTTATCCTATATCTCCAAAACTAAGCATTTCCGGGCACATTGTCATTACTGTAAAACGTCTTAAAATTGACTATATTACCAATCTATACCTACGAAATGATTAAATTCGTTGACAACATTAAATTCAATATTGACCATTAGCACTCCCAGGGTGAGGTCCTTAGCTGAAAGAAAGGCCTTCGTTTTGTTCAAATGGAATGTTTTTGTTTTTTTTGTTGTGGTAAGGGCAATCTTTTTTTTGGCTGTTTGTTCATTGCAGCTATGTTTCTAAGTATGTGAGATATCTGAATGAATCTTACTCATAGTGTCTTTTTGAAGCGCATTTTCTTCCTAAAATTGCTCTAGCTGTCCATGTAAAATCTGCAAATATTGTTCCTGGAAGCTGCTGTACTCTTGCGAGTGTTATTTTTTGTTCTTTTTTTAGATGCATATTCATGGTTTACCTACTCGGTGGGATTCTGGTCATTTTTCTTTTGTTTGTTAGATGCATATTGCTTCTGATCAAATATTCCTTCTGTGTTTTCTGTTTAACTACAAATATATTATAGTATGTACAACTACATTAAGGGTCTCAGACATGAAACACCTAGATTGATGGAACACATAAAATTTTAAAGTCCCATTTTTTTAAATAGTACACTTTTCTGCATGATATTTGTTGCTTTGCACTTTTAAAATATAACAATACAAAGCTGTTATTCTAAGGAGTGTTGTTGAAATTTCCAATTAGTCTCACATGATTATGATTTTGTTTTCAAATATTCCTTTTGCTGAAAAATATTCATTCAGGGGAACGTACATTTTAATTTATTTTTACATATTCCATAGATGTTTTGCATAATGGAAAAAGGTGTGCATTTGTTCCTGTATATGTCACTGAAACAAGCCAAGATTCTTCTGTGATTCTAGCACGCAAGTTCTTTATTGATTGCTAAAAGAACTCACACGAAACAATCCTCTAATGCAATTAGATCAACTGTGAATTAATTTTATTAATTGAGAAGTTTGTGCAGTGAACATATCCCACAATTTATTAAAATTTTCCCTCACACTCATAAAAATATTTTAGGCTTCGAAGTTAAATTTTACAAACCATTTTAACTGGCTTCTCTTGCATGATGCACAGCAAACAAATGCATCAAACTTGTGCCAAACTCTTTGAAACATTGCCTATATGATTGAGGAGAGAAAGGATTTGTATCACGATTAATAAAATAGTCATTTTTACTGGAATTGTTTAGTGTGCAGAACATTTTTTTGTTGAAGCATGAAATGAAATGGTTAGTTATTTCAATTCATCAACTTGCAAATTCATGGCAACTTTCTATTTCATGTCTTTTTGGGTAACTTGCTTTTGCTGAAGATGAGTGAATGCTCGAAACGTTCAATTTTACCGTTTTACTTGCAATTTTTAATTTGAGCAAATGTTTTATACAGTATTTTTAGTTCTCTCCTTTTGATATGAACGTGAAATTCGATGTATTATTTTGGTTTACAGAGTTTTGGTGCATGGAGTTGACTTGACGGAAGAGTTGCATGGTGCGCTGGCAGCACTCAAGAACAAGCTCAGCCTGCTCAGCGAGAGACTATATTCCATTGAAGACCCTGTCGAGTTGTCTGAATGTTTAAAATCAATGTCTTCCGTTGGCATTGTAATTGAAAAATACAAAAAATTGTGGTAGTTGGCCAACTTGATTTATAGATCTAACTTGTGGTTTTATTGCACGTTTCTTGTTGATACACACACTTTCCCTCCAATACCTGCCAAGAATGTTTGTAAGGGTGGGTGGATTTTGAACTTGGTAGGTAGCTATCTAGTTGTTAGCTTGAAACATGACTGCTGAATTACTTCTGAGAATAATATGCCTCCACTTTTCTCTTTATCAAGCGAGGGTTGCAAAAGATATCTCTTGTGTTTTCTTCTATGCTTTCTATACCTACTAATTTTTTATGTAAATTGTACTGTAACTTAAAATTTCAAACATAGCCTTTTTCTGAAGTTTAAATTTCTGACAAATTTCTGTGAAATTTTATGACACATTTCTGTGAAATTTTCTAAAGAATTTCTGTGGAATTTTCTGGCGAATTTCTGTGAAATTTTTTTACGAATTTCTGTGGAACTTTTTTACGAATTTCTGTGGAACTTTTTTACGAATTTCTGTGGAACTTTTTTACGAATTTCTGTGAAATTTTCTTACGAATTCCTGTGGAATTTTCTGGCGATTTTCTGTGGAATTTTCTGGCGTATGACTGAAATTTTCTGACAAATTTCGGGATAAACTTCTAGTACAAATATTTTACCTGTGTGGGTAACTATTATGTTACTGCTATCATTTTAGTTCAATTTTCTGTGAGAATTTCTGCAACAGAAACAGGTGTCATTTGACAAGAACCAACTTGCATACAAAGATTCAGTTACGAGTAAAATTTCAAGACTTTGCCTCCTGCGTGTTGTAAGACGATGGTTGCCTCTTAAGGCCCGGCTACACTATGCGTTTCTTCGTGCAACTCACGCGCGACTCGCCCTAATTTGACGCATGCATGTCGGATGCACGAGTGCTGCATGAACTTCGTCGGTATGCGGTTTTTGACGCGTCTTCTTGTGCAGCAAGCATCTGTGGCGCGTAGTTAGGAGTGAATTACACATCATTTCAGGGTCATCGCCCGACAGCTCTCCCATTTTGCAGTTGTACTTTATCATGGAGTGTTCTATTGTACTTCTGTTTATTGCTTGCGCTTTCTACAACGAGTGATTGGGCACGCGAGCTGGTGCTCCAGCTCAGAGACCAATTTAAAGTAAAGGAATGCCTCTGAAACGTCAAAAATTCAACATATAAGATATAAAGTTATAAGAATTTGCTTACAAAACTGTGTTAACATCTCTAGACACTGAGAAGGCATTGACAGTTGATATAACCACTATTATAAAAGTAGCCGCGTCCATCCGTCTGTGTGACTCCCTCTTCTAATCGATAGCTTTGATAGCAACAAGGATAAAGCTCAAGAAATACAAGAAATTATTCTACTGCATTATTTTTCTGTGGCGATTAAATTCCCTTTCATTTGGATTATGGTATCCAGAATACGCAATCAGCATATTTTTACAAATAGAAATTTTCTTTGAAGCTTTCTCTGTTGAAATTCATCATTTTGCTTTGATGTTTCTAATTGATAATGCGAAAAAATGTTTTAAATTCGTTTGACCAGTAACCTCGCTACCACTTAGTATAAAGCCCAAGATTTTGGAACTTGAGTTAGCGTTTTCGAAATTGTGATTTCCTTGAAAAGCTCGGAAGAGATAATAGACATTTCAGAATAAAATTCCACCAAAAGAGGCCACCACGGAAAGAAATGTTTTCAGGCTCAATTGACATTGTTTTCAGTTTTTTCAGGCTCAATTGACATTTCGAGCTTAGTTTTATGCTTGCTAAACAGAGGACATGTAACTTTTCGTTGTGGTGTAACTCTGTCATTTTGAACTAGCAAAAATATAATTCACACATTGAAGACACAGTATTTTTAGGCTGAACAAAATGTTCAGCATTTAAAAAAAATCGAAGCAGGTACAGAGGAGGTACAGCGACTGACCCAATCTTGCTATGATATGCTGTCATTTCTTAATGATGGGTAGAGAGACGGCAGTCAACATCAAATTTGCATAGCCAAGTAGTCGCTCAGGTAAGTCATGTGTATTATTTATTTGTATATAGAAAACATACAAGTTAAATAATTCTTCCCATTGCATTTGTACCTGAGCGAATAAAACCAAAATAAAAAATGAATACCGTGTATTTATTTTTGATATATATAGCATTTATTTCGAGTAAATCAACCCTGTTTCTTGTTAATTAGATAGCTTAACCCGAAATTAGAATGAAACATAGTTGGATAGTTATGTCTTTGATTGACTGTAAATTACTTATACATGAAGGAAAGATAGGTAGCGTGAGTCACTTGTCGTTCTTTTTTTCTTCCCTATTGCACATGCGATAGCTACTAACCGGAGCGCACGTTCATCAGCATCCGTACTCTCCTAGCCGCAGCATGCAACTGACCCCGCTGCTCCGCGTACTGTAGTGTAGCCGCTCAGGCATGCAGAAGTTAAAAAATGCCTGAGATTCGCGCAGTAAAAAACGCTTAGTGTAGCCGGGCCTTTAGAATGTGTATGTATGCAATCAAATAATATTTTCTGCGGAAAATGAGTGATGATGGACAACTGATGAGTCTAAGCATTTCCTTTGTATATGATTCCATCAAGAAGTAGAGACTCCGAGAAACATATTTGCAAAACTTAAACCTTAAGAAATATAAATTTTGATATATGTAGTTGTATTTCTAGTGGAAATTAAGTAGATGAACTTCAGAGGACGTTTTAGAAACAAAAATTAAGTGTCTTTTATGTGAAATTTAAACGGAGATACAGGTATGTTTGTGGAGGTAAAGTGGTCTTGCAGGTCGTCGTGAATGCTAGTGTGGGTTTGGCAGCATCTGCTCAGTTACTGTTGGCATGTACCAGCTATTGTTCTCCTGAAATATTCGGGAAAACGTTTTTCCTTGGTGCATTCAGAGTTCATGAATGCTATTTATTTTTCTTTTTATTTCCACTGCCAATTGTTGATCTCTTACTCCAGAGAAGGGTGGGCAAAATTGTTTTTGGTCTTTGCTAGGAAATGCAGATGCTGTCACTCTTTTTCAGTGTACCAGAAAAAAACTCAGTGCAATAATGGAGTACATGTACATTTTATTGTGTATTGGGGAAAAATTAGTATTTCTTTGTCTAATTGAGGCAAAATCTCAATATTGCCAGTGTTTTGTGCTGGTTTGTGGTGCTAGATTAATGTTTTTGGGCAAGCGACGTCTTTTACTCTAGATAAATGTGAAAAATATTGATATCCACTACATCAAGCGACGGTCTAACCTGGACATAAACTATTTTTGCTGGAAATTTGTGTGTGTGTGAATTTGTCTTGTATTAATTGATTAATCTGAAATTGAATATATACGCACGATAGTGACGGTGCAGTCTTTTGGTTCTGTATCAGGCTGTATAGCTGTTTTCTTCTGCCTGTACGATACAGAGAGTGTCCGAGCAGTTCTCAGGGTTTGGCGTTATATGGTAATTTTATTGTTTGATTTATGAGAGGTAACTTCTGAGGTATTCCATCTTGCTGAGGAATGTTGCCTTGGGAAGCCAAATTTTCCATGCGTGTATGCATAGTGGCGTATTCATCTCTCGATTTCAAATGTTCAGTCTCCGATCAGATGTAGAAAGCTCGATATGTGTAAAAGAGGGATTGTAGCTTTAAGAAATGAAAACTTGATATTGTTGACTAAAAATGATAGTGTATTTCAAATGAGCACCCTACTTTACTAAGGTTCTGTATTGTTGCTAATCCATTGTCCTTGATTTTTGTGATTTCTGCTCTAGAAAATCAATCCTGGTAATTTTTCGAAATTGAGACAGATTTTCAGTTCTCGGGGATGTGCCCTGTGTGTTGTCACGTCGTAGGCATTTTTATAAAAATCCCCATGTGAGCATGAAGGGATTTCTATATCGGAACGCGAAGTTGCACCTTTCAAAACCAGAAGGCAATACGGTTATACTAAGTTCAATATTATTTCTGGATAATTAACTGTTTATGGTCGTTTTTTTTACCTAGGTCGTTGCGGGTAACAATTGTGGAGCCCTTTCGATTTTTTCTAGAGCGGACGTGTAAAACTCGCTCTAAAGTGTTCCAGAGTAGAAAATTCATGTTAAATGTTCAGTTTTTCTTTCCTCTCCCATGGTTACCTGTATAATGCCACTTTCTGGTAATCATAGAACAATGAAAAGAGTAGGAGAGGAATTTGCTTAAAATATTTTGACCTACGTTTAGTACAAAAAGCTTGTTACCATATCTTTTTCAATAATTTGAATAAATTTTATTTGAGGCTGTTGGAAGAATCGAGTTTTAATATTCAATTTCAATGGAATAAAACTTATCAGGTTTTGAAATCGTTTTCTTCGCAATGCAATGGCGGTGTTACTCGTGGGTCGAAAAGGATAAAATTCAATGCCTGCGTCTAACCCGTGTGTTTAGTAAAGCAAGCGGCTCTGCCTGTAGATTTGAATAAAATGTATGAGGCCCTTGAAATCACGCGGGACCAAGCGCCGCTTTTTTAAACGCCAGAAAACTGTATCTAAGTTGGCGACTTAACAACCATCGTATCTCAGCAACTTAAAGAGGTATTCGACATAGTGTAGATATCTTCCTGTACCTTCGACTCGCTCTCAAGACAAAGGAAAGTTTGGGGATGACAGCGGTATACATAACTCATGTTCGCTCTACGTATATGACGCTTAGCATCGTATGATTCTTGTGGCCTCGTGTACTAACTCTGATAGTTATTCTGTAAGCGAGTCCCTGTTCGGGCGCCAATTAGTAAATATTTTGTATGCGTGTCCCTCTTTGGGCGCCAATTGATATTTTATTTATCGAGTACTGTTCGGGCGTCACCTTTTTTGTAACATCCCTGTCTTAGGTATTTTTGAGGGCCGTCAGTTAGTTCTTCCTTGTTCGCCTTGTTCTTCCTTGAGAGTCTTCCTGATACTTCAGGGATAAGAGAGAAATCAATTGCTGACTAATAACTTATTAAAGCGAGGGTTTTTTTTCAACAGTTGTTCTGTTCGGGTGATAACTTTCAATAATCTTCAGAATTTCAGGTGGCTGCGGCTAAGTAGCGAAATTTTGAGTAGAGCTAACAGCTTTGAACTAAACTAGCTTTGAGCTAAAGAAGCTTTTGAGTTTCTCTCTTTTCAGCTCTTCATTTTTATTGTTTTTCCTTTTTTGAAGATTTGAAGATCGCGACAGAAGTCCGTTTTGAGATTATCTGTGATACGCGAGCTCAGTTATTTGAGGGAAGAATTATTTTCCCTCTGTACTAACGAGGCTCCAGTCGACTTATCTTAGCGATGGCCTCACACTCTCCTACTCGGTAAAGGATGATTTATTCCCATCAATCAAGCCTAATACATATCTTGTACTTATTTTTCAAAGGCTTCCTAACTAACACCATGACTTACGGTTACCTCCGGTCAAGCTGGTAGGCCCTACCCATTTCCGGTATCTGAGTCGAGTGCCTGCCGGTGTCAATTGTGGCTAAGTTCTCCCTTTACCCAACGGGGAGGAATTATCTCTCCGTGCTGGGATTTGAACTGCCAACACCTTTACGGAAGGGCGCGTCCTTAACCATTCGACCCCGGCAATAAGCTAGCCCGAATGATTTTTAGGAGCTGAAGTGCACAAAGAAAATGGAGTGCGCGGTTTTAATATCAGTTTCCACAACGTGATCGTTTAAAATAGGTCACGCTCCACGGTATACAGAAATAAATCTATATTGTCAAGCGGAACAGATGCACTCTAAAACATTTATAGCCCTACTCAAATAGCATTTTAAACTAAAACAAAATAAATGAGCTACAGGCGTTTTTGGGTGATGATTAGAGCAGCAAAAAAATGGCCTTTTTATAGCAATAGACAAAATTTCTGCATTCAATATGGAATCTTAAAACATTTTCGGGTTTGAATTCTACTTGATACGTGACCTTTTGGCTTGATATTCATTATAAAAAGGGCTGTAGAGCGCCATCTATTTATGTATTGCAATATCCAATTTCTGTATGAAATGTCATTTGCGAGAGAATAATTTTTACAGCCACTGCAACTATGAATAAACTTAAAATAAATTTTAATATAAGCCTAAATATATTATATGTTGTATAACGGTTTTCGTTTACTGGTCAATGAGTCTTAAGAATCTCCTGATAAATTTAGTCCCAACGAATTTTAACACGCGGCGACCAAATTGAATATATAGTATACCTTGGGTGGTATACAACGTGCACCTCAGGAGTGATTTAATTAAAAAAAAGACTTAGTTATGAGTTTTTTCATAAATATATGTTCATGTAATGTTACACAACTCTAACGCTTGGCAATAAAATCACTCGTTCAATCTCATGTAACCTACCTCCATTTCACCAGCAGATCTTGAACAAAGAAAATGAGACACTTTTGATGTTCCTTTAAAAAATAGTCCTCCTAGTTTCTTATCGTTTTTCAATATGCTGAAGCATACAAAATTCTATTTTAAATATAAATATTTTACGATGACATTTATCTTGTCTGGTAGTGGCCTTTTTCTAAATTAAAATTTGGCCATAAAGACCTCAACATCTGGCAGCCCTGGCCCCAAAAGCTCTGCGCCATTTTCACGCGTCCTGCACTTTATCTGGGAGGCAGTTTTGTGTAAGTTTTTATTAATTCAAGAATATTTCCTGACTTGAATTACGAGAAGGTTTAAGCATAATTTCACGGATAAAGCATGAACTGCTGTGGGTTTTTATATTATAGTAGGTTATCTGTTCTGCGTGCGAGCGCTGGATTCCAACACAACAATTTTGTCGTTCGTGCACCTGTCTAGATATACCAAATATTTGCTTGGAAGTGTTCGTGAGAAACATGTATAATTTGAAATTCTTATCAGCAACTTTTACTGTTGCAAAATTTTTAATTTTATCGAAACCAAACGCACTCAAATTTTTTCATTGAATAGGCAAATGAAAATACCGGACTATCCCATTTTAAAGAAATAAGCCAAGTGGTGTTTACTTCAGGCCAAGCTACAGAAGAAGTTTTATTAAGGAGATCATCCGGGAGCCCTTGGGGGCCCTTGCGGCGTCATGGTCATTTTGCATGTTTTTGTTGTAGAAGGACCCTTAGTTGGTGGACTATTCGTTCCTAAAATTTTATGGCGCTACGACAATAATTCTCCCCTCTCGGGGTGACCATTATTGAAGGGACCAAAATATTTCAATTTTCCCGATTTTGACCCCATATAAAAAGAGAACAAATAAGAAATGGATAAAAAGTCGAACGTGAGTGTGTTAAAAATGTTCTAAGGATTCTAAAACTGCATTTGTTTTTATTCTAGCATCAAAACTGAAGGAGTCCCGTTTTGAAATATCAATATCAATAAAAAGCATCCAAAATTTTTTCAACTTTTTCCTGATTTTAACCCCATATATAAAGAAAACAAATGGGAAATGGAAAAAAGCCGAATGTGAGTGTGTTAGAAATGTTTCAAGGATTCTAAAACTGCATTTTTTTGTTCTAGCATCAAAACTGAAGGAGTCCTATTTTGAAATATTGATATCAATGAAAAGCACCCAAAACCCAAAATCTTGCTTAAGTCTCGCTGAGCGGCGAAGCCGCTCAGCAAGAATGAGAATATCAATTATTACTGGAATTTGATGCTGATTCCGAATATGCAATTTGTTTTGACCGCTCTCGATTTTTTTTTATTTTTTTTTAGGAAAATTTCAAGATATTTTGGTTGGACCCCCCATATTTTGTTTGCCCAGTCTTCCATTACCTAGTTTACAGTAAAAGAACGATTAGTATATTTGTAACCTTTGCGTTAAGGGCCTAATTAACATAATGAAGTTAGGGTTAAGCTTTGGGTTTTAGTTACGTTTGGGTTAGGTTAGGTAGGTTAGGTTTAAGTTTAAGTTAATTAAGTTCTTAAACCTTAACCTTAAACCTAACCTAATTTTTAAGTTAATTAAGTTCCAATCTTTGTGAAATTGACGGGCAGCCATTTCTTAATTAATCAAATTTTCTGAAACAACAAAACTAATTCACTTCTTCTTCAAATTCGTATTTTCACAGTTCTCCTAAGGCACACTCAACAATTGAAATTCACATTTGGGTAAAAAAAAATTAAAAATGTATAAAAATTTAAAATTCAAAAAAATCACAAAAAATCGAAAAAATCGAGAGCGGTCAAAACCAATTGCAGATTCGGAATCAGCATCAAATTCCAGTTATAATCGATATTTTCATTCTAATTCTCAGCAAGACTTGTTCCCAAAATCTTTCAATTTTCCTGATTTTGACCCAATATAAGAAGAGAACAAATGGGAAATAGAAAAAAAGCCGAATGTGAGTGTGTTAGAAATGTTCCAAGAATTCTAAAACTGCATTTGTTTATGTTCTAGCATCAAAACTGAAGAAGGAGTCCCATTTTGAAAGGTCAATATTAGTGAAATATCAATACTGAAAAACCAATATGTCAAATTTTTGCAAAATCTAAGGCCTGAATCAAAAAAATGAATAGAATCAATTGTGTTTCTTTTCAAAGGTTACATATCATAGTCAAATTTCATAAGAATCAGACTGAAAAAATAAAAAAATAATTTTTTTAATGAAAAAGGAAAATTTTTTATATTTTTATTTTTTTTAATCACAATTCACAGTTTGAATATGAAGTTATGTATGGAAAGTATTGAAATAAAAATTAAAACTGCATTCAATTACATCAATTGTACATTATGTTACACTTCAACACAAAATTTTTTTTTGCTTATACCCAACACTTTGAATTTTCAACATTCATCCTGGGACTAGTTCTCGAGTTTTGATGCTAGAACAAATCCAAAGACAGTTTTAGAATCCATGGAACATTTCTAACAAACATTTGTTCTGTTCATTTTCAAAATCAAATTCTTTGAAGAAATAAATAGCTCTAAACCCAAAAAAATGTTGCTGACTTTTGAAATTTCCAAAAATTTTGAAAAAATAGAAAAAATTTGAACTTAAAAATAAACAGAACAAACGTCTGTTAGAAATGTTCCAAGGGTCCTAAAACTATCTTTCTTTTTGTTCTAGCATCAAGACTGAAGGAGGAGTCCCAATTTGAAAAATATACCAAAAAACACATTTTTAGTCAAAGAAAAACTAAGGCCTAAATTGAATAAATGACGGGAGTAAAAAAGGTTTACTTTCTCAAAAGACATATACTGGCTAATTTTCAAATAATTGGACGAAAAAAGGTCTCAAACCCGGATGATCTCCTTAAGGAAAGCGTACTTCCAGAAAATAGAATTTTCTTGAGATATTGGGTTTTAGCTGCCATAGGAAGGGCAAGATGTCAGGTACATCCTGTGAAAAAATGAAGTTCGTACGTTCATTGTTTCGCCCGCTACGGGGGTTTGAAGTATGGGGGGGGAGGGGAGGGGGAAGTGATATTTTATCATGTTACACCTCCCCCTTGGCACTTTCTTCACGGCTTGACGTTGCTATGCCTTCTATGTCTCTTTTTTACTGTATAATGATTTCAAGGGTCCTAGCTGACCCAAAAAAAAAAAAAGAAAAAATCGAAATTGTTTATATATCTTTGTTTACCTGTTTTGCCTTATTTTGGAGAACCGGAATGTGGGGCTTCAAAATATAGCGTCTTCTACAGTTTTTGAGCTACAGTGATGATTTTAGTATCAAAAGAACCAGAATTTAATCCTCTACAAGATGACGTGAGCTTTTATTCATTTTCGGAATAGAAAATTAGCTACATTTTCTTTTGTCGGGAAAAGTGTGAAAAAGGGTAAAATTTTTGCATTTTTCATTTTTTTTTCAAAAAGTATTTCGAAAATTCCACATAACTCCACGTCACGTTGTAGAGAATACATTTTTGCTTCTTTTGATACCAATATTATCTCTGTATCTCAAAATCTGATAACGTCCATAGATTTTCCCTTAGACCCCTTATTTTGACGTTTTCTTTGAATAACACGTTTTCTATGGGGAAAATTGGAAAAACACACGAGTCCAATCTTAATCCTTGTTCAATTTTACATACCTATACCAAGTTTCATGAAGATCGGTCGAATAGCTTAGGATTTTTTTTTATGGGAGTATGGTTCCCTTAAGGCGATATCTTTGGTGTCGATGTTAACATAAAGCATCTCAAACTATTTCCCTCCTCCTAGTCACAGTTAGATTTTTATTTTGAGTTTTGTTAAAGACAATCTATTTTTGGTTGACTTGGATTGGCTAACTACTGTCCAGCTTTTCAACACCTATTACATTCTTGTTCAACTTCTATCTTGTTTTATGAATTTCATTCTTAATATCACTATTAGGTATGTGCAGGTAATTTTTTGTAGAAACATACCATATGATTACATTTTGCTTTCTTTTTGTTTCACACCTGATGGTGTCCTCATTTTTCTTTGCTTTGAAATGCTTATGTTGTGGTTGGGGAGCTTTAACTTATAATAATGTAGAAATATTTCTTTAATCAAACTTATCAACTGGATTTGTAGTAAAAGTACTTAATTTTATGCTGCATGTATTGTAATCAGGGTTGCGGAGTTGGAGTCGGAGTCGGGAGTCGGAGTCGCCGGAGTCGGACGTTTTAGGGTGGAGTCGGAGTCGGAGTCGCTTCTCTGAAGTGTGGTGGAGTCGGAGTCGCTACTCTGAAGTGTGGTGGAGTCGGAGTCGCTACTCTGAAGTGTGATGGAGTCGGAGTCGGAGTCGCTTTTCCGAATGTGGTGGAGTCGGAGTCGGAGTCGTTCATTCGGATGTGGAAGAGTCGTGGTTGGAGTCGCTATTTTTTGGTGTCTTCGATTCTAATTTTTGCTAAAAATTATTTATAAGTCTTTAAAACTAGAAGTAAACCAAAACAGAGTTAGAATGCTTTGCTGAAAAGTCTAAAAAATACGCGTTTTCATTGATTGTTTTGTTCTAAGTTTGGAACAGCATATTTATTCCTATCACCTAATACCGTCATGTTATCTAGTCATTGAGGGTTTGCACAGATATATATGAGAAACCTACGAGTGCGAAATATAATTTTTATACCCAGCATCAATGTATATTTTGTAGTTAAAAGCAGGAATTAGTAATTGAAAGCATCGCAAATTCATTCTGTATATTTCTGTTTTGTTCATTTTTCCTTCAATTATTACATAGGAACTGGAAAATAGTAGTAAATGTGTTGCAAGTTACTTGCAGAACATTTCAGCTGATGCAATACATTGTACTCACATAAAGAGTGGTAACTCTGTATACTCAAAATGATGCATTGATTGATAATGATCATAAACATTTCTATTCTTTTGGGTATGATTCATTGCCAATGAGTAGTCTTTGCCGAAACCTGAAGCTATGGTCTAGTGCACAAAGACTTCTAGTTTTCAAGTCATGTTATCAAAATTGATATGGCTTCCGTGTTCTTAAGTCAAGTTAACATGTATTAATAATAAAAATTTCTTCTCATTTCTCAAGTTATTCCTTGAATGTAATTTGGTTCTTTCAGAGTTACATTGTTTTTCACTATATCATCATCATGTTTAATTTTTATCTTCGTATCACTCCCCAGTTTCTAAGCTAGTATACGCTGAAATGCAGAATTTTATAATTATGTTGATACATTTTAAAAAACTGAAATAGTATTTGTTTTGTAGCATTATGTAATTAATTACTTCTTGTTAAGGAAGATTTGGAAATGTTGTAAGGTTATCTATATCGGCATTGAGACACTTAAAAAAAATAAAAATACGATATGAACGAGCTGCAATGAAAATAATTACACACACCAGCAAAAACTTCACTTACAGTCACACACACATTGTAACTGAAAACAATGCACTATCTCAGCTGCAATGGTTTTTGCATTTATGCGATAGTACAAATTCTCTTGCTGGAAACGTTTCAAATTGCTCCAAAAAACATGAAATGAGAAGAACCTGGGCGTTTATTAAAATAACAAAGTGTCCAATACAAAGTAAAAAGTTAGACGAAAATAAGAGATAGTATCATAATACAAGCAAAGAAGCTAGAAGTGACTTTTATTCGTAAAAAAAAAACTTTCCGAAAACGTCAGGCCCCTGCAATGAAAGCAGAACAACTTTTGCTTATTATAGCCGAAATGTAACATAGTGTTGAGCAATAATATGACACTTTTTCTGCATTGTTACCCTGCATAGTGTAGATACAAAGAAGAAAAGGCAGTGTGCAAATCTTACCTACCTTATCTACACGTATATCATAATTTTGGGGATTTGAAGCATAGTCATTGAATTAACTACTATAATTTCACTGAATTAGTGCATACTTAGCAATAAAAAACTGTTGATGCATATCTATGCTTCTCAGTGTAGACAATGCCTACATAACCTACTCAGAAAACACTTGTCAGTAATATACAGGGTGTTTCAGATTCAGAATAAGAGGCAAAAAATTGCACACCAAGTAGAAGATATCCAAATAAAAACTTTTTCTTCTATAAAACTTTCCGAAGAAAAAGACATTGAGATATTAGCAGTTTATTGTTTTAAAGGGTGAAATTTAATGAATAAACTACTCGCAATATTTATTTTGAATTTACGTTGATCGGGCGAAATGTGCTAGTTGCAAGACCTCCTAGATCTCCTGACATGACTCCACTCGATTTCAATTTTTGGGGACACGTGAAGAGCCTTGTTTATGCTACACCCATTGGGTCTGAGGAAGATCTTGTGGCCAGAATTGCAGTGGCTGCAGGTGAGATACCTTAATGTCAGACGTGTTTCCTAATCTTCGGCAGCCGTTAAGGCTAACATTCGAAAAGTGCATAGATGTAGGTGGAACACATTTTGAACAATTTTTGTAAAGTAAATTCAGAATCAATACCGCGAGTAATTGTGTCATTAAATTTAACTTTAAAAACAATAAACACCTAATGCCTCCCAACCCCGATTTTTCGGGTGAAAATTTCATAGGACAAAAAGTGTTTATTTGGCCATTTTCTACTTGATGTGCAATTTTGTACCTCGTTTTCTGAAACACTCAGTATACATAATTGTGTACACGACTCGTCAAATGACGGGATTCGATATTGTCTGTATAGAAATCTTCCAGATGTGGACCATAAAGAAATATTTTCATCCTAATAGCACCCGCGATTAAAATATTCTAATACTTGTGCACTGGTGAAACTCGCATCACAGATACAGTAGTTAAGTATCTCTAAGAGCGTGAAAGGGAGACAGATCAACCAACAAAGACGAACAGCCAATTTTGTTTGTTCAATGAAATTTCCTGTTGAATATTTTCCGTATTTCGGATGGCGGCTTTGTGGAAGAAAAAGTTTTCTTCAGTTGGCCTCTCTTAGTTCACAGACAAGAATTTGAAACTGATGAAATTAGATCTTTTTGTTCGTTGTTTTTTGTTTTGCAGCTGCATATTTTTTTCCGTTTTTTGTGTTTAAATTTAACTTTCTATAAATAAGCATGTTTGCGCTTCTAGCAGACTGCATTAACCTTAAATCACTGTAATTAACATTACTCGAGACGCTTTGGCGTTCACTCATTAAATTATCTTTGAGCTTGCTCTGCTTGGGCAGCATGTCGTCCTTTTAATAGAAGTGGGTCTGGTACCTCTAACTTATTTCTATTGCGTAAAAAGCAGTCTCTTTCTGCGACTTGAACTCCTCGACCCGGCTTTTGCAGCCTCTTGAATAGGCACTTACTATTCAAGGTAATTAATTGTCAATTAATTGTTAACATCTTAGTGCTATATGTAATCTTACAATAAGATACGATATTCACCTAGTCGGCGACCGGACATCTTAATACTCTGTATCTCTCTACTCAGAACGCCTCTAAAATTTCCTACCGGAGTACCGTGCTGATGACCGGCCGCGTCCATTGGGTGTCTTCTATTTTTAGCGAGTATCGTTTTAAAAACTAACCTTACGTTAAAGAAGATTTCCGGTCTTCATTTTAAAGGAATTCAATAATAAAAATTTCACAGAGGACGCTCCTGTGCGTACTGTTGGAATCCTCAAGATCCGCCTAACTTTGGTACGGTTTCTCTTTTTGCGCATCACGGGAAACGACTTGCTGTTGTTCCCTTGAAGTTCTTCTGTATTTGAAATAAATGTTCGACCAATTGCTCTTAAGTTTTAAATCCTAAAACTTCATTGTATTAACATAGGAGAGATTACGCTCACAAAATAGCTAAACCTATTTATTAATTTGTTCAAAGGAGACACTTGACCATTTATTGTATAAGAACAATCAATACTATACTGCGTGTCCCACAAAAATGTCCCGGACTTTTTAATTGATAATATCTCCGCTTAAATTAACATATTTTAATTGTCTTTTATTTGCAATTTATTCAATTTTGTTTCCTTTTGAAATAATATAAGTTTTTGAAAATCAGTTGAATAAACTTCAAGATGATCGATTTACTGAAAGGGGTAGAAAAATTGTTCAAAGGGAAAGTTTTAAAAACAACACTGGTGTTCTTCTTCATTCTTCAATACCTACTGTTGAGAATAATTTCATAACGATGTATCGTACATACAACTAAGTATTTAAACCCTCTGAGAGGTTTCAAGTTTCAAGTGTTCTCAATAATAGTGTCTCAAGGACTGATAGAAAACGGTGGAATAATGGGTAAAACTCTTCGTTCAATGGTGGCTAGAAGTAATACTTGCCTTGAGAGAAATGGAGGGTATGTCGTTAGATACTAAAATTACTTTATTCATTTAAAAGTTATATAAGGTAATGATTTGTTACTCCTTAAAATTTTTGTGTGTTCAGTTTTATGGAAACTACAAAATAAGGAAGAATATCAATATTGTTTTAAAAACTTTACATTTGAACAATTAATTTTTCTACTCCTTTCAGTAAATTGGACATTATAAAGTGGTTATTCAACCGATTTTCAATAACATAAATTATTCGAAAAGAAAACATAATTTACTACATTGTGAACGAAGGCAATTCAAATATATTAATTTAAAGCTGAGATATAATTAATTAAAAATCGGGGACATTTTTACAGGACACCCGATATAATAAAAAAACAGGTGTCCGTCAATGATAAGTATATGCTCTCGTGCGTAATTTCCCCTATCTCATTACAATGGGAATCTGCTTGCTTGGACAGTATCATAAATACATACATACATACATACATATACCGGGCTTATCCTCCCTATGGGAGGGTAGCCGACAGCAGGCCACAATCCCCACACTCAGTCACTAGGAGGCGAGAGAGGCAGCACTGGCCGCACCTGAACTGCCAGGATCAGCAGCAGCCCAGCACAACCCCCTCCCACAGTCAGGCCCGACAGCCACAGCTGGTTTACCCCGACCGCTTCATTGAGTGCAGCCCCTCCCCCCGCACATGACAGGTCAACCCCATCACACGCGGGCGGCTTCCAGTAACGCGTCAAAAATAAAATTACCTCCTTATACACTGCCCCCACTCACTTCTGTCCGCAGCCATCCCTCTCGCCACGTCCACAGTCAGACCCCTCTCATACAAAGCACGTCTCACCCCATCCTTCCAACTCATCCGTGGTCTACCTCGCGCTCGAAGACCACTCACTTCCGACATATATATCTTTTTCACCAGCCGCTCAACATTCATTCCTTCAACATGCCCAAACCATCCAAGCACTCTTTCATCCACTCGCCTGCTCAACTTATTGATAACACCAGTCTGTCCCCTAACCAACTCATTCCTGATCCTATCTCTTCTAGTTACTCCATACATGCTCCTCAAACACTTCATCTCAAACACATCAAACTTCCTCCTCTCAGCTGCTCTCAACCCCCAGGACTCTGCTCCATACAACAAAACTGGCACAATCAAACTTTCATACAGTCCCCTCTTAACATTCATACTCAAACTCCTGCATTCAAAAACTTTCCTCATTGCACCCAATGTCTCACAACCTTCACTCACTCGATGCTTCACTTCTACTTCCATACTATCCTTAGCAGTCACATCCGACCCGAGGTACCTAAAATGCTCTACCTCCTCTAAAACTTCCCCATTCAACCTCACATACAAAGTTCCAAACACTCCACCTCTTGAACATCTCATCACCTTACTTTTATTCACATTTACCCTCAATTTCCGCCTTTCGCACACTCTACCAAACTCTGTAACCAGTCTCCAAACTCAGTATCATAAATACCATCGAAATATGAAAAATCAGGCATCTGCTCACTTATGTTTATAAGTAAAAACCATTGCGTGAAAATCGAATCAACTGTCAAGAAAATGCGGCTCATCGCATTTAAATTTCAAAGGCATTTAAATGCTTGAAAGGTATGGCAAATTTTTTAAAAACCTCTTGCGAACAATAATTTAAATTACAATTCAGATAGGTATTATGTTATACAATTTTCTTGGTTGTTGTGTGCGTTTGTGACGTTTTTAAATATGCTTAATGACCGTATCTGTGATACGAGTTTTACCAGTCACAAGTATGAGAATACTGTATTTTAATCGCGGGTACTATTACAATAAATATATTTGTTTGCCATTTTTATCTTGAGATTTTTTTTAAACGATACCATTGGATCCCGTCATTTTTGACCAATCATGTACACTAGTATCTTGATTATTAACAATCTGTAGTCAATTTAAAAGTCGTTCGATAATAAAGAATATAATGAATATATGCCCAGGTTTCAACCCTGCAACTGTTTACTACTAAGAATGACTGTCGTGTGTTTATTTATACGTTTTGTGTCACGCTGTTAAGAATAATTGATAGGAAAAAATTTGCACGGGCGGTCTTGGTTCGAGTTTACGGTCAATTAATACACTCATTTTCGTTGTGCAATAGCTCTATAATAAGTCACTTTCATCACAATTAGAGCGATCCATAGCCTTATATACTCAAGTTTGTATCGTGAATACCGAGTTCGGCGGGGTATTGCATATTACCTTATGCTGTATTGTATATTACAATATACTGTATTGCAATGTACTGTATTGCATATTAAAATATACATACACAAGTTTGCAGTTGCTTTCAGTAATGCTGAATTTCTGTATCTTGGATACGACACGAACGGCTATAACTACTTCTCTTGCGGCTTAAAAATGCTGTGTTCTGAGTGTTTATTACTATTCTAAGAAATTTAAGTTACCTTTGGAATAAGCTGAAAGCATGGAAACTCCACTCAAACGGAAATTTGTTGAAGAAAGGTATTGAATCTCGTCATTTTTGACGGTGTGTGTACACTAGTTAAGAAATAAAATATTCATCTTATAAATTATGAATAGGTGAAGTTGGAGCCACAAAATTGTGAATAGGCGGAGTCGGTGTTGGAGTCGCCAAATTCTGGAGAAATGGAGTCGGAGTCGGAGTCGCCAAATTCTGGAAAGGTGGAGTCGGAGTCGGAGTCGCCAAATTC
This sequence comes from Morinoia aosen, assembly GCA_030386875.1. Classification (NCBI taxonomy): domain Eukaryota; kingdom Metazoa; phylum Arthropoda; class Malacostraca; order Amphipoda; family Talitridae; genus Morinoia; species Morinoia aosen. The sequence continues at coordinate 87,038,332 of CM059562.1, read as the reverse complement.
TGAAAAGATGGAGTCGGAGTCGGAGTCGCCAAATTCTGAAAAGGTGGAGTCGGAGTCGGAGTCGGAGTCGCCAAATTCTGGAAAGGTGGAGTCGGAGTCGGAGTCGCAAATTTATTCCACCGACTCCGCAACCCTGATTGTAATGCAAGGAAGCTGTCAGTCTGATACACGGTTGGCTAAATAAATCACTCAAAGCCATTAAATAAGGCATTGTGCCACTCTAAGTTTACTGTAAGTTACCACTTTTGTTTGACAAGTTGTTTTCCTGGCATGAACTTTCCCAAAATGCTCTCATTTCTTCTTGGAAAGACAAGTTGGTTCCTACCCTTACCATCATTTATTTACAGAATGATAATGAGTTATATTAATGCACATTAATATTTACATTAAGTTTATGTATTTTTTATAAAGCATAAAAAGTTAAAATCTGGAACAAAAGTGAGGCATTAAGGGGGCCCTCCCATCAAAATTGAATTTTGATCCGATTGGTCTGAAATTTTGCCACTATTTGTATTTTTGCAAGAGAAACATATTGTATTTGAGAAGTTTTTTGATTTAGGCCTTAGTTTTTTTAACTCATTTTTTGGTTCATTTTTGAGATGTTTTCAAAAGAATAGAAGTCAATGAATTTTTATGCTAGAACAAATACAAAGACAGTTTTGAAATCCTTGTAACATTGCAAACAAACTGACATTCCTGAATTTTCAATTTGAAATTTTTTTTATATATGCGATATTTGATCAATACCTAAAATATAAAAAATTTTTAGGTTTTAACTAGCAAAAAAAAAAGACAGCATACAAATTGGGAAATCAAGAAATGTCAGTTTGTTAGAATTGTTTCAAGGATTCTAAAACTGTTTTCTTCCTAGCAACAAAACTCAATGACTTCTATTCTATTGAATTTTGAAAATATGTGACTTTACAATATAGGTCAAAAACAAAATTTTTTGTTGAAGTGTAATATAATGGAAAATTTATGTCATTGAATGCTGTTTTCATTTTTATTTTGATAATTTCCATGCATCACATCATATTCATACTGTGAATTGTAATTTAGACAAAAAAAAATAAAAATTGAAAATTTATTTACTTATTTCATGAAATTATGAAATTTTTTGGTTTTCAGTCTGATTCCCCTCAGGGGGATACAATTATTGTATCTCTGAGAACTAGCGCTCCCAGGGGGACAATGTGAGGGCCTGAGCTGAGAGTTAGGTAGGCCTTCTTTTTGTTGAAATATAATGTTTTTGTTATTTTAAGGACCACCATTTTTTGGTTCACTGCTGTCCTGTTTTTCAGCACCTACTACTGTCTTCTTCAACTTTGGTCTTTTTTCATAATCTTCTTTCACAACTAACTGTTTCTATGCCTTTCTGCGTAGATTCCGCGTTTCCTTAACTCCATACTAAATGGTGCCTTCCTCCTTCCTCTCTTTGGATCGCAATTGTTGCTGGGTAGGGAGGCTAAAACTAACGACTAATCATTTCAGTCTGATTCTTGTGATATTTGACTATTATATACATCCATACATTTTTTTGATTCAGGCCTTAGTTTTTGAAAAAATGGCATATTGTGTTTTAGTCCACTGATTTTGATATTTCAAAAGAATAGAACTCATTGAATAGAACTCACTATTAGGATAAAAAAAAGACAGTTTTAGAATCCTTGGAACATATCTAACAAAATACATTCACAAATTTTCCATTTCTTCTTCTGTTTTTTTTATATGGGGTCAAAAATTTTAGAGTTTGGTCCCCTTATCCCCCTTCCCCCTCCTTGGGGAGGGGATATGTTGTCCGTAGTGCCATAAAATTTTAGGACCGAATAGTCTACCACCTAAGGGTCCTTTTCCAACAAAAACATGAAAAATAACCAGCGGAAAGAAAAGGGGCCTCAGAGGGCCCTCTTAAGATAACGTGTGAAAATTTTTTAACTGAATTTACTCAAGTTTCACACACACAGCTGCCGAGAGTTCATGATTAAAAGTAACTGAGGACTGTTTATGATGCTACTGCATCATATGTCTTTCTTTCAGCCAGAAAAAAGTTTACATTAAAATATAATAATTTTAAGTGATGATAATTTTCAATAAAAGTACAATGCCAGTAATATTCTTAATTGTTACATTGAGGTTAACAGTTTGTCTTCTTTTTTATTTCAATTAGCCTAAACCTAACTTTATATTGTTTGTGTTCTAACATGTAATATATGAAAACTTGTCTTTTTAATTTTTTTGGCTCATATCAAGGAAAAACTGTTGATATACATCAGCTGTGATTCAGCCATTGGGACTTCCATTTACCATACTCCTTTCTCCTTAGCTTTTTTGTTATTTTATTTTCCTTTTCAACATTTTCATTAACCTATGCTAAATTAACCATTATCTTTCCTCTGTGATAATATTTTGTAATGAAACTGGAGCCTCAAACTTCTATACTAATTTGATCTGGCACATGCAACCTCTATGATTATACATAAAGGTTGCTTCAGAATAAGAGATGCAAAATTGCATACGAACTAGAAAATGGCCAAATAAACATTTTTTCTGTTATGAAATTTTTTCCTCAAAATTCAAGTTTTTGAGATATTAGTGGTTTATTGTTTGAAAGAATGAAATTTAATTAAACAATTACTCACAATATTTGTTTTGAATTTATTTTAGAAAAATTGTTCAAAATGTGATCTAGGTACCTACATCAATGAATATTTTTAAATCTTATCCTTAACAACTTTCGGGTATTAAGAAACACTTTTAGTGTAATATTTGTGGAAACCCTTATTATTTGCTCTTGTAGCACAGTCTATCACAACGAAAAGAATGATTGGTTGAAGTTTGAGGGGAGCATCCCCCATAAAAAGGGGGAAATGTGTGAAAAATAGATTTTAGCTGCTATAGGAGATGAAAGAGGTCAGCTACATCCTGTGAAAGAATGAATTTAGTAAGTTTGCTCGTTCGCCCGCTACGGGGGCTTGAAGAATAGGCGGGTGAGGGGGAAATGGCATTTTATCATGTTACATCTCCCCCTTGGCTCTTTCTTCACGGCGCAACGCTGCTATGTCATTTTCTATGTCTATTTATTGCTGTAAAATTATTTCAATGGTCCTAGCTAGCCCCATAAATAATAATGAAGAATGATTTAGATTGTTTATGTTTACCTGATTTGCCTTTTTTCGTAGGTTCAAAATGCGGGGTCTCAAAATGCATCTACTCCTACAGTTTTAAAGCTACAGCAATGATTTTAGTATCATTGGATGCGGAAAAGCGTCGAAAATAAAGGACACTATAAAGAAATTTTGAGATTTGTTGCAAACAAAAGTTGTGATGTCACAAATGCAAATTTTCAAAAAAAAATAAAACTCCAAAAAATTTTTACATTTTTTTTAGTGTGACTTCAGAGATTTCCTTTATAGTATCCTGTAATGTCCACAATATTCCAAATCTAATGACATCAAAATCATCACTGTAGCTTAAAAACTGTAGGAGGAGATGCATGTTGAAGCCCCCCTCCCTCAAACTCCATTTTCTACGAATATAAAATTTTCTTTGAAGAAAATCGCATATATTCATGGAAGACAAACGATTCCAATTTGCATTCCCTATCAGTATACCAAATTATATTGCTCTAGGTTTAATAATAAAAAAATGTCCGTATGGGGGACGCTGCCCTTAATATGAGTGCATAAGAACTGGTAAAATTCCTAGTTTATTTTCATAAATCTATCGAGGAATTTGTATGCAGTGTACAGAAGTTTCTTGGCTTACAAATGAGTTCCATTTTGATGGATGTTTGTCAACCGGTTTAGTACATAAGTCAAAACTTAGGCCTATCTATCACAGAAATATTCTTACTTGTATAAATTATACTCACTTATGATAAAAACAGTATATAAATCCATTTGTGTGCTCCATTACCATGTATTCAGTGATGAAGAAACAATTTAGTATTCTGTATTGTTCGTAGCTACAAACCAATCGCCGTATAGTGGAACATGAATTAATAGGATTTATGGGTGTTTGTAACGGAAAATTCCCGTAGTTGAAATGGCGTTAACCGGGACTAAGAAATTTTTCCCTTTGCATAGAGAAATTATGGGAATTATTTTCATAAGTTTTTTATTTTTTATAAATGCAATATCTAAAATTCTTCAGAGTTTACTTAGCTTGGGAAGATTGAACTTGAGATTTGTAAACCTACACCCAGGGGAACCAGGTGAGGGCCCGAGCTAAAGGTTAGGTAGGCTTCCTTTTTGTTGTAATAAAATAGTTTTTTGTTTTGTTACGGACCATCTTTTTTCGGTTCACTGCTGTCCTGTTTTTCAGCACCTACTACTTTCTGCTTCAACTTTTTTCTTGTTTCATGAACTTCTTTCCTAGCTTACTGTTTCTGTGCACCTTGTGCATAGATTCCGCATTCCCTCAACTCCATACTAAATGGTGCCTTCCTCTTTCCTCTCTTGGAACATCTTTGTTGTGGTTAAGGGAGCCTAAAACTTTCTTATATAATAAAAATAATAATTTATAAACCTACAAACTTTCAATTACATTTAGTGATGTACCGATACCATTTTTTTGGCCGATACCGATACCCATTTTTTTGGCCGATACCGATACTCCGATACTTGAAAATGCCGATACTTTGACCGATACTTTTAAAATCATCTAACCTAATAATACTCGTATGTTTGTTCATGTATTTGTCCGGTATCCGCTTCTTAAGAAATATAGGATGTCTGAGTTTGCGGTATCATGGATACCAAATTCATCAGTGTAACATTGAAAGATCGTCTCTACATGCATTGAAGTGTTTTAAATTTTATTAGGATAGGTTAGTAGTATTGGATAGGTTGTTGTGATCGCCGTAATTTGCGCATTTTTCCTAACCATGTCGCTTTCGTGCAGCTTTCAGGCCATATTGAATAATTAAGACATTAAATTAAATATAGTAATTTTGAGAATAGCTGTGCCCGAAGTAGTCGTTTTTAAGTAATGGTGATTTGTCACCGGAGGGGAACTCAGAGTCAAGAGAGCTTTGTGTGCTCTTGTACATATGTGCTCGGCATTAACATTTTAAACCTACCCGACTTTCCGTTCCACGTATTGGCAACAGTGGACAACGCATTAGTGGTGTAGGGCCTACAAGAACCGCAGTTGCCACCATGTAATGACGATCGCTAGGCCTTCGCGTCGTGAACGTGCTTTGTGGCGGTGCGAGTCACGGCATAGAATTAGGATAGCATAGGTTAGATAATGTTGACGGAATTTTTCCGTGGGTCCATCTAGCTTATCGATGACATTGTCCTTGGCATTTCCATGGGTCATGCTGCTACCTAATAATACCCTTGCCCTTGGTTTATTTGTTTGGTGTCTGTTTCTTCCATTTCTCTGTCACGCTTATTAGGATAGTTATAATAACCGTATCTGTGATACGAGTTTCACCAGTGCGCAAGTACAAGAATATTTTTGATTACGGGTCGGGTACTGTTAGGATGGATATACTGTATTTGTTTGTCATCTACATCTTAAAAATTCGTTCATGAAAGGTATTGAATCCCATTTTTGGCGGGCCGTGCACACTTGTATTAAAATAAAACCATTATAAGCCCTACATGGGGGTTATAATAAAATTATTTGCTAATATATCTAATAATACCAAAATATTGACAATAGAGTTTCCGACTATGAATAATAAAATGCTCATGCTATGTTAACTATATTGTTGAGAAAAATAACAAAATGAAATCCATTCAATAGATATGTGTTTCTAATCGTACTGCAACGTAATGTAGACTAGCTATAATAGCAACTGGCTCCAAAAGTGTACCAAAACAATAATTTCTCCAAAAAAGGGTTGTCATTTTCGTGTTATTCACACCAAGCACGAGAACATACTTTGGCGAAAAGAAAATGGTAAAATTCGATAAGCCCCGAAACCGAAAATATCCGCAAACACGCAACCATCTATAAGATGAGGAATTTAAAAACAAAAATTTCAAGGAACTTGATCATATTTATTAGGAATACGTTTCGGAGTCCAGATCCATCATCAGTTCGTAAATGTACAAATCATTGTCTGCAATAGAAGAAAAAACAAAATGTTGGATACAGTCATTAAAGGAAATCAAGAAAATAAAAATAAAACATGTCCCAGAAAAACTGAAATCAACAAGATCATTATTTAGTTACAATTTGTAATGGGTAGGAACTATCAGAATTGTTGAGGGCCGGTTTTCGTTTAAAAATATGTAACGATTCTAAAATTCTGAGGTCACATGCAGTTGAAGCCGAATCTAAGATTTTGAAGTCCGCAGAGCATGTTGGTGCGTTGCATTTTACTGCGTAATTACGTACTGCGGTGAGGATTAAGCTAATTAGTTCCTCGCGCGGAAGCTTTGACCCCGATGTTCGCCCATTCTGTTATAAAAATTTCGTGACGTCATGCCGACATCCGATGATGTGCACTGCACACAACTGTACAACTGTTAAGAATAAATCAGAGAAGCTCGCATCTCCATCGGACGCGTATCCTTGTACCGGAAAAAAGAAGCAACCTCAAAATTATACAATTCCGGTACAAGACAAGGATACGCATTTGATGGAGAAGCGAGCCTTTCTGATTTATTCTTACTGTACAGTTGTATGCAGTGCACATCATCGTACGACGGCATGACGGCACAAAATTTTTATATCAGAATGGCCGAGCATCAGGGTTGAAGCTTCCGCACGGGGAACCAATTCGCACAATTCGTACGTAATCACGCAGTAAAATGCAACGTACCGATATCCTCTGCGGACTTCAAAATCTTAGATTCGGCTTCAACTACATGTGACTTCAGTATTTTAGAGTCGATACATATTTTAACGAAAACCGGCCCTCAACAATTCTGACAGTTCCTACCCATTGCAAATTGTAAGTAGATCTTATCGATTTTATTTTCTCTGGGACATGTTTTGATTTTTGTTTTGTTTTTGTGATTTCCTTTAATGACTGTATCCAACATTTTCTTTTTTCTTTTATTGTAGTCATAATGAATTTTACTTTTACGAACTGATGTTGGAGCTGGAATCCGAAACGTATTCCTAGTAAATATGATTAAGTTCCTTGGAATTTTCCTCGTTTTTAAATTCCTCATCAAGTTGCGATTAAAGCAATCAACTGACCCATTCAGATGTATTCCGCTATAAGATTATTCGTGAATTTTTCGAACATCTTACCATAAAAGAAAAATACAAGATTCGTTATGAACGGCGCTATACTTTGCTAAATTAAAAAAATTCTTAGCTTCGGAACATTTGACGATTTACAAGCTAAATTAAAATAGAATTTTCAGCTACTTTTATATTAAATTCACAAAAACTTTCATATGCACCTTCAACTTTATTAAATTGGTTTGGTTTTTGTTAGCCTGTCACATACTTTAAGGAATGGATATTAGGTCAAACTATATAGGTTTTAGTCGTAAAAGTATAATAATTTTATGTCGCTACAGGGTTTAGCTATCTATGCTACATAGCTTTCAGTTTATGACCGTGACTCATCGGGAATTCAAAGTAGTGAATTCAGTTAGCGGGCCTGATTAAATGCTATAATTCAACCGTTAGCTAACTAATTTACTAGGTATGAATAGGCTCTTTGTTTGATTACAAGTACGCACAGCCCGTCAAAAATGACGGGATTCACCAACTTTCTTGAACAAATTTTCCAGATGTGGTGCCCAACGAGTGTATCCATCCTAACGGCACCCGTGATGAAAAGTATTTTTGTACTTGCGCGCTGGTGAAACTCGTATCACAGATACGGTCCCTATAACTCTCCTTATGAGCGTGACAAAAAAAAATGGAAGAAGCGGACTCCAAATAAACCAAAGGTATTATTAGGTAGTAGCAGGACCCGTGGAAATTCCAAGGAAAATGTCATCGTTAAGCTAGGTGGACCCGAGAAAAAATTCTGTCAGTATTACCTAACCAGTGCTAACCTATCCTATCCTAAAAAAACCTATCCTAATAAAATGTCAGATATTTAAATGCATGGAAACGCCATCTTTTAATGTTACACTGAGGAATTCGGTATCCATGATACCGCAAACTCACACAACCTATGTTTATTAAGAAGCGGACACCAAATCGTAAATAAACACACAACGGATATTATTAGGTTCCATACTTTCAATTTCATGATTTATATGACCTTCATTTTAATGATAAAATACGTTTTATTGGAAAGTATCGGTAAAGTATCGGCCGGATTTTGCCGATACCGATACCACTAAAAATGGCCGATACTGCCGATACCGATACATCGGTACATCACTAATTACATTATTTTTATCAAAATCTTAAAGCCTTCACTATCTGGTAGACATTGCTGCGTTGATGCTATGAAGTTTGCTGACTTGCATATTTATCTCTTTTCTGCAGAAACAAATTTGAATCCTAGGGTATAAAATTTAAAAAAAAAATACAACTGAAGTTTCAGTAACAGTTATTTCAGAGGAAGCATTGTAGTTTCTGTTATTTTTTATTTCCTTTGAGTTTAAAAACATGTCAGAAGAAAACGGCTCTCCTAAGAAGGCTAAAAAATGGTATAAACAACAGTTCAAGCCTGAATGGATTGATGAACCCTCATTCAAAAGTTGGCTGAGACCTAACAATGAAGATAAATATGGAGCTTTTTGTGTACTGTGTAACTGTAAGTTAAAAAGCATTAACAAATCGGGTCTAAGAGCTCATCAAAAATCTGCAAAGCATGTTAGTATGTGCAATGGTAATAATCAAGAATTGACTGACAGACATGAACTGTCTGTATATAAAAATGAGACCAAAGTTAATGAGCATCATGGAGATATATCTGACACAATTTCTCCTAAAAAAGTTGCTAAGGCAGAACTTTTACTGTCTGCATTTGTAGTTGAGCACTCCATTCCCGTTCCTCAAACTGAACGTCTAGTTCAGGTTATTAAAAAAATATGCCCCGACAGTACAATTGCTCAGAACCTCTCCATAGAGAAAGTCAGGGCCTCTAGCATTGGTGAAGATGTTCAAGATGTATCTGCAGGTGTCATCCATATATTTGAAGATAATTTGTTTTCTGTTCCATGCAGTGACTCTACAAGGTAAGGTTCTTTAGACTTTGAAAATATATCATTCCAATATATTATTTGAATATACGTTCAAATTTATGATTTGAACTTACACTTGCTGTAAACTAGTGGATGTTGATTGGTGAAATGAAAAAGAAAGAAAAAGTTTCAAGGTATGGTGAAGAATAAGATGAAACAATGATGCATTATATGATTAAGAGCTTTCAAGGTATGTACAAATGAGGATTTTCAGTTTATAAGTTATGGGCAGACGAGGCAAGATTGTACTCCTCTTACAAAACATTATCAAGTATTGACATTGATCATGAGAGGGAAGCCTTTGATTTTTGACCTTAACTTCCAGTGTTTTGACTTTTGCCCTCATCTTTTTTAATTAAAATTCCTTATTAAGGAAAAATTATTTTCTTTTTGAGAAAGGTGTGGTAATTGCATTGATTGATTTTTAGTTTATATGTTTTTCTTTGATTTGTAAGATGGTGAATTCTATGCAGAACTTATGAATATAGAATTACTAAGAATTAGTCTTAAAAATTTTAGATATTCATGATTAAAGCATTTCATTTTCAATGTAATTCATTTAATGTTTGTTAGGTTGAGTGCAAATGGATATCTCATAGCATATTCTTTTTGTCTAAAGTAATCGGAAATCATGCTCAGATTTGTGGACCGCTGCCACTGTTTGCTCTGCTGAGGATGGTGTTTTGCTTATGGGTTAGACACTCATTGCAGTATGGATTGTTGCAGAGTAAATAATATTTTAACTTGAGAGCTGAACATTTTCAGTTTTCATCTCAAGCACTGCAGGATACTGTAATTATTTTTAACATATGATGGGGAAGAAATCCATCCTATTGTATGGATTTGGCAGCTTCACAATTGTTGGCATTTTTGCAGGGTTGCTGATGTGAAGGAGTCATAAGGATTGTGCTGGATTTGAAGTTATTTTTGAGTCCAGGATTTGCAAGAGGTGATGTATGAATGAGTGTCCTGTAATGCTCATTATTTTTTAGAGGTAAATTTGCTGAAATAGAATAGGTCGAAATAGAATTGGTTTTTTGTTTAGTTATGGACCACCTTTTTTTGGTTCACTGCTGTCCTGTTTTTCAGCACCTACTACTTTCTTCTTCAACTTTTTTCTTGTTTCATGAACTTCTTTTTCAACTTACTGTTTCTTTGCACTTTGTGCATAGAGTCCTCATTCTCTGAACTCCATATCAAATGGTGCCTTCATTCTTCCTCTCTTTGAACATCTTTGTTGTGGTAAAGGGAGGCTAAAACTTTCTTATAATCAATCAATCTTTTTAAGTTGAGGTTTGAAAAATTAATGTTGGAAGTGAAATAATTTGTGAATGTTTTAATATGACTAATGTATATAATATAAAATTGAACAAAGTTTAATGCTCTTAGTCACATGAGCAATGAATGGCAGAGCAAACTTTTAATAGTATTAAAATATTTGTTATTATTGATATTCAAATTTCAATTCTCATTGCCCCTGGTAGCCTGAGTGTTACAGCTAGGAGCATTTAATCAAATTATGCAATAACAGGAATGGAAAGTTGAAAATTTGGTTTGCTCAATTTTAGGAAATGGTTGTTTATTAATGTTAATGTTGTTTTTAATCTTGACTGTTTCAAGTTAGAATTCTACTTTGAACTCTGTGGCTATGGTAAAACAATTTGACTTCTGTTTCTTTGTACTCTCTAATTTCAACATGTTTTCAAAGTTTCTGATCATATTCAACATAACTTTTTCATAATATAACTTTTTGTGATCTGGCATTTGGTTAGCGTTATGACTTCACGGAAATAATCTCAAAAAATGTCTGTTTGAAGAAGTGGTAGTGAGCAATGACATGTGGCTTGTAGTTTATGGTTTAATATTAGGGTTTCTCTCAATAATCCCAATCATTTGTGACTCCATACAGTAATGGTATAGATTAATTGTATTTATACTTTTGCCTGCTGTTGCTTTTATAATCTTTATCCAGTTCAGTTAATGAAGTCTGTAAAATGATGCTGTAGCTGTTGTTGTGCCCTTGTAATACGTAAAAATACATAAAGCTTATAATTTATGAATGCCTTATATGTAAATGAAGAATTTTCTTCAAATGCTCATTTTTCAAGTTGTTCAGTTGTAAAAAAAAAATTTGCTTGCAAATTGAGTGTGAAAAAAGTGTACATTTCTGAATTGAATGTTATTTATACACTTCACCCTCTGTGTTGCAAGGTAAAATGTATGAAAGCAAACCATGTATTGATGAGCATAGGAATGGGATGAAGTGCTTACCATGTAGAAACTAGACTAATATGAAGCAGTAAGGTTAAAAATTTGAAGATGAACTAGTACAAAAAAAAACCCTCAGGGGGATACAACTATTGTATCTATGGGAATTAGCGCTCCCAGGGGAAAAATGTGAGGGCCCGAGCTGAGAGTTAGGTAGGCCTTCTTTTTGTTGAAATAAAATGTTTTTTGTTATGTTAAAGACCACTTTTTTTCGGTTCACTACTGTCCTGTTTTTCAGCACCTCTGACTTCCTTCTTCAACTTTTATCTTGTTTCATGAACTTCTTTCTCATCTTACTGTTTCTATGCCCTTTCTGCATAGATTCCTCATTCTCTTATCTCCATACTAAATGGTGCCTTCCTCCTTCCTCTCTTCGATACGCTCTATTTTTGTAGCGGTTAGGGAGGCTTAAACTAACTTATAATCTTATATAATCTTAATCTAGTACAAAAAAAAACATTTTGCAATCAATTTCTCAGAACCAAATCTGTTAGCCAAAATTCACAATTTTGGTAGTTCTACTGTATGCCAACATGGGCTCATATTTAGATTGGTATGTTGGTTTTCAATAAGTTATGGGATTATAGTGTCACTTTTTCTGTTGCAGGCTATTAACTATTTAGTCTTGAAATTCTTCAGCCTAAAGTAATTAGCATAGTTAACTTGCTTACTGACAAAATGCAGGTACTGCAGTCTGATTTAATTCTAAGAATATTGAAGTCTTAATGAATAGTATTTTTATTAAATAACCCATTGATATTGTGTGTGTAAACTTGATCTTAATTTTGCTTTTAATTTTTCTTTCTCTGTACCAGGTTGGTGTTTGGTGAACCAGATTTTGTGGAGCTATTTAAAATGTCTAAACAGGAAAGTGAAACTAAAGTTAAAAGACGATATAAAAAGAAGTGGGAAATTAAATACCCATGGCTGAAATGTTCTGTTGATGGAGAACATGCATATTGCACATATTGTAACACTAATGTACTACCAAAAGTTTATAATATATCGGTTCATGAAAAAACAAAGAAACACCAAGATAACTCTGTCAGAGGAGCACGCACAGCTCTAGATGGTGTTATCAAATTTTCCATGGAAGATCAGACAAAGCAGGAAATGGTAGAAGTTTCACAGTAAGTATTTTATATTTAATTCAAACTACTCTTGATTATTTGTAATGAAATATATGGGCATACTTAATTTTTGGTATTGTAATTCATACAGCTGCCAGCTGTATCCCTAGATCAAGGTGAATTGTTTCTTAGTCAGATCCTGGAAGTTTGTTGCTCTTCAAGGATGAAAGTCTTGTCTCATAAGCTCTGGCCTAAATTTGCATCAAGCTCACCTGTGGTAGGACAAAATAAAGATGACACATTAAATTTGTGATAATTTTAATGATTGAATTGAACAGTGTTTCTAAAATCATAAATATGAATTTATTCCTATCTCCCTTATCTTTTGTTTCTTCTCCTATGCCAGGTTGGTGTTTGCAGAGTCGGATTTAATCACACCATCAGAAATGCCTAAGCATGAAAGGGATAGTAAAACTAAAAGAAGATATAAAGAAGAATGGGAGCTACAATTTTCATGGCTAAAATGCTCAGATGATGGACAGAAAGCATACTGCACCTATTGCAATACTAACGTGCTGCCAAAAGTTTATAACATATCAGTTCATGAGAAAACAAAGAAGCATCAAGATAACTCACTTGGTGCTACACAAACTACTCTAGATGATGTCTTCACATTGTCCATGGAAGATCAGGAAAGGGATGCAGAAATGGAAGCATCAATGCAAGTATATTAGGTTTAATTCTTCTGAGATATTCTTGTTGATGTGTGGTCAAATTTTTACCTGTACCTTATTTTAGAGCATTTATAATTCACACATTTTAATTGTGGCCTTTTACATTTTGTACTTTGTAAAAGTGGGGCTTTTTTGGCATCACACCTTGCTAATGTTGACCATAAGCTCTTTTGTTCAGTTTACGTCCATTGAATATTAAAAGAAAGTTAAAACGACGAGTGAAAATGTAAAATGTGATATGAACTGCTTCTTTAAATGCTAAAATTGATCTGCTGTAAATTCCTTGGGAATTTTTTTTACATTTCGGAGGAACTGCATAGTGAAAAACTGTTGTGTTATGTTATTTATGATGCATGAGGTTTTGAGGTTTATCAAAATGAACATAAATTTCTTCAAAAACACGCTGCAGTACAAGTTTTTATTTACCTTATTCACACAATTCATTCATTCATTCATTCATTCATTCATTCATTCATTTAGGATTTTACCATAACTTTGAAATTAAAGCATTAAATACTTCTAAAAAAAATGTTCTGTTTGAGTTTTTGATATGCCCAAACCTTTTAATTGCACATCTATACTGTGGTACAAATTTTCTCTCACATTCAAATGCTAAAAAAACACGCAGTAATGATTTTAAAAGAAAACCTTAAGATATGTTTTTTGCAATCAAGATTTTTATGTCCATGTTAGGACAGCCATTTTGGATGTCACCAGGAGGCATGTTTTGTATTTGAAAGAATGAATGGCTGAAGCAACTTATTTATGAATGTTCATGTCAATTTAGAAAAGCTACATAATCAAGCAATGCTTTGAGTGTCCACCAAGTATTTAAATACCTTTCCTGTATCTATTTTAACCCCTTAAAATATTCATGAGTTTCCACAATGGGTAAAGGATAGGGAATAGGTTTAGGTTAGCTAGGTTTGTCTGCCTTATGCTATGGGAACTGGCATCCTCAAAAGAGATTCCGTTATGTTAACTTGGCTGGAATTTCTGTCACTTTGCTTCTTTCAGTTTTCATCTCTTCTTTGTCTGTTCTTCCCATCCCTTTTAAATTTGTTTTGGTGTGTAGCATATAATGTGTGGGAATGCACGTTGTGCTCGGCTTCCTTGTTTATTGCAGGCTTAATTAAATAGTCCCTTTGTTATGCTCATTCGAAATTGCATTTGTTCTTTCTAGGAAGCTTTGAACTAACTAGTATGATTACAGTAATTTTTACAATATTCATGGGTTTTGAACTTGCTTCAAAGCCTCTGAAAGTTGACTCAGCTTGAGTTTCTAATAGTAGTTCAGGACCAAGGTCATATCAAATTTTGTAAGGTCAATGTAGAAATTTTCACTTCTGAATTAAGTATGGACACATGGTTAGTTCTGAGGCTCAACTTGCAATTTTGAAGTTAGTGGTTGCTGAGGAAATTATTTCCTTAGAAGCATTCCATAATCATGCACAATATTTGAATATAATAGTTAAAGGTACATAAATTTAGGTTCGTTTGACACAAACATTTCCGAAATAGGTTCACCAATAATTCACCACAGTCACCTAGTATAAATAGCTCCCAGTGTCCTGTGAGCGTTGTGTTCGGGGTCAGTGTTTTGGTAAATGCAATCCATGGTTGTTGTCAGACCTGTATGATGAATTTCATAACTGAGTCAAGTAATAAGGCACTAACAGTTTACTCCCCTCAGGGGGATACAGGTATTGTATCTATGGGAATTAGCGCTCCCAGGGGGGACTATGTGATGGCCTGAGCTAAAGGTTGGGTAGGCTTCCTTTTGTTAAAATAGAATAGGTTTTTGTTTTGTTACGGACCATCTTTTTTCGGTTCACTGCTGTCCTGTTTTTCAGCACCTACTGCTTTCTTCTTCAACTTTTCCTTGTTTCATGAACTTCTTTCTTAGCTTCCTGTTTCTGTGCACCTTGTGCATAAATTCCGCGTTCTCTTAACTCCATACTAAATGGTGCCTTCCTCTCTTAGAACATCTTTGTCGTGCAATTAAGGGAGGCTAAAACTTTCTTAGATAATAATAATAATAACTAACAGTTTACTCAGATATGGGAGTAGAGCTGAAAAGCATTCATGCCATAATGAACGATATATGCCAATGTTTGTTTGTACATTTTTAAAGTATATGTTTAGTTAAATTTTGGCATATCATTGCATTCTTAAAGAGAGTGAACTATATCTGCCAGTGTTTGCTTGTACATTTTTAAAGCATATGTTTAGTTCAATTCTGGCGTATCATTAAATTCTTACAGAAATTTTGATGTTGCAGAGTGGCGGTCCATGGAGTTGACATGACAGAAGAAGTTCAGGGAGCGTTGACCGCCTTGAAGACCAAGCTGAGCCTCCTCAGCGAGCACCTTTATTGCGTTGAAGATCCTGCTGCTCTTATTGACTGCCTAAGAGCCATGTCTTCTATTGGCAGTGTCATTGAAAAATATAAAAAGCTGTGGTAATCGGGTGTGTTCAAAAATACTTTGTTTTTTGGCATGGGAGTATTTGCTCTCATAAGTTTTGGCAAAAGTTGTTTGCAAATCAACCTGGTCATTGGAAAGTAAGGAAAGCTGTGGTAATTGTTGCGCTTGTTGTGTGTGTACATGAAATACTTGATTGTTTTTCAGCATGGGATTATTTGCTTTCAAAAGTTGTGGTACCGAAAAAAGAGGAGAATTTTTGTTCGTTGATTAGCCTTGAATTTGAGTAGGTATAAAAATAGGAGTGAGAAATTGGCTCTTGTTTTGCCTAAGAAAAATCCAGCTTTATGCCGGACATAGAGCTAATATGGTAGCCCTAGGCACAGTGAGAATTTCTAGAGCTTGACTCGAGCAAGTTACAGTATTACATTCCTTGAACCAACTGAAAGAGCTACTGGGAATAACGTGTATCTTACAACACTCTCCATCATGGGAGATCATGAGCTGATGACCTCGGATATCTTTCCATATTCATTCAGTATTCTTGCTCTTAAAGTAGCGACCTACTTTACAAAAACACGAAGAAAATGCGTGTTTCACGTGTGCAAAAGATATTTCTGTTCTTTCCCTTGTAGATATAAGTGTTAAAAAAATTGGAGGTTTAGAGCTAAATTTGAAAATTCATGTGCCCTTGCATGGTTTAAAAGATTGGAAAACAAACCAACAGAAACTTGTGTCACAAGGTGAAACTAGAAAATAAAGCAACAGACGCATATGCCACAAGTTGAAGTAGGCAGCTGAGTGTGTAGACTTAGACATTATTTGACTGGGTGTAAATATACAGTGTTTGTGGAGGTGACTACTCGAATGAGACGTAGGAACTGCTGAACAAAGGCACGCTATTGTAGCATGGTGAACGCTTCAATATTGTTCTCGTAATTCGTTTTACCGCAATGTGCACCGCAGGTGGCCACGAAGGGGATTTTCATAATGTTGCTAACCGACTAGTAGTCATAAACTCAATTTTCAAAAATACTTGAATAAAGCTAAATGAAAGCATAATCCAGTCAATGATGGCTATTTTTAAAATTGCTTATTAGAATTGACTTTAAATTTGAGGCGAGTATCGAACTTCAGTTCTACCAATTGTGGTCTAAGTGTTAATAAGTCGTGCCCCTTTATTTGTGGCATCATCCGCTACCGCGCGGAAGCCAGCAACTGATGGTCCTGTTGGAATAAGTGACCTGCATCATCAGACTTCTGCTTTGTGCAAAATCTTGTGTGTTATTCAGTGCAGTCCTGGCTATTTCTGCTGTGTTCGTCGTGGATTTCTGAGGAGTCAAGTTTGTGGTTTACGCATGGAGCACATAGAGCCCTATTTTTTGTCTATTGTTCTCTGCCATTAGTAATTTTTGCTGTGTTAGTTGCATATTTTTGAGAACTCGTGTTTTGGTTAACGCATGAAGCACATAAAGCCTTATTTCTTCTCTATGGTTCTTTTCCATTAGTAATTTTTGCTCTGTTAGTAACATACTTCTGAGGAGTCATGTTTGTGGTAACGCGTGTGATACATTGAACCAAAATTTTTGTCTACGGTTCTCTTGCATTAGCATGCTGTGTGTCTCATCTCAGGGTACATCGGTTATCTCTTACCCTCAAAATCAACTGTCTAGTGTGCATGGTTTTGTTTTAGCGGTTTCTCGTGAGCGGTGTTTGTACAGTTTTTCCTTTCATTTTTGATACCATTTTTCATAAGAATGCTGTAATGAAAATAATCATAATAACTAGTAAGACCCGTGAAAAAATTCTGTCAACATTACTTAACAACTTTGAACATTTTGAACACAACACATTAATCAGAGACATAAGAACGAAGCTTAAATCTGTATTTTTTTGCCTTCCATCTCGATTAATCATACAAAAAAAGATGTTCAAAATAAATTCGTTCAACACAATTGCCTTGTGTTTCCATGATCTGGCGAAGTCACAGGAAACGTGTTTTTTAATTGCAGCACAGGCGTTCACTATAAGTATATTGGCCCCAAGCTTTGAGATACTTCCGCTCCCATGTGATGTGTTCGCATGCCACCCTGCGAACACCTGTGACACCTGCGAACACCTGGGCAGCCAAACCCCTACGGGGTTTGGCTGCCCAGTGTGTTCGAATGTACTGTTGTATGTACAAGATTTCAATGGGGAGACAATTATACTCTTGAGTTGTAACTATAATTACGATCATATAATTTTTGATGTTCAAATAATGTTGAAGTTCATCTTACGTGGTAAATCGGAAAGTCTGATACTAATTAAATTATGTGACCTCCGGTGCGATATAGTTTGAATAACTGAAGCGCTAGCAAACCTATGTTACTACTACTACTACTCGCATGCCAGAAGTTGAACAAGCGTCACTCTAGAACTGACCAGAACTCCAGCTACTCCAGCGATTAATTTTTTTTTTAATTTTCTGACTGATTGTTCTGATATTTGTTCAGTGTATGTATTTTTTAAGAAACGCATTTTACTCTTGTAAATTTTTCGATTTTGGCGTAGGTTTTTGAGATAATGGGCAATATCAGTTTTTAAATTAGAAGTCAATGAGTTTTCATGCTAGAAAAACCAAAGGCAGTTTTGAAGTCCTTGTAATATTTCTAACTAACGTTTCAAGTTTTCCAATTTTTATGTTTAATTTTTTTTTTAGTTCAAAATGATGAAAAAGGGATTTTTTTATCACAGTTAGTGATGGGAAATCGCATATCAAAAGGAAACTGAAAAAATTGGAAAATCCAGATTCATTGGTTTGTTATAAATGTTATAAGGATTCTAAAACTATCTTTGATTTTTTTTTTCTAGTATGAAAACTCATTGACTTCCATTCTTTTCCGAGCGATGCCGAAATAGCCGAGAAAAAAACATCTAAAAAAACCTAAGATTTCCTATTTTCTCAACAAACTAAGGCCAAAATCAAAACAGTTGCAGGAGCTATATGTGTTTCTTTTTAAAAATTGCATTCGTAGGCCGGCAAATTTCAGAAAAATCGGCCACTAATAAAAAATCCCTGGGTTATCCCCTTCAATGTACAAATGTAGACCTAGCAGAGCGGAAGAGATCAGCTGATGACGTAAAGTACCGAGATGGGTGATGAAATGAATGAAACTGAAGCATCTTCAATTAGTGACAAAAATTTCTGTTGTGTATTTTTACTTCGCTTCTAAATTATGAAATAGTTGAGTGGAAGTCTGTGTCTCTAATTAACATGTACTTGCTAGTACATATGTTTGGTAGACACTTAGTGCGTGCGAGTCGAAGCAACTTCTCTTTTATGCATCCGTTACTTTGCTTCAAATGTACTTGTAGGTAGGAGTAGAGTGCGCCTTTATAATTATATGTAAGCTCCAAGGGAGAAAATGTGGAGTCCTGAGGTGAGAGTTAGAGAGGCCTTCATTTTGTTGCAATAAAATGTTTATTTTTTCCTTTGTTGAGGAGTATCTTTTTTCAGTTTACTGCTGTCTTGTTTTTCAGCACCTCTGACTTTCTTCTTCAACTTTTATCTTGTTTCATAACCTTCCTTCTTATCTTACAGTTTCTATGCGCACGGGACCCTTTGTGGAAACACTCTTTGTGCGTAGATTCCACGTTTTCTTAACTCCATACTAAATGGTGCCTTCATCCTTCCTCTCTTTGAACATTTTTGTTGTGGTAAAGAGAGGCTAAAACTAATTTATAATCCATCACGTATGTTAAAGCTTGAAATGTTCATGTTGAAATTTTGAGCCTCGTCTGTCATGAGGATTTTGTGCCCCGACTTCACGTATAAATTTTATTGAATCTTTGTGTTTAATCTTATATGTTGGTGTAAGAGTAGAATTGTACTGTAGAAGTAATGTAATATGCTAGCTTGTTTGTTTCAGTTCATTAAGCAAAGCTATCGTATTAATTAAGTACGCATTGATTCATGTAAATATTTCTTAAATTACATATTGTGTATCTTGTTTTATTGCCCTAGAAAAGGCCGGCGTTCCGTGCAGGCGACATCTTGGTGCTTCAATGTTTTCCGTATTGCATTGGTTTATTTTATTTCCATTTTTCACTTATTCTACATTTTTCCGGCTTCTTGCCGCAATCAAGGCGTTTTTACAGCAAAAACGGCGAATAAATCATTTACATAATAATTGTCGAAGTATCCTATGCCCCATTTTTTCTTCGAAGGACGCTCATTTAAGTTCGTTGCATGTTATGGGTCATATTTCTCTTAGTTCTACTGGATTAAAAAAAAAAAGTTAAAAAGCTGTCAACAACTTTCGTAAATACAGATGAGGTGTGCAGAAAAATTGGAGAATATTAACTTTTCTTTGGCTTCAGTGTTCAAGCTGTGGGTTCAGTGAGGAAAACGCGATTGTATGTGATTTGTTAATCAAAAATTACTCGTTTTTATCAAATCTAAAAAAGCATCGTGTTTCATAATAGCAGAAAAGCGCGTTCTGAGGTAAGGGTTTTCAGTTAGTCAAGTCGGCGCTCCCACTCGAGGGGGGATGAAACCAAAAGTAAAGTTTTACCAGTTTTCATGTGCTGATAAAGATTGTCCTGCAGAGTATCTTTGGGGGCTAACGCTTCTTACGAAGATGTGGGATACCCCAGCTGCACTCTGTTTAGTGTGCCACAGTAAAGGACTCTTATTATCCGTGCTTTAATGTATTCATCGACACCTCTCAACATTATTATTATTTAGTTTCCTGAAAGTGACTTTCCTAGTATGTGTACCGTAGGCAAGAGCTCGCGATACGTTGAAATTTTTTTCCATGCACAGACATTCCTCTTGTTTCGGATACTTTCAATCTTACCGTTTCTACGCGTAGGGTACAGAAATCAACCGAACCGAACAAAGATTTCCCATTTACTTCGTTTCATACGAAGTAGTGCCTACCTTTCGGAAACATTTTCACTGCGGTTAGAAAACCTGAAACAAAAAAAATTAATCTGTTAAAATTTAATGTGGGTTTAGTTTTGTAGCCTTATTTTTTTATTCTTTACTTTCCTGTTTTGCGGGGGAAGCCGGCGTACCGTCCAACCGATTCCCTGCAGCTGTGTTTACGTATTTTACTCGTATTTTTTTATTCGCCTTTGCCTTTATATTTGTGTAGTGCCGTTCACGGAAGCGTCGCCGTTTCGATACCCAGCAATGTCAGTGTAATGATTTCCCCTTTTGGAAAAAGGAGAAGGACTTAGCCATAATTCCCCACTCCCAGGTGTTGGAAACGAGTACCGGCTGTACAGGAAGTAATTGTTATTGTGCTGTCGTGTTTGTTATGAGGCATTCGCAAACCTTGGTTCAGTATGTTCGTCAAGCTTGATTAAAACAAAACTTGCGTCCCTTTTTGGCTCATTCAGAAGCTTTTTTTTTAGCGTAGCCAGCTGTGAATTGACCTAATTTATTCGAACTAAAAATCGGTCATAACTGATTATTCTAATAATTGATGACCGTCCAGCTGAGTCTACACCCGGTGAAATTGGAACAAAATGGCAGGTAATGCTGCTCCGCAAGTACGTTTTGTCTCACACATTCTGCCGTCATGAGGTAGTTGCCTTAAACATCACTTTAGAAGTAAAAGATATAGTGTTTTTAAACGAATGACGTTGTCAATTGCATCCTAAAAGATTTTTTTCTCGCGTTGCATGTGCAAATGGCTTGCTCTCGTCTTACCCATTAATTCTACATAGTGCTAGTAGCGAACGAATGAAAAAAAGTTCCGTTGTGAAATTATATAATATATCTTTAACGTCAGCAAACTTATTACATTTCACTTCTTTTTAGATGGTTAGGAGGCAATTTTTTTTAAGTTTTCTTTTACCAATTATTTAAATCTTTGGTGTGACTCATAAGACTTCAAAATTTAGTTTTCGAATTGCTGTGGATGACCATACATCATCACGAGTCTGATCGCCTTTTCGTTCACCCGCATGGCACTTGGTTAAAACTTAGGTTTCACACGTCTTCAAAGCCTTACGTTTTGCCTGTTTTGAAAGACTGCAAACTTCATGATTGTTATCGGCTGTTGTCTGGCCAATTAAATAATTTGAATTTACAACTTTAACAGCCACTATGCAATTTATTGGCAATGGCTCACATGAGGGACTTAATAAGAAATGAAGGTCCAGCTTCAGAAATTGGGGCCCTAAAATTAAACTGATTTGTTTTTACACCGACTGGACGTGAGTTGAATAAACTTTACCATAATAAATTCATTCGTTTAAAACATTTTACAGGACATTTTTTGTAAAGTGATATCAGTTGGCCATTGCCTACATCGTTTTTATCAGTTGTTTATAGTTTTCCAGCGGTGATTTTTATTTTAAGTTTACATAGAGCTCGAAAAAGCCTCGCATTTTGAGCTGCCCCTCAATGTTGGCTGCAGTATATAAACCAAAAAGCCATGAAATGTTGATTTGCGACTAATATATACTTCACTTAAATCAGTAATTTCCATTTTTGTAGTATTACAGGAGCGTCAACAGGACTTTGAAAATCTAATATGAGCTTTAACTCTTTGGGTAACGTATTATCCTTGAAAATTTATTATGGGCTTTTTCTCTCTGGGTACGGTACCACACTTGATAATATATTACGGGCTGATCTCTATGAGTACGACATCACACTTTGAGCCCAAAAAGCTTACATAAGCTCGTGTTCAGTGCCAGCAACAACGCGGCATTCTTGGTCAGCTTCTCTTCTGATTATAGAACACTGAAAATGAGGTAACACGGAAACACTTCTACTCAATGATCTTG
Organism: Morinoia aosen; assembly: GCA_030386875.1. Lineage (NCBI taxonomy): Eukaryota > Metazoa > Arthropoda > Malacostraca > Amphipoda > Talitridae > Morinoia > Morinoia aosen. The sequence goes on along the minus strand of CM059562.1, from coordinate 87,015,932 downwards.
CAATTTATTGAGGTTAGGGTAAATAAAAAGCGAGACACTTGGGACTTATATATTGTCAGTAACACACAGCAGGACACAGTAAGGTTACATCGCGAAGGTAAGCGGTGGAGTGGGCTCCAGCCAAGCCTGAGAACCATGAGCTCAGTTCCATGAGAACCATGAGCTCAGTTCTCAACGTAGAGTACTGTTTAAACACATTCAAACACAAGAGCACTGTAACATTATCAGTATTATACACATATACATTCAAGGTGCTACAATAAAGGTTTCAACACTCCTTCTCACATTGAATGTATGTCAGATGAGACCATTCCTAACTTCGTTTTAATAGTTTTTTTGCCATTAGAAAACTCTACAAGAGACCATACTTTGTTTTGATTTATAGACTCCATCTCATTCTCCATAGCTGTCTCCCATAGTTTTGCTTCTGGTCCACTGAGTGCTTCTTGAACACAAGATGGCATATCAAGCTCATTTTTCATTTAATACACCCATTCACCAAACCTATCAGGACCCCGTCGATACCTGGCTGATTGTCTAGGCTCCACTCCTTCCATCCCAGCCTCTGACTGTTTATGCTCCACCCCTTCCTCAGAGTCTTTTGGTTCTGGTTCTTGAGGAAGAGGAGTAAAAGTACCATCATTTACTTCTGAAGGCTCCTTCTCAATTGGCATCTGCTGAGATTCATTGAACATAACGTCTCTACTCAAAAATATCCTTCTGCTGCTTATGTCATACAGACGATATCCCTTGGATCCACTTCCATATCCTACAAGAACACGCGGTTTAGATTTTGGATCAAGTTTTTTTCCCTCTCATCTTTGGGGACATGAGCGTACGCACTGCAGCCAAAGGTTCTGAGGTGCTGTACATTGGGCTTGTGTCCATTAAGGGCTTGATAAGGAGTCATACCATTCAATGCACTAGCAGGGCTCCTATTTTTGACATACACGGCAGTTGATATAGCTTCACCCCAGAATAATTTTGGTAACTTTGAACCAGACAGCGTAGCTCTGACAGAGTCAAGGAGAGTTCTATTCATTCTTTCTGCAACTCCATTTTGTTCAGGCGTCTTAGGCACAGTTTTTTCATGGATAATTCCTTCCTTTTTTAGGAATTATTCAAAGTCATTAGAGATGTATTCTCCACCGTTATCGGAGCGCAGAATTTTAATTTTGTGATCATAGTGATTTTCTACCAGAGACTTGAACTCCTGAAACACTTTAAAAACATCACTCTTATGTTTGATAATGTACAACCAAGTATATCTGGAGTGGTCATCTATGAAGGTTACAAAATACCTTCCACTCCCAAGTGATGTGGGATTAAGCTTGCCACACACATCACTGTGAATTAGTTCTAAGGGTCGGCGTTCCCTTTCATGATTTGTTTTGGGGAACGGAAGCCTGTGATTTTTACCATCACAACAGTTTTCACAAAAAATGTCATCTCCGCTCACAGAACAATCAAAACCTTTAACAAGATTCTTAGTGCATAATTTCTTAAGATTATTAAATACTATATGACAGAATCGTTTATGCCACAGAATTTCATCAGAGGAAACGTTCATGCATTTAGCAGCTGAATTAAGGGTGCAATTAAGTTTATATCATTTTCCTACTTTACTGCCTAAGGCAATTAGTTTGTGGTCTTTATTAACAATCTTACATGAGCTTTCGTCAAAGTAAACTAAGTTTCCACTTTCTGTAATCTGAGGCACAGATAGTAAATTGTAGGCTAAGCCAGGTACAAACAAGACGTTCTTAACAACACAGGTATCTACTAGTCCTTTAGGCAACAACACCATAACTTCAACATCACCTACACCAACACCTTGCAAGTTTCTACCATCACCAACTTCAATGTTAATTGGACTAGATAGCTCATTCATACAGGAAAAATCATTCCTATTATTACACATGTGTGCTGTTGCTCCGGAATCTATTACCCAACAATTATTGATATTTATTACAGACAATGCACTAAAATAATTGGTTTTACCTGCTCCAAAATTTTTCTGGTCTTCTGTGTGGTTCCCATCTTCTTGCTTCAATTTTTCTTGATAGATCCAGCACTTGGCGCGTAGGTGTCCCATTTTTCCGCATTCGAAGCATCTTGAGTTTTTCAATTTGGAGGTCACAAGGGATTTTTCACTGAAGTCTGAAGCACTTTGGTTTTTCAGTTTTGCTTCTTCATTCAGAAGGCGCTTTGTCACAATATCCCATGACGGTAGTTTTTCGTGAGCTTCCAGTACAGTCACCAGCGTGGAGAAGTGGTCGGGAGTGACGACAGCAAGATTATTACACGACTTTCTTCATCAACAGCGTCATCAATCACACTCAAGGACTCAAATATTTCGACAAATGCTTTGAGATGAGTTTGTAAGTCTTGGTCTTCTTTTAGTTTCATGTTGTAGAGTCTTTTGCGTAGTCTGAACTTATTAGACCAAGTTTTCTTTTGGAATGTATCTTCAATTTTGTGCCACAGTTGCACAGGGTCAGTAGGATCACCCAATAAATACAGTTGACTCGTTTCGACACCAAGCACAATTGTTGCAAGTGCACTGTGTTAGGTACTGGCCGAGGGGTATAGCCAGTCCTTACAATACCTCGACAAGTATCTGAGAGAAAATCGTGAGAAGGATAATGAGGTACTTTTGACTCAGCTTTTGGGGTATATATTGGAAGAAAGCCGGAGAGGACCGCCAAGTCTTGAACCACCGATGAACTTGGTTGAAGAGGGTTTGCAGTCCGGGCAGTCGGGAGGCTCCCGGAGAAGTGCTGGAGTCGACCGTGTGGGTGTGTGTGTGGTTTGCAAATGATGTAAGGGGGCCAATATGTCGACTTTGAGGAAAACGTGACGTTGGGAGTGATCGATTTTGAGTGAGTTGAGGCCAGGCAGGGCGGCTCAAGTTTGAGGCAATTCTTAGGTGAGTTAATTAGCATTAAAGCCCAAACAAGCTAGACCAAAAATGAGGCCCAAAGCCAGGTAAATTCTGGTTAAGTCACGTCCAGTTAAGGTCGGGCCAGTTCCGGCCAGTTTAAGTTTAAGTTTTAGGCAAAACAAGGCCCAAGGGGAGGCTGTTGCGAGTGGTGTGTGGCGATGACGTTGAAGTCCTGCAAAGAGTCCAATAGCTGGATGAACAGTCCAAAGAGACATCAAAGAAATCTCCACCACTGACAGTCCCACATCATTGCAATTAATAAAAACTCCCACACGGCAGACCTCGAGAAATCCCACAGATTTGACTCTAGTTAATTTCATTTGTTCTCTTTCTCGTTAAGCTCAAAAGTAGAGAGATAGGACAGAATCAATTAAGAAACTCTTATACAGCTGCTCTTGCTTTTAAATACAAGGCATAAAATTTAAGAATTTTTAGTAATACTTTTAGTGATTATCAAAGAGCATAATCGGGGATCAAATCCTTGGAACCATGGAAAACACATGACTTAACAAGACATGGTTCATGAAGCAAAAGAAAAGCATTCCAGCAATTAAGAATTTCATAGAAAGAGAATTAATGCTTCTTTAAGTACTCTAGAACATCTCTATAACTGTACAAGAAATAACAGAGAAAAATTCTAAGGTTTCATTGATATAAATCCTACTGAAAATCACTGATAAATATCATTTGCAATACTAAAAAAATTATGGAATAATCTCCACAATAAAAGAAAGGAACACTAAACGTTGTGGCTTGCACAGACAGGAATTATGCGCAAGAGGAAAACATAAAAATCAGTGCGGCGATTTACCCGGCGGCTCTACACGTCGGCATTCGCCAAGCCGCCGGCATAATGTGTACGCACTCACGAAAAGGCAAATGGTAGTGGGTATTTTTGTCACAAGAATGAACAGAATGGAATTAAATTTTTATTGAAATGATTTGAATTGAAATAAGTGCGATTAAACGCAAGGTTCAAGGCGTATGAACTTATAAAAATTGAAACGCAAAACTTCAGCAAGCATCGACCTGAATAATCTTCGTAATTTATAAACATACGAGATTATTAAGAGCCATTTTTAATTATTATTTCACGTTGGAACATATCTAAGAAAACTACTGCAAGTATGTTTGTAAAAAAAGAAATTACTATTATAACACATGCTTATAGTGCAATTATAGTCCAGAGTAGTGACAGGAGACGGCAGTGTATGCTCCGCCCTTTGGAACACAAAGACACACTATCAACAAAGAACGCCGGCAATTTAGCCGCGTTCGTTCACGAGTCAGTTTATGAAGAATTCTCGATATGATACAGACAACCGCAATATTTACTTGCAGTAATGAAGAAAAGCAAAGACGTTAGCTGAATATCTAGTATGAAGTTTCAACACGTGAATTTGGAAATGACACGCAATATTCACTCTATATCGCCGAGTGAGCACTCTAGACAACACATGCTAGTCTAAGAATCTTACGCTACTTTAGAGTTTATCCCTAGCTCCCGACAATGAGCAGATCTTTACGTTTAAACACAGTACACGCGAAAAACACATGGCACAATATACTTTACCCGGTTTCTTTTCTATTCTAACCCTAAATTTCACTTGCACTTACGAGATGATGTTCGCACGCTAACAAGCCACAAGACAGAGTGAGTAACGCTCAGTTCAAGTGACGCGCTTGGATGTTGCCAAATCGGGCTGCTTTAAAACTCGAAATGTCGATTGATTATTTGATCTCCCAAGTATTTACACACAAACTTCCATGATTACGAATTAGAAGTAGAAAATAATTAATAATAAATTAGAGTAAGATTTTTAATGCTAATAATTAATTTATTTAAGTGCGAAAGGGAAAATTTATAATTCTTACGCTTTGTAGCGATATGCTACAACTGTCACGTCTTTCTTCAAATTTCCGTCGAGCAGTCTCGTCCGTAGTCTGTGGCATGGTTTCCGTTCCTCGAACCAAGTTCCACAACTTTTCTTTCATTAAGATCATCTTCATTTGCAGCTTCCACGTAGGATAGTTTTATCATTTAAAGCCGTGAGGCAGTTTTTAGCACTTCCACTTACGGAGCCTGCCATGTTTCTTTCTCTCACTGTTTCTGTCTCACACAGTATTAACAGTTCACCAACGTCTGTTCTCGCTGTCCCGGGCTGTTTTTCGCTTCGGGACTTAGGATAACCTCACTTGAAATTGTTTCTTCGGAAGGTTGTCTGGGCCCATAACCTATTGAGTTTAGGGTAAGTAAAGCGAGACACTTGGGACTTATATATTGTCAGTAACACACAGCAGGACACAGTAAGGTTACATCGCGAAGGTAAGGGGTGGAGTGGGCTCCAGCCAAGCCTGAGAACCATGAGCTCAGTTCCATGAGAACCATGAGCTCAGTTCTCAACGTAGAGTACTGTTTAAACACATTCAAACACAAGAGCACTGTAACATTATCAGTATTATACACAAATACATTCAAAGTGCTACAATAAAGGTTTCAACACAATTAACCATTTTCCCCTTGGATTAAGAAGCTAAAATCCAAAGTAAAGACCGTGGAATTGTGAAATGGAGCGAGGAGTGTAAATATTTATATTAAAATAGATTATAGACCGTAGTCAAACTGTAAATGCTGCAACATGTCGGCAAGTCCTCAGAGGAAATTATTCGTGATTAGTATTTTTTTAGACTGACGTATTGAGTTTAATATTATTTTGATATCTGTCCACATGTTTTCTTCTTGATTTTTGATTGAATTACCTTCACCTCTTCAAGGCATCCACGTCGACCTTACAGCCTTGTTTTGCTGCTTACTAAATTGTTTTTCAATTTCTTTCTTTCCCTTTTTTTCGAATGCTCATACCGAACTTGCTGTTCAGACTTAACTCGTGTATGTGTTTCTGAATCTGGAAACAATTTAGATAGTCAAGATTTTTTAAATTCCATAAATAACTTCACTGTCACTTCGTTTTTAAATCCATTTCGTCCTTGCTACATCTTATAAGTGTTATATGCGGAAACCACTGGTACGACAGTCTTGTAACTAAATTATTTGCCATTTATGATCCCTAATGTTCCTGCTCATGGACTGAATTTGCGCTCTCCTTATGAAATCATACTAGGTTTTAAACAATTTAGACTAATAATCTGTGTGTTTTTAGTTTCTCTTTTTTTTAGTTTAATTCTAAGTAGGAATGTCCTTATTTTTACCTTGATCCTGTAGTTTTTATCATTTTTATTTTTACGTTACATTTTACTTACTGTCTCTTAATGCTAATGACTGACCATGTTGACATATTCGACAATATTGATCCAGATCTCAATCATTTGAATAGACTGCACCCAAACCTAAATGAAACTGGAAACTGTAAATACCTAAATATTAAAAAATTCAATGAATCGATGAGGAACACCTGTAACGATTTTTCTCTATTATGTTGGAACTGTAGATCCATTTATCCGAAAATAGATGAAATATCTTGTACTATCACTGAGCTGAACAGCAATTTTGATGTTCTCAGTTTCACCGAAAGTTGGCTAGACGACTCATCTAAAGACCTGATTCAAATTCAAAACTATTATAGCCATCATTCACTCCGAAGTAACAAACGTGGTGGTGGCATCAGTACGTACATATCTAAACATATATCTTCGAAAGTCATTTTAAGTGCAACTATGAATCGTGAACATATTGAGACCTTATTTATAGAACTAACGAAAAATGGTAAACGGATTATGCTTGGGACAGTATATAGACCCCCAACAGCTTGTAACGTCTCTTTCCTGAACGAGCTTCAAAGCATTATATCTCAGTTCAACAAGTCTCTATATAATGACATAATAATCTGCGGGGATTTCAACTACGATCTTCTACAATATGATAGCTGTGAGCAAATCTCAAACTTCATAAATGTTTTTCAGTCTAGCTCCTTCCTTCCAATCATCACGAAACCTACACGTGTTGCTTCTGAATCGGCTACGTTACTCGATAATATTTTTATGTTAGATCCGACTGATTTTCTTACCGGAATAATAATTTCTGACTTATCTGACCATTTTCCGGTGTTTCTCATCAAGAAAAATGTCTATAATCCTTGCTCCAGTCCACAGGCTGATACTTATTCATTTCGTTGTGTAAACGAATACAACTTGGGAACAATGCGAACTGTTCTAGAAGAATTAATGCCATCATTAGACGTCTATGAACGGGACAATAATGCGATTAACATTGATGAAGCAATACTAAATTTAACTGAAATTATAACGACCGCATATAACCAGTGCTGTCCAATAATCACCCGCACAATTACGCCGAAAAATAGACAAAAGCCCTGGATTACTGAAGATATCGTGATCAATATAAAGAAACGTCAAGCGTACCTAGCCTTACTATACGAAGGGCGAATATCTAAAGTAACGTATAACAGATTCAGGAATCATGTGACAAATCAAATACGAACCTCAAAACGAGACTACTTCACGCGCAAATTTACTGAATACAAAACTGATATTAAAAAAACTTGGCGCCTGCTTAATTCATGCTATAAACCGAATAATAATACTACGAAAACAATTGAGTCCGTCGTTCACGAAAATGTAAAATACCACGAGAAAAAAGATATTGCAACTGTGTTTAACAACTTTTTTGTAAACATAGGAAAAAATATAGCCGATAGTGTCTTCAGTGAACCCAGAGACCACTTGCAATACATGGACCATGTCCGTGAACCTAACTCTTTCTTTTTCACCCCAACTAATCCCTCCGATGTAATTACGTGCATAAACAACTTGAAAAATAAATCAAGTGGATTGAAAAATTTTTCGGCTAAGGTTCTTAAGGCTATAGCTGATATAATAGCACCGTGCATATCTTATATTATCAACCAATCCCTTTCTCAAGGTATCTTCCCCAACTCTTTCAAAATTGCGAGAGTCACCCCAATTTTTAAAAATGGTGATAAAAACTGCGTTAACAATTATAGACCTATCTCTGTACTACCAATTATGAGCAAAATATTCGAGAAAATTGTGTATAAAAAAGTGTATTCGTATTTTGAACAAAAATCTTTCCTCTACGACAAACAATACGGTTTTCGTTCTAAGAAATCTACGACACAAGCTGTATTAAATCATTTGCAATACCTTTATTCTAATATAGATGAAGGAAAGCTTGTTTTCTCCGTATTTCTTGACTTTCGATTGTGTGGACCATAACGTATTACTCTCGAAACTACATTGTTATGGCATTCGAGGGGCTGCCCATGATTGGTTTAGATCATACTTAGCAAATCGGAAACAATACGTTGTCATTGACGACGCAAAATCAGACCCACAGACAATTAGCCATGGGGTTCCACAAGGATCTGTCCTTGTAGCATATCGCTACAAAGCGTAAGAATTATAAATTTTCCCATTCGCACTTAAATAAATTAATTATTAGCATTAAAAATCTTACTATAATTCATTATTAATTATTTTCTACTTCTAATTCGTAATCATTGAAGTTTCTGTGTAAATGCATGAAACAATAAAATAACACCCGACATTTTTCGAGAGAGAAGCCCTCTGGTGGCAATACTGCGCAGTTGCGCGTCTCTTCTTCAAAAAGCCACTCTTACTTTGGCGTCTTACTCTAGCGGTGTTACAGCAAATTCTCGTGAGTAAAAATGTGTTAGAAAATTATCGTGTTCCTTTTCGTCGTGTTCAGTGAGTATAAATAGTGACGGTGCTGGTATTAAGATGCGTAATTGTGCGTGGAAATGGATGTAGCATGTTCTCATTCAGAATTCCTCAACATGACTTAGCGTGAATTTTTACGCCATGTGTATTTCGTGTGTCAGTAATTTATACTAAATACTAAACTACGTCTTTCCCTTACTGAAAGTCATACACTTGCAGCGTTCATGTCGAGATTGAAATTCGATCATATAAATACTCGTTAGAGCACGACAGAGCTGCTGGCGTCGTTGTTCGCGGTTGCCTTTTGTTTTCCAAAAATGGCGAATGAAATGCTGCCGACTCATGTCATTTAAAATTCGTACCTTTTGTACGCGGAATTAATTTCTTTTTTTTACAACATAAAGTACAGTAATTTTCTTAATTGTGTTTAGCGTGGAATTATTAATTGGGAAATGTCTTGTAATAATTTCGTACGTTTATAAATTACGAAGACTATTCATTTATATGGCTGCTAAAGTTTTTTAGTTTTCTTCATTTTTATAACCCCTTAAATCATGCGTTAATCGCATTTATTTCAATATAAATCACCATCACCAAATTAAAATCGAATTTCTCTCATTTTTGCGGCAGAAATACATATTAACCTCTGCCATCGAAACGAGTACTTCTCGCACAAAAATGCTTCGTGAACGCGCAAGTTATTGCAAATGGCGACGCTCGAGATCGCCGGGTTAATCGCTGCACTGATTTTCATGTTTTCGTTTTGCGCAGATTTCCCTTCTGTGCAAGCAAAACGTTTAGTGTTTCCTTTTTATATTGGGGATTATTCCTTAATTTTTTTAGTATTGCAAATGATATTTATCAGTGATTTTCAGTAGGATTTATATCCATGAAACCTTATAATTTTTCTCTGTTATTTCTTGTACAAAATATAGAGATGTTCTAGAGTACATAAAGAAGCATTAATTTTCTTTCTATGAAATTCCTAATTGCTGTAATTATTTTCTTCGGCTTTATGAACCATGTCTTGTTAGTCATGTTGTTTTTCCATGGTTCCAGGGATTTGATCCCCGATTATGCTCTTAGTTAATCACTAAAAGTATTACTAAAAATTCTTAAATTTTATGCCTTGTATTTAAAGCAAGAGCAGCTGTATAAGAGTTTCTTAATTGATTCTGTCCTATCTCTCTACTTTTGAGCTTGACGAGAAAGAGAACAAATGAAATTAACTAGAGTCAAATCTATAGGATTTCTCGAATTCTGCTGTGTGGGAGTTTTATTAATTACAATGATGTGGGACTGCCAGTGGTGGAAATTTCCTTGATGTCTTTTTTGACTGTTCATCCAGCTATTGGACTCTTTGCAGGACTTCAACGTCATCGCCACACACCACTCGCAACAGCCTCCCCTTGGGCCTTGCTTTGCCTCAACTTAACTGAATTGGCCTTTCAACTCCCCAGGCATTTCCTAAGTGGGATTCCCCTTTTGTTGGATTAGTATTGGGTTTTATCTCAACCGGCCTCAACTGAAACTGGCCCGACCTTAACTGGACGTGACTTAATCAGAATTTACTTGGCCTTGGGCCTCATTTTGTCTCGCTGGCATGGGCTTTAATGCTACTTAACTCACCTAAAAATTGTCTCAACTTGAGCCGCCCTGCCTGGTCTCAACTCAATCAAAATCGATCACTCACAACGTCACGGTTGCCTCAAAGTCTATATACTGGGCTCGTAAATCCTTTGCTACCCGCACACACACTGTCGACTCCAGCACTTCTCCAGGAGCCTTCCGACTGCCAGGACTGCAAACCCTCTTCTAGCCAAGTTCATCGGTGGTTCAAGACTCGGCGGTCCTCTCCGGCTTCCTTCCAATATATACCCAAAAAAGCTGAGTCCAAAGTGCCTTATTATCCTTCTCACGATTTTCTCTCAGATACTTGTCGAGGTTTGTTAGGACTGGCTATACCCCACGGCCAGAACCTAACACTGGTGACCCCAGTTAAAATAACCCCAAAACTTTCTTTAAAACTTGAAAACTATTCAACTCGATAAGTGTTTGAGAAATTGTGAGAGAGGTTAATTTTGGTATATCATTGTAGTGATAAATTTCCCATGTTGTAGTCTCTGAGAATTTCTTAGATTTACCGTGTTAATGGTGATTCTCTGAGCAGCTCTAACAAAATTTTTTTTTCCAGCGTTATCCTGTCCTTGTTTGTTTTATGTGCCTCAGTAGGTAGGAAAAATATATATTTTTTTTCCTATTTCTGTGCTTACGTTTATTACGTTTATTCTGACTACCGTAAAATTCGCGTTTCCATTCTCTCTTTCCCTCCGTTTCTTCAACGTTATTGATCGATTGAGTAGGTAGAAAAATAATTTTTCTCACCTGCTTTATTTCTGTGCCTACGCTAATTGCCGCATACCGCAGAAAAAATTTTTTTTTCTCGTTTCCAATTTCATATTTCCTTCCTTCTGTTTCCACTTAATTTGAATGATTGTGTAGGTAAAGAAATAACGCAAACCCTTGCCACTTAATTCCAAGTCATAGGCGTTGATTACGCAAATTGAAAGAAAGCTGCTGGCATGACTGAATCAGATAATGAAGATCGAGCCCCCACAAAACCCATTAGGCTCCCCCCCTTCATTCCGGAGGACGCTCATACCTGGTTCCAACAGGTAGAAGCAATGTTTAGGTATCATAAAGTAACTAATAACACCGATCAATTTTACGCCCTTGTTTCCGCAGCCCCGACAAAATTGTTAAACGATTCAAATCAATTGCTCGAAAACCCTCCCGCCTTTGATCCGTACGGCACCTTGAAAAGAAAGATTCTGCAGAAGTTGCAGATGTCCGATGCGGACAAATTTAGGAATCTTGTAGACGCCTCAGCAATTCCATCTGTCTCCAGCTCTTTCTCTCCCACTTCATTGGTTAAAGAGCTGCGCAAACTCGCTACGGGTGTTGCCGTAGCTGATGGATTTCTGAAGGAAGTTTTCATGACTAAGCTTCCTCACACGGTGCGTCCATTTCTATCGCTAGCAGGCCCTGATCAAACTTTAGAGAAGCTTGCAGAGTCCACTGAGACGGTGATGCGCAACATTAATTTGTCACAAGCACCGCAAGTTGCTTCCCTGAATGCAGCTGCTGAAAATTTTAGCCCCGCAAATACTCAGAATCAATCCTCGGCCACAATAGATAAGATGCAGCAAGACATCGCTGAGATAAAGCAAGCGTTACAGAATTGCAATTTAGGTCAGAGCGTAGCTCACATTCAGCAAGGCCCAGGGAGATTCCAAAGCCACCAAAATGCCTACGACTATCCTTATGACTATCCCTCAAACTATCATCCTTTTCCTCCTCCTCAACGTTTTGATAGAGGTAGATCCTATGATAGGTCAAATCAAGACCGCCGCTTCAGGTCGCGCTCTCGTGATGCTAGTAGCAATTTATGCTGGTACCACACAAAGTATGGTGACCAAGCACGAAAGTGCGGGTCCCGCTTTTACCCTCGTTATACCGAAATGACCTCGGGAAACGCCAACAGCGACGCATAGTAGCGAGTACTGCGTTGCCTCATTCCCAGACCACTCGCCTTTTGAACATTATGGATCCCACTACCAAGTATCGATTTTTAATAGACACTGGCTCCAGTGTGTCAATTATCCCAGCCACGGTGAAAGACAAAAAAAAAACCATTGTTGGCGACATTACGCGCCGCAAACGGCACGCCAATTCCTTGTTACGGTGAAAGAGTATTAGAGTGCAGTCTGGGATTGAGGCGAAACTTTCGTTTCACCTTCCTCATCGCGGAAGTCCAAGAGCCTATCATTGGCGCGGATTTCTTAGCCAAGTTTGGCATACTTGTAGATGTTAAATACCGTAGAATTAGGGACGAGGAGACACAGATCTCAATTCCCGCTTGTAGCATAACTAGAGCTAATGTCTTGCATTCTTTCTCTATCGCCTTAAAGGAAGAGTGCATGTTTGAGCAATCACTAAAAGATTTTCCTGCATTAACAAATTCTAACTTAGTTTCTACAAAAATGCAGACCAGCACAAAGCACTTCATAGAGACGACGGGACCGCCGGTCTACTCCCGAGCAAGGCGACTACCGCCTGATCGATTGGCGTTAGCTAAGAAAGAATTTGCGCGCATGCAAGAAAATGGCATTATCCGCAGTTCCAAAAGTCCTTGGGCTAGCCCTCTTTTGCTAGTACCCAAGGCTAACGGTGAATTCAGACCGTGCGGAGATTTCCGCAGGTTGAATGCCGTTACTTTACCTGATCGCTACCCTATCCCTTATCTGCACGATTTCAGTGCAAATTTAGAAGGAGCACAAATTTTCTCAAAAATCGACCTCCAGCACGCATTCCATCAAATTCCACTTGATGAGAGTGCTATCGCTAAGACCGCGGTAATCACTCCGTTTGGTCTCTTTGAATTCCTAAAAATGCCATACGGCTTGAGGAACGCTCCTCAGACGTTCCAAAGGCACATGGCGGAAATTTTCTCTGACCTCACTTTCGCTTATGTCTATTTAGACGACATCCTAGTGGCATCCACAACCCCGGAGTTGCACAAAGACCATCTTAGGGTCGTTTTTCAAAGATTGTCCGACAATGGACTCCTCGTAAATCCTGCAAAATGTGAGCTCGGAAAGCCATCACTGATCTACTTAGGTCATGAAATCTCTAGCCTAGGTCTAAAACCTTTGCCTTCCAAAGTAGAAGTGATCAAAAACTTTCCTCTTCCACAGACCCAGAAGGAACTAAGAAGGTTCCTAGGTTCTGTTAACTTCTATCATCGTTTCATACGCAACTGTGCTCAAACTTTAGCGCCCTTGTCTGACCTCCTCGAACCGAAACGAAAAGGCAAATCTATTGAGGTAAAATGGACAGAAGAAGCGCGCAAAGCTTTTGAGGAAATAAAGCACAAGTTAGCTTCTGCGACTGAATTGTCCTACCCTATTGCTAATGCTGATTTCAGCCTCGTCGTTGACGCATCCAGTACCGCCGTAGGTGCTGTTTTGCAACAACAAGTAGGTACTAACATCTCTCCTCTTGCCTTCTTTTCAAAAAAGCTGTCGCCCACTGAGTGTGCTTATAGCGCGTTCGGTAGGGAACTTCTTGCTATCTATCTGTCTGTGAGACACTTTCGCTATGCTCTAGAGGCAAGGGAGTTTGTGATCTACACAGATCACAAACCTTTGACCTCAGCGATCAAGATGCCTTCTGAGCGGCATTCGCCAAGAGAAGCTCGACACCTGTCATATATTAGCCAACTTACCACTGACATCCGTTTCATAAAAGGGTTGGACAATACTGTCGCTGATTGTCTATCGCGCATTAATACTGTCCAAACCAGTGGTGAAATCACTTTCGGCAACATTAAAAACGCGCAGAAGGAGGATCCTGAACTTCAGAACCTTCTCAAACCTTCTAACACTTTCTCTCTGAAATTGACCTTGGTTGACGGCGTGTACCGTGATGCTGAGCGACTTTCTCGTTTGTATCTTCCCGCGACTCTCCGCAGAGTAGCTATCCTCCACTATCATTCCTTCTCTCATCCTGGTATTAACCGTACATTGCGTTTGATTTCTGATCGTTACGTCTGGCCAGCGATGCGTAAGGAGGTCAAGCAAATTGTGCAAAATTGCCATGCATGTCAGAGTAGTAAAGTGGTGAAACATAATCGTGCAGCGCTGCAGAGTTGTGCATTCACAGGTCACAAGTTCGACTCTGTACACCTAGATTTGGTGGGTCCTTTGCCTTTATCGCGCGGTCATTCTTATTTGTTGACCATCATTGATAGGTTCACACGTTGGGTTGAGGCTGTCCCTCTTCCTGATACCCAAACCGAGACTGTAGCGCGCGCTTTCATGTCCAACTGGATCTCTAGATTTGGTGTTCCCTTAAGTGTCACACATGACCGGGGATCACAATTCACCTCCAAATTCTGGAGTGAGCTTAGCACTGCTTTAGAGTGTGAAAACGTAAACACTACTGCTTATCATTCACAGTCAAATGGACTTATTGAGAGAGTCCACAGAGATTTAAAGTCGGCATTACGTTGCCTAAACTGCAGCAATGATTGGACTGACAGACTTCCAGTAGTACTACTTAGCATCCGAAATTTACATAGACAGGATCAGCAGTGCACAGCGGCTGAAATGCTCTATGGTCAAACACTTCGTCTCCCCGGCGACATTGTTGACCCAAAACCTTTGCCTGAATTTTCATCCGCTGACCGTTCCGCATATGTAACCTGTCTAAAAGATTGCATGCGCCAGATCAAGTATGTGGCTCCGCGAATGCCTCAGACTGAGGACAAACTGGATCCTGCTTTGAAAGACTGCACACATGTGTACGTCCGAAACGACGCCATCAAACCTACACTCACGCGCCCTTATGATGGCCCATTCAAAATACTCAAACGCACGCACAAATACTTCATCCTTGAACGATCTGGTTCACGCGACCCTGTGAGCATTGATCGATTAAAAGTCGCGTAGACTTCTGATCATAGTGTAACTTCTAAACCTTCATTCTCTCCACAGAATTCCCTTTCCACTGAGACTCGATCATATCTACCATCTCAGCTTCCTCAGTTGGCTGCCTTGTTGCCTAGTCAACTTGAGTGTAATCCTTTCTATGTGCCTGTACATTCAAACCCTATCCCTAAGCCTATCGTAGATTCTAATTCTAGCCCTCTTACTGAAACAGCGACAAGTCTGGATAGAACAGACGAGCCCGCTGCAGTAACTCGTGTTCCTAGAACTCTTGCCGATCTACATTTGCAGACACGATTGGTGAAACTTCCCCGCGTAGTAAGATTTTCTGACCGCCAAACCCGGCACGGGCGCGTAGTTAGACCTCCTTCCCGCTACAAATGATTGCAGCGGGTGGACCTTTCGGTCTGCGCCTTGGGGGGTAATGTAGCATATCGCTACAAAGCGTAAGAATTATAAATTTTCCCATTCGCACTTAAATAAATTAATTATTAGCATTAAAAATCTTACTATAATTTATTATTAATTATTTTCTACTTCTAATTCGTAATCATTGAAGTTTCTGTGTAAATGCATGAAACAATAAAATAACACCCGACATTTTTCGAGAGAGGAGCCCTCTGGTGGCAATACTGCGCAGTTGCGCGTCTCTTCTTCAAAAAGCCACTCTTACTTTGGCGTCTTACTCTAGCGGTGTTACAGCAAATTTTCGTGAGTAAAAATGTGTTAGAAAATTATCGTGTTCCTTTTCGTCGTGTTCAGTGAGTATAAATAGTGACGGTGCTGGTATTAAGATGCGTAATTGTGCGTGGAAATGGATGTAGCATGTTCTCATTCAGAATTCCTCAACATGACTTAGCGTGAATTTTTACGCCATGTGTATTTCGTGTGTCAGTAATTTATACTAAATACTAAACTACGTCTTTCCCTTACTGAAAGTCATACACTTGCAGCGTTCATGTCGAGATTGAAATTCGATCATATAAATACTCGTTAGAGCACGACAGAGCTGCTGGCGTCGTTGTTCGCGGTTACCTTTTGTTTTCCAAAAATGGCGAATGAAATGCTGCCGACTCATGTCATTTAAAATTCGTACCTTTTGTACGCGGAATTAATTTCTTTTTTTTACAACATGAAGTACAGTAATTTTCTTAATTGTGTTTAGCGTGGAATTATTAATTGGGAAATGTCTTGTAATAATTTCGTACGTTTATAAATTACGAAGACTATTCATTTATATGCCTGCTAAAGTTTTTTAGTTTTCTGCATTTTTATAACTCCTTAAATCATGCGTTAATCGCATTTATTTCAATATAAATCACCATCACCAAATTAAAATCGAATTTCTCTCATTTTTGCGGCAGAAATACATATAAACCTCTGCCATCGAAACGAGTACTTCTCGCACAAAAATGCTTCGTGAACGCGCAAGTTATTGCAAATGGCGACGCTCGAGATCGCCGGGTTAATCGCTGCACTGATTTTCATGTTTTCGTTTTGCGCAGATTTCCCTTCTGTGCAAGCAAAACGTTTAGTGTTTCCTTTTTATATTGGAGATTATTCCTTAATTTTTTTAGTATTGCAAATGATATTTATCAGTGATTTTCAGTAGGATTTATATCCATGAAACCTTAGAATTTTTCTCTGTTATTTCTTGTACAAGTTATAGAGATGTTCTAGAGTACATAAAGAAGCATTAATTTTCTTTCTATGAAATTCCTAATTGCTGTAATTCTTTTCTTCGGCTTCATGAACCATGTCTTGTTAGTCATGTTGTTTTTCCATGGTTCCAGGGATTTGATCCCCGATTATGCTCTTAGTTAATCACTAAAAGTATTACTAAAAATTCTTAAATTTTATGCCTTGTATTTAAAGCAAGAGCAGCTGTATAAGAGTTTCTTAATTGATTCTGTCCTATCTCTCTACTTTTGAGCTTGACGAGAAAGAGAACAAATGAAATTAACTAGAGTCAAATCTATAGGATTTCTCGAATTCTGCTGTGTGGGAGTTTTATTAATTACAATGATGTGGGACTGCCAGTGGTGGAAATTTCCTTGATGTCTTTTTGGACTGTTCATCCAGCTATTGGACTCTTTGCAGGACTTCAACGTCATCGCCACACACCACTCGCAACAGCCTCCCCTTGGGCCTTGCTTTGCCTCAACTTAACTGAATTGGCCTTTCAACTCCCCAGGCATTTCCTCAGTGGGATTCCCCTTTTGTTGGATTTAGTATTGGGTTTTATCTCAACCGGCCTCAACTGAAACTGGCCCGACCTTAACTGGACGTGACTTAATCAGAATTTACTTGGCCTTGGGCCTCATTTTGTCTCGCTGGCATGGGCTTTAATGCTACTTAACTCACCTAAAAATTGTCTCAACTTGAGCCGCCCTGCCTGGTCTCAACTCAATCAAAATCGATCACTCACAACGTCACGGTTGCCTCAAAGTCTATATACTGGGCTCGTAAATCCTTTGCTACCCACACACACACTGTCGACTCCAGCACTTCTCCAGGAGCCTTCCGACTGCCAGGACTGCAAACCCTCTTCTAGCCAAGTTCATCGGTGGTTCAAGACTCGGCGGTCCTCTCCGGCTTCCTTCCAATATATACCCAAAAAAAGCTGAGTCCAAAGTGCCTTATTATCCTTCTCACGATTTTCTCTCAGATACTTGTCGAGGTTTGTTAGGACTGGCTATATGTTAGGTACTGGCCGAGGGGTATAGCCAGTCCTTACAAGACCTCGACAAGCATCTGGGAACAATTATGAGAGGGATAATCAAGCACTTTGGACTCAGCTTTAGTGTATGGTTTTATTTGAAGGAGCCGGGAAGATCGCCGAGACTTGATCCTGCGGATCGCCGAGACTTGATCCTGCAGATCTTGACTGAAGATACTTCGCAGTCCTGAGGCAGTCGCTCCGGCCGGTGGACGAGGTTTTAAGTGTATTGTTTTTAGAATATTCAATTTACTGAGGGCAATTTTTAAACAAGCACAACAATCGGTGCGTTGCTCTTTATGTGGGCAAAGCCTGCTTAATTTTGGAGCAGGTGAGTTTGATCACAGGTGCCGAGCCTGATGGCGATGATGACTCTTCGTTTGAATAGTTATTAAGAACCAGGCACGCTGAATTCGGCAAATGAGAGGATAATTCAATTGTGCCCGTAATTTTAGGCAGTTGAGAATTAAGGCCCGTAATTAGAGAATATATAAGGCTAAAGGCCCAGAACATAGCCAAATCTAATCCAAGTAGAGAGTCCCAAAAGCGGCCCAGGGAGAATGTTGTAAGTGGTGTGTGTGATGACGTTGAGGTCCTGCAAGGAGTCCAAAAGCTGGATGAACAGTCCAAGGAGACACCAAGGAAACACCACTGACAGTCCACGCATCGTAAAATAATAAAACTCCCACACGGCAGAATTCGAGAATTCCTACAGATTTGACTCTAGTTAATTTCATTTGTTCTCTTTCTCGTCAAGCTCAAAAGTAAAGAGATAGGACAGAATCAATTAAGTAACCCTTATACAGCTGCTCCTGCTTTAAATACAAGGCAGAAAATTTAGGAATTTTTTTAGTAATACTATTGGTGATTATCTAAGAGCAAAATCGGGGATCAAATCCCTGGAACCATTTAAAAACACATGACTTAACAAGACATGGTTCAAGAAGCAGAAGAAAAGAATTACAGCAATTAAGAATTTCATATAAAGAGAATTAATGCTGTTATGCTTCTCCGCATAATTGTGTAAAGAACATCGCTAAGAATCTGAATGAGCGTTATCTGGCCAATAACGTATCTCTAAATGGTTCTAAAAGACCAAATGATAATAAGTCTGAGTGTCGACGAAGGAGCACTTCAAATCGCCTATATCTTCAAATCGTTTATACCTTCGAGAAGGTTCATCGCTTGGACTTCGGTGGAACGACGACAGCTCACAGAAGATGCCAGGAACTTCATAACTATAACCCTTTGTAATGTTTACTTCGTATGAATAAGATTTTGTGGGGATTATTGGTTATAAATATGTTAACGAGAGTAAGTAACTGTGTATTTAAATTGTTTTAGGTTCATTTTCCATTCATATATTAACCTGGTTAAATCATATTCACTAGTCGGCATCTAGAGGAACAGCCATAGCTCGGACAAGGCGGTGGTTTGAGATGCGCGAGTCAGTCAAGCTGAGGAGGGCGTTGAAGGCAGAGGTGTAGCAGCTCAAATAACCACTCCCGGCCCAGCTTGGGCTGAGGGTCTATTCCAGTATAGATATCTCGTCAGTATGTCAACAGTTCTTTCTACTTCAAAATCAAATTAAATTAAACGTACGCGCCCTCACTCCTTTGAAAGTGATCTGATGATTAACATTAGCCAGTCACCAACCACTAACATAACGGTCCCGAAGCTCCATTATGGCGGCTCACCACCAGGAGCCTGGGCTTCTCCACGAAGGTCAACGAACAAGAGCTAAGTGTCAATCCACGTCCACCATGTATTAATGTCCCCTCCTTCAGGTCTTCAAGTATGTAGGATAGGATGCGAGCGATTAGGATGTGTAATTCATAACTTTTGATTACTTTTATTGTCAATAGTGAAATGTTTAGATCTTTCGTGTCCTTGATTTCCCCCCGTAATTAGGAGAAAGAGATGACGATGATAAAGAGGAAATGATTGTTTCACGAAGCCAAGAAATACGGCTATGTACTTATATTAATATATCTTCCGCTACGTTGCCAAAAACGCTTAACCGTTATCTTAAATTAACATGTCTTATAAATATAAATATTCTTTGCCCAAGTGGCTGGTGGCAGCATTGAAAAGCTATCGTGATTAATAGTGACTAGAAAATAAAAGAATTGTGAAGAATAATGTACTCACGAAACATAAATCACGAAAATATCGGCAGTAATTAAAGACATGGAAAAGACGATAACGAAAAAACCAATAAGACTGCGATCACCACCAAGAAACTATTACAAATGATACGGCATCGGTGGGAGAAAATATAGGAGTCATTACTAATGGACGTAGGTTAAGAAGACGAGACTCTTGGAGTTTGTATAATCAGTACACACAGCAGGACACACGTTTACATTACGAAGGGTAGCGGTGGAGTGGACTCCAGCCAAGCCCGAGAACTACGAGCAGAGATCCACAAGAACCATGAGCTCAGTTCTCAACGCATAGTGCTGTCTAAATACATTCTTACGCAAGAGCACTGTAACATTATCAGTATTATACACATATACATTCAAGGTGCTACATGAAAGGTTTCAACACTCCTTCTCACATTGAATGTGTGTCAGATGAGACCATTCCTAACTTCGTTCTTAGTCTAGAGAACTTTTCTATCGGCAGGTTCTTGGTGAATATGTCGGCGAGCATTTCGTCGGTAGGGCAATACACTACGTCTATATCTTTGTTACTTACAAGATCCCGTACATAGTGAAACTTAATATCGATGTGCTTGCTCCTCCCATGATATTTGGGATTGTTGGCAAGACAGATGGCTGACTGGTTGTCTTCGTTTATAACCATTGGTTCCATAGTCCCAAAATTTAGATCACTGAGTAAGTGCTTTAACCAGACAGCCTCTTGAGCCGCACCGGCAAGAGCAACGTATTCGGCTTCTGCAGTTGAGAGGGCTACACAAGTTTGTTTGTTAGATCTCCACGTAATTACCGAATTACTGAGGGTGAAACAGTAACCAGAGGTAGACTTTCGGTCATTTTTATCACCAGCCCAGTCAGCATCTGAATAACCAATGCAAGTATCAGAACATTTGCTATACAAGAGACCTAGTTTAGAGGTGCCTCTCAGGTACCTGAATATTCTCTCAACACACATCCAATGCTGTTCAAGAGGCTTGGAGCTGTATTTAGCAACATTATTCACTGCGAATGCAATGTCAGGTCGAGTTCTGGTTGACAAATACAAAAGGCTACCTACAGCACTTTGATAAGTGGCAGGGTCAAATTCGACATCATTTGGGGAGCATATCGGATTTACGTTTACATCGGCGGGAGTTGCAACAGGTTTACAATTATCAAAGCCAAATTTTGACAACAGAGCCTCAGTGTAGGCAGTTTGATTCAAGAAGACATTGTTTTTAAATTGTACAACACTTACACCTAGGAAGTAACTCAGCACACCAAGGTCCTTCATTTTGTATTGGGTAGAAAGGCTCAACTTTATTTGATTTATTTCATCACCAGACTCAGAAGCAATTATTAGATCGTCTACATACACCGCCACAATACACAGTTTCTTATCTTGAACACGAGTGTATATACAAGCATCACTCTTAGATTGTACAAAACCCAATTTCTTCAAATAGCTATCTAGTGTAGTATTCCAACACTTAGGAGCTTGTTTTAGTCCGTAGAGCGATTTTTGTAGTTTACACACCAGATTTTCTTTGCCTTTGACAATAAAACCGTCAGGTTGAACCAGATATAGTTCTTCAATCAGTTCTCCATTAAGGAAGGCTGTTGCAACGTCCATGTGATGGACTTGCATGTTGCATTTGGCAGCCAAAGCTAGTACTGTCCTGACAGACTCAAATCGAACCACGGGACTGAAGGTCTCGTCGTAGTCGATGCCATATTTTTGTGAGTAGCCCTGAGCCACAAGGCGAGCTTTGTACGAGCAAATGCTTCCGTCGGGTCCGGTTTTTCTTTTAAAGATCCACTTTGATTTGATAGGTTTTTTGTCATTAGGACACTCTACAAGGGACCATACTCTGTTTTGATTTATAGACTCCATCTCATTCTCCATAGCTGTTTCCCATAGTTTTGCTTCTGGTCCACTGAGTGCTTCTTGAACACAAGATGGTATATCAAGCTCATTTTTCATTAAATACACCCATTCACCAAACCTATCAGGAGCCCGTCGATATCTGGCTGATTGTCTAGGCTGCACTCCCTCCATCCCAGCATCTGACTGTCTATGCTCCACCCCTCCCTCAGAGTCTTCTGGTTCTGGATCCTGAGGAAGAAGAGAAAAATTACCATCATTTACTTCTGAAGGCTCCTTCTCAATTGGCATCTGCTGAGATTCATTGAACATAACGTCTCTACTCAAAAATATCCTTCTACTGTTTATGTCATACAGACGATATCCCTTGGATCCACTTCCATATCCTACAAGAACACACGGTTTAGATTTTGGATCAAGTTTTTCCCTCTCATCTTTGGGGACATGAGCGTACGCACTGCAGCCAAAGGTTTTGAGGTGCTGTACGTTGGGCTTGTGTCCATTAAGGGCCTGATAAGGGGTCATATCATTCAATGCACTAGCAGGGCTCCTATTTTTGACATACACGGCAGTTGATATAGCTTCACCCCAGAATGATTTTGGTAACTTGGAACCAGACAGCATAGCTCTGACAGAGTCAAGAAGAGTTCTATTCATTCTTTCTGCAACTCCATTTTGTTCAGGTGTCTTAGGCACAGTTTTTTCATGGATAATTCCTTCCCCTTTTAGGAATTGTTCAAAGTCATTAGAGATGTATTCCCCACCGTTATCGGAGCGCAGAATTTTAATTTTGTGATCATAGTGATTTTCTACCAAGGATTTGAACTCCTGAAACACTTTGAAAACATCACTCTTATGTTTGATGATGTACACCCAAGTATATCTGGAGTGGTCATCTATGAAGGTTACAAAATACCTTCCACTCCCAAGTGATATGGGATTAAGCTGGCCACACACATCACTGTGGATAAGTTCTAAGGGTTGGCGTTTCCTTTTGTGATTTGTTTTGGGGAACGGAAGCCTATGATTTTTACCATCACAACAGTTTTCACAAAAAATGTTATCTCCACTCACAGAACAATCAAAACCTCTAACAAGATTCTTAGTGCCTAATTTCTTAAGATTATTGAATCCTAGATGACAAAATCGTTTATGCCACAGAATTTCATCAGAGGAAACGTTCATGCATTTAGCGGCTGAATTAAGGGTGCAATTAAGTTTATACAATTTTCCTACTTTACTGCCTAAGGCAATTAATTCATCGTCTTTATTTACAATCTTACATGAGCTTTCGTCAAAGTAAACTGAGTTTCCACTTTCTGTAATCTGAGGCACGGAAAGTAAATTGTAAGCTAAACCAGGTACATACAAGACATTCTTAACAACACAGGTATCTACTCGACCTTTAGGCAACAACACCATAACTTCAACATCACCTACACCAACACCTTGCAAGTTTCTACCATCACCAACTTCAATGTTAATTGGGCTAGATAGCTCATTCATACAAGAAAAATCATTCCTATTATTACACATGTGTGCTGTTGCACCGGAATCAATTACCCAACAATTATTGATATTTATCACAGACAATGCACCGATATAATTTGTTTTACCTGCTACAAAATTGTTTTGGTTTTCTGTGTGGTTCCCATCTTCTTTCTTCAATTTTTCTTGATAGATCCAGCACTTGGTACGTAGGTGTCCCAATTTTCCGCATTCGAAGCATCGTGAGTTTTTCAATTTGGAGGTCACAAGGGATTTTTCACTGAAGTCTGAAGCACTTTGGTTTTTCAGTTTTGCTTCTTCATTCAGAAGACGCTCTGTCACAATATCCCATGACGGTAGTTTTTCATGAGCTTCCAGTGCAGTCACCAGTGTGGAGAAATGGTCGGGAAGTGACGACAGCAAGATTATTACACGACTTTCTTCATCAACTGCGTCATCAATCACACTCAAGGACTCAAATATTTCGACAAATGCTTTGAGATGAGTTTGTAAGTCTTGGTCTTCTTTTAGTTTCATGTTGTAGAGTCTTTTGCGTAGTCTGAACTTGTTAGACCAAGTTTTCTTCTGGAATGTATCTTCAATCTTATGCCATAGTTGCACAGGGTCAGTAGGATCACCCAACAAATAAAGTTGACTTGTTTCGACACCAAGCACAATTGTTGCAAGTGCACTGTCACGTCTTTCTTCAAATTTTCTTCGAGCAGTCTCGTCCGTAGTCTGTGGCATGGTTTCCGTTCCTCGAACCAAGTTCCACAGTTTTTCCTTCATCAGAATCATCTTCATTTGCAGCTTCCACGTAGGATAGTTTTTATCATTAAGAGCCGTGAGGCAGTTCTTTGCACTTTCACTTACGGAGCCTGCCATGTTTCTTTCTCTTTCACCGTTTCTGTCTCACACAGCACTAACAAATCACCAACTTCTGTTCTCGCTGTCCCGGGCTGTTTTTCGCTTCGGGACTTAAGATAACCTCACTTGATATTGCTTCATCGGAAGGTTTACTGTGCCCATAACCTAATGGACGTAGGTTAAGAAGACGAGACTCTTGGAGTTTGTATAATCAGTACACACAGCAGGACACACGTTTACATTACGAAGGGTAGCGGTGGAGTGGACTCCAGCCAAGCCCGAGAACTACGAGCAGAGATCCACAAGAACCATGAGCTCAGTTCTCAACGCATAGTGCTGTCTAAATACATTCTTACGCAAGAGCACTGTAACATTATCAGTATTATACACATATACATTCAAGGTGCTACATGAAAGGTTTCAACAATTACAAATGGAGGCTGAGCGGTGGGATTTGAGTTTTGCTTTAAATGTAAATGTTACTGTAGAACCTCATGCCGAACTCACACCTCCGAAATAAAAATATATGTGCATTCAAACATTCAAATTTAAAAAATTGATATTTGGCCGACTAAAAATAATTTCTTTATCTGAATCATCTCATCTCTCCCTTCCTAATGAATACTCATTTACAGGATGTCTTCAGAAGCGATCAATTAATGTTGCATCAATGTTTCATATTTCAATGTTGACGATATACTCATAATGTATACGGATGTTCAATGTCATGTATACGGATGTTCAATGTACCCCGTCATCAATTAATTTCGATTACCGTATGTAACATTTTCTGCACTATCCAACGTTAAAACTATGAGGTAGCAACATGCCATGTTGTAGGCGAATGTTAAGACCAAACATTCCTAAGTCATTAGGAGTGGGGGACTGTGGCGCCAGCCACGTCGCAGGCCAATGGAATGCGAATCATAAACAAAGCCCTCATGTCCTCGCCCGAACGACCGCTCCCATGCACTCACTCAACAGCCTTGCGTGTTTCCTAGACTTCAATAGCACGATCGATAAACGTCGTAAACCACGAACTTCTTAATTTAGGCTTTTAATATATTTTATGTTTTCAGATGAAAAATAAATTTGATTACATGGGAGAATATAAAAATTTCAATTATTTCATCATTATCACATGAAACAATTTTTTGTTCTACATTTATCGAGCAAATTACTGCGGACACTACGACTTATATAAAATTGCATATTCAAAATTTCAATAGTAATGATCAAAACCAACTTTTAGATGATTTTGTTTCCATCTCCGCAGAACGCATTCTTTAACGATTTAATTTTGATGTTTAAATACAATAAATTCAATTCTAAATACCAACGGCACTATTTCTACTAATATAGGCGTAATTTAGAGACATTTGTCAGCTTTTAGTGTTAATTCTTAGATAAGATTTTTCAAAATTCAATAATTTAACTTCGTCGAACCACATTCGTATTTTAGCGTAAAATTTTCAACGGATCTACCTTTAATATAGTAGTTAGTTACCTGCGAGACGCATCATATAATGATTCTTATCATCTCTGATATGTATTAATGACATGCAAACAGTTAGACGGATACGACAATCCACGATCCATCGGAATGAGAGAGTGAATTGTCTATTCAGAAATTTTAAGCTTCATTAGGGTTATGATTTATTTCAAACGTATGAATTTTATTTCGACGATCTGCTCTTAACCTGTTCACGCATACGTATCTTGATAATGCTAAACGTAAAAATTTAGACTTCGTTGCGTTGGATACGACTGAATTTAAATTATGTAAATTTATGATTAAATTTGTATGGGGAAAGCTAATCATATTCAATTATTTCATGTCCGTGTATTTTATAGTTTCATAAATGTGTTTGTAACTCGTCAGGCTTTTTTTGTATTTAGCTTAAATATTCGCGATCATTTAATATTTCGAACCTTATGTTCATTCTGTTTTTTGTTAACGAATTACGTAAAATTCAGATGCGTAGGATGTTTAAGTCTTTTGTAAATACTTGGAGATTTTGAAGGAGAGAGCTGGGACTGGGTGGATTTGGTTTGATGCTGGGGAAAATTTTGGCAAGATAAGATCAAGTATTTAATTCGACTGACCTTCCAGGAGTGGTGGACGAGCTCAGTCAGGCGCGACTGAGGGCGCGTGGCAGGCGACTTCACAAGACCAGTCACCATCGGTCAGCTCGGACTCACCATCACGGGTTCAACCAAGTCTACACCATCGACCACACTCACCACCACGGATTTAAACTCGCGCTTCCTCACGCTCTAGACAGGTGCTGCGCCCCTGCTCCCTACTCCACCATCTACCAGACGCTTGAAGCACGGCACGAGACGACAACCACCTGAGCTCGCGCACCGACTCACAGAAAACGACGAGGTGTAGAAAATATCCACGACATGACTCAGACAACTGCCACGAAAAATTTTCTACGAGGGTCCAGCGCCCAGAAAACGACTGCCACGGAAAATTTTCTACGAAGGTCCGGCGCACAGAAAACAACTGCCACGGAAAATTTTCTACGAAGGTCCGGCGCACAGAAAACGACTGCCACGGAAAGTTTTCTACGAGGGTCCCACGCACAGAATACGACCGCCTCGGAAAGTTTTCTACGGGGGATCAGCGCGCAGAAAACGGCGCCCTTTTAAAATTTAAAGGTCATAATTCAACAGGAGGCTTCGGCTACGACTTCGGGATTCTGCAAGTTCAGCTACAACGGAGAACGACGACGACTACGGAGAATATCTACGCGACGAAGGAAATTCTACGAAGGCCCAGACGTAAACAACGTGTATAAATTGCACTTCGGCGATCTCAGCATAAATGGCAGCGTCTTCTATTACACCCTCAAGAAAAGAAGACGAACTCCGTGAGATAGTAGTCCACCTCAGTTGATGACACACGGAATATTTATTCGGAGATCACTTTAAGACTTCTGCAAGTGAAAAGGAACAGCTCAATGCCACCCAGGACGAATGAGCCTGCGGTATTATGGAAGTAGTAATTACACTTCCGAGAGTTTTTACTCTCAGGATTTTCGCGAAAATCCCAACGTCGAAGGAGGGAGTCGACATCATCTATAGGAAACGTTTCTGCCCAAGAAAAACTATTATGATGTCCATGTTTGACGTCCTCGTATCAGCGCTCGCCACATGAGCAAACTTCGATCGTTTGCATGCTGCCTCTTCATGATCCACGCGTTTAACGTGTCGGCTGCACGTGAGGTACACAACTGGGGATAAGCCTTTCGAGCACAAGCGGGAGCTTGTAATTTGTTCGGCCACGGGGGATGTTATGCTTCTCCGCATAACTGTGTAAAGAACATCGCTAAGAATCTGAATGAGCGTTATCTGGCCAATAACGTATTTCTAAATGGTTCTAAAAGACCAAATGATAATAAGTCTGAGTGTCGACGAAGGAGCACTTCAAATCGCCTATATCTTCAAATCGTTTATACCTTCGAGAAGGTTCATCGCTTGGACTTCGGTGGAACGACGACAGCTCACAGAAGATGCCAGGAACTTCATAACTATAACCCTTTGTAATGTTTACTTCGTATGAATAAGATTTTGTGGGGATTATTGGTTATAAATATGTTAACGAGAGTAAGTAACTGCGTATTTAAATTGTTTTAGGTTCTTTTTCCATTCATATATTAACCTGGTTAAATCATATTCACTAGTCGGCATCTAGAGGAACAGCCATAGCTCGGACAAGGCGGTGGTTTGAGATGCGCGAGTCAGTCAAGCTGAGGAGGGCGTTGAAGGCAGAGGTGTAGCAGCTCAAATAACCACTCCCGGCCCAGCTTGGGCTGAGGGTCTATTCCAGTATAGATATCTCGTCAGTATGTCAGCAGTTCTTTCTACTTCAAAATCAAATTAAATTAAACGTACGCGCCCTCACTCCTTTGAAAGTGATCTGATGATTAACATTAGCCAGTCACCAACCACTAACATAACGGTCCCGAAGCTCCATTATGGCGGCTCACCACCAGGAGCCTGGGCTTCTCCACGAAGGTCAACGAACAAGAGCTAAGTGTCAATCCATGCCCACCATGTATTAATGTCCCCTCCTTCAGGTCTTCAAGTATGTAGGATAGGATGCGAGCGATTAGGATGTGTAATTCATAACTTTTGATTACTTTTATTGTCAATAGTGAAATGTTTAGATCTTTCGTGTCCTTGATTTCCCCCCGTAATTAGGAGAAAGAGATGACGATGATAAAGAGGAAATGATTGTTTCACGAAGCCAAGAAATATGGCCATGTACTTATATTAATATGCCTTCCGCTACGTTGCCAAAAACGCTTAACCGTTATCTTAAATTAACATGTCTTATAAATATAAATATTCTTTGCCCAAGTGGCTGGTGGCAGCATTGAAAAGCTATCGTGATTAATAGTGACTAGAAAATAAAAGAATTGTGAAGAATAATGTACTCACGAAACATAAATCACGAAAATATCGGCAGTAATTAAAGACATGGAAAAGACGATAACGAAAAAACCAATAAGACTGCGATCACCACCAAGAAACTATTACAAATGATACTGCATCGGTGGGAGAAAATATAGGAGTCATTACAATGCTTCTTTAAGTACTCTAGGACGTCTCTATAACTGTATAAGAAATAACAGAGAAAAATTCTCAGGTTTCATTGATATAAATCCTACTAAAATCACGGATAAATATCAGTTGCAATTAATAAAGGGTAAGGAGTAATAACCCAATAATAAGAAAAGGAAACACTAAACGTTTTGTTTGCACAGAAAGGAAATGTGCGCCAGATGAAACATGAAGATCAGTGCGGCGAATAACCCGGCGGCTCTACACGTCGGCATTCGCCAAGCCGCCGGCATAATTTGTGCGCACTCGCGAAAGGCAAATGGTAGTGGGTATTTTTGTCACAAGAATGAACAGAATGAAATTAAATTGTTATTGAAATGATTTAAATTGAAATAAGTGCGATTAAACGCAAGGTTCAAGGAGTATGAGCTATAAAAGACGACTCAAAACTTTAGCAAGCATAGACATGAATAACCTTCGTAATTCGTACACATACGAGATTATTAGGAGACGTCTTTAATTATTATTTCGCGTTGAAACATTATTTAAGAGAAACTACTGCAAGTACGCCTTGTAAAAAAAAGAAGATACTATTATAACACATGCTTATAGTGCAGTTATGGTCACGGAGTAGTGACGGAAAACGGCAGTATCTGCTCCGCCCTTGAAAACAACAAAGACACACTATCGACAAAGAACGCCGGCGATTTAGCCGCGTGCGTTCACGAGTCCGTTTATGAGTAATTTTCGATATGATACTGGCAACCACAATATAAGTTTTGCCGTAAGGAAAAAACAATGACGTTAGCTGAACATCTAGTATGAAATTTCAACACATGAATTTGGAAATGACGCGCAATAGTCATTCTATATCACCGAGTTAGCGCTCTAGATAACACATGCTAGTCTAAGAATCTTAACACTATTTGAGAGTTTATGCCTACTTCACGACACTGAGCAGTTCTTTACGTTTAACACAATCACACGAAAAAAAAACATGGCACATATACTTTACCCGGTTTCTTTCTATTTTAAGCCTAAATTTCACTTGCACTTACAAGATGATGTTCGCACGCTAAAGCCACAAGCAAGAGTGAGTCAGTTCAAGTGACGCTCTTCGATGTTGCCGTATCGGGCTGCTTTAAACTCGAAATGTCGATTGATTATTTGATCTCTCATGTATTTACACAAATACTTCAATGATTACGAATTAGAAGTAGAAAGTAATTAATAATAAATTATAGTAAGATTTTTAATGCTAATGATTAATTTTATTTAAGTGCGAATGGGAAAATTCATAATTCTTACGCTTTGTAGCGATATGCTACATTACCCCCCAAGGCGCAGACCGAAAGGTCCACCCGCTGCAATCATTTGTAGCGGGAAGGAGGTCTAACTACGCGACCCTGCCGGGTTCGGCAGGTGGAAAATGTTACTGAGCGGGGAAGTTTCACCAAACGGGTCTGCAAATTTAGATCGGCAAGAGTTCTAGGAACACGAGTTACTGCAGCGGGCTCGTCTGGTCTATCCAGACTTGTCGCTGTTTCAGTAAGAGGGCTAGAATTAGAACCTACGACAGGCTTAGAGGTAGGGTTTGAATGTACAGGCACATAGAAAGGATTACACTCAAGTTGACTAGGCAATAATGCAGCCAACTGAGGAAGCTGAGATGGTAGATATGAACGAGTCTCAGTGGAAGGGGAATTCTGTGGAGAGAATGATGGTTTAGCAGTCACACTATGATCGGAAGTGTACGCGACTTTTAATCGATCAATGCTCACGGGGTCGTGTGAACCCGATCTTTCCAGGACAAAATACTTGGGCGTGCGTTTGATTATTTTGAATGGGCCATCATAGGGGCGCGTGAGTGTAGGTTTGATGGCGTCGTTTCGGACGTACACATGTGTGCAGTCCTGCAAGGCAGGATCCAGTTTGTCCTCAGTCTGAGGCATTCGCGGAGCCACATACTTGATCTGGCGCATGCAATCTTTTAGGCAGGTTACATATGCGGAACGGTCAGCGGATGAAAATTCAGGCAAAGGTTTTGGGTCAACAATGTCGCCGGGGAGACGAAGTGTCTGACCATAGAGCATCTCTGCTGCTGTGCACTGCTGATCTTGTCTGTACAGATTGCGGACGCTCAACAATACAACTGGAAGTCTGTCAGTCCAATCATTGCTGCAGTTTAAGCAACGTAATGCCGACTTTAAATCTCTGTGGACTCTCTCAATAAGTTCGTTTGACTGTGGATGATAAGCAGTAGTGTTTACGTTTCCACACCCTAAGGCAGTGCTAAGCTCACTCCAGAATTTGGAGGTAAATTGTGATCCCCGGTCATGTGTGACGCGTAAGGGAACACCAAATCTGGAGATCCAGTTGGACATGAAAGCGCGCGCTACAGTCTCGGTTTGGGTATCAGGAAGAGGGACAGCCTCAACCCAACGTGTGAACCTATCGATGATGGTCAACAAATAAGAATAACCGCGCGATAAAGGCAAAGGACCCACCAAATCTAGGTGTACATAGTCGAACTTGTGACCTGTGAATGCAACTCTCTGCAGCGCTGCACGATTATGTTTCACCACTTTACTACTCTGACATGCATGGCAATTTTGCACAATTTGCTTGACCTCCTTACGCATCGCTGGCCAGACGTAACGATCAGAAATCAAACGCAATGTACGGTTAATACCAGGGTGTGAGAAGGAATGATAGTGGAGGACAGCTACTCTGCGGAGAGTCGCGGGAAGATACAAACGAGAAAGTCGCTCGGCATCACGGTACACGCCGTCAACCAAGGTTAACTTCAGAGAGGAAGTGTTAGAAGGTTTGAGAAGGTCCTGAAGTTCAGGATCCTCCTTCTGCGCGCTTTCAATGTTGCCGAAAGTGATTTCACCACTGGTTTGGACAGTATTTATGCGCGATAGACAATCAGCGACAGTATTGTCCAACCCTTTTATGAAACGGATGTCAGTGGTAAACTGGCTTATAAACGACAAATGTCGAGCTTCTCTTGGGGAATGTCTTTCAGAGGGCATCTTGATCGCTGAGGTCAGAGGTTTGTGATCTGTGTAGATCACAAACTCCCTCGCCTCTAGAGCATAGCGAAAGTGTCTCACAGACAAGTAGATAGAAAGAAGTTCCCTACCGAACGCGCTATAAGCACGCTCAGTGGGCGACAGCTTTTTGGAAAAGAAAGCAAGAGGAGAGATGTTAGTCCCTACTTGTTGTTGCAAAACAGCACCTACAGCAGTACTGGAAGCGTCCACTACTAGACTAAAATCAGCATTAGCAATAGGGTAGGATAATTCAGTCGCGGAAGCTAACTTGTGCTTGATTTCCCCAAAAGCTTTGCGCGCTTCTTCTGTCCATTTTACCTCAATGGATTTTCCTTTTCGTTTCGGTTCGAGGAGGTCAGACAAGGGCGCTAAAGTTTGGGCACAGTTGCGTATGAAACGATGATAGAAGTTAACAGAACCTAGGAACCTTCTTAGTTCCTTCTGGGTCTGTGGAAGAGGAAAGTTTTTGATCACTTCTACTTTGGAAGGCAAAGGTTTTAGACCTAGGCTAGAGATTTCATGACCTAAGTAAATAAGTGATGGCTTTCCGAGCTCGCATTTTGCAGGATTTACGAGGAGTCCATTGTCGGACAGTCTTTGAAACACGACCCTAAGATGGACTTTGTGCAACTCCGGGGTTGTGGATGCCACTAGGATGTCGTCTAGATACACATAGGCGAAAGTGAGATCAGAGAAAATTTCAGCCATGTGCCTTTGGAACGTCTGAGGAGCGTTCCTCAAGCCGAATGGCATTTTGAGAAACTCAAAGAGACCAAACGGAGTGATTACCGCGGTCTTCTCAATTGCGCTTTCCTCAAGTGGAATTTGATGGAAAGCGTGCTGCAAGTCAATTTTTGAGAAAATTTGTGCTCCCTCTAAATTTGCACTGAAATCATGAAGGTAAGGAATAGGGTAGCGATCAGGTAGAGTAACGGCATTCAACCTGCGGAAATCCCCGCACGGTCTGAATTCACCGTTAGCCTTGGGTACTAGCAAAAGAGGGCTAGCCCAAAGACTTTTGGAACTGCGGATAATGCCATTTTCGAGCATGCGCGCAAATTCTTTCTTGGCTAACGCCAATCGGTCAGGCGGCAATCGCCTTGCACGGGAGTAAACCGGCGGTCCCGTCGTCTCTATGAAGTGCTTTGTGCTGGTCTGCATTTTTGTAGAAACTAAATTAGAATTTGTCAATGCAGGAAAATCTTTTAGTAATTGCTCAAACATGCACTCTTCCTTTAAGGCGATAGAGAAAGAATGCAAGACATTAGCTCTAGTTATGCTACAAGCGGGAATTGAGATCTGTGTCTCCTCGTCCCTAATTCTACGGTTTTTAACATCTACAAGTATGCCAAACTTGGCTAGAAAGTCAGCACCTATTATGGGCTCTTGTACTTCCGCGATCAGGAATGTGAAACGAAAGTTTCGCCTCAATCCCAGACTGCACTCTAATACTCTTTCACCGTAACAAGGAATTGGCGTGCCGTTTGCGGCGCGTAATGTCGCCAACAATGGATTGTTTTTGTCTTTCACCGTGGCTGGGATAATTGACACACTGGAGCCAGTGTCTATTAAAAATCGGTATTTGGTGACGGGATCGTGAATGGTCAAGAGGCGAGTAGTCTGGGAATGAGGCAACGCAGTACTCGCTACTATGCGTTGCTGTTGGCGTTTCCCGAAGTCATTTCGGTATAGCGAGGGCAAAAACGGGAGGCACATTTGCGCGCTTGGTCACCAAATTTCTGGTGATACCAGCATAAATTGCTACCGGCATCACGAGAGCGCGACCGAAAGCGGCGGTCTTGATTTGACCTATCATAGGATCTACCTCTATCAAAGCGTTGAGGAGGAGGAAGAGAATGATAGTTGGAGGGATAGTCATAAGGATAGTCGTAGGCATTTTGGTGGCTTTGGAAACTCCCTGGGCCTTGCTGAATGTGAGCCACACTCTGACCTAATTTGCAATTCTGTAAAGCTTGCTTTATCTCGGCGATGTCTTGCTGCATCTTATCTATTGTGGCTGCGGATTGATTCTGTGTATTTACGGGGCTAAAATTTGCAGCAGCTGCATTCAGGGACGCAACTTGCGGTGCTTGTGACAAATTAATATTTCGCATCACCGTCTCGGTGGACTCCGCCAGTTTTTCTAACGTTTGATCGGGGCCTGCTAGCGATAGAAATGGGCGCACATTATGTGGAAGCTTAGTCATGAAAACTTCCTTCAGAAATCCCTCAGCTACGGCAACACCCGTAGCGAGTTTTCGCAGCTCTTTTACTAGCGAAGTGGGAGAGAAAGAGCTAGAGACAGATGGAATTGCTGAGGCGTCTACCAAACTCCGAAATTTGTCCGCATCGGACATCTGCAACTTCTGCAGAATCTTTCTTTTTAAGGTGCCGTACGGATCAACGGCGGGAGGGCTTTCGAGCAATTGATTTGAATCATTCAACAATTTTGTGGGGGCTGCGGAAACAAGGGCGTAGAATTGATCAGTGTTATTAGTTACTTTATGATACCTAAACATTGCCTCACACTGTTGGAACCAGGTATAAGCGTCCTCCGGAATGAAGGGAGGGAGCCTAATGGGTTTTGTGGGGGCTCGATCTTCATTATCTGAGTCAGGCATGCTAGCAATCTCTTTAGGGATGCGCAATTAAGATATCAGTGCCTATGACTTGGAATTAAGTGGCAAGGGTTTGCGTTAATTCTTTACCTACTCAATCATTCAGATAAAGTTGAAACAGAAGGAAGGAAATATGAAATTGGAAACGAGAAAAAAAATTATGCGGTATGCGGCAATTTGCGTAGGCACAAAAATAAAGCAGGTGAGAAAAATTTATTTTTCTACCTACTCAAACGATCAATAACGTTGAAGAAACGGATGGAAAGAGAGACTGGAAACACGAATTTTTACGGTCGTCAGAATAAACGTAAGCACGGAAATAGGAAAAAAAATATTTTCCCTACCTACTGAGGCACATAAAACAAAAAGGACAGTAAAGCGCTGAAAAAAAATTTTTGTTAGAGCTGCTCAGAGAATCACCATTAACACAATAAATCCAAGAAATTCCCAAAAACTACGACATGGGAAATTTATTACTACTATGTTATGCCAAAATTAACCTCTCTCACAACCTCTCAAACACTTATCGAGTTGAATAGTTTTTAAGTTTTTAAAGAAAGTTTTGGGGTTATTTTTAACTGGGGTCTTCACCAGTGATTTTTATCTTTGGGGTCACCAGTGTTAGGTACTGGCCGAGGGGTATAGCCAGTCCTTACAAGACCTCGACAAGCATCTGGGAACAATTATGAGAGGGATAATCAAGCACTTTGGACTCAGCTTTAGTGTATGGTTTTATTTGAAGGAGCCGGGAAGATCGCCGAGACTTGATCCTGCGGATCGCCGAGACTTGATCCTGCAGATCTTGACTGAAGATACTTCGCAGTCCTGAGGCAGTCGCTCCGGCCGGTGGACGAGGTTTTAAGTGTATTGTTTTCAGAATATTCAATTTACTGAGGGCAATTTTTAAACAAGCACAACAATCGGTGCGTTGCTCTTTATGTGGGCAAAGCCTGCTTAATTTTGGAGCAGGTGAGTTTGATCACAGGGGCCGAGCCTGATGGCGATGATGACTCTTCGTTTGAATAGTAATTAAGAACCAGGCACGCTGAATTCGGCAAATGAGAGGATAATTCAATTGTGCCCGTAATTTTAGGCAGTTGAGAATTAAGGCCCGTAATTAGAGAATATATAAGGCTAAAGGCCCAGAACATAGCCAAATCTAATCCAAGTAGAGAGTCCCAAAAGCGGCCCAGGGAGAATGTTGTAAGTGGTGTGTGTGATGACGTTGAGGTCCTGCAAGGAGTCCAAAAGCTGGATGAACAGTCCAAGGAGACACCAAGGAAACACCACTGACAGTCCACGCATCGTAAAATAATAAAACTCCCACACGGCAGAATTCGAGAATTCCTACAGATTTGACTCTAGTTAATTTCATTTATTCTCTTTCTCGTCAAGCTCAAAAGTAAAGAGATAGGACAGAATCAATTAAGTAACCCTTATACAGCTGCTCCTGCTTTAAATACAAGGCAGAAAATTTAAGAATTTTTTAGTAATACTATTGGTGATTATCTAAGAGCAAAATCGGGGATCAAATCCCTGGAACCATTTAAAAACACATGACTTAACAAGACATGGTTCAAGAAGCAGAAGAAAAGAATTACAGCAATTAAGAATTTCATATAAAGAGAATTAATGCTTCTTTAAGTACTCTAGGACGTCTCTATAACTGTATAAGAAATAACAGAGAAAAATTCTCAGGTTCCATTGATATAAATCCTACTAAAATCACGGATAAATATCAGTTGCAATTAATAAAGGGTAAGGAGTAATAACCCAATAATAAGAAAAGGAAACACTAAACGTTTTGTTTGCACAGAAAGGAAATGTGCGCGAGATGAAACATGAAGATCAGTGCGGCGAATAACCACGCGGCTCTACACGTCGGCATTCGCCAAGCCGCCGGCATAATTTGTGCGCACTCGCGAAAGGCAAATGGTAGTGGGTATTTTTGTCACAAGAATGAACAGAATGAAATTAAATTGTTATTGAAATGATTTAAATTGAAATAAGTGCGATTAAACGCAAGGTTCAAGGAGTATGAGCTATAAAAGACGACTCAAAACTTTAGCAAGCATAGACATGAATAACCTTCGTAATTCGTACACATACGAGATTATTAGGAGACGTCTT
This sequence comes from Morinoia aosen, assembly GCA_030386875.1. NCBI lineage: Eukaryota > Metazoa > Arthropoda > Malacostraca > Amphipoda > Talitridae > Morinoia > Morinoia aosen. The sequence continues at coordinate 86,979,315 of CM059562.1, read as the reverse complement.
TAATTATTATTTCGCGTTGAAACATTATTTAAGAGAAACTACTGCAAGTACGCCTTGTAAAAAAAAGAAGATACTATTATAACACATGCTTATAGTGCAGTTATGGTCACGGAGTAGTGACGGAAAACGGCAGTATCTGCTCCGCCCTTGAAAACAACAAAGACACACTATCGACAAAGAACGCCGGCGATTTAGCCGCGTGCGTTCACGAGTCCGTTTATGAGTAATTTTCGATATGATACTGGCAACCACAATATAAGTTTTGCCGTAAGGAAAAAACAATGACGTTAGCTGAACATCTAGTATGAAATTTCAACACATGAATTTGGAAATGACGCGCAATAGTCATTCTATATCACCGAGTTAGCGCTCTAGATAACACATGCTAGTCTAAGAATCTTAACACTATTTGAGAGTTTATGCCTACTTCACGACACTGAGCAGTTCTTTACGTTTAACACAATCACACGAAAAAAAAACATGGCACATATACTTTACCCGGTTTCTTTCTATTTTAAGCCTAAATTTCACTTGCACTTACAAGATGATGTTCGCACGCTAAAGCCACAAGCAAGAGTGAGTCAGTTCAAGTGACGCTCTTCGATGTTGCCGTATCGGGCTGCTTTAAACTCGAAATGTCGATTGATTATTTGATCTCTCATGTATTTACACAAAAACTTCAATGATTACGAATTAGAAGTAGAAAGTAATTAATAAAAAATTATAGTAAGATTTTTAATGCTAATGATTAATTTTATTTAAGTGCGAATGGGAAAATTCATAATTCTTACGCTTTGTAGCGATATGCTACATATACCCCACGGCCAGATCCAAACATCCTTGGGCCTCTCCTATTTCTAATATTTATCAATGATATCATTAAATCTACATCATTCTTCAAATTCATACTTTTTGCCGATGACAGTACCCTTTCTGCGGTCCTTCCAGACCAAAATCGCGCTAGGATGGCGGAGCGTATAAATAATGAACTTCATAAGGTTTCATTGTGGCTTAAAGCTAATAAAATAAGCCTTAATATCGATAAAACAAAATATATTACATTCTCATACAAGAAAAATATATCTCTCCCACGTATTCAAATTGGCGAAGGTGAAATCGAAGAAACCAACTCAAGTAAATTCCTCGGCATCATAATAGACAAACATCTAACCTTTAAAGAGCACATCGCTCATATTAGTTCTAAATTATCAAAATCTATCGGAATCCTAAATAAAGTTAAGAATTTCCTGCCTGAAACAGCCTTACAAATGCTCTACCGAACGCTCATTTCACCGTACTTGCAATACGGAATAGAAGCATGGCACGGAACTGATAAAAATAAAACCAACAAAATTTTTACCCTGCAAAAAAGAGCCATAAGAGCGATAAAGAATCTAGAATATAATGCTCACACAAATGACTCATTCAAAAATTTACGAATACCTAAGCTCTCGGATCACTACAAAATCTCCATTTGCAATTTCATTTACAAAACATTAACAAATGATGGCGACAATAGCCTAAAACAACTATTAACTACGCAAACTGGTCATCACGACCATTTAACCCGAAATAGAAGTAAATTCATGCTTCCTTATTACTCAAAGGCTCGGTCATAACACAGTATCCTCTTCGTTGGAACTAAAACTTGGAACTCAATACCTGCGGAGATCCGTGAAAGTAATTCTTATAAGGTATTCAAAAAAAGTCTTGAGTCTCACTTCCTATCAGATTACTAGTCGTGTAAGATCACAGAGTCAAACCTTGTCCCCTACATAACTGGTCCTAATAATGTAATTCGCCTTGATTAATTTCGCCGATCTTCAGTCTGTTCTTGAATCGTTTGTCGAATATACTGTTAAATCTAGTCCATATGAACTATATTGTGAAATGAAGTATCTAATTTTGAGTTACTTATCTCATTGATCAGTCTAATGCGTCTCTAGTTTAAGTGAATTAGGTTAAACATTATTGTACTCCTAAGACTAACCTTGATGGTAGGATGCCCTAGAAGTCACTGAACTTATTCGGGCCCACAGGTAGCTATACTCAAATTTGACCATTGTACTAGACTTAAGAAACATTTTATCTCTGTATCTCCTGTGGTAAATAAATTGTTTAAAAATTGTAAATCCCGAATTGAATCACATCGTAAAAGATTGGGTCTCTCTAAAATATTCAAGATTTAACTATTATATGAGAAGTTTTCAGATTGGCTGTTCTGAGTAAAATTCACAGGTTGTGTTTTTACTCTAATAACTAGAAGCGACATCATGAAGTATAATGAGTTACGATAACCGGACCCAAATTAGTATAGATTGTAACTAACCTTTAAAAAAAATATCGTTCATTTAAAAAAGTTGATGCATTAAATGCGACAACCAATTGGGTTTTAAGTAATTATTGACTTCAAGGGCCTAAGCTGATTCGATAAATCAAATGAAGCAGGCAATTGCCAGCAGGGTTTGAAGGTATAATTGATAGGAAAAAATTAAAATCCATTCTGTTGGATATTTTACTCGTGACACAAGATCTGAAAGCTTATGAATTCTATAAATACTAGTGAAGAATGCCTTGGTGGATAGTCTCCTCCTACATTCACACAAGAGTTAAGGCTTCATTCGCAGTCGTTTATATTGTTGCAAGTACAATCGGTGAAAGCAAATGGTTTTGCTGCTAAAACTAATAAATCAACTATGCTTACCTAGTAACCAGCTCCGAGAGATTGCTCTACCTCATAGTAAAATAAAATTGTTTTACAATTGTTCTGTGCTCTTCATGGTAAACTGCTAAAATTCGTGGAAATGTGGACCTTGTACTCAAATCGCTTTTCAAGACGACGTATAGCCTATAATGAACAATTTGCAAAAAGGAATTGATTATGGCATAATACTGATTTTTTTAATCAACGGACACATTTTACGCTTGGTTTACATTTCCATGTACCGAATCCTAGTAATCCTGCTCCAGTCTCTACATGACATAATTGTTTTCTTCAGCAGTGAAGTTGAATCACAATTTCCGCAAACCACTTGAAAAAAACTTTCGACCGAAGGAAAGAAGTTACGGTAACGGTAGCCTAATCCTATGTTTCTCTGTCAACGTAAAGAGTATTTGCCAACTTTACCCAAATAAGTGTAGTAATTAATTTGTGTGAATGAAGAGCGAGATGGTGAGGTAAGCTAATTTGTTTTTAATTTATATGAGTATAAATTTACCTAATTAATATTGTAAATACATACGAATAAGCGCATCTCTTTATTTTCTCAAGAATATCTTAGCAAATCGAAATTTGAATCTTGATCCTTTCTGAAGAAATCTTGGAAATGCAATTTTCGTCTGTTGGCAACACTGATCTGAAGCTTGGTGATGGCGGAGGGAGCCAGTTATTTTACGTTTTTGACTAAAATTGACAAAGTTTTATTCAAATGTGTAATTTTAAAGTTAAAAATTTATCTCCTCGTATATATTTTTTATATTTAATTACGAATAATAATAATTAATATTACATATTCTTGAAAATGTACGTTTTAAGAACTGTCAAGCATTGTTTCCTCTGACACATTGACGGAAATATTTCTTGAAGTTAGACTTGGTCTTGAATTGTTTACTTCTTATGAAAACCAAATTTTAAAAAATGAACAACATTTAGCTTTGAATTAAGTTTTATTTTTATTGTATATTAATTTAACTGTTTCATTTTTACTTTTAGTTTCTCATATCAAATTCTAAAATAGCAAGATGAAATTACATTACTTATTTTTGTTGGTACCTAGTTAGCATTGTCTAAATTTTTAATGGAAAAGCTTTACAGGTTATTTTATAAATTTAAATCAGAGTAAAGATCATGGAAATGGAAACTCCAGAAGCTGAATTCAAAAATGTCAAAATTGATGAACCAACTTCACCTGGCACAAGTAACAAAAAGTCCAGGTACCGCCAGAAATACTCGAGAAATTGGAATAAAGACGACACAATTTCTAAATGGTTGAAGCCAAGCAGTAAAGGAGAAGCATTTGGGTTTTGTGTTGTGTGTAACACTCATTTATCAATAAAAGGTGGAAAAAGTGATTTGTACAAACATGCTGCGGGTAAGAAGCATTTAATAAAATTTCAGTACCTTCATCCAGACCAAGCAAATGTTAATCACACTCCTGCTAAAAGTTCTCGTGCAAATTTGAGGTAAGTAGCTTATTTTCTGTATGTATTAGGCCGTGAGATTTTTTTGTGAAGTAAGAAAGGCCCACTGCTAAAAAAAATGAATTGAGTAAATATTTATTGACAGCATTTAAAATTTCAGAATAAACTGCCATTCTTACTTTCATTTTATCATTTCCTATGAAAAACTTGGGTCAATATTGAATATAATGTTGTCAACGAATTTCATAATTTCGTAGGTATAGATAGGTAATATAGTCGATTTTAAGATGTTTTACATGAATGACAATGTGCCCTGAAATGCTTAGTTTAGGAGATATAGGATAAATAACGCCAGGTAAGGATAGCATTAACGGCAGTTTCGATATGGCTCTTCCGGCGTTTTGCGGACGCGGACCACGCCAAGTTTTTTGGCGGGAGTCATCGGCCTCGGTATGGTTGAGTTAAATTAAGATATTTTAGGCTTACTTAGGTTAGGATACTTAACTAAACTAACTTTACCAAACCTAACCTTACCTATTGTTACGTCAGAACCGGATTTCTGCTTATTTACCTCTCTGTTTGTTCAATTTTATAAACGACGTTCCTATAACTCCAAAGTTAAATATCTCCAAGAATAAGCATTTCCGGGCACATTGTCATTCTTGTAAAACGTCTTTAAATCGACTATATTACCTATCTATACCTACGAAATTATGAAATTCGTTGTCAACGTTATATTCAATATTGACCAAAACTTGTATCCTTGGTTAAATGAACTCTCTTGACTTGATGGATTGGAAGAATGTAAGGTAAATCTGAAGGATATGTCAGTTATCGATTTTCCACTTTATGATGCCTGAACCTAATTAATTGAATCAAAATAAACAACTTTTCTTCTATACACTTTTCTCGTCAAATGAGTATTTAACGAGGTATAGCGGTAGGTTTGGTTTCGTCTTTGATGACGATCGCACTGGAAGCGAGTGCGCATTGCAATGTTGCTGTCCGACGTTCTCCTTGAATTACTTGCCGCTTCAAACACTGGAGTTGCGGCAAGTCATTTACCGCTATAACTAATAAAATACTCATTTGAGACGGAAAGTGCATAGAAGGAAACTTGTTTATTTTGATCTAATTAACTATTTTAAGGCATCGAAATTTGCAGAACCGATAACTGACATATCCTTCAGATTTACCGAATGTGAAACTAGCCTACTAGTCTTTCTGTCTGTCCGAAGCCGGCCCAAAGTGTGTGATAAGCGTATCTGTGATACAAGCTCCAGTCCTCATATTTTGGCCAGCCGTGTTCACTTGGCCTTATCAACTCTCAAGAGATTTAATTTTTTATTTCCACTGCCTTTCTTTCATCTCGTTTTATTTTTATTTCAAATACAGGGGATGGACTAGTAATAAATAAGAACAATTTGATGACCAAATTTTTTTCTTAAGCGGCCCATAGACGATCAATTTTATTGTCAATTTAATTGTCAATATCATTGACTCAATATATTGATGAAATTTTTTTGCCCACTAAGTCAATTAAATGACGGTCGTCAATCAAGCCCACAGACGATCAATTAAATTGTCAATATTCATCATTGTCAATTATATTGACAATAAAATTGATCGTCTATGGGCCGCTCAAAACTTTATTCTGATGGATGGCAATAACCAAATTTTTTCAAAAACTTTACCCTGATAGATGGCTTTCAAGTTTCTTGAGATAAACATAAAATCTGTCAAGTTGCAGGCTATGATTTCTAGACTGGTTAATCAAAATGAATGAAATAATTCTTATAGTTTGATGTTCTTGTAGTGCCACAATACAGTGAAATAGTTCAAGTAAGTTATTTTTTGTTTGATATAGTGCAAGAAAAATAAGTGGACTCATGTATGCAGTTCAAAGCTTTTAATGTGTCTTAAGCATAAAAAAAACATTCTTAATTTTTTCTATTTCTTGAATTTATTACACCTGTGCTTATACTGTTTCTCTTCATCATTGTTTCATAAATTATAAAAATTTCTGATAAGTGTTGCAACTAAATGAAGAGGAACAACATACTTTCTGCAGAGATTTCCATTTACAACATGTTTATATTGCACAACACAACGAATATATCAAGTAAATCAGAATTAAGTACGTCTTGGCACCACCTTTTTTTGCGGGTTAGGGGGAACTGAAATTCTGATCTGTTTTCAAATTCTGTACAAAGAGAGCTGAAACTTGAAATATTTTTTTACTTTCAGAACAAGAAACACAGGAAGGATGGAAGCATCAACAGATCTGGCTGATGATGAAGACCTGGAAACCAACGGTGATGACACTTCACGATCAGATGCTGTTGGCAAGGAAATGGGCCAGCTGCTTCTGCAAGGCTACAAGTTATTGCTCAGTGTGTGCCAGACTTGTGAATGTATTCTCATGGAAGATGATCAAGGCATGGAGTTCTGTGTTGGATGCACTTTAGATCAAGAAAGTAAAAATGCTGGTAAGTCCTTCATTTATGCTCATTGATCTTATTTATTGATATGTTTTTTTTATTTTCTGAAAAGGTAGAAAGTATGAAATATGGTGGGAGTGATAATAATTATTTATCACTATAACATTAGGAAATTGTCATTACTAGAACTGAAAAGTGTGTATTGTTTGTGGCATTGAATTTCCAGCACTTGTTCATTTGGCAACTGTGAATTCAGACTCTTAAGAATATTATTATTCTTGTTAGAGCAAGAAATGTGCATTATAGCTATGCTTGCTACAAGTATTATATGTCTATTTTCAAAATAACTGTTCATTAAATTTTTTCTTTTAGAGATATATTAGGAAAAGGCAGTGCTTCCAAGTGAGTATTCCTGAAAGCCCTTATTTGATTCTTGTTTATCTGAGAGCACTTGTTGATCCAACTTTGTATTCATTTTGTATAGTTGTTTATGTAGTTGGTTAAGTTGCTTGGTTTTCTTTGATTTTAGTTTGGTCAATTGGCTGCATATTAAAAAAGAAGGAAGTCAAATTGCAAAGTATTGACAAATAAATAAAAATAGTACACTTGATTGCTTAACACAATCTTAAAATATATAATTTATCTTTCCTAACCTAGCCAACCGTGTATATCAAAAATTGTCGAGGATGTATTCCTAGGGCAAAACCTCAGGGTAACTCTACATATATAGATAGCCCTTCAGAACATCTACTTCTTGAACACACCATGTTTCTTCAAGTTTTCATGCCATTTCTTCTATGTCTTTTCTACCTTTTTCTTCTTTTGTGAGAGACATCTTGTATGGGAATGCACTTTGTTAATAAATTCTGTTTTGTCTGCAGTATCTTAAGGTATCTTAAGGTTTTGTTTGCAGTACACACTACTTATGAAGGGCCTCTTTTCATCCTGTCACATTTTATTCTGCTGCAGAGTCTCAACTAATAGTAAACTAAATAGGAATACATGATCTTCAATATTTGTAGTACACACTATGAATGGAAATCTATCCTATCACATTTAATGGGGCTAAAGAGTCTTTACTAATAATAGACTAAACCCTATTAAATGATCTTCAATATTTGAACTAGGTAATGAATGCATAATGGAAAATTGAATTTTGCATTCTTTGCTTCCATCAGAAAAGCAAACACAAATTATAATTGATATCTAATTGTAGTTCTCAATTTGTAATCATTCAGAAAATATTCATCATTGTAAGTAAGACCCAAGCACCTACATATTGTTACTACTGAAATATGCGATGTTTGTAATATTTGAAGATTTTTTCTTTCCCCTGGCTTGTCATCCATGCAGCAAAATCACACCCTCAGTTGCAATTAAAAATTCCAAATAGCTTGGGACCACTTTTATTTTCCTGCGGTACCATACTTTTTTTTTGTTCTTTATTTAACATAGCATTGATCTATTTATAATATGTTACCTTTCTTGTCCCCATAGCAAAAGCAGCAAAACCTCCGGCTCCAAGACCTCCCAAAAAAATTAAAGTTCGCAAATCCCCTAAATCTGCGCCTGTTCACCCACCTCAATCCAACGGCAGGTGTGTATTACGATACTCGTGTGTGAATACCAACCAACGATCTTAATGTTGAGGTATTTGAGTGCATTTTTTGTGCTTCTCTTTCAATCGTTTGTTTCGACAATTGACATGGGTATTACAATATCCGTGTGTGAATATCAACTAAGGATTCTTAATATATAGTTATTTAAAAAAATTTTAATACATTTCAGGGATCAACTTTATTGGAAATGAACTGTTTTTCTTTTTTCTTTCTTTCCTTTTTGTTGGTGCATTAACATATAATATATCAGGCTATGAAGATATTGAATTTTAAAAGATTAAATCTGTTCTTTGCATCTCTATGTTCCATGGAGCACATCAGCTGGTTGTGATGATGTTTGTAGGTGTTGAATGTATCATTGCCATGCTAATGTTTCTGTTTCTTATTGTAAAATAAAATATCTGAATATATTGCTCTTTAGATAGTGAATATTTTGTTCACTGAGATATTCAAAGTACTTATAAATCATTTTTTCTTTGCCTTTTCTTTTTCTTCTTATTCTGAACTTGCTGTTTCTATGTGCAAGGTGTTCTGTTTGGAAACATACTTTGTGCATTATTCCCCATTTTCTAAATGCCATATTGAATGATTCATGTTACTCATTCTCCATAAATTTTTTTTTTTACTTAGGAGCCCTGAAACAACTCAAATAATAGTAGTATGTTTCAGCGCATGGTGCGTGTATGACAAAATTTCAAGCTATCAAGTTGCTGAAGGATGTTAAAATCTTTAATTTATTTCTTTGTGTTTGGCTTATTTGAAGTCACTACACAGCGTCTTTGAAATACCCGCCTGCAAATTCCTTGCATTTCCTAGATCATTAAAGCAAAAATTTTATGATATCCAAATAAGTCTTTACAGAAGTTAGTAAAATGAATAGATGTAAGAGGAAACTATGAGCACTATTACATAGTCAATAACGTCTAAGAACATATGACCATTCAAGTTGAGGAGCATCAGCAACTCATCCAAATGGATTTCTCTGTTTTATTAATACTGGGATCTGAAGCCTGTGCTTCTTCCCTCTGAATTCAGAGGCTGTGGAATGCTCTTTGGAAGAGCATTCAAGTAAATGCAAAACATGCTGTATGACACAGGAGAAAATTTTAAGGTCGATTGAAGCTTTTAATTTAAACTCGTGAGGGAGCGGTAGATTACAAATAATTTTTTGAGATAGGTAAAACTTTGACTTAAATGTTGCCGCAGCTATTTTTACTTTAATAAAAGATAAAATGTATTCCTTTTTCTCAGCTGAAAGACTCCTCACTGCACCTTTTACAAAGCAGGCACACCATGGAATATACTACAATATGTACGTCAGAACGTCAATGAACGTAGTAACTCGAGAAACCCTGTGTTTGCATTTTTTCAGTGTACCATGATCTCAAATTAGACTTTTTAACCATTCTATGAAAAAATCACCCAACTATTTTGCGTCATGTTAAGAAATTTCTGACCTGCGTGCAGACTTTGGGTCATTATAAATATTTTCTGTCCTGCGTGCAGAGTGATGGTGCATGGGGTAGACCTGACAGAAGAGCTCCAGCAAGCTGTCGCGGCTCTGAAGAACAAGTTGAGTCTTCTCAGCCAGCGGCTCTATTCCATCGACGACCATGCCGAGTTATCAGAGTGTTTGAAATCCATGTCCTCTATTGGGGTTGTTATTGAGAGGTACAGGCAAATCTGGTAAAGGTGATGTGGCATCTGTGCTATTATTGAGAGCTACGGGCAAATCTGGTAAAGGTGATGTGGCATCTGTGCCATTATTGAGAGGTACAGGCATCTGGTAAAGGTGATGTGGCATCTGTGCCATTATTGAGAGGTACAGGCATCTGGTAAAGGTGATGTGGCATCTGTGCCATTATTGAGATGTACAGGCAAGTCTGGTAAAGGTGATGTGGCATCTGTGCTAATCGAGAGGTACAGGCAAATCTGGTAAAGGTGATGTGGCATCTGTGCTATTATTGAGATGTACAGGCAAGTCTGGTAAAGGTGATGTGGCATCTGTGCTATTATTGAGAGGTACAGGCAAATCTAGTAAAGGTGATGTGTTCAGAGTGGACAGCGATCTGGTAAAGGTGTTGTGTGTTGTGGCATCTTTACTAATGACGGCCGTGATTTTATTCCGACATATTCGTGAATAATATATTGCAAATATTGTAACTTCCCATTGGTGTATTTAGATTTTAATGATAACTGTTGTATGCCATTGGGGTTGTTCTTGAGCAGTACAGGCAAATCTGGTAAAGGGGTTGGGGACAGCAATGTAGCTCTGTGGTAATGGCTCCTGTGATTTTCTGACATTCGTGGAAAAAATATTGAAAATATTGTAGCTTCCCAGTAGTATTTTTTCTTTGTTATAATGAATGTGTTATATGACAACAAAAAATATGCAGTTTCACTAGGTATTAAAGTTACTCTCACGTTCACTGTGAATAATATTGGATTGATTTAGGAAAAGCAGATGCTTTGTTTTATTCCTGGACGTAAAATCAACTACAGTTCTTCTTAAATAATTTAAGTATAGCAAATTCTTAAATGCTTTTTCAATGAATTGTTGACCTATAATTTCCACACCTGTGAACACCACACAGTGACCTGCGTGAGTCAAAATTATTCCATAAATTTTCAACAAATGATTGATGCAAAGATACCTGCAGCTTTTAATGGAGACCTGTCAACTTAGGCTTTTGGTCTCAGTTTCAAGCTGTATTGCATTGAATGTAACCCAACTTCAGTAAAAAGGAACCGACTAATGTAATTGAAAAATTTATGTAGCCTACTTGGATCGCCTCATTGCGACTATAGTGTCCGTATCAGGTTTGCAGATCAGTAATCCAATTGGTGAAAATCTCAATGAGAGCATGAATTACTCAGGAGTACTTGTGTTTACTGTAGAGGTATACATTTTTGGCATCGCGTCGTCAACTTAGTGAAAAGATTCCTGTGTGTTAATTATGTTTGGCTGACTTTTCTCTTTCTGGAAAAATGTTCTCAGCTTGATTTCTGGTCATTAAATCTGTATCTCGTGTGTGGTATAGTCGCGGAGGAAATGAATTTTCCAATAATATGTGTTGCATTGTTGGCACGAAAACGTTTTTGAGATCGTACTCTATTGGTGCCATGTTTCTTGGTAAATATGGCTAAAATGGCTTTATAAATGGCTTTCTTTTATCAATTAATCCGTCTTCACGGTTACATAATTTCACATCACCACCTGTGTCAATGTACCCCCCTCAGGGGGATACAATTATTGTATCTATGGGAACTAGCGCTCCCAGGGGGACAATGTGAGGGCCCGAGCTAAAGGTTAGGTAGGCTTTCTTTTGTTGAAATAGAATAGGTTTTGTTGTGTTACGGACCATCTTTTTTTCGGTTCACTGCTGTCCTGTTTTTCACCGCCTACCACTTTCTTCTTCAACTTTTTCTTGTTTCATGAACTTCTTTCTTAGCTTTCTGTTTCTGTGCCCTTTCTGCATAGATTCCACGTTCCCTTAACTCCATACTAAATGGTGCCTTCTTCCTTCCTCTCTTTACATCTCATTGTTGAGGATAGGGAGGCTTAAACTAACTAATAAACTAATAACTGTGTCAATGTACGAGTTAAGCCACATAGTTGTTTCAATGGCTAAAGCCCCTCAGAGGGATACAACCATTGTATCTATGGGAATCACCGCCCCTAGGGGAAAATGTGAGGGCCTGGCTGAGAGTTAAGTAGGCCTTTTTGTTGAAACTAATTGTTTTTTTTTTGTTATGCCAAGGGCCACTCTTTTTCGGTTCACTGCTGCCCTTTTTTTCAGCCCCAACTACTTTATTTTTCAACTTTTATCTTGTGTTTCGTGAATTCTTGACTGTTTCTATGCCCCTTCTGCGTAGATTCTGCATTCCCATGTCTCCATGCTAAATGGTGCCTTCCTCCTTCCTTTCTTCAATACACTCTTTTTTTTTTGTGGCGGTTAGGCCGTTAGGGAGGCTTAAACTAACATATAATCTATAATCATCAGTGGCTGAAAGGCAATACTCATCCTTCAAATAAGGAATATGAGGTTCTTAGAATAGCACATTACCAAGCGCCGCTTTTTAAACGCGTCGGAAGTGGCATCTAAGTTTGGTGACTTAGAAACCATCGCATTCCTTAAATGGAAACTTATGGAAGTATGGCAACTTATGGAAGTATCCCAATTTGTAGCTACCTTCTTGTACCTTCAACTAATTCTCCAGACAGCGAATGACATTCTTTGGGGATGACAGCGGTATACATAACTCATTTTTGCTAGACGTATTTGGTGCTTGAAACTGTACGATTCTAGGGGCCTCTTATAAGGTCAATGATAACACCAAATTTAAAACTTTTGCAGCGTTTTGGATGTCAAGATAATTGAACTTTGTCACAGGAGGATTAACCTGTGGTTGAAGGTGGCATATGCGTGTGTATCTAGTGTACAAATTTAGTTTTAAGGCAATCTTCAAATTTCTATATAACAAAATCAATTCCCGTTCATTTCCCATCTGCCTTGAAATGGTTTTACATATATTTTTGTGCTGCTGGCAATGAAAGGAGGTTGTATATATTTTAAAAAAATTACGCCCAACGAAATGTTTAGAAACGAAGTTAAAATTACATCTCGGGTTCATTGTCGTGATTTCTACTGGGTAACATAGAAGTGGTGTGGGTATTGTGCTGTTTGGTGGTGTATATACATGGCGAATTCCAGTTGATATTTTTTTAACTTATATCTGTCAAAGGCTGGTAAGGATAAATTTTGCAATACCTCAATTAAATATTTAGTTCAAACAATTTACGTAGTTATTTAAGTATTGCGATGTAAATTACCTACAAAACTACGTAGGTCTAGAGGATCTGCACTGCCACACTAGATCGTCAAAATAGGATGATATTATGCTTCATTTGTAATTAGTTAATTTTTAATTTTGGATCATCTATAATCACGTTATGTTTTGCATGGGAGTGGGCTATTCGTAGCAAATTTTACGGGAAGAGTTGAGCTCAAAGGACTTTAAAGTGCTGCTGTACAGAACTGGTCGTCGCTGCTGCATGAACGCGTTGGCTGCGATAGTAATTAAGTCAAAAATGATAAGCAAACTTATAAATACCAATTATCAACTAGGTCCATTGTAGACTATTAATTTTAAAAAAGTGTTAAAAATTTTCAAACTACCCATTTATGGGTCGTTTTGCAGCAGGAAAAACCTAACCACGACCCACATGTGGGTCGTATCGCAAGCGATGCGTCAAGTTACCCAACCTAATGCTGAGAATCTCTTGTAGTTTTTTGAATGCTTCTGTTCAACCTTTATTCTAGAAGAGATACAATCTTGGTTGTTCGGACCATGTGATAACATTGAAGTGCAAGGCAGGCGAGTTGAACAATTTTTGAAACCATTTATTTACCACAAGCACTACAGCAGTTGACTGTCTCATAAATCTAGTACTATGAACACATTCGAGTACAGCTACTTGTGGGCCCGATCATGTGGAAATAGAGAATGGGTTGAAATTATTGGAAATATCAACCCCTTCGAACACTTTGACTTTTTAGGTTGAATCAAAATATGTGAATTGCTATTGCACTGAGACGTTTACACATCTCGTGTCGTAGTGCCAGTGCTTGTGAAGGAATTGTGGGTACCAAGGGAATTTTGTGTGGTGTGACAAGCAATCTTTTGGTGAACATGTGCAATTTTTCTGGGCTTTCTTTTTGTTGCTGTTCAAATTTTACTCTTTCTCGTTTTCTGCTCGATTCCTAATAAGTTAGTTCTAGTTCTTTCTTTTTCCGAGGACCATTACTTGATGTGCTTTAGATCTTATGTGTTGCAAAAATCATCAATGATGTTTCCTTACTTCGCGTATTGGAAAAATTCGAATTTTGACAGCGAAATTCACAATTAGGAAAAAATACACTTGGTCATTTCAAGTCAACTCCTGGGATGGCAGGTGAGCGTTTGTGTGCAATATTTATTATGGAGTCAAAATTCATTCTGTGATGCGCATCATGATATATTTTACATCATGTTACTCCCCTCTCAGGAGGTTACACCTTATTAGCACTCCCAGGGGTAAGATGTGAGATCCCTTAAACTGAATGTTAGGTAGGCCTTCCTTCTGTTGTAATAGAATAGGTCGTCAGTTTTGTTAAGGACCGTCTTGTTCGGTTCAGTGCTGTCCTGTTTTCAGCCCCTTCTACTTTCTTCTTCAGCTTGCATCTTTCGTAAATTTACTTCATAACTTGTTATGCAAAGAGGGTTACACACTTATCTTATGAGGGTACACTATGCAAAGGGGATCTTATGAGGGTACACTATGCATAGGGGATCTTATGAGGGTTCACACATTTTGCATAGATTTGTCGTTCTCTTCCACTCCATGATACATGGTACCTTCTTCCTTTCTCACTTTGAAACATTTTTGTTGTGGCTAGCATAGCTTAAACTGACTTCTCCAAATCTGCCATCTTGTAAAACGGTTTTAGAAAGCTATCTTAAAAATGGAATCAAATGCATGTGAAACGAGTGAAAGCGTAGGTGAGGTTAACGAGTCTGGGATTTAGCGTGTTTTTTTACTGTATATAAATCAAGTTTAAGGCATATAATGTACAGAATTGTAGCTTGTGAAAATTTTTTGTGTGTTTGGTGAAAGTAAATTATATTAGTTTCTCGAGCTACGTTGCTTCGTAACTGACTTGAGATATTTATAGTTTTATATCAATGCTGTACTTGAATTCTTGAACTTCACGTGGAAGTATTTCCTGCTTGTGGTCTCCAATGAAAATCTTGTACCGATACTCGGTGTTCCCCATTGGGCTCTGACACCTTATGTATGTACCAATGATGGTTTAAAATATTACTCTTCTATTATAACTTCTAATCGCATATTTTTTATTTTGAATATGGTTCAAGGCAAAAAGCACATTTTGTTTTTCTTGGCTCTCTGCACTATGGCACAGTGATCATTTGGTTTTCTTTACTAGAGGTGGCACCAAAAATTTTGAAATCTATGATATATAAATGGCCATAGGCATGCCTGGCTGGCGTATCTAGGTTACGTATAAGCCTTGGACGATAAAGGTTTGTGAGTGAAATACTCAGTGGCTGCTGAAGTAGGTTGAAATATGCTTGTGCATTTGCATCAGGGTAGAGTCATTTCTATGGGCAAAATGCACCTCTTATTCGGCTAGCTAATAGAACGGCTATATTTCAACATATGATAGTCACCATTGCTACATGTCGTTAAACCAGAATTGGGACTAGCAGTGTTGCCAGATGCGATATGAGCGCTGCTATTGGTTCGTTGCCGTTACGTCATCATTGCCACACGGTCGATGAAAACAGACTGGTTTGACCCTACCTTGTTCCTTCAACCGTGGGTTGCATTTCGCAGTTGGGCGCCCTATTTATATTTTCCTGTTCTGTTGGGCTCGACTGTTGTCGTTTCTGCTCCTGTATTCACCAAGTTTTTTGGGGGCATCTTGTGACCTAAGCTCAGTCTTGGCTCACCTTTGAATTGAATAAGCATTGATCTCTCTGAATATTTTATGAGTTAACTTGCAGCGTAAAGTGATAATGAACCTCAGTCACTTAAACTTGAGTACCTGAGTTTTTTGGTGTTGTAAATGAATTGACGTAACAAGTTTGAAGCATTAAATAAAATTCGCCGTACAACACGGTTCATTCCTTTGCCTCCCTTCTTAGGGGCGTGAGATAGGTTTAGGTCAGTTAGATCTGTCTGTCTGTTGCCATTGGGACTGGCCTCCCCAGGGAGGACAGTTAGGTTACCTCAGCTATAAGAATGATCTGCTCTCAGTCGAGGTGATAGTTGTATCGTGAGAGGGGAACGACTTTTGTATCAATGGAAATTAGCACTGGTTGGAGGAGAATATGAGTTCCCGAGCTGAGAGTTAATTGATCCTTCATTTCCTTGAAGTTAAATGTTCTTCGTTTTGTTTAGCACCATCTTTTTTTTTCTTTTCACTGCTGTCTTGTTCTTCAGCAACTATGACTCTTCTTCAACTTTGATCATGTTTCATGAACTTCTTCCTCAACTTACTGTTTCTATGCCCTTCCTGCATAGATTCCGCGTTACCTTAACTCCATACTAAATGGTGCCTTCCTTCTACCTCTCTTTGGATCGCATTTGTTGCGAATAGGGAAGCTTAAACTTACTAATAATCTAATCTGTCAGGCTTTGCAATGGGCCAGTTAAGTCCTCCATTCGTTTCAGGTGCCCTTGAATCGTCTTTGCTCTCTAAAAATTATATTCTTGTTTTGGCGTTTTCCAGATGGTGATAATTTTGTCTGAATTTTAATTGCTATGAGTTTGGTCTTTATTTAGGAGTCGATTGTTGCTAGAGATATTACTATGTGACATACTCGGAAATGTTTCCTGTTTATTTGTAAAATATATTGCTTAAGGATTCAATTTATATTATTTCATACCCTTTGTAAGTTTTGAATATTTCTTCAATGTAAAAATAGCCGTCGTGTAATTATGTTTGTCTTTTAAGCATTTCGGTTATTTTTCGTCAGTATATTGTAATATTAGGACATCGGTAGAAATTGAAGACTTTTATGACAGGTATCAGTTTTGACTGATCAGCGCACTGAAAATGTGTGACCGATCGTCCTTCATTATCGTTATGCTTTTTGTTAAATGGAAGTCAAACCTGTCAACAATATCAAAGTGATTCCCTAACGGAAAAATTTTCAATGCAATAAAAAAGTATATATGATTTGGTTTACACCACGTCTCCCTAGCAAAATAATGAAATTCAAAGTTTATAACATTAGAAACGAGGATTCATTTCTGAACACCACAGCTCTCGGGTGTTAATCGCAAATAAAGAAGCCTCGTAGCAGAGATTGAAGGGAGCAATTATACTCGCCCTCCTTGCTTGTCATTCACCCGCCTCCTATTATTGTATCTAAGAAATTTAGTTCACCCAGGAGGAATATGTGAAATCTTCATCTGATGGCTTGGTAGACCTTTTGTTGAAAGAGAATGGTGTTTTTTTTGGCGGACCGTTTTTTCCCCCACTCGTTTCTTAGCCCCGACTAATTTCTTCATCAGCTCCTAAACCTGTTTATACACCTACTTTCTAACTTATTGTTTCTAAGCGCAAGTGATCTTCTGTAGGAACACACATTGTACGTAAATTCCCAGTTCCCTTAACTCCAAGCTACATGGTGCTTTCCTCTCTCCGGCACACTTTTGCCGAGGTCAAGGAAGCACATTCTAATCAAACACACCCTCCCAACGTCCCCCTACCTTATTGTGGTGGGAGGGTTTGCGTGCTGTGAGGAAGGGCGAGGCTATGCTGTCAGGACTTATGTCCTGGTGGGTTCAACCGTGGCAGACAGGCTCACCTGGAGCAGCCAGACAAAGTGGGGGGGCCATGGGAAGGCCCCCATGTAAATAAAACCGGACCCCGGCAGTTACGGGTGATAAAGCCCCTGTTACCCCGGGCGTACATAGGGGCTGCCACGGGCTGGAGTCGACGGTGGGAGGGATTTTCATTCCTATTGGTCAGTGTGTGCCCGCCTTAGCGGGGACGCGTCAGTAGGCTACTGACCGCCCGGGGGGTTCTCTTCCGGCTTGAGCCGGCCTGGATAGGTGGGGGGGAACCCTCACTGACAAGAGTCTCCTAAACACTTGAGCTTGCTTTTTCTTCTAATACTTTACCTACTTCAACGTTGACGACACGGCCCTCACAAATGGACACACTCACTGGAATTCCCTCTCCTGAACCCGGTAAACGAGTCGTACCGTCATCTCAATTTCCTGTAGGTGGCGAGGGGACAGGCCGGCGTGACGGAAGTGCAGAGTGGACAATGCAGCCATATGAACCACCCAGACCTTCGAGACCTGCCGAGGCCTCATCTGATGGCCGAGTGCCGGGAGCAGGCAGAAGGAAAAACCGTCGTTGGCAACGTCTGCCATCGGCGGTAGAAGATGAATTGCCTGCCGTGGAATACAAAAAGTTCTTTGTAATAAAAGCCAACGATAACTCCCCTATGGCTGAAGTGGACGTCGCGAAAGCCTACAGAGAAATATGTCACCGACTCGGAGGTGAACCCATTAAAATTAATGAAGTCCGTAACGGCAGTTTATTCGTCGAAGTCAAGAATCTTCACCAGAGCCGCTGCATCACCACCATTAAGTCTCTTGCCGGAGTGGAGGTAACAGTATCTCCGAATGAACGCCTTAATCAAACGAAAGGAACAATCTGGTATAAGAAGAGCCCAAGGTACACAGACGCTCGTATCTTCGAGGAGCTGGAGCGATTCGGCGCCAAAGAGTTATATTGCTTCAAAAGGAGAGAGAGAGGTGTGCTAACTCCAGGTCGAGTATACCTCATAACATTTGATCGTTGTAGGCTGCCCGATACTGTGTCAATCGGGTGGACGCGATGCCAGTACGTGCCGAGACCGAGGCGCTGTTTTAAATGCCAGGCCTTCGGACACGGCGCCAAAACCTGCCGCGCCCAGCGAGGCACGTGCGCAAATTGCTCAATGGAGCAACATGAGTCGCCTTGTGTCCGACCTGCGAGATGCGCCAACTGTGAGGGTGCGCATCCAGCCAGCTCCACATCATGTTCCCACTATGAGATTGAAGCAGAAATCCTCGCAACTCAGGTGAGAGAGAGCATTAGCTATGGAGAAGCCAAGAGGACGGTGACATCCAGGTATGTTTCTCCCCACACTTCTTACGCTGACGCCGCCCAATACCGTAGACTGAACTCTCAGCCAATCTTTCGGCAACCTGAGCAACCGCACTTGCGAAGTGTGGCAGCACGGCGAGATGAGCAGGAGCCAGAGCCTTTGAGCCCTGTGGATGCCTCTGCTCTGAGAAGCCAGAGTCTGGCCCAGAGGCCTCCAGTGCGCGTGATCCAACCTTTGGCTCAATCAGGACCCTCTAATAAGGAAATTTCAAAAGATCCAGCTTCCACCACTCACCAGAAAGATTCATCTAACGAACAGTTTCAATCAATCCCCTCAATTATTACCTCCCGCAAAAGAACTAAAAGCGACATATCGCCCCCACAAGATGGAAAACAAACAAAAACTCCGAAAACACTGAGATTTATGGAAGACACCCCAGCAGACAATCAAGGCCAAGCTATCCCGAGTCAAGAGAAGGATCCTGTCAGGGATTCAGTGGCTACAACCGGTGGAAGGGCAGAGCACGAACGCAGTACTGTGAGGGAGTCTCGGTCTGCCGTGCGAGGGCCCAGCCGTGGAGACAAGCAGGAAAGGGGATCCGGGCGTGACTTGTCGCTACCGACCAAAGAAAAGAATAGCTCCCACATTGACAGTGAAAAGCAGCGTAATATTGTTACCCAACGCATTCGTTCTTTAGAGCGGGTTACGACCGTCCCAAAAGAAGTAGCATCACACCTGTTAAAAATCTTCCCACCGGGCCTCCTCCGGCGGTACCTGTCCACCCGTGGATTGACAGACCTCCTGTCTCTACGTCACCCGGACTGACGTGTGCCGCAGGTGAGGGAATTGAAAAGGATCCTACGTATATAACATCTTAAACTGACAAGAAATGAACACCTTCTTACAATGGAATATACGTGGTTACAGACGGAATTACGGAGACTTGAGAGCACTTCTGGAGAGGCACCAGCCCTGTTGTGTTTGTCTGCAGGAAACACTGCTGGGGAACGTTACCCCAAGGCCTCCAAGCAACTACAATATACAGGGTGTTTCAAAAATACACGGCATAATTTCAGGTATGTATTTCCCACATGTAGACAATCAAAATAGTTCATTACAACATATGTCCGGAAATGCTTCATTTCCGAGTTATGGCCTTCACAACATTGAAATTCACCGGAACGTTTTTCTTTCCGCAGGTCGTTGCCGTCAAAGGACACATTAAGAGGGCACTCTGACAGATCATTCCTAGGCGAAGGTTAAATTCAGTGTTGTGTTTGGCGTTCGACTGTGTGTCATGTACACAAATCAGGAGCTGGCAGAGATGCACTTGATCTACGGTAAGGCAGACGGCAATGCTGCGCTGGCTCGTCGTTTGTACCAGGAGAGGTACCCACAGCGACAATGTCCAGATCGGAAGACATTTGTAAGTCTCCATCAGCGTCTGTGCGAGTATGGAAAATTTGACTCTCCTGGATTGGGAAGGGGACGACCAAGATCTACAACTCCAGAAGAACAGGAGGAGATTCTGGAGATTGTGAACAGAACTCCTTCTATCAGCACACGAAGGTTAGCGTTGCAAGTGAATGTTCCCCATACGACTGTCTGGAGACTGCTGAAAGAGTATCAATTGTATCCTTACCATTTGCAACGTGTACAGGCGCTGTCACCAGCAGATTACCCTGCACGAGTTAGGTACTGTCAGTGGTTCTTGCAGCAATGTGCTGCAAATCCGAACTTTCCTGCCTTAGTATTATTTACAGATGAAGCACAGTTCACACGAGATGGCATAACAAATCTCCACAATCAGCATGTATGGGCGTATGAAAACCCAAATGCAACTGTTGCATCTCATCACCAGGTGCGGTTCTCCCTCAACATGTGGGCCGGTATCATTGGTGATCGGTTAGTTGGACCCCATGTACTTGTAAACAGACTTACGGGGCAGGCGTACACAAACTTCCTGGAAAACATCATACCTGATGTTTATGACGACACTCCACTGATCGATCGTCAGCACGCTCACTTCTTGCATGACGGCGCTCCTGCACACTTCAGTCGTACGGCTCGCCGGTACTTGGATCGAAGATTTCCTGATCGATGGATAGGTAGAGGTGGCCCAATTGCTTGGCCTCCACGCTCACCTGATCTGAACCCTCTCGATTTCTACTTGTGGGGCCATTTAAAATCATTGGTTTATTCGTCTCCGGTGCCTGATTTGGAATCCCTTCGGAATCGAATTGTGGCACGCTCTGAGGACATACGCAACATTCCTGGAGTGTGGGATCGTGTTCGCAGGTCAATGAGACATCGATGTGAGGTCTGTATTCAAGCAGGAGGTGGTCATTTTGAACATCTTCTGTAATGGCAACGACCTGCGGAAAGAAAAACGTTCCGGTGAATTTCAATGTTGTGAAGGCCATAACTCGGAAATGAAGCATTTCCGGACATATGTTGTAATGAACTATTTTGATTGTCTACATGTGGGAAATACATACCTGAAATTATGCCGTGTATTTTTGAAACACCCTGTAGAGTTGTTCTCCCCAGTGCCCAACCCGGTACCTGGAACGGGACTGGCGGTGCTTGTGCGGAGAGACGTTGGCTACAGTTGATTTGCGGTAAACACCAGGCTGCAGGCTATCGCTTTCCGTGTCTACATTGGGAAACGTATGATAACAGTATGTAACATCTACATACCACCAGGCGAACCCTTAGCCCTGCAAGATCTCAGCCTCTTGAGCAATCAACTCGCGAGGCCGGCCTTGATCTTGGGAGACGTCAATGCCAAGCACATACTTTGGGGAAACGTCCGGAGCGATCGTCGAGGTGAAATTGTGGAGGACTTCATCGTCGCTTCTGATTTTTGTCTTCTGAACACCGGAGCCCCCACGCATTTTCACGTGCAGACTGGGACTTCCTCCGCCATCGACCTGAGTCTTTGCACTCCCGACATCCTTTCCGAATTCCGGTGGTCCGTGAGTGGCGATGCACATGGTAGTGATCATTACCCCGTCTTAATGCACTCGGTCCAAAACCAGCAGATGCTGATAGAACCAAGGTTTAACTTCAAAAAGGCCAACTGGAGAAACTTTGGAGCGCTGACGACAATGGAGGACCCAAATGAAGCTCATGGCGTAGATGAATTGGTTGACAGCTTTGCGAGTACAATGCACGAAGCCGCCAACAGTGCTATTCCAAAGTCTAAAGGCGGTTGCCCAGTGCACCGCGTCCCGTGGTGGAACAATGACTGCCATGCCGCTAATATCGAGAGGAAACGCGCATTGCGACGATACCAAAGAACAAAAGAACTAGCTGACAAGATCGCATACAATCGGGCTAGAGCGCGAGCTCAGATTATTAAAGACGTCGCCCGTAAGGTATCGTGGCAGAAATACGTCTCCACTCTCAACAGCGATACTCCTATGGCCAAGGTATGGCAGCGAGTAAATAAAATGAGGGGAAAATGCAGTTATAGACAGCCGTGCCTAGAAGTTAATGGTGTTCTCACCTCAGACCCGGAGTGCGTGGCGGAGGCACTGGCCCAAAGCTTTTATAATGTCAGTAGCGGACGACTTTACTCTCCTGCCTTCACAGTGCTGAAACAGCAACAGGAGCAGCAGCAGTTGGATTTCTCAACAAACTCCACCTACTCTTATAATGACCCCCTTACAATGGTTTAATTTTACAACGCCCTGAAGAAATGTAAAAATACCGCTCCCGGACCAGATGGTATCCATTACCGGATGTTGAAGAAAATGCATACTACAGCCATTAAATTCTTGCTATATATTTTCCATAAAATCTGGATCATGCATACATATCCTCAACAATGGCGTACATCATTAATCATGGCTTTTGAAAAACCAAACAAACCTCCATCCAACCCTGACAACTACCGACCCATTGCCCTAACTAGCTGCCTTGGAAAATTGATGGAGAAAACGGTCAATGTGCGACTCATCAGATGGTTAGAGGCGGAGGAGCTACTGAACCCCGTCCAATTTGGCAGTCGGCAGCTTCGAGGGACCACAGACGCTCTGCTCCGCTTACAGAACCACCTGGTAGCCAACCTTGCCGAGCGTCGCCGAACTATGTGTCTTTTCTTCGATATGCATAAAGCCTATGACACCGTGTGGAGATATGGAATACTTAAGACACTACATGAGTATGGACTCCGTGGTAACATGGCCCAGTATATTCGAGAATTTCTTGGTGAAAGAACTTTCCGCGTTAAGGTCGGCGGCACCCTCTCTTCCTCGCAGTTGCAGTGTGAAGGTTTACCGCAGGGCAGTGTTATGAGCTGCACCCTGTTTAGTGTCGCCTTAAATGGTATCACCTCCACCTTGCCTCCCGGAACGGTGGCCTCCTTATATGTGGACGACTTTATGGTATACTCTTCATCAACACATCTTCCGGCTCTGACGCGAAGAATGCAATTAGCCATCAATAACGCTAATAAGTGGGCTCAGGAACATGGCTTCAACTTTTCACCGGAAAAAACCGTTGGACTTTACTTCCAGGGCCGTGGCCGTAGTGATCCCCCACAGCTCACACTGCAGGGAAGACAAGTGAGTTTTCCACACAGCGCCAAGTTTCTGGGGGTGACGCTTGATGACAGGCTCTCTTGGAAGCCCTACCTGGCCACCCTCAAGGCTGACTGCGTCAGAAGGCTGAACTTGCTAAAAAGCCTGGCCGGCCTGACGTGGGGGGCTGACAGGATGACCCTACTGAGACTATATCGTACTCTTATTAGAAGCAAAATAGACTACGGCTGCATTTTGTATCAATATGCTAAGACGACTTCACTTTCGAAGCTGGACCCTGTGCATCATGCTGCTATCAGAATCTGCACTGGCGCGTTTAGGTCGTCCCCTTCCAGCAGCTTGTGTGTGGAGAGCGGTGAACCTCCTTTACGGCACCGCCGTGTGCAGCTGACCCTTCAGTACTTAGCGCGGTTGGAACAAGTCCCCTTGTCTCCTGCATGGACCAGCGTGCATGCGCCACTAGGCCGACATCTGCCTTTCCCTTACTTTCTGCCCTCATCGGAAGATTATTCGGCAGTCGTGGCTGCAATGCAGCTGAGGCCAATGAGAATACAACCAGTGTTCTTGGAAAATTTTCCCACGTGGCGTGTCCCAATCGGGAGTTTTTGTCCGGGATGTCAAATGCCTAAGAAGGATTCTATGCCTACACACATACTAAAGGGGATCTTTTTGGACCATATTGCCGAAAAACATGCCCGTGCGATGAAGTTCTATACCGACGGCTCAAAGGTGGGAGACGCTGTAGGGTGTGCCGCTGTGTCGGGGGAGTTGGTGAGCGCCAAGAGATTGCTCCCAGAGTCGTCCATTTTCACTGCGGAACTTTACGGTGTGCTGGAGGTCCTCCGACTAATTAAACATTGTGTGTATGATACTTTTGCAATTTTTGTGGATTCAAAAAGTGTGGTGGAGGCCACTCGAGAGCATAATAGTACCCATCCGCTCGTTGGTGAAATCGTCATGAACTTAATAAATTTAACACGTGAGCGTAAATCTGTGACGTTGTGCTGGGTGCCCGGCCACGTAGGAGTGTCTGGCAATGAAAGAGCTGACCAGGAGGCTAAACAGGCTGCAGAGGCAAACGAAGAGACTCTAAATCTGATGGTTCCTTTCCGAGATTATTACCCTCGGATCAAAGCGGCAGTGAGAGGACGATGGCAGCAGGAATGGGACAACGCTGCTAACGATGGCAATAAATTAAGGAGCATTAAACCCACTATACGTGAGTGGATATCGTCCAGTTGTCGTGGTCGCCGGTTAGAGGTGATGAACTTGAACTTGAGGGCCGACAGTGTCGGGGCCTTTGTAACGGCCTACAATTCCCTCCACAATTTTCACACAGAGTTCAGCGCCTGGTACCAGACTTGTCTACTAAACTACTCAGGATCTACGATCCTTGTCACAAGCCTCCATTGGAAGGCATCACCGGGACAACCAGTGTGTCAAAACACCATCCCCCGGCACATTGGGTCATTACAGCCCATTCTGCCAGACTGGCTCATTCCAGTCACTGTCTCTTACTCCAGGCACGCACAAGAAACACTTTCATAGCCTCAGTGATACTCGCATTACACTCCTGATCCAATCCAGCAAGACAGCTCATACCGCAATCATCTTCAGCACATCTGGCATTCCATTCATTCTCTCCATACTGCTCAGACACCACATTCATTAAGCTCTCTCTCTCTTGCTCATACTTACTACATTCCAGCACAAAATGCTCAATTGTTTCCTCTACTCCCCCATTACACTGCTGACATAATGTTATTATTCTCATTCCATCTCCATGTACGTCTGTTCACACTCAATGACTTACATCTCACAGCAAACAAGAGTTGACTTCCAAAACTACCATCATAGAACAGCTCAAACTTAGGTGCTTTCTTTTTCATATACCAGTTAAGTGTAGGCTTCCGCATCATGCTAAGCTTCCACTTATTCAATCCATACTCTTTTGTTTGTCTCTCAATCTCTTTCTTCCACCTCTTGCAGTCCCACTCAGGCCCTACACCTCCAACATTTATTAAACTCCAGTCATCCACAGGTCTCCCAATTCTAACATGAATAATCTTTTGCATACTGAGTTTCCTTGCATGCCCCCAACATACTTTCTCCCAATAGCTTACACTCAGATTCCATTCAAAGATTCGCCTTACCCACCTGCTATTCTGCATTCTTTCAATTCTCACCTTATAATTCAGCACAGCTTTCATCATTCTTTCTGAAAATAGGCTCCACCCTAGGTCACCTCTAATGGCTTCTATAGCTGTCCATTTTGGAGCACCCAATGCTACACGTCCTACCTTATTTTGTATCACATCCAGCTTTTCAAGATCACTACCATTCCAAGCAAGAGCACTCATACCATACATGACACTAGGTACAGCAACATACTTCCACATTCCTCTCACACATTCGTACTTGTTTGCTCTGTATCTGGCCACACTACCTAACCGTCCACTCCACTGCATTGCTTTAGCCACTTTCTTACCTTTAGTTCTAGTACATCCATCTTTACTTATCATACAACCTAGATATTTGATGCTTTGTCGCCTCCGTATTGGCCATACGCGGCTAACACACGGCCACCTGATGGAGCGGCTACCACAGCCGCAGTGCGAACGGTGTCGTGTGCCTTTGACTGTAAAGCACTTCCTCGCGGAGTGTCCCCTGAATGCTGTTGCCAGGAATCTGCATTTTCCGCACCTTCGCGGTTGTGCACAGGATGTTTTGACCGGAATACTTGGGGAGGCTGAGCGGTCAACTTATAATGTGACAGCGCTGCAGTCGTTTATTGGAGCGTGTAATCTGTCTTCAAAAATCTAGCCTGAAGATTCTACGCATGGTAATGCAATGTAAACACTGAACCGTAAAATGGCCGGGCGCGCTGCGCAATGCCCCTGGGGGTTTCAGCGCGGGTTAGGCGCCCGGCCATAATTGGGTGGGTAGCTGAGACCCCCATTAGGGGGTTAGGCTGCTGCTCAATGTGCAAACTGTGCATGTACCTTAAGATGATTATATGAACCCTACGCATGAGGAGTATGGGATTGAACTAGCAGCTCTTTTATTACTGCTGCTGCTACTACTACTCCTACTACTGTCACCAATGAAATCAAGTGTTGTTCAGATCACGCTCGTGGCTATCGCGTCTTCGTTTGTTTAATAGTTGCTGTGACTTGCGTTGCGATGTTTGTGGCAGTAAGACCTTGAAATTTGAGATGTGGAGACAACCTGAATTGCGAGACCTTCGGCGCGACATAGTGCAGGCACTGAAGCGCTAGCAAATTGATGTTATTACTACTACTACTACTACTTCTAATCAAACACCCACGCCCGCCTTCTTCCCAGGGTTGCGGAGTCGGAGGAATAAACTTCCGACTCCGACTCCATCATTTCAGAATTTTGCGACTCCGACTCCGACTCCACCTTTCCAAAATTTTCCGACTCCGACTCCGACTCCACCTTTCCAAAATTTTCCGACTCCGACTCCGACTCCACCTCTTCAGAATTTTGCGACTCCGACTCCGACTCCGACTCCCCCTTTTCAGAATTGTGCGACTCCAACTTCGACTCCACCTATTCTCAATTTTGGGACTACAACTCCTATTACTTATTTTCAAGGTAAATATATTTCTAAATGGTTGCAAGTGTTGGAATCAGTATGTGTGTTTTTTGAATTTTTTATTTGCGAATGTCGTTTGAATAAATGATAAGGAATTAAAAATCAAGGTTTATCATTATTTGTATTTATATATAACAGGCACGTACCCTCTGAGTAAGCAAAGGTAGGAAATACCAACCCTGAAACGTATAGATCAGCATCAAAATTATTTTCTACGACAGTATGCACCAAATCCAGCGAAATTATAATAGTTGATCAAACTGCTATGCTCGAAATATCGAGTGTTTTTTTAAAAAAGGGACCTGAAAAAATCCTTTCATTGAATAAAAACTTATCAAAGATTTTTCCGGGTTCCGTATTTAAAGAACACCCTGTATAATACCGAAATGCAGATGCTATTACACCCTTTAAATTTTAAAAATGTAATGCTTACGTGAAACCTGGGGAGTGATCAGACCATAAAAATAAAACATGATATATAGTAAAAAAGTTATAAATAAAAGAGCAAAGAAAGTCGCTTTTAAATTCAACATTCTTATTATTACAGTCTAATACTAAAAGAAGAACGTTTCGACCTGTTAGGTCATTTTCAACTTCTGTCGATAGAAAATCACAAAATCGAATAAAATTTCAAGTACAATTGCAGACAATGAGGAAAAAATAATAAAATAACATCATAATAAAAACAACAAATACAACCTGAACTAGCTGAAGGGGGAATGCAGACTGACTATCATTCAAAACCTGTTTTTCCTTTAAAATATACAAAGATTCTAAGATACGAAGTTTAATAATACCAGGTGTGGAATACTTCTAAGATTCTAAGATACTTCGTATCTTAGAATCTTTGTATATTTTAACGGAAAAACCGGTTTTGAATGATAGTCAGTCTGCATTCCCCCTTCAGCTAGTTTAGGTTGTATTTGTTGTTTTTATTATGATGTTATTTTATTATTTTTTCCTCATTGTCTGCAATTGTACTTGAAATATTATTCGATTTTGTGATTTTCTATCGACAGAAGTTGAAAATGACCTAACAGGTCGAAACGTTCTTCTTTTAGTATTAGACTGTAATAATAAGAATGTTGAATTTAAAAGCGACTTTCTTTGCTCTTTTATTTATAATTAGGATTTGCAAGACGCAAAACATAAATATTTATTCATAGTAAAAAATATATAATCCTGAAAGAACCAAACAATATTCAATGTGTTACATTAGAAATACGCAGAAATTTCCATTATCGAAACATTTTAACTTAACCTAAAGACTACATAGAATGTATATCAAGCAAAGAGATCAATGTGATATACGTCGGTAATACGTATTTCTAAAAAATCAATTTAATTCCCCTTATTAACATTGTAATAGGCTAATTCCATGATCAATAACGATAACGTAACCTGAATAAGGAAAGTTTTTAGGGATCAACACATAGCTTTAGGTCATGGCAAAGACTATTCATTATCATTATATCATAATACAACTTAAATACTAAAATGTTCATTGTTCACAATCACCACATAACTTTAGGTTCCAGTAAAAACTACTCATTTTCATTCAATGCATCATAGCATAACCTAAAGACTAGAAAGGTCTAAATGACATAAGGATTTCAGAACTACGTAATACTGAAGTAAAGAAAGTATTTCATTAAATAACCAAGCTAATTCCTGTTATTGGTAACCTTTGTTACGTAGGAAATAGCACACAACCTGAGATAATACGGAATACAAAACCATATATAGAAAGAAACATTCCGACAAGCTACATTCTAAAAAAAATTCTTATTTTAAATTAGTTCTCAAGAAGAGAATGGCATCAAGCAGGTCTTCTTTGATTCGTCCTCTTAAATCAGATTTAATGATGCGGAGAGCCGAAAACAGGCGTTCAACGCTCACTTGGGTTGGTGGCAAAGCTGTAACAGCATTTGCAGCATCCTGAACAATTTTAGGGTATGATGGTATGGCTTCATTAACCGTTAGTTTTGAAGTCCGGTCGAAACTTTCTACCTTTGTGAGTGCAGCATAAAAATCATGTCTGAATTTCGTTATTTTACTCGGTGCTGTGTCAGGATTTTCTGCTTCGGTCCGTAGCCGTTTTTTTGCATGTTCTTTGCCATCTAAAAACTTCTGATATTCATCTTCGGAAGAATCGGGTGTTGCTGGAGACGAATTTACATTCAGAGCAGAAGAACTAGTTGTGCTCTCCTGTTCTTGACCTGGAGCTTCAATTTCTTTGTCTAATCCTGCCATGCGAAGAGCTACATTGAAAAATGCAGTTTTTGCAATCATTTGTTGAGTTTCACTCAGACTTACCCTGTACATGGGATCTACATAAACTGCTGCCAGTAGGATGTTATTATCAAGAAGAGTGTCTTCTCGTCGCACCATTGAGTCCTTGATTTCTTTTGCCAGAAGTCCTTCAATTTGAGTCAGGCGAAAAATTAACATTTTCCATTCCTTTACGAAAGACCCTGGCGTCATGTTGGAGCACTGTAGTTTCTTTGTCACCATATACGCATGGGATAAGATTTCCTTCAGACTTTCAACTTGTTCCCAGTGGAAATTTGACATAGTCAAATCAGGGTTAGCCATATCTGACAGCACAGATTTTAATTCAAGGATACGTTCTACCATTAAATAAGTGCTTCCCCATCGCGTTGCCTGATCAATAATTGCACCTTTTTTTGCTCTTCTTTTCAGAATAGCGTCAATCTTTGGATTTCGGGCCCGAGTTGCGATGATCCTTACCATGCCAACTAATTTTGATACGTGCCTTCCCTTTAGTCCATCACAAATAGCTAACTGAAGAGTATGAACTGCACAGCGCATGTGATGTATTTTTGCATCAATTACAATTGAGTCCAGTGATGAATAGAATTCGCTAGAACAATCAGGGTTCTCTTGAGATTCTTCTGATTCAGAGTCGTTCTCGCAAATTGTTGTCACTCTACTGAAATCATCATCACTGTCACCCTCTTCTTGCTCACCATCATCTTGATTCAATTTGTCCACGGTTTTTATCATGTTGCTCGCATTGTCTGTCACTATTGCCAGAATTTGTTCTTTGCGCAAGCTATATTTATCCATAACATCACACACAATTTTTTTAATAGAATCACTCGAATGCTCTGCTTCTGTATCTTTTACAGCTAATGTGCGGATAGCAACCTCATTATTATCATTCAAAAATTGAACGTTAATTGCGAAGTAATTCGTCCTCATGCGTGTGCATGCATCCATCTTCAAAAAAATGAATTTATTCTCTATTTGATTCTTCAGCAGTTGCTTTTGGTGACTTGCTTCTTTAATTATGAGCGACCGTATGTTATCCCTATCTAAGGAGACTCCCAGCTTGTTTGCAAGTTCACCATTAAGTTTTCGAAAGGCAGGCAGTGAAAAAAATCTAAGAGGAATAGAATCCTTTACAACCATTTCAATAATGGCGGAGATGAATGTCTCTTGCGTCATTGTTAGAGTAATCTTTTTGGTGGTTAAAAATGGAGTAATGTCCGTTTGCTTTTCTTGCTGTGACGTTGATGCTCTAACGCTTCCGGCTGCTTCTTCATCTTTCTTATGAACCTCTTCAAAAATATCGCGATGCTTTCTATTCAGATGCCTCTTCAAATTAGATGCTCTTGAGGGCGAATGAGATTTTCCACCAGTAAAATTTCTAATTTTTTCACCACACTCTTCTGTAGCACCTTTACCTTTACATTTGCAGACAAAGCTTTTTCTATCGTCACTGAGCGTGAAATAATTAAATACTGATGATTTCAATTTATGCGCCATAACTGGGATTGTATCATGAAAATAAATAAGCGCCAAATTCCATGAAGATAATCAGATATCTGTGAAACATGAATGATATGAAGGAAATAATCATTAGTTGAATACAAAACAGAACGTAGCATTTAATTAATTATCAAATAATATAATAGTAAGAAGGTCTATCGCACTTCTTTTTTTTTTGGCGAGGGGGGGGGGGGGGGGGGGGGGGGGGTTAAAATGGTGTTACACGTCTCTCGAGTTTAAATTATTAAAGTTATTATTTCCATCACACTGAAATTTTTTTGGGAAACTCCAAACATTGGTAGTAAAAATTTAGTGAAAATTTGTGATATTTAAAAATTGTTCTGTTTTTCATTATTTTCTACGTTTCACTATTTGTAATGAACCAACGTAAATGTGCGACCCCAAAAAAACATTGAATTCTCTGATTGTTTACCTTATATCATATTTAAATCACCCTGTATATATAATATATATATATATACATTTTTTGAATAAGTGCTAGACTAGAATGTCGTACTATAAATTCATGTTTGAATCAACTGTTTTGTAAAATAGACTGTTTAAACGACCGGCTAGCCAATTTTGGGCACCTAACCGGAAACCTTCGACGGAACATCAGAATTACCCGGACAAAAGGGTAATTTTTATCGCCTATAAGACGTACGAACTTGAAATTAGCACCAATTTGGTGCTCGGAACGAGTACAAAATTTTCATGTACCTTAAAAATTTCTTACGCCCCCGTGGGGGCAGGGAGCAAGTTTTTCGTGGCCCCTCCATTCGGCCAATTTTCTCGATGAACCTCATTTTGTACCAACACCAAGTTGTAATCTATTGCATCCACAAACTTCAAATTAGTTTCAATTTAAACATAGAACCAATCTCCACGAGAGCATGTATAATAAAACTCTTGTATGCTTCCTGGGGGGCAGGGAGCGAGGCTCCCGTCCGCGCAGGCGAATGCCACGGACATCGCAGAATTATGGAGCGCTGTCTCTGAGTGCAGGAAAACCAATCGCGTCCAGCGGGTCATTTTGTAACAACTTCGAGCAAACCAGCGAACGAAAAAACGGATTAATTAATTGGTATAACGACGGGCTATAAGTTAAATTCTAATCATTCTTCACTTCAGTGACTGAATGAACCAAAAATAGACGGTATCAATATTATCGGTAAAAATGGAGACAAGTGAATTTATTCAAGAATTAGCAACTAACGTTAACGATTGGTTAAAACCAGAACAAAATATTTACCGAGTATAGATTTATGAGGCTTAAAATTTTATATACAAAGTTTTGAATAGTTTTATTAGGTTTCCTCAAAGCGTTACTGCAGAAATAGAAAGTTAGAGTCATCTGTCAAGTTTTTAGTTGGAATAGACCCCTCCCAGAGAGGGGAGCGGTCTCTCCCACCTCTCTCAGGGAGGAAGGAAATCTGTGAGTGCTTTAGAAGGCTACAAATAAATGTTAGCTTCAATTTGAAACTAAATTCATTTTTTTAGATGCAATAAGTGAGAAGTTAGATTAGTTAAGAAGTTAGAATCGGCAGAAAATAGGGTCTACATAGAAAATCACCCGGCCATTAAGGGGGTAGGAGAACCTCGCTCCCTGCCCCCCCCCCCAAAAAAAAAAATGCGAACGAGAGTTTTATCATACATGCTCCCGTAAAGATTGATTCGATTTTTAAATTGATACTTATTTGAAGTTTGGGATGCAGTAGTTTAGAAATTAGTGTTGACACAAACTGAGTTCATCGAGAAAATCGGCCGAGAATTGAGGGGCCAAGGGAACCTCGCTCCCTGCCCCCACGGGGGCGTAAGAAATTTTGAATATACAGGAGATGTTGTACTCGTCATGACCATATATTTACTACTAATTTCAAGTTTACACGTCTTATGGTTTAGAAATTACCTTATTTGTCCGTGTAATTCAGAGGTTCTTTCGAAAGTTCCCAGGTAGTTGCTCATAAATGACTAGCCGGTGTTCAACCGGCTTATTTTAAATTTTACATAACAATATATGGAACTATAGATAAAATTTATATTTATGATCAATGTTAATCGCAAAATATGCTTTTAGGGAATCTATGACTGAATCATAATAGGGAATCACTGGTATTGACTTGAGTATAGACACATTTCATAAACTATGAAACAAGAGCACATGGAGCAGAACCACAAATCGCTGGTGATATCCGGCAACT
The DNA here is from genome assembly GCA_030386875.1 of Morinoia aosen. Taxonomy (NCBI): domain Eukaryota; kingdom Metazoa; phylum Arthropoda; class Malacostraca; order Amphipoda; family Talitridae; genus Morinoia; species Morinoia aosen. The sequence goes on along the minus strand of CM059562.1, from coordinate 86,946,276 downwards.
GACCTCGCGCTGCATAGATGACCGCAAAGAAACTGAACGTGCTTCATCGAAGATCGAACGCGTTCAGTTTTCGTTTGAATAGTCGACAACAAAATCAGATTATTTCGTGTTGAAAGTGTTTTTAAGTAATCATTATAGTAAATGAACCAGTAATAGATGTTAATCTTAAATTTAGCTGGAAAATACTTGCATGTATTGAACACTTGCCAAATTCATAGCCGATATCTTGGGCGTCATTTTTTACTGAAAATATCTAACGCTTCGGAAGTATAACCAGATCAGCTTTGATCAAGCTATGAAATACAAAATTTGGAGTTTTCCATGGCACTGTTCACAGCAGCAGTCATGATCTTACCTAGTTATGTCACTTCAAAGTTCAAACACCCATTTATTTACTTTCTGAATGATCATTGAGTCACGTAAGCCACTTCATGACAACGATTAGACAGAAAGTGAAAATGTTACGTTTGAAAGATTATTCTTATTTCTTTATGGATTAATCTTAACCTCGACGTATATTTTTATGGTCATTAATTTAGACACAATAAGCTAAAACGGAGATGACTAACTTATAAGCCATATATCACCCAACGGCACGTCCACTGAAATTAGTTACTTATATTTGGCAGCTTATTTGTGCTGTGGTTGTGTATACCAAACTGTAATCTGTAGAGGAGCCGAGTTGCCACTCAGTATGCCAGTGCAATGTAGTCAGAGATGGGCATAAATAATTTACTTGCAAATATATTTAAATACTAAATACTTGCCAAAAAAGTATTTCAATACTAAATACTTGCCAAAAAGTATTTAAATACTAGATACTTGTCAAAAAGGATTTAAATACTAAATACTTGCCGAAAAGATTTAAATACTAAATACTTGCCAAAAACGTATTTAAATACTTAATACTAAAAATATAATGAAAAAGTATTGAAATACTAAATACATTTTGAAAAAGTACTGAAATTCCATATTCTAAATATTCGGAAAAGTATTTAACTTCATTTCAAATGCTTTCTACACACATCAAAAAATAAATTATTTTAGCTTATATAAAGAGTGCCTGAAAGAAAACAAATTTACAAATAAAATGTAATTCTGATGTAACGAATGCATTAACAAAAAATAAACATGCTTAAAGATTAAATGCTTAGATTAACTATCGTTCGGAAAGAATCATTGATATACTTAGTCATCTGGCAACGCACCAACCTTACTAAAGTTGTTGCATGATCTCTCGATTAGCCTTCGAGAGAACAAGTTTTTCAAACGTTTGGTCCGACAGTCTCGACCGTTTGGGGACAGAGTTATCCCTCCGAAGGAAAACAGGCGTTCAACTGGGGCTGAAGATGGCTGACTCACGAGCACATGTGAGATGTGGCCACGCTTTCGATCAAACGACGTTGCAATCCGATTTCCTTGGATTGAGGTTAAAAAATTGGTTGTTTTTCTGATCACAAGTAATAGCAGGCTACGAATAGGGCTAGATTTTCTCTTTCGGACTAAAAAAGGCGCTGGGGCTAATTCGTTATTTTTGCTGCCTAAAAAAGTTATAAAAATCTTGAATTTAGCCCGTTTCGGGCCAAATTAAACCAGAGCTTCAGGTTTAGGCAAAGACTAGTCATCATCAATGTATCATAACCTAAAGACTACAAATATTTATGATCACAACATAACTTTAGGTTTCTATAAAGTCATCATTATCAATACATAATAGCAAAACCAAAAGAAAGACTAGAAAAGACCGTTATAAGGAACCACTGATATAGATTCTTGACACACATTAAGAGCGTGCAGACTGCAGAGTTACCACTCTTTATGAGTACAATGCTGTTCTGCAAGTAAGTTGCAAATCATTTACTAGTTTCTACTTCCTGTATATTAACTGAGGAGGAAATGAACGAAACAGAAATAAACAGAATGAATTTGCGATGCTCTCAATTATTAATTCCTGCTTTTTAACTGCACAATATGCATTATTGCTAAGATACGAAAATTATGTTTCGTACTCGTCGGTATCTCATATATATGTGTGTATGTGTGTGTGCGAACCCACAATGACTAGATATCAATGACAGTATTTGGTAATAGGTTCAAAAACAAACAAAATAATCAGCAAAAATATTACATTTTTTCCAGCTTATCAATAAAGTATTTTAACTCTGTTTTGTTTACTTCTGGTTTTGAGCAATCATAATAACTTTTAGCAAAAATTAGAATCAAAGGCACCAAAAAATAGCGACTCCAACCTCGACTCCACCACAACCGAATGAACGACTCCGACTCCGACTCCGACTCCACCACATTCTGAAAAGCGACTCCGACTCCGACTCCGACTCCACCATATTCGGAAAAGCGACTCCGACTCCGACTCCGACTCCACCACATTCAGAAAAGCGACTCCGACTCCGACTCCGACTCCACCCTAAAACATGCGACTCCGGCGACTCCGACTCCGACTCCGCAACCCTGCTTCTTCCTAAGTTAAGTTGAAAACTACGCTGTATTTGTATTATGATCAATAAAGATGTTTATCTACTGTGTGAAGCTAAATGTTTCATGCAACGCTAACTGAGGGAAATATTACTTTAGGATGACTTATATTCCATTTAGAGACTTGCATCTAAGGCACGAGAACGCGTCGTGAAAAACTGTTTGAATGTAGGCTATGTACTGGTTGCTATATTTTAATGAAGCTCCAACTATATTCACGACTAAAATACATAATTTATTTTTCAACTTAACTGTTATTTTTAATAACAGTTACGAAATTGAACAACAACGAAACAAACCTTATGCATAGAAAAAGGATGACCTGTTCTGCATTCATTAGCCTGTGTAATAAATATTATCATACGAGTCTCATACTCTAATCGAGTCTCATACTTATTTACTAAATGCTTAAAGTATACTACGAACTAGCAGTAATTGTATCTGATCGTTATATTATAGAAGTTTTGTCTCTCATAATACCGGCAGGCCGCAGCGGAGACATTTCAAGAAACACTTTGCGAGAAGTACAGGAATTTCTTGAGAATTTCTTGAGTCCACCTCGCGCGACTTTAGACTTAAGTTTTCCACTTGTAACTTTTGAAAGAATGCACCAATTGCCTTCAAACTACTCTCAAACAAAAGAGAAAAACATTTTCTATCTTCTTAGTATAAACAAAACCCTATCGGTTGTCAAAAAGTTATGAAAATTTCTCGATAAACATTGCCCACTCGCGCACAGCCAAAACACTTCAGTTTTCCAATCGTAACTTTTGAAAGAATGCTCAAATTGCCTTCAAACTACTCTCAAACAAAAGAAAAAAACATTTTCTATCTTCTTAGTATAAACAAAACCCTATCGGTTGTCAAAAAGTTATGAAAATTTCTCGATAAACATTGCCCACTCGCGCAGAGCCAAAACACTTCCGTTTTCCAATCGTAACTTTTGAAAGAATGCACCAATTGCCTTCAAACTACTCTCAAACAAAAGAGAAAAACATTTTCTATCTTCTTAGTATAAACAAAACCCTATCGGTTGTCAAAAAGTTATAAAAATTCATCGATAAACATTGCCCACTCGCGCGCAGTCAAAACACTTAAGTTTTCCAATCGTAACTTTTGAAAGAATGCACCAATTGCCTTCAAATTACTCTCAAACAAAAGAGAAAAACATTTTCTATCTTCTTAGCATAAACAAAAACCCTATCGGTTGTCAAAAAGTTATAAAAATTTATCGATAAACATTGCCCACTCGCGCGCAGTCAAAACACTTACGTGAGTTTTCCAATCCATTTTGACCATTTCCCCCGTGTCTCTGCTGCAGTGAATATGTAACTGCTGTGCAATATTAGCCAGTCTGCTGGTATTCGATATTTTATGGGAATTACTCATATCTAGTCGTTTTACAATGTATTTCTTGTGTTTTTACTGGGTCTGCTTGTGCTTGAGCAGTTGATGGACATTTCTATCGATGTGACTATAAATATATCATCTATTTGCTTTTTTCAGCCTGAAGATAATAGTTTCATCAAAATGTTGAATTTTGTAGCATGACAGAGGTACAGAATTTTAACGATGGACATAGTGCAGGAAAAAATTGTGAGAGGTTTCCTTTGTATATGAACACGTGAAGAAATTTAAATATTTCGTAGAGTTGAGAAGTTGGAAAAGAGGATGAGAAAGAAAAAATATTGACCAGATGGTCGCCAAATATTTGGGATAATCTTTTTTCTTTCCATTTACTGCGCTAATTTCGCTCGGAAATAATTGGCCGAAAAACATTTCTTCACCACTTTTATTTAGACAGGTGATAATTGATTAGAAGAACTCACCTTTGCGCACTTCCCCGTAGATACTGCGACGTTTTCTTCGTGAAAATTTTCATTCAAACGAACGCCTCCGGTAGGAGGTCGTTTGCTTGTGACGCCTTTCAACTGTTGAACGTAAAAGAAAAAACGAACATAGGTGAGTATAAGACCACCTAATTATCGCATCTTGAGATTACTATATGTGTAAAAACTTACGTTGAATTTGCAATAGTCATTAGCTTTTCTTCAGTCTTATGTATTTCGATATTAGATTATCCTATTCCAAAACGCTTTTCCCAATAGACAATATTATCGTTAAAATTTTGCGCTTAGAGCGTTCATTTTTCATTATAATTAATCTTTCTATCTATACTATAATAAAAGCCGCGTCCGTCCGTCGGTCGGTCTGTCCGAAGCCAGCCTGCAGTGTGTGATGAGCGTATCTGTGATACAGGCTCCAGCGCCATACATTTTGACGGGCCGTGTTCACGCGGCCTCATTAACTCTCGAGAGATTGTATTTATTAATTTCTTACGGCCTTTTTCTCATTTCGCCCTTTTTTTAATTTCATATAAAGGGGTTGGATAAGTAAAAATAAAACTTAAACCGTCCCTTTGCTACCTCGAAAATAGCAGTCGAGCTCAGTATAATCGTATGAAAATACCCGAAGAAAAAGTAAGTAAAACGGAAATAAGTCTAAGAAAAACGGAAAAATGTACTAGCTTTTTGTTTTCTACGGAAATTTGAAGGGAAATCAAGTTACAGTCTAGGAACAACAACAAAAACCATCTCAGGCTTCACAGGCTTTCGGTATTCTTTTCAACATTATGCGTACATGGGTACAAGTGACAAATTGAAGATACTGTGATATCACATATGAGTAGCAAATATGCACAAAATTTTTGCACTTAGGAGTAAAGGGAACAGTAGCCTAGTATGCTAATTTTATTTACTGAAATTTAGAGTTATTTCTGATTGTAAGTACAGAGCAAACATTGCGCAGAGAAAGAAAGATAAAAAAACGCACATTTCCCCCATACGAGGAATACAGGAGTGTAACCAAACGAGGCGTACAAAGGCCCTGTCAGGGGTTAATTATGTCAATAAGAGGCACTAAAGAAATATATTATCTGGGATATTTCATGCTTGGTAAGATGATTTAAAACTCATAAAAACTACAAGAAAAAGAATGCCTCGGAAGTCCTCCACTATAAGTGAACAAAATGAAAGAAGAAAAGACACGAATACGCTCTATCCGAACTCGACTGAAACACCGTCTTAAATTATTTCTAAGTAGTGAGAGAACGTTTTCCATAGATAATTTTTAAGAAATATAGCACAACACTCGCATCTAGGAACATATAGACTAATATACACACAAAAATGCATTTCAAAACTTTTTCATGTACGGATGGCACATATAAATACAGAGAATAGGAAATAAAAGTGATGATAAAAACGAATTTCGTCCTGCTACGTAGAGCTGACGGCTGTGTTGTACTACAATCCTGTTGTACTACAATTTGACTCAGATGAACTCTTTGAGCCAGTACTATTAGCGTAAATAATAAATAGCATACAAATTTTTTGTTTTGTTATAATGTATTACATTCTTTCCGAGCTCACCACTTAGTATACTAGATGATGCGTCTGTGTGAAAAATTATCCCAAATCCCGACTGTCGACCTCATAGTTCTAGACGCAAAATGAATCAAATCTGCTCATTTTACCCCTAACATCAATCCCTCACTCTCGTATCATTATTTCCTATGTTCTTATGCTCATATTTCAATTCTAGTACGCACTAACGAGAGGGTTTTTTCAGCAATGCGTCACATGAATTATGTTTTCTTAGAAGCTTGTTTTAAATGCATTACCAAAATCCGACGACCGCAACAAAGAGAAACGCTTTTTTTCGTGCTTTTCTCCGAATCATGTTTCGACAATTATTATGGGTATTACGATAACCATGTATGAATAGCAATTGAGGATCTCAAGGTAAAGATATTTGAATGCGTTTTTCGCTTTTATTTCAATACACGTGCGCACTAACGAGAATGTTTTCAACTAAGCGTTACGAGGGTTATGTTTTCTAAGTTACTTTTATTTAAATGCACTCTTGAAAGCAGATTAAGCAACGAAAGGAACTCTTTTTGTTGTGGTTTTCTGTTAATTTAAGACGGTGTTGCAGTCGAGTTCGGATAGAGCGTATTCGTGTCTTTTCTTCTTTCATTTTGTTCACTTATAGTGGAGGACTTCCGAGGCATTCTTTTTTTTATGAGTTTTAAATCATCTTACCAAGCATGAAATATCCTAGATAAAATAGTTGTCTTTGGTGCCTCTTATTGACATAATTAACCCCTGACAGGGCCTTTGTACGCCTCGTTTGGTTACACTCCTGTATTCCTCGTATGGGGGAAATGTGCGTTTTTTTATCTTTCTTTCTCTGCGCAATGTTAGCTCTGAACTTACAATCAGAAATAACTCTAAATTTCAGTAAATAAAATTAGCATACTAGGCTACTGTTCCCTTTACTCCTAAGTGCAAAAATTTTGTGCATATTTGCTACTCATATGTGATATCACAGTATCTTCAATTTGTCACTTGTACCCATGTACGCATAATGTTGAAAAGAATACCGAAAGCCTGTGAAGCCTGAGATGGTTTTTGTTGTTGTTCCTAGACTGTAACTTGATTTCCCTTCAAATTTCCGTAGAAAACAAAAAGCTAGTACATTTTTCCGTTTTTCTTAGACTTATTTCCGTTTTACTTACTTTTTCTTCGGGTATTTTCATACGATTATACTGAGCTCGACTGCTATTTTCGAGGTAGCAAAGGGACGGTTTAAGTTTTATTTTTACTTATCCAACCCCTTTATATGAAATTAAAAAAAGGGCGAAATGAGAAAAAGGCCGTAAGAAATTAATAAATACAATCTCTCGAGAGTTAATGAGGCCGCGTGAACACGGCCCGTCAAAATGTATGGCGCTGGAGCCTGTATCACAGATACGCTCATCACACACTGCAGGCTGGCTTCGGACAGACCGACCGACGGACGGACGCGGCTTTTATTATAGTATAGATAGAAAGATTAATTATAATGAAAAATGAACGCTCTAAGCGCAAAATTTTAACGATAATATTGTCTATTGGGAAAAGCGTTTTGGAATAGGATAATCTAATATCGAAATACATAAGACTGAAGAAAAGCTAATGACTATTGCAAATTCAACGTAAGTTTTTACACATATAGTAATCTCAAGATGCGATAATTAGGTGGTCTTATACTCACCTATGTTCGTTTTTTCTTTTACGTTCAACAGTTGAAAGGCGTCACAAGCAAACGACCTCCTACCGGAGGCGTTCGTTTGAATGAAAATTTTCACGAAGAAAACGTCGCAGTATCTACGGGGAAGTGCGCAAAGGTGAGTTCTTCTAATCAATTATCACCTGTCTAAATAAAAGTGGTGAAGAAATGTTTTTCGGCCAATTATTTCCGAGCGAAATTAGCGCAGTAAATGGAAAGAAAAAAGATTATCCCAAATATTTGGCGACCATCTGGTCAATATTTTTTCTTTCTCATCCTCTTTTCCAACTTCTCAACTCTACGAAATATTTAAATTTCTTCACGTGTTCATATACAAAGGAAACCTCTCACAATTTTTTCCTGCACTATGTCCATCGTTAAAATTCTGTACCTCTGTCATGCTACAAAATTCAACATTTTGATGAAACTATTATCTTCAGGCTGAAAAAAGCAAATAGATGATATATTTATAGTCACATCGATAGAAATGTCCATCAACTGCTCAAGCACAAGCAGACCCAGTAAAAACACAAGAAATACATTGTAAAACGACTAGATATGAGTAATTCCCATAAAATATCGAATACCAGCAGACTGGCTAATATTGCACAGCAGTTACATATTCACTGCAGCAGAGACACGGGGGAAATGGTCAAAATGGATTGGAAAACTCACGTAAGTGTTTTGACTGCGCGCGAGTGGGCAATGTTTATCGATAAATTTTTATAACTTTTTGACAACCGATAGGGTTTTGTTTATGCTAAGAAGATAGAAAATGTTTTTCTCTTTTGTTTGAGAGTAATTTGAAGGCAATTGGTGCATTCTTTCAAAAGTTACGATTGGAAAACTTAAGTGTTTTGACTGCGCGCGAGTGGGCAATGTTTATCGATGAATTTTTATAACTTTTTGACAACCGATAGGGTTTTGTTTATACTAAGAAGATAGAAAATGTTTTTCTCTTTTGTTTGAGAGTAGTTTGAAGGCAATTGGTGCATTCTTTCAAAAGTTACGATTGGAAAACTGAAGTGTTTTGGCTCTGCGCGAGTGGGCAATGTTTATCGAGAAATTTTCATAACTTTTTGACAACCGATAGGGTTTTGTTTATACTAAGAAGATAGAAAATGTTTTTTTCTTTTGTTTGAGAGTAGTTTGAAGGCAATTTGAGCATTCTTTCAAAAGTTACGATTGGAAAACTGAAGTGTTTTGGCTGTGCGCGAGTGGGCAATGTTTATCGAGAAATTTTCATAACTTTTTGACAACCGATAGGGTTTTGTTTATACTAAGAAGATAGAAAATGTTTTTCTCTTTTGTTTGAGAGTAGTTTGAAGGCAATTGGTGCATTCTTTCAAAAGTTACAAGTGGAAAACTTAAGTCTAAAGTCGCGCGAGGTGGACTCAAGAAATTCTCAAGAAATTCCTGTACTTCTCGCAAAGTGTTTCTTGAAATGTCTCCGCTGCGGCCTGCCGGTTCTCATAATTTTAATTTATTTTAGAGCACAATCAATCAATGGAATGTTCAATGTTTAATAACACTAACTTTCTTATTGCGTAAACAATTAAAAGTGTATGTGATAAGCAGTTCCACACTACACACAGTGAGGTTGATGAGACGAGGAATATAATATTCATATTTAATGTAGGTATGTACTGTTAATTTTATCCGGTTTCACCAATTTCTGGATTTTTAATCGGCTACGGGCCTGTCCTATGTGTATCGTAAAAATCAAACATTTAAGGGAAGCATTTTGACAAAATGGTCAGCTTTGGTTCTATTGGACGTACGTCTATGAAAATTTGCAGACTACTAGATCTCCACATTTGTAACAACTTATCTTAAACAATAATTTTTCATAAGGCCATAGAAAATTTTTTATTTGAAAAAAAAAAAATTATATATATACATATATTATTTGCTAAGGCTTTTTAATTTACAAAGCTAGAGCAATGCGGTTTGTTGCATTTGAAAGTCAAACGTGCGCTCTATCCATAATACGGGGGGAATTTTTGATTTATTTCATTCCGAATTTATATGAATTTTTTTGTCAGAGTCTCAATGCAAAAGTTATAATTTTAGGGTAAAAAGTCTATGGAAAGCTTTACAGAAACAATTTGGAAAATCGCCCCGTATTTTAGGTAGAACACACATTTCACTTTCAAATGCAACAAACCGCATTGCTCTAGCTTTGTAAATTAAAAAGTAGTGTTGACAAACGTCTTGATAAGTTACTTTTTTAATAAAACCTATTTTTAAGAAACAAAATGCTTCTCCTCCTACATTTTTTGAGCTACAGTGATGATTTTGGTATCATTGGATGCAGAAAAACAAGGGCTTTACAATGTATTGAGAAGTTTTTCAAAATTCATTCTTGTTTCAAAGTTATGACGTCATAAATTTGAATTTTCTTGAGAATATTTTGATTTTTTTTTCTTTTTAATTTTTTAAATTTTTATATTGGAAATTTGAGGAAAAGCATTCAAGTTTTTGGAATGTCCACATTATTCTGCATCCAATGATACCAAAATCATTACTGTAGCTCAAAAACTATCAGAGAAAAAGCATTTAGAAACCCCCCCCCCCCCCAAATGTCGTTTTCTATGATTTCCCATTTTCTTTTCAAGAAAATCGCATTTTTTCATGAATGATAAATGATTCTAAATTGTATTTCCTATCAGTATACCAATTTCATTGTTCTAAATTCAATAATAAAAAAAATATTCGGATGGGGATGAGGAATATGAATGATAAAATATATGAAAAAATGAAATGGAAAAAAATTGAAAATTTCAGATTTTTTTTTTTTTTTTTTGTCCACGTTATTCTGCATTCAATGATACCAAAATCGTTACTGTAGCTCAAAAACTGTAGGAGGAGAAGCATTTAGAAAACCCCCCCAAAAATGTCGTTTTCTATGATTTCCCGTTTTCTTTTCAAGAAAATCGCATTTTGTCATTGATGATAAATGATTCAAAATTGTATTTCCTATCAGTATACCAAATTTCATTGCTTTAGGTTCAAAAATGAAAAAAAAGGTCCGTAAGAGGGATGCCCTCCCCCCCCCGGGAGGGACGTTAGCTCTGGGGTAGGTTCCTGATATTTTTACAGACATTCGGGGACATGTCTCTAACTCATTTAAAGCAATAAAAACAAAAATCGGGAGAATCGACCTTTGGACTCAGATGCCCCCAGATGCCCCCCAAAATGCTTCCCTTAAACGATTTATTGCATCTTGTTACGTGAGAAAAACGTCAAAAACTTGTATTGGAGAACCCCTTTGAAATTTTAATTGTTTAAGCGTCGAAAATTTTCATTTATTCATTATAAATTTCGCTTTTCTTCATATTACATGCGCAATTATGTGTGTTAAATGTAATTTGATCTATTTGTTGATGCTCTTAGGTGCGATGTGTAATATCATGGTCATTTAAATTTGAGCTCGGTTTCTTAGCCTTAATATCCTGTAACTTTTGTTCTTGTAAATGGATTTAAAAAAAATAGCTAGACTTGAGTCCAAGATGAATTGAGTGTAAAATATCGGCATTCATTTTAAAAATGAGGTCACTGTATGACCATACTGTAATTAAAGAGCTTGAGCAAAAAGTTTGCATCCATTTTTCTTTAGGTACACATAAATGTTTGACATGCTCTTTAAGCATAAAAAAAAGTGGTTAATGTTGAGAAGGTGCTACTAATCGATTTTTGAAATTTTGTTGCCTGTATCATGGTAATTATATCAAAATAAGCAGCTTTTCTTCTATGCACTTTTTGGGGCAAATGAGTATTTAACAAGTTATAGCAGTGGTTTAGTTTGGGTGGAGTACATTGGCTACTTTGTAATTCATTATTTGCTGGCTCTGCGGAGCCTGAACCCACTTTGGTCAATATTGAGTTTAATGTTGTCAACAATTTTAATAATTTTGGTGCCATATATAGGTAATATGAAATATTTCAAAACGTTTTACAGGAATTACACTCTACTTGCTGATGCGTCATTTATGAGTTATTGTACTTTGAAATTATAGGAGGGTCACTCATAAAATGGGTTTCTCGCGCCAGAAGAGAGGATGTTCCAAGTTCCAACAATGGCGGAAGCTTGCCAAAGTTATTATTTTGGTCAATGTCCAGCGTGATGCAATCAGAGGAAATGAAAATTTTATTCCCAAGAATCACTAAAGGAACCCATTTAATTACGTTTTACACGAATGGCGTTCTGCTCTCTGATGCGTTATTTTTGAATTGTTGAGCTTTGAAGTTATACGTTAAATTGCTTTCCCGTGCAAAATGTGGAACACAAAGTACAAACAGGTTGGGTCAGGAAAGGCAAAGTTTGGATCACGAGGTGTTAAAGTTTTTGCCAGAACTTCATAGGAATAAAAGAATGATAGAAATTGGTTATAAAATAATAAGAAATATTGTTATCAGTTAATAACATAAAAAAATTAACGTACAATTTCTTGTATTTGGTGCTTTTGACTTTTTTTAGTCCTCATTATTACGTCGTCATCTTTACAGTCAGCTCATAGATGGCGCCACGTAATACTGTTACCTTTACAGTCAGCTCACAGATGGCGCCACTTATTGCGGCCGCTGCTATTATGGAGCAGATGTAAACATAATTGTTTGTGACCTTTATGGGTTGCTTTCAACCTTTATTTATAATTTTCACTAGAAGAACTGTGGCTATCCCTCACAACCCAGCCTCTTTACGTTTGTAATAGGGGGTTAACTTTTGTTATTAATGAAATTCTGGATGGCGCGCTCGCTTGATTTGGCACGTGGGAGCCAATTTCAAAGTCGAATAATTCTAAAATAACGCATCAGAGAGCAGAATGTGATTCGTGGAAAATGTTCTTAGATGGGTTTCTTTAGTGATTCTTTGGAATAAAATTCCCATTTCCTTTGATTGCATCACGCCAAACATTGACCATTATTTTTGCAATATATGGCATCATTTATTATTTGCCAACCCCACGGAGCCTGAGCACATTTCTAGGATGTTTTAGTTAATAACACAATAAAGGTTATAACCCAAAACTATTACCAGGACTGGAATAGTGAAGACTTATCGATATGCCATTGACATCACTTTCAAGTTGGCAGCCAGCATAGAACATTAGCAAAACTGTAGAGGTTAATACCTTAGATTTAATATCATAATCTTTTTAAAACGTAATATTTTTTGGTAATAACCTTTATTGCATTATTAACTGAAATATCCTAGAAGTTGTTTCAGGCTCTGCGGGGTTAGCAAATAATACATTACAAAGTACCCAAGCGTACTCTAATGGCTTAAGCGCGCAACGCAACTGCTATGGAAGACGAAAATTTCAAAGTTGAATAATTCAAAAATAACGCATCAGCAAGCAGAATGTCATTTATGTAAAACATTTTTGAATGTGTTCTTTTAGTGATTCTTGGGAACAGAATTATTAATTTCTGTGATCGCATTAAACCTGATATTGATCAAGGGAGAGTCCATTGTTAAGTTGCCACCCAACACGCTCGGTGAATTACTTGCCTCTTCAAACACTATAGTTGCTGTCAGTAATTTATACCGCTATAACTCGTTAAATACTCAATTGCCTCAAAAAGTGCAAAGATGAAAAGTTGTTTATTTCAATGTCATTACCATGATACAGGTAATTAAATTTAAAAAATCGATTAGTTGCATCTCCTTAACATTAAGCAAAAAATTTGCTTTTAAGTGAAAATTAAGTGTCTCAAATCTTGGATATCATTTCAAGTATAACACTATATGTGCCTTTGTATTTTAATGAAACAAATTGGGAGGCTTAGGGTTAGGGAGGCCTAAACTAACATCTGATCTAATCTTTTGTGAAGGAAGAAGAAGTCTAAATATGAATTGATAAGACTTTCTACTTACTAATTTCAATAGTTTAATAGGTTTAATGAACCATGTTTTGAGTAAAAGTAAAATTTTGGAACACTAGCCAGCTTGCCAGGGGCTTGCAATTCTACTTAATTGGGTATGTGCAGCTACTACAATTAGTTTAGATAGAAGTGGTTGGCTGAGCAAGGAATAGATTGTGATGTTTTGTGAAATTTTGTGCAGTTATTTACTAGGGATGAAACAGAACAGGATGCATGTTAAATTAATTTAGCCCTTGTTTATGGACTTCACTTCAGATTGCAGAATTAGGTCTACAGATTATTATTTGCAGAGAGCTGTCTGTGATAAAAATGTTTATGTATATTTACAAAAGGTGGTAAACTCTTTTCAAAATTATTAGAAGACCTTTTTTTATTTTTAGCCCTATTGACATGCTTATCTTCAAAATTTACTTGTAAACTGGTTTAGCTTTTTATGTGGAAGAGTTGATATATTGTTGGGCATATTCTGACTAGCCATACCTATTCTTCTGTTCTAGAGTAGGTTATCAGATAATCATCAAAAATTTCACATAAATTTTGAAATTCAATTCTGCAATTCTTTTTATGATTATTTGGAAATTTAACCTGAGTATCAGAATAAAAAGGATTTATAAACTTTAATTTCAATATATAACTTTCTTTTCCAGCCATATTTATTTTATATTTATAGAAGTAGTTGACAGCTTTGTTACTTATTTTTTTATACAGATTGATAGTTTTTTATTGCTTCTTATCAGGCTTTATTCATAACAAGCTTATTTATTTCCAACGCTTAACAAGATAATGCCTGCTTTGAGGACACTTATGCCCAGTGGTAAGTTCTTGGCTGTTAGTATAAAATTAAAAATTTATTTTTTGTGTGTTTTGAATTTGTTTTCACTATTAGCAAAGTGAGATGTTCTATTAGATATGCACATACTTCTAGGATTGTATATTTTTAGGTAAAATTCATGGTTAGAAAATGATCAACTTACTGCTTAGCCATCTTTCTAATGTCTGAATCTATATATTTGTAACTGCTCCTTGATTCAAAAAAACACATATATACCAAAAAACATGATATGCTCCTAAACTTTAGCAATTAAAAATACACTAATTTGCATTGATGCATTGCTTTTAGCAATTTCTTAATTGAAGAGGGAAGTTGGGCCTAAACACTGCTGATTTTAATTGAGTAGTGTAGCAAATATGTGAGGTACATTATATATTTTGTTCATTACACAACTTTGTTTTTTAGGAAATGCTGTTGAATGTCATTGCTGAGCGATGTTATAATGTGATGTAAATACCAATTTGAAATAAAGCGCCAAATGTAATGGTTGAAATTCATTTTACTGTTTTTGATGCTTTCCATTTAACTTCAGTTTTCAAACTTTTGAATGATTTTAAGTAAGGTATTTATTTTTTAGTGCTTGTGTCTATCAAATCCCTATAGAAAATTGTTCAGTTGTGAGTTATGTTTTTGGTATAATTTGTTCTTTTGAATACACTCCTTAATGTGGAGACTTCATAACTCCACTTTGGGAGATACAACTAATGCATTTATGGGAATTAGCACTCCCAGGACAAAGGTAGTCCTTAGCTATAGGTTAGAGCAGTGGTTCCCAAACTATATTTACCACCCCCTTCTCCAAAATTTTTTTATCTATTGCTCCCCTTGCAATCTTGCCACCTCCTAGTGGTTAATTTCATTAAAATTTTATAGCAAATTATTAGGATGATGAATTTGCTATGAAAAATTTTTTTTTCCTAAATGGGCTCCACCGCTTCTCTAAAGCGCTTCAATGCTTCCCAGGGGCCGTTAGTGCCCACTTTTGGAACCACTGGGTTGGAGCCTTCTTTTTGTTACAAAAATTATATTTTTGTTTTACTATTGACTATCTTATTTTGGTCCCCTGCTGTTTGTTTTTCTTCAACACTGACTTCCTTCTTCAACTTTTACATTGTTTCAAAGCCTTCTTTCTCAAGTCACTGTTTCTATGTACTGGGAATCTCGTTTGGGCAACACACCTTGTGTATAGATTCCCTGTTTTCTAAACTCTATACTTAACCCGTCTCCGCATGGCCGACCTACCGGGAGGTTTGAAGAAAATGGGTCAACTGTGCAACTTGCTGTACATTCATTATTCAAGATAGAAGTTTCATTGGGGGTTCATTGTAAAGGGAGAGAGTTGCTCTTTCTGTCAGTGGAAGAAAAATGCTGCTACCCCAACAAAAATCTGCGGAATTTGAGTTTTTATTTCGGTAAAATACAAAAAACAGAAATCGAAAAATCACTGGCCATTTTTTATCTATTGCACTTTCATGTTTTTTATGATGCATTTTCGTAGATTTTGAGTTGCTGAATCTTGTGGTATGGGAATTTTTTTTCAGGTCTAATAGTTCCATAGTTATGGGCATTATATGTAAAACACAGTTTTTATTTTTTAGTTCATTATGTGTATAGGCTGTTATCAAGCAGTTTCATTGCTTGTAAAGAGTTTGATATGCATAGAGCTTTTCCTCCCGTATACAATGGTGGTATTATTTTTTGCCTAGGAGTAAATCTGCAAATTTGGACTCCCATTTTTGGAACAAAAAATATAAAAAAATAAAAATGATGGCAACCTTCTAAGAGGCAGAGTGCATGCTGGTATGCCTCAGCTACACTGCTGGCCTTCTAAGAGGTTATGCAGCGCCGGTAGCTACAGTCCAGATTGAGCTGAAGAATTCATACAGATTTGAGCTTGTTACCTCTCCTCCCCCATCCCTCCCACCTTATTTTACCTTAGACCAATGAATAGCGCTCAACGCGACGCTTCAGACCATATATGGCAACCATAGGTTTGCTGATGTGCCACATGAACTAGCTTTGTCGACCTTCTAAGAGTCCAGGATGTGGCGACGGGTTAATGGTGCTTTCTTCTTATTGAAACATTTTTCTTGTGGTTTTGGGAGCCTGACCAAGCTTACCTTATCTATGATTTCATAACCACTGTCACAATTTCTTGTAGGTGAAGAATACATGTTGAATTTTCTAGTTTAATTTGAGAAATTATTACTCACATGTGAGAAATATTTATTAGGTTTCTAAATATCCCCTTAGAATAGCATTAATTATTTTGAATGAACTGATGTTGCCAAAAATAAGGTTTTGATATCTTGATTAGTCTTTAAGGGGACCGTACTCCCCCAAAAAAAAATCCTAAACTATTCGACCGATCTTCATGAAACTTGGTGTAGGTATGTAAAATTGAACAAGGATTAAGATTGGACTCGTGTGCTTTTCCCATTTTCCCCATAGAAAACATGTTATTCAAAGAAAACGTCAAAATAAGGGGTCTGGGGAAAATCTATGGACGTAATCAGATTTTGAGATACAGAGATAATATTGGTATCAAAAGAAGCAGAAATGTATTCTCTACAACGTGACGTGGAGTTATGTTGAATTTTCGAAATACTTTTTGAATAAAATTATAAATACAAAAATTTGACAAATTTTCACACTTTTCCCGACAAAAGAAAATGTAGCTCATTTTCTATTCCGAAAATGAATAAAAGCCCACGTCATCTTGTAGAGGATTAAATTCCGGTTCTTTTGATACTAAAATCATAACTGTAGCTCAAAAACTGAAAACTACCCTAGGTGTAGAAGCTGTAAATTTCAATTGTTCAGGAGAGCCAATTGTTCAGGAGAGCCAGGAGAAAGAGGGGTACCGTACTCCCCCAAAAAAATCCTGAACTATTCGACCGATCTTCATGAAACTTGGTATAGGTATGTAAAATTGAACAAGGATTAAGATTGGACTCGTGTATTTTTCCTTTTTTCCCCATAGAAAACGTGTTATTCAAAGAAAACGTACATATAACATATATACGTACATTTTAACCCAACCCCCTTTTTGACCCACTTCCTGTGGTCTTCTGGGTGTAAAACGTCACCAATATGTCCGCTACATATATACGTACATTTTAATGAATGAAAACGAAATTTGACAACGTCTCGATTTTTTAGGAGTACGGTTCCCTTAACTTGAAATATGCTTATTTCTTTTCATATTGTCTTTTTTATTAGGTTATTGATTGCTGATATGAGATATGAGGAAATGCCTTTGGTTTTTATTGGATTTTGTTAATTTTTGATTATCTTTTCTCAAATAAATTACTGGTTCCATTAGGCTCAAGAATTGTTTGCTATATGAGTGTTCATTTTATAAACCATTCAATAGTCTTTTTATTGTTTTCAAGTCTATGAATACTTGTTGAATCTTTTATTAATAGAAGGGAACTTAATATGACATTAGTTTTTGATTTATAGTTTCAATTGAAATTTTTAAGAAACCTACTTGGCTCAGAGTTATAATTAATTCAGTTTTGTCAATGATAAATGTTATTTAATGTTTAAATATTTGCAGGGCCACTGATTGTTGGCTGCGCTGATATTATGGTTGGCCGAACCAAGGAAGGATCTCTCGTGCGTCTCTTCTATCCAACTAATGCTAAAGAACTACCTGTGAGTATTTAAAATACTTTTTTAAAGCACGGTCAAGATTTTGTGAAAATCTGTCTCCAAGTTCCATTATTAATTTCATTAAATGCTGTCTATTTATCATAACATATGTGTAGGTATTTTCATTTAGCAACTTGCATTATGGAAACCACTTATTTTTCAAAAAATTGAATTTTTTGCTTCTATATGAAGTGGAAAGGTTGAACCTTCTTGTATGATTATTGTATCAACTTGAAAATTACTTTTTGATACTTAACCCTTTCGGTCCTGACGGCTACTCCAGTGCCAAGTTGGCTAGTGCTTCCAGTTTAGGGCATCTAACCTAGTTTTAAACTAATTTAACTAGTGAGGGAATATTTTGGAGTAATAACAAAATTAGGGAAATTACAAACATTCATTAAACTAGTTTTTAAACAATTCCAGAAATCTGCACGCGTAAATTACCATAGGTTACCATAGGCCCCTGTAATTACCATAGGACCCTGTAGCACGCGTAAGTTCATGCTACAGGACCCGAGCAACATATTCAATACCCTTTCCATTTAACTTGAGCAAGTTTTTTCTGAACTTTGTTGATTTTTGGTAAATTCGGGCAAAAACGTATGAATAATTTCTTCGTAAATACGAAAACTTTATTATCAACATCAAAAATTTCTGTCGCCAAGCATCGAGCTTCAAAGATTCAAAAAATTTTTAAAATTAAAATAATGAAGAAGGCACTTACTTAAGCTAAAAGCACCACACTAGGACAATTTCACTGACAATTCAGGGTAATGACAACTTTTTCCCCAGGAAGTTTTTACCCAAACAATTTGAATTATCGTACCGAAAGGGTTAATAAATAGTAATTGTTTACTAGCTTGATATTTTCCATGACTTTAGGAAGGATTACTTTTGAACATGTAATGAAGTTCAAGCTAACCCCCTTGATATTGTTCAGGGGGTAACTTTGAGTATTAAATTTTTGCTACTCTTCTGAAATTAGTTTTGGTCACTCTTAACTTGATTTTATAATTATTTTTGCAGAAAAATCAAGACCAGTGGACACAATGGTTCTTGGGTGATGTGTATGCTCAAGGCTTGGGAAAGTTTCTGATGCCATGGCCCTTGCAGGGCTTGCTTGCTCGACTCTTTTCTTGGCAGACACGTGAGTCAGGCAATACCAATGAATCCATAAAAGTAATCAGGGAGCCATAGCAACTGTGATAACAATGGAAGGGCAAGATGAGCTAATTTAATCATATTCCAAGAAAATAAATTACTTGTTCAGAAAAATAAACTATTCTTAGGCCAAGAGATAGTTTGATTTTTCTGGATTAGTGATAGTCTAATTCTTGTGTACATACACTCTTGATCAGTAGTAAATGTGAGTTTAATGATGAATAAATTTATGCATATTAATGATACTAGTGCAATTACATATTATTATGCTGATCTTCAGTGTCCTATCAGTGTGACCAATTTCTAAAGATGCCTTGAACTGGGAGACTAAGATCATTCAATGCAGTCAACAAAGAAAAGCGATCATATGACCTAAAGTTAATGGTAAAGCTGGATTAATAGAACAAAATAGGCAAAAATGGCTGTATGTTCAGTGCTAAAACTTTTGTACTTGCATATAATGCTGAAAAACTCCCAACTCTCAATTGAACAAACTAACAGCAATTGTATTGTGCAACTTGCTCTAGCTCTAACTTGTATCAATTGATTGTGACCTTATGCTTTTATACTTTAATCAAGAAGTGTATAGTTGAAATAAAAATTTACCTCCGACAAGCATGAAATAGTACATTATTATGTTATTCATGCCTTAAAACCTTATGCTGATTTTATTAT
Organism: Morinoia aosen; assembly: GCA_030386875.1. Classification (NCBI taxonomy): domain Eukaryota; kingdom Metazoa; phylum Arthropoda; class Malacostraca; order Amphipoda; family Talitridae; genus Morinoia; species Morinoia aosen. The sequence goes on along the minus strand of CM059562.1, from coordinate 86,926,457 downwards.
TTGAAGTGTGTTGATATTATAGAATCTACCTAAGTCTTTATAATGAGTATTTGCTTTGCATTTACTATTGTGCAAGCTTCAGAAGTACAATACAATTTTCTTTCAGGCCCACTTTGAATGTGTTGCAGATTTCTACTTTATGTTGTAGCATTGTAAACAGAAACAAATCAATCATAAATATCATGTACAGATTGGATTTAATATTTACACAATTTATTTACCAGAGGCAATGCAGAAGTAGATTGTTTCATAAACCTAGTACAATAGTCAAATTTGAGTATAAAGGCCTGTTGACACGGTCAATGGGCGAGAGCTTCACCACGAGCTAAGTAAAGTACTTGGTGGAGTCAGTGTGTCCACACGGACCATGGCAGAGGTGCAGCACTGCTCCAAGTAGAATCCTCAGTCTGCTCCTAGCAGCGGTAGGGAGAGAATGTACGAAGGTGGCTCTGCGACAGGCAGTGGCGTTTTCAATCTCTATCAGTTGTCGCGGTTATAAAGAAGAAACAAAAACGAATGAGGAAAATGTGGGCAAAGCGTTAGCTTAAAAAGTCATTTTTTGGCAGCTAAACGCCACTGTTCCAAGAGAACGTGTAGGCAGGGAGCAGAGACGATTCACCCTACACGTTCAGCATCTAAAATAGCACTGGCAAGCATTGGCTCGCTCGACGAAGACCAAACCCAAACACACTGTCGTCTACTGCTCCATTCAGTCTGAAACGAGAGAAAATGGGTGTGGTTTAAGCCTCTCTTTCCCGGTGAAGCGCTTGCTCACTGCACGTGTCAACAGGCCTTTACTCCTTATGGGCCTGAATAAGTTCAGTGACATCCAGGGCATCCTACCATCAATGCTACTCCAAGGCGTACAATTATGTTTAAGCTAATCACTTAGAGTTATACTAAATTTGTATTTATTTAGCGTAACATATATTTGCCACTCTACATGCGTACTGACTCAATTAACTACAGGTTCTAGTGTAGTCCCGAGCATCTGGTGCAGCCCGCTGCATCCCGGCAGGGCAAAGTTGCCGGTGATTGTGTTCTCCCATGGCCTCGCTGCAAACCGTAGCCTCTACAGCTCTGTGTGCAGCCAGCTTGCATCGCACGGCTTTGTAGTGGCCGCTCTTGAACACAGGTGCTTGTTGTGCCTTCACACTCTGGCAGAGAGATACATGCTGTATTTCATCTTGTGCCTTCACATAATGGCAGAGAAATACATGCTGTATTTCATCTTGTGCCTTCACATTCTGGCAGAGAGATACATGCTGTATTTCATCTTGTGCCTTCACATTCTGGCAGAGAGATACGTGCTGTATTTCATCTTGTGCCTTCACATTCTGGCTGAGAGATACGTGCTGTATTTCATATTGTGCCTTCACATTGTGGCAGAGAGATACATGCTGTATTTCATCTTGTGCCTTCACATTCTGGCAGAGAAATACGTGCTGTATTTCATCTTGTGCCTTCACATTCTGGCAGAGAGATACGTGCTGTATTTCATCTTGTGCCTTCACATTCTGGCAGAGAGATACGTGCTGTATTTCATCTTGTGCCTTCACATTCTGGCAGAGAGATACATGCTGTATTTCATCTTGTACCTTCACACTCTGGCAGAGAGATACATGCTGTATTTCATCTTGTGCCTTCACACTCTGGCAGAGAGATACATGCTGTATTCATCTTGTGCCTTCTCATTCTGGCTGAGAGATAGGTGCTGTATTTCATCTTGTGCCTTCACATTCTGGCTGAGAGATACGTGCTGTATTTCATCTTGTGCCTTCACATTCTGGCAGAGAAATACATGCTGTATTTCATCTTGTGCCTTCACATTCTGGCAGAGAGATACGTGCTGTATTTCATCTTGTGCCTTCACATTCTGGCAGAGAGATACGTGCTGTATTTCATCTTGTGCCTTCACATTCTGGCAGAGAGATACATGCTGTATTTCATCTTGTACCTTCACACTCTGGCAGAGAGATACATGCTGTATTTCATCTTGTGCCTTCACACTCTGGCAGAGAGATACATGCTGTATTCATCTTGTGCCTTCTCATTCTGGCTGAGAGATAGGTGCTGTATTTCATCTTGTGCCTTCACATTCTGGCTGAGAGATACGTGCTGTATTTCACCTTGTGCCTTCACATTCTGGCAGAGAGAGACATGCTGTATTGTACAGTAACTTTCTATGTATTGAAAGTAAGAAAATTCGTTTCTGTTCACACTACAAGGCTTATTATGCTTTCACCTCTAGGAGGATGCAACTATTTGTATCTGAGGATTCGTGCTCCCAAAAGAAAGATAGGAGGTCCCGAATGAAAGGTTAGAGTAGCCTTTTGTTTGATCTATTAGAAAAGGTTTTCCGTTTTCTTATGCACCAATGTTTAATTGGTTCACTTATGTCCTTTTCAGCACCCATTACGTCCTATTTCAACCTTTCTCTTGTTTTATACCCAACTTCTCCATGTGGCAGTACTGCTTCTTTATCTTTTAATTTTCTTGGTTTTGACTAGAGGTCTTCATTGTGGGTCTAAGCTCTACTCAACATGTTTGCTGTTGCCAGCTTGACGCACGTGTGCGTCCAGCGATCTCATAGTTAGTTAGGTTGTAAGAAACAGGGTTTTTAAAAACGACTTTACTGCTCGACTTTCCTAAGAAGTGTGGGAAGTGTAATAGCTTGATTATATTTTACCTCGTGTGCTTAAATCTCTTGTAAAAAAATGTTGAAATAATTGAAATGCTGTACTTTCACACCGATACGTAAATGAGCAATTTACCAAGTGGTAAATCGGCAGTGAACGTGTTAGTCTTAGCTTACCTCAGCTGCGAGACGAAACATTCAATGTGCAGAACAAAAATTTTTGGTTGGTGATTTAGTGTTTTGTTTGTCTCTTACAGAGATGGTTCAGCATGTGGTAGCTTCACCTTGAACGATAAAGGAGAAAAAATCTGGATGGATTTTGAGCTGCACAAACCTGGCGATAAGCAAATTGTGCTTAGAAGTCGACAAGTAAGTTGTTAAGAAAATAAAGGAAAGCACTGCAAATTGTGCTTAGAAGTCGACGAGTAAGTTGTTAAGAAAATAAAAAAAGCACCGCAAATTGTGCTTAGGAGTTGACAAATAAGTTGTTACGAAAATAAAGAAAAGCACTATATTAAAAAAAAAAGTCATTGGTTTTTAAAATATCTTAAGATGAAGATCTCAGTTGATAAACATATTAAGGCTTCACAATATCCAGTTAAATGTCAAACGAATGTAATTAAGAGAAAAACATGAAAATTTAGACCCTTTCTCGAATTATTTTAAAGTTGATGATACACATATATGCAGGTTAAAAGTATATATATATAAGTGTATTAATGCATAGGATCATAGGATCTACATTGACGATAAAAGCTCCTGGAAACTCAACCTCAATCCTGAACAGAAAGATGCTCTTTTGTTTTTGGATTTCGATGGAATAGTCTTGGGGAGCAACGATACTTCTGTAAGATTTAAGTTTTAGTATTTAATATGTAATTTCTTTGAATCAAATGGTTTAAGTACAGTAAATTTTAATTTTCTACCTTTCGAGAAGTACAAATTTTGATTACAAAGATGCTTCCCCATTCATACTATAAAAAATTATTTCAGTTTCATTGACAGGCTCCATTTTTGTTGGAAATATGATGTGAATCTGATATTCGCTACTAAGTTGTCTTTCTCAGGCCTATACGAGCTCAGTGTTAGATAACTACTCCTACAATACTTAGACTTATGTTTCTGAACACGTTCACTGCGATGGGTTAAACTAAAGTTCAATGATCAGCTCAAATTTAAATTTAAAAATTGTTACAAATATTATAAAGACCAAACATTAACTGGGTCCAATAAATACCATCAACTTTGAAAGATTGCTAAATTATTTAAACAACCCACCGATGGGTCGTATCGCAAGCAACGTGTTTATCCTAATTCCTACAAAGCTAGTTGTACTAAAATACTCAAATATTTATTAAGGCTGCCAGAGAGTCATTTATATTTTCCATGTCCTCTTTCTTACCTTGTAAAGATCACATTTATATTCTTATTCTCTTAATTTTGCATTCGGTCCACCATTTCAACGACTCAAATGCAAGCAAAAATGTTTGAAATTCTCTACTTGGAGGCTCATTACACTCTGATGTAAATATGCTACCTGTACCGAATGCAAAATTAAGAGAATAAAAATATAAATATGATCTTTACAAGGTCAGAAAGATGGCATTCAAAAAATGAACTACATTTTTGTCCAACTCAATATTTAACGATTCATTTTTGAAGTTCATGAACTTGGCGTTTCCGGATTCTTTTTCGAAACTTAACTTGATTTTCCAGCTCTCCACTCGAGTGGAGGAATGCATGCGGACTCTGTCGGTGCTGGAGCAGCTGGATGCAGGTGGGCTCAGAAATGAACTGCAGAGCTCCTTTGAGATTGATGAGCTAAAGGGACGACTGGATCTCTCCCGGCCTATCATTGCAGGGCATTCCTTCGGAGGGTGCACGGCCATCAACACCCAGCTGAGCGACAAACGATTCAAGTGAGTTCGCTGATGCTGGATGCATACATGTGCCTCCATGGATTTGTTTAAGTGAAGTTTAGCATTCAATTCAAATTTAAAGTCAACTGTTCTAAATAATTTTGAAAATAGCAAACATTGACTGAATCGTGCATTCATTTAGTTTTGATTAAGCATTTAGGAAAATTAACTTCATAAATTCCATAACTTCAAACTGTTTGAAGTTGTGAACAATATGAAGAAATTTAAACAACTCCACAACTTCAAATTATATAAAGTTATGAACAATATGAAGAAATTTGAACAACTCCACAACTTCAATAGGAATAACTTGGAGGTAACACAAACCTTGTTGGTCAGGCTATGCGTGGCCTTGGACCCCTGGCTGTTCCCGATGAAGGAGTCGGTGGCAGTGTGCTCCAAAATAACAGAGCACGTCCTGTGCGTCTCCACGGACTCCTTCCAGACGCCCGAGAACTTGGAGGCCATGAGCAACCTGCCTGCACAGCTCTCTACCTTCGTTACCATCAAGTGCTTGCTGCTACAATTTATTTTTCTAAATGAGATAATGATTTATTTTTAGTGAGCAGTGAACTATGTTGTTGCCCTCTGCGTAGTAAGTGAGCAAATAATTCATTTGCAGTGAGCAAATAGTTCATTTGCAGTGAGCAAATAGTTCATTTGCAGTGAGCAAATAGTTCATTTGCAGTGAGCAAATTGTTCATTTGCAGTGAGCAAATAGTTCACTTGCAGTGTACAGTGAGCACTGAGCATGGTAGACTAAAGTGGTAGACAGTGATCATGGTAGACCCTTTTCGTCTACCATGACAGTGAGCAGAAAATTCATTTTTTTTTTGAAGCATTATTTTCTTTGCTTGTCAGTGGGTCAAATGGTATAAAACCTATGTTACTGCTACTTCTCAATTGATGTTAAAATGTTCGAGTGTGCCACTTAGTGGCTGCTAGAAATTTCTGAAAGACTTAGCGCTACCTGTCATCACAAATCAGTCACTTCTGTTGTGTTGTTTCTTCTGTTGTTTCCTTTGCATGAAATTTTCCGAGCGCCTGACGCCTTCAAACATGCCGGGGAGGTAAGTAAAGGTTCTGCCCCCATCATATTCTGCTTCAGAGGATGCGATTTAAATTTTTCGTGGTGATTGTGCGGGTAATTATAGCAGTATCTGACCATCCGCCAGGGGCGGCCGGATACTATTTCTCAATTAATATTTTGTCATGAGTCTTTCACTGCAGCTTTTTCAATGCTGCTGTAAAAATGTTACATTTGTTGAATTTTACGTGTATGACCTCAATGTTACTTTTTTATTAAATTACATTAGAATATCATGGGAAATGAGTATAACCTAAAAAGCTGCTATTGTTGCCGTCTATTGCTATTGTGCAGTTTGACATCTTTATAATTCTCGATAATTGACTTCTGTGGCTAGACTTTGCTATGTCCTTGATATTTTGTACACTTTTCGTCTCATTAAGGAGTGCTTGTGAACAAAGAGAACACAGTACAAGTAATGCTAGGTTAAATATTTTCAATGTGTTCATAGTGTAGGGAAAAAGTCCAGGGGACTTGTGTTCGTCAGATTGGTTGTTGAGCTGAAATTGTTATGTTCATAACCCAGTTATGAGGTGAAATTTTTGCGTTCATAACTCGATTTTGAAGTGAAATTTTTCTATTTACAATCTGGTTTTGAGGTAAAATTTTCACTTTCATAACACGGTTTTAGTCTTAAATTTTTATATTCAGGGTATTTTTACATTCATTACCCGGTTTTGAGCTGAAATTGTTGCATTCAAAACCCAGTTTTGAGGTGAAATTTCATGTGGGCAGAGGCACCGTCCACCAGAACCAGGCAGACACGCCGTTTGTGCTGGGCACTGCCGGCGGCTACATTGCAGGGGCCGTCTCCGAGCTGGACCCCACCATTGCTATGGAGATAAACAACGCTCTTGTGCTCGCCTTCATACACACGCACCACGGTAGGCTAACTGAACGCACGTTCTCATAACTGCCGTGGGTTAAACTCTGGAACACCCGTTGTCAGTTAACTCGTTAACTACCATCGGTAAAACACTGAACACCCGTTGTCAGTTAACTCGTTAACTACCTTCGGTAAAACACTAAACACCCGTTGTCAGTTAACTCGTTAACTACCATCGGTAAAACACTGAACACCCGTTGTCAGTTAACTCGTTAACTACCATCGGTAAAACACTCAACACCTGTTGTCAGTTAACTCGTTAACTACCATCGGTAAAACACTCAACACCTGTTGTCAGTTAACTCGTTAACTACCATCGGTAAAACATTAAACACCCGTTGTCAATTGACTCGTTAACTACCATCGGTAAAACACTGAACACCCGTTGTCAGTTAACTCGTTAACTACCATCGGTAAAACACTAAACACCCGTTGTCAGTTAACTCGTTAACTACCATCGGTAAAACACTGAACACCCGTTGTCAGTTAACACATAGCTTGCAATATGACCCATCGGTGAGTCGTGCTTAACCCTTTAACGCCCAAGTGGACTGTACGGTTCTCTTTTAAAAATGATAATAATATAATGCATTTCTTTTTCAATTTGTTCTCTAATGTGTCCTTTGAACTTAACTGTCGAGTGGTAGTTCCTTCCCCATCTTGTTAACAGTGACTACCTAATGCCAGTGTCGGTTTAGTGATAGTGGTTGTCATAACGGTAATATGAGTATAAAAATGTGGGCGTTAAAGGGTTAAGATTTTGTTGCTATGAAATGACCCATCAATGGATAGTTTGAAAAATGTCGACAATCTTTTTGAAATTTATGGTATTTTTTTTGGTATTTTATTGTTTGGTATTTGTAAAATTTCAAACAATTTTTCACTCTAAATTGAAGTTGAATATTGAACTCTAGTTAAACCCATCTCAGTGAACGTGTTAACACGTTGACCACCATGGGCTTTACCAAAGTTTAATATTAAACTCAAAGCTAAAGTTGGTTGTTAGTAATTTTGAAAAACTCAGATTAACTGGATAGTGCCTTCATTTAGCTTAGATTGAGCTTGTGACTACTGGTCGGTCAGCAGCATTATACATGCTCCCTCCGTGTGCCCCCCTCGAGGGGATAAAACTATTGTACGAGGATCTATGGGAACGAGAGTTTTCATTGAGAAGATGTGAGGTTGCAAGCTGAAGATTAGTTAGGTCTTCTTTTTGTGTAAATCTAATAGAATTTTTTTCTTACAGGCCTCTTTTAGGTTCTCTGCTAATTTTTTTTCCAGCAACTGTTACTTTCTTTGTCACTTTCATGTTGCTTCATGAATTTTCTTTGATCTTGCGGTTTCTACGCGCAGGGTATATAAGAGACACATTTTGTGTGAAAATTCTCCTCGTTCCCCTAATTCCATGCCGAATGGAGCCATTCATACTATCTCTCTTGGTAACACCTTTGTTCTGGCTAAGGGGTCTTAAGCCGCCATTGTTCAGCATCCTTTCTGAGGGGGATAGGGAAATTCCTAACATTTTTTAAATGTTTCAATGAAAAGTTCACATTTCGTAAGTAAGTTTCATTAATAATAATTTAACCCGTCTCCACATGGTCGACCTACCAAGAGGTTTGAAGAAAATGGGTCAACTGTGCAACTTACTGTACATTCATTAATCATGTTAGAAGTTTCATTGGGGGTTCATTGTAAAGAGAGAGAGTTGCTCTTTCCGTCAGTGGGGAAAAAATACTGCTACCCCAATGAAAATCTACGAAATTCGAGTTTTTATTTCGGCAAAATACAAAAAACAGAAATCAGAAAATCACTGGCCATTTTTTATTTATTGCACTTTTACGTTTTTTATGAATGATGCATTTTCATAGATTCTGAGTTGCTGAATCTTGTGGTATGTGAATTTTTTTTCAGGTCCAATAGTTCCGGAGTTATGTGCATTATATCTAAAACACAGTTAATATTTTTTAGTTCATTTTGTGCATAGGCTGTTATCAAGCAGTTTCATTGTTTGTAAAGAGTTTGATATGCATAGAGCTTTTCCTCCCGAATACAATGGTGGTATTATTTTTTGCGTAGGAGTAAATCTGTGGATTTGGACTCCCATTTTTGGAACAAAAAACATAAGAAAATAAAAATGATGGCGACCTTCTTAGAGGCAGAGTGTGTGCTGGTATGCCTCAGCTACACTGCTGGCCTTCTAAGAGGTTGTGCAGCGCCGGTAGCTACACTCCAGACTGAGCAGAAGAATTCATACAGATTTGAGCTTGATACCTCTCCTTCTCTGTTCCTCCCACCTAATTTTACCTTACACCAATGAATAGCGCTCAACGAGACGCTTAAGACCATATATGGCAACCCTAGGTTTGCTGATGTGAAACATGTGCTAGCTTTGCCGAATTTCTAAGAGTCCAGGACGTGGCGACGGGTTAAGAGAAATTACTGCGCTATTTCTTTCAAGAGCCTAACAGTTTCGTTGTTACAAGGTTAAACAGAGTTATAATCTTAACCATTGTAGAGTTAACTGCTCTTCAATGCAACCTGTTCCATATTTTTCTTTCCAAATCGATCATCAAATGGAATTTTTTTTTTAAATACATGACTTCCTTCAGTGTCTTCATGCATGACTCGTATGTTGGTTCTAATTTATTCTTCTCATGTCCTTCCGTATGTTGTCTAGCTTTTATGTGCATTTCAATCCAGTAATTCGGACCATAACTTTCCTCCTAAATATTCTTATTTGGCATATTTATTGTTGAACTAGTTCATCTGAAGGTTCTTGTGTAATTTCCTTTTGTAGATCAATGATACGAGGTAACACAGGACGTTGATATAATAAGATCTCCAAGCTGTTCAAAAATTTTTGCAACACTTTTTTAAATAGGACTGAAGAAAAATTAATTCTCTTCGATGCATATGTAAACTCGTATTTCACTTTTATTTACCACTGCAATACTTTCTAAGGGGCGTGCAAGTTAATTTTATTCATAAGTAAACTTCCTTTGTGATTTTAGTTTCAATTGAACAAGGGCTCAACCCTATCAATCTAGTTATGAAGAGTAACATTTATTTTCGATTTCAGTCTTGAATCGATCAGAAATCTGATATTTTTACTGTTCATCTACTGGTCCGCGCAACCTATGTTTTGATGCGAGACGCATTTTATTGCATTAACTCATGTCGTCAGTCAGTTGGTGGTGTGGTTTAACCCATTAACACCTGCATTCTGTTCTTATATTAACATAATGACAATTACCATCATTAAACTAGCTCTGGCATCAGGTCGTCCCCGGTAGCAGGATGTGAAAGAAACAGCCACTCGGCAGTGAACTTCAAAGAAAACATTAGGGAATGAATCTGCAAGAAATACAATATATTGCTGCTATTTTTGTAAAAGAACTGAATGTTCCTGTAATGTGTTAAAGGGTTAAGGGCTGTTTGAGTACTAAATTTGGTGTCAATGTTGCACGGCAGAGTATGACTTCTATCACCAAATGCCGCAGTACTTGTTCTGGGTGGTGCAAAAAGAACGCATGCATTTTAAACCATTATAATTGTCTTTATGTAGTTATACTAGTTATAATTTTCACTTGCATCATTATAACCAGTATAATTGGTCATTCCACATACTCCACCTATACTATGCAAGTGAAATCCATGCGTGTTTTTTGGGCCACCCTATTCTCAAACGACTGACAGCAACACACTCTATATTGTCACGCTGCAACACTAAACTACCGTCGTGTGGACTCGTTGCTATCGGCTTTACTACCCGCGCAGTACTCTTGGAGATCTTATTTATCAAAACCATTTGATGTCACTTTCTCTTACGAATTTTTTTCTGCTGAACGGATATCGGCAGCCAGTGGCTTTTGCATGAAATCTGAATTTTATTTTAACCCTCCTTTTTCGGTATTTACAGGTGGGCTCTTGAGTTAGACTTGCGTCATCATTTTGGGTACAGGTTGTAACCATACGATTGTGTTCCAAGTAGTCGAGTCTTGCATGATGAAATATTGTATCTTTTTCCCAGTCTGTGTAATTGGCCAGGCACTGCATGCTTTTCACTCTTTAGTTTAGTTTTATTCCATTGAGCATGGGGAAGTGCCAAAGGTTATGGAAGCTGAAATGTTTTCTGATTACATTTTCTCAAAAGAAGAGTGCGTGTGTGCAGTATTTTTTTACATTCAAATGAAAGAACAAAAACACATTTGTTCATATTTTTCAGTTTCTGAGTTGAAAGATTAATTGTACTGTTCAGTAATCTCTGTTTCACAAAGTTATAGTAAAACTGTCAACTGCCTTCTATGGAGTCGTCTATTAAAAACAGCCCGATAATTCTTAGAATTACTACGAGTTGTGCCTTCTTTATGTCATTCATAAAGCTCTTTCAACCGAGCTCATATCAAACCACGATCGAACTTAAAATTGGATCGAGGTCAAGAAAATAGCATTCCTGAGGGCGGGCTTTTGGTAGAATGAAGGACATTTCAAGGTTCTAGTGTACCTTCCCTGATTACAGAGATGTTTAGAATGAAATTCCAAGTTATCATCTGGTGAAACACTGCCAACTCCACAATGAAGGTTTATGTGCGAATTAGTTCGGGAGCCCAAGCCGCGTTTCATCTGCATCCTATATGGCTCGATCGCAGGTCTGCCCAAAGAACTTTGTGAGAGCTACGGAGAGCGGTGGGAAGCTTTCGTGTCCAAGCATCAAGATAAACTCGTTTATGGCCTCTACGGTACTGCCACCAAAATGATCGGATGGAACAAGAACCGACTCTAAAGATGCCATTCTTCTTCTGCTCGTATCTTTGGTGACTGGGTACTAACTCGGTGATGGGTTTTCTGTGGTGATGGTGTGCATGCTTTTCACTGATTGATTTAGCATTTATTAAGGGATGGAAGTTGGGTTGCGAATTTTGATTACTAAGTTTCAGTTTTTGAAATAAAATTCGTTCATCGTGTGTTGTCTTGGGTCACGACCATCCCATCTGTTGTTCTGAGCAGTGACTGAATTCGCAACCTACATCTCTAGAAAGTCAATTCCTAATGGTTGTCCTGTTGGGTTTTGTCTGTGATTTTCTTTGGGTTATTGGTTCTTCAATTTCTATTTATCTAATATCTTTTGGTTATCTTTAAATTTCTTTCAAAAATTCTTATTTGTCCATCACTTGAGGCCATCACAGCCGTTAAAACTTAGACTATTCTGTTACTACGATATTAAAAGTTGGCACTTGCTCTCGAATAATCATTATTGCAAAAGAATTGTGTAATTAACAAACTGAAATCAAAGTATTTACAGTTAGAGCTATACAATTTTTATTTCATAGCTCAGCCTAAGGGATTTATGAGCGCTGTGATAACTCAAATGATTTATTAATTCTTTTCAGTCCAACGCAGTATGTGGAGACACCTTGCGCATAGGTTTCCCAATAACTTAATGTCATATTAAATAATGCCTTTCTCTCTTGAAAGTATTTTTGTTGTGGGAAAGGAGGGTTAAACTTGCTCAAAATCTAATATAATATCTTGCTGACCGTTTATGAAATTTCAGTGAAAAATTGCGTAAAAGGAAAAAAAGTTTTAAGCAAATTGGAAAAATTGTACAAAATGGTAGATAGCAGTTATCACCAGAAGTCTCACAGTTCTCAAGTTATTTAAGAATAAAAATTTAAAATACCATTTGCTCTCTGAGTTTTCAATCATCTTGCTATTGTAAGAAATCTGTTGAAGAACAGTGCTGTATATATGAAGTGAGCGAAAAATATGTTACGGCAAAGTTTGTGAGTTAATGACGAAACTTATTTTGAAACAGTTCTAATTTGTATTTATTTGTACACGTTGCTAGCTCGGTATTACTTGAAGCTATTTACGTACGTTTTTACCGTTGAGACACTTAATGCTCAGTTTGTGTGTCATCCACCTCGTAGGTTTGTAGTTTTTGATTTAATATAGCAATCTAATTTTTGCTTATGCTAAACGTGTATGACATAAAGAGAGCGTTCCTAGTTATCATTTAATTTGATCCGCACGAAAAAATATTGTATTTTTAATTTAATTTTAATTATTATTTACAAAAGTTATGATTGTAGAACCAGAAACCAAAGCTTTTCTCAAAATTATTAATTATAGTTACACATTTTTTATTTAAGCTGTCAAACTTATCAAAAGCAGCTTCAATTCCTCAAACTAAATCTGTTATCAAAGTACCTCTTGATATCTTTTTTGACGTATCGAGTCCAGACGCAGTGAGAAAGCTTTCATACAAATGTGACCTTTAAGCCATGAATTTCTACAAATGGAAAATGCCAAAATTGATTGCGTTTTCCTCTCTTTAATGTGAATATTTTCCGTTTATTAGAATATTGTCATTCATAAATTGAGTGTCATGCACTAACCAAACCCGATTTAAAAAATAACTATTTAGTATATTTCTTGCATGAGTATTTTTGAGTGTTATGTCATAGTATACATTGTAGCATTGGTGTGTTTCACTATTAACTGTACGTTGTACATGTTTTGTAGCAAGTGTAGTGTTGCTTGAGCATAAATATGGAAGTTCTGTGAGACTATGTATAAATCGCATTTTTTTTTTTTTTGGAGGATGCTATGACATAGTAGTGAGGTTGATGCTTATACTAAACTACTCTAAATGTTCTTACCATTGGTTCAAAACCCACTCTGCAGGCGTGCCTTTCTTCGAGACGGACCCGATGCGAGCGCTAACGAAGCATTACTCACTGGTGGACTGCGGGCCGCGTCTGGCCATCAACTACATCAAGGAGTTGGCGTCTTGACACGCCCTCCGTTACTTCTTGGTGCTCATTTTTTACGCGTCTAGAGTTGAAGACTTTAAAACACTGTGTCCGTTGATTGCAACTAGAGAATTTTTTTGCACGTGTATAGTTGAAGATCTTGAAACGTACAGCTTGCTGTATCCATTGATTGAAACGAAATTTTACATTTGGTATGGAAAGACAGAACGTGCATGACCTAAGATGATCTTTCGTGGATTTGTTTCAGAGTAATTTGAAAAATGATGGATTTGATGTTTGAAATTGTTTGTTGTGAAAATAAGGGGCTATTTTTTAGGCTCTTGTTTACTTTGAGTAATTATTCTGCAAAAAATGTCGGAAGTTCTTTAAGTTTTCAGAGTGATTGAAAAAATAAATTACAATACTCTTTAAAAACTATCACGCACAGCTGTTTCAATTTGGAAAAAGGTGCGTAGAAAGAAAAAAGTTGTAATGGAATGAAGAAACTGGAGCTGTTTAAGTGTAATAAAAAACAGCTTGTGTCTCAGGAGTAATCAATCAATTGAGGTTAGTAATCAATCAATATCAATTGTTCTCGCACTCTTTACCCTGCTAAAATTTTAAAAATCTTTTTTGTTTTGTATCAACTCGCGGTGTATACCTATACGTTTTGCAGGTGCGACCTGTAGAATGGATCCTGCTTATTGAGTGAGAAATCGTAATGTGCGTATGCAAACAAATATAACTGTGTGTGTTGAGGCAATGGAAATTGAGTTGACCACCGAAATAATGTTCTTATAATACTACCTCGGAGGTGATGTAGAATTCAGGTATCTTTAAAACCATGAGACCTTCGGCGCGAAATAGTCGGAGCTACTGAAGCGCTAGTAAGCCTATGTTACTACTACTACTGAGGTTAGGATATAAGTTTGGTTCTTTTACCTCATGCCGAGTTAGTAGAAAAAATGTAAGCTGTGCCATTTTCGGTCCCTAATACCTAAAGCAGGAATCCCGTTTACTCAAGTCCTTCAAGTGTGCAATTTGCGAAAAATATTTTAGACAATATCTGTACACATATATTTGAAATATCCCCTGCTTCAATGGGGAAATTTTTGTGATAGAGTAAAATGGGAGTAACGTTTAATTTTTGAATTATTGCCAAAATATTGCCAGCAGTTTTGTAGCAATGGCATTAAGACGAGTTGTTCTGTTACGAAATGAAATGTTTATTTTATGTTTAAATATTTAATGTCGTATAATGTACTTGGTATAGACGATATGAATTTTGATCATTTAGTGCTTCACTACATCACTTGTTATAAAACATTCTGTAGTGTCAACATTCAAACAATGACCTTCTTATAGTCGGTGCATCCACGTTTGATCTGACACGCAGCCTCTCAAGTTCAAAATTGATTTCATTGATTATCGAAAGCTCGTTTTGTTCCCAATTATTTCACGTAATAAAGGTTCGACTTTAGGAGTGTAAATGAGCATGAAGGTACAGTTGTAGCATTGTGGAGCTTGGAGAAAGTTCTTTTCTTTATTGACTGTCTAACCATGATGACTTTTGAAACGTTACTTTGTTATATTTGTGCTGAGTTAAGTTTAAAACTAGACATAAAATGCATTACTTTCTCCGTAGATCAATTATTTAACTCATTAGCTTAGTGTATTTCTGAGCTATTTGAGATCAGCATTAATATCCTCTCCATATGTGCCTTATAAAAGACAGGTAGGGGATCATCCTGCTTGATTATTTTGTATGTGTTCTCGATGACAAGTAATTTACAACTACTTACGTCCATGACGGTGCTATAACTCTTTCTCATTGCTTTATAAAAAGGTCTTGCTATTGTAGAAAGGTTGATACAAGTACACGTTAGCAAACGTTTTTTTTTGTGTTGTTATAGAGTATTTAGCAACTTTTTTCCTAACCTTGTTCTAATGATCATTTTAGTAAACGACTCTGTAACTCCTCGCTTTGCTCACGTACGTTTCCGTGACTGGCTTGGGATTGTCCATACTTTTGTTTTCGTGTTTCTAGTTTCTGTTTTCCTTTTTGTTGGTTCATCTTAGTTTTTAAGAGATGTTTAGGTCGAATTTAAAACATTTTTGTCTCTTCTGGCCAGCTAAAGTGTGAAAGAAGCGTATGCCTTGGTTTTTATAAATTTTGCTTGGGTTCGTTTCCTTAAGTAGTGCAATTAGGAGCAAGTGCTGAATTTTTTTTTTTGTGTCTGAACTCGAGTGACTTGTGGTGAGTTTGATGCTTTATATTCTTATTGTTAATTTTTTTCCATGGGATCTAAAGCACAATGTAGTAGAGTAAGTGTGCGGCATTGAGATTCGAGTCAGTTGTGTTGAATGCAAACTATAGTAGCGTTACTGACGTACCGTTTATTAGGTTCGTAATCCCGGCAAATTGTTATGTATAAGTACGTGTTTTGATTTTTCTAACCCTAAGACTTTTTCACTTACTATTATCGTATGGAGTAATTTATTACACTTGAAAAACTCTCTGTCACTATTACCCAAATTTTTGTTGATGTGATCCCTTTCAAATTCAAGTTTTAATCCTTCTCAATATTTTTCACAGGTTTTGATATGTGTTCCAACTCATAATGAATGTCTAGTCCGTATTGGTAAGTCGTACTCCAGTGTTGATATTATCCATGTTAAAAATGTGCTTTATTTTGTACTAACATTTTTTATGCTGATATTTTTTATGAGTTTTTGTGTTGTGTTGTGTATTCTATTGTTGAAGCTTCTGTAGAAACTGTCTTGAGTCTGCTTCTAAAATTAGATAAATTTTATTGGTTGCCATACATTTTTAATAAGTTTTTTGGCAGCTGTACATCTGTAAATGGATGACCGATTTTGGTATGCCTGTGACACTGGCAAGCTAAACGTGAACTAAATTTCAGCTTTCCGTTGGTACCGTCATTTTTGACTACTTGGTGAGGTATTGCTCGTAAAAACCTCGATCTTCTCAAGCACAAATTTTTTCCGTACTTTGAAAGGAAATGCTTCTAATGAATATGATTTTAGTTCTATTGTTTTCGTGACTGGCATTATACTCTGAGTCGTAAGTTACAAAAGCTGATATAGCAGTATACTTATTCCTCAGACGATGTATTGCTTTAGTTGGGTAGCTTCCTGTATTTTATTTCTTTAAAGTTAAACCTTGTTATTTTTTTATGATTAATATTTATGTTGGTTTTGTATTTGTTGTCTATAACTGTACGAATACAATTCTTCTTTACTAAGGGTTGACTTATGATTATGTACTTCACTCAAAAAAAAAAGAGTTGAGCGTTGTTCTTTTTATTTAATTTTAATTTTCCTTGATTGGCTGTGATTATCAAGACAAATCCTTAAAAAACCCTCAGGGGAATACAACTATTGCACTCATGGGAATAAGAGCTCCGAGGGGGAAAATGTGAGGTGCCAAGCTGAGAGTTAGGTAGGCCTTCTTTTTTTTTGCCTTTTGTTTTGTTAAGGACCATCTTTATTTCGGTTTACAGCGGTCATCCGTTTTTCAGCACCTACTAATTTCTTCTTCAACTTTTATCTTGTTTCCTAACCTTCCTTCTTGCCTTACTGTTTCTTAGCGGACGGGATCCTGTGCGAGAACACACCTTGTGCATAAATTCCGCGTTCCCTTAACTCCAAACCAAATGGTGCCTTCATCCTTCGTCCCCTTGAACATTTTTGTTGTGGTAAGGGAGGCTAAAAATAATTTGTAATCAATCAATCATCCTTAAAAAAAACGCCTTTCGCGCTTGGAGCAGTCTGAAAAAGAGTATTGAAAAGCTAGAGCAATTCAACAGTCTACAAGATGCGAAAAGGACGTCCGTTGCGACATTTAGAATTCAACTTCGTAACTTGGAGACCATGAGCCACGCCTGCCGCTTTACCTTCAAGTAAGTGGTGCTCAAATATTTTCTAGCCCATGCTGGGAGTAAATATTTAATGCTCATATGTTGCATTTTCATGTATTTGATGCTGTGTGTAATAATTTCAGTAAAATTTACTTCCGTTTTATTTCGTCGTAGTCTGTATTAAAGGATGCTAGAATGTTCAAGTAAGGCGTTTTATTCGCTTTTAATTTCTAATATGCTAAAAATACACTCGCGAGCAAAAGTTTGGAATCACTTTCTTGAAATTGGTTCCGTGCAATTATAAGCACTAAATATTTTTTCAATAACCATAAAAATTACATCAATTTAAAGGTTCAACTCTTAACTTTAAATTGATACCAAATTCATTCAAATCAAGCCAGTATTTCGGGAGCTATCCCGGATCAAGTGAAGGCGTAGCGGAAAAGACGTGCATCAATTTTTAGATACGTCGCGAGTAGCGACCTATTGACCCCCCTATAAAAGCACCTGTTATCGGATTTGATTTCTCAGTCCACCTTCACACGTTGATCGGTACATTTGACCCTTTGCAAGTCATGTGTTTTGAAAGTTTACAAACGCTTGCGGGAGACTGGTGGCTTTATCCCGAGACCAAGATCTGGACGACACCGGTACACCTCGGGGAGGGATGACCGTTTTATCGTATCAACCTCTCTTCGAAATCGGCATTTGACTGGTGTCGACGTTCAACAGGAGCTCCGAGATGTTCGTGGGGTAGCTGCCAGCGAGTGGACAGTTCGTCGACTACTCAAGCAAGCGAACTTGACTCCAAAAAGGCCTGCCACAGGCCCGAAACTCACGGCAGCTCACCGACAAGCACGCCTTCAATTTGCTCGCACCCATCTTGATTGGGAGGTTGAGTTATGGAGTCAAGTTCTGTTCTCCGACGAGTGCAGGATGTGTTTGCACGGTAGCGACTGAAGAGGTCGGGTCTACAGGCGGCCTGGGGAGCGATTTGCGCAGTGCTGTTTCACTGAAACAGTGGCTTATGGGGGCGGTTCTTGTATGATGTGGGCCGGCATTTCCTGCGACGGTAAAACGGAGATTGTATTCGTGCCTGGCTTGGGACGAGGAGGCGGTCTAACTTCGGATCGGTACATTTCCGATATTCTGCTGGAACATGTCGTTCCCTATGCGGGAATCAATGCAGCGGGATATATCGGTGATGACTTCCTCCTTATGCACGATAACGCTCGTTGTCACACTGCCCGTGGCACAACTGAATACCTCGAAGAAGTCGATATCGCCACATTGGACTGGCCAGCGCTCAGCCCTGACTTGAATCCCATTTAGCACGTGTGGGATGAGCTGAAGAGGAAGGTTCGTTCCAGAACTCCTGCTCCTTCATGTCTGAATGAGCTGAAATCGGCTTTAATTGAGGAGTGGGAAGGTATCGCACAAGAATCAATTCAGAACTTGATCAGGTCGATGAAAAATCGTCTTCGAGCAGTTATTAGGGCAAGGGGAGCGAACACAAAGTATTGACACTTAATTTCAAGGCTAAATAAATTTTTTATTGATTATTTTTTGTTGTTTTATTCATTCCCATATTTCCTCGTTTTCCTACCTCCTTGATTTAATCCGGAATAGCTCCCGAAATACTGGCTTGATTTGAATGAATTTGGTTTCAATTTAAATTTAAGAGTTGAACCTTTAAAATAATGTAATTTTTATGGTTATTGGAAAAATATTTAGTGCTCAAAATCGCGCGTAACCAATTTCAAGAAAGTGATTCCAAACTTTTGCTCGCGAGTGTATTTGTTATTTAAAGTCTACGACTTGGTACATGTGATGAGTTTTAAGTTTTTCTTCAGTTCTTCTTCCTTACATTGAAATGAACAGTTTTTGTTGGTCTGATGCCCGTTACCATCTTACGGAAACTGAGATCTGTCGATCTCATCCTCAGGAGACGGTTTACTAAGAAACATTTGCCTGATGATCATTGTGGCTGCTTACCTCAGCTACTGATAAGTTTTCGTGACTATCTTTTGTGCCGACTTGGCTTGAATATTTTCTTGCCTCCTTTCCCCTCTCCTCTGTCATTGCTTCCCCTTCTTTTATAACTTGCAGTTTCTATGTGTAGGGCATCCTGTGTGGGAACACACATTGAACTTAGATTCCCCGTTTTCTACAGTCTATGCCCCCTCAGGGGGGATACAAATATTGTATCTATGGGAATTAGCGCTCCCAGGGAGAAAATGTGAGGGCCCGAGCTAAAGGTTAGGTAGGCTTTCTTTTTGTTAAAATAACATAGGTTTTTGTTTTGTTACGGACCATCTTTTTTCGGTTCACTGCTGTCATGTTTTTCTGCACCTACTACTTTCTTCTTCAACTTTTACCTTGTTTCATGAACTTCTTTCTTATCTTACTGTTTTATGCCCTTTCTGCATAGATTCCACGTTCCCTTAACTCCATACTAAATGGTGCCTTCTTCCTTCCTCTCTGGATCTCATTTGTTGAGGATAGGGAGGCTTAAACTAATTAATAATCTAATCTAATCTTCTACAGTCCATGCTGTATGGTTTCTTCTCTTCGCTCTCTTCAGATCGCCTCTTGGGAGTCTCAAACTAATATAATAGTATTCGTGTTGTATTTTCAATTTTATTGGCCCCTTAGGGTGACGCAATTATTATGTCTATGGGAATTAGCGCTCCCAGAGGGAAAATGTGTGAGGGCCCGAGCTGAGTTAGATAGGACCTTCTTTTCGTTGAAATAAAATACTTTTTGTTATTGTAAGGACCATGTTTTTTCGGTTCACTGCTGTCCTGTTTTTCAGCACCTATTACTTTAATCTTCAACTTTTACCATGTTTCATGAACTTCTTTCTCAACTTACTGTTGCTATGCTCTTTCCGCATAGATTCCTCATTTGCTTATCTCCATACTAAATGGTGCCTTTCTCATTACTCTCTTCGATACGTCCTTTTTTGTAGCGGTTAGGAAGGCTCAAACTAACATATAATCTAATCTACTGTGTGTCCTTTAGGTCTTTTCTTCATTTATGGTTCGTTTTAGAGACGGTACCGTTTTTACGCTGTGAGGTGGCATTTATTTTATCATACCAGAAGTATTGATTTTGCGAACTATTTTATTGATGTCAATTAGTTCCTTCTTTGAAACCGTAGTTTCATTGACTTTCGCTAACGTGTCAACGTCCATAACCAAACTTTAACGCGAAACTTTAAACGCTTTAACGAAACGGGATAAACTCAGTATTCTTTTTGTAAGTCTGTTTTCGATTTCCTCGATGGAATTTCCATGTGCAAATTTCAATTTGCTGCCACTGCTTTTATGCATAGCGCTGGTGAGGCTTATTAGAATTAGTGTGCATCATCCACTGTGCCCACTTAACGCAGGGTCATCTGAAGCCCTTCGTGAGGACTCGATGAGCACAGCCAAAATCTGCTGTCGGCGAGATGAAGTTGTGTACCACATCTCCGGAACAGTCCTCATAATGACCGGACAAAACAAGAACAGACCGTAGAGATGCCATTCTTCAGCCTATATATTTTTGGTGAGTGCAATTTTCTGTATCCTTGCTTGTAAACTTCCTTCGATTTACATCAACTATGATATATTCTTGTTGATATTGAATATGCACCCTGTGGATATGAACGAAAAAACATACTTTATTCTACAGTTTATTTCATTTCGATCTTCCTTGAACGGCTGTTTGTAACAAAAAATTGGTCAACCAAACAACCTCTCGCCTATGAATATTGTGTAAAACAATTTCACAGTGACAGTCAACGAGAGGCGAAAGGGACATCGATTGTCAATTAGAATCTAATTTTGTATACATGCACGCTGACAATTTTTGGTCGGAAAACTGAAATATTAATAATGGATAAAGTCGCACGGCAGCATTCGCACCGACACACGATACATCAATATATTGCCAGCACAGATACAGGTACGCAAGAAAGGATGGCATTCGTCCACATTTCCAACCCCCGCCTACCGCGCAAGTGCATGAAGGAACACTACAGGTTCAAAGTATTAACTTCCATTAGTGTCCTCATTCGGCACGCCACCAAGTTTAGCTTGATTAATATCTAAGGAACAAGTGGAAGATGCTAACACCGGTTTGTACAGGTACGCGCTTGATGGCACATCTTAACACCGTTTGAATATTATTTGGACAAAAATTAGTACGCTGGTGACAGGCGCTGTCGATACTATACTATAAATAATACCGTAAACGAACTGTATCGTTCTTTTAACGAGTAGGCCCTGGTGTCCGAGGGGTCGTTTTGTACGATTGACTGAGTTAAAGTATGAGCACCAACGATGTGCGTTTGTTGTACTTACAAATGCGAGCATCTTTATTGCTTTTACAAAACCGCTCGTGGCGTATGAGGTCATGAAAGTATAATACACGCTAAAATGAACACACTTGAAGCGTCTGCCCCCGCATGGACCTCAATGAATGAAAATAAAGCTGAAAAAGTACATTGGAAATAAAGATTGAGTTTTTTCCTCATGGTTTGAGTTATACAGATTCTTTTTGATTTTATAAGCCAGGTCAATGGCATCACTGGGACGTGAAAAAGAATAAAGTGCACAAAATGATTTCGTAGTAAGCACAGCGCTACACAATGCACAGGCACTACGCTTTGGTCCAATAGCAAAGCCTTGTACTCTTCTGATTATTCAGCCCTCATTGTATGACGTGTTCGTGAGCGGATGAAGGTAGGACGGAGAAGGGTGACAGTGACGTTTCTAAAGATTCACACAGCATTCCTGGTCGACGTAATACAAGCTCAACAATTACTGTGTTTATGAGAATATGATATACTTTCACTTGCAAAGGAGATATTTTAGGACGTTACCGGTCAAGGGTCAAGTAGATGACACGTAATGCAACAATAGTTACATGAGAAGATTCAGCTCTAAAATATGTTTGAGTACACACTGACATAAACAATGAATTTCTGTTCTTGCGAGCACGTCAAAGAGGTCATTCTCGTTAGGATAGAATTGAGCGATAAGATAAATAGTTTCTGAAATATACTAGCGGGATTGTTGTAGAACATAAAATTTTACGCCAAACCAGATCCTCAGAAGCTACATTTTACGCCAATGACTGAACGCTAGCCTCCATATTCATTCCAAGCCAATACTAAGTAGAACTTTCCAATCACGGCCCAGCACACTTCAGTATCTACAGTAGACAAAGACCCGGCTGTTTTATCAGTGAAAATTTGCAGTTAATTCCTTATCTATCAATCATTAGGACGCGGCAAAGATCATCTTTAGTGAAATCACTAATCTTCCGTAACCTTACCGACGCGTGGCATTTGCCTGCAGTCACTTGATCAGCAATTTTGCTGTAACCTGCCGGTAACAAAAAAAATATTTAGTTAGGGTTAAATCCAAAAAGAGAGACTGTTTCTATCAACTCGCAAGCTGAAAAAAATTCAACTTCAACTGCGTATAGCTCTAAAATTGGTTTTACAGGAAAAGGTAAGCATTTGCTTGATAGCAATATAGCAACACAAATGTTCGACGAGAACACACTTCAACTATGAAAAACTCAACAGCCCTCATTGCTACTGCCTTTCATTTGAGGAAATTTCATATCATGGAAATTTCGATTTTAAAGAAATTTCAATTCAAGAGGAAAGCGTTCACGTTTGAGGATGACCAGTTGCAGGATGGCCACATGAGAACACGTTACAGTTTCAAGAGTTTTAGAGTATTTATTGTAAGATTTTACATGTTAATCTAAACTGTATTTTTTCACGCCAAGGTATTGATTTTATGAGTGAAGTTGCTAAGTACCTGCTTATCTGAAAGCATCTCTGGCCAGAGCACCGCTGCTATTAGCAAGAATTTCTCGAGGAGGAGACGGCTGGTAGTGAGGAGGATAGAAGAGAGTGCTACTGTTGTTGGTTGTACTGCTACTGCTGCTCGGAATACTGATGCTGGCAGGAGGAAGAAATTGTTGCTGCTGCTGTTGTTGCTGAAGCTGTTGAGATTGCTGAAGTTGTTGTTGAGAAAATAAGCTGAACTGCTGCTGTTGTTGTTGTTGTTGTTCACTCGATTGTTGTGACGAGAAATAATCTGAAAACGATGGGACAATTGTTACAAAAACGTAATGATTGTAGGGTAGCGTAAAAAAGAACGGTCAAATCCATGCGTTCTTTTTGCGCCACTCTGTAAAGAGTGATAAAAATAAGTAGCTCTTCAGCTTCAACATGTAAGATACAAAGAACGAGCTAACTGAGAAGCGTCTTACCTATATATATCTAATGAGCTCTTCCTAACTATTTCAGGGGCAAATTCTTCACGTAAAATAACACAAAACGGGCAATAGAAAATATTTTACACTTTGCATCCGTGCTAAAAAGTGTTGAAACTATCAGAGCTGAGTATGAGTTCTGGGTTAGGCTTTATATTAAATAAGTTAGTTTAAGCCTCCCTAACCACAACAAAGATGTTCCAAAGAGGGGGAAAGACTTGTGGGTAGATTTTATTAATTTTTTATTCGCAGTTAACACCTACGATAAACTTTAACCAACACCGTTACAAACTGCCATGAATGTGACGCAAGTGATTAGCAGTGCGTGATTATACACTCGAAGATGCTCAGGACCTTAACTAAAACTATCACAGAAAGGAAATTATCTTACTCAAAACACAAGAGCTGACCAGCCATGATTTAGGACATATCTGGTACTTGATCATAATATAATATCCTGTACTTAAATAGGTATTTTATCTCTAAATAATAACCTTTTCAAGAACCGCAAAGCGAGCTGTTTTTAGAAAGATGCGCTCTTACATAAACAGCGAAATTGAATATTTGAAAATTAAAATTCATGCAGGAGCTCCGACGTGCATGGAGATTTAAAGATAATTTGTAAAGGAATGGGATAAAATTCTTAAAGAAACGTGCGACTCGATGATTAAAAACTACAGGAAACGATTGATTGCTGTACTTCTGAATGAAGGTTATGCTATGATGTATTATATCAGAATTTATCATTATATATTTTGGTACGAATGCTTTTTTTTACCTCTAAATATTCATGATGGAATATTATTAAAATATTTTATACAATTTTTTGTTTTTCTGCATATTCTTACTTTATGCACATACTGTATATGCAAGTATAGAATCGGGTGGACGCCATTTTTGTTCATCGTAAATTTATAAAATAAAATTTTTGCTGTGTATGAACATTTATTTTCCCTCACAGAATGCTTTGAGCGTAAATAATAAAAATCAAATACACTATACGTCGTTGACATCAAGTGAGCACATTTGGTTACCTCCATTCAGTATTCAAACTTTAGTTGCTTGAAGTGGCGGATTAGATAAGTTAAGCCTCCCTCACTACAATTCGAGTGTTCCAAAAGAGGAAGGAGAAAGGCACCATAATGTATGGAGTTAAAGGCACAGAGAATCCACGCAAGATCCCATATAGTCTCAACACCAAGTTAGAAAG
The DNA here is from genome assembly GCA_030386875.1 of Morinoia aosen. Lineage (NCBI taxonomy): Eukaryota > Metazoa > Arthropoda > Malacostraca > Amphipoda > Talitridae > Morinoia > Morinoia aosen. The sequence continues at coordinate 86,901,799 of CM059562.1, read as the reverse complement.
GAAGGTTTTGAAACAAAATTATAGGTGGAGAAAGAAATGGGAACTGTAGGGGGTAAAGAAGGAAAGCAGTCGCAATAACTTTTAGACTAGCGGTAACGACTGGGCACTAGTAGCACGCACCTGACTGTAAAGGCGAAGAAGGGGAGCTGTCGTGTCTGTTGGCGCCCTCGTGCGTGGAAAGTCGACTGAAGGCGGCCAGGGCTTCAGGGAACGCTGGGGGCGTGGCTGGAGTGTTGGCGGGTGTACACAACTGCAAAGGGGGCCGTCATTTCAATTTCGCATGATAATTGATCTTGCAGTATACATATATTATCAGGTCTGGTTTAGCTCACACACAATAGGTTTCTCGACTGCGTAGACGAGAAAAGCAAACAAGTCATACTTAATCGAAGGTCTGCAATTCGGTGAGCACTCAAGAAATACGCATGGTGAGATGATTTTCCGATCTCGGCTAAGATAGATCATTAAATTAAATAAATCAGAAAATAATCTACAACATCGGAATTAGGCGAAAAAATTCTGCTCAGCAACTGTCAAGAACACCAAAACAGAGCTGGAAAAATGATAGCCAACCGTATCACTCTGACGTTAGCGAGTGAATGTAACAAGACAGAATGGCACGTTGTAATCAGCATCTTGTTTTCAGCGTACGCAAATGTATACCTACCCAATTACAATCTGTTACAACGTCAGGACGCTAGTCAGATTCAGAAAAGTGTAATAAGTTCGAAATTTTTAATCTTTCTAAATTTATTAATATTGAATACAAAATATAAAGGCGCAGAGAAGTATTCTAAACCTAGGTAACTTTAATGTTTCGTACCCAAGAGAACTTATGGTGCATGTTAAATCACCTTTGCAATTGTGTGCAATGGTGCGATTATAATTAGATGATTATTAGTTAGTTTAAGCCTCCCTATCTGCCACAAAGGCGATCCAGAGAGGAAGGAGAAAAGCACCATTTAGTGTGGAGTTAAAGGAACGCGGAATCGATGCAAAAAGGGCATAGCAAGTAGTTCATGAAATAAGACAGAAGTTAAAAGAAAGTAGTAGGTGCCGAAAAACAGGACAGCAATAAACCGAAATGAGATTGTCCTTAACACAACAAAAATATTCTATTTCAACAAAAAGAAGGTATACTTAACATTTCCCCCTGGGAGTGCTAATTCCCATGGATATAAAATATTTTTATCCCCCTGAGGGGTGAGATACAAGTCATGCTTCAAACACGAGGGATAACGTTTTTATTTTTTTTACCTAAGCATTGCAAGAAACACTATAAATCTAACAGAAGTACTGAAGTTAAGAAACTGGTCTCATGCTCAATTATTAGATCCTGCAGACCGTTTTGATTTTACTGGTGTATACGACCGGCAAAAATGACGGGATTCGATATTTTCTCTAGACAATTCTCCCAGATATGGATGACAAACAAATACAATCCATCCTAAAAAATAAGTATGACAAAAATATTCATGCACTTGTACGTTGGTGAAACTCGTAGCACAGATACAGGCATTAACATCCTTATGAGCATGGTTGCGAGATTCCCATTGTAATGAGGTTCATATTGTAATAACATAGGAGAAATTACGCACAAAAATACATAATTTATTTACAAATTTATGGAGACACCTGGCGTTTTATTATATGGTGTTTATAGAGTACGGTTCTAAGCCTAGTGGAAACTTTGTGATTTGCACTCAAGTCTGTGGTCGTAAGCCTAACAGACTGTGACGCCAAATGGGCGAAACAATCTGTGACATTTACTTTCAGGAGGGACTTTTTGATAAGCCTTTCTTATTGCTTAGAATAAACTTGATCAACGTGTATTCTATTAACAATTCTTGATCTCAGCACTAAACTGGTTTTGGGGGAAAGATAAGTAGTACTGGTTCGTCGGTACAATGAGCTCAAAGCATTACGCATCCACAACACGCTAACTTTATTAACACCTATGGAACAAAGACTATGATGAATTATCCCTCTTGAACAACGTCCTGTTCAAAATTTCTACTTCCATTAAAATAACAAACTTAATGAGAACGCACGCAAACCCTGAACCAGCACATAAACACAAATTAGATTAGATTATAAGTTAGTTTAAGCCTCCCTAACCGCTACAAAAAAAGAGCGTATCGAAGAGAGGAAGAAGGAAAGCACCATTTAGTACGGAGATAAGAGAATGAGGAATCTATGCAGAAGGGACATAGAAACAGTAAATTGAGAAATAAGTTCATGAAATAAGATAAAAGCTGAAGGAGAAAGTCAGAGGTGCTGAAAAACAGGACAGTAGTGAACCGAAAAAAGGTGGTCCTCAACATAAAAAAAATAACATTTTATTTCAACAAAAAGAAGGCCTACCTAACTCCCAGCTAGGGCCCTCACATTGTCCCCCTGGGAGCGCTAATTCCCATAGATACAATATTTGTGTCCCCCTGAGGGGACATACACACAAATAATAAGCTGAACTATACCTAATAACATAAAACATTGTACAATTACAGAAAGAACTTGGGTCCATGAAATGCAGAAATAAGAACAAGAAATATTCAAGTTGGTAACCAGTTCTTTTTCTGGTCACTCATTCAAAACACTACTTGGCAGTTGAAAACTAAAATCTATCATTCAAGCACCTTATTTCACTCAATGAAAAACCTGACTAAACAAGCCTAGCCATTACTGTGTGTGTCAACAGGAGCATGGAAGGAACTGGCCCATTTGGACATAATGGGATCGTGAAATGTTCACATTGGTGTGATTACAGGACCATCAGTACTACTCAGCCAAAAACCAATAAGTTCAACATGGATGACTGAAAGATATGAGAAATTTTATTCAAAAGTATTAAACATTGCAACATTTGCACTAAAAAAATTATTAGGACATTAAGACTTGACTATAGAAATATATTCTAAACAATGAGTAATCTAAGGTAGAAATTAATCCTAAAATCCACCCCTACAAACAAAAATTCTACAACAGAAAATTTTATCGATGAAAATGAAAGCAAAATCTAGAAAAACATCTTCAAACTAAGGAAAAATAGGAAAAATCTTACGAAATATTTCGCCTACAAAGTCTACATGAAAGCAAACCCTAGAAAAAATCTTCAAACTACGGAACATTTGGAAGATCATTCGAGCTATTTCGCCTACAAGGCTATCTCTGTAATAGGCCTGAGCGGAAACAGGCTGTAGCGTGACGCTTGGCACTGCATCAGGGCAGGCTGGGACCCGCTCATGCTAAATATTGCTGGTCTCCAGGTCATATTTAATTAGCCTGCCCAGCACCTCAGGAAACCGCCTATCTATAGAGTGGTCTCCTCGGGAGACTATATGAGACCCTTAGAATCTTACGGTACCAAGCGCAGCTTTTTCACACGTTCGCTGCCGCTGGACGCACATGTGCATCCCAGAGGTCTCATGTTAAGTGATGTTGTAAGTAGTAAAGTTTAAAATACGACTTTGCCGCTCAAAAATAAATTATATCTTTCCAAAGAAATTTGAAAACGTAATAACATAAACATATTTTACATCGTATGCTTAAATCTCTTCAAAAAAAGATGCTGAAATAATTTGAATGCTGTTCATTCACACCGATGCGTAAATGAACAATTAACCAAGTGGTACTCTTATGCCTCAATAGGCAGTCAACGTGTTAAACACGTCAGAAAACGGCATCAAAGTGTGGCGACTTAGAAACCATCCCATCTCAACAACTTATGAAGGTATCCAACATTTTGTAGCTATCTTCCTGTAACTACGACTAACCCTCCAGACAAAGGAAAATTTCAGGATGACAGCGGTATACATATTTTTGCTAGACGTATTTGGCGCTTGGTACCGTATGATTCTAGGGGCCTCGTATTATAATTCGGTTTGTGTTTCGTACCTGCGTCCATCCGTCGTACTTTTCTCTAAGAACATACGAACAAATTAGGGGCAATTTGGGAAGTGGTATCATAGACCTATTTTTTGGTCGTGACCGGGTTAATTGCTGTTGAATGAATAGCAAATCCATGACTAGGCTAGGATACGCTCGTCTAAATAGAGTTAGTTTAGGATTTGGATAAGACAGGCAAGAATAGAATAGATCTGGGAAGATATAAAATAGGTTGTAACAGGATTTGTCAAAATAGGAAAGGTTTGGCCAACTTTTGGTAAGACTAGCTTAAAAGATTATTTAGGCCTCCTTTTCCACAACAATAATCTTCATAATAGAGTTAGGATTATTATTATTATTATACAAGAAAGTTTTAGCCTCCCTTAACCACGACAAAGATGTTCCAAGAGAGGAAAGAGGAAGGCACCATTTAGTATGGAGTTGAGGGAACGCGGAATCTATGCACAAAGTGCACAGAAACAGTAAGCTAGGAAAGAAGTTCATGAAACAAGAAAAAAGTAGGTGCTGAAAAACAGGACAGCAGTGAACCGAAAAAAGATGGTCCGTAACAAAACAAAACATACTTTATTACAACAAAAAGGAAGCCTACCTAACCTTTAGCTCAGGCCCTCACATAGTCCCCCTGGGAGCGCTAATTCCCATAGATACAATAGTTGTATCCCCCTGAGGGGAATAGAGTTAGGAGGAAGGCCCCATTTGGTTATGAATTAAGGGAACGAGGAATCTATGCAAAGATGCCTCTCCATGCCCAGTGCATAGGCACAGCAAGATCGAAAGAAGATAAAAGTTAAAGAAAGTAACGAGATGAAAAAACGACGGCAGTGAATCTATAGCAGACAATAATGGAAGTCAAGACCCCAAGGTAAGAAAATAGAAAAAACAATTTTAGTTAAAAAAATTAAGGCCTAGCTAACCTTCAGCTTGGGACTTACATATCATCTTCTACCTGAGACAGCCACTTCTCTTAATTAAAGGCGAGCATAATCATTGTATTGTCAATTAAAAACGCACTAGTCTCCTACTCATGTTTATGGCTCAAACTTGTAACAAAGTTTAACAAACAACAGTTCCCGAAAGGGAACATTCTACGGTATCAGCCTAGTCGAAATGAAGACTCGTGACGAGTGGAAACAGATAACGTTGTGATACGCGACGCATTTGGCCAGAAAGAAGTGACGCAGTGATAATAAGAGATAGGTGAGGAGGGATCGATTATGGCATTTTCCATACCGGAAAGAGTTGCAAAAAGTTCCGTGGAATTCGATCGGAAACGGCGAAATTGAAACTGAAATAATACGAATGTATGGTGCGCATCCAGGACACATGAAGTGCCTATAGCGGATACCCGGTCTGTCACAGAGCAAGTGTAAAGGAAGGGTAGTCAAGACGTCCGTCTTTGAATTTATATTCGAATAACGAATAGCCAGTAGGGAGACGATATCAATAATATCTCAAAAAATAGATATACGCACACTACCACACTGTCAGACTTTGCCATTTTCTTCCCAACAGACATAGATTAGCTAGCCTATTAAACTTAAAAAAAGGAGAAACGTAAGAGAAATATTTTCACAAGAAGTCACCGAATGCAATTAAATGCGAGGAATATCCACATGGAAAAATTTTTTAATCGATAGGAGTAACCCCAGCTATAGCGGCGCAAAAGAATACGTGCTCTCGTGATGTTTCAATCTGTCCATACAAATCGAGATCGTATTCACATTCGTATCCTTGTGACACTTTTTCCATCTGTCTACAAAAATTAAGATTGTATTCACATTCGTATGTATGGCGACATTTTTACGCAGCTGAAGAAGGACAGCGAACGCGTTGGTGTGCTGAGCACATCTCACTCACCCGTTACTTTCCCTTCTCCAACTCAGGCGTACTCGAGTAGCCGAGCTAATTGGGAGTCTTCGCCCGTTGGGCGTGGGTGGGAGGGTGCTCGTAAGGCAGAAAGAATAAAAAAAGGTGTTATGCTTCTCCCGCTTACTGTGTACGGAGCATCGCTCGGAATCTGGAGAATCGTTGCCTGGCCTACAACGTAATCCTTAATGATTCTAAAAAGACCAAATATTAAGCCTGATTTCTGCGAGAAAGCATTGCAACGTTAAATTCAAGAACAATCGACTCTTCAGGAACAACGTTCGAAAGTCGCCGATACGCGTAACGAACCACACGGCAGCGGAAGATGCCAAGGATCTCAACGGGTGTCTTCATTTGCTTTAATTCATATGTATAACATTGTTTGTGGGGATTTTTATATAGTAATAAGGGTAAGGTTAATGATGTATGTTTTCTATTCGATAGTAGGGATATATCACGTTCATATTGGTAACCTTGTTAGGTCATTATTCAAAGTTGGCATCTCGAGGTGACGCCAGACGCGGTTGCTTCAGAGAGCGAGGGCAGTCGAGGCGAGATCACCATTATAAGCAGTCGCATACGAGCTTGTTCTCCTACCTTGGTCCAGTTGGACCGGGGGTTTGCCTCTCATAACGACGCTAATTATCTAAAAACTACTAAAACGACCCGAGTATCTCAGTGACATTCATCTGTGAATAAATTGTACTTTGATTTTGCGGCAACATAGCCCCAGCTGTCAACTTTGCCTGTCAACTCCCGATCAAACATGGCGGTTGCCGCCCCAGAGTGCCAGCCAGACGACGCTCGACTGCAAATCCTGTTCTCCGAATCTAAGATAAGTCGCCCTCTGAAATCATGTCAATTCTAGTTCCCTCTCACGCTTCTAAGTATATTAGGTTTCGAATGCGTAAATCACGTTCGCTCAAGTGGTCTGCGTTTCTTCGATAATTAATGTCTCAATATTTTCCTTTGTCCAATAGTGAATTTCTTTAATGTTTCGGTGTTTCTCTATATCCCTCAGATAGATAGGAAGAGATGAGATAGATGATCTAGAAAGAAAAGAGAATGTTCGAAGCCATGAAATACGGCTAAAATGTACGATTAATTTATGGCCTTAAGCCGGACTTAACGCTTACCGAAGATTGAATGAAATATTTCCTCAGCCTTACTCTGAGTTGGTGGCAGCTACCTTGATATTAACAAGTAGAAAATATAAGAAATGTGACGAATAATCTTAATGTCACGACTAATAACATCACGAAAAAAAATATCATGCATCGCAACAAAGAATGTCGGCACCGAATAATGATCGAAACGTGACAGAAGAAGCAGTCACGACAAAGGATGCTTTATTCCAATCGATCAAGCCTGATAAATATCTTGTACATTGTTTTTTCAAATGAATGCCTTTTAACTAAGGCATGCGCAGGACGGTTACCAGGACGCAATGACGGCTACCCACGATCAAGCCAGCACCCATTTCCGACACCTGGGTGTAGGGAATTGCGCCCTCTTCCCAACGGGGAGACAACACCGGGCGGCACAGCCTCGATTTGAATTGCCGACTCCTTCCCGTGAAGAATAACTGAAGTTTGCCGCCCGGATGGCAACATTACCTTTTCCCCTGACTTTCGTCGCTATCTTATTGATCCGCGTCGCTGTACTGTGAAACAATAAAAAACAATAGTGGTATCTCTGACGCTAACCCTGTTGATTTCAGTCATAATTTTTTCGCGCTTCGAGATCACTCAGAATTTTCGGAGCAACATGAATGTAACATCGACGTTCAAAATTTAAAATATTTTATAATGTGTGAAAAATTACTCAAACAGGCGGAGATTTTGAAAATTGACGATCATATTTGTATTGAAAATGACGAGAAACTTAATGGTAAAGAGCCCTTAAAGGAACTAAAACCATCATAAATTTGAATCTAAAAGCACTATTAAAAATTCCTCTAACAGGCTGGGATTTTAAAATTAATGATTATATTCATAAGGAAAATGACACCAGACTTCATGGTAATGAGTCCTATAAGGAACTAAAACATAATCACAAATTTGAATCTTCTAAGCACCTCACTAAACTGCTGCAAGCGCTGCGCTTGGAGGTATTCGATCGATCTCAAGTCGGAGAATCCGCACACGAACACTGCCGACAGAAGGAGTTGAATGACCTACTGGGAAAACAGAGTTCATTGTCCGCACAACAAAGAGAACACGCCGTGTAATTCCGCGCCGCGAGTCTTTCATAAGTAAGCGGTTGTTATTATTATACACAACAAAACCTGCCTCGAGTCCATACATTGACAATTGACAGCGAACATGCGAATGATAGCCGCGAGATCGCGTACTTCTTACCAAGACACCACGGACGCATGTTTCTGCTACTACACCACGAATGCGGAACAAGGAAGCTGAACACTACATTTCAAATCTGTTGAGCTGTTAATATTCGATAGGAAAACATGACTTATTAAAATAATGAAAACGCCAGCTTTCACGCACACTGTGTGAATGCAGAGATTAATTTTCAAAAACCTCATTCTTTTCATGAAAGTGAAGTATCTTGAAAAACTAAAAATTTATCACAAAAAAATTTGTGTAGGAAGTGTTGACATAACGTACTTCGTAATCATGATACACGTGAACACATTAAAATGTTAAGTTCTTACTAAATCACGTTTTTTAAAAGAGAATTCGTCAAATAATCACTTATGATAAAAATCAAGATAAACTCCAGACAGATATGGACTGACAGCGTTAAAAAATATGATGCTTATTGTTTTAATTATTTTGCCATAGTCTATGGCATCTGCATCTGAAAGAGGGAAAATTTAAGATGTACTTTGGCCCATATCACACACGCATTCCACTCTTCAAACGAGCAGGTATCAGCGAATAAAGCTTCAACATATTATTCAAGCTAATTTAAGTAATTTACGTCTCATATAATTAATTTGAACACGAAAGAAAGTGCTTCAACTGTCATTCTTGAAAGCACGAGTACAACATTTCAAATAATAATTCACAGGAATGGTGATATATTTTCTGACGCTTATTATACAGGGTCCAGAAGAATACACATATCCACTGACCGAAGTATGTATACATGATTCTGGAACCATATATCAAAATTTAGCTGCTGTACGGTTCCAGCATCATATCTTCATATATCGGTCAGTGGATACATATTTAGAGGACATCCTGTACAGACGGTATACGTAGATTTTTCAGACAAAGCACAGAGGCAAGGCACAGGCTAGAAACTCCCGCCCGCTCAATGAATGGTTCTTGGAAACGAACCTCTTCCAGAGAACCTGGTCTCTCTTTAAGCCCATGCTCTCTCTCTCAGCCATGCCTGTATTCTGTATTCGCATAGAGCAAATTGCTCCTAGCTAACAATGGCACCGATTGTCTACAATCGAGAATGAGGAAGTCAACGATATGATGGTTTTCTCCATACCACAAATTAGTTTCATTAAGTAAATAGGGAAAATGACAGATTATTCGATTTTGAGTTAGTTTAGGCCTCCCTTTGCCACACCAGAGGTGTTCGGAAGAAAGGAAGGCACAATTTAGAAGAAATGAAGGCACAAGTTACGAACTCACATCCCGCGCATAGAAACAGCAAAAATACGAGAAGTTTTTGAATCAATATGTCAGTAGAAAAAGAAATAAATAGTTGCTGAAAAAAAGACGGCAGTGAAACCAGAAAAAAGGTCCGCAGAAGAACCAAAAATTAACAAAAGGAAGGCATATAAAGTCTCCAGCTCGGAAATCAATTCCTCACTTTCATTGTGAGCGCTAAATTTCCATTGATACAGCAGTTGTATCCTCGGAAGGGGAGTATAAAATGTCACTAAATGATCATGAAGCTTTTGAAAAAACTCTTATTTTTAATCTGATCTGATTGTACGCACCATGAATAGTTCACGGTACCCGCAATGAGGACAATGTTAGCCATGGTATACATGGTACCATGGCTAACGACGGATTTTGTGTTTTTCCTAAGAATTTGAGATGAGAGCACTGTTCTTTGGGACCACAATTCTAGTAAACCATTCAAAATTGAGCTTCATGAAATCTCTTACACGAAATTCTTCGGTTAGAGAGGGAGTCATGTATAAAAATGAAGACACATGTGAGAAGCGTATTGATTTTACATTCATTGGATTACATGTTCCATTACGAACATAAATCATGCAGCAGACTATGAAAAGTCATGACAAGTAGTGTTTCATTTTATAGCTTCGGTACTTCTTCTGCAACAAAAATGATGAGAAAACTTTTGGGAAACAATGGAACGCAAAAAAAGAAGTTCAACAACCCAAGACTGGTTTTGGCGGAGAGGAAGACGCAAGAACATACTATGATGAATTTGATAACAGGCTTTGCATTCGGCAGAAAGAAAGACACGAGAAACTCGAAATAAATGAAATTCTTGTACCGTAAAGTTCTCATGCTCATTAGTTCTCAATAATGAGCAAAAATGTCAGTGTAACTTCCAGATTTTGTGCTTGCTGCGCTTACGTGAGTTAAATAAATTCACTCAAAACAAAATTATGGAATAATTTTCATTTACTTGTGTCTCTACAACAATTGACGAACAAATCCACAATTCTGCTCCCTTAACTTTTATATCCTAATTTATGAATTTCAGTCCTGGTTATATGCGCAGGGATCTTGTGTGGGAACCCACCTTGTGCACAGATTCCTCGTACCCTTCAAAAATAATCAGCATTCAAGAGTTACAAATCAAGAACTTTCATATATAAAAAGTGAAACTCAAACTCATAAGAACAAACACCAATTCAGTGTAACCTTTAAAAGGTGACAAGCGGCGGACAAAGGAACATTTCGTTCGCGACATATATAGGTCCTAAAATATGCCTCTTGTCAGTGATCTACAGCTTAATTAATTAAAGACATGGTGTCACTAGCAATGCGCACAGCTGACGTTAATACCAAACAAATCGTTTAGCTATAGCGGCATAAAGTGATCGTACAATCCTCGACACGTTGACTGCAATACGACCCATCGGTGGGGGTCGTATTTTTTTAGTTATTTTTAGTTTTTCCTGCAGCAAAACGTCCGATGAGTCATTTGAAACAGTTTTAATAACAATCTTATAAAATTAATGGTATTTAGTGGACCCAGTTAATGTCTGGTATTTATAAAATTTCCAAACACCTTTGAATTTAAATGGGTTGAAAACTGAACTTCAGTTTAACCCATCGCAGTCAACCTGTTGAGCTCGCGTCCAGCTTTGGCATTCGAATGAGCGAGTACCGTTAATCCTATCACTCCTATACGCACGCAGCCCGTGCCAAACCGCACGGACACACTGGCAAAAAACTTTTCCTGGCCTTGAGTGTCGCCTCAACACGGCATGAATGACGGGATCCCCAATACTGTATATGGAGGAAAAAATACACGAGCCGAAAATACGTAACATTAGGAAAGATAAACTTACGAAAGAAACACGGCATGACTGACGGGATCTCAAAAAACACACAAGCCGAAAATGCATCATAACAGTAGGAAATATAATCTTACGAAAGATGGAACTGAAAAACGGAACGTGGTATTCTTTGCACAGTTACGGCATTTTTTCTTTTGACAGTCATGAAGAGAGCCAAGGATAAGAGAGTTTTTATCAGAAAAAAATCCCAGCTATCGAAGTTCCGTCTTTCTCACACCACAGCCGGAGAGTAAGGCAAACTACTGTATGTACGTATGGGAATCACCAGCACCTCCTGTCTTTAGCTTTGTACACTCGCACCATCAGACTACTTTGCTTTGCTTACCTATAGATATTGACAATGATAGCTTCTACCACCGAAGAATAGGAGTATCAATGTGTTATATCCTCATGATATAACCTCCCTACATCTATATTCATAAAGGAATCGCAACGAGGAATATTGAAATGCTTCGTCTGGCCCACGATTTCATCTCCTCGAAAAGAACCGCATTAAAGATAAGTTCTCGCGGATAAGCGCAACTTCGAATCAACTCCACAACATACCTCTCATGCTATTTCCTTCAACAACATCGTCAGACGACGCTACGCCTTACCATCATCGTGCTACCCTCTTGACATCATCACCACGACGCAACCGGAGGACTACGAGATCAAGTTATCAGATACCTCTTTCTCTTTTCTCTACCACAATGTATTTCTTATCTTTCTAATCTTAATCATCTAGGATGTTATAGTATTCATTTATAAAGATTGAATGCAGGATCGTAATTATTGTTAGTCCGTATTGTGGGTTTTTCATTTATTAATGAGTAGCTACTGTCGTAACGTGTTTGTTCTCAGAAGTAGAGAGACGCCCTCGTTCCTTCAAGCGAGCGGGCAACGGTTAGTCTGACGCAGGGTTTTGCCAGAGGCAGTCGAAAAGGTTCCTCCATTAATTAAGTTCGATAGTGAAGAGCAGCAGTACGAGATCATCTAACTTATTGGTGTCTTCACCTGCGGTTCATCGCCTTTGGCGATGAACCCGCTTTGTTGTAAACGACTTCTAGTGTCAAAGCTACTTAAATTTGTCTCTAAATTACCTGGAGATCCATCTTGCTCCAATCATTCATTATAAATGGATCGCAAAGGCACCAGCCTCCTCGCAAATACTTCGACAACGCCCAAACTGGATTCTGCAGATAAGTTAACATATTTACTACATGTCTAACCAGCTTCTCTCTCGACAGCATTGTGATATAATAGGTGTCTGCGTTAATAACGAACCTCTGTAATCTTTCGTGTCTTCAATTTCCTTTGTAAGTTAGAGAGAGATAATGATGATGATGATGATGATAATGATGATGATGATAATGATGATATAAAATGATGCACATACGTAAATAATAGCCTTCCGCTCTTATACTAACGTTACCGAAGATCTTGAAAATATGTCTTATATATATAAATATTGTTTGTCCGAGTCACGGACTGGTGGCAGCATTGAAAAGCTATCGTAATTAATAAAGACTAGGAAATAAAAGATAGTGACAAATAATAACGAATGTCACGAAATAACATGCATCACAACAACGAACGTCGGCAGCGATGTGGAATAGGAACAAGCGATCATTACAAAATGATGTGACAACGGCGGGACAAAATATAGGAGACCACAACAAATGGATATGTTCATGACCATGCAATGCTTATTGCTGTGTGTGTGTAACCATGCTATAGGTTGCTATGCGTTCGCTTGAGATTAGATAAGTTAGTAAGAACCTCCTGAACCACAACAAACAGTACAAAAGGTACTATTTAGCATAGAGGTGAGGGATTAGATTAGATTATAAGTTAGTTTAAGCCTCCCTAACCGCTACAAAAAAAGAGCGTATTGAAGAGAGGAAGGAGGAAGGCACCATTTAGTATGGAGATGAGAGAATGGGGAATCTATGCAGAAAGGTCATAGAAACTGTAAGATAAGAACGAAGTTCATGAAACAAGATCAAAGTTGAAGAAGAAAGTAGGTGCTGAAAAAACAGGACAGCAGTGAACCGAAAAAAGATGGTCCGCAACAAAACAAAAACATATTCTATTTTAACAAAAAAGAAAGCCTACCTAACCTTCAGCTCGGGCCCTCACATTGTCCCCCTGGGAGCGCTAATTCCCATAGATACAATAATTGTAGCCCCCTGAGGGGATAGAGGTGAGGGAATGCGGAATCTATGCCGTCGGTGTGTTCCCACACAGGCTTTTCTGCTCATAGAAAGAAGGAAGGAATATGAAGTGAAGACAAAGAAGAGACTGGAAAAGAAGTACAAAAACTCAAATAATCGAAATGGGCACGAAAGACAGAAGTCCTGAAGCAACAGCCTCTTTACTTTGGGAGCCAATTCCCATGGCTGAGGATAATCAACAAATAAGCTAACCTACTGGCTCTCCGGGTCCCCCCCCCCCCCCCCACACACCCACACGGGAGTCTGCTCCCAAGTTGCTAAGGTGTGCTTCCTCGACCGACGTATGAGCATCTACTTTCACTGCATTGTGAAGGATCCACTACTGCTAACCTGAACCTAGCTGCCAACTTGAATACTGCATATCTCGAAGCAAAATGCCCTACCTAGCTGCTGCTCAGCGGGATCGAAAAGAGATTAAAAATATTTTCATTATTTGAATGAAACATTTCAATTACCTACTGATGATTCGTGACTGTATTGAATTACCTTCAAATTATTCTTAAAATACAGGCATTACTTTGATAAATGCAGTTTAATATGTTTCCACAGAATACGACAAACTCAATTGATGTTTTTTATGCTTTTGATGTTTTTCCAATTCCAATTTGATGTTTTTTTCTTCTGGCGGCCATGCTTGACAAACGAACTGAATCATAAATCACTATCCAGCTTAGAGGCAGTTGATAATTCTGAGATGCATCGACCACTCAACACCAAGAGCTGGGCGTAAAATAAACCTTCCGCATCCGAAGAATTGAAAATAATACTTTAAACAAACATCTTAGCAACATACGTCCCCGGTTACCCCAGAGTTTCACAACTCACAAAACACGCAATGAAGACTCGATTAACACACGACAATATTTTTGCAGTCCTAAGCCGTTTTTAATCACCGGTGGCTCGAGGTGTTGAGAATAGTCAACAAACTCAGTCCTTTGGCTGCGTCAGCTAAATGTAGTTAGTGTACCACACCGCTGCTGCATGCTGCAAAAAGCAATGACCAATAGAAGAGCTTCTATATCGAATAAAGGAGGCATTATGCGTCAAGTCACATGCTTCTCAACTAAATAAAGCCATATAAGAAGGCAGCTCAATCATGCACAGCGAACGTACACAACCACAACCTTGAGATGGCGCTAAATTTAGGCATGTCGTAATTACAACCTGTTCATTTTAGCACATCAACAGCCGTGAATTGACTCATTACAACTTAGTTTGAGGCGTGACTTTAGATTAGACAGCCGCGAATACCACGCGACATTACCTCACAGCTAGGCAACTGTATGGGTGCACATCAAAAATGAACAACAACGGAAGCTGTAGAAAGCCGAGCCAAAACAGCGAGTGTTTGCTCCTACGAGCTGAGGTCACGCAGAGCAGATTGCTAAAGCAAACAACATCCACCACCACCAGCGGCTGCTGCAGCGACACGCAACACAGCGGAAACTCTTCGTTGCAACCAATGCACTTGCATGCAAAGCGATAACGCGACTCGCACCTAACACATGAAAAAATTGGATGAATTTTAAACACTAATGATTCAGTGACATCTAATTTTTTTCTCGTATTATGTGTATTTTTCTTGTATTGGCACATCGGCACTGCTATAGCAATGGACTATACACAATTTTCTAGGCCGGCTTTGTTAGATTTGTTCCGGTGTGGTCGTGCTCAAGTTCTTCCTTCTGCAAAACGACCCATCGATGAATCATTCGATGTCATCCTGAACAGCACGCAAGGAAGCAAATACAGAGAGAATTAGCAGTAAAAATTTGAAAAACCAGAAAACAGATAATCAACCTAAGCACATCTTGCATTACTTTGCATCAAAAAGTTCGGAAAGCAAGTTTCGAACACCACAAATGTCTTGAGAAGACTATCCACGCACTTGGAAGTGGCGCAGAATAAAAAGCGATGAAGATGGGAAGGTTAGAAAGTACATTCCCGCACACAAGCGTGCGCCTGAACGCTTTCATTTAGACGCAGGTATTTATTAGCAACAAGCCTGGAAGGAGGCAGTGTGCTTCGCGCCTGTGCTTCTACAATTAACAGATCAGATTATGTTCGTTTAATTAAACCTCCCTAACTGCTAAAAAAAAAAGAGCGTATTGAAGAGAGGAAAGAGAAAGGCACCCATTTAGTATGGAGATAAGGGAAGGTGGAATCAACGCAGAAGGTGCATAGTAACAGGAAGTTGAGAAAGAAATTCATGAAACAAGAATAAAGTTCAAGAAGAAAGTAGTAGGTGCTGAAAAACAGGGCAGCAGTGAACCGAAAAAGGGGGTCCTTGACATAACAAAAACATTTTATTTCAACAAAAAGAAGGCCTACCTAACTCCCAGCTCGGGCCCTCACACATTTTCTCCATGGGAGTGCCAATTCCAATAGATACAATAGTTGTATCCTCGTGAGGGGTGAAAACAGCGAAATTAACAATGAAACGTTGCTGCGTTCCTAGGCGTTAATTTGTACGTGAGGACATCTGGCAAAATAAAAAAGCATTGATAGTTATATCTCATCGAATAGTCAGTGATTTGTCGATAAGCTATCAAGGCTACCCTACTTTGTCGTTTTTCTTAGTTAAGAAGGATAGTCATACATAAGAAAGAAACTTGCTTGTAAAGTGATGCTTTGAACCCTTTCTCTCTTAAATTAATCCTGCTGAAACACAAACAATTGGGAGATTAATTCAGAAATATAGAAGAGATATAAGGAGACAGCTAGTGCATATAAGGAGACAACTAAATCCATTGAATGAGTGCAGTAAATATTAACACAAAACAACCGATATTTTAATGAATTATAATAACTCAGACGCTTTCATTTCACGTACATCATATTGGATACCTTAGAGAGACAGGAACAACTCCCTCACTCCGACCCGTCTACACCACAATCCACGACTATCTGCATTCTGCAACAATCGCAGCACGGACTGCACGGTAGAGCAAACAAGGTAGAGTCATTCCTATGGGGAAAAATATCCCTCCTCTTGTTCGGCTAAGCCGCTAACCAAAAGAACGACTTTATTTCAAACAAACTTAATGACGTCACTATTGCAACAAGTCGTTAGGCCAATAGTGGTGCCAGATTTGGGATAGCAGTGTTGCCAAATGCTGCTATTGGTTCATTGTCATGACGTCAGCATTGCTACACGATCGAAGAAAAAAAAGACTGGTTTGAACCTACGTTATTTCTTTTACCATGAATTGCAATTAGCACTACTGTATAGCCCTGCAATGGTTACGGGACTCGAGCGCTCAGACCACTTTGTTGGAGATATGGTACACGTACGAACACGATAAGCTAAAACGGAAGTAGAAGTTACGTAATTTATGAGAGACAACATAAATTTAACCAGCATTGGGTGGAAGAATTGTTTGCGCATGCTGTTACGTTAGGTGTCGAATCATTCATTAATTCAACATTGTTTCGTTGCGAGTCCTAAAACGTGAACAAATGGGTATAATTCGCCCTGTGATATTGCATCTTGACTTATCTTTCAGGAATTAGCAATGACAAGAGTTATTGAAATTAAAATCGACAGTTGCGTTTTGAAGGTTGAAGGAAGTTTGTGAATGTTGACATAAACACTGACAGATGACGGTTAACACGACATTTTCCCCGTTTCAACCACCAACCATCTCGGCCACAGACTTGTCATTGTTGCATCAGCTTTACTTTGCGTATTTTAGTTGATAAACCATAGGTCTTATTTGTAGAAGTCGACGCTTCAGTGATACGATTATGATAGTTTGGCAACGCTGTACAACGAACTTCCTAGAATGTTTGGATGGTGTGGCCGTAAACTAATTGGAAGAGATTGAGTCTTAAAAATAAAGTTGCAAGACTCGAGTTATTACATTTCCCTCTTTCTCACCAGAATATATCTTTCATGATTATATTTATGAATCATTTTAGGAAAAATTTGACATGAGCTTTCAAAACTGATTTTGCAAACTTCACTTGTACTCGTTTCATCATGCTTATGACATGCAGTCGCGGGCTTTACGGATAAGATAAACAAGCGTCAGAATTCTTTTAAACCGACTTCCATAGCATCCATACGGCCAATTCAGTTATAACTCATTTGTGTTTACCTCTTCCCACTGAATCGCAGCACTGATTTTTAGTCCCTAGGTAAAATAAACGTTCGCTTGCTAAATTTATCGATTTATTTTTTACAACATTCACCAGCACAGAAACGCGCATTTGATTCAGTTGTTCACGGGCGCATTACATTCAACACATTCGAGTCGGCTTTCACGACATTAATTCAACACATTTGCACCGGCAGACTCGAGAGGGTTAAGCTAAATTTCCCGCTTCAAACCCATCATTTCCAGCAACATGACTTCTTAGGCTGAATTTCTATACCCAAAAACGATCGCACGTGTTGCGTAGAGCTCACTAGATTGCCGAAATCAAAAAAATAGAACATGGACCAAAATAAAGCCGTCAGAGGTTCGATAAGGAGTTGAAACCTTTTTATTATCGTGACCGCAGGTATCAACATAACGAGGACCTGATAGGAGATAAGGGAAAGAACCTCTACCACTTGTGCACATTCGAGTAAGATAAAGAAAATGTAATAATGGCAAAAGACGCATTCCATGTCCCCGCAGGCAATAAATAGTAAAGGCTATTTTTGAACAGCGTAGAGCGTTGTATTCATCGAATTACTTACAAGTGATATTTTCAGGGACGTACCTGAAACAAGACACTGTAAAATTAACGATACAAAATATTCCAACACACATTTTGAACACTATTCACTCAGGAAACAAGCGACTATAAATATGCTCTACAAATATCGTCTCTTTATTCATAAGTTATAAAAAAGGATAATAGCCACGAAATGGTAACAGGAGCCATGTAAAAGGTGTTGTCCGTAATATAAAAATAACCATTCTTACATTACTGGAAATATCTCACATATAATTTTCCTAGTGATATGGTCTACAAATATTGATAGAGGGATTTTAGTTAGATAATTAGAAATAATCGAAGCTAGCAGTTTTGAATGAATTTTTAAATCTTTCCGTTGATAGACTTTAGAACTTACATTATTTTGACATATTATTACACACTCGATTATTAGTTCGAGATAGAAGAAAAAAATTCACGTTAACTTTCACACCGAGCCTTTACGTGAAGCAACGCCAAATGCTATAAAAACTAATCACGGTGAAAGCTAGATGAAATGTCTTGTTTTTTCTCTCGCTACCTCAAGGTTGGATCCAAGGTTCAGCCGATTTGAGAGTTGGTGCGCAAGGGCGACCGACCGAGAAGGATCAGCTCTTCTCGATGACGCAACATGACAAAATCGGCGTTCTGCCTCATTCGCCGTACTCTTGCAGAGTTTTCTAGCGTTTTGAGAAATGCAAATTTTTCCATCAAAAACTTAGCTCCAAAAAGTTTATAAATTCAGGAAACGTTTTTTGCACCCGGGACAAGAAAAGAGTGATTATAATTTAACAGTTGAGATAGAAAAGGGGCATTTCCTCATTTAATAGTTGAAATAATGAAGAATTAACCACACCACCAACAGGTCTTACATTCTCCACTATAACTTCTGGCTAGTTTATCGTTTCCGCATGCTCTTCACCGTACTTTAAGGTCCTGGAGTCATTATGTGATGCTTTAGAGCAGTGGTCTCCCAAACTACGACCCGCTGGCCAAATCCGGCCCGCCAGTGTGATACGTCCGACCCGCGACAGCTAATGGCTTATTGTTATTGTTGCTGTTGCTGCGATAAATTGAAAAAAAACACGAGGGAATTGACCCATTTTGACCCTAGGTACTTTTACTGGAATGATCAGTATGGCCCTAGGGCTGAAGAGGTTATAGATCCCTACTTTAGGGCAATTATGTATCGTTGAAAATTGGTTGAAAATCAACTGAAGTGCACCGTAGTTAAAAAACAAATGTGGATGAGTTTAAGGCATTGTCTTTTTTGGTTTCGGGTTGAATGCTATCTCCGATCCGTAAAGCAATAAAAACACAAGAGATTGCTCCCGACTCGAATAATTTCGAAAAAAAAGTGCAACCGCTCATTAAGCGACACAATTTTAATTCTCTCCTTTATCATTACTTCATCAATAAATACTACCCATGCTTAGGGTATTATTTATTTATTTTCACAAGGTAATTATTCATACTCATGGAAATTTCAGTCCACATTTAAAACTAAACTGCACAAGCATTGGAGGCCTAACTATCGTGATGAAACCATCACGCTTTTACGAACTTTTAATTATGAACCTATTTTCGCACTACAAATGTTTAAACTAAATGTTTTAATTGCGCTTTTAAATTTTGAATGCTTTTAATTGCGCATAGGTTTAGCGTAGCTTTTTTATCTTTGCGCTTATGTGAAAATTTCAGCCTGCAAATGTAAGTTATCTCTCCTACGCCTACTCTGTTGCCTGTGAGTTATTGTTGTCTGACAACTCGGAACGTGGGCAAACAACCTTAGAATGGCTCACACGGCTCGTTACTCTTGTCATATTCTATTCTGAAAAAATAGATATCCTATTCTAAAAAATAAAATAGGCTTACGTTCTATTCTACAATAATAGATATTTTATTGTGGAAGAATAGGTATCCTATTCTGAAAAAATAGATATTCTACTCTATAAAAATAGATATTCTACCCTAAAAAAAAAGATTAAATTATTAGTTTATTAGTTAGTTTAAGACTCCCTATCTTCAACAAATGAGATCCAAAGAGAGGAAGAAAGAAGGCACCATTTAGTATGGAGTTAAGGGAACGTGGAATCTATGCAGAAAGGGCATAGAAATAGTAAGATGAGAAAGAAGTTTATGAAACAAGAAAAAGTTGAAGAAGAAAGTAATAGGTGATGAAAAACAGGACAGCAGTGAACCGAAAAAGATGGTGCGTAACAAAACAAAAACCTATATTATTTTAACAAAAAGAAGGCCTACCTAACCTTTAGCTCGGGCCCTCACATTGTCCCCCTGGGAGCGCCAATTCCCATAGATACAATAGTTGTATCCCCATGAGGGGTGAAAAAAAAGATATTCTATCCTGAAAATATAGATATTCTATTCTGATATTGTAGAATAATCTTGTATACTATTATTATTATATCTGTTCAATAGAATGTGTATTGTATTCTATTGTGGAAGAATCGAAGTACACAAAATGCCCGAGCACGCGCAGAGCTACTCGAGTGGGCTACCGCAAGTGTCCGCCAAGCAGGAGCATGGCCGAGCAAGGGAAGGGAAGGCGGGTGGGATGAAGTGTGGAGGAAAGGGGTTGAGGGGCGGATAAAGAGGGTTGAGGGGCGGAGGAAGAGGGCGAAGAGGAGGGGGAGAGATGTTGACGTCACCACAGAAGAGAAAGAGAGATAGACACAGAGAGGTTACCTCCCACAACACAGCGACACGCAGCAGACTGGTCGGCGCCTCGGCGAAGTGAGAGGAACCCCGAGGTAGTGTTGCTAACTTCCTACCTTTACTCTGACCACAACACCCCTGTGTCAATACAGGAGATCATGAATGCGGTACGCAGCATGAGTAGGCTCAGTGCATCTTACTCGACCTTCAGGTAACTGGAATTAACATAGTGCGAGTTGCCGACACTGCTACCGTGGAGAATGTTCTCAGTGTTTTGTTGTGCTGTGAGAGATACAACTTAGTTGAGTTAAAGGTTACCGCGGTAGGTGGTTACACCATCAGTGTAATGAGCGAAGCAAAGGCCTATCACCGGGATTTCTTCCACGCTCAAGTTTTCGTCAAACCACTCCAGGACATAGGGTTTAACTAACCGTTCCTAAATTCCCCCAATCTAATACGAGCTCCCACGCAATAGATCACGGACGTTTAAAAACTTGTATTGCTTTTCGGGTCGTTTGAAGTATTTTCAGCTGATCGACTCAGTAACACAGCAAAAAAGATAAGAGTGACAGGGCTCGAAATTTACAGGGATTATTGAAGAAGTGAAAGCACACCAAGGAACCCTCTGTTAGTCAGACAGGCCTTAAGATGCGCGCAACACTGCTCTGCATGCATGCATGCATGGGACTGAAACGAAGTAGGAGATCAAAATTTATCGACCAAAAAGGGTCCGTAAAATCATCCCATATTGGGCTGAAGCGTGTAGTAACCAATCGACGGCGCGTCGATATAGCAACATAAACTCTGCTCTTCTCGTTTATTAGCCACTGGATAATGTTTTATTAGCCGCTGGTTTAGACGTAGCAGGAGCATCGAGATGGCGAGTTTGATACAAAAAACTCGTTCCTTATCTTCGTCATTTTCATCGTTTTAAAGTTGCAATTTTCAATTTACAAGGGTTCATTTACACCGAAATTTAAACAAACTCATTTATACAGATGCTCGCACGCAAATAATATCAGTCAAATCCATCAAGTGCGCCAGCTGTTACTTAACACTTCGCCAGCAACGTGCGCCACCGGTGGCTACGGAGGGGATTTCCATAATGCTGCTGACCGACCAGTAGTCACAAACAAAATTTTCATAAATACATAATTAAAGCTAAATGAAGACATGATCCAGTTGATGTTTGTTTATTTTCAATAAAAAAACAAAGGCTAAGATTTAAATTTCAACAAGAGCCGTAACATTAAACCAGAGGTAATCGATGTCATGAAGTATTAAGTAGTTTGGTGGGTATTCAGCAACAGCAGCTTTGAGCAAACGAAGCAGCAACACAGCGCAAATCACGGTACCGTGGCGCATATTAAGACGTCCTCAACATTTAGAAGAAAACAAAATAAAGCTGAAACAGTATAATCGCCAACGGCAATGTTCCCCGGCACTTTTAAAAGTTTCGCAAGGGAATGCGTAGTTCCTAAGAAAGAGTCAAGGTCATGTACACGTAAATTAGCACTTACGAATAAAGTCAACAAAAAGTTTTTTACTTATTAAGCAGTTATACGCCACAGCCTCTGGTAATTATAATCGGATTTGCCACAGCTTGTTGTCTGAAAATATGACTTCGTACGTACTTAAACCGAGGAAAATTTAAACTATATTAATGAGCACCAATTTCATACGTAAATGTCCAAGATTTGGAGCATAGATCAGCATAAGTAGGGATAAAGTAATTGGAGGTCTGAGCAAGTTTTCAGTGATGAATTATCCTTGAACAACCAGTTTCGCTGAAACCCTCGAATAAGAATGAGAATCTCGTTGAAACTTTATGAAGGTTGGCTGTTTTAACACGTTCAATGCCCATTTACCACTATGTAAATTGTTCATTTACGCATCGATGTGATTGAACAGCATTTAAGTTCTTTCAACATCTTTTTTAGAGGAGATTTAAGCCTACGGGTTAAAATATCATCATTCTAATTCATTTTCACCCTTTTTATGAAAGATGCGATTCTTTTTTTTTTTTGAGCAGTTAAGTCGTTTTTTAAACTCTGCTACTTACAACCTCACCTTTCAATTTTCAACTCTGCGACTTACAACCTTACTTGAACATGAGACCGTGTTAACGACCACATCCGGAATGATCGCTCGAAAATAGAAGGTATCACAAATAGGGAGAGCAGCGAAGCAAATTGACCAGGAGCACCAGCAGCATCACACGCACATACCAAGTTAAGGCAAGGAGGCATGGGCTCTGCTGCGCAATTCAGCAGGTTTGAGAACAGGCTAAGCAGCTCCGGTTCAACACACAGCTCGTCTGACTGCCCTTTTTCACGCCAAAAAAATTGAGTTAACGCGTTCACTGCGATGGGTTAAATTGAATTTCAATAATATTCAACTTTAATCTGATGACAAGAGTTGTTGACAGCTTTATAAATACCAACATTACCTGGGTTCATTAAATACCATGAAGATTAAAAGATAGTTGAAATTCTTCAAACGACCACTTGATGGGTCGTACCGCAGCAGGAAAAACTTCAGCACCACCCACCGATGAGTCGTACCGCAAGCAACGAGTTAAGAGTTTCGAAAGCCAAAACAATCATGTTCAAAATTTTCTATGACTGAAGTAATCGACTTCGTTTTTGTTTCTGGTCAAAGTCCAAACGTTGCGGCATTTTATAAATAAAATTTGACAGCAAAGCCTATTCAGCATGTGGCTTGCAGCCTCCGAGGCTCGCCAGAACCTGACCGGTCTTAATCATATTTGAAAAAAATGAACTTGAGGATTTTGGCCAGAAAAAAAAAACAATCTAGCGACCCAGTTCTGAGAATATACCAAAAAGAGCTTCAAGATTCCCTTCAAGACATCTTGAGTTACCGAGTGGCTAGCCTTTTCAGAATTTCACTAGCAAATGTATATTTGTACATGTTCATCAAATTTTAGGATGCGTGGGGATTGTACAATGGTCAGAATAAGCCAGAAGTAAATAGGAACATAGAAGCAACGCTGGCTGAGTTGTCCACCAGGTTGAGGAAGTTACGCTCCTCAGGTCGTGTAATTAATTCAACAGCCAGCAAGGTGAAGCGCGAAACTGTTAAAAATAGTCGGCTCCAGGGAATCGCTTCCAAGCACGAACCCCACAAAAATCAACGTCGCACAGTCAAAGGAAGTTAACATGAAGTCAGACGAAGCATTCGGTTCCTGTGCAATTACATTTCCAATCTTATGAAACCTCCCTTAGAATTCGAAACGTATTTGCTACTTAACTTGCGTCCGCGCCCTGAACAAACGGACGTGAATATTAACTAAGGATCTCAACGTTATGATATTTTGAAACACAATATTATACATTTCATGCATCAACTTTATTGGAAATAAAGTGGTTTTCTTTCTTTCAAAGCTCTCTGGAGACCTAAAATAAATGATCATTTCAACATCGTAAAATCAGTTCAAAAAATTTTAGGCACGGGTGCTGTTGTACATTCAGACACCGAAATTTGCTCATCACTGCAATCATCAGCCCAATTTACAACTCTTATGTGTTACTACTCATTCAATTACGCTGCAGAGCGTCTCTCATGCTCTCATTGCAAAATGAAGTTATTCTATTCTATGCATCAATACTTTCCGAGCTTCGACGTGCCATTTCCGAGAAGTACCGCAATGCCTCCATTGAACGGATGATTGATTGATTGATTATAAGAAAGGGATTGTGTTCCCTTGCTTCGCATCCTCTTCAACTCGAGGCGTGTGACGCTGAATAAACGGTGAAATGCTTAGCATAAAACGCAGTGAAGGCCGGGTAATGAGTAAAATGAAAATAGTGTACAACGACGTACCTACTTCGTCATAATCAACTGCCTAATAAGACGCAAAAATTAAGTGGCTTAGCAATGAGACAGAGTACTCCAAACTATTGACATGGTATTACAATACCCATGTGTGTTTGTTGACTGAGGAACCTTACATCAAGATATTTGAAAACCTATGTTTTTTTCATATCATCTTTATTGGAAATAATCTTTTTCTTTGCCTTGACATGGGTATTACGATACCCATGTGTGTGCATTTCAACTAAGGATCATTACGTTAAGGTATTTTAAAAACCAATGATGTTTTTTGCATCATCTTGATAGCAAATAAACTGATCCTTTGTTATTATATTTTCTATCTACTCACGTGGTTGAGGTGGCTGTGGGTGGTCTGAGATGGAGTTGCGTCTTGGAAGAAAATACTCAACGCCGTCTGCAAAGAAACAAGAGTTCAACCGTTAATTAAACAAATCGCTTGCTGAAATAAAATGAAAATAGTGTACAACGACGTACTTCGTAATATTATTACAATATAAGAAAGTTTTAGCCTCCCTTTACCACGACAAAGATGTTCAAAGAGAGGAAGGATGAAAGCACCATTTAGTATGGAGTTAAGGGAACGCAGAATCTATGCACAAGATGCATAGAAACAGTAAGCCATGATAGAAGTTCATGAAACAAGAAAAAATTGAAGAAGACATTAGTAGGTGCTGAAAAACAGCACAGCAGTGAACCGAAAGAAGATGGTCCGTAACAAAACAAAACCTATTCTATTTCAACAAATAGAAAGCATACCTAATCTTTAGCTCGGGCCCTCACAAAATCCCCTTAGGAGCGGTAATTCCCATAGATACAATAGTTATATCCCCCTGAAGGGACAACGAACGTTTATATAAGCGCAGGATGCCGACCGAGTATAAGGTATTTCTAAGGCAAATATTGGCATCTATCGGAGACCCTTCCGAGATGAAGTCTCGTATCAGAATGAATGTTCTGTACCGCTACTACGGCTTTACATAGGCGAGGCGATCGAGGGAAACGTTGCTGATGGTGACCGCTGGGCTGGGAGGGTGGTTTGCTATTCTTTCAGCAGGCGAGGCAGCCCTAAGAATATCTCCCTCGATAACGCTTGGTACGATGTTTAGTATGGCCACTTTGATATATTATAAACCCGTCATCTAGTTTTCGTCGACTTTCCTTTCATACGCTCGGTGACTGAATTCAGCAATTAATATGTGGTAAGATACACGAACACTGGAACTTATTTTTGCCGCAAAATTTGAGGTTCGTACGAGATGCTGCATATATAACTCTAAGATCGATTGTATGACAACACCCTCACGCTGAGGGCAACAAGAGCACTTGCCACATTTTACGCGATCAGAACCTTGAACTTCCGACGGTAGCACTCAACAAACAAGCAACTGCGAAAACATGTTCTTTTTAGCGGCAAAAACAAGCACGCTCGGACAGGCAGAGCAGCAGAGGAGCAGCGAGATGTCAATTGTCAGGTCTTCGAGAGGCGGAAATAGACCGTGGGTTCGTGTGAGTGCAGGGCGCGCTTCTACGTGGGAAGGGGAGGTGCACGTGGACGTGAAGGTACGCAGGAGTCAGTGTGTGCACGCACATGTTAGTGAGTGGAACACACATATATCCAGTGTAAATTAATACAAAGCGAGAAGAGCATCAAAAATAATTATCGCTCATTCCATCCAATAATTGTTTTATATTTTGCAGCTCCTAAAGTTTCAGGAGAGCGAGCAAGGTGCAGACTCAACAGGAAGGATTCCCCTTTTCTTCTCTCTTAATCGTTTTATGACCACTGCAGGAGCCGCTTGCTGTGACTTCATTACTAGATGCGGCCTACAAGATCTGGGCCTCCCTACTTCAAAAGTGATGTTGCCGTCAAAAGGTAAAGAACATCAAACGCAAAAAACTTCATCACTAGATGCGGTCAACAAGACTAGGCGTTCCTAGTTCTAGAGAAATGCCCTGCCGCCAAAACGTAAAGAACATCGAACGCAAAAAAAGTGTGGAGAAAACTGACAGTAAGGACAGAGCTGCACCTGCTGAGGGGTGAGCGATTTGAGGAACGAGGATCTCCCAAGCGAAGGAAACTAGCGTGAGAAGAAGACATGACCAGTAAACATTTAGTTGGTGGCGTGCAAGTTCGATGTTTAACTCGAGAAAAAGTCGATTTTAGTATTCAACATTGAAAATGCTAAAGATTAAGTGAATCGTGTGTTTATTTGGTATTTATGACAGTCGGGTTGGTGACCAACGGTGTCTCACGCTACAGATAACGCGTTGAGGAAAGCACAGAGCGCGAGGTTCAATGAAAAAGTTACGTCCAGGAACGAATAATAAAAATAAACTACAGATAAATTAGTCGGACCTTAGAACTCATACTTTGATGAAACCAATGTAAGGAACATGTAGGAAAAACAAACTACAGATAAATTAGTTGGATCATAGAAATTACACTCTGATGAAACCAATGTCAGTTCGACTGTTTTACCACAACCAGAATTTACACAATTTAGCAAAGGGCCGCTTGGTCCTCGTGACATGAGGACATCAAGTGCAGCAAAAAAGTTGGGATACCTACTGATGAGCTCAGGCATTCTCTCACCTCACCCAGTGAGCTTCCGAAGCGAAGCCAGATTGTAAGTTAGTTTAAGCCTCACTTACCATATTAAAATGTGCTTCTAAGGGAGATATAAAAGGGAGGCACCATTTAGTTTGGAATTAAGAAAGAGGAAAATTTGTGTACAAGGTGTGTCTCCATATACTGCGTATAGCAACAGCAAGAATGATAGAATTTAATGGAAAAAAATTAAATGAGAAAATACTGGATAAGAAGAAACGAGCCGTGAATCAAAAGAGATGCTCAGTCGAAAAAAAACATTTAAAAAAAATTGTCAGTACAACAGAAAAGGAAGGCCAACAGCCTTCAACTCGGGACCTCACATCTCATCTCTCGGAGCGTTAATTTCAACAGTTGTAGATCCGATAGTTGTTTCTTACTGACGAGATTCAAACCAAATTGGCAAAATTAAATTCCTCGTAATAATAAAGGGTGCGCCAGAGAAACTTACTTATTTGAAAGGTCAATAAAAGCAAAAGTACTGCAGTTATTGTTTTATTGTCTTTTTTATTTGAGAATACCATATCCCAATTTTGTTTTACACTGTTTTGAAAATGACATCGGCTAAATGGCGACCCCCATTGCGCATACACTGATTAAGTCGATTTTTGAAGTGCGTGTCCACTCTTTGCAGCATATCAATCGGTATGTTGGCAATGGCATCGCGAATGTTGTTTTTGAGGTGAGCTATTGTCCGTGGTCGATCGACATAAACCAGCGATTTCAAATAACCCCATAAAAAGAAATTGCGTGGAGCCAAATCTCAAAGTTTGAACGGTGATGGGATTCCATGTGATGGATAGTTTACTTCAAAAATCGACCTAATCAGTGTATGCGCAATGGGGGTCGCCATTTAGCCGATGTCATTTTCAAAACAGTGTAAAACAAAATTGGGATATTGTATTCTCAAATAAAAAAGACAATGAAACAATAACTGCAGTACTTTTGCTTTTATTGACCTTTCAAATAAGTAGGTTTCTCTGGCGCACCCTGTACCTAAATCATGCAAGAAAACTACATCATTGTTCCTCTACTCAAGATCAGCATTTTCTGAGAAATTTTTTGTTCTAAAAACGAACTGTGAGCTGATTTGATTTCACAGTTTAAACTGAAATTCAGTCATCATCAGATAATAAAAGCTTCGGTCCTTCCTTCTTCTTCTTTTTCTTCACAATCTTTGAAATTACATCATATCATAGGTTACAACATCGTTATTCTATGATTTCTCATCAACGTTTACCACATAGAATAAACGCTCATATAAAAGCATTGATTAACTGTTTTCACTCATTCACTCAAATTGTTATCTGGAAAGCAGCAAAAACAGTGGTAGAAGGAACAAGGTAGCGCCGAACTATTGGCCCAACGACATGTCACAATGGTGACGTCATTAAGTGTGTCTAAAATGAAGCCTTCCCATTGGCTAGGGGAACAGGAGGACGTGCATTTATTTCCAATTAGATATGACTTCATGGCGACGTCGTTCAGCGTGTCTGAAATGAAGCCTTTCTAATGGCTAGGTGAACAGGAGGACGCGTTTTTCCCCCTAATCAGAAATGACTTCACCTTGTTTCCTCTACCACGACAAAAATTAGAGAGAAGCGGAGCAAGGCCGCCCGCCAACTGATGCGATTCGCCTCAATCGGCAGTGAGTTAGGTAACACAATGCTATTCCTACGGTGCTACAAATGAACCGTGCGATTTTGCAAGTCGTCGCATCAATAGAATCGCATCAGTGGGCGAGCGGTTTAACTTACTAAGCCGCCCGCCCACTGAGGCGATGCGACTGGTGGGACGCCTTGCGAAATGGCACGGTTCATTTGTAGCACCGTAGGAATAGCATTGTGTTACCTAACTCACAGATGGTTGAGGCAAATCGCATCAGTGGGCGAGCGGTTCAAATCAGTAAGTAAGTACACACTAACTTCGAACTGCCAGTGCGCTGCCTGCAGCAGCTGTCGTGCCTGCTCCCTCGACGCTCCCACAGCCATCACAAACTGGTTGATCATGACCTGCACACAAGAAAAAAGGTCATTTTATAAATATGACCGAGCCCATGTATCACTACTGAACGCAATCATTTCCATAACTAATCGTTCGTGTGCATTATTTCCATAAGAGCACACGAAAAAAAGGCAATTTTACAATTATGAATGTGTTGCATCATTAACATCAAAAGCTATCGTTTACCGGGAACGTTACTATCTTGCATACACGAAAAATGCCAACATTTAGAAAAAAAAGAATGTGCTCAACTGCTAATATTGAACTATATCCCACCAGCAACAGTGGTGACGTAACAATGCATTGAAAGAAATCAAATTCGGTTGTTGATCAGATAAATTAAGATGCTAGTTTAAGCCTCCCTAACCGTAACAAAGGCGTTTCAAAGAGAGAAAGGAAGAACGCACCTGTTAGTATGGAGTTTAGGGAACGCGGAATCTATGCACAAGGTGCATAGAAACAGTGAGGTAAGAAAGAAGATGGCGAAACAAAACAGAATTGATGAAGTAAGTCGTAAGGACTGAAAAACTTTAACCTGAAAAAGACGTCCGCAACAAAACAAAATAAATTATTCCAGTTCAACAAAAGGATGGTCTACCTAGCCTTCAGCTTGGGACCTTACATATTCCCCCTGGAAGTGCTAATTCCTAGATTCAATAGTTGTATCCCTGAGGGGAGGTCGGTGGTATGAGAGGGCGCATGGCGTGAGATTAGCACTCCTATAGCATAAATGCACTCAAATTAGATAAAAATACCGCGTTCAAGAGTGACCCCCATTCATTAATCTAAAAGATTCCATTAACCCGTGGATGCACTGTAGGTCAAAATGATCCAAACTGAATTTTAAACTCAAATAACTGGGTTTTATCCATATATCAGAAGTGATTTTTGTGAGTTTTCCCAAAAAAACTGCAATTTGTTAACCTTAATATGCTTTGTTACTTTAATAAAATTATTATATTGTTATATAAGAAAGTTTTAGCCTCCCTTAACCACGACAAAGATGTTCCAAGAGAGGAAAGAGGAAGGCACCATTTAGTATGGAGTTGAGGGAACGCGGAATCTATGCACAAAGTGCACAGAAACAGTAAGCTAGGAAAGAAGTTCATGAAACAAGAAAAAAGTTGAAGAAGAAAGTCGTAGGTGCTGAAAAACAGGACAGCAGTGAACCGAAAAAAGATGGTCCGTAACAAAACAAAAACCTATTTTATTACAACAAAAAGGAAGCCTACCTAACCTTTAGCTCGGGCCCTCACATAGTTCCCCTGGGAGCGCTAATTCCTACTTTAATAAAAAGGTTGGTGTCAAATTGACCCCACGGTGTAGATGTGTTTGAAATAATATCGTGCAGATACGGGTTAAATATGAAGAGGTTTTCTTGCACACTGAAATACTGAGCCCAAATCTCAAGCGCTGGATAGGATTCTCTGCCAAGGTGTGTAACCACAGCCAACTTCACAGCCTCTCGATGTTCAACAACAGGATGGCTACGTAAGCCCGAGAAAGTAAAAACAACAAAGCAGGCAAGAACAGATCGAAGATAAGCACGCACATGGATGGCTGGCACGATCCATTGTAACACGTGGGGCGGGGGAAAAAATAAAATGTTTTCGTGGTCATAAAAGCAGCGCCGCAAAAACTGCCGCAACCAGTTCTGGTAACTGCACCACCGGTGACCTGGGGCCTCTCCTCATACATCGCTGGCGAGTAGCACGTGCATATCGCCCGTGTAACCGAAATTTTAACTTATGGATACTTTTTCAAATGAAAACAATTTGGGCACCTGTTCAGTATCTCAGGTGGGGATCATAATTTTGTTGAATACGTACGATTGTAATTATGGTCTAATTTCATTGGAATATCAAATAAGAGCAATATGAATATCTGCTCAGTATCTCGGGTTTGGATAATAAATATGTTCAATCCGTGCGATTATAATTATGGGCTAACTTTATTATTGTTTATTAAATGTTTCTATGCAATCAATTATATGGAGTTTCTCTAATCTACACCATGGACAATAAAACAGCCCACATATGATCGATGCGGCATCCTCCGTACCTGACGGTAAGGATGTTGTTCTTGGAATCACTGGCAGTCCCTGTTTTCCTGCAAACGTGACAAGCTTTATTTCGGCACAAAAGTTCCCCTTTGCTTTCACACAATCCGTTCCAAAAACTTTTTTTCTTTGTCAATAGGGTCTTAGGCAAACGTTAAACGGCTCTACGCATGTTTTGCTACGAGGAGAGAAGTTCTGCGCAAGCAAGTACGAAACAGTAGGTCGAAACAGTAGTTAAAAGTTTACGAAACAAGATGATAGCTAAAAAAGAAAAAGATGCTGAAAAGAAAGAGTGTACCGAATTAGTAACAAATAAAAACTATTCTATTTTAATAGAAGTAAGGCCTGCCTGGCTAATCTTAAGCTCAAGACGTAAACTACCTGTAGCTCCAGCTCTTTTCGTAGATTAGATTAGATGTTAGTTTTAAGCCTCCCTGACTGCGACAAAGGCGTTCCAAAGAGAGGAAAGAGGAAAGCGCCATTTAGTATGGAGATAAAGGAACGCAGAATTTATACACAAGGGGCATAGAAACAGTAAAATGAGGATGAAGGTAATGAAACAAGATCAAAGTTAAAGAAGAAAGAAGAAGTAGGAGCTGAAAAACAGGACATGTGCGAATCGAAGGAAGATGGTAATTAACAAAACAAAAAAGACATTATTTCAACATAAATAAGGCCTCCCTAACTCTCAGCTTGGGACCTGACATTTCCCCCCTGGGACGTTCTTTTCGTATGTATGTACGGGTTGACATGGTCCGATTCTCCACCTTACGCGGCCGAGAACTGCACAGATTTAAGCGAAGAGCTCCGACTCTTGACTGATGGAAAATTGCTCCTGTCTTACGGTGCTTCCGAACTATTGCACCAACAGTTGAGTGAGGAACCTTTCAGCGATATGACTGCAGGTGAGTCCTTCATCACGAACTCCGCCTATTTGATTTTGAAAAGCATCAGGTGTATCGTTGACTTTCGGCACTGTGTTCAGTAAGTGTCCAACAAAATTTGGAAAGGCAATAATAGTACCGGTCGAAGTTTGTTTACAGTACAAGTGCAGGAAGTTCCACGAAGCTTTCCAACAAGTATTTCAATTAAGATATTCAAGTATAAGAAAACAATGAATTAATATGGAATGAAGTGCAACCAAAAATTTTTGCCTCATAAATTTTTTATTCACTCGATTTTGTGGCCGTCAATAAATTTTTTTTCAACTTTGAACAAATATTCTGGTGAACAATAGTTCTTTGAACTGCCCGTACTCTTTGCCCTAACCAGGGCTTAAAATAAGTCAAATTATATCAAAAATTGTATTTATCAAGTACTTATGTGCAGGCACTACACTAATTTCTCATCAAATTAATATCAAGGGTCTAAAGCAGGGCTTCTCAACCAAGGGTACATGCACTCCTAGGGGTACATTTTGCAATCTCAGGGGGTGCATGAAAGCATTTGGTACAATTGTGTTTCTCAACATATCATTTTGTAATATTGTAGTTATTAATCATTAAGTGTATTTTTATATTTTCTTAAACCTTTAACTGTGTTGGGAGCACACGAAGATACACCATTAAGGTAAGGGGGTACACGACAATAGAAAAGTTGAGAAGCCCTGATCTAAAGCGACAAGAAATGAAAATACTCACACAGGACTTCAAAACATCTAAACTTAATTTCAGTTCGAAACATTTTTCCTGCGGCACACGAGGTGATCTGGGAATTAAAGTTCACCTACCTGGTCAGTATCAATTCTGAACTTGATATTTTTGCCCGGTCGCTCTCAAGTAGCTTACTTTCGGAAATTAGTTTGCTATCATGCAGCTCTTCGTATGATGAGCTTCAAAATGATCGATCAACGACGGACGAGATACTCGGCAGGGGAGCTAAGCAAATTTATCCGTGAAAACGAGCAATGGTTCAACGAGATTAGGTTGATCATTGATTACAAGAAAGTTTTAGCCTCCTTTTATCACAACAAAAATGTTCAAGGAGAGGAAGGATGAAGGCACAATTTACTATGGAGTTCAGGGAGCGCGGAATCTACACACGAGGTGCGTAAAAAGAGTAAGCTAAGAAAGAACATGTAACAAGATAAAAAGTGAAGAAGAAAGTAGTAGGTGCTGAAAAACAGGACAGCAGTGAACCGAAAAAAGATCGTCTTTAACAAAACAAAAAACACTATTTCAACAATAAAAAGCCTACCTAACTCTGAGCTCGGGCCCTCACATATTCCCCCTGGGAGCGCTAATTCCGACAGATACAATAATTGTATCTGACGGGAACGACCCTACGGGAACGACCCTACGTTCATTTTATGAGTAACTCGCCACCGATGTCGTACAATCCGCGAGACTTCTCATGATAATGGAGAAAAATCCGCCCAATCGAGAGAACAATCTATTAAGAAATGAATACTTGAGCCCGGGTATACAAATATCTAATTTGATTTCTCAAACGTGGAGTTAATTTGCAGCTTCATACGTATCCTGTTGTTCAGCATCATGAACTGGCTCCTCAACCTAACCCAACAAACGTGGAAAGATAGTGAAACATCTATCGAGTTCAGAACTACCTTCGCCTACAGATACATTATATCCGCTACTGTTCGGAATTGACCTTCCCAGAGTCAACAGGAAAACCAATTACATGAGCAGTTCTCTTTGTTTCATTTGTTAGCCGAGTGCTAGCATCCCTATTCATCTGAGTCTCATAGTGTGAGGCACAGTATCGCGTGAAATGAAGTCTTAACGATTAATAAAGAGGATACCCAGCAATCAGGAATGAGTATACGCAGCAATCAGGAATGCGAATACGCAGCAATTTGGAATGTACGGATGGCGGATGGCGCGACGATCACGCAACTGCATGCATGCACGACAAACACAACGGGTCTTGGAAGGCACACGTGGGAATTTTCCTTCGATAAAACTCTCTTCAGTGACAGCGAAATTCCTTATAATTTCGTTAACAAGAGCATTCAAGCTCCAGCGAGCTCTGTCGCATGCAATTAGGACCTCTTCTTTGATAGTATCCAGTGGCAGCAACAACATGGCTTCAAGAGGCAACAAGCAAAACCAAATTATTTTATTTTCCGTAATAACGTACACACTGCGCCGAACAGCATCAAGAAAACAACAGCAAAATGCACAAGGCACTCAACTTACATTGAGTTTTAACACGTTAGTTGCGATGGGTTAAACTGAAGTTCAATATTCAACTTAAATTTAAAGTCAAAAGTGATAAGCCAGTTTGTAAATATCAAACATTCACTGGACCTGTTAAGTGCCATTAATTTAGAAAGGTTGTTAGAATTTTTCAAAATGACCCATCGATGGGTCGTTTCACAGCAGGAAAAACCTAACTACGACCCACCGGTGGGTCATACCGCAATGAATGTGTTAAGCATAATCGTGCAATTTACTAATTGAAAAACTATGGAGTTTAATTTCGCGTACCGCCATTCGAGTGAAATCAAATAAATTTTGAGACGCAGTGAATAAAAGAAAAGGTTTGGACGTTTCCGCAACTGGACGAGAAGTTCCCGTAACAAGGATGACAGGAGGAATACGGTGATGATTGATGGGAGGCAGAGCTATTGCAATCATCGCCGGGGATTATTTATGGGAAATTTTAATTTTTCGCTGCCGATCTTTGATGTGGTTGTAAGAAAGTTTAAGCCTCCCTTTACCACAACAAAAATGTTCAAAGAAAGGAAGGATGATGGCACCATTTAGTATGGAGTTAAGGAAACGCGGACTCTATGCACAAGACGCATAAAAACAGCAAGCTGAGAAATTAGTTTATAAAACACGATTAAAGTTGAAAAAAGTAGTAAGTGTTGAAAAATAGCATAGCAGTAAACCGAGAAAAGATGATGCTTAACATAACAAAAAACATTTTTATTTCAACAAATAGCAGGCTTACCTCTCAGCTCGGGCCCTCACACATTTTCACCCAGGGGAGCGCTAATTTTCACAGATACAATAATTGTGTCCCCATGAGGGGCCCTACGATACAAATGTGAACTACAGAAGCTATACGAAGTCAATGCAGTAGGTACATCCCGAAAATTCCGAGCACGAAGTTCGCCATGGTAACACTGGCAACGCGCTATGACCACCACCGAATTATGCTAGGCTCGAGTTGTCTGAATACGACATCGCAGGCAGAGAGCCAATTCTACCATTCGTTATGACTGGTCATGGCATTGATAACCCGCGCAGTGCACAACGACCGCTGCCCTGCCACCGAATGATGAACATTGAGCGGAGGATGTTGCACCACATCATGGCTAACATGTGGCACGTGCTATCCTGCTCGTAAGGTGTTCATCTTATATAATTTCAGATTCCAAGGCAGAAGATACAAGGCTAAGTAGTGACCGGGAGTAATCCCGGTAACTTAGGTTTCAATTATGAAAAGAATGAAAAAAATGAGACAAATTTTGCTTTTTTATTCAACTATATCGGAATTGTCCTTTGCGTACGAAAAGATTTGTAATGTTTCAGACAACAGGGAAACTGTATCGTACTCATGGCATCAACAAGGCCCGAAGAATCAAAGGTAATTCAAGTTAAGAGAACGTGATCTATCACGCACAATCGCTGCCATGAAACAACGTACATACTAGCTCGTTAAGTTTCGTAGAACGTGTTCGAAGAGAGTATAAATATAGGAAAAGGGTAAATGTTTACACTTTGATTGCAATTGGTTAGACTGAAGTTCAATGTTCAACTTGAATTTAAAATCAATTAAGGTAATCAATTATAAAAATAACAAACATTAACTGGATTAGATTTTAAGTTGGTTTAAGCCTCCATCCTTCTTCCAAAGAGAGGAAGAAGGATGGCACTATTTAGTATAGTTAAGGGAACGCAGAATCGATGCAGAAAGGGCATAGAAACGAACATTAACTGGATCGCGCCTTCATTTAGCTTAATTTAAGTATTTATTAATATTGAGTTTGTGACTACGGGTCCGTCAGCAGTATTTTAAAACTTTCCATCCCTGACCACCGGTGACGCACGTTACGGCCAAAGTGTTACGACTTGAAGGAATGTTACAACGTGCACATTACAGCAGCAGCCAGCGGTCGCACGAGCCTGCATAACTTCCACTCTAACTTTTTTACGCCTGCATGCATGTTTTTCGCCGCCCAAGTAATTAAATCGCTCGGGCGGCGAAAAACATGCATGCTCCGGCGAGAAAAATTTGACTCTCGCGTCTTGATAACGACGGACAAAGTTCATCATCGTCATCACGCCCTGACGAACGGAATGAGGCTCGAACGACCCTTATTTATCTCGGTTCACAGTGCGCGCTGACCTGTGTTAGTATTGAGAACCCTCGGGTGGGTTACCTTAAAGTAATCTTCCTAAGCAATTAAGAAATTTTTATCCAACATCAACGATAATCAATTATTAGGAGCACTATGCAAAAAGTTCTGCAAAATAACAAAAGAGCACTATACCCATTACGTTATTTTTTTTCAGTACAAACAATATGTAATGATTAGGAGACATAAACGACACCCATTGAGTTATTTTTCCGTCCCAACAATTTAGCACACGATGAATTTAAGGTTAACAGCGCACTAACATCACAAGAATTGATCGAAAAATTGTCGTCAAATAACAATTAATCAACAGCCAGATTTGTTCAATAACAAGAAGCTATGAGTACTCCAACACTTCTTCAATGCCGAACTCATAAGAAATTTATTTACACAGCAGTAAATGAAAATTTCCTTCTAAAAAATTTTACAACGCACGAGATAAGCGGGCATTTTCACAGTACATGCACGCCAATCTGCTTCAAACGACCAAGAGTAATTACTGTTGAGTGAATATCTGACCTGCCTTGAAAAGACCTGTCACGGTTCTTGACAAAATTGTAGGAATATTATTAATGAGAACGAATACTCTGAGTGTAGGGTAGCTACTATTTTTTAATTTGGTTTAACCGAAGAACAGGTTTAAGCATAAATGGAACGATGCTTCAGACGCGCACACTTTATAGAAAATCCAAATTTCACGCGCATGCCTCACACAAAAATGATCGTATGGAAACAGCGCTCAGGTGTTTGTAGATAACGATGTCAAATAATGTTGGACGCCCAAGGTCATCGGACAAGTAGGCTCGGCAACAATCGATTGCGTCAGCCTGTGAGGTGCTCTAGCATGATACAAAAACATCCCCGATGGGTTAACTATTATTGAAAATATTAAATTTATATCGCAACGCTGATTTCGAGATCATAGCATAAAATTCTTCAGTCGAAATACTATGCTCATTCAACTCTGTTGCGCACGCAGTCACGGAGATTACTATGGAGACGTAAATTTCAAGTTCAAAGCATACATTTTCCCAGCATTTTCAAGGCGAAGAACTATGCTCACCCGATTTTGTTGTGTCTACGGTCACAAAAACTAGTACGGAAAGGCAGAATTTGAGGTCACAGCACCAAATTTTCCAGTCAGAAGAACTATGCTCACCCGATTTTGTTGTGTCTACGGTCACGGATAGGCAGATTTTGAGGATACAGCACAAATTTGCCCAGCATTTTCCAGTAAAAAAAATTATTCTCGTTTGATTTTTACGCACAAGAGAGCGCCTGTCACAACTCACGTAAGGCCGAGCGATTACGGCCAGATAACGCAGGCAACGGACGGCGAGTCACGGTCAACGTACGGTGCTTGTGAGCAGCCGCCACTATGTGCTCAACGAGGAGTGATGGTGAACGCTGTCAGCCGGGAGTGTGGTGAACGGGAGTAATGGTGAACTTTATCAAGCAGGAGAATGGTGAATGAGAGTAATAGTGAACGGGAAAATGGTGATCTTTGTTAATCAGGAGTACGGTGAATGGGAGTAATGGTGACCGTTGTCAACCGAGAGTAATGGTGACCGTTGTCAACCGAGAGTAATGGTGACCGTTGTCAACCGAGAGTAATGGTGACCGTTGTCAACCGAGAGTAATGGTGACCGTTGTCAACCGAGAGTAATGGTGACCGTTGTCAACCGAGAGTAATGGTGACCGTTGTCAACCGAGAGTAATGGTGACCGTTGTCAACCGAGAGTAATGGTGACCGTTGTCAACCGAGAGTTATGGTGACCGTTGTCAACCGAGAGTAATGGTGACCGTTGTCAACCGAGAGTAATGGTGACCGTTGTCAACGAAGAGTAATGGTGACCGTTGTCAACCGAGAGTAATGGTGACCGTTGTCAACCGAAAGTAATGGTGACCGTTATTACAGAAATGGTGACCGTAGTCAAATAACATCCAACACCGCTGCCGACAAAGAACCTCCATGAGATAGCAGATGATTACTTCTAAATGTACTGAAAAAAATTAAATGAGATTAAACGTCAGTTTAAGCCTACTGAGCCACAACAAAAGTGTTCACCAGAGAGGAAGAAGGAAGGCACCTATTAGTATGCAATTTAGGGAACGGGATATTCAACGCTCAAGGTTTGCCCCCACACCCAGCGCGTAGGAGTAGAAAGGTTGAAAAAAGTTCATGAAACAAGATGAAAGTTTAATATGAAAGCAAAAAGGAGAAAGTAGTGAACCGAAAACTTAGCTAATACCACCAGAGAGCCTGCGGTCGGATAAAAAATACCGGGATACCGACCTAAAGCGGCTCATAGACGATCAATTTAATTGTTAATAAATTGACTCAATACATTGATGAAATTTGTTTTTTTTTGCCCACCAAGTCAATTAATTTACGGTTGTCAATCAAGCCCACAGACGATCAATTGAATTGTCAATATCCATTATTGTCAACTATATTGACAATAAAATTGATCGAATATGGGCCGCTCAAGATCCAACTATGGTCCAACTCGTCTTTAAGTCGGATGCCTAACTGCTTGTGCAACGGTGGAACAAAAAAATGGAAACCTACCCAATTTTCAGCTTGGGACCTTGCATCTTCTCCATGGTAACGCTAATTCATATACATGCACCCTGAGATATACTGGAAAAGGTTTATTTGCATTATTTTCACAGCAATGGACTAAAGCTGACATTTCTACCTAAAAACGGCTTGAAAATAAAAAGGTTCGTTGTATCCCATTTTTGAAAAATAAGCACAAGAAAATTAGATAAGATTAACTTATTTCCAACTACAACAAAGGTGTCCCAAACGGCTTGAAAATGAAAAGGTTTGTTGTATCCCATTTTTGAACACTAAACAACACAAGAAAATTAGATAAGATTTGGCCTATCTCCAACTACAACAAAGGTGTCCCAAAGATAGGAATGATGAAAACACCATTTGGTATGGAGTAAGGGACCGCAGAATTTATGCACAAGGTGTGATACCACACAAGATCCCCTGCGCATAAAAACAGTTCAAGTATCAAAATAAAAGCTGAAGAAGGAAGTTTGTATACAACGAGATAACAGTTAAAGAAGGAAATAATAAGGGCTGAGAAACAGGACAGCAGTAAACCAAAGAATGATGTTCCGTAAAAAAGCAAATGGCCTGTTCTGTTTCAAGAAAAAGAAGGCCTACCTAACCCTCAGCTCCGGACCTCACGTCAGCACGACACAATACCGTTCACAATTGACGCCCTTAGAATCGCACGGTAGCAATTTAAACGTCAGAGAACGGCATCAAAGTGTGGCGACTTAAAAACCATCGCATCTCAGCAACTTATGGAGGTATACGTCATTTTGTGGCTATCTTCCTGTGCCTACGACCAACTCTCTAGACACAAGAAAATTTGGGGGTGACAGCGGTATACATTTACCCTTATTTCTGCTAGACGTATTTGGCGCTTGGTGCCGTGTGATTCTAGGGGCCTCAGTTTCACACTATCACTTTGTGATCAAGTGTCTTCGAAATCACGGCCCAGAAGGGCGCTACGTTCCCAGAGGCGAAAGAAGTATTAGCGCGCCAGCGATACCGCGATTCAGTGAACTTCTTCACACAACTTCTTCGTGTCTCGATGTCACTTTTAATGCAACAGAGCTGAACTTGGTAGACCTGCACAAAAATTATGTTCAGCAGGTACAGAAACGATAATTTTCTTCAAGATTACTCAATTATTTTGAAAACGATAAGTAACGGGTGACACAAATTACCCTCCGTAAAAATTTACTGCCTACTAAGAGGAGTAAAATTCCGAGTGGAGTTTTCAAAATCTAATCCTGGTAAAACTATTCATTTCCTCTTGGTTAGTGTGACAAACTAAACAGTTTCCAGCCCCGCTTTCACTTTTCGTTTCAAATTGATACTTATTTCCTAAAATAGCTCTATTTGATTAAATAATCAAAGTTCAATCGTACAAAAGAAACTCATCAACGTTCTTTGTGGAACTTGAGGTGAAACCGACGCTACTTGCGTGAAGCGTCACAAGCCATGTCACGTGTCTTTAAATTGAAACAAAGTGTTGCCCTTCCTCGATAATTTTCAGTCTATCAGAGAAACACCGTCCCACAACAAACCCAAGTGCCGCTGAGCATCAATATAAGCAGTTAAAACAAAGCGATGCCGTTTGAAAGCGCTAGTTGGAGCACCAAGAATTCGTTCAAGCCTGTGGAGTTACACACACCGCACTGCCAACGTAGATTTTCTTCTCAACATTGATCAACAGCCAAACTAATATAACACCAATGTAAAATTATCTGATTTGAATATTACCGTCACCTCAAACGGTAAATTAAATTTTAATTCAACACATTCACATTGCAACTCATATGAAACCGAACAAAAAAAGGAAAGATTGCTACGACATCCTAAAGAAATACCTGTTCTCGTAGAGTGTTGTCCATTGCGGCTGCTTCTCACACTTTTACCTACTCTAACGCGATCATCGACCACACTGCCAATGTTTTGGAAGCACAGATGGCTCGTGT
The DNA here is from genome assembly GCA_030386875.1 of Morinoia aosen. NCBI lineage: Eukaryota > Metazoa > Arthropoda > Malacostraca > Amphipoda > Talitridae > Morinoia > Morinoia aosen. The sequence continues at coordinate 86,860,579 of CM059562.1, read as the reverse complement.
TCCAATATTATACACTCCCTCTAGCGTGCCACATGACTGCAAATAACGGCTAATTTATTTTTCTCGTTCAAGATTGTCTACTCCACAAGCCACAAGAAAACTACTTTTTGTTTATATATGAAAAGTATTAGGGCATAGAATATAATTTCGATGAGTAAATTGATCTCTTAGGATTAATTTGGCACTTGGCACGGAGAAGTCTGACTGTACACAAAGAAAGCTGTGAACCAATTACTAATAAAATAAGAATATTTAAACTTGATACATCAGCAAATATATTTTTAATAAAACAATTCAAACCAAAAATTTTCTTTTTATATTTTATTTTGATCAGTTTTCCCAGTCAACATGAAGTATAGCACTTTCTGAACGTTTTATTTTACGATTAAAGCCGAAAGAATGTTTACAACTAGCTTAGATTTTACTCATTCAGCTGTTTTTCTTTTCTGAGATGAGTAATACGAGGAGCATTTAATCGGTTTTCAATTATTTACCTTCCAAACTGGCTTAAGAATTCTCAATTGAATCATGATCATGCAAAGTTTTACGTTATGTTATTGAGTGTTTTTAATAGAAATATATACTGAAGCTTTGTTGATAGAGAACGAAATAATCTTCACCCCGACTCCAACTAGTATATATACAGATAATGCTACTTGTAACTCAGTTGAGAACAGTTAAATAAAAGTGTTTCGCATACGTTGCTCTCTTTTTATTATAACATGTGCGCTAAATCTTGAGCTTGCCAACTTTAGATTTATCCATCGTTCTTTTGTAAAAGTCTACCATATCTTAGTTTTCTTCCGTTTTTCATAATAAAGAGTTGAAGGTATCCGTAACCCGATCTACAATATTTTAAAAGTTCGTAGAATTTGAACTAATCTCGTACCGCTGGAGGCCAGTAATTAAAATAGCTAAATAGTTGACTTAGCTAAAGTAGGTGATAAGCTCAAACAGATTTTAGAAAAATTAAAGCGATCAGGAACACATTCGAACTGTACTTTTAAAATATTTGACGGATCCAAACAGAAATCACATACATTTTTCAACCAAATGAAGATACCTTCTTAAGTTTTTGCGCAAAGTAGCGTTCAACACATCAGCATGACGCATAAATTTGAATCGCGCATGAAACTGGAATTGAAATTGAAATTTTTTTCGAAGTACTTATCCTCTGATCATCGATTTAAATACTGTGGTCTAAGAAGATGAGAAAATATTTTCTGAACTGAAATATTCTTCTATCATGGATCCAGATAGTGATAATCCCGACGCAGATATACAACATTACGCGAGCTATGGGTTAGCCAGTTGGGAACCTTTTAAGAACCCGTTTTTTCATACATCGCGTCTCAGTCACAATTTTTTGAGTTAAAAACAAACCAACTGGTTTTTGTTGTAACGTACTATAAAGGTACAATCACTATAAAGGTACAATTCCAAAATGAAATCAAAGTTTCTATCACTGTCATTCAAGCCATATTTTATTATTTTAAGATTACGGCATGAACAAAGACGCACGGGGATAAGAGGATGGAGCCTTGTTCATGAACTTTAAGGAATCAATGCCATGGAAAGTTAAAGTAGAATTCGGAACTTGCCCGAAGTGAGTGCACTGTATTTAACATAGCTCGTTTCTATCACGGTGGATTGAACGGAGTTTTAACAATAAAAGTGTGAGTGTATTCGCGGAACTGCTAAGATACCGACCCCTATACCGTACCCCTATACCAACCCCTATACCGTATGAATCATAAAAAAATTAAATCCAACTTTAAATGTTAAATACTTTGGATTAAGGTATTTCAGTTTGATTTCTTGCATTACACACAGAGTTATGCATCCTGACTAGAAACCTTTAGGTTTGAGTATAAATAAGGTCGAAGTCATCAGAAAATTTACTTTTAAATTTGAATTTTCAAGTGACTCAACCCATCGTTATGCAACTAACAAAGGAACAACGCATTTTCATTAACAACGTCTACGCGTGAACAAAGAGTTCAGAAGAACTTTGAAATTAATTCGAACAGAATTGATTTCGAACTTCCTGGAGGATATACATCTCCGGATGTAATGCAAGAAATGAAACTGAAGTGCCTTAATTTAAAGTTATTACATTAAAGTTGGGTTTATTTTTTATAGTCCATACGGTACAGCCCTTTGCCCCCATTGGGTTAGACAGTCGTCTAACAGCTGGTATATTGGGTTAAACAGCTGTCTAACAACGTTTTCGGAAGGGCACGGCAATCTTACGACGGGCTTGATCCTGTAACAATTCAATGCAATATCATGAAGGTCACCCAAATTTCTCGAGGGCAGACAATGTAGGAGAAAGATCAGGTTTTTGATGGGAGTGCTGTAGAAATACAGTAGCTTTCTCCTTGCCTTATGCCTTCTGACCTACGCTGTTGACCACGGACTCAATACTTGATTCTTACTCGCTTAGTACGTTGCCTGACACGACCAATGGGGTATTAGCACAGGGAAGAGAACTACAACATTCACCAAGAATTGTTTGCAAGGAAATTTTTTTGGCAGACGGAAGGCATCAGGTTTATAAAGAAAGCACTGTGGACAGAACACACTTTGGAAACTAGTAACATTTCTTGTAATCACTAGGTAACAGGAAAGAAAGTAGTCAAAGTGTTGCAAAACTAGCTCGAGCATTGAAATATGAGGTTGATGACAGCAACAACCTAGAACAAGTATTCATGAATTCAAAAATTGTCCACTTCTTTTCATATATTTTATGCATATGTACAGGGGTATTAGATGCGTCATCTGGCTCATATGAGAGCGGTCTATTCAATTATTTTATTTTAAACGACGGTTATTCGTATGCTTTCCCCGTGTAATTATAAAAAACATCTGTATAACCATATTTTTGTACTCGTATATCTAAATTGACCCCTTCACTGGGGCTATTTTCGTTGTAGGGTTGATGCAAATTGCATGAATTTCTTTTACCTCCGAAAAGAGGGTGTATCTCCAACCGCTAGCTCCACCTCGTAGCCGAAATACACGCCCTCTCTAGAAGTATTTAAATCTATACTATGATAAGACCTCTCTTCGATTGTCCGAAGCCAGCCTGCAGTGTGTGATAAGCGTATCTGTGATACAAGCTCCAGCCCTATATATTTTGACGGGCCGTGTTCACGCGGCCTCATCAACTCTCGAGAGATTGTATTTTTTTATTTCTTACGGCCTTTTTCTCATTTCGCCTTCTTTTTAATTTTAAATAAATGGGGTTGGACTAGTCTATACTATAATAAGACCTGTAATCGAATTCCAAAGCCAGCCGAAAGTGTGCGAAGCGCGTATCTGTGATACGAGCTCGGCCTCATCAACTCTCAAGAGATTGATTTTTTTATATTTCGTACGGCCTTTCTTTCATTTCGCCTTCTTTCTTATCTATACAATTCACCTTGCTTCAAGTAAATGGGGATGGACTAATTACTTTTAAGTTTTCAGACATATTTTGTGTATAAAATATCCAGGATATGATATTTTGACTGCTTCTCTCAATAACATAATTAGCCCCCGACACGGCTATAGCACGCCTCGTATGGTTTGTCTATCATTACATTAGGAAATTTTTAAAACCCAATGTCTTGTAATACATCTCATGTATCAACATTTTTTTAAATAAACGTTTTTTTTCGTTTTTACTTTCTTTCTTTATTTCTTTATTTATTTTCTCTTGCATTCGTGTTTTCTTTGTTTCATGTTTCTTTCTATCTCATGTTTCTCATGTTTCTTTCTATCTCCTCCAAATTCTTTACGAATTTAATTTTTTCATGAGCGTAACTTCTTCACAACAGAGGCCGCTGCCGCTGCTAGTGTCGCTAGGACTTGAACGGAAATTTTCTATTTCTTTACACGTTAGCATGAAGCCAGTTCATCATGCTTACGAAACTTGCAGGGTATTATTTGAAAGCAAAGGGACGTACCCTAAGACTGTTGCTTCGTTAGAAAAGATAGGGAACTTTTAATGTGCTCTAGACCAACGAGCGCCAGAAGATTTGTTGTTTCTTATCTGTCGTTAATATAATGTCTTTATACTTTGATGAACGAGTCGTGCAATATATTTTAGTTTCAAAAAACCATGAGCCCCATAAATTAAGCTCACCGTAGGGTGTAACTCTATTGAAAAACTGAAAGTGATCACTAGTTTAAAACCTTGGCTTGTCACCAACCACAAGGGCAAATCTTGTACACAACCTCATTTCGCTCTTAAAAATCATGACGTACGCCATTTGAGAAACATGTGCCAACGTTTTCGTTTTAACTGTAAGGAAATTTTTTCGTTCTGAGGGAAAAAGAATCCCTCGTTTAAGTTTTTGCAAGGCAGGTCGTGACAATAACAGTCACCGAGCTGTCAAGACATGACAGTGACGCACTCCGCTCGTACACGAGTCATCTAAATGAGGAAATAATTTTTAGCAGTAAGCTGTTTAAAATAAAATAAGAATATGACGCAGCTGAAGCTGGTGTAATAATAGAGTTAGCGTACAGATGTTGGAGCGTTTTTGATTGGTGGACGCGTCCTGAAATTAACCAGCGCATGTTTAATATGGATATCCTTGATCTCTTATGTGTTGAATGGCAGACTCAACTTAAAGTTAACCAACATGCACTCGTTTAATATGGATATTCTTGATCTCTTATGTGTTGAATGGCAGACTCAACTTAAAGTTAACTAATACATGTTTAATATGGATATACTTGATCTCTTCTCAGGCATCAGCTTTGTAAAAATACATTCACTGATTGATAAGACAAATATTGGGTGGTAGTTCTGTTCATGCATTCTAGTGTGGTGACAGAAGTTAATTCTCATGTCTTTAAAATTCAGTGAGCATTTTGACAGTGAATTAGTAAGCCTTTCCTCTGTCATCGTATTGTTTATATCATATTTGCTGTCATTCAGTTACGAAGCCTGAATTAAGCACCAGTTAGTTCTACCTCTTGAAATCTTGATACCTCTTAGATGACTGTCTACCAGCGTGATTTTTCTTAAACAGCTGTCTATCAAGTCCTTGAAACACACTCAACAACATTTAAATCCTAATAATATCACAGAAATTCTAAAAATATCATCAAGTAATAGAGTGCTCCTCCAAATTTTTTAAAGAACGAACTGTAACGAATAATTACCAAACATTCTTTTTTTTTGTTCTTTCTTATCATTTTCTATCACCAGTTTCAGTTGCCCGCACAAGCCTCTAAAAATCTCCTGTTTGATATTTTCAGAATCTTTTAACCAATTTTCATTAATCAGCATCGCATCAATGCACAAAATTGTATTTGCTTTACTTGTCCTTCGTCTTACTGAATTACAACTGCTCACTCGCTTGTAAGTTCCCCAGTTGATAACCGTTTGAATAGGATTATCTTAGACCATTCGAAGTACGATCCATGGTTTGATGTGTACTGTAAGTTCTGAATCACTGAGCTCAATTTGTGATACAGTCTTAAGCGCCGCTCTTTTTAGGTGTAGTTTAAAGAATGTAGTAGTTATAAAACCAGATTCAAGTATGAAATTGAAGTATGTAATGCATAAATCACTGAGCTCAACTTATAATACAGTCTTAGCCTCACTTTTTTTAGGTGTAGGTAAAGTATAAAATATTGACGACTTTGTCAGTGTGATATTATAAATATATATATATATATAAATATATATATATATATATATATATATATATATATATATATTTATCTAAAATGAGGAAATTTGACAGAAATGACTATTTGTATACTTACACTACACAACTTTGCGGTCCATGTAAATTTTCGTATGTTGTATTATTCAACGGCGCGAAAATACGAAAATGTACATGGACCGCAAAGTTGTGTTGTGTATGTAAGTATGATGTACAAATATTCATTTCTGTCAAAAGTACAAACTCACTTTTTGACTTCTGGACGCTTTAATAAACAATAGTTCAAATTTGATTCTGACTTTAAGCAATAACTTGCGAGTCCGAATAATCGAAGAGGATATCGTTTATTGACTAAAAGATGGGAGATATTTTTTATATGAGCTAAGAAAAGTAACTGATGTAATGATGTCCTATAGAACGCTGAAGAAATTGGAGAAAGATAAGTGTTGTTGTTGTAGTTTTGCCCCGACGGCTGCTCGAATTTAAGGGGTCCGCCGCGCTCCGCACAGATAAGTGTCAAAGACATTGACGAAATTAACAGGCAAAATTCATTATACTCATACCAAGTTGTACCCAGCATATATCTGCCGCATGCAGTTAACATGTTGAAAAATCCTGAATTTAAGCACATGTCCGACGTATACAAGCCCGCAGTCTGGGGAGTTCAGCGAGGCTTTGCACATCTCCTTAATTTATTGTATTTCATCTATGTAATATTCTGCTTGTTCCTTCCCTAGTTCCTACGTTAGTCCGTCCGTTACGCTTTCGTCCGAGTTTGCGGTATCATGGATACCGAATTGTCTCGGTGTAACGTTAAAATATGGCCTTTACGTGCATTAATATGTTTGACATTTATGAGGATAGGTTCCGTTAGGATAGGATATGTTAGGTTAAGTAATGTTGTTGGAATTTTTACAGTGTTCCACCTAGCTTAACGATGATGTCCGTGGAATTTCCACGGGTCCTGCTAGTGTATTATAATGTTCCTACGACCGCTGCTGTTTAGGCTCTTCCTAATTAAGCCTCAGCTTCTACGGCAATAAACTGAGAATTGTGCGCGTTGAAATGCTTACGTTCTGTGTTGATGCGTTGGCATTTAAATTATCTAAACAATTTATTCACTACGAGCGATACAGAAGCAGATTGTTTTCTAAGTTTACTACAATGGTGAAATTTGAGTGTAGCTACTTGTGTGCCCGAACAAGTTCAGTGACGTCTAGGGTAACCTACCACCAACGCTATTCTGAGGTGTACAGTTATGCCATTTTACGCTCGCTTTGCAGCACAGCGTCAATTCTTGCAAAAACGTAAAAAAAGAGATCGTGATTGCTCATATCTGAAAAAATCTAGCGAAGGCAGAAAAAGTTATCATGCGTGTTTGTTTGCCAAATGAAACCCGTACGTTTAGCAATTAATTATGAACAAGAGAAGTTAGATAACCGCAGTGAAATATGTATCCCCTCAAGTTAGACAGAATTTCAACACAAACTCACTGAGATTACTTTGAAGAGAAGATAGAGACAAATACTCTCCCCCTGGTATGAAATCTATCCTTCGGTTTGCTCCTTGCGGTATTTGTTAGCGGAACACGTTCATTGTGCCAATAATGGTTATCTAATAATCATTAAACCTCTTTGATAAATATGCTGTTTACCTTGCACGATGTTATTTTGTGCTGTCAGCTAAATAAATCGATCATTAACTGAACAGTGTAGTGAGTATCGATGTAGTTTTTTGCACAGTGTTTGTTACCTCAGAAAAATCCTAAAGAAAAATCGATAAAACTTAATATTTTTGAAATTATTCAGCTAGCATAGGTGTAAATGTACGTTATCGCCTAAAATCGTACAAAGTTTATCGTGCGTTTTTCTTCAGTTTATTAGCTATAAAAACTCGTATAATCTAGCGCTTTCTTTATGTACTGAACCAGAGCACGCGAGCCTTTACACCGTGATTATTTTCGTAACTCCTCGGTACGAAACACTCAAATAAGCATCGAAAATAAACTTAGCCGTTCGCCTCAAGTATTTGTAGTCCGAGTAAAAATTAATAACTGCGCGCTAAACACCTAATTAACGTCGTGTCGAAAACAAATTTAATAAAAACTTCAACAGGAAGCGGTTTCTGCAAGCATTTAAACGCGCTGACTTCGTTCCACGGTAAAGGAAACAAGGTAGGGTCATTTCTATGGGAGAAAATACACCCCCTTTTGTTCGTCTAGCCAATAGAAAGGCTTTATTTCTAACAAACTTTATGATGTCACCAAAACGCCATGCCGTTAGACCAATAGTGGAGCCAGATTTGGGGGTAGCAGTGCTACCAGATGCAATATGAGTGCTGCTATTGGTTCGTTGCCTTGACGTCAGTAAAACCACTCTGTCAATGAAAAAGACTTGTTTGAACCTACCTTGTTTCCTCTACCGTGCTTGGTTTTCTGTCAATACTGTAAAATTGTTTGGCCGTCGTCATGGTAGGATCCTAGTTCTCAAGGCCTGCCAATGTGTTAAAAAATTCAAGTTCAATTCGAACGTGTAACCCGAACAGTGAAAATCCTGTGAAGTATTCTGTGGGCGACTAAATCAATTCTAACGATACGATGGAAAGCATTTTCTGCGACAAAATTTTTGCACATGTTTTATACATGATTCACAGCTATATGAATGAACACATCCATACATGAACACCACACGTGTGTGCTGATCTTTACAGCAAGTTATTTTTAACTTAGACCTACAACTGCGTTGGCGTTCCCTCTCGGGAACATAGTTTTTTCGAAATCAGGGTGCGGAACACACAGTATATTTTTTAAAATTTCATCAAGGCCTTTGGGCTGGCTAAAAAGAAAAAAATCAAAAGAGAAACGCAGAGGCCCCCACAGCTCAATTCCCAACCAAAATTAGGTCATATATTCTCCCATTTTGAGTTTGCTTCACAATAATTTAGAAGTGGCATAATTTTTCGTTTTTCTTCGACAGCTTCATGCTCGTACTATTACATCAAAGTATAAATGAGGCGGGCTGCCCAAATAAGATTTATAATATTTCGCCTAAAAATTGCTCGCAAGGATTTGTTTCATTTTTTTCGGAATTTTCGCTATTGTTGTAATGACGTAACACATAAAATTTGGGCCACTCGAATGATGTACAAGATCAGAGCAGCGTCGGTTAGACGCAACTTCATTTTTGTTCGCAGGCAGCTTCTCTTTTTGTTATTGCAGGATTCTGCCTCTGGGCTGCCAAAATTTGGATTGGTAAAAGTTCATAAATTTTAGAACGAGGTCCACTTATACCACAGTACAAATTTACTCGATAAAAGATATATATTGGAATTGTTTACGTACTTTTAACTTTTTTGATGCCTACTTCTTTGGTCATATGTTATTAGGAATGTTGTAAGCCTGTTTTTCTTATAAAGAACTTACATATACGTCAATTTTTTACAAAAGAGTAGAAAAGTTCATCATATTGTAAGCGGTTTCACGTATTAAATCTTCCGAATTATTCTTCAATTGTGTAAGCTAATGAGATTCATTGATATTTTATTCATACATGGAGGTTTTTCGAAATAGTTCAGTGTTATATCATTACATTCAATACAAATTCATCATCCTTCGATTGCAAAGGGGTTTGGCGTTCTGCTAAAAGACATTTTGCTTGTAGTTGATTTTTGATATTTTTGGTATGGAGGTGGGTAAAATGTTAGCTTAAATCTACATTAATTCGTAGTCATTGTTACGTCAGTCGAATGAATGGCTAAAACCATGAACCCAGATTACAGCATTGTATTCGTTATGGAATCTAGTTTTAATTTACGAATATACAAACAATTATCACTCTGTGTGGCTTGAGGACTTTGACGTGGAACTCAAATTTTAATAATAGTTCAACGAGACCGAGGTGAATCGCGAGACAATCTATACTATAATAATTAAGAGCCTCGTCCGTCTGTCTGTGTCTGTCAGAAACCAGCCAAAAGTGTGTGATGAGCGTATCTGTGATACAAGCTCGGCCTCATCAACTCGCGAGAGATTGAATTTTTTATTTCTTACGGACATACTTTCATATCGCCTTCATTCTCATTTCATATAAAGGGGGGTGGACTACGTAGTGTTTCGAAGATGAGCGAGGTGGGTTGCAGCAATGGCTGCGACTCCCATGGCGTCGTTCAGCTGACACTCATGATTATTATAGCACTTTTTCCTGTTCCTCAAACCACTTTCAAGTAAACTGATTGTAATATTTTATGTTCCAAAACATTAGCAATAAATTGTGTATGTTTTTACTCATGCTCTTTTCATAATCTTGCTCAAAGCTCCTCCAGGAATCGACGAGTTAGACTTATATTTGAGAGCGATATGCTGAAGTGAGATCAATGTGCTCTAACTCTGAATTCAAAATTAGCAAAATCAAAATCCTGAAATATTTGAGTACTGAGTAAACGTAAATTTCTAATATAATTCAGATTTGTGAGTTTGAGTTGCTTCAAGTTAAAAATTACAACTGAATATTGTGTTGGGAGAAAGTTTGAGGTTTTGCTTGCATTTATCGTGTTTTGTAAGCCTTTGTTGCTATATATTGGGTCAAAAAAACAATAGAAATCATTTCGAAGACATTAAACTTGAATAAATTGAGGGTTTAAGTGAGAAAGTGCATTACAAAATACGAGTAGGAGAAACATTTGTGCACCATATCTGAGCAAGATGAGTGTGAGGAAAACTGCAGAAACTTTTCTTCACTCTTTCGTTCACTCTTGCTCTAAACATTGGAGAATGTTAAAGAGTCATCACACTTCTCTGACGACAACGATCTCAAGTTCGTCGTTCTTCCCAGTTTTAAAATTTTACAAAAATACTTCTCCTCCTGGTACAATATTTGAAATTACTTTTTTTTCGTCTACAACATCGGTCGAATGGTCGATGGTCGATATCGAAAACTCAACCCTCATTCATCGACGCCATTGCTGCACATAACAGTGTTCATAGCCCTTCGTAAGAAATAAAATAAAATATTTCTGAAGATCCAGAAGCTCCTACTACATTTTAAATTAAACGTCAAGCACTCCAGGGCTGAGGAAAATTCAACGAAAACCTGTTTTGATGTTAAAGATACCGGTGCTGCAGATGGAAGAAACCCCAAATAGGTTTCAACATAATAGAGGCTCTGAACAATGTTCCTCATATTTACGAAAAGCCTTGAAGCTTCGCATTGGCTAATGAAAGAAACCCAATAAAATAGCCCTCATGGGAGTCATTTGAATGACATCGAGCTCTCGTGAAAATGCCGCGCAAAAAAAAAACTTTTTCGTTTGTGGAAATAAATGATGTTATAAATTGTTTGATTGCAACTTCAGTTCAGTTTGCAGGTAACTGGTAATGTTGTGGGTTTGGTGGCATCGGTATTGTTGGCCAGCTGTCTTTTCCACCTAGACTCAAGCGTTACCTGATTAATGTACTCCAACATCTGAAAACTCCTTGCAGATATGAGCGCAACTCCTCAAGATTAGTTATGTTGCTGAATAAAAAGTACGTCTCAGCACAATTCCTGTTACCTATGAACAGCAGAGCTTGAGCTAGGTTTCGCAAATAGGAGGTAACAGCGCGAGAGAGTCAGCTGTGTGCGTAAAGAAGCGATGGGAAGCGAGCTTCGACAGGGTGCTGAGCTATCTTCTTGTTATTGCTCTTGCTTATTGCATGTATGTACGGTCGATACCGTTCTCGCTGGTGCTTTACACGAGTGTCTATGTGTTGAAACGTTCGTTTCTGCTTTTCACATGTACGGTTTATAAGCAAATGATATAAGAGTATTGAGAGAATGAGTTTCTTGTTTTTATCGAGCACACGAGGTTCTTAGAAGTCAATTGCAGTGATGTGTAATGATCGCTGGAGGAGCAGACATCCGTGACGTAGCCAGGTCTGGGAGCTCTGGTTGGTTGGCGTGTGTGATGTCAGAGGACATTGACGTGATGCTCTCCATTGTCCAATGTTTTAGTCTCGCGCTCGTGCTCATGAGGGGAGGTGTGTGACTTAGGTTGTGTGTTCAATGCGCCTATTGGTTCGGAGTATTAATAAGACGACGGTGTGTCTAGGAGTAATAAGAGTAAAATTTATTCTGTGAAATGACTTTGTGATGTTAGCATTTGTACGTGCTACTCGTGCTGAGGTATGAGATGGGCGTGTACTAACGCCTCTCCACAGCGCGATCGTCGCTCGCGTTCATCCGATCTCCAGCGTCCGAAAGAACGTGTGACTTGAAACTAGTTAATTTTAATGTTATAATGATATATAAGGTTCTTGAAAGTAGTCGACGTGAAAATAAGAAAATGTTAGCCCTTAATTCAGTTAAAATGATGTTACTTGGTTGAGGATGAAGAATTGGTCAAGTAGAAAAGCTTTAGTAAGCAGCAGTATTTTTTTCGCAAGTGTCTGTGTTAGCGGGTTGAATTGACTATCGCTGGACACCCTCGGTAGTGTTTGTGAGTTTAAACAATTTATTTACCTCAAATGATACAGCAATAGCTTAATGAATGGTTCATGTATCCAGGTTACGGAGAATCGCGTATCTCTCATGCAGGTGAGGCTTTCATCGAAGTTGCTCTCCGGAAACTCGTATCTGAGTGTTGTTAGGTGGGCAACCTTTAGCTCTTCACTCAGCTCAGAGCGTATGCTCAACTGCTCATTTTGTAAAATTACATCCGTTTTAATGCGTCTCATTCTTACAATGAAAAGCCAGGCGAAAATCGCTCTACGTATGGTCATTTTATTAAAACAATTAGTGAAGTCTAAAGCAATGAAATTGAACGTTCCGACCTCGACAGTTCATTGTTCAGTAAAAATGATTCTGCAACAAAACAAACAAATATGAGTAAATTATAACTCCTACATACAAAAGAATGCCACAATATAGATGGAAAATAGTCGTAGATATAAAACTACGAAATAAATTTGTGATATGCCTGTGAGGTAATAAGTTTGATTTGTAATTTCTTGGAAAAAGCAGATTCGCCTTCATTTGTCATGAAGTTGGTCTCGTGACGTCGTATTAAATCAAAACTTAAAGGGCTGACAAATTGAATCAACTTCAGTACTACCTTTGTAAAGTTTATTGTTATAAAAATATATGATTTTAGAGACTCGTATCATATTTATTTCAATTTTTAACCATCACGTATGAACATCATATATATGTCACAATGTGTCGTAGTATTGTTAAGTTTTTAATTTTGTTTTTTTCCTTAGGGTTGCCAACAATGTAAAAGTGAGCGAGTGCACAGCATCAGCTCCCGCAGGCAATCCTTGGTTCGCAAAATTATTCTCATATTAGGAAATGAATTAAAGCAAATCATTGATGGTGGATTTCTGGTGCTTCTAGGTGCTTATGTTATAAAATTATTATCCGATCAATGAAAGTCTACCAAATTTGTAGTGTCATAACAGTGAAACAAAGTAAAATAAGGGTTTATCACGTAGATCAATGCTAGTGGACCAAATTTTTTTGTGTATTATCAGTGGAACGAGGTAAAGTTCATTTATAATAATCATAGTGATCAGATCAATGTTGTTGAGTATGATTTTTGGTGTTTTGTGAATCTCAGGCTTTTTATTCAATCAGGTGTCAATACTCATCGTCAGTTGTTTGTGTTTTTGATGTTGCATTGAAAGCAGTCGTGAATGAATAAATGAACAGCGGTGAGCGAAAAGTAATCGTGAATGAACGGCGGTGAGCGAAAAGTAATCGTAAATGAACAGCGGTGAGCGAAAACACGAAAAACACGATGGATGTATCGAGCTCGGCTGATGCATCCTACATCCACGACCGCTTCTAGCGCTATGCTATGCACCACCTCGGATGATCACTTAGGGTCCGCGAATACTGGCGCGGTTGGTTCCTTCCAAGCATCCTTCAGAAGAAGAAGACTCTCTTCTGAAGTCAGTTCTGCACAGCCGAATCATCCAATATCTGAAGTTCGCCCAACCCACGAAGCCCTGGCCAGTGCCGTCGGGGCTCTAACTTGCAGCCCGAGCATGCCGTTAGCTCGGGCCAAATCCCTATTGGCAACCTTAAATCCTGAAGCAAGCGTCATCACTGACACCTCTTTGTCAAACACGTCACTCAATGCTAACAGCACCGTCTCGCAGAATTTCTTGTTCGACACCTGCGGGATACCACCAACTTCTTCGGTTAGTGTTGCGTCCACCACAGGTGGTAGTATTATAGGCTCTGCAAGTGGTGGAGGTGGTGGAAGTGGCAGTGTTTTTTGCGGTGTGAGTGACGGAAGTGTGAGTGGTCCTGGAGCAGCGTTTCTACCCCCTCTATACCAAATGCCTATCATAAGAACAACCGCGACGTCGCAGTTCAAACAGCTCTTCGGAGAAGAAGACACCAACAGCAATGCCGAACAGCAACAGTTACAACTGCAACAGCAACAACAACAACAGCAGCAGCAGCAGCAACAACAGCAACAGCAGCAGCAGCAACAGCAGCAACAGAATGGCACGACTAACACCTCCAACAGACCAAACGACACGTCTACGCCTGTCATGCGACCGTCTTCTGGAGACTCCGGGAACAGCGTCAAAAACGGCGCTACCCGCCAACCCAAGACTTATGTAGCCACTCCAGATCAAGTAATGAAGTATTATATGAATAAGCTGACTCCTTACGAACACAAAGAAATCTACACGTACTGTCACATATACTTTATCGGCGCCAATGCCAAGAAAAGGCCTGGCACTGTCGACGGCAACCAAGCTGCCAGCTCCAACTACGGCTATGACGACCAGCAAGGCTCTTACATCCACATACCTCACGATCACATCCAGTACAGATACGAGGTGCTCAAAGTCATCGGTAAAGGTTCCTTTGGTCAGGTTTTGAAGGCTTACGATCACAAGAATCACATGCACGTCGCTCTCAAGATCGTGAGGAACGAGAAACGTTTCCACAGACAAGCGCAAGAAGAAATCCGCATCTTGGAGCACCTCAGAAAGCAAGACAAAGACAACACCGTCAACATCATCCACATGTTCGATCATTTCAATTTCCGCAGTCACACTTGTATCACCTTCGAGCTTCTCTCCATTAACCTATATGAGCTTATAAAGAAGAATAAGTTCATGGGATTCAGTTTACAGCTCGTCAGAAAGTTTGCGCACAGTTTGCTTTTCTGTCTGGACACTCTGCACAAGAATAAGATCATTCATTGTGACATGAAACCAGAAAACGTCCTCCTCAAGCAGCAGGGACGCAGCGGGATCAAGGTGAGTTATTTTTTAATAAAAATGCTACTAAAATGGTAAAATTAATTTCAACCTTTTGAGGTAAATGTTAAAATTAAAAATGGTAAAATGCTATTAAAATGGTAAAATTTAAACATTAAGGTAAATGGTAAAATTTCAACTCAATGTCGATTTTCAATTATTTATTAATCAAATTTACTCTGTGTTTGATCTAGTTAGTAGTATTTTACCGCAAAAGCAAGTAATTCGGACGAAATATGCTACTTAAAAACTTGATCATTTTTGTTAGATCAGATTAATTAAAATTATATGCGCCTTAATATAGGAGTGGAATCTTATCGGGCCCTGTAATTCGTTTATTGTACACTGCAAAGACAAGCAATTTGGTGGAAATATGCCATGTGCTTTGAAACTTGAAGTCAATTTTTGCCGCATCAGATTAATAAAAACTATAATAATTTGATGGAAGCAAGCAATTAAGTGGAAATATTCCATGTGCTTAAAAACTTGCGGTAAATTTTTCTCACACAGGTAAAAGCTACACGCGCCTTATTCAGGGAGTGGAATTTTATCAAACTCTCTAGGAGAATTCGCGCGCTTACACGCAAAAGAGGTCAGCAACAATTGTTTATGCGACTTGGTGTGGCGTTAGCAGGCCAAGGATTGTTGCGGCAGCGTATCGGAAGTGGACGCACGAGTGCCCAGGCTTGCTCATTAAATGGGTCACTTTGCGGGATGGCGCATGCATTTTGTCTTGTTGAATAATCGATGTATTGTCTTTTCCAGAACTGTTTGAGCGTTTTTTCTTGATAATTTCAACTTTTCGGGATCGCACATTCATTATGCATTGTTGAATAATCGATGTATTGTCTCTTCCAGAACTGTTTGAGCGTTTTTTTCTAATAATTTCATCTTTTACGGGATCGTGCATTCAGTATGTGTTGTTTTCCAGAGCTGCTCCAGCATTCTTTTCTTATAATTTCCACTTCTCGTGCTTTCGTTCAGTTTTACTATTTTAGTATCCCACTTGAGATTTCATAAGTGATTGTTTAATGAGTGCAATAAGAGTTCAATGTTTTTTTCATTTTTTCAATTTAGTTAGTTTCCTAATTTGTGAAGATTTGCTTCTGAATAACATGTACAAAATGATCAAATGCACGTACAAACATGCGCTCGCATTGGCATTTCCATTCATCTTAATAACCTCTAGTACAAAGTTTTGCTCCATAGTTATAC
The DNA here is from genome assembly GCA_030386875.1 of Morinoia aosen. Lineage (NCBI taxonomy): Eukaryota > Metazoa > Arthropoda > Malacostraca > Amphipoda > Talitridae > Morinoia > Morinoia aosen. The sequence continues at coordinate 86,844,442 of CM059562.1, read as the reverse complement.
AATGGCTCGTATTGTTCATGCCGTCCGTGAAGAAATCGATATTTTCACAAAAATTTACGTGCATTGTTTAGTTTGTCACCGGGTTCATGTAAATTTAGTTCTGTTCTGCTTCTGTGTACTGATGAGAATTGCCCGACCTCCGCAGTTGAACCAAAACGCTTGTTTTAGGTCAGAGGCCGTGCCATGGCGTTCTCTCACTCCCTCTATCGAGCCTGTGGTGCTGTGCGTTAAGCGGCGACCTAGAATATTTACCAACGTGGCCTAAATGTGACAACACTTCTTCAAAATGAAGTTCGCACACGTCAATTAAACGCCCCTAACATCGGATGTATCTTACCCGACAGAAACATGATAAGACTTCTTTAAAATGAATGTCACATACGTCAGTTAAACGTCTATAATATCCGATGTATCTCACCCGACAGAATAACATCTCAGCGAGCGGAAGACAGGGACCTAGGTTTCTATGGAAAAAATTCTTGAGTGTGACAAATAACTTGGAAAATCACTTGAGTTGTTTCACTTTTGAAAGTGTAGCTTAATTATTCACAGTTTTTTTAGGTTGTTGAGTAAGTTTCCAGTGTCACTGTTTTTCAATGCAACATATCTTAATTAACATATGTTAATATCCACGTATGAGAATACATTTACTCAGTTTTGAGTAAGTAGTTCACGCCGTAAAAAATAAAGTCCATATAAAGAAAAGTTTTTAGGACGTACTTCACACCGTAAATAAACTCCATTCCAAGAAAAGTTTTTTAGGACGTAGTTCATGACGTAAAAAAATGAAGTCCATTCATGAAAAGCTTTTTAGGACGTAGTTCACGTTGTAAAAAATAAAGTCCATTTCAAGAAAATGTAGGCCACAATAGGTCACGGGCTAACGAGAACACTAGAAGGCGGTGCACGACCCTCTTCTGAGTACTAACTACAGGCCATCTTTTCTGGGTCACTCCTGCATCGATTCCAGTTGATGGTTACGAACAATGGCTTTGAAGAAGCGCCTGGAGTATAGCTTGCGTTTCATCTTCAACTACTTAGCATAATGAATGTCTGTCCTACGATCTAATGCCTTGAGATTATTGCAGGAATTGAATTTCGTTGTTACAAACTTCTCATGCGTTTCGTCGTTAACTACTTAGCATGATGAATGTCTGTCATACGATCAATGCCTTGAGATTATTGCAGGAATTGAATTTCGTTGTTACAAGCTTCTCATGCGTTTCGTCGTTAACTACTTAGCATGATGAATGTCTGTCCTACCATCTAATGCTTCGAAATTATGTAAATCACTTTTCATTTCGTTCTTACAAACTTCTTTAATGCGGGAATGGAAGATGCCCGATGTTTGGCTTGCGTCAGTTCTGCTAAACAAACTCGCACAATTTATGGCAAATTCTGATTAGAGTATTCAAAATAAGCCTGTCAGCATTCTTGGCAGAAAATTTGATTTGCTTTATACTTGAACTAGTTGCCTATGATGAGACTTAATTAAGATCAGATTTCTTAGTACAATATTAATTTCTGATTATCAAGTATTCATTTGAAAACAATATGAATTTTTTATCGCAACGGGATTACTGCTCGTAGATCGCAAAAGAATTATTACTACTATAGTTGAAATCTCTACCTTGATCAGAGCATCACCGTACAATCATGAGCCACACCATTTTCAAGTAACCATATGTGAGGTCAACCCATGAGTAATGAGTGCGACAGTTTTTAAAAATCTGGCATGTCACCGGTAAATTATGTCGAATTTACCTACGTCAAGATTGAAATGTTTCGAAGTATTTCATCCTTTTGGTTAGATTTTTTGTTACTAAACGAATCAGTTGTTAAAATTATGGTTCTTTGTGATCCTGTATCTGTCTTTATCTGACGCGCTACATGGATGTTTCACTAAGACTTTTATCGTCTTTTGACGTCTATATCTTTTACGCATGTGCCAAACTATGCTCTTTTCTTTCTTAGAAGTGTTTAAGAAGATGTAAGTGTATGCTCGAAGGTTACTATATATACTTTGATCTCTACAGGTTGAAATGCAGCTCGATTTCACTGTTTACTAACATCTCACTCATACATGCGATTCATGAAACGTCGTATCGAACTCGAGTGTTGATGTACAACAGTCAAACATCTAGTTGACAGCATTGGAATCTCAAGAATGGGCCGATCAGTGTTGATTTTTAACTTCTTGGACCAGTTGGTGTGCAACAGTCAAAAGATGCTATTATGGTGAACATTTTCATGAAGTTCACTCACACTCTACCCATGAGTTCTCTCAATTACTCGTGACAGCGGCAATCATCCATTCAAAAACGGAGAACCGTTCTTTCTTGTAATACGCGCCACGGTAGAAGAAATAAAGTAGGGTCAAACCTGTCTTTTTTCGTCGACCGTGCGGCAATACTGACGTCATGGCAACGAGCCAATGGCAGCGCTTATATTGCACCTGGCAACACTTTATTTCTTTCAAATCTGGCACCACTATTGGCCTAACGGCATGTCTCAATGGTGACGTCATAAGGTTTGTTTGAAATAAAGCCGTTCTATTGGCTAGCCGAACAAGAGGTGTATATTGCCCCATAGAAATGACTCTACCTTGTTTCCTCTACCGTGATACGGGCTTTGTAGCTAGCGCTCTTAACCTTTTCACCTGTCTGTGCCCTTCCCGACTTGAGCATGGGTATAACACCATGTTTCTCGCGTCTCTGCGCACTTCACGCCGAGAGCCCGATAATAAAAGACTGATAAGAACAGCGGTGCTGGTTAGCAAAATGTGGTGTACTGTGAAGTCTCGCCTCTCGCTTCCAGGATGCAAACATCCTCCCGTTAATATCGTTTCCACACTTGACAACGGTCGGGATGCGCATTTTTTGTCACCGGGTGTTTAAGTTGATGTTGATCGGAATGTGTGAAGGTAATCACGAAAAAAATATGAAAATTATTAATGCGATTAAAAGGATGTTCATATTTGTATTACAATGCCGCTTGAAGGTAGAATGCAGTAAAGTTCATACTCTTATTGAATGTCAAATACAGTACAGTTTTTACTCCTTTGTTCTTTATTTAGCGACGATCTTGTAGTGCAATGAACTAGCTTTGCTCTATAAAAATTTTATGTCAAACTATGCTTAATACTAAACTTTATTGGATGATTTTCTGTAGGATGAATAGTGGATTTGTTGCCGTATAAATAATGAGATTTTAATTTTCCTTTCAATAAATTTATCATTTGTATGCTCTATAATTCGAAATACTGTTAAATAAATGTTGTAATAATTCTGAAATTGTTGCCCTTTGAATTGTGGAAGAATTTTTTTTAGTAAAGTTTAGGAAATGGGATATTATAAACTGAGATGTGTTATACTCAATACGCGCCCTTGCAATCAAACTTAAATTACAGTGTTATCGGAAAATACTTGCATAAGGTAAAACGAATTCTCTAGCTATATAGACTTTCATATTGATCAAAATCGCTGAAGTCCTTGGCTGTGGATTACAGGAAGCATACCTAACACTCCCATGCTTCAGCACGCCGTGTTTTTATAATGATAAGAAGAGGCTGAAGTGATAAAATGCGTCAGTCAGGCAGCAATCGTCCCTTGTCTGAACTGCTGGCAATTCTGGAAACTTCAACGAGAACCTAGACTCTAGTATTTGATATAAATTGTTCTTACAACATCATATGTGATGTTCTAACTTGTGTTGCGCAAACTCGTGGTTTCGGTTGCATGTGTATACTACACAGTATGAAATTTGACTTGTTGGTTTCTTGCCACACTCTGTCTGTATTAGGAAGACTACAATAACACTCGGAATAGTTATTGAGTAATGAGCATTACACGCTTTAATATTTTTTGTTAAAAATTGTTTTTAGAGTCATTTATTCAAGATATTTTTAATTCCAAGCGATGTAGCGTTGTTTAATTTTACTAATTATTACTTGAGAGCAAGGTAAACTTGAGCTTGACTAATGATAGGGTAATGCAGGTAGTTATAAGGGATGAGGAAGTATAGCTACTATTACTGAATAGTGTATGTGCTAATAGTGTCACGAAATTCATCCCTTATTGCGGGAAGAAGCCAGCTAATTTAAAGTTTGTAGTGCAGCGTAGTAAGTGATAGAAAATATGCGCGTGAACTTAGCGTGATGTACTTCAGTGTAATTCTACTGCCAGCGTTGGCTTGTTCGTGGAAAAATGCATCGTATCATTGCATTCATAAGAAAATTGTGCCTCACCTTCACCTCTTTATCACTATTTAAACCCTCAAAATATCACTAGTGGAAACTAACCGAGTAGCCATCCACAAAATTTTTTAACGATCATTTTCAACCTATTGCCCTGATATTAATTGTAATTATCATCCATGTGTTATCTAGAACGCAGATATTTTCTATATCTTATCGTGGGTACGATAAAACATGAGGCACGTAACACTGCTAAAGATATTAAGCAGTCTTATTAGCTCCCCGATGCCGCATGGTTCTCATTCGCGTTGTTGGTATCGTCAGCGCAGTGTACGACTTAGGCATTAAATCATCATCTGAGTGTGTTCTTATTTCGAATTCAAATTAAATTCATAATTCCCCTCGACAAATATAATGGCTGGAAATTTTTCCTACGGTAGTCCTGTACTACCAGGGTCGCCTCTACAAACAGTTCACCTGCTTCCGCAGTTTAAGGCAGTGAGCATAACAAGTACGACCGTCTCGACCATTTCAGACATGGTCTCTTATGCGCCAGTGCATTCCAGATCGTTTTCAGTGGTCAACAGTGCGAGTCGCAACCGCATGAGCCCTAGAGAGGCGGTGCTTCGTGAAGCCCAATACCTCACTGCTTATGAGCTGCGAGAAATTCTCAATTATGAAGACATCTATTATATAGGGAAGGGTGTCAACAAATTACGCGTTTGTGAGCCTACTTCCAGTGGTGCTGTTCTAAACTCGTATGATGACAAGGATGGACATCTTGCCATTGTGCAGCGTGACCACATTGCCTACAGATACGAAGTGGTCGGAGTGATTGGTAAAGGCAGCTTTTGTAGGATGATCAAAGCAATCGACCACAAATACCGTAAAAGTTGTGCCATCAAAATTATTCGCAATGATAGCTCTTTGTTGCCTCTCATAAAGAGTGAAATTTCGATCCTAAACCTCTTCCTGCAAAAGCAACTCTCTCAAATGGCGCACGTCGTTCGACTATTGAATCATTTTGAATTCAGAAACCATTTTTGCCTCGTGTTTGAGATTTTACACATGAGCTTGTACGACCACCTAAGACTGACTCAATTTAAAGGAATGAAAATGGAAGACGTGGAGTTTATCGCTTTACAACTGCTCGAATGTCTCAACGTACTACACGAGCTGGGGATAATTCACACGGATCTTAAGCCGGAGAATATCCTACTCACGAATCCGAACACCCTTCATATTAAGGTAATTTTTTTCCAAATTTGGTGGTTTTATTTTTATATAACTTTCCCCATTTTCATTCATAGTTCCTGACAATTGAGATTGTTGGGGAACCAAAAATTGAAATTATTGTCTTTCGGAAGCTATGATTGTATATTGAACGTCAAAGCGAGGTGAAAATATTTCTATAATCTTTTACTACATTTCATGCTTCTTCGGTTCAGTTTTTGCTCTGGTCAACGCAAAAGATAAAATGTCTTCATTGGAAATCAATTTTAAATTTTGCTTCCTTACTTGCACTGATCCTCACTAGCACTAAGGGTGTCTTCATACATACAATACTTGAAGACTGAAGCATCGGTGCTTTAGTGAGTTAAGAGGTTTCTTTCTCTTTTATCCCTCTTCCCATTTCATTTTCTGCCTTTTTTGGTTCATTGCGTTTCTATAATTTTGCGTATGGCTTCTTTTTTTTTGACGAACTTATTTTTTAATTTATATATGTAAGAAAATTTAATGTTTATCATATAAAGTTATTTTCTTTTGCTTTGAAGGACATTTGTATTCATTCTTATATTTCAAGGAAAATGTGCTGTAGATGTATACTGAATATTTTGCTGGAATTATTAAGTTTCTGATTTCTGCAACGTGTGGTTTACCTGTGACTTTTAGTAAACTTTTTAATCAGTTCATTTTAAATGGATTTCATTTTCTGTTTAAATGAGAACAAATTTATTCTGCATAAATAGTTGTGTATCATAATTTGCTTAAAAGTGTTACAAACATTTTCCAAAAAAAGTATGATTCTCTGAAACACAAGTATTCATATAGCCATATTTGGACGATTTCAAATTAAATAACTTTTGCCTGTGTTCTTAGTTATATTTTATCGAGTAATAAGCATTATATTTTATAACTTAATCGTCGTATAGAAAATTATACTACAATTTTACCCCTTGGGCGATAGCGAATCCTTATTAACCTTTGAACTTGCAGTTAACACCGGAGCCTTTCTGAAACGATGGAGGCTATCTTGGGTTGGACTATGCATTAGACGGTTTAAAAAACAATTTTGAAAGTCATTTTGATGTAATTTTCACGTGAAGCTGTATGAAGTTATCAGATATATTTATAAATTATTATGCGCGTGATACATTTAGTTAAAACCTAAGTACAATAGTGCTTCAAGAGCCCGATTCCGGCTGATTGATTTATAGAGGATGGTGATAGTGAAACGGAACACATTCGATAAGCTATCTATTATTTAATGATTGTGGTATGTTGCATTAAAATGATAAATAGCTTATTCGATCACGTAAGTACGACCTGCTCACCTTCGTGAAGTGTAGAGTGAGCTGCAGTAATGTGAGCAAATCGTGTCACGTTTTGAATGCAATCTAAGAAATTTTAATCTGCTCAATAATTTAATAAATAATTTAATAATAATAGTATAAGTAGAAAGTCTTGAACGATATTACAACTTTAGTCAGAGGTGTTGTGTGAAATTATTTGAGTTACAAAAGGGGCAAAAACTGTAGTATTTGTGTAGTCTGTCAAGTTCCCAACCCATCTACAGTGTTCTGTAGATGCACCTACAGCTTTTGAATGTTACTGTGATGTTCTTTTCTATGCAAAAATAGAGTTGTCGTCATGTTCATAACGAGGTAGTAAATTCCGTTCCTAGTGAAATATTTGAATTACTGACATATTTGAGTATTAATGTAACTTCTGATTTGAAACATGTATGGATACAAATAAATTAAAACTATTACTTTCCAACGATGGATGATGTAACGGTTTTCTTACAACATTAATCATCTGTTGCCGTCTTGTCTCACTCAACAACGACCAATTTTTCGCCAGGTGATTTGATTTGAGTTAAACAATTTACAATTTCCGATGATGTTGATTTGGTGACTATTTTTGTCCTTAATTTTATCCACTTAGGGGATAGGTCAAGGTTTCTAGTGCATTTTAAGCAATGCAGTGTGCAGTTACTCCTAGAGCGAAGAAAAATAAAGTATTTTCAACAACGACTGGTGAGACGTCGGTATACATCTTTTCCGGAGTTGAAATACCAATTCTCTTCACTCTTTCTGTATATTCCTTCTGCTATCCTTTCAGAACAAGCAGCGATGAATTAATTACCCACCGGAGTTGAAATATAAATTCTCTCTATTCTTTCTGTTGATTCCTTCTGCTATCTTTTCAGAACAAGCAGTGATGACCTACCTATTGATCTTCTGTCTCTTTGGTAGGAATAACATTATTTGCTCTTGGAGATGCCTGTCGTTTCCTTCGGGATCTTCCGAGAGAACACTCTAGTTAGTCCTCTAAGCCCACCTGGAGGTTGGAGTGGCTGGTGTGGTGATCATCAGGCGTACCTTTGTTATCCTTCTTCTAGGTGACGTTAGTCTACGCAAGGAATGCATCAGTGAAAAGAAGCAATTTCCTCTGCGTGGACTAAATACCATGCTCGTAGATGAAAGTGTAGTGACTATACTTTAGTCAACCCTAAACTGTATGTCAAGCATTTATATGTAGCTCAGTGACCGCTGAAATTTTATCTTGTCATTTCAAGTGTTCAGTAATCTTAAAGATGTACCAATGTAAATTTATTAAAAATAGGTCCGGCTTCTCCTTCGCGTATCGCCGATACCCACTTTCGGAGAAGCGTAAGTAAGACAGTTACTTCACTTGCCATGGATGTCAATGGCCGAAGTAGCAACATCAGGTCTTACACAAGTATGCGGTATTTCTCGTTGTAAATTTATAGGCAGTTCTAATACAGAAATCCTGTCTTTTGTTCACACTTGAGTGTGAATTGATACCGATTGTTACAGCTACTGACGCAGGTACGTTTCACATGCTAGACCTATAACATTCGTATGAGCACACGGTTATGGACTTCATAAGAAAATAAAGTTTGGACATTTAACGAATGAATCTTATGTCATACGTTTACCGAATTCTTTATCGTTGAAGTAGAAGAGTTTTCTTGCGGTTTTTGAATAAAATGTATGTTAGTTGCAGTTGTAATTTTCTGAACGAATGCAGCAATACGTTGCAGAGCTTTAAAGTTTTCTATTTATATTACTTGAAGGTATTGTGCTAGTTACAAGTGCATGGCGCTGTACATATATGCTGAATTAAGTTTATTCGGGAATTGGTTTGATCTTCCGGGATTCGAGTAGTTGAAGTGATGTAGAGGGATTTGATAACTGTTTGTCGAAGAAATTGAAGAGCTATACTCATTATATTGAAGTGATAACGAGTTCCACTCTTTGCTGTCGTAATACCTTGTTTTTTGTTTAGAGACCACGGAGTTATTCATGCAAAACTGAAGTACTTATAGTTAGGAAAAATGGGAAACATCTTGTTAAGTTTTGAGGAAAAATTAGCTATGTTGGCAGGATCATGCGGGCGTTGAACATACTGGCCTATTTTTAAATGAAGTTTTCGAAGAAACATTAGATGCATTGAAGGTGCTGGATCAGGAGCGAAGTGAATGGTTTAAGAGCTAGTTTTGTAGAGCTTTTATTGTAGTTATTCTCTTGTTTTTGTTTAAATTTTAAGCAGACTTCTGGCTTACTTTTAACTTCTGGCTTACTTTTTTTAGTGATACGATGCGATGTCCCACCATATTTGCGCGACGCAGATGTTCCATGTATAAGGAATACTCGTATGCCCTTACATGAAACTTTCAAATTAAAAAGTAGATGGTGCATGCAAAATAAACGATGGGGGAATCTGAGTTATTCCACGATGCTGTTTAATATGAATTCTACTTGGATGTGTATTGAAATTTTTTGTCATTATTCTTGCTTTCCTATTAATAGAATTTCTAATCTGCGCCCTGGGTTCATGTCACATGTGTGTGCCTTATCTACCTTATCGTCCGACCTCTTCAAAGTTCTACGTACCAAGAAATCAAACGTTACGGATGGACAGCCATTGTCACACATCTGATATTTTCTGATGTATATCGGATCGGATTTTACTCATCATTTTGGTACGTACTCGATTGCGTTTAAATTCGAAAAGCCGAACTCTTGTGCATTTTCTACAATTTCAAGGTTTAGTTCTGTTATAGGTATGATTTTTCAAGTTTTAGTTATGGTTTTTCAACTTTTAGTTATGTTTTAGTTATGATTTTCAAAGCTTTAGTTATGTTTTAGTTGTGATTTCCCAAGTCTTAATTATGTTTTAATTATGATTTTTCAAGTTTCAGTTCTGTTTTAGTCATGATTTTTCAACTTTTAGTTATGTGTTAGTTGTGATTTTTCAACTTTTAGTTATGATTTCCAGCGAGTTCAACTTTACGGACGATTTTTCTCTTTGAAGCGAGCCTGCGAACTTTGGAACTTAGAGAGACAGTGCATTGAATGTGAAAACAAAATGAGCGTGGTAGGGAGGATCGATCGATGAGTAATGCCAGCGCAGCAGTAAAAGTGATGTAGAGTGCAGCATTTTTTTAGTGCCTGCGTGTCTAGTGCGCGCCGGAAAGTCTTTGGATCACGTGTTCCTGAAACTATGACACAGTAAGCTCTTAAAATTGATTGTAATGACTACACGACTAATTATTTAGACTATAACGAGTATACGACTTATACGATAAGGTGATTTTCGCCTTGCTTTTCATTTTAAGAATTAAATGGATTAATGCGGATGTCATTTTAGATCACGTTTTACTCATATAACTCATGATAGTGAGTTTCTACTTCCAATTAGATCCATCGATTGCTATGAGCGTGCTGAACCCCTCGACTGTTTGCTGTCGTAATCCAAAAGTGCATGTTTTTTTCTACCATTTCTGAGACTGAATTTTTCGACAGTTCCGCAATTAAAACATGGAATAACTTGAAATTCTTATCTTTTCTGTCGCTAATTTCAACAAAAGCAATATAGAACTGGCAAATTTAAGGGTAAACGCTACGGATGAAATTTAATGTGAATGGAAATGTTGACTCGAATACAAGTGAACTCTATACGGTCACAGCTTGAATACTAGTCTTGAATTAAGTCTCTGTATCGGTAACTTGGCCACAGGTTTTCTATGGTTTCCATGTTGTTTAACCCGTTACGAGGTAGTTATGTTTTTGATATCATCGTTATCATATGCTTGGCCATAATTCAGTAATGATTTCGTCTAGAGTTTTCATATTGTTTAACCCGTTATGAGGTAGTTAGGTATTTTATATCATCGTTATCGCATGACTTTTCCTTCTCATTGCATGATGTGTGCAATTAATGGAAGGATCTTAGCACCATGGTAACTTCGACGTGCTTCTGTGCTCTCCTTCAAATAGGATACCCACAGAAAAATCGCGGAAAGTGCTCTCGTGTTCGCGTTGTTTTAACATGATTCAGTTCTTTGTTTACGACGAAGTATACTTGATTTACGGCGCAAACATGTTTATGCTGTTATCAGCTATCATCACAATATGATAGTTCGACGTGGACGAGGTTACTCGCAACGTAAAAGTTTCGGCACCGATGTCCTGCCGAATTTATATCAGATGAGGCCTGTGTCTGGCCTGGGCTGTGCAGCAAACAAGTCGCTGGACTATCTCTCGGAAATACCTGCAACACTATCCGAACACTCAGTGCATGCAGCTCATTTTATTCCTAAAATGAACAGCAAATGGTCGAGGAGTTTTAATGGTGTTTGTTTTCATCGGCTTATTAGTGGTGTTTGTTTATATTAAATAATAAAAATATTAATAAGAGTAATAATAATAATAATAATTTGTTTTATTAGTTTATTTGGTACTTTGAGAAACGTAAATTATCGAATTACAAAGAATCAAAAATTTGGAGACTCGTTGGCGCACATGCCGCTAAGCTATGGAGCCTGCCGCTCCGTAGGCTGAATAACCCGTCGTAGTTTCCGCGTGATGTATATATATATACACACGATTTCTATCTTGAGCGTTGTCGTCAAGCAAACTATTCCAACTTTTTTATCTTCATGAGCTTGAATTGACGCTCAAGTTCATGAGGGATGGGAAAATAAATGATAATTCGGAGACACCAGGCAAACAAAAAACTAGAGGATTGAATCAAACTTGCTATCCATGCGTTGGTTAGAGAAGCTTAACCAGTTCTTGGTGTTGCTTCAGCGGAGAACGACTGAGGGCTGATGTCCACGCAGTGCAGCTGGCGTGGCCGGCCGTAATATCGAGCCGCGCCTCCAGGGAATGTTGGGTCTTGCAGCCAACCAACGATCGTCTGCAGTTCTGCGGTCACCGTTGTACAAATTATTCCCTTTCTCGGTTGCTATTTCCTTTCTTTCATGTATTACTCTGTGTCTGCGGTGATCGTTGTGCGAATTATTCCCTTTCCTAGTTGGTATTTCCTTTCTTTCATGTATTACTCTGTGTCTGCGGTCATCGTTGTGCGAATTATTCCCTTTCTCGGTTGATATTTCCTTTCTTTCATGTTTTACTCTGTGTTTGCGGTCACCGTTGTACAAGTTATTCCCTTTCTTAGTTGATATTTCCTTGCCCTCATTGTTACTCAGTGTCTGCTGTCACCACTCACTTAATGTACTCCTCATGACGCAAGTGCGGGATTTGAAGCAAGCATGTACTGTGCTCGTTGCAAGTTATCGAGCAAAAGTGAGTTGTTGCTTTCAGCCCAGTGGGGCTGAGAGTTTTGAGTGTAATTCGTATTCGATGTTAAAGATTTGAGTTGCTTTATTTTTCTTGCGTTTGCTTGTCATGAGATGCGCTAATTAATTGTAAATATTTAGGAAGAAGAGTAATGATTTGACGGTGCTCGTTGCAAGTTATCGAGCAAAGGTGAGTTGTTGCTTTCAGCTCGGGAGAATGACTGTGTATGAGATTTATGAGTGTTCTTCGTATTCGAAATTGAATATACAGATATGTACTTAATTTTTTGTTGTGTTTGCTTATCATGAGATGCGTTAATTTGTAGTAAATATTTAGAAATAAGAGTAATGAGTGCAGTTTTATAAATATTGATCTACTATTATGGTGCAGAATCTTGAACATTGCATGAGAACTGTGACTCTTTTATGGCAACGTATGTGTCAGACATTGTTTAGAAAAACTAGTGTTATTCAGTATCATTTTTTTGAAATAGAATTTTCCTTGACTTCTAATGTTATGTGAAATAGCTCATGTCGAATAAGGTCAGCATATGTGAAGCCGTGCTTTATCTGCCTTCGAGATCCTTTTAGAAAAGGCTTTCAGAAGATTGGAGGTTCGACAGCCACAGGAAAATAATGAGTTTTGGGCTTGAATTTCTTCGACAATTCTGTGAACATGATTTAGCCATCAACTCTCCTGACGCATTTTGACGCTCCATTTACGCCACAAATGACGGTATGGAGATGGAATGACAGGCTGCAGGAAGTGACAGCTCGACGGTGAAGCGTTCGAAGAGCCAGCGCTGTTTTCAAACTGCCGCCTTTCTTTCATCATGCGGAAGCTCCACTTTCTCTTTCTCTAAGCCGAGGTTATTTTGCGCGCATCGCTCTGGTCGCTGTCGAATTCATCTCCCGACGCTACTGAGGGAAACGTTTGCGTAAAGTAGCCGAGAGTGCTCCATCTGAGCTCTTATCTGTTAAGGTTCATGCTTTTCATTTTGCGTGGGGGGACGACTCGTTTACCAAGTGTCTTTTTTGTCAAGTATGCTGCAAATTTATGTGTTTACGTGAGAGAATGACTGGCTTTTTTGTTCAGTATGCTGCAGATTTATGTGTTCGGCTGTCGTTGTGTAGTTCCTTATCTTTAAGAGCTGAAATTGATCTGTGTGCTATAGTTGTCTAAGCCGTTCATGTAAAGCCATACGTACACTTACATAAGCGTGACCTTTATTGTGATAGAATTACCGTTTGTTAATAATTAATATAAAATATCGCGTTGGAGGTGAAACGGTTGAAATAAATAATTGAATAACTTCTTGAATTGAAGCAAAAGAAATATGCACATTCAAAGCATCATACCTCAGTCGCAGAGGAAACAACTCGACTCCAATAAACATCTGGGAACTATTTAAAATTTGTAGACGTGCGTCACGGTTTCGTTTCATCCATTTAAACGCACTTTTGTTGTGTTTACGCTGATTCTTTTTAGCTCTTTTTTATATATCCAAAGTATGGTGCGCGTTTAAATTAGAATAAAATAAAGCAACAGGAATGACAAGAGTAGCCCATTCTCAGGTTGTTGCCCTTAGCCCCATAGCGTCAGACGTGAGTCATGCACAGGCATCTGAGTTAAATGGTAAGTAACGGTTACTCACATACTCACACACAAGTTCGAGTGCATTCAGACATATAAGTGAACATAAGGACTCTGATATTGCCTTAAAAAATAAAAAAAAAACATAATTTTTTAAATTCCTGTTCTTGTCCGGTCGATTTTACAAGTGAAAGTAATGGGGGTCAAGACCATTTTTTAATTGTGCGCTTAGGTTTGAGCTGTGACCTATAGTGAGAAATGCGTGAATACAATTTGAGGTTCTATTAATTAGAAAATACACTTACGCCGTTATTTCATGTGTTATCAGTCTGAGGTACTCTTTTCTTTTTATTCGAAATTCAGAAACAATGAATACCTTGCGACTGAATTTTGTGTCTCCTACAGCTCACAGTAACGGTTTTGCTTCGTGGATAATGATGAAAGTAAATAGAACGTGACAGCTTAAATAATCAAAATGTGTTTCTACATACATGCAAAAAACTATCGTTGAGGAACGGGCAGTCAAAGAGATGAACATTTTTTTGAGACACCCTATTGAGCCACAATTTTGCAGCCTCAATCTGTGGTGCAGTGTATTTCGAGTCATAAGTCCTAAATTTTCAGTTATGTTTTGAATTTCCTTTACACGTACCATCGTCAACCGTGAAGGACATTGGAAATAACCTATATCGGTCTTACACTTGAAATGTTCCATTTAAACATCATGTCAACTTCGCAGGTAACGGAACATTTTCATAAATTTTCGTTCGAGAAAATGCTTGGTCTTAACAAGGGTAAGTTTGCCACTGTGGAAGAAAAACTGCCCTGTGAATTAGCATTAGGAATGGGGTAAAATACTGCTTTGCTTTACAGTAAATTTGCTGTTCCGTTAATGGACAAAGTTTATGGAGAATATTGCCGTCTGACTCCCAGTTCTGTTGTTCATTTTATGTTACATCTGCGGTCGGTAGTCTGTTATAGATAGATAGAGTGTAGTGGAGAACTATCGGTAAGGTTGCTAGCTGCACGCTGGCTGAGATTGTTTGGAGGATTGGAGGTGTGCTCATGTGGAATCCAGGATTGCCAGATTGACATTTTGATGGCCAAAATAATCAAGTCGGAGCTTTCACCAATTAAAACTCAAACAACAAGACCACTGTACATCTGGCAAGCAAACTGGGTTGCCAGATGTTGACTAGATCAGTCTCATGGACAAATTTTATGGAAAGAAAGGCAAACGTGTGAATTTAGGCCGGAAAAAACGGCCAATATGGCAACCCAGACGCAGACCGCTACCAACGGTCGTGCTATGACCGGTATGACAGGCTCGCCACGTGCGCTAGAGCGACAGCTGCTCGCTGTTGACTCTCTTTCCCTGCTGCTGCGCTGGCTGGTCTACCTCTGTAACTGGTACTGTAGCGTGAGGTCTGCCGCACTACAGCGTGAGGTCTTCCGCCCTGTAGCGTGAGGTCTACCGCACCATAGTGTGAGGTCTACCGCACTGTATCGTGAGGTCTACCGCACTGTAGCGTGAGGTCTACCGCACTGTAGCGTGAGGTCTACCGCACTGTAGCGTGAGGTCTACCGCACTGTAGCGTGAGGTCTACCGCACTGTAGCGTGAGGTCTACCGCACTGTAGCGTGAGGTCTACCGTACTATATTGTGAGGTCTACCGCACTGTAGCGTGAGGTCTGCCACACTGTAGCGTGAGGTCTACCGCACTGTAGCGTGAGGTCTACCGTACTGTAGCGTGAGGTCTACCGTACTGTAGCGTGAGGTCTACCGCACTGTAGCGTGAGGTCTACGTCTACCGCGCTGTAGCGTGAGGTCTACCGCACTGTAGCGTGAGGTCTACCGCACCATAGCATGAAATTTACCTCTAGTACTATAGTGTGAGGTTAGGTTGATTAAATAATGGATATTAAACATTTGTTTACATTTAATTTTGCAATAAAAACAATTTGTATATCTCAAAATGCAGCTGGGTAGGCGAAATACGGCGGTAGATCTCACGCTATAGTACCCAGGCTGCGGTTGTCAATGGGTCGACCGCCATGCTTGTCACCCTTCCGACCGGTGCCTGTCTCCTAACCTTGTTTTTCTCCTGGAAAGTGTGTAATGCCTAGTCATTGAGAACTCCGAAATCCTTCGTGTCTCATCTTTTTTACATGTATTGATTGTTCTTATAATGTATCGTTTCAATACATATGTTTTGAAGCGGTCTGAATTGCAGCATTTTGAAAGCATACTCCCAACTCCTGTCTCGTAATAGGTTTTACCCGTGAGAGAGTCTACAGTTCCATTATCGTATTTGGTATTTCTGATGTCTCTGTTAAATTAAATAGTGTTGCGCTGTTTCTTTATACTCTGCATAGTTATGTAATCGTGAAAAAGCCTCCGTTTGTTGCATATCTTCATTATGTCTCGTAGGACCATACGGAACGCAAGAACGTTAGAGAAATTGAGGATATGTCCTTTTATCTTTTGCATTTCACTAATAACTACGGATAAAATCGACTGCTCTTATGACTGAAAGTGCCTACTGAAAAAAACTTAGTCTTCGTAGATGACGTCGTGAAAAAAAGAAGTTGCAGGAGATGGTTTTTTTCGTTTTCTAAGTGAAAAGATGACTCAAAGAAAGGTCATCCGAATAAAAAACTTTATTCAGAATAGTTAAATGTTGTTATCAACGAAAATCTTTGCCACCACTAGAGGAATAGCAAGAGAGTCGTGACCCATACAACCTGCTTTTGATTTCCATTTGTTACAAGGACCACAGAGCCATTTGAGTGGACTTGGGTTAACACCGAGAGAAGAGACTGAAAAAGAGGTAAATTTGGATTTTGGTTATAAACTTGTAGGAAAATTTTAAAATCGGGGTATTTATGAGCTTGTTGAAAGGAGGAGTGAAGTCATTGAAAGCAATGGAGAGTGTGTAAATATATAAAATATTTGCGATAGTCATTGACTTTCTCATTTTTACCCAAGACCTTAAAATCGAACGTTACTTTTGCACGAACATGACACTTTTTCTCAATAATCTTATCAGTGATGACGATAAGAATTTGTCATATTAATGAGACTCAGGAAATGTACTTTTTCAAACGTACATGATAGTTTTGTAGAGATGATAACTGATGTGAAAAATACCCTGAAAATACGCACTCTCTGAAGCATCTGCGTCATGATATGTGCTGCACTTCGGACTTGCACACTTGAATGATGTGAGATTTGCGGTACCCTAACTGCGTCATGCTACCTGCTTCTCTATACCCAATTGCGCAGTGATAGCACCATTAGTCTCTGATATGACGGGACCACCCTAAAATAACTTTTGCAACAATTGTGTCATTACGTGAGTCTAGAAGTAAAACTATTTCTCTTATATGACGGGACAACTCAAAAGTAATTATAATAACAATTTGGTCATTGCTTTAGTCTAGAAGTAAAACTACTTCGCTAATATGACGGGACAACCCCAAAGTAATTATAGTAACAATTGCGTCATTGCTTTAGTCTAGGAGTATAACTATTGATAACGCCAAACAGAACACGAGAGTTATTTTCGGAGTAACACATTTTGGTAATCTTCGCTGTGTCATGCTAACGAGAAACATGAACGTACTTCTTCTGAACGTTCAAGTGTTTTCAGGTACGTATAAAGTTAGTGCGCATTAAGTATATGATCTTATGTCTGGTATAAATATTGCTCGAGTTCTGGTTGCTGCTGTTGTTCTCACTGCAACTGCTTTTATTATTGTTGCTCTTGTCACTTCTTTTGTTGCTGGTTTAGTTGTTACTCGTGTTGCTGCTGATGCAGCTGTGAACTGTTATTATTGTTGCCCTTGTCACTTCTTTTGTTTTTGTTGCTGGTATAGTTGTTTCTCTTGTTGTTGTCACTCGCTGATATTTTTGTTACTGTTGTTTTTGCTTTTGTTACTTCATGTTAAGACCAACTGTGGCTGTGCTAAGCAGCCGTTGCGTCCTCATGTCGCTTGGTTCGTCGGATATTGGCATAAAGCTAAGATGTCTTCATTGCCGCATGTCTGCTGGTCCTGGTTCAACGAGTTGCGAACGTAAAATTGTTCTGTTTCTCTCTGTTCAGTTGGATAAACTATTTCTTTCTATGTTATTCGTTGCTAACTAGGAAATAACTTGGCGCTGTGTATTCTATCAAATTTTAGCACTTTGACTGCGATGTGTTAAACTGAAGTTCAATATTAAACTTAAATTTAAAGTCAAAAGTTGCATAAATTCCGAAAATTGAATGATCCATTAAATACTTCCGTCAATTTTAAATGATTATTAAGATATTTCAAGCAACCCACCGATGGGTCGTATCGCAAGTAACCTGTTAATATTAATTTGTCTGTAATGGTGGAAAATAGTGCTAGTGCTAATATTAATTTGTCTATAGTGGTGGAAAATAGTGCTAGTGCTAATATTATTTTGTCTATAATGGTGGAAAATAGTGCTAGTGATAATATTATTTTGTCTATAATGGTGGAAAATAGTGCTAGTGCTAATATTAATTTGTCTATAATGGTGGAAAATAGTGCTAGTGCTAATTGGTTGCGATAATTTTATTCAGGGTCTTTGTCGCTCGTGTGCGAAGGTGGCACGACTCATTGTTTGTGGGAGTGACCGGATAAATAAAAACCAGATCAGAGTGAGAAGCTCTGTATGTTTGCTAAACGAAAACCTCAACGCCTTTCTGTACTTTTTTTCCATGTAAAGGAAGGATCTTACGCGTCTAAATATCATTTTTTGAACATCCCATGTTTCTTCGTCTTGTTCTTCAGAGATGATTTTGTTAAGTTTTTTGACCGCAACTGCGAGCTGCGAGAGCAATGGCAGTTTATAGGCGTACTGATAATAATTTGAACAGTCATAAGAGGTATGTTTCGTTTTCTTAGTGCAGCCTGTTTTATGTGGACTGCATTACCATAGTTTTATAAAACGTGCAAATGTGATTTAAACATGTTACATGTTGGCAATCTGTCGACCAACGAATAAAAAGCCTGAGATTTTCTGACTCATTTCATGGTGTATATGGACTGTATTGCCATAGCATTTTAATGCGTGTAAGTGCGATTTGAACAGACTTCAGACGGGCAATCTGTCAAGCAACAAATAAGAAGCCATCGATCCGTTTCCGTAGAATGACGGAACAATTTCAAGACTTCTGCCTCGAGTTGGGAAAAGAGAGAACTCAGCCACAATTCCCCACTCCACCTGCAGGTGTCGGAAATGGGTACCGGCTTGACCTGGGTAACCGTCATTGCGTTTTGATGTTCGTTAAAAGGCATTTGAAAAACCAACGTACAAGATGATATGTATGATTGATTGGAATAAAGCATCCTTTAAATATCAGGTGGCTGGCGTATTAAACGAACGTCTGGCTTTGGTCGCACGCACGGTCGGTCGTGCCGGAGATAAATCGTATCAGTGATACCCGGGAATGGTGGTGGTCTCGGCTCACGCCAGCGCTTGTGGTACGATAACTGCGTCGGACTCACGGCACAACAAAATCGCAGCGTGTCTACACCCTGCTTCTCCTAGTTACACTAGTTACTAGTACTAGATCCACTAGCACCTAGTCCTAGATCCACTAGCACCTAGTACTAGATCCACTAATCAATAGTGCTAGATCTACCAGCACCAAGTGCTAGATACACTAATCATTAGTGCTAGATCCACCTGTAATTTTCCAACTACGAAGGGTTTGATGAATGCATGTATGGAACTTGTCTGGTTTAGTACTTTCAACAAGATTAAAAACCATTGCGTATTTTATATTATTATGTTTTATTATTATTATAATTAGTCATTATATTTCATTATGTTCCACTGATGGATTAGGTTGAGTTCAATTTTGCACCGTAGTGATTACTGACTTTAATTAATATTCCAGCCTCTGAATATTACCCTGGCCTTCTTTGTTCTGTTAGGCACAGCAAAGTGCCCCATGGGAGGCACTTGGACTATACTCACTCATCTCACTGAGTACTCACCTTTCACCCACCTCAGAACTCACCTTTCACCCACCTCAGAATTCACCCTTCACCCACCTCAGTACTCACCTTTCACCCACCTCAGTACTCACCTTTCACCCACCTCACTACTCACCTTTCACCCACCTCACTACTCACCTTTCACCCATCTCAGTACTCAGCTTTCACCCATCTCACTGAGACCATAGTGGCCCCAGGACCAACGAACCGAGTGCTCTCACTGGTGCGCTTCATGCGGTGGTTCGGTACATCCTGGCACAAAATCCGCTGTTGGCGAAACACGTTTGTGCGATCATCATCATTGCGATCTTTTCAGATGGAGGCCAGGTTATCATTTTGGCTAAAAATCTGCTAAAAAACCCTTGAAGGATAAAAAAGAATTAATTTTATTGTTTATTAAAATCACGCAAATTATATCGGTACCGAAAAACTATGTAAAAAGAACCGAGTGTGATAAATTTTTTATCATCTTTTTAAGGTATTCGCCAGAGTATTGTTGCTTATGTTTCATGTATTTAGAATTAACTAACAATTCTCACGTTAGAGGAGCGAGCACCAAACTTTAACCAAGGTTTTACGTTTCAGTAAAAGAGCAAGTTCATAACACTTGAAGTCGAGCATTATATCAGAATCAAGGTCGATCATTTTGATAAGAACGCACATGTGAGGGGCTAACCAGGGTCTAAAATTCTGGCTTATTTTCTAATAGCTAAACCGAAGAGTAATTTTCCTAGAGCTAAACAGGAAAGTTTAATTTTAAAGATCACACTATATGCTGTAGAATATGTTGAGGTGTAGCGCTCGTACATCTGTTAGCTTAGTAACGCTAATGTTGTTGAAAACAAGCTCGTTATCTTCTCTCTCGCTGAGCAAGGAAGAGGAGTCGATTCGTTTGCTGGTGTGCCAAATGTGCTGTGGCGCTCAGCCAGCGTTGGCACACCAGCAGAGATGTACTAACACACGCACACACGCACGCACGCACTCGCGCTTCTGTAGGACTGGTGTCTCGCTAACTCCTTCCTTTCTGGTGTGCAGAAATAAGAACACGGTTTAAACACTCATCCTTCTACTCTACTCTAAATTTTAGTTACGATGCATGAAGAATACAAGTCAACAACTTTCAATGGTTTTTACATTTTCTGAAAATTAGCTTCTCCCCCTCACCATATTTCTTTTCTGATGTGCAGAAATAAGAACATAACTTACACGACTCCCCCTTCTACTTCACTCAACATTGGATTCACGATGCCTGATTCGCGGCCTGAAGAATAAACGTGAACAACTTTTCATGGTTTTTACAGCTTTAGAAAATATCTACAACTACTCCCCCTTAACATTTAACTAGTTACGTGGGTGCTTGCGACATTTTACTGCTTCGTAACCTGGATACGGTGTTTGAGGTCATACGTCCGTCGGGGCAACCGTTTACTGGGGTTCGCTGACTTCTCATCCCTTGAACGTTTGTTTAAAGCAGAGCTTCGAGGTACGTCACTGATCGCTGTCATTGACGGTTGAGTGAGCATTGTTTGATGCTCACTTTGCTGTTACTTGCTTGCGTGTGCGATATTTTATTAATGTTAGAGTTGAGCAAAATTGATGTTAGAATTATTTTAGCGTAGAGAAAAGCAGCAACTATTATTCCTTGTGAGTGAAATTGTCGATGAGTAAAATGCGTGTAGTTGTTATATGAATGGAAAGGGCGTTCAAAACTCACGTTTTCGAATGATCAATAATTTTTTCGAAGTATGCTCAATTATTTTTATAATTTCAAAATGTTGCTACGTAATAAACGATTCACTTCGTTTAATTAAAATGTAAAATTTGTGACTTTCTCGTTTGTAAAAGATACATTCTACTTGATTAATGGCAAGCAATGGTGTTCGTTTCATAGTGTGCAAGTTTTCATGGCGTTCTCGACGTGTGTCGCCATAATGTTGGAGTGTCGTCACATTACTGGAGTAATGCGAATAATTTACGTTACTGGAATATTACGAATAAATGAGTGGCCAAACCTGTATCTATCCCACCGAATTCCGTACTTTATAATAAACATTACTAACTTGTTTGTTTTATTACATAACAATTTGCACTGGCATACTTTATTGGATGATGGCTCATGCTATTGCTATCACTCTTCAATTCATATTGGATGATTAATTGTATCATTGAATCGACTGTGAATGAATTTTTTTTTGGCGTAAAGAAATTTAGTTGCTAAAATGTATTATCTGATTACGGTGGCATTATTAAATCCTTACGCTCTGTATGCTTTGAGAAAGCTGCCAGACGGAGTCCGGCTATGCGAAGCGTCCAACGAAAATTGTTCGAAGCTCTCACAAGTTCTGCTCAAATTATTTATTCATGTAGACTTATGGATTTTTTTCCGTTTTCTAAAATATTCTTCATGATTACAAAATCAGGTGAAATATTTAATCGGTACTTAATAACAAAAGAGATAAATTTCAGCTTTCCGGATAAAATTTAGATATGCTTGTTTTTATTTTTATTTTTATTTTTTTTTCACAAAATAAAGAGAACGAATTTTTAATTCAAAATTTTTAAATTTAATTTTTTAAATTTTTAATTTAACGAAGTTACTTAATTCACTTGCTGGCTTTTATCCGGCTTCGCCCAACGCCTGAGCTTCAACTCTCAAGTATTGATAGTAAAATTTTAATCTATAGCGATCATTAGTTATATGTTGAGTGCTAATAGTGGCCTAGGATGTTTTCGCATAACAAATAGAACATTGGGGTTTGTTTTTACGAGATCATCTTAGACTTGCTCACGATCCCATGAGACGTGCCTTTGGGGGCATCTCTCAACATATGTTTGGGATTTAAAAGTGTACACGGCCCGTCAAAAGTGACGGGATTCAATATTTTCCTTGAATAAATTTATACTTGTGGATGACAAACAAATATATCCATTCTAATAATACCCACGATTGAAATATTCTTGTGCTATTGCACTGGTGAAACTTCAATCTTCAGTTCTTCGCTATCGTGTAATGTACTCCCGGGTGCTGCTAGACACGTTGAATAAATACATTTATAGGGTTTTCTGGTGCGTAAAGGTAGAAGAAAAAACACTAATCAGCGCATTATCTACATTAAGAATACTCTAGAACATGACATTAAAATGTTTTATATTTCGGGTAGCCTTGCAAATAACTTTTCCTTGTAAGGCACGATACACGAAATTATCTTATTCAGTATATTACCACATTGATTGAGCTATACTTGTTTAGAATTCGTCGTTAGCATTTGTATGTTTATCGGGCTTCCTCCGTATGACAGCGCGGTTCAATTCGTCTTGCTATGTTGTCATGACACTTTATTTTTGTACGGTAGTGACACTGCTCAGGTATCGGCTGTGTATGTAGCTGTGTTTATGTTTCAAATCGTACGCAAATTTTTTACTGACGCGGTCTGACGTTCATTCACGTGTGTGTTGTGAACCGTGTGCAGGAGACTAGAATGGGAGCAATGATCTCCATGATCGAACTTTTATAGTCATCTGTTTTTTCTATGAAGACAATATGTGAGTGTACAGTTGACGGGCAACTTTATGAAGATGGGTAGTGTGGAGGAGGTGAATGTGAACATCCGTTGATAATAATCAGTTTTCATATCACACCGAAAATGCGAATGCGTTCGAATAAACGTCGAATGAAAGTTAAGGAAAGGACGATAATAAATTCTTGAATTTTTATAACTTGTATAATGGTTTATTAAATCGAAATAAAAAAATTTCTTTTATGCGCTGTCCGTTGCAGCATATTCCACTGTCAATGGCCTCATTTCTCTAGTGTTTATAAGTACATATCTTTTTTGCGTGGTAAATTTTTGCGCATAGAGGTACGTGAGACGAAATTTCGGAAATTATTTCCCCCTTATAT
This sequence comes from Morinoia aosen, assembly GCA_030386875.1. NCBI lineage: Eukaryota > Metazoa > Arthropoda > Malacostraca > Amphipoda > Talitridae > Morinoia > Morinoia aosen. The sequence goes on along the minus strand of CM059562.1, from coordinate 86,820,904 downwards.
ATTGTTGGCCACTCACAATCTGTTCCTTTACAATTACCTGCAAAGTTTTGAGATTTGGAATGCACGATTCATTTCCTAGTTTGAACATATCTGGGCTAAACGAACGCCTTATGGCTAGGTGATCCGCGTTTGCGCTTTTCTAGCTTAGTATAAAATGCCACTGAATTAATGGATAAAACCATACGTGAAGTTATACTTTGGTCACATCTGCAGTGCCATCCAGCGAGCGCTCGGCGTTGAAACTCCAGGATTGTTACCTCATTTTCAATTTTTATGAGAAGCGCATCACTCGAGAGTAGGATGGGTTATGTTAATCATATGTCCTATCGTCTTAATAATCTTCTTTGTCAGTTTTAAGTTTAATTTTCTGTTTTCGTATGATTTATCTGTCGCTTGTTATTATTCGGTATTCTCTCAGTAACAACAAAATCTTTAAAAATGTACGAGCAAGTCATGCGAAAGCTCAACTAGTGTGTGTGTGTGTCTCGCTGTGTGGGTTGGCTGAGCTGCTGTTGTGGCCGATAATTCAAGGCTGTTATAGCTCAATTACTCCACTGAGTTTCCACTGTGTGCGACTACCGCAATGTTTCACCTGTATTGTGCACTATTTTACCTTGATATCCGGGTTGTGCACTTCACGTCGAGGGAGAATGGCTGAACTCAGAAACATAGTATCAGTGTCTACCCCAATTCAATTGCAGTATTTAAATTGCATGAGTGATGGACTGTATATTATCAACCTTCTTAATTTCATCTTGATTCAATACATGACCAGTGCCTTCTTTTGCTGCTCCAGCTTTTTATCATACCCTCCATCCCTCATACAGCGCAGCCGTTGTCTGATTGTGTGTCCTTTATTGGTCAAAATCTTTAGGTTTTATTTGAAAATAGCGCAGAGGATTTTTTTACCTGAAAAAGTTCAACCTGGCGGCCCTTATGCGTCCAGGAGCCAAATTCCTGCCGTAAAACAATGGCTGGGCGAGCTTCACTGAACACAATGGACGCGACTTCAAAATGTGCTCCTGAAGCATAAAAATTCAAAAATAGTTAAAAAATTACGTCTTTAGGAAATTAGGAGCACCTTTAACAAATCAAAAATAGTAAAAAATTTTGCGCGGTTAGGAAATTAGAAGCTTTTTTGGGGGGTCTATTATTCTTATAAATCTATTACCATTACTTACACCACGGGTGTGTCCGCAGTAGTTTCCATCATCTCACTTATCTACTTTGTTTCATCGAGATGCTACCATAATCTGTGCCGATCGACTCACAGAAATTCCTGGGTGAAATTTTTGTCACAGCGTCGCTGAGAGGATTGTCTAAGTTCAGTGGTTGGAATATGCATTTACGATAGCAATAAACATACCATATTTTCCAATCAATAATTCAAGAGTCACATATAAGTCAAATGCCGCTGAAATAAACCGTGACTTCCATTAAATATTGCTAGATGGATGTGCCATTTTAGATGTGTGTGATATCAATAAGTGTTATTTAACTTTCAAAGGTAATTATAATTGAACAGTTTTGTTCAATATGTGTTCAGAAATTATTCTTTCCTCACCGTGCCGTGGTCTGATATGGTAAGCTGGCTCTATGCATGAAGTGTTTCAGCTGCGCGCACAAATTTCTCTCAAAATGCACTTTGTTCGAGCAATTTTATTTTACATTTTTCAGCTCGAAATAGCATTTGAATTTTACACGATTTCGTCGGCATGAGCGTCATTTTATCATTTAACATAATACGGTACGTGGAAGTGATACTAAAGTACTAGCAATAATACTCGGTATTTTGTGACCAGCTGGCCATTTTTGAGAACCCATCTAAGATCCTTCCCGAGTTACCTTGCTCTCTGTCATCCCCCAGGGAGCGTATGAGAGTTTTATTACACACTCAGAGTTGGAGAATAAATCGATCTTTATAATGAGACTAATTTCAAGTTTTTAGGTGCAATACTTTAGAAATTATGACTCGTACAAAATGAAGGATCTCGGAGGGATCTTAGATGGGTTCTCAAAAATGGCTAGCTGGTTATTTTGTGTACAGTCTCTAACAAACCTCCAACCATTAATAAGTTGTCGATTGATGCATCATACATTCTTTTGTAATAACCCGGAATTACTATAGTCGTATGGTTCATGTGCATCACTAATTGACCAAATCTTGAAATTGATTGGCTTACCCGAAAGAAATTGTTTATCATTCCTTGTTGATTTAAAAAAAAATTCTGTTCTATTGTCACAAAAGTTCTAGGTACCGCATTTCTATCATTGACCGCGAATAATAAAACGGAGCCTCAGAGAGTCACGGTAGAAAGTGACCTCTGAACCAGTCCACTGATCTATTCCATGGCGGAAACTCGTATTTAATATTTGATTTTGTTCAGTTTTGTGTTCTTTAAAATTCATTTGATATGGTTAAGTTCAGGAAATTCGTTTGAAATTGTTGAGTTCAGGAAGTTACCCTGTGAAGTATGTTCAAGAAAATGTGCTGGAAGGCTGACTCTGAAGACTTATTTTCATTTTTGTACAAGAACTTTCTCTGTTTAGAGTTGCGTGATGTACATACATGTGTTTAGGGTATATAGTACCTGGTGAAGAGATGTATTGAATAGAAGTAGTCTTATATTCACTATCACTCTAATTCGGACCGATCATTTCGATATTAGGGAACCTTATTAGGGTAAAATGTTTGTTCGAGCATCATCTTTCAATATCGTTTTGCCGTGCAAGCGGTGCTTTTTCTGTAAAATTTCGCTTTCTCTTACGGTAAATAGTGATCATGTGCTGAATGATTAATTGCAAATATGTAAAGTATAGAAAATTGATTCTAACTTTTTAATGTTCCGTCACCAGCACTAGTTCGCAGAATATGGACAGGTCTAGCACGGTGTCAGACGCACATACGAATCGAGAGCTAATAAGCTACCTCTTGTTCACCCTGAAATTTCTCTCGAAGCTCGAGCCTTTTTAAATGTAATCCCAGTATTATAGTACAATAGTTAATACAAGGTTCCTTTCCGTTTTATTTAGGACGCAGCTTCTTTCCAATGTACAATTTTTTTTAGAAAAAATCGAAGGAACCATTTTGTATGGTCTTCAGAAAGCGTAGATTTGGTGCTCAAATGAAGCGTTTCCAAAGATCAAAACATGGGTATAAAACAGGTTAAAAGGAATGGTAAATCTGAAGGAGATGACAGTTGTCGATTTTCTACTTTTTGGTGCCTGAACCTAATTAATTGAATCAAAATAAACAAGTTTTCTTCTATTCTTTTTTCGTCTCAAATGAGTATTTTACGATTTATAGCGGTAAGTTTAGTTTCGTCATTGATGGCGAATGCGCTCGAATAAACAGCTACTCGTCGATTTTCGAATTTTTGTTGCTTGAAACATGGTAATAACATCGAAATAAACAACTTTTATTCTATACACTTTTTTCGTCAAATGAGTATTTAACAAGGTATAGCGGTAGGTTTGGTTTCGTCTTTCAAGACAGAGCGCTGGAAGCGAGATGCCATTGCAGTATTGCCATACAACTCGATCAAAGAATTTCTTTCCGCTTCAAAGACTGGAGTTGCGGTAAGTCATTTACCGCTATAACTAATAAAATACTCATTTGAGACGGAAAGTGCATAGAAGAAAACTTGTTTATTTCGTTCTAATTAACTATGCTGAGGCATCGAAATTTACAAAATCGACAATTGTCATCTCCTTCAGATTTACCAAAGGAAGAGAGGAAACACAGAGCAAAGAAGGCATGAAAACTGAAACTAGGCAAGAAAGATGGAAGACCCGAAGACGTTATCTATATCTGAGTAAGGTAGCATAACAGTATCTCCCCTGTGGTGGTCTCTCCCCATAACACGAGATAGACAAACCTAACTAACTTGAAGTGGGCACGAAAGGTAGATACCACGAAAACCTATGAATAAGTAAGATAACCTAACAGTATCTCTCCTGAGAACGTCAGTCACCATGGCATTGGATAGACAAATCTAATAAACCTAAACCTATTTCCTCTATTAAGCCTCCTGCGGGGCAATAATACCACGGACTACAAAGTGGGTTTTCAGAAGGTAGCAGCTTTGTCAGGTTCTCGCCAAATAATGACCCTCAGAACTCCTTGCTACCTGCTTGTAGGCTGAAATTTTGGTAAATCTGAAGGAAAGGACAAGAATCGATTTCCGACTTTTCGGTGCCTAAACATAATTAATTTAGGTGAATCTGAAGGATATGACAGTAATCGATTTCCCACTTCGGTACCATAATTAATTAAAGCATAATAAACAAGTTTTCTTCTATGCACTTCCCGTCTGAAATCATTATATTACGAGTTATAACGGTAGGTTTAGTTTCGTCTTCGATGACGAATGCGCTCGAATAAACAGCTACTCATCGATTTTCGAATTTTTGTGGCTTGAATCGTGGTAATAATATCGAAATAAACAACTTTTCTTCTATACCCTTTTTTCATCAAATGAGTATTTAATGAGGTATAGCGGTAGGTTTGGTGTCGTCTTTGATGACAATCGCGAGACTCCATTGCAGTGATGCCGGATGAATTTCTTTCCGCTTCAAACACTGGAGTTGCGGTATGTCATTTACCGCTATAACTAATAAAATACTCATTTCAGACGGAAAGTGCATAGAAGAAAACTTGTTCATTTCGATGTAATCAACTATGCTTAGGCATCGAAATTCACAAAATCGATTATTGTTCTTTTCTTAAGATTTATCGAAATTTTGATGTTTTTTGAGTTCGGTAATCTGTCCGTCACTCTCGGTTGCACCAGCTCGGCATTTTTGAAGTGTATTTACACTTAACCGCAATTCAAGTTCGATAGCGGACTCAAATTTAAAGTCAATTGTAGTAAGTGATTTTGAAAATAGCAAACATTAAATGGATCGTGCCTTCATTTAGCGATATATTATGAAAATTGAGATTGTGACTACTGGTCGGTGAACAACATTATCAAAAAACTCTTCCGTGGTCACCGGTGGCGCACGATGCCGTCTAAGTGTTAAAAATGAGGTTGGGAACGCAGTCGACAGTTTCAGCGATCGAAATGCTTGTCTGTCCAATCAATGCGTATCTGTTAATATTATAAATTAGGGTAAAAGTGTTCGTTCTCTAGTTTAACCCACATCTGATTGTATGATGTATTGAACAAGGAACATGAATTCAACATAGAGATCAGCTATTGCATAATTCGAGCTCATATGTTTTTAGTAACTTGTGAATTTCGTGAAACAAAGCCGTCGCTGCGCGTCAAGAATGTGTGGTTCACTTCCGCTGCCTACAATCTGCTGTGGTGACGCTTAGGCTTGATTCGTGTTGCCAGTGGAGACCTACACCACTCGATCGCTGGCTAGAATTGTCTAGAATTGTAATTTGAACACAGTGAGAAACATATTCACGGTCAATACGCAGCTAGAACTTGGACACTGACTTGACAGTTTTTAATAGGTGCATAATTCGCGTCATGTGTACTTAATTCACTTACGTAATTTGAATCGCTTGAATGGTCAAGTTGGAGCGCGTTGATCCATCGTATTTATTGTATACTCGTATTATGATGAATCTTGTTCGAATAAATTATAGTTTAAACTTGCTGCAACACTGTGCTAGATTTCAGCTATTCTTTTACAGCTTGTGTGCGTTCGTGTTGTCTGCACTAGTCTCTAGAATCTAGAAACTTGTATCGATTTTGCTCCATGTTAGCCGCAATAGGCCGCGCAATTCGGTATCTTGCTTACCGCAACATGATCCTTGCGTGAATTTTATCTTGACCCCATGAGCTTTCGTTCATGAAGGCAAATTAGGAGGCGGTGTAGCTACCTTGCTGCTAATTGATTCATCTGTCTTACGTTACCTCCAAGTATGTTGCGCCTGTTTAATTGCGATGATCTAGAAGCATTTCTGCTGATCTCAAGTTCGATATCGCTTTGAAAACATGTTGCCTGCTCAAATGCTGCTAGCGTGACGATTTTGAACCGAAAATGGTTTTTTGAAAAAAATGGGTTCCACCAAACGCGTTGAATACGAGGGAAATATTGGAGGTTTTCAATTTTTTTTCACTTCCAGAATCTTATTATATTGAATGCTAAATGAAGTCGCTAAATTTTTAGTTTGTTAGGTTTTGAGTATGCTAAAAAGAAAGTTATTGGTAATTATTCGAAAAACATAACAATGAAATGGAGCCTTAGTAAATACCAGTTTTCACTCCAAATCGTATTGAAGTGAATGCTAAATGAAGACGCTGAATTTCCAGTTTGTTAGGTGTTGAGCATACTGAATGGAAAATTAGAGGAAATTATTCGAAAAAAATATAGCAATGAAATGGAGCCTTGATAAATACCAGTTTTCACCCCAATTCTTTTTGCTTTATTGAGTACCATTGCCGCAACTTGACCCTATTCTTGACTGTGGTATCCTGACCCCCAAACTTTCTTCTGTGAAGCACACAGTGAATGTATTTTGCTGTGGTACCTCGCAGTGTCCTATTGCAGTTCTGCAACACCGGTTAACAACGAGCTCCTTTAACCTTTGCGGTTGCGACGCACCGGTAGATCGTGCTTAGGCTTTTTTTTTGCTGCGAAACGACCCATCGATGGGTCGTTTGAAAAATTCTAACAATTTTTAAAAAAAAATTGTATTTAATGGGCCCAGTTGATATATAAATTTGCTGATCACTTTTGGCTTTAAATTTGAGTTTAATATTGAACTTCAGTGTAACCCATCGCAGTCAACGCGTTAGTTAACCTTTGCGGTTGAGGCTCGCCTCTTCTTAACACTTTGACCGCAGCGTGACCCACCGGTGGTACACGGAGGTAATTTTCACAACGCTGCAGACCGACCAGTAGTCACAAACACAATTTCCATAAATACTTAATCAAAGCTAAATGAAGGCACGATCCAGTTCATGTTCGCTATTTTCAACATCGCGCGCTGCAGTTGACTTTTAATTTGAGTTTGGTGTTGAACTTAATATTTAGTAGTCGCGGTTAAAGTGTTAATGGCTCAGAACGAAGGGTAGGGCATTCATGTAAGGCAGTATAACTGCTCTTTTATAAAAGTATATTTAACCAAGCGAGCCCTGCTGTTCCCTGGAGGAAAAACGGATGGTTACACTTCGGCAGAATTTAGACCTAGATTTTCATTACCGTAAATAGGAAGGAGAAATCTAGTGAAAACTCTGTAACACGTTTAACTGCCATGGGTTGGACAGACGTTCAATATTCAATTCAAATTTAAAATTAACTGTAGGAAGCTATTTTGAAAAAAGCGAACATTAACTGGAACGTGCCTTTATTTAGCTTTGATTAAGTATTTATGAAAATTGAATCAGTCACTGCTAATCGGTCAGTAGCATAATGAAAATCTCCTCCGTGTTCCACCGGTGGCTCACGTGGCGGGTACCGTGTTAAGGGATATGTTTGTGGTCTTTATTAGTTAATCAGATGTTTAAATTTTGGCGAAAATTAGACCTTGTTTCTTTATCGTAAACAGGAAGAAAAAAATCCAATGAATGTTCATTTAGGGAAGTCGCTACGGTCTTCACTTGGTAATCAATCGTAATAGTAGTCACATTTCATAGCATTTCATTACACAAGAGGGTATTCATTTGAAGGAAGTTATTTTCGATCACAAGTTCTCGCAATTTATCACTCCTTGGGGTGGAAGGAATAACAGTATTTACGCGAAAAAGCTTTCCCAGGTGGAATGTGTCACGTCCCGAGCTGAAAGTTGGGTATTTTGAAGCCCCTTTGTTGTGGGGGCTCTAAGAAGGCTCGATCTTACTTGATCGTGTAACTATGATTAAAAATATAATTTATAAAGCTGAATGTGATAACAAGCGAGTGATAATTCAAGAAGTTGTATCGTGGTGCGTTTGCTGAAGACGTTACGTGCGACGGGTTAAACTGAAGTTCAATATTCAAATAAAATTAGAATTTAGAATTAGAGTTAATTTTAGGGATCAATTTCGAAAATAACGAACATTAAATAGATCGCGCCTTCATTTAGTTTTCATTTAACTTTTATGGAAATAGTGTTAGTGATTGCTGGTCGCCAACAGCATTATGAAAATCTCCTCTGTGACCACCGGTGGGTCACGTCTCACTTAGAGTGTTAACGCATGAAAACCGTGGGGTGACATGCGAGGTGCGACTGTCATGGTTCGCGTCCGAAGATGCGAGTCAGTGTTGCAGGGCGGTGCGTGCGGGGCTTCTGGCGGCTGTGTGAGCTAAATATGCTCCGCTGGTGCCACCCACCCACGGTGGAGGAAACAAGGTAGGGTCAAGCTAGTCTTTTTTTTTCGTCGAACGTGTGGCGATGCTGACGTCATGGCAACGAACCATTAGCAGCGCTCATGTTGCGTCTGGCAACACTGCTAGCCCCAAATCTAGCACCGCTGTTGGTCTAACGACATGTTGCAATAGTGATGTCACAAAGTTTGTTTGAAATGAAGCCGTTCTATTGTCTAACCGAACACGAGGAGTATTTTCCCCATGGAAATGACTCTACCTTGTTTCTTCTACCGTGCACCCACCGTAATGGTTGCTGCTGGCGGTTGTGGTGGTATGCCACCCTCTCCAGTTCCTTCTACGTATTTTGGTTGCTTATGCCGGCTTGGTTTGGTTGACATACTCTACCACTATTACTTGGAAACTGCATGTGCTACTCATGTACCAGTACTTGGAGACCGCATACGATACCACTTGTGCTACCCCTCAGGGGGATACAACTATTGTATCTATGGGAATTAGCGCTCTCAGGGGAAAATGTGTGAGGGCCCGATCTGAGAGTTAGGTGGGCCTTTTTTTGTTGTTGGTTTTTGTTATGCCAAGGACCACCTTTTTTTTCGGTTCACTGATGGCCTGTTTTTCAATACCTACTACTTTCTTCTTCATCTTTTATTTTATTTCACAAACTTTTTTCTCAACTTACTGTTTCTATGCCCCTTCTGCATAAATTCCGCGTTCCCTAATCTCCATACTAAATGGTGCCCTCCCCTTTCCTCTCTTCGGAAGCTTTTTGCGGTTAGGGAGGCCTAAACTAATATCTAATCTAATTAAATGTATGAAAATAAGTAATATCCATTAGTAACTAACCTAACCCCACGTTATAGTACCAGCTGCCTAGAGGTAGACCTCACGATTTAGTGCTAGTTAGTAGTACATATGCGATAGTGTGGTAGACCTCACGCTATGGCAGCACCGATTAGTTCACTGTACCCTCAAAATGCTTCTGTTTTTTGCCCAACTCTGCCACTCTGGCTGCCAGACAGGAATATATGGGATGCAAAAGCATGCAAGTAGCTTGGCGCCAGTGTGACGTCTTGGAGAGATGGATATTTTTAGAGGCGCGAGGTGAGAATCGGTGACAAAGACGGCACTTGCATGCACAGTAATGTGTCAAATAATGGTGGGTATATTTTTGATTTAGCAATTGTAGGTTTTAAAATTTGTTCGTATCAATGTATAACGTTTTCTCTAAGATACAGCTTAAAAGTTGTAGATTATGTGTGATAAGGAAGGGTACGTTTTTTTCTTTTCAGGAATGTCAAGCGTAAATTTCATAGCTGTCTATATGTTGATGAAACTTTTATTCAAAACGAGGTGCGGTTTGTGTTAACTTTGTTCAGCCGTAGTAGACCATTGTAATCGAATGAAAATATATTTCGGGCTATGACGCGTTCTGTTCTTTGTTCTCGTCGACATTAGGGTACGGGACAAGCCAGCTGTTGTGTTAGTGTGTGCAGTTGCGTAAGGTTCACAGTGTACTGCATTGGTTCATTCTAGGCACAGTCCGAGAGGCTTCGCCATGTCTCTGCAGATGCTAAAACTTTAGCTCATCTAGCGCCGCTCGGCAGTATCTCAACTGACGGACCGGTTCTATTCGAATTAATTTAAAAAAGAAAACCGAGCGCTCAGTATCTTGGGCTGCTACTGAATTTGTTTATATGTTGTGTGTTCAACGAAAAATAATTTAAATGAACATTTGCCGCGTACGGAGTATAATTTGCAAGCATTATTTAAAAAACGTAATGAGAGACGTTATAAACAAATTTTTTATTTATTTTTTTATTTTTGCGCTTTAGTTAACGATCTTTATTTCTACTCGTCTCCTTGCTTGCTGCTTTGTTAAATTACTCATTGATCTAGGAGTTATGAAACATTTTCCATTTTAATATCTCCTTTAATCTTGAAGAATCTGTAAAGTTTCTTAAGGTACTTAATAGATTAGGCAAGTTCTAATCGTGTGTTGAAAACTGCTCATCAGTCAACAGCAAACGAAGTGTTCGCAAATCCTCTATGCAACTTAGCGCTATCACGTTCAGTTAACCCTTATGTAATGAAGACAATATACCAAGAAATTTTATAGTCTGGTCACATCAACGTGTCAGGATACATGTCACATATTATAAGAACAGTGGCCTACTGCAATATTGATGTTAGTTTTCAATGAATCTACATGCGTGGGGATAATTTTCTTCATTGATATCTTCTAGTAAGCTGGTGGAACGAGACAATTTTTCGCGTATATGTGTGTCTGGGTAGGTGCGGAAAGTAGGTACGCAAACACAAGTCTCATCATGTTAAATTTTGAGCGAAGTGTATGACAGCCTCTAAAGAAGATATTATTAGGGTCAGGTTTTCTAGTTAAAATCACGCCCGCATGGCTTGGGCTCATGTCCTTGGAAAAGTTTGTGTGTAGATGTCAGTAAAGTTTCGTTAATATTATCTTCGAAAATTTTCGGTGCCACTACAGCGTGAGGTCTACCTCCATATTTCGCCTACCAAGGTGGAGTTTGAGATTCAGAAATTGCTTATTGCTAAATTAAATGTATGGGAATACGTAATACCCATTAGCAACAAAACCTCACGCTATAGTACTAGCTAGAGAAATATCTCATGCTATAGTGAGATAAACCTCACGCTATGATACTAGCTTGAGGTAGACCACATGCCATAGTGAGATAGACCCTACGCTATAGCAGCACCAAATTTTCTTTCCTCATGACATGGTTGTTCCAGAAGATGTTTGGTGGGCCCGTCGCGTTGTCAAGACGCTCATAGCACTCGCAGGAGATGCCCTTCTGATGCTCCACTCACATCTGACTGGTGATAGCTGCGGCCGTCTTCACGAGCTGTTTCGGGTTATTGGTATATAATGCGCGAGTGGAGCGCTCGCTCGAGGTCCTTTTTTTCTCTGCAATGAGCGGGCCTTTAGGTGGCCGTAAGTAGGCAGAATGATGGCCTTCGGGTTGATAGAAGTCAGTTCTCCTTCGGGGAATATAGCTGAGGGAATAGGAGGCCCTTACAATCATACGCTACCTAGCGCCTGTTTTCAAAAACGTCAGAAACGGAATTAAAGCTTGGCGCCTTCAGAAACCATCGCATCTTAGCAACATATGGAGGTATTCTATATTTTGTAGCTATCTTCCTGTACCTACGACTAACTCTCCTGGCAACGTAAAATTGGGGACGACAGCAGTGTACATAAATTATTTTTGCTAGATGTATTTGGTGCTTGGTAGCGTGTGATTCGAGAGGCTTCATATGATCTTAAGGTAGCTCTATCGCTGTGATGTACGGAAAATATTGAGAATACTTCAGTAATCGTTCTCTTTGTTAAGGGAACCATGCTGGGGGCATCTGCAGTCCAATGGTCGATTCTTCCGATTTTTTTTTATTGCTTTAAATGAGTTTGAGATATGTCCCCGAATGTCTGTAAAAATATCAGGAACGTACCCCAGAGCTAACGTCCCCTCCCGGGAGGGGGAGAGCATCCCCCTTACGGACCTTTTTTTCATTTTTGAACTTAGAGCAATGAAATTTGGTGCACTGATAGGAAATGCAATTTAGAATCATTTATCATTTATTACAAAATGCGATTTTCTTGAAAAGAAAACGGGAAATCATAGAAAACGATATTTTTTGGGTGGTTTTCTAAAGGCTTCTCCTCCTACAGTTTTTGAGCTACAGTAATGATTTTGGTATCATTGGGTGCAGAATAATGTGGACATTAAAAAAAAATCTCAAATTTGAATTTTTTTTTATTCTTTTTATATATTTCATCATTCATATTCCTCAAGGTAAGCATCCCCCTTTCAAATATTTTTTTTTATTATTGAATTTAGAGCAATGAAATTTGGTGGACTGATAGGAAATGCAATTTAAAATCATTTATCATTCCTGACAAAATGCGATTTTCTTAAAAAGAAAATGGGAAATCATAGAAAACGACATTTTTTTGGGGGGGGGAGTTCTAAATGTTTTTTCTCTGATAATTTTTGAGCTACAGTAATGATTTTGGTATCATTGGGTGCAGAATAACGTGGAAATTCCAAAAACTTGAATGCTTTTCCTCAAATTTCCAATATAAAAGTAAAAAATGAAAAAAATAAAAAAAATCAAAATATTCCCAAGAAAATTCAAATTTATGACGTCATAACTTTGAAACAAGAAAGAATTTTGAAAAACTTTCTAATACATTGTAAAGCCCTTGTTTTTCTGCATCCAATGATACCAAAACCATTACTGTAGCTCAAAAACTGTAGGAGGAGAGGCATTTTTTTACTTTAAAATAGGTTTTATGAAACAAGTAGGTTGTCAAGAAGTTGTCAAGACATTCGTTACAATGGGGCCGAAGTTTACAAAGCTAGAGCAATGCGGTTTGCTGCATTTGGAAGTCACAGGTGTAATCTACAATTGCTGTTGACTTGATCTTCAAAAATTTTCAAGTGAAATTTTTTCCGTAGACTTTTAAAAAAAAATTAAACTCTGATTATAGCTTTTTAAAAAAAAATTCTATAAATTCAAAATGAATTCAAATTCAAAAACCGGTCAACAGCATTTTTAGAGAATACGTTGTACTTTCGCATGCAACAAACCGCATTGCTCTAGCTTTTCAAATTTCGGCCCCATTGTAACGAATGGTATATATATATATTTTTTTATTTATCATGAATAACTCATTTTCTATGTCCCAATCCAAAAAACTTATAGAAGAAAAGTTGTTGGGAATCTAGAGATCTAGTAGTCTGCAAATTTTCATAGACGTAAGTCCGATAGAAAAAAATCTACGGACAGAAAACCAAATTTTGGCCGACCGGAGAGCATGGTTCCCTTAAGCGTTGCCCCGCAAACCGACATGCAGTGGATCAATTTGCAGTGAGAGAGAGTGGAAGGTTTTAAATTTGTGTGTCCTAAAAATTACAATCTTACTTAGTGTTCAGACACACGTGCTGTGCCTAATTTTGAATAATTTAGCCATGAAATAATTTTATTCCTCTCAGGGCAATGCAACTATTGTGTCTATGGGAGTGAGCGCTCCCAGGGCGAAAATGTGGGATCCTAAGCTGAGAGTTAGGTAAGCCTTCTTGTCGTTGAAAAAAAAAAGTTTTTGGTTATTGTCACGAACCAACGTTTTTTGGTTCCACGCGGTCCTTTTTTTTTAGCACTTATCACTTTCATCTTCAACTTTTATCTTGTTTCTTAAAATTCCTTCGTAAATAGTTGTTATACGATCAAGGGCAACAGACCTTGTGGAATCGAACTTAGTACAATAAATTCCGCATTCTATAACTCCATGCCGAGTGGTGCTTTCATCTTTCCTCTCTTTTGAACACCTTCGCTGTGATTAGGGAGGTCTAAACTAACTTGTCTAATATTGGTGCAAAATATATGTTTGTTTTTAATAAAATTTCAAGATTTTGGTGAGAAAAATATGCACAGCGTAACGACGTCAGCAGGAAAAATTACGTTGTCAGTTGCACTGCTTCTACTAGTGATTTGCTATAAAATCCCGGCCGTTGGTCTTCTTCCTCATTGTTTCATTGCCGCCGTGACTTTTCCTTCTGCCGCAACGGCCCTGTGTGTTTGTGTGTATGTGTTCTCTGGCTGTGTGACCACACAAGTTGTGAAACTGTGTTGGAAAATTGGCCCTTCATAGAGAATGAAACACAGAAATTGGGTTGGATAGGTGACTCTTCATAGCGAATAAAAAATAGAAATTGGAGAATGAAACTTGGACTTACGGGAATATCCTCATCCATGGGGAAGTTGTTGGGTCCTGAGCTGAAGGTTAGCACGTTGACTGCGTGCGGTACGACACATCGATGAATCGTTTGAAATAGTTTTAACAATCCGTTGAAATAAATGGTATTTTAATGGACCTAGTTAATGTTTGGTTAGTTAGATTGTTAGCAACTTTTGAATTTAAATTTGAGTTGAATACTGAACTTCAGGTTTACCCATCGTAGTCAACGTGTTGAGTAGATCTTCCGTCTAATGAAATTGGATAGTTTTTTAATTTCATGGCAGACCATTTTTCTCGACTCGCAGCTGTCTTTTTCCCCCTTTTTCCCCAGTAAATTCTAATTCCTCCATCTTTTACCTGGGCTTGTATGCTTCGTTCAGTTTAGTTGTTACTAGGCGCAGGATGTGGGGAACCACCTTGTTGACTTATTTCTTAATTAATCAGTGCTTTCCTCATTCCTCTCTTGGGAACAGCTGTTCTAGCTAGGCCGGCGCAAAATAACTCAAAATCGAATTTGTTGAAAAGATGTATTTCTGTTTTGGCAGCTCTAAGGGTGGAGCTGAATCTGATACGAGATATCCGAAGGTTATTCGTATTTTTTTCTACATAAAGCTTCAATTACAACTGCGGTGCTTTTAGAGGATTCCAGTTCATTAATTGCGGATATTCTGTACGTTTAACGAATGAAATTCTTTAACACCTCGCCATATGATAAGCAACAGTGAATGCTATCTAGTAGCGGGACTCCAGCAATAAACAGGTTTTCTTGCGTTATTTCGTGCACTATTTTCTTGAACTTTTTTATGGAGGTTCAAAGCTGTTTCCATTGGCTGGGCCTGTCCTGACCGTTGCAGCGGTGCCACATCTGTCTGCAGCGTTGGCTGAGGTGCCACGTTTCCAGCCTGCAACACTAAGCACTGCTCAGCTTTCTTGACAATAGGTTCAATTTTCACTCAATATTTTTGACATCTGAACGCAGAGCGACACTGCTCAGCTTTCTGAACAATTTTCGCTCAATATTTTCAACTTATATAATATACGAAAGTGATCAGATACCAGGGTTTGTTTTAATATCATTTGAATGGTATCTATGATACAAACTAAGCAAGCAAATTCCCAGTGTGACAAATACATACGAGAAATTACGCATAAAGAAATATAGTTATAAATTTATGGTAAACATAAGTGAGCAGATTGCCAGTTTTTTATATCATTTGAATGGTATCTGTGATACCAACCAAGCAAGCAAACCCCATTGTAACAACATACATTGGTTAAATTACGCACGAATAATATATATATATTTATAAATTTATGAATACACTGCGGTTTCGCGTTCGTGTTCGTTTCATCTGCTGCTCCAGCAGCTGTTGCGCCTGCGCATACAGCTACAGCTGCCATCACGTGGAGTGTTTAGTTAGCTGTATAGTTTCCAGAGATTTTACTTGCTTGCACGGGATTACATAACCACTAATACAGCAAGTGTATTCTGAAAAAGCATTAAATTCAGGGATCACGAATATTCTTTGAGTGTGTGAACTTTGAATTTATTCCTTACTGCTATACGTAGTCCACTCGAAAAAAACACTAAATTTTGGGACGATGTACGAATATTCTTAGAGTGTATGCATTTATAATTTATTATTTAGTGTTATACGTAGTCGTACTAATACAGTAATAGAACTAAATAAGTTATCTTACTAGTTTTCAGCGGGATTTGTCTCGTGTATAGCAGCGAAGTTAAGAGATGATCAAGCAAAGCAGCGCGGTGGTGATTTGCCCGGGCTGTTTGAAAATTGCTGTTGATTCAGCGTAAAAGTATTCTCGCTGCAATTTTGTAGGTAAAGCCGTTTGAATGCAGAATTAGCTGTTCAATTTAGTTGTTGCACTTTCTTTGGGATTGTTAAAAATATAACTCTGTTACTGTTCGAACTGTTGAAGCGCTGCAAGTGCAATTCAGTTCAGCCGTTAGAATGTTGCACGCGCTACGTTTAAGACTGTTGTAAGCGCAATTTAGAAGTTACTGAAGCCATTTTATCATCATAGCCGCAGTTAAATCGTTTCATTTACGGTAGCTAGAGCATCAATTAGGATATAATGATCAGCGTTGAAATCTTCAGTATTGCAGCCGAAACTGTTGAAATCTTCAGTATTACAGCCGTAACTGTTGAAATCTTCAGTATTGCAGCCGTAACTGTTGAAATCTTCAGTATTTCAGCCGAAACTGTTGAAATCTTCAGTATTGCAGCCGAAACTGTTGAAATCTTCAGTATTACAGCCGTAACTGTTGAAATCTTCAGTATTGCAGCCGAAACTGTTGAAATCTTCAGTATTGCAGCCGAAACTGTTGAAATCTTCAGTATTGCAGCCGAAACTGTTGAAATCTTCAGTATTACAGCCGTAACTGTTGAAATCTTCAGTATTGCAGCCGAAACTGTTGAAATCTTCAGTATTGCAGCCGAAACTGTTGAAATCTTCAGTATTACAGCCGAAACTGTTGAAATCTTCAGTATTACAGCCGTAACTGTTGAAATCTTCAGTATTACAGCCGTAACTGTTGAAATCTTCAGTATTTCAGCCGAAACTGTTGAAATCTTCAGTATTGTAGCCGTAACTGTTGAAATCTTCAGTATTGTAGCCGTAACTGTTGAAATCTTCAGTATTGCAGCCGAAACTGTTGAAATCTTCAGTATTGCAGCCGAAACTGTTGAAATCTTCAGTATTACAGCCGTAACTGTTGAAATCTTCAGTATTGCAGCCGAAACTGTTGAAATCTTCAGTATTGTAGCCGTAACTGTTGAAATCTTCAGTATTGCAGCCGAAACTGTTGAAATCTTCAGTATTGCAGCCGAAACTGTTGAAATCTTCAGTATTACAGCCGTAACTGTTGAAATCTTCAGTATTGCAGCCGAAACTGTTGAAATCTTCAGTATTACAGCCGTAACTGTTGAAATCTTCAGTATTGCAGCCGAAACTGTTGAAATCTTCAGTATTACAGCCGTAACTGTTGAAATCTTCAGTATTGCAGCCGAAACTGTTGAAATCTTCAGTATTGTAGCCGTAACTGTTGAAATCTTCAGTATTGCAGCCGAAACTGTTGAAATCTTCAGTATTGCAGCCGAAACTGTTGAAATCTTCAGTATTACAGCCGTAACTGTTGAAATCTTCAGTATTACAGCCGTAACTGTTGAAATCTTCAGTATTGCAGCCGTAACTGTTGAAATCTTCAGTATTGTAGCCGTAACTGTTGAAATCTTCAGTATTACAGCCGTAACTGTTGAAATCTTCAGTATTGCAGCCGAAACTGTTGAAATCTTCAGTATTGCAGCCGAAACTGTTGAAATCTTCAGTATTACAGCCGTAACTGTTGAAATCTTCAGTATTGCAGCCGAAACTGTTGAAATCTTCAGTATTGCAGCCGAAACTGTTGAAATCTTCAGTATTGTAGCCGTAACTGTTGAAATCTTCAGTATTGCAGCCGTAACTGTTGAAATCTTCAGTATTGCAGCCGAAACTGTTGAAATCTTCAGTATTGTAGCCGTAACTGTTGAAATCTTCAGTATTGTAGCCGTAACTGTTGAAATCTTCAGTATTGCAGCCGTAACTGTTGAAATCTTCAGTATTGCAGCCGTAACTGTTGAAATCTTCAGTATTGCAGGCGTAGCTACTGTTGAAATCTTCAGTATTGCAGGCGTAGCTACTGTTGAAATCTTCAGTATTGCAGCCGTAACTGTTGAAATCTTTAGTGTTGCAGCCGTACTGTTGAAATCTTCAGTATTCCAGCCGTAACTGTTGAAATCTTCAGTATCGCAGCCGTAACTGTTGAAATCTTCAGTATTGCAGCCGTACTGTTGAAATCTTCAGTATTGCAGCCGTAACTGTTGAAATCTTCAGTATTGCAGGCGTAGCTACTGTTGAAATCTTCAGTATTGCAGCCGTAACTGCTGTAGCGACCACAGCTGCTGAGGATCATCGGTTCATGGTCAGCGCTGCAGCTTCCTGTTCGGCGGCCAGCGCATTTTTGTTCTCTTTTACGGAGCTCGTGGAGCCCGACGGCCTTATTGGAAGGTCCAGTTAACGCGGTAACTGCAGCGGGTTGAACTGATGTTCAATATTCAAGTCAAATTAGAGTTTATTTTAGAGATCTATTTTGAACATAACATGAAATAGATCGTGCCTCGATTTGGTTTTCGTTGAGTGTTAATGAAAATTGAGTTTTAGGCTGCTTGTCTGTCTGCAGCGTTATGAAAATCCCCCCCGTTGCCAACGGTGGCGCACGTTGCGGTCAAAGTGTTAAGTGTAATACTGAGCATGAAAATGCGTCATTTGACAAGTATTGTGTGTCCAGTGTTCATGTTTATTTCCGCAAACATGTGGATCTTCTCATGTTGTTCTCTTGCTAAATTCGATAACTTAAGTGAACTGATGACGCGTGGCTGGTGAGGATTTTGCCGTATATTGAGCTCGAAAATATTATCAAGGGAGTAAAATGAATTAATGCTTAGCCTGATCAGTTGTAAACATTTTTCTCCTTCGCTCTACGTTGAACTGACGTAGCGAGATTCGCGTTCTCGTGCTAGTCAATAAAAAGATATCGTCTAACCTTCGAATTTAGGTTTTCACTTCTCTCACATCAGAGTATTTTCTTGTACTTAGGAATTTTTTCTGAAAGTATACGATATCTTGAACAGCTCGCCTGCCGTTTGATTACTTTCAACTATGTATATTGATAACCGTGCACCAACTTTGGGGCAGAGCTTTATTTTTATTCGATCGCATCTAGCGAATTCAACTGCCAGCTTCAACTAAGAGATATTTTGGCCCAGTTGCGACAGCCCTGCTCTCAAAGCTCAGTCAAAGCCCTGGTCCAAATTCTCACGAATAGGCTGGTTTCACAGGCACCTGAGCTTCTTTGTGCTGCCTTATCTCAGCCAGCGGGGCATCTGCCGAGTCCCAGAACTGCTTCGTTTTGTAGCCCAACAGCTGGGGAAGCTTGAAGCCTCGACTCCTTCCTCAGAGCACGAGAATTTCCGGTTTTGTAGCCGACGACTCTCGTGCCGGGCCCTCAAGACGTGCAGTTCTAGGATTTCCGATTTAAAGCTATAAGTTGTCTCTCGAGATTAGAGACGGGACGTGGCGGCCGTACATTCTCTGTGGAATTACGCTAATACTGTGTGTACATATATGCCAGTAGTGCATCCTGCACTCACCAGTCTTGGTACGCTTGCTAGGGGAAGCTTAGTTCTCATTGTAGGGAATGCTTTTGGGGCAGGTCAATTCTCAATTTTAATTGAGCGTATTGAATATTGCAATAATTATGGTCGATTTTACATTGCTTAGTAAATTAGGAGCGGGCAACATCGTTGTTCCAAACTTTTAAATTACGTGAAAAAGCGTCCCTTTTAGAGACGACTCTTCACTGTGCAAGTCAGTCTCGCTTGGCAGTGTTGGTGTTTGAGAAACACTGATTTTCTTTAGTGTGGCGTCCCTTCCGAAGTCTCGGATCTGAATTGGCGGTTTAGTTGTCATCTTACATTGGTTTAGATTATATTATTGAATATTGAAGATAAGTTTTGAGCCACAGAAACTCTGGTTTGGGTGCGAAGGTAAAATTGAGTTGACCTGATTCCGATTTTTAAGAGAAATTTTGTCGACTTTCCGATGCTTCACTTCCTGCTTCTTGATACTTGTCACGCGCACCTTCTGGGGGAGACGGAAGCTAATAATTAAATACAGTTATTCTAATTACTCCATCGTGCAGACGGATATTTCTCTTTCCCATAGGTCCTATTGCGTTAAATTTCATAAAGTGGAGGAGGAACTATGTTTTTGCGTAGATTTAGACAATTATTTAATGGTTTTTCTTTCCGCTGAAAGCCGCTCGTTGGCCTGTACTGGTCAAGGGTGCGCACAACGTATCTCAAAACACGTTTCTTCGAGATGCTTGGCGGTTGTAATGCACACTTGACCAGCGGTGTGTCGCCACCGTAACCTTGCTCTCAGCTCTCGCATTCCTCCCTGCCTTGTATGGTGGAGTCCTACTGCTCTACGAAGGCATGATGCTGTTACCTCTGAGGACTCTTGGAACTGTGGTCCAGCGTTACAGCTGTTGTGATTGTGGGAATTAGCGCTCCCAATGTGAATTGTGGGACCCCGAGTTGAGGGTTAGGTAGGCCTGCCTCATGTTCCAGATGAGTTTTTCCGCAATTTTATTACGAGTCATCTTTTTTCAGTTCACTGTTCCCAATAAGCTTTTCTTCAATTTTATTACGGATCATCTTTTTTTTCGGTTCACTGCTGTTCGTTTTTTTCTCATATTGTTTTATTTTTCAATTTAATCTGATTTGTTAAAATTCTTCAATTCTTGCTCTTTCTATGCGGAGAGTATGGGGACTTATCTTGTGCATAGATTCTTCGTTCCATCAATCCTGTATTAAATGGGCTTCAGCTATCTTATACTGTAATCTTAATGGGGTAAAATTTGAGTTGAATGGGGTAAAACTTGAGTTGGATGGGGTAAAATTTGAGTTGAATGGGGTAAAACTTGAGTTGGATGGGGTAAGATTTGAGTTGAATGGGGTAAGATTTGAGTTGAATGGGGTAAGATTTGAGTTGAAGGGGGTAAGATTTGAGTTGAATGGGGTGAGATTTGAGTTGAATGGGGTAAGATTTGAGTTGAATGGGGTAAGATTTGAGTTGAATGGGGTAAGATTTGAGTTGAATGGGGTAAGATTTGAGTTGAATGGGGTAAGATTTGAGTTGAATGGGGTAAGATTTGAGTTGAATGGGGTAAGATTTGAGTTGAATGGGGTAAGATTTGAGTTGAATGGGGTAAGATTTGAGTTGAATGGGGTGAGATTTGAGTTGAATGGGGTGAGATTTGAGTTGAATGGGGTGAGATTTGAGTTGAAGGGGGTGAGATTTGAGTTGAAGGGGGTGAGATTTGAGTTGAAGGGGGTAAGATTTGAGTTGAAGGGGGTAAGATTTGAGTTGAAGGGGGTAAGATTTGAGTTGAAGGGGGTAAGATTTGAGTTGAAGGGGGTAAGATTTGAGTTGAAGGGGGTAAGATTTGAGTTGAAGGGGGTAAGATTTGAGTTGAAGGGGGTAAGATTTGAGTTGAAGGGGGTAAGATTTGAGTTGAAGGGGGTAAGATTTGAGTTGAAGGGGGTAAGATTTGAGTTGAAGGGGGTAAGATTTGAGTTGAAGGGGGTAAGATTTGAGTTGAAGGGGGTAAGATTTGAGTTGAAGGGGGTAAGATTTGAGTTGAAGGGGGTAAGATTTGAGTTGAAGGGGGTAAGATTTGAGTTGAAGGGGGTAAGATTTGAGTTGAAGGGGGTAAGATTTGAGTTGAAGGGGGTAAGATTTGAGTTGAAGGGGGTAAGATTTGAGTTGAAGGGGGTAAGATTTGAGTTGAAGGGGGTAAGATTTGAGTTGAAGGGGGTAAGATTTGAGTTGAAGGGGGTAAGATTTGAGTTGAAGGGGGTAAGATTTGAGTTGAAGGGGGTAAGATTTGAGTTGAAGGGGGTAAGATTTGAGTTGAAGGGGGTAAGATTTGAGTTGAAGGGGGTAAGATTTGAGTTGAAGGGGGTAAGATTTGAGTTGAAGGGGGTAAGATTTGAGTTGAAGGGGGTAAGATTTGAGTTGAAGGGGGTAAGATTTGAGTTGAAGGGGGTAAGATTTGAGTTGAAGGGGGTAAGATTTGAGTTGAAGGGGGTAAGATTTGAGTTGAAGGGGGTAAGATTTGAGTTGAAGGGGGTAAGATTTGAGTTGAAGGGGGTATGATTTATGTTGAATGGGTTAAAATTTACAAATTTTGCAACTTTGCTGTGTAGCGTGGCATTCTTCCCACCTACCTCAGCAGTCTGCACTCTTCTCATTGATTTAGTTCAAATTATCTAAAGCTTTTGTTAGCTTTCAATTATTAGGTTTTGAATTTTAAAACAGATTATTTCTGTTTTTACATAAATGGGTTCATATAAACATATTGATACTTAGAAATATTAAACGCGTGTCCAAAATGAATATCCATTCCATAAAATGAGTTCATATATCTTTGAACAAGAAAGAATCTCTAACAGTTCTCCTCTCCACTAAGTTCACGACCATTTTTCTTGAAAATGCCTAGGAATCCTATGTTTTAGTTCTACACGTGTTAAAATACGAAGATAATCACTTATCTATGTTCGTTAGAAATATGATGTAGAAATGGTAATCCCCCTTTTTTTTGTGCTAGTGCAAACTTCAATCAGTAGACGGACGGTATTTATGACTTGCGGCAGTGCCGCATTCCGCTCCTCAGCGCCTCGGTAGTTGCGGCGAGGAATCTTGAACGTGTTTCCTTATACGCCATCGATCCTCGAATTGCTCGTGGTGAACGTATCTCACGTGCTTAGCGTAAACGTGTTTCCTTGCCGTTATCTGTTTTTAATAATATAAGAAAAAACGTCTTGTAAAAAAAAGAATTGTATATTGTACTCAAGAATTAGAAACAATATATGTTGGTTAAGTGAATGTTGGTTAATTATTGCTGTTATAGATGCTGTGGCGAATTAGTGGGTAGAGTAATTCCTGTAAACCTGTAACAATTTTTCATTTCTGCTTTATCCTGGACTCCTCGAGTGGTGATGCATCCTATGCCTATCGTGTTAGATTTGGTATACGTTTGACTTTCGGTTTTGACTTAACCGATTTATTCATTCAGCTAAAAAATGAATATGCAGCCATTTGCAGACGTTAATTTTTTTACCTGACTTACTGATGGTTCACCTATTCAAATGAATTTACCTTCACATCTCTGTATGTGCCCGTCTAACTCCTCCACTTGACAATATATGTGGTCGAGCGATTCAAAGGGTGGGCATAAATGAGTATAGTGGACGTATCCTTAGTATGTCTTTGAGTATGTGGCGTGTTGAATACCGCATGGTATCGTCAAATGCAGGAGTGGTTTCATCTTGCTAGCTGGAAATGTGAAATTTCATCCCTTATGTCTGCGTTGTGTTATTTCGCACCCCTTCAATTTAAGACAATTTTGGTGCAGTATTGAGTCAAAGTCAATGCACTTCAGTGCAAGAGCAATAACTTTGAACTAATTCATTAAGAGGCCGCTCTAGTTATTGCTTGCGATTGCAGTTGGCTTTCCGAGACAATTGCGACCAGGATGAATTTCCCTGTGATGTCGTTCATTATATTTATGCTTTGTTTGCTGCTCACGGGAGTGCAGTTATTTCAGTTGTTAGGACATTTCTTGATCTTGGGGTTCTGACAGTCCACTCCCCCTCAGGGGATAAAACTGTTTTATCTATGGAAATTAGCGCTCCCAGGGGGAAATGTGTTAGTCCCCGAGCTGAGAGTTAGGTAGGCCTTCTTTTTGTCGAAATAAAATGTTTTTCGTCATGTTAAGGGCCACCTTTTCTCGGTTCTCGCTGTTCTGTTTTTCAGCGCCTACTGCTTTCTTCAACTTTTATCTTGTTTCATAAACTTCTTTCTCGACTTGTTGTTTCTATGCCCCTTCTGCAAAGATTCTGCATTCCCTATGTCCATACTAAATGGTGTTTTCCTCCTTCTCTTTGGAATGCTTCTTTTAGCGGTTAGGGATCTTAATCAAGCATCTAAAGTAATCGTTGGCTGTGTTTTGCGGTTATGGAGACTTGAACTAACATCTAATCTAATATTTGTCCGTGTCAATCGACTCGTTTTGCGTTGAAAATGTCAGTTATTTCAACGACCATTGCTACTAGGATGCTACCTTATGATCCTGTTCATTACACTCGTGGGTTGTTTACTGCTCACTGGAGTGCAGTAATTACAGTTGCAGTGTTATTACAGTGTTATTATACTGTGCTAGTTATTTCTTGATCTTGGGGTTGTCAATCGACTCATGTTGTGTCGAGTTGATACACAGTTGTCCCCCGCCTGCGGACTCGCTTCACAGTGGCCACAGAGTTTGTCCTTGGTCAGCACCACAATTATTGAAGCAAGGGCTCGCATGTTGTCCAATTTGCTGAACTTTACCTTCGGGGGTCTCCCAGTTCTAGGAGACAGGGGGCTGGAAGGACGTGATAAAGCTTCTACAGTTACTTGAAATGTCGTTAAGCACTTCCTCTTAAGTGTTTAGTGCAATATTCTATAGACGGGTTTATTCGTAGTATTTTAAAACTATAGCACTTCCTCTGAGTGTGCGCTATATTCTGTAGGCGGGGTTTATTCATAGTATTTTAAAACAAGCG
The DNA here is from genome assembly GCA_030386875.1 of Morinoia aosen. Lineage (NCBI taxonomy): Eukaryota > Metazoa > Arthropoda > Malacostraca > Amphipoda > Talitridae > Morinoia > Morinoia aosen. Next base: position 86,796,628 of record CM059562.1, on the reverse strand, counting down.
TGGTTGTATTCATACGGTTTTAAAATTAGCGAGGTTTTATTCGTAGCATTTTAAAACGAGCGAGGTTTTATTCGTAGTATTTTAAAACAAGCGAGGTTTAATTCGTGGTATTTTTAAACAAGCGAGGTATAATTCGTGGTATTTTGAAACAAGGGTGGATTATTCGTAGATTGTTGAAATAAGCGTGGTTTATTCGGAGTATTTTAAAATAAAAGAAACCTTTTTAACCATCTCTCTCCGCTCAGAAAGTACATTCATTTTAGTTCTCTGTTTTAGTTGAGAAAACTTAAGGGTTACTGATCACCATCCAGTTCTCTTACGTAAGTAATGGTCTTCCATTATTCAGGCACATGAAAGGGGGCTGACTTCTGGGATGCCGGCTCCTGAAAGGAATTTATTGCTCCTGGTAGGCTTGTAAATTGTGCGAGTCAAATTGCACGGGTCGATACTACAGTAACTAGCGACGGTGTGTGGAGTGTAACACAAATTTGTTCTGGCTCTTGCGTGTAGGAGTGTGTTCTTCATTGACCGCATTCGTTAACTCGTTGACTGCTATGGGTCTAACTGAAGTTCGATATTTAACTCAAATTTAAAGTCCGCAAATTTATGAATACTAAGTCAATATTTCACCCAGTTTTAAAGTCGAAAGTGATTTGCAATTTCATCAATGCCAAATAAATACCATCAATTTAAAAGACTTTAAATGTTTCAAACGACCCATCGATAGGTCGTTTCGCAGCAAAAAAAATTGAGCACGACCCACCGATGGGTCGTATCGCAAGCCAAATGTAATAGATGTTTTAAAACGATGATTCCTATGATATGATATAGGCTGATGACTAAATGCCAGTACTGTAATAAGTGTCGCCTTTTATGTAAACATAGAAATTACATTCTTTAAAGCTCAAGGACCCCTCAAGGGAATACAAGTATTGTATCTAAGGGGAATAGGCACTTCCAGGGGAACGATGTCAGGTCCCAAGCTAAAGGTTAGGTAGGCCTTCATTTTGTTGGAATAAAATGTTTTTTGTTTTGTTATGGCCCATTTTTTCCAGTTGACTGTCTTGTTTTTCAGCACTTACTATCTTCTTAAATTTTTATGTTCCATGAACTTCTTCCTCAACTTGCTGTTTCTATGCACCTTGTGCATCGTTTCCTCGTTCCCTTAACTTCATACTAAATGGTGCCTTCCTCCCTCTTTTTTTTTGAACACCTTTGTTGCGATTAGGGAGGCTCGAACTACATTAAATGTAACATTAAATTTTTCATTGAATTGCATTTTATGTGGCTAAGGAGTCTCAATCTTATTCTAAATAACTTCTGTTTGTTTCAGGTAAATGCTGAACTTGGAGCCTTGGAGGCTACTGAGAAATCGTCCTTGTGAGTAATTGGCTGGGTAGAACGTTGATTTTTTTGGTGCAAAATAAGAACACCGATTTAAAATTAACATTTTGACTGCGATAGGTGAAATTGAAGTTCAATATTGAACTCAGATTTGAAGTCATTTGTAGCGAGTAATGTTGAAAATAGCAACCATCAACTGGATCTTGCCTTCATATAGTTGAAAATTGATTTGTGAAATGGATTTCATAATTGATATAGTTGAAAATTATGAAAGTTGAGTTTGTGGCTACTAGTCGAGGTTGGGCAGCAGCGTTAAGAAAACTCCCTGTGACCACCGGTGGCTCATGTCGCAGTCAAAGCGTTGAATACGCTAGTAGAGTACTGATTTTTTTCATAACTCAGCTCAAATCTTAGCAATTTCTCTCTTGGTGTGCTCATTTTTCGTCAATCTTGTATACTTAGCTGGGAGATTGTTTAACGGTGTCGCACGCTTTCTAAACACCGCCTGATTTGGATAAACGTTTGCGCGCGTTCTTCTAGCTGTCCAACTGCTGATAATCCTGGGAGCCGCTGCTCGGCTTCGAAGGAGTAATTATTGCTTCTCTATTTAATACTTTGACTGCGACGTGCGCCACCGGTGGTACACGAAGGTGATTTTCATAATGCTGCTGACAGACCACTAGTCGGAAACACAATTTTCCCAATTATTTAATCAAAGCTAAATGAAGGCACGATCCAGTTCATGTTTGGTATTTTCCAAATAGCTTACTACAAATGATATTAAAGTTGAGTTTGTTGTTCAATTTAATATTTAGTAGTTGCAGTCAAAGTGTTAACACGTGTACCATTCGGTGAATTGCTCATTTACGTACCGATGTAACAGAATGACATTTCATCTGTTTCGTGGCCTTTTTATTTAAAAAATAACTCCTATCTCACGCGATGAAATGTATCGTGGAATTGAATTTGTCGTATTCATTAGAAAAGACAAGTGAATTCGAGCAGTAAAGTCGATATCCCAAATTTGCTACATAATCAAACCAACCGTTTACAACCGCGGAAACGCGATCAACGTGTTTTCATACATAGTCAATAGCAGAACCTCAATACTGACGGCCGTAGCCACGCACTACCGACTACTTCACTCTCACCGCGCTAACTCTTCCCGCTTCCCTGCGCGCGACGCGGACTTGTCGCCTGCCTGTTGAAGTCTCTGTCCTGATTTCGATGGCTTGCTACGAACACTTCTCAGGAAATTATGTATGGATCCTAATTCAGCGAATTTTTTTACGCGTCGTAGCCATTTAGGTATGGACCGTAATTAAGCGAGTTTTTCATTTAGTAAGGACCGTAATTCAGCGAATTTTTTTACAGGTCGGAGGCCATTCATTATGGACCGTAATTAAGCGAATTTTTTTACATATCGGAGGCCATTTATTATGGACCGTAATTCAGCGAATGTTTCTGGAAGATTTAAGAAATTTCGTGTTGCTAAATGCAGTTTACTGTGCAGCTCCGTTTTATGAAAGTCAAATCCTTTCGAACTTTGCTTTGTCTCAATTTTTTACACAAAGTGTCAAAGTTTGAGTTATGTTATGAAATCGGAAAGAGTGCTCATCAAGTTTCGACGTGCGCACTTGATTCCAGTGTCGTTTTTTTATCAGTGCCGCTTATCGAGTTATCGACAGCAGTACATGAAACTTTTCCTATTAATCTAAGAGAAAATATGAGAGAATAATAGAGACTAAATTATTTCCAATTTGCCAAATTTAAGAATTCTTGTGAATAAAAAATTCACAACCTTGTATTTAGTTGCGCAGTCATTGGGCTTCACAAAAACTCCGGCATGCACTTACATACTGGAGTGTACTGGAAAATGTGCGCTTGTGGTGCTTCTCAGGTGTGCCGCTAAGATATTCTCTTGTCCGCACTTTATATTGTGCATTAATTTTCAGCTTGCAGCTACAGCGCACTTATTTTGGTGGTAACACACCGGCGCGTCGTGAGCTGACCCACACTGCTGAGTGCTTGTGATTACATGTCTTTAACGAGGCGTTCAAGTGCGTTAATTGAACAAATTAACATGCTAACTTCGTTTTCTATGTGAATGTTCAGACGGCTAGCTCGGCAGATGTTCCTGTCTCGACGAGTAGACGAGGAGTGTAGATAGCATGCGCGACAGCTGCGGCTGGTTTCACTTTGGTCACATGCAAGGCACGATTTTTTTTCTAATCAATCTATGGTAGTTTTCTAAAGAACGATGTTTAATTCTTATTAATATTTAAATTGAAGGATAGCTTCCGTTCAGGTTCGGTGCAGAATTGTTTTCCTAATCAGTCTATGGTAATTTTATAAGGAAAAAAGTTTAATTCTTGTTACTATTGAAATGAAAGGAAAGATTTAGTTCATTGGTGGTGAAGGGCGGGTTGAAATTTGACATCTTCGTTAATGATCCTTTTCTTAAAGCTTGAACGATGTCGGTTCGTTATTTATGTATACAACGAGATTAGTTTATTTATTCGTTGTTAACATCATTTTATTTATTCGTTAGTTAACAACAATTTTTTAGAGGCTGAGTGCTCTATGTCTCAATTTAATATCATACTTTGGCAATTTTGAGAATTTCGGTGTGAAAACTAAATCTGGTACCCTTACTCTGTACAGCGCCGTTCAGTGTAGGCAATTGGAGGCGAAATTCTCTCCGGCGGTTCATCCTTCTCCTGAACTACCACTAAGCGAAGTGTTGGTCATTTTTCTCTGCTAGAGGTAAACTTTTTCACGTTCACAAATTGCGTAGATGTGCAACTCTGAATTTCCCGGCTAACATCTCGCAGTGCATTGCCCATACGAGAGAAGTTTTCTCTCGTGAGAACAAACAGCATCTTTTGCACAGTGTGCATTGTAAGAAGAACAAACCGCATCTTTATGCACAGTGTGCATTATAAGAACAAACCGCATCTTTATGCACAGTGTGCATTATAAGAACAAACCGTATCTTTTGCACAGTGTGCATTGTAAGAAGAGCAAACCGCATCTTTTGCACAGTGTGCATTGTAAGAAGAACAAACCGTATCTTTAGCACAGTGTGCATTGTAAGAAGAACAAACCGTATCTTTTGCACAGTGTGCATTATAACAAGAACAAACCGTATCTTTTGCACAGTGTGCATCGTAAGGAGAACAAACCGCATCTTTTGCACAGTGTGCATCGTAAGGAGAACAAACCGCATCTTTTGCACAGTGTGCATTGTAAGGAGAACAAACCGCATCTTTTGCACAGTGTGCATCGTAAGGAGAACAAACCGCATCTTTTGCACAGTGTGCTTTGTAAGAAGAACAAACCGCATCTTTTGCACAGTGTGCATCGTAAGGAGAACGAACCGCATCTTTTGCACAGTGTGCATCGTAAGGAGAACAAACCGCATCTTTTGCACAGTGTGCATCGTAAGGAGAACAAACCGCATCTTTTGCACAGTGTGCATCGTAAGGAGAACAAACCGCATCTTTTGCACAGTGTGCATTGTAAGGAGAACAAACCGCATCTTTTGCACAGTGTGCTTTGTAAGAAGAACAAACCGTATCTGTGGAGTGCGGGGCGCTATCTTATCAGTGTTGGCCGGCCTCCCTATGTCAGGGTGACCGACCTTCTGGCTGACGTCCGGGTTGCCTTATCGCGTCCAGGTGTTTATATTTGATCCTATGTTTATCATCGGTGTCCTTGCTGGAATGAATTAATATCTATTCATGGTGTATGATTTTCTGGTTACAAGGAAGTTTTAGCCTTCCTTACCACTCTGAATTAATATCTATTCGTGGTGTATGATTTTCTGGTTATAAGGAAGTTTTAGCCTTCCTTACCACTCTGAATTAATATCTATTCATGGTGTATGATTTTCTGGTTATAAGGAAGTTTTAGCCTTCCTTACCACTCTGAATTAATATCTATTCGTGGTGTATGATTTTCTGGTTATAAGGAAGTTTTAGCCTCCCTCACCACAGAGGATTAATATATATTCGTGGTGTATGATTTTGTGGTTATAAGAAAGTTTTAGCCTCCCTTACAACTGTGAATTGAAATCCATTCGTAACTTATGATCATGCTATTGCGGATAGGCCAGTGGCAGATATCTCACATCCCAAGTATTTAGATGGGTTATTTGTTATCCATATTGGTCACTAATGTTAATATTCATAAGTTGTTTATTACTAATGAGTAATTAATTATTTAGATTTAGTACTAGTGTGCTGAGCACATTTTTCTTATTTTACAGTGTCGTGACATGAAATTGCTATCGCGTCTGTCGTCTCTGTGAAATTACTATCGCGTCTGTCGTCTCTATGAAATTACTATCGCGTCTGTCGTCTCATGAAATTGCTATCGCATCTGTCGTCTCATGAAATTGCTATCGCATCTGTCGTCTCATGAAATTGCTATCGCATCTGTCGTCTCATGAAATTGCTATCGCATCTGTCGTCTCATGAAATTGCTATCGCATCTGTCGTCTCATGAAATTGCTATCGCGACTGTCGTCTCATGAAATTGCTATCGCGACTGTCGTCTCATGAAATTGCTATCGCGACTGTCGTCTCATGAAATTGATATCGCGACTGTCGTCTCATGAAATTGCCATCGCATTTGTCGTCTCATGAAGTTGCCATCGCATCTGTCGTCTCATGAAGTTGCCATCGCATCTGTCGTCTCATGGAATTGCCATCGCGACTGTCGTCTCATGAAATTGCCATCGCATCTGTCGTCTCATGAAATTGCTATCGCGACTGTCGTCTCATGAAATTGCTATCGCGACTGTCGTCTCATGAAATTGCTATCGCGACTGTCGTCTCATGAAATTGCTATCGCAACTCGTCTCATGAAATTACTATCGCGTCTGTCGTCTCATGAAATTGCTATCGCGTCTGTCGTCTCATGAAATTGCTATCGCGTCTGTCGTCTCATGAAATTGCTATCGCGTCTGTCGTCTCATGAAATTGCTATCGCGTCTGTCGTCTCATGAAATTGCTATCGCGTCTGTCGTCTCATGAAATTGCTATCGCGTCTGTCGTCTCATGAAATTGCTATCGCGTCTGTCGTCTCATGAAATTGCTATCGCGTCTGTCGTCTCATGAAATTGCTATCGCGTCTGTCGTCTCATGAAATTGCTATCGCGTCTGTCGTCTCATGAAATTGCTATCGCGTCTGTCGTTTCATGAAATTGTTATCGCATCTGTCGTCTCATGAAGCCACCTGGAGCGCATCATAGCGACACGCTCAGATCTCATTGTGCTTTTGAGTCGCTTTCCTTGCCACATATTTTTCATGACGCACGCTAATGTTTTTCCATGTGACGCACGCTAGTGCAGCTTTTTCATGACTCGTGGCATTATAGCTCTCATATGACGCATGCTTGTAAGTTTTGTTTTACGATGCATGTTAGTGAACCTTATATTACGACGCGTTTTAGTGAGCGTTGTTTTACGACGCATGTTAGTGAGCCTTGTTTTACGACGCATGTTAGTGAGCCTTGTTTTACGACGCATGTTAGTGAGCCTTGTTTTACGACGCATGTTAGTGAGCCTTGTTTTACGACGCATGTTAGTGAGCCTTGTTTTACGACGCATGTTAGTGAGCCTTGTTTTACGACGCATGTTAGTGAGCCTTGTTTTACGACGCATGTTAGTGAGCCTTGTTTTTCGACGCATGTTAGTGAGCCTTGTTTTACGACGCATGTTAGTGAACCTTGTTTTACGACGCGTTTTAGTGAACCGTGTATTCCAACGCGTGTTAGTGAACCTTGTATTACGACGCTTGTTAGTGAACTTTGTATTACGACGCTTGTTAGTGAACTTTGTATTACGACGCGTGTTAGTGAACCTTGTATTACGACGCGTGTTAGTGAACCTTGTATTACGACGCGTGTTAGTGAACCTTGTTTTACGACGCGTGTTAGTGAACCTTGTTTTACGACGCGTGTTAGTGAACCTTGTTTTACGACGCGTGTTAGTGAACCTTGTTTTACGACGCGTGTTAGTGAACCTTGTTTTACGACGCGTGTTAGTGAACCTTGTTTTACGACGCGTGTTAGTGAACCTTGTTTTACGACGCGTGTTAGTGAACCTTGTTTTACGACGCGTGTTAGTGAACCTTGTTTTACGACGCATGTTAGTGAACCTTGTTTTACGACGCATGTTAGTGAACCTTGTTTTACGACGCGTGTTTGTGAAACTTTCATTTTTAGATGCACACTGTCGGATGTGTCTTCGTGTGATACACCGACACATCTCTGGTCTCATTGCACAACCCAGTGTATTTTGTAGCTTTGTGACTCACGCTTCCTCATTTTCTTGACTTGCTGCAGTAAATCTTATTTATGGCGTACCATGATGAATTTTATTTAGCTGAGCATCGCAGCGAGTCGCGGTACTCGAGACAGACTTGGGCTTCCATTTGTTTGGCCATTCCCTCCCGTTGCTTGACTGCCTCCTGCGTGACGAACATTTATGTTTACCCTCTCCTTATTTCCATTTACCCTCTCCTTATTTCCATTTACCCTCTCCTTATTTCCATTTACCCTCTCCTTATTTCCATTTACCCTCTCCTTATTTCCATTTACCCTCTCCTTGTTTCCATTTCAAGGCAAGATTTTGGGTCTAGATTTGGTGACGTGTTGAGATCTTTTTCTTTGTCTTGTTAATAATGTGGCGCAATGTTATCGAGTGGTCTTTTGACTGCCTACTGCATGACAAACATTTCTGTCTACCACTTCCTTGTTTTCATTTCTAGTTAGAATTTTGGTTGTAGATTTATAATTTGTTAGGTTTAGCTCTTTCTCTTTGTTTAATTAATAAGTGGTCGTTTCACTGCCTACTGCATGACAAACATTTCTTTTCACTTATTCCTTGCTTTTGCTTGCTAGTTGAAATTTCGAGTATAGATTTGGCAAATTTTTAAGTTAAGTTAAACTCTCTCTCTCTTGGTTTCATAAATAATGTGACGGAAGGTTATTAAGTATTCGTTTGCAATTGCTCACTTTAGCACTGGTCGTTTCGTTGGTAAATTTTTCCGCTTTTTTGTGTTGTGCTCATCGCTGTTCCTGTACACCTTATGCGACCGCTAACTCTGGATTTTATTATATCAAGGTAGGCTGAAACTCGCGTAACATACATAATGAAATGAAAATTGGTACCTATTTTTTGCTTCACTAAACTGAGTTCATTTTTAGTTTGACGAGGGAAGCTTTCACTATGAATAACTTTCCATTGTTTGAATCGAACGCTTGTAGTGATCAAAACGCGCCTCATTGTCATGCTTTGTCGTTGAACCAGTTATACTTCTATGTAGGTAACGTGTTCTTTTTATCCTTTTTTTTTACGTATCACATGTTATCACATTTTTACGTATTGTCTGCGCAAGTAATGAATTAAAATTAAAAACATTCATGCAGCAAAATTATATTAGAAACATTAATGCAGCAGAATTAAGGTAAAACAGCCATACAACAGCAGCAAAGTATCATACTGTCAATGCAGTGTGTACGAATGTCTCCTGCCGTGCGAGAGAGCAGGCCGTGGCGGCACAGCACGGCTCTCACTTCACTAATTGTCCTGATAAATCGAACAATTCGCCTTCATTCTTATCCGCAGTATGTAATTTGCTCCTGCGCTGCTATGGGCTCCATGCTCGGATTTTCCGCCCTAAGTTCAGCTAAATATATCGCTTACAGTCTTGATTTTAAGGAGACCACCCCCTCAGGGGGATACAACTATTGTATCTATGGGAATTAGCGATCCCAGGGGAAAAATGTGAGGGCCCGAGCTGAGAGTTAGGTAGGCCTTCTTTTTGTTGAAATAAAATGTTTTTTGTTATGTTAAGGACCACCTTTTTTCGGTTCACTACTGTCCTGTTTTTCAGCACCTCTGACTTCCTTCTTCAACTTTTATCTTGTTTCATGAACTTCTTTCTCATCTTACTGTTTCTATGCCCTTTCTGCATAGATTCCTCATTCTCTTATCTCCATACTAAATGGTGCCTTCCTCCTTCCTCTCTTCGATACGCTCTATTTTTGTAGCGGTTAGGGAGGCTTAAACTAACTTATAATCTAATAATCTTTAAGGAGACCATCCGGGTTTTTCAACTTCTTTCGTCCGATTCGTTTGAAAATTGGCCAGTATATGTATTTTTTGAAAGTAAACTATCTTACTCATGTCACTTTTTTGATTTAGGCCTTACTTTTTTTCCAAGAAATTAGTTTTTTAGGTCATTTCTACGTATATTTCAAGACGTATCAACTCATTGAGTTTTGATGCTAGAACAAAACTAAAGACAGTTTTAAAATCCTTGGAACATTTCTAACAAAAGTATATTGTAAACTTATCCATTTCCCGTTTTGTTTCATTTTTATATGGAATCGAAATGGGGTCGAAAAATGAAGATTTTTGTTTCCTTAACACCCCCCCCCCCCAGGGGGGGGTCTACTGTCCGTAGCGCCATAAAATTTTAGGACCGAATAGTCTACCACCTAAGGGTCTTTTTCCAACAAAAACATGAAAAATTCTCATTGGAGCAACAGGGGCCTAGCAGGGGCCTTGGATGGTCTCCCTAAGCGCATATCACACGCAATTCCGCTGACGATATACTTTTGTTTCTTTGCTCAACCCACTGTCGTTATGGTCTGTTGAATATGTGGCGAGTTGAAGGATTATCTAAGTTTCGAGTGTCAGGTGCTTTGAACGTCGCAGTGGTGCCTGGCAGCTGCTTTTTATTATTGTGCTGGTATTCGTTGCAGGATTTTCAGACGTGTTCCGACACGCGCTCCCTCGTTCAGCCGTGTTTAACACTTTGACTGTGACTACTATATATTAAAATTCAATGCCACACTCAAATTTGAAGTCAATTGTAGTAAACTATTTTTAAAATACAAAACATGAAGTGTATCGTGCCTTTATTTAGCTCTGAAGTATTTATGAAAATTGAGTTTGCGACTACTGGTCGGTCAGCAGCATTATGAAAATTACCTCCGTGTACCACCGGTGGCGCACTTCGCAGTCAGAGTGTTGAAGAGCGTCGAGTTTGTCCAGTGACTCCGCCAAACTCCGTTCGTTCTCTTTGGAACATCGTGTTGTTAGGAGGTTTATACTAACTGTTGCTGCAACTGTTGTCTGTTTGGGAACTAGCGCTCCCAGAAGTAATATGTGAGGTCCCGAGTTTAAGAAAATGTAGCCCTTCATTTTGTGGAAATAATTTTTTTTGTTTTCCTACGGATCATATTTTTTTCGGTTCAGTCCTGCCCGGTTTTTCAGCACCTACTACTTTTTTCATCTCTCATTTTGCGTCTTGACCTTCTTTCTCAACTTGCTGTTTCTATGCACTTTGTGCATAGATTCCGCGTTCCCCTGAGTTTATACTAAATGGTGCCTTTCTCCTTACTCTTCTTGGAACGCATACTTGCATTCAATTCTAGCTGTACTTTTGTAATAATTTGTAAGAGGAAATCCCCTCAGGGGGATACAATTATTGTATCTATGGGAACTAGCGCTCCCAGGGGGACAACGTGAGGGCCTGAGCTGAGAGTTAGGTAGGCCTTCTTTTTGTTGAAATATGTTTTTGTTATGTCAAGGACCACCTTTTTTCGGTTCACTGCTGTCCTGTTTTTCAGCACCTACTACTGTCTTCTTCAACTTTGGTCTTGTTTCATAATCTTCTTTCACAACTAACTGTTTCTATGCCTTTCTGCGTAGATTCCGCGTTTCCTTAACTCCATACTAAATGGTGCCTTCCTCCTTCCTCTCTTTGGATCGCAATTGTTGCTGGGTAGGGAGGCTAAAACTAACGACTAATCTAATCTGTAAGAGGAAATTATCTCGAGAAGAAATCGCTTGAACAAAAAAAGCATTGATGTGAGAGCAGCTTCAACTGCAGTTGCCTCACCGTGACTTGCTCACACTTTTTGACGCATGGGCTTCGAACTTACATTAAATTGGCCAACTGCATTCCAGTTTTGTGTAATTTATTTACATTACTTCAAGAGAAAGTACATTGGTAAGCGAAAGCAGCTAGTTGGTGGCTACGTCGTCTCGTCTCGTCTGTTCAAGGGCTCAAACTGCGACAGTGTCGAGTTTTCTAAACAGGGTGTCCACAGAGAAAAAAGGTATTCACTGACCGATATTTGCATGTATGATACCGGAACCATGTGATAACGATATATGTATGATACTGGAACCATATGATAACGATATATATATATGATACCAGAACCATATGATAACGATACATATAGATGATACCAGAACCATATGATAACGGAACCATATGATAACGACATGTGATACCGGTATATGATGCCGGAACCATATGATAACGATATTTGTATTTATGATAGCGAAACCATATGATAACGATATAGGTATATATGATACCGGCATATGATGCCGGAACCATATGATACCGGTGCATGGTTCCGGTATCATGTATACGTTTATCGGTCAGTGGATGCATTTTTAGAGGACGCCCTGTATAGTACGCGCGTGAGGAGACTGGTGAAAATTTAATTGGAGGGACGTGGAGAATTGCTGACAAGTTTTTAGGGGACATTCATTAACTGAGAGGTCCTGAGTGTCTCGACAGTAGGTTCCTCCATGACCTTCGGGTGACCTGGGATTCGTGCAGTAGAGACACTGTTTTAGAATTGAATGAATTTACGATTAATTTCTACCGTGCTTCAATTCTTGTGGGTGATAAACGCTTCCAAATAATGAAACTGTTTTAGTTCTATGGTGAAAATATACTTGCATAGTGAAAAATGCTTTAAATTTGAAAAGAAACATCAATTGATCATTATAGTTTGAGGATTCATCAAATTTTGTTAGATTTTTAGGAATCCTTGTTGAAACATCCACAACCATTTTGGCCGCATTGCGTTGTGTTATGTACGCATTGCATTGTCAGTGCAGAGTGTGTGGGCACGCAACTATACATACACACGCACACACGCCCGTCGCTCCGTATCACTGATACCCGACACTCGTCCTTGACCTTGGCACTGCATTGCCTTGGCCCCCTGCGTACATGTACGTGCAGGCACGCTCCTGTCCTGTCGTGTGCGTGAGACATTCGTGTGTAGGTGGCGTAGGTATGCGTTGTGTGTGTGTAGGTGGCGTAGGTATGCGCCGGCGTACGTGTGCGCTGAGCAAGCAAGCGATCCCGTGCTTGAGACACCATGACGTGCGTTGACCTCCATGAGTTCGTCTCGATAATTAAGCCTAAGTGGTTTTCTGCTTCTTTGGCGGCTCTGTGCTCAGCAATAATTTGCTCTTCTAATGCGGGTCGTTTATGCTTAGCAATGAACGGCTCACTTACTTATTATTACAATAATAATAACAATTTTGAAGGTTCTATAGACAGTGCATCTCTGTAGTTTGTGTTGGGGTATTCAAGGGGTGGATAATGGAACTTAGTTGCCTCGGTACAACTATTGTATTGTAACTATCCATAATGTTTGTTGATACAGTTATTGTATCTATTTAAATTTGCGCTCCAAGAGGGAATAAGTGAGGTCTTGAGTTAAAGGCCTTCCTTTTAGTGAAACAGAACAGGTTTTTTGTTTGTTTCATTAGAGCCCCCCTTTTTCGGTTCACTGCTGTCCTGTTTTTCTGCACCAACTGCTATTTTCTTTGATTTTTATCTTGTTTCATGAACTTTCTCAACTTACTCTTTCTATGCCCATTGTACATAAATTCCGTCTCCCCTTAACTCCAAACTAAATGGTGCCGTCCTCCTTCCTGTCTTTGGAACGCCTCCGTTGCGGTTAGGCTTTAACTAACACCTGATCTAATTTTGCCGAACCCAGGTGAACTTTGCGCTGAAATTGGTGCTTGCGATACCAGATATTTCGAAATTGCAATTGCCACAAAAGAAGTTCCAAAAAAGAGTTGATGTGTACCAGAAATAAATTTTCATAAGAAACTTATAAACGAAGAACGCTGTTAAAATTGAAATCATATTTATTGGAACTGTACAAGGTTTTGAAAAAATCTACACATAAATTTGCAGGGGAAATGAACTATTTGTACTATTAAGGACAGGCTTTTCTGTGGCTATGTATAGAGACTCTAAAATACGCAAGTCTAATTCATAAGGAGCTGTACGTAAAATTTTTATGAACATTTTATGTGCCATTGGGAGCAGAAATGGCTTGCAGATTGCCCCACAAGTTTCAAACCCGTGTTCTACAGAAGATATATTGACGATACTTTTTTATTATTTGAAGATCCTAGCCATGCCACCATGTTCAGAGACTATTTGAATTCTAAACATCCTAACATAAAATTTACTGTTGAAATTGAAAGCAATAATTGTTTATCATTTTTAGATTCCCAAATTACTAGAACAGGCCGCGCTTTTAAATCCTCTGTTTTCAGGAAGGCTACGTTTACTGGATTGGGCTTAAGTTTTTTCAGTTTCTGTACTTATAGGTTCAAGATTAATACTATAAAGACACTATTGAATCGAGCTTTTAATATTTGTTCAAACTATGTGGACTTGCACGGTGAATTTACTTTTCTGAAGAGTTTTTTTGGTCGAAATGGGTTTCCTTCATCTATAGTTCATGTTCAAATTAAAAAATTTCTGGCTAAAAAATATACCATAACATGTACACCTCCCGAGCCAATGCAACGTCTATATTGTGTATTCCCGCATTTTGGAGATTTTACTGATAAGATGTCAAGAGATTTAGAAACCCTTTTTAAACGCCATTTTCCTGCCGTAAAACTATGTATTATTGCCGTCAATTCTCTTAAAGTTGGCTCTTTTTTCCGCTACAAAGACGTGATTCCGAAGCGAATGTGGGCATCCGTTGTCTATAAGTTTAGTTGTGTACAATGTACATCTGGCTATGTCGGCATGACGACTTTGCCACTTTATATTAGGATTGCCCAGCATCGTGGAATCAGCTACCGTAGTGGAAGAATGTTAACCCAACCGCCTCACTCGTCTATTCGCCTTCATAGTGAACAGTGCTGCGATCGCATAGCAGAAGATGATTTTACAATTTTACGTACTGCTCCTTGTGAATTAGACTTGCGTATTTTAGAGTCTCTATACATAGCCACAGAAAAGCCTGTCCTTAATAGTACAAATAGCTCATTTCCCCTGCAAATTTATGTGTAGATTTTTAATGGAAAAACTTGTGTTCTTTAGATATGACTAAAATTTTTCCTTTTTTCAATTTTTTATAGAATGACTTGCTGAGGATGGAGCTGGTCTCCGAAACGTTTTACAGAGTGATTAGATTCTTTGTATATATTTTATTTCAAAACCTTGTACAGTTTCAATAAATATGATTTCAATTTTAACAGCGTTCTTCGTTTATAAGTTTCTTATAATTCGAGTGAAGACAAATAACTTTCCTGAAATAAATTTTCGAATGAGAAACTCTACTTTCTACTCATTTCGTATTAGGATAGACTACTTCACTGTGCACGAAAGCAGTATGTCCCACAAAAACCCGAACCGAGTATTTATTTTCCTGTATCAGTAATGCCATCAAAAGAATACCGTAAGCATTTAATTTAAAGCAAAATTATGATGGTATTACTGATACGGATATTCTTATGATGGTATTACTGATACGGGTATTCTCATGATGGTATTACTGATACGGGTATTCTCATGATGGTATTACTGATACGGGTATTCTCATGATGGTATTACTGATACGGGTATTCTCATGATGGTATTACTGATACGGGTATTCTCATGATGGTATTACTGATACGGGCATTCTTATGATGGTAGTACTGATACGGGTATAAATTCTCAGTTCGGGTTTTTGTGGTACCTACTGTATCGAAACGTTGGCTCGCACCCTTCCACCAGACCCAGTCGATAGATGCACAATCAAGCTTCGATACCGAGAGCATAAGGGTGAAGAGAGGCAGAAAAAGAGAAGATCGTTTGCTCTTCACGGCTTGAGCAAAGAGCGAGCGGCGTGATGCTCACTGACCGTCCGACGGTCATTTTGGTTCCCATTGAAAAAGTCGAATCGTCTTCAACCTTGCCGTCTTCGTCGTTCCCTCTTTTTGTATCGTGTTGTGCTATGCCGCCTGTGCTAAAAATTAGCATGTGCTGGCATGAGAGGAGGCGTACTATGTGTAATTGCTCGCTATATTTCCAGGGTTTGTGTGATCGACGTGTTGGTGGTGGTGTAGATCAGGATAGTTATTTTTGCAGCGGTGTAGGTGGTGGGGTGTAGGTGGATTATGTGATGTTCGTTGACTACGTGGTGTAGGTGGAATAATTGGTGTAGGAGGCGACTCGATCTAGCCCAAGAATGAGGAAGAAGGGGAGGGCTGGAGGGGGGACTCCTACATAAGGAAGTGTGCGCCGGCATCCATTAAAGAGCTCCTGTGCAGCCGTCGCCATGACAACCGTCAATGGGCAGCCGCATCTCTCATTGCTGGAGCTGTAGCACTGCTTCCGCTTTCTCAAGCAGCAGCAGCAGCAGCAGCAGCAATAACAACAACAATAGCACTAACAACAGCTGCAGCAACAGCAGCAAGAACAATAGCAACAGTAGCTGCAGCAACAGCAACTGAGGCAACAATAGCACTAACAACAGCTGCAGCTACATACAGCAGCAACAGCAGTGCAGCAGCAATAACAACAGCATCAACTCTTTTACCGCGGCTGATACGGTTGTGCTGTCTTCTGCTCGTGCGCCTTTACCGCTGCTGCGTCCGTAATTCTTAAGCCTGTGCCTGGTGTGACCGGTGAACATATCTCGTCTGTAACGCGGCTGTGTGCCGCACTGCTGCAGCTGCTGCATTGCATGCTTCGGGTTTTTCGTGATGCTTCTGCTGTGAGGTACTGTCTCGGAGGTGCAGCGCTGCGGGGCTGCCCGGTATTGGTGGTACCTGTGTGTGCTGTTAGTGTGCTGTTAGTGTTGTTGTTGTTGTTGTTGTTGTTGTTGTTGTTGTTGTTGTTGTTGTTGTTGTTGTTGTTGTTTCTTTTGCGATGATGGGTGGTGGTTGTGGCTGCTCTCTTTCTCTCTTTCATGTGTGTTCTCTCTTTCATATGTTTCCTCTTTTTCATCTGTTTCTCACCTCCTGCTTCTCTCTATTTCATCTGTTTGGTCTCGCGTTCTTCCGTAACATTAGCGCGCGACGCAACCCTCAAATCTGCCTATGCGCGGTCTGGAATATTAATTACCTTCGTGGCGTGCTGTTGTGCTTCTGCTGCGTTTTTCTCAAGTCGAAGAAATGTTAACTTTTGTAGCGTAAAGTAACTCTCTCGGTCAGTGGTTCTTAACCTTGTTGCAGGGACTGAACCCCACAAGTTCCATACATGCATTCATCGAGTCCTTCTTAGTTGGGAAAATAAAATGTGCTTTTTGTTCTTCAAATTCATGACATATTTATATAACTATATACTGTATTAGTGCCAAAACTGTGCCATGCAGAACCCAGGTTAAGAACCACGGCTTTAGGTTTTCAATTATGTGGTCCATTCATGGGGGTAATTTCTTCAGCAGTTGTTGTCCACGAACAGTTTTGTCGGTGTTGACATAACTTCTTTGTTTTATTGTTGGGTTGCGGAGGGTTACCTTTCTTTCAGGTTATACCCTGATTTGCAATAGTGCATTAGGATCCGACGCAAGGTATCGTATTCAAATTTTACTATTCATTTACTTGCATTCTTGAAGGTTTAAATTCACGTTGATCATGGTTTTTACTTCTCCTCTAAGTGATGCCACCGATTCATGGTGATCAAGTCACTAGGATCTGTCGCAAAATGAACGAACAGTTTTTTAGCATTTTCTATTCAAGCAGAGAAAGTTTTGGGCCAGATTTTTTAGTTACTCGAAAAAGGAGATATGGACAATCGTGGGGAAAATGTGAGGAGGTGACGTGAAGGTTTTCCTTTTGTTGAATTATAGATTTAATTTTATTTTGCTCCCCTCAGGGGGATACAACTATTGTATCTATGGGAATTAGCGCTCCCAGGGGAAAAATGTGAGGGCCCGAGCTGAGAGTTAGGTAGGCCTTCTTTTTGTTAAAATAAAATGTTTTGTGTTATGTTAAGAACCACCTTTTTTCTGTTCACTACTGTCCTGTTTTTCAGTACCTCTGACTTTCTTCTTCAACTTTAATCTTATTTCATGAACTTCTTTCCCATCTTACTGTTTCTATGCCCTTTCTGCATAGATTCCTCATTTTCTTATCTCCCTACTAAATGGTGCTTTCCTCTTTCCTCTCTTCGATACGCTCTATTTTTGTAGCGGTTAGGGAGGCTTAAACTAACTTATAATCTAATCTTTTATTTTGCTACGGAATATCTTTTTTCAGTTATTGCTGTTCTTTTTTCATCACCCGTTAGGCCCATTCTTCTTCAATTTTTCTTATTTCAGAAACCTCTTTCAATGTGGATGATTCCATGCGTTAATTTCCAGTGTGGTTGGGAACACGCTTGTTCATTGATTCAACGTTTCCTAATTTCCGTATTAAATGTTGCTGTCCTCTATAGGGAACACAGGTCATGCGGATACGAATGCACTAACTAACTTAGGTAAAGTTCCCTGTATAATCTATTATATTATCGAATAATCGCGAGTATGTGGTTTTACCTATTTCTTAGGTCTTGTGCTCTACTTTCGTATTGATATTGAAAATATAAATTATCAAGGACGTTTCCTTCATTTGCATCTAATATTTAGCAGGGATCAGACGTAATGAGGAAAAATCGCTCATTTTTGTCTATAAAAGCCCGGGCATGTTGATGTTGATGGCAAGATTGCGTCCGCGGATTTGAAGGTTCGTTCTAATGAAAGTCCATCGTAGTTGTGGGTTATTGGGCTGAACTTCTTGTTTGTATCTCTCTCATGGCCTCGTTCCAAAGCCGTTTTTAAGGAGCAAACGTTGATTTCTGCTGTGCGTAATGGTCATGAATAAACCGTTATTATGGCCTCATAGACTCAAATTTTCATCACGTAAACTTCTTTTCGCCACATATACATAAAGTTTCGCATCAGTGACTGATATTTTCGCCTCAGTGACTGATATTTTCGCCTCAGTGACTGATATTTTCGCCTCAGTGACTGATATTTTCGCCTCATAGACTAATATTTTTGCCTCATAGACTAATATTTTTGCCTCATAGACTAATATTGTCTCTTCGTAGACTAATATTTCGTTTCTTCTTGTTTACCCAGCCTGTGTTGTACATCCAATAAAACCTGTTGACGTGTAGGTTCATCGGTCGATTTATGAAGTCTGGCAGTGTTCGCGTAAGTCGCGATGTTGTATCTGATATTACCACTGAACTCCCCAAAGCTTTGTATTCTAAAGTCATTAGAAATTCAGGCACTCATTCCGAAGGTCCGAAACGGCTACAAAGTCTTAGATGCGCCAAGTAATGTCGTGTTTTTCAGCGTTGTACTGAAACTATTCTGGAAAGATTGCGTTATTGCAACTGTGAGCCGGAGCGACTTCAGGAGGTTCATTATTGACCACAATTCCTCACACACGCACAGCCTTTTGCGGCGTGCTTTGTGCTTGCTGCTTGGTGTTCGACTTAAGAGAAGAGATGTCAAGCGAGCTGCGGTTGTGCTCTGCATTTCGAATTCTCCGTGAGGCACGCCAATGTAAGGTCACCGGAGGTTAAAAACTTAGGTAATAATAAAGAAACATTCAAACTGAAAGTAAAAACCTATGTATCAGGACGGCGTGGAGTTTTTGGTAGTGCTGCAGGGCAATATTTTACCTTACTTTGTTGTCTCTGAGTTCAAAGTATTGTGGGAGAGAACGCCATTTGAAAATGATGAAAATCAGTTTCATCATTTTCAAATTGTGAAATTGTGAAATTTTCATCGGGAAAATTTCTAGAGATATGAAGTGTGTGCCTCATTAGAGGTCGAAGCTTTCGCCGCCCCGAACTTTCATTTAAATATCAATAAAATGTGCAAAAATTTTTTGAAATGAAATTTGTAATCTGCTAATAGGTTCTCTAAGGCGTACATTACAGCTCAGTCAATATATTGCATTGTATTCAAATCATATTAACTTAGCTCAAATCGCTGTCGTAAAACAATGCTGTAAAAACAGCTTAGCTCAAGTGAATAAATTGCCTTATTTTCAAAATATATATATTAACTTATACTAACAAACTATTATTGCAAAACTGCTATCCAAAAACACAGCTCACAATGCGGGCTGCGTGACAGGGTTAAAACGGTCACCTCGTTTCCGCGGTTGTTAAAGGTTAATTTGATTAGGTTCTAAGTAGCAGAATAGGGAAATCAATTTAGTGCCAAAGTACATTTTTATCCTTCCTAAGAAATATGAAAAAACAATTGCACGTTAACATCTCACTTGGCATGATAAGTTATTTTTTAAATTCTTCCGATACATGAAATGTCATTCATTCATACTGATACGCGAATAAGCAATATACCTATTGATACACATATATGGGTCAATAGGCGTGACACCGTTAAGAAGATATCAACCAAGAAGACGTTGAAGCTGTCGCAGCAGCAGCAGCTGCCGGCGGAGACATGAACTGGTCGGTGCATTGCTAGCGCCGCTGCCGCCGAGCTCCTTGGAGTTTGTGTTAGCCATCTGTGCTGCTTGTTCTATTTTGGTGACTTGTTGGAGGGAGAGGGAAGGCTGGGTCTCCCCTCTCGCGGTTGTGGGGGCGCTCACACCGCCAAAAATGTCTCGCTGAAGGCATCTCCACCCTTACTCGAGGGGCGTCTTTCTCGCTTGTAGAACAAAGCTAATGAAGCAGCTTTTTGGTTTACGTTCATTGTTTGGAAATCTATTTCGCACGGCCAAAAATGTCTTGCTAAAGGCATTTCCACCCTAGCTCGATGGGTGTTTTTCTCGAAACAAAGCTAATGAAACAGCTTCTTGGTCAACATTCATCGCTTGAAAATTTTATTTTTTAGGTGAAAATAATTTTATGCGTTATTAGTTTTTCCTTTACCATCAATTGGGCGATGGAAATGAACACGTTGCAAAATATAGAAAGTGATGGATACACTGAAATTTAGGCCTGTTATATTGGAGTACAATGGTATAGTGATAAAAATGAATGCGTACGCACATAGTAAACATGGATACTTTGATTCACAACATTCAATTTTGCTCCCAGTGTGAGGAATGGTTGTCGGTGCATCAACTTTTTCTATTAGTTGATTGTATTCAGAGTTATTCTGAAAATTTGCTCTCTTTCACTTCCGTTTGTCACTGTCACATTTTCATTGTGCGTTAAGAAATTTATCAGTTTTTTTTAGCAGACGTGCAATTTCTTCTACTCTGATGGATGTCTGAAACGTTTTGTCATTCAATTCTTCAGCTACTTGAGCTATGTTGAAATCGCCACTGCAAGAGTATTTACTTACATCCATAGCTTCGGCATATAACCTACATTTACTCTGGACACTACTCACTTCTCATTGATAAGGAATAGATGAAATAATATACCTTATACATTTCATTTGAAAATAACATATCAGAATAATCCTGACGTTGTAACTTTTTCGGTAGAAGGTGCATAATTTATTCTTTGTATGAACATAGGGCGAAGATTCTGCCTGTTGGCATGAGATATATTAGTTCATTTCTGTTGCTAACAATGTTGGTGAGACCTTTCAGGAATGTGTGGCAGAGAGCCAGCCACAATGTGTGTGGCTAAGAGAGCCACAATGTGTGCGGCTAAGAGAGCCACAATGTGTGCGGCTAAGAGAGCCACAATGTGTGCGGCTAAGAGAATCGCATGGTGTGTGGTTTAGACCCAGAGCTAAACCATGCCGAGGTCTAACGCCACAGAACGCGGTGCCGAATGCGGTGCCGAACGCGGTAACGGTCTGCTTGCATGCAGAGGAGCCAGCGCTTTCCCACACGGACTGGCGTGCGTTCTCGTTCGGTTCTCTAACGGTCCCGCTACGGTACTCCGACGGTACTTGTGTTCTTGTTTAGCCTGGCGCGGCGGTGCTACGTTGTAGCGATGCGTCGGCGACAATTTGCGTGTGTGCTTGCTCGTACAGCGAGATTTTTAAATGTTCCTCTAAATATTTAAATAATGGGTCTTTGTGTAGGCTTCCGGATATAGGTTGGGTTTATTTATACTAAAAGATCTCTAAGGTTTGGTTTGATTTGAGTTATTGTTTATTTGAAAGATTTTGTTATGTGTAGGCATGTTGAATTTTGTGATACTTCAAGGATTACGCACGTAAACTTCTTCTTTCATATGATGTTCGGAGGAATATTTCTGGAGAAAGAGATGGATTCATCAAAAATGTTTTTCCTGCGAAGTCTACTGCCGACAACAAATCGAACAAACTCTTTGGTCCAATCAATACAAGCGGCTTTTGAGGTGTCATCATTTTGTGTTAACACTTCACTGCGAACATCGTTGACGGTTTACTGCACCTGAAGCACCACAGACGCAATACTTGACACTTTGACCGCAACGTGCGCCACCGGTGGCCACAGAGGTTATTCTCATTTGGCTGATGACCGATCAGTGGACACAAACTTAATTTTCTTAAATACATAATTAAAGCGAAATTAGGGCACGATCCTACTACTACTACAATTGACCTATTACTACAATTGATCTATTACTACAATTGACCTATTACTACAATTGACCTATTACTACAATTGACCTATTACTACAATTGACCTATTACTACAATTGACCTATTACTACAATTGACCTATTACTACAATTGACCTATTACTACAATTGACCTATTACTACAATTTACCTATTACTACAATTGACCTATTACTACAATTGACCTATTACTACAATTGACCTATTACTACAATTGACCTATTACTACAATTGACCTATTACTACAATTGACCTATTACTACAATTGACCTATTACTACAATTGACCTATTACTACAATTGACCTATTACTACAATTGACCTATTACTACAATTGACCTATTACTACAATTGACCTATTACTACAATTGACCTATTACTACAATTGACCTATTACTACAATTGACCTATTACTACAATTGACCTATTACTACAATTGACCTATTACTACAATTGACCTATTACTACAATTGACCTATTACTGCAATTGACCTATTACTGCAATTGACCTATTACTGCAATTGACCTATTACTGCAATTGACCTATTACTGCAATTGACCTATTACTACAATTGACCTATTACTGCAATTGACCTATTACTACAATTGACCTATTAATACAATTGACCTATTAATACAATTGACCTATTAATACAATTGACCTATTAATACAATTGACCTATTAATACAATTGACCTATTAATACAATTGACCTATTAATACAATTGACCTATTAATACAATTGACCTATTAATACAATTGACCTATTAATACAATTGACCTATTAATACAATTGACCTATTAATACAATTGACCTATTAATACAATTGACCTATTAATACAATTGACCTATTAATACAATTGACCTATTAATACAATTGACCTATTAATACAATTGACCTATTAATACAATTGACCTATTAATACAATTGACCTATTAATACAATTGACCTATTAATACAATTTACCTATTAATACAATTTACCTATTAATACAATTTACCTATTAATACAATTTACCTATTAATACAATTTACCTATTAATACAATTTACCTATTAATACAATTGACCTATTAATACAATTGACCTATTAATACAATTGACCTATTAATACAATTGACCTATTAATACAATTGACCTATTAATACAATTGACCTATTAATACAATTGACCTATTAATACAATTGACCTATTAATACAATTGACCTATTAATACAATTGACCTATTAATACAATTGACCTATTAATACAATTGACCTATTAATACAATTGACCTATTAATACAATTGACCTATTAATACAATTGACCTATTAATACAATTGACCTATTAATACAATTGACCTATTAATACAATTGACCTATTAATACAATTGACCTATTAATACAATTGACCTATTAATACAATTGACCTATTAATACAATTGACCTATTAATACAATTGACCTATTAATACAATTGACCTATTAATACAATTGACCTATTAATACAATTGACCTATTACTACAATCGACTTTAAAGTTGACTTGAATATTAAACTTCAGTTTTACTGCCGCAGTATAAGTGTTATTCCTGTAATTCTTCGTGTGACATGAATACATGCGTTGCAATTTCACGTTGTTGTCTACACTAAGAAAATATAGAAGCCTGCTTGTTGATTGGACGCTCGTCTTTTTTGGAGAGAGTTCGATCTTTTGTTCTGGCGGGTGATACATTTCTTGAGGGGCCGGCTGCTGAAGCATGTAGGTAGGTTCAGAGTTTGTGTTTCGAGTACACGACAAAACGCGAAAGCTCAAACGTGCTTACTCTTGCAGAACTCTTCTCGTGAGCGCTTGCCTCTGGTTGGCACGCTGGAACACATGTCTACCGCTAGGTAAATTGCTCATTTTCGCTGGAATAAATCGATAGCATTTAAATTATTTTTGTATACCGCTAGGTAAATTGCTCATTTACGCTGGAATAAATCGATAGCATTTAAATTATTTTTGTATACCGCTAGGTAAATTGCTCTTTTGCATACTGATACGGTATAAATAAATAGCATTTCAATTATTTCAACACCTTTTTGAAAAAATATTATAGCATTCGAGGTGAAACATTATCGTGCAATTATTTTTTTCGCAATGTTTAGAAAGGATGAGAATGAATTTCAGCTGCACAGTCGGTTTTTTAACTCTGCTACGCGCAACCTAGTCGAGCTAACCGTAGCAGCCGCACAAACGTCAGCGTGTGTAACAGAGAGATGAAGCTAAAGTTCGGATGTGATCAGTTTTCGATGTGCGCTTGTGGTTATATTGTTGAATTCTTCAATTTGCGGTCGATGTGTTCTAAGGAATTGTTAACAAGTGTTGTAGGTAACGTGTTTATAAAAGGTGTTTTTAATTGAATAAAATTTCAGTATGAATGTTAATTTTGAAAACTGTTTCGAAACCACGTAAGTCATATTGCAATTACTGTATTTTTTCGAGCATAACATACGTCAGACACATTTATTGAGGTTAAATTGTGTACTTCACTCCGATAAGTATGCTTATTTCTTTCCAATTTATTTGAATTTCCACTGATAACCATCTCGAAGCGTTGAGCCTCCGTAAGGTGTGAAAAATAGAGCTATGACTTGGCAGTCATAGTAAATTTAATTTCAATACAGCCAGCGTGGAACGTAATTTGATATGACCAGTACTCAGTGTGATAAAATTAAATGTGTCATGGCTAGGACTGTGACAACATGCTCTACTCATATTGCCCTAATGGTCGCATGCATACAGACATATATGCCTATGTATGTTCGTGATCTACTCGTGTATTTACACATCGTATTAAATCAACTCCTCACGGTGATACCACTATTGTATCTATGGGAATTAGCGCTGCCAGGGGGAAAATGTGTATGTGTGAGGGCCCAAGCTGAGAGTTAGGTAGGCCTTTTTGTTGAAATAGAATAGGTTTTGGTTTTGTTACGGACCATCTTTTTTCGGTTCACTGCTGTCTTTTTTTCAGCACGTACTACTTTCTTCTTCAACCTTTTTCTTGTTTCATGAACTTCTTTTTTTAGCTTACTGTTTCTATGCACCTCGTGCGTAGATTCCGCGTTCCTTTGACTCCATACTAAATGGTGCCTTCATCCTTCCTCTCTTTGAACATCTTAGTCGTGGTAAAGGTATTCTAAAACTTTCTTACGTTCAATCAATTGTATTGAATCATATGTATGTGATTTATTAAAATCACATAGATATGGGTGATCATTAGGGCTGTGTCAATATGAGGAGAGCATATTGTTAGAGCTATAGTCATCGCGTGCTGCTGCGCTTGATGTGGAGTTATTTAAGTAGTTCATTTAAGAATGTTAGGTACTGCTACTCCGTGGAGATACAGCGTATTTTAACACTTTGGACTGCGACGTGAGCCGCCGGTCGTCACTGAGAGGATTTTCGTTGTACTGCTGATCGACCAGCAGTCAGAAATTCCATTTTCAAAAGCAAAGTAAATGAAGGCTTGATCAAGTTGATTTTTAACATTGTTAACTACAATTGACTTTGAATTTGTGTTGAATGTTAAACTTGAGTATTACCTGCCGCAGTTAAAGAGTTAAAATCTAGGATTTGTTCCTGCTATTTTGTAGGAGCATCATTCGAGATATAGTCTGTCGAAATCTACACTTATTAATTAGCACGACTGGGAAAGTTGAATAGACTAAAGAAAAACATTTAAACTGTTGTGTGAAGTGCGGTTCCAAGAGATAAAACCGAAAACCTTGGTTGTGCCTCTGGCGCGGAATCTCATTGTCGCGTCTTGAACCACGGTTTCGGCAGGGCAAAAATATAAATAAAAACTTCTTTCTTGGTTCTGCTCGCTGTGTTTAAACCGTGTTGTGTTTTTGCTCGTCGCTTTGAGCAGGAGGAAATGGTTTATGCGCATACTTGTGGCTCTCTACAGGCTGTGACTCACGCCAGATTTTTAAATTTAGCATTCCTGAACCGATGGAAAAGAAATATCTCTTTCTTTAGAGGTTAATTTTAAAATTAAACACTGCTAATACCGCGCTTCAGGTGTCGCTCGCACAACAACGAGCTTTATTTGCTCGTATCTTGATCCTTTTCATTATTTTATTGAAAATGAATTGGATTTCTTTGTTTTCACGTTTCTTATTGAAGCATTTCTCCAGTAAATACTTTTGTAGTTTGGTTTTCTCATGCGAACATTTATGCTAACAAATGCTGTTCAATGTATTTCAATAAGTTGTTAGAGCCCCTCAGTGGGATGAAGGTATAAAATCAGGAATAAGTGCTCCCAGGATGAAAATGTGAGGTCCCATGATAAAGGTCAAATAAGCCTTCCTTTTGTTGGAATAAAACAAGTTTTTTGTTTTGTTACGGATCACGTTTTTTTCTGTTCACTGCTGTCATTTTTATTCACATTTGGCTTCTCCAATATTTATATTGTTCCATAAACTTCTTTCAATGTTGCTGTTCCCATGCTCAGGGTATGGGGGAGACGCATCTTGTGCGTAGATTCCCCGTTCCCACAATTCTATTCTAAATGGTGCTTTCTTCCTTCCTCTCTTCAGAACACTCTTTCTCTAGCGGTTAGGTAGGGTTAAACTAACATCTAGTATTATATTGTCAGTGCATGCGTGACTCAGACTGCCGAACGTCCTTGCGTCACGTCTCTTGCATGTATAGTAGTCTCACCCCTACCCTCCTGCTGTTGTTTTTGCCCGAGCATTCTTCTGCAGTTCTCTTAAAATTCGTTCAATTCTCTAGACGACTTCCGGCATTTTATCTTAGCTGCTCAGCGCCGCATGCATCTGTGCCAATTTGGCAAGAGTTCCACTGCTGGTTAAGGTCTCTCTCTCCGTCACTAGGTGCGTGAGCTAGTGGGTCCACAGTGACACCAAACTCTCGCACTGTCGCCACTCGTTTACGTGTGTGTGTCCAAAGTGTGCCAGAAGCTCAGGTTTTCTCTTGCGCTCAGGTGAGTTTTCTCCCGTACGGGTCAGGAGAGGCGGCTTGGTCGTCTACGTTTAAAGGCACATTCCCTGAGTCACAGTAGAGGTGGTTTATTCATCTACGTTTCTAGGTACATTCCTTGAGTCAAGAAAGGTAGTTTGTTCACCTTGTCTACGTTTCATGGTACATTGGCTGAGTCATGAGGGGTGGCTTGCTGCATCTACCTTACGTTTCAAGGTACATTCCCTGACTTGCTGATCCAATACACGGGCGCTAGACAACGCGTGCTGCGAGTAGACAGACCTTTCAGGCACTGCTATGTTTACGCTGTACTTTTTGTGAGGTTTTAGCTTCCTTGCTTGGTACTCACCAGAGAGAGGCTCACGAGACTCGAATCACATACAGAAATCTGAGTCAAGTAAAGTAGATGCTGATGTTCAATTTTCACGGTTACATTTCAAGGCTAAACCATTACTGTTGCGTCTCGTTGTTTTAATGAGAGGAAATTCGTTCCTGTTGAGTCTCGTGTTATCGAGCGAAGAATACCGTGGCGCGCCTCTTTATCGTAACAGGTGGAAATGCGGTGGCTGTTGCGTTTCATCGTTGTCAGAGAGCGAGACTGCATGCATCTCCGTACGTCGGCACCAAATAACTCACGCCACGATTTTTTCCAATGACCAAAAGCTCTCCCAGACGGAGGTTGACGATGCGCTCTGAAGATTTCCTCATTGTTCAATGTTTTTTGCCATATTCAATGGCCAAGAATATTTACGACGAGGTTGTTAATCTTTTTAACTTCGAATAAATTACTTTAATCCTGATAAATCGGCGCTTTTTCATCAAATTTTTTGATTAGATAATGATCTTAACAAGTGAACACAAGGTGCCAGGCAGATCAGAAGGCTCAGCAAATTGGTCTTGCATTACCTGAGTTTGGGAGGTAAATGAAGTGAATTTCAAAATTATGATGCCAGCTTTACGACATAGCGCTGTATGCATGCTCACGCGGCGGGCCTGAGTCTAACGTAGCCGAGAATTCGAGGGCAATATATTTCGACGTGTTCATGTGAAATGAATAGAGATAGCCGAATTCAAGGGCGATTTATTTCGATGGCTTTTGTGTGCAATGAGCGAAGATGAAGAAACTTGCTTCACTCCCGCTTTGAAGTTAAGACTTGAAACCAGACGCCCCGGAGTGCAGCCAAACCAGCATGCGCTGATGCACGATTACATAATTTGTGCCACGGTGTGAGGGTTGCGTCTCAGACACAGCTGTGTGCTAGGCAGGATAAGAAACAAGGTAGGGTCAAACTAGTCTTCTTTTCGTCGACTGTGTGGCAATGGTAACGTCATGGCAACGAACCAATAGCAGCGCTCATGTTGCATTTGGAAACACTGCTAACTCTAAATCTGGCACCACTGTTCGCCTAACGACATGTCGCAATGGTGACTTCATAGCTTATTTGTAATAAAGCCGTTCTATTGGCTAGCCGAATTAAAGAAGTATTTTCCAGCTTAGAAATGACTCTACCTTGTTTTCTCTACCGTGATGTGAAGGCAGGCGTTAATGTGTGGGGCAGGCCTACTCTTGATATGTATATGTGTGATATATGTATGACCTTTGTTTTTTATAGTGTATATCTATCTTGGTATTTATGCATGGATGGGAATATTGCATTCACTGAAAATATTTCTTGGAAGTGTTTGAATTGGTAGTTTTTGAGAATATTCAATTGAATATTTTATGAATGAGAGCAGAAAATACCCTTCCTATTTCTTCCTCCTTCCTTGTAATATTTTAGACTGGTTACCATAATACTGTTGGTCGACCTTTGAATACCTGCAACGATGAGTTATTGTTGAGTTGCTTCTCTGCTGCCGTGTTTTTATCGGAAAAGTCATCAGACAGGAACAATATATCTGCCCTTGTAGATGTCACCTCTGTGCAAATAGTAAAGGAGTATGTCGATTACAGACCGTTTGTGAACTTACAAACGATCGATTACAGGAACATATATTAGTGCAATGAAATGAGAATAGCGAATATCCGTACTGCAACATACTAATATCCGTACTAATACTAATATCCGTTTGTCGAATATCCGTACTAACCCGGCAAACTCAAGTGGCTACAAATAATGGGTGTGTACACTAGTAAGAAAAATTCGACCTTGAAATCAGTAGTAGATACTATTTTTTTTGTCCTTTTTCTGATTAGTGTACCTTTTTTTCAATTTCATATCATTTTTGGAAGTCTTAACGACTTATTTCAAGTGTCAGCTCTCGACATTGATTGCAGTTTGCATAATATTTTAATATGCTTTTAATAGCGAAAAAAAAGGTTCACGGTAATCATCAAAATAACATGCATTTTGTCTGGCATTTTCAGTTTCTTTAAAATCCTTCGAGTGAATTATTCCGTTGAAAGCATGTTCCAGAATTGTAGAATTGGTAGCTTCG
This sequence comes from Morinoia aosen, assembly GCA_030386875.1. Lineage (NCBI taxonomy): Eukaryota > Metazoa > Arthropoda > Malacostraca > Amphipoda > Talitridae > Morinoia > Morinoia aosen. Next base: position 86,767,265 of record CM059562.1, on the reverse strand, counting down.
CTAACCTCAAACACTAAACTTCATCCCAACTTGTAAATTTTAGAGGAACTTCTCTCTTATCTAAAATATAGGTCCTCTGTGATCTTTAATGATTTAAAAATTTTATTCAGAAAGGCAGATAAATAAATGCATACAAAATTTTGAATTTTGACGTGGAATTATGAAGCTTCGTTGCCACAAGCCCTTGCGACAGTAAGAGGGCGAGTGAATTTGTTACAAAAAACACACTTGCGTTGAAATTGTGTTTCTAAATATGAAGTTCATTGATGGCGTTTACCTTGTTACGTTGCATCGAGATTATCCCTCCTATATATAAGCGGAGACGAAGAAAAATAGCCAAAAACAGCATTTGCACGATGACTGCTATACGACCCATCGGTGGGTCGTTTGAAAAAGCTACAACAATATTTTAAAATTATTGGTATTTAATGGGCCCAGTTAATTTTTAGTACCTATAAAATTTCTAACAACTTTTGAATTTGATACTGAACTTCAGTTTAACCCACCGCAGTCCACGTGTTGAACGCACTACTAACTGTGGAGTTGGTACGACTACAATAGCTTGTTGTAACTTGCTCTGTAGACACTATAGAAAGCGTGTAAGGTACAGACACTTTCCTTTGGCTAGTTTTTGAGTGGTGTAGGTAAGGGAAAGTTTTGATGAATTTTTCGTTTTCTTCTGTGATCGTCTACAATTTTAATGCATTAACACATTTCCTGCGAAGTGACCCACCGGTGGTCACTTCGGTGATTTTTATAGTGCTACTGACCCACCTACAGTCACTAACTTGTTTTTATTAACACTTGATGGAAGCTAAATGTAGGCCCTATCCAGTTAATATTTGCCATTTTCAAAGTTGATTGCCGCAATTGACTTTAAATTTGAATTGAATATTGAACTTCAGTTTAACCCATCGCAGTTAATGCATTAAGCTAGAGCAATGTTTTCTGTAGAAATGTTTGAAAGGCTGCTTGGAGCTCAAATTTTTTTTTAACTTTTATTCTCTCGTTCATGCTCTGTGGTATAGGAAACCCCCCTTTGTGCTACCCTTAGTTATAAATTCCCGTGTACCTGCAAAAATATTAGTGGGCACTTGAAGTTTTTTGTACACTTCTAGAAGATACAAAGAATTTGAGAACCGATTGTTCTAAGTGTACTCATTTCATTCTCGGAGCAATCTACCTTTCCTTTGTGAATTTAAGTTATTTTGTGGTTGTATAACTATGAGACAAACATGCATTATATTTCACTTACTGATGCGATAACGGTAGCTCTTTCTGTATACGGCTGCTATTTGCAAAAATATCTGAACTGGAATTTTCTTTAGTACGTCTAGACTCTGTTCGTTGAACAACGATCTAATAAATTTTAGTAATAAAATGAAGATCAAATTAATGACACGCTTCTGTTTTAGTATTTTCTATACTCATGTACGTTGGCTATTGCACACAATTCGATGTGGTCACTTCTGCAGGACATTGTAGATCACTTACTGCACCAAATAAGGGAAACTACGTTGCTCCATAGATCAATTCAAAGATCGTTCACCTCGGTGATGGAGCTGTCGCACTGTTACATCAATTGTACATGCATCTGTAGTTTCCTTTAATTTATAAATATTCAATTTTTAACGCACCGAAGGTATCTAATCGTGACGCTTTTTGTTGCCATGCTCCACCCCTTGCCTCCTCCAGCCCTTCCACTCGGTGCTGGAGGTGAAGAGCCCTTTTCCTGTTCCTCGCCCCGAGCTCCAGGCTGTATCCTCCGCCCTCCTCCACCACTTTTCCACCCCTCCTTCTGCCTCCACCACCCTCCTCAACCACCTACCTTGTTGGGACGCTCGCTCGACTCGACGCTCGGTCCTTCAGTCCGTGCACACGCGTTCACACTGACTCAGTCAAATTCGAAGCAAATCGTTCGTTGGCTGCACTGACTCAGTCGAGCCGACTTACCTCGAAGCGAAGCGTCCGTCGACTGCACTGACTCAGTCGATCCGACTTACCTCGAAGCAAAGCGTCCGTCGACTGCACTGACTCAGTCGAGTTGACTGACTCAGTCGAGCTCACACTGACTCTGTCGACTCGACTCGACTCGACTCACCCCGAAGCGCAGCGTCCGTTGACTGGGGCGTGACGAGTGTAATGACCGACGCCGCAGTCTACGTGCGAATTTAGCACTAATTTACTGGTTTCAATGCCGGATAATTTATGCGCCTACAGTCATCTGTTAACTTTGACAATTCGTATTTCGGTTCTGCAAATCTTAAATTTTTATTTCAATAATGGGGCTCACTTAGATTGATGTCTTCAGGTACGATTTTCGGAAATATTTTTAACGTGTTTGAATTGTTGCATCTTTCGATGTCTGCATTGTCTCGATTTTTGTGCTTTAAGTCAGCACGGTAATATGCTGAATGCATGTTTTCCAAAATGGTAGTGTAATCCATGGCTGTACACTCGATGCTTAAATAGTGTAATCTTCAAAGCTAAGCGCACTGAATTGAAGGAGGGACTTTATTTACTTATTTTTAATTTTCAATGTTTCCTGAAGAGCCAAAGGATGGTGAGTGAAAATGAGAAAATATAGTTTTTTTGCAATAAACCTTCGGAAATTGAAGAAAGCCGTTTGGGTGTTGAACAGAACTATTGTAAGGCCGAATGAGAGTAGCCTGAGCGGGATTAGCCAGCCCGAAGTGCGCTGACATCTTCACGCTTGCGACTGGTGAGTGTGGCCGTGACGAAGCGTGTGGTTCACCCCTGCGCGCCTTCGGTTGTGTGTGACTTGCGCATTGTGGCTTGGACTGCCAAAGAGATTTTTTTATGGCCAAAATGCTCATATACGGCCTGCCAAAATTCTCGTATCCGGCCTACTTCAAGCAAAACAGCCATGAAGAGCACACGGCTATAGGGAACTGCGCTAGGTTTCCAGTTGCTGTGCTTCTTTAATGGTGAAATCCCATTCGAAATTTTAATTTGGGGCGACCGAAGACAAGCGGTTTGGATAGCTCCAGAGAAGAATACATGGACGATAGTAAATGAGTGAATGAAGAGAAGAAGAAGCTTAAACTTGGTATAGTGTTACACCGACGAAGGAAAGGGCAAAATCGGGAAGAGCGGAAAGATAGAAAGAGAGAAAGAGAGCAGGGGGAGAGAGAGGGAGAGAGCAAGAGAATAGAGAACAATATCTGTGTGTGAGCTGAGATCCACCCGTCTCGCAGCTGCCGCGTTTCCGCACTCGCCTTTCTTTTGACTTGCGTTCTCTATCGCACTGCTCGTGTCATCGCGCGGTGCTCTACCTTACTCTGCTCTACCTTACTCTGCTCTACCTAACTCTGCTCTACCTTACTCTGCTCTACCTTACTCTGCTCTACCTTACTCTGCTCTACCTTACTCTGCTCTACCTTACTCTGCTCTACCTTACTCTGCTCTACCTTACTCTGCTCTACCTTACTCTGCTCTACCTTACTCTGCTCTACCTTACTCTGCTCTACCTTACTCTGCTCTACCTTACTCTGCTCTACCTTACTCTGCTCTACCTTACTCTGCTCTACCTTACTCTGCTCTACCTTACTCTGCTCTACCTTACTCTGCTCTGCCTTACTCTGCTCTGCCTTACTCTGCTCTGCCTTACTCTGCTCTGCCTTACTCTGCTCTGCCTTACTCTGCTCTGCCTTACTCTGCTCTGCCTTACTCTGCTCTGCCTTACTCTGCTCTGCCTTACTCTGCTCTGCCTTATTCTGCTCTGCCTTATTCTGCTCTGCCTTACTCTGCTCTGCCTTACTCTGCTCTGCCTTACTCTGCTCTGCCTTACTCTGCTCTGCCTTACTCTGCTCTGCCTTACTCTGCTCTGCCTTACTCTGCTCTGCCTTACTCTGCTCTGCCTTACTCTGCTCTGCCTTACTCTGCTCTGCCTTACTCTGCTCTGCCTTACTCTGCTCTGCTCTCCCTTACTCTGCTCTGCTCTCCCTTACTCTGCTCTGCTCTCCCTTACTCTGCTCTGCTCTCCCTTACTCTGCTCTGCTCTCCCTTACTCTGCTCTGCTCTGCCTTACTCTGCTCTGCTCTGCCTTACTCTGCTCTGCCTTACTCTGCTCTGCTCTCCCTTACTCTGCTCTGCTCTCCCTTACTCTGCTCTGCTCTCCCTTACTCTGCTCTGCTCTCCCTTACTCTGCTCTCCCTTACTCTGCTCTGCCTTACTCTGCTCTGCCTTACTCTGCTCTGCTCTCCCTTACTCTGCTCTGCTCTCCCTTACTCTGCTCTGCTCTCCCTTACTCTGCTCTGCCTTACTCTGCTCTGCTCTCCCTTACTCTGCTCTGCTCTCCCTTACTCTGCTCTGCTCTCCCTTACTCTGCTCTGCTCTCCCTTACTCTGCTCTGCCTTACTCTGCTCTGCTCTCCCTTACTCTGCTCTGCCTTACTCTGCTCTGCTCTGCCTTACTCTGCTCTGCTCTGCCTTACTCTGCTCTGCTCTGCCTTACTCTGCTCTGCCTTACTCTGCTCTGCTCTCCCTTACTCTGCTCTGCTCTCCCTTACTCTGCTCTGCTCTCCCTTACTCTGCTCTGCTCTCCCTTACTCTGCTCTGCTCTCCCTTACTCTGCTCTGCTCTCCCTTACTCTGCTCTGCTCTCCCTTACTCTGCTCTGCTCTCCCTTACTCTGCTCTGCTCTCCCTTACTCTGCTCTGCTCTCCCTTACTCTGCTCTGCTCTCCCTTACTCTGCTCTGCTCTCCCTTACTCTGCTCTGCTCTCCCTTACTCTGCTCTCCCTTACTCTGCTCTGTCTTACTCTGCTCTGTCTTACTCTGCTCTGTCTTACTCTGCTCTGCCTTACTCTGCTCTGCCTTACTCTGCTCTGCTCTCCCTTACTCTGCTCTGCTCTCCCTTACTCTGCTCTGCTCTCCCTTACTCTGCTCTGCTCTCCCTTACTCTGCTCTGCTCTCCCTTACTCTGCTCTGCTCTCCCTTACTCTGCTCTGCTCTCCCTTACTCTGCTCTGCTCTCCCTTACTCTGCTCTGCTCTCCCTTACTCTGCTCTGCTCTCCCTTACTCTGCTCTGCTCTCCCTTACTCTGCTCTGCTCTCCCTTACTCTGCTCTGCTCTCCCTTACTCTGCTCTGCTCTCCCTTACTCTGCTCTGCTCTGCCTTACTCTGCTCTGCTCTGCCTTACTCTGCTCTGCTCTGCCTTACTCTGCTCTGCTCTGCCTTACTCTGCTCTGCTCTGCCTTACTCTGCTCTGCTCTCCCTTACTCTGCTCTGCTCTCCCTTACTCTGCTCTGCTCTCCCTTACTCTGCTCTGCCTTACTCTGCTCTGCTCTGCCTTACTCTGCTCTGCTCTCCCTTACTCTGCTCTGCTCTGCCTTACTCTGCTCTGCTCTGCCTTACTCTGCTCTGCTCTCCCTTACTCTGCTCTGCTCTCCCTTACTCTGCTCTGCTCTGCCTTACTCTGCTCTGCTCTGCCTTACTCTGCTCTGCTCTGCCTTACTCTGCTCTGCTCTGCCTTACTCTGCTCTGCTCTGCCTTACTCTGCTCTGCTCTGCCTTACTCTGCTCTGCTCTGCCTTACTCTGCTCTGCTCTCCCTTACTCTGCTCTCCCTTGCTCTGCCTTACTCTGCTCTGCCTTACTCTGCTCTGCCTTACTCTGCTCTGCCTTACTCTGCTCTGCTCTCCCTTACTCTGCTCTGCTCTCCCTTACTCTGCTCTGCTCTCCCTTACTCTGCTCTGCTCTCCCTTACTCTGCTCTGCTCTCCCTTACTCTGCTCTGCTCTCCCTTACTCTGCTCTGCTCTCCCTTACTCTGCTCTGCTCTCCCTTACTCTGCTCTGCTCTCCCTTACTCTGCTCTGCTCTCCCTTACTCTGCTCTGCTCTCCCTTACTCTGCTCTGCCTTACTCTGCTCTGCCTTACTCTGCTCTGCTCTCTTTTACTCTGCTCTGCTCTCTTTTACTCTGCTCTGCTCTCTTTTACTCTGCTCTGCCTTACTCTGCTCTGCTCTGCCTTACTCTGCTCTGCTCTGCCTTACTCTGCTCTGCTCTGCCTTACTCTGCTCTGCTCTGCCTTACTCTGCTCTGCCTTACTCTGCTCTGCTCTCCCTTACTCTGCTCTGCCTTACTCTGCTCTGCCTTACTCTGCTCTGCCTTACTCTGCTCTGCCTTACTCTGCTCTGCTCTCCCTTACTCTGCTCTGCTCTCCCTTACTCTGCTCTGCTCTCCCTTACTCTGCTCTGCTCTCCCTTACTCTGCTCTGCCTTACTCTGCTCTGCTCTCCCTTACTCTGCTCTGCTCTCCCTTACTCTGCTCTGCTCTCCCTTACTCTGCTCTGCTCTCCCTTACTCTGCTCTGCTCTCCCTTACTCTGCTCTGCTCTCCCTTACTCTGCTCTGCTCTCCCTTACTCTGCTCTCCCTTACTCTGCTCTGCTCTCCCTTACTCTGCTCTGCTCTCCCTTACTCTGCTCTGCTCTCCCTTACTCTGCTCTGCTCTCCCTTACTCTGCTCTGCTCTGCTCTCCCTTGCTCTGCTCTGCTCTGCTCTCCCTTGCTCTGCTCTGCTCTGCTCTCCCTTGCTCTGCTCTGCTCTGCTCTGCTCTCCCTTGCTCTGCTCTGCTCTGCTCTCCCTTGCTCTGCTCTGCTCTGCTCTGCTCTCCCTTGCTCTGCTCTGCTCTGCTCTCCCTTGCTCTGCTCTGCTCTGCTCTCCCTTGCTCTGCTCTGCTCTGCTCTCCCTTGCTCTGCTCTGCTCTGCTCTCCCTTGCTCTGCTCTGCTCTGCTCTGCTCTCCCTTGCTCTGCTCTGCTCTGCTCTGCTCTCCCTTGCTCTGCTCTGCTCTGCTCTCCCTTGCTCTGCTCTGCTCTGCTCTCCCTTGCTCTGCTCTGCTCTCCCTTACTCTGCTCTGCTCTGCTCTCCCTTACTCTGCTCTGCTCTGCTCTCCCTTACTCTGCTCTGCTCTCCCTTACTCTGCTCTGCTCTGCTCTCCCTTACTCTTGTTTGCTCTGTTTTGCGCTGTTCAGGCCGCCACCGCTATCTCAAGTCTTGCAAATATCCCCTGGAGAAACTAATTAACACGTCGACTGTGGTGCGACCCATCAGTGGGTCGGTCATTTGAAAAAGTTTAAACAAGCTTTTATAATTAATGGTATTCAATAAATAAACCCTGTTAATTTTTGCCATTTATAAAATTTCTGACACCTTTTGAATTCAAATACGAGTTGAATACTGAACTTTAGTTTAACCCATCGCAGTCAAAGTGTTAAGGTGGCTCTAGTTCGCTGCCTGTATTGAAAAACTGAGGTTTCGCAGTATTGAACTTGGCTGGTAAAAAGGCTTTGCATAAGATACGTGACATGAAGTACGTTAGATAATATTAAAAGCGTTTGAATACAAGCTTTAATTTTGAACGTTTATGGTTACGGGAGGAATTGCGAATATTCGTATTATTTCGGGTTGATTTGAGGGTATTACTAACCTCGAATTAAGTTGGGAATGATTATGATTTTGAATTGGAATGTGTGGGCTTGTGGAAGTGTTTTTAACATTTCTGATTATAATTTTTGTGGGCTTTTGTTATATTTTACTAGTCCACCCCCTTTATTTGAAATAAGAAAGAAGGCGAAATGAAAAAAAGGACGTAAGAAATAAGAAGTTCAATCTCGTGAGAGTTGATGAGGCCAAGCTTGTATCACAGATTTTTTCATCACAGTTCATCACACACTTTCGGCTGGCTTCGGACAGACGGACGGACGTGGCTCTTATTATAGTATAGACTAGCCCACTCCCCTTTATTTGAAATAAGAAAGGCGAAATAAAAGAAAGACTAAGATATAAAAAAAATTCAATCTCTCGAGAGTTGATGAGGCCGAGTGCACACGGCCCGTCAAAAATGCGAATGATCTACAAATCACACGACACGTTCCTATTTTCTAAGAATTCACGTGATATTCATTCCTACTCGAATCTGATGGATTAATACAGTATACAGTATATCGCAGTTGATGAAGCTTGTATCACTGATACGCTCATCACACACTGCAGGCTGGCTTCGGACAGACGGACGGACGCGGCTTTTATTTTAGTGTAGATTTGTAGTCTTTATAAGATCTGACATCTGATGTCTAGTTTGATTTATTAATGAATATTAATGAGCTTCTTTGCGTGCCAAGGTTTGATGTGATGCTTGAGTTCTGCGTTGTGTGTACGAAATGATTTTATTGTCAAACTGTTTTAACATCTTGAAAAGTTATAACAGCAATGTTTTTTTTCCCACGTTGAAACTCAAATAAATAGCTTGATTTGATGACCTCTCTCATGCTATTAAAAGCAAAGGCCATTTCTGCTCCCATTTTTCGACGTGTATGCAGATCTGCAAGCGTACTCTTTTTCTACACATGAGTCTTGCACTTGCAAATTTACTGTGACATGGTGTACCCTTGGTTGGGGCTGCCCTCACTTTGTTCAAGGTTGCAGAGGTGGCCTTGGCAAGGTCTGGCGTTGCAGCATTCAAGGCTTTAGCCTCGCTGCATGTGAAGCCACCACCTGCTACTCCCTCAACACTTACTGCTGCGTCTATTTTGGCTGCCAGCTGCGAATCGATGCCTTATAGTGCAAGGCGTGCTACTTTACCCAAAATGGTCGCTATACCCACTTCAGCTAGGCCCATCAGCGGGATACAACTCTTGTGCCTATGGGAACTAGCGCTCCCAGGGGGAAAATGTGTGGTCCTGAGCTCAGAGAAAGGTACGCCTTCTTTTTGTTGAAATAAAATGTTTTTTCTTTCGTTGAAGGCCATTTTTTTCAGTTCACTGCTGTTTGGCACCTCTGACTTTCTTCTTCAACTTTTACATTGTTTCATAAAACTTCTTAACAGTTTCTATGCGCACGGGATCCTGGGTGGTAACTGTCTTTGTGCATAGATTCCGCGTTCCCCCTAACTCCATACTAACTGGTGCCTTCACGCTTCCTCTCTTTGAACATCTTTGTTGTGATATAGGAGGCTAAAATGAATGTATTACCAATCAATTACTTCCGCTAGAAAGGTCATAATGAAATCCTTTTGGGTGTACTGAACGAGATCGTCCTTCAGCGTTCCTTGACTTAGGATGGATTGAAGATTACCCAGTCTTAACTTTTTCGCCGCCTGCATGCTTGTTTTTCGCCGCCCAAGTGATTTAATTGCCTAAATCGGCGGCGAAAAGCAATCATGCAGTCGGCGAAAAAGTTGAGACAGGGTATGTAGGATTCATGAGCTCCTCTTGAGGTACACTTCAATACTATTCGTCAGCGTACCTTAGTGATTCTCCGTCACGGTTTTCTAAGCTCCTCACAGTGGCCTCGGGTATCTTTGAGAATTAATTGCGGGTGTGATTTTGTCCCTAGGCTTCAGGTTTTTTTCATTTCATGCCAGAACTAGCGCTCCCAGGGGGACAATGTCAGGGCCCGAGCTGAGAGTTAGGTAGGCCTTCTTTTTTGTTGAAATAAAATGTTTTTATGTTAAGGACCCCCTTTTTTCGGTTCACTGCTGTCCTGTTCTTCAGCACCTACTACTTTCCTCTTCAACTTTGGTCGTGTTTCATGAACTTCTTTCACAACTTACTGTTTCTATGCCTTTCTGCGTAGATTCCGCGTTCCCTTAACTCCATAATAAATGGTGCCTTCCTCCTTCCTCTCTTTGGATCGCATTTGTTGCTGGGTAGGGAGGCTAAAACTAACGACTAATCTAATAATTTCATGCCACGTGTTTCCTGTGAAATGGGACAGCGACATCGACTTCTTGCATAGGTGTCTTAGTGTGCTTCTCAGTGTTTGCTGCCCTTCAGAAGAGAACCATAACGATTGGTACCGAAGCGATGGACGTTAACCCCTTAAATGTAACCATAACAGTAATTGCGTGATTACGATTTTAAAGTATGTTTTCCATGAAGCAGTTTTTCGAACATTTCGAAAATTCATGAATGGCTCACCAGGCATCGGTTGAGGAACATTCAAATTTTCGTAGGATTTTTTAACACGCACTCGTTCCAGCTCTCTAATATATCTAAGATTGAATCATATCGTTTATAGCAAATGTGGACAGACACAACGTAAAGCGAGTATTATGGTCTACGAAGCTGTTAGTCTTCATATTATGAAATATTCGCTTCAAGTTGTTGCCGTTTATACGTATGTTCTATGTCTAGACAAAAATATGTCTTTGCTCAATTGCAATTTACTAGGAGAAAAATTTCGTCTAAAAGCAAATTTTCATCCTGTGTATGCGCTATATTTTTCACTTGTGCTTAAACAGGTTTTCTCTTATAATCATTATATTGACTGTTGGGTACCGCAATATTTTTTTGAGACTAGGTCTTTTCAGGTTAACACAAAATAACAAAAGGTGTTCATGCTCACATGAACACCGTCCATTTCCCGGACTAGATCGTTTCAGGTTAACACAAAATAACAAAAGGTGTTCATGCTCACATGAACACCATCCTCCCCTCCTGCCTCCCACTTTCATTTTCACTCCGAACTTTCTCTTAGCAAGAGCCCTCACGCACGAGCCAGAGCACCGCGGCTCACACACACGGTGCCTTGGTGTCGCACTTCACGAACACGCGTACTGGTGTCATCCGCACGCTCCACTCATAACCTTGTAATTTAGGTATTATCATGAAAGATTGTCATGGATTATTATGAATTTATGTATTACTTTAAAGTTGTCATCACATCAAAATTATTTTTCATTTTCCGACATGGGAAAAAATGCGTAGTTTGTTGAAAAGGACTCTTAGTTCGTAACCGTCCGCACTTACCGTTATTTACTGTCATTTTAATGTACACATTCCCCCAGTTCTGAAACGTCAGCTATATTGTTAACTTGTAACTATTGTATGCTTATTCACACGTTTTAATGTTCATTTTTAATTATGTTGATTGATCTTCTGAGCCTTGTGTATTCAGTTTGTTGATGGTTCTTTACTGAACAGGTTAATGATGTTCTTTACTGAATTAGAGAATGCTGATATTCTCTGCTGAATAGGATGATATGTATTCCCCATTGAATGGGATGATTTTTTTTTACTGATTAGGTCGGTATGTAACGTGAACGCCGCTATATTTTTCACGTTTCAAATGCCAACTGATGCTAAAATATCTTTGCTCCGAGTTCGATGGTCGATCCCTCTACTCGCACAGTTTCATTTAGTGTCGTGCTTAAAAGCTCTCACCCGCTTCGGTCGTTGCACATCGCATAGTGCAGAGCTCGTTGCGTGACCATGATTCTTTCATCGTCACACGTGTGAAGGGAACGTAGTGACGTTGTCCACGACGTACATTAAAAAAAAGGTTTATTTCTAGTAAAGATGATACAGAAAGATATCATTGGGTTTAAAATTGTATTCTATGGGGAAAAATTCATTCTAGTTTTGTGTTACTCTGGGGGAGTCTGGGTTAGTACTCTGAATTAAATTTACGAACGAAAATTTGATCTGTGTCGTTTGTGTTACGGAGTTGTTAATGAATCTTGCTGATATCAACTGTTCTTCTTTTGGTGCTACAGGATGGGTTGTAGCGTATTTATTAGAGGAACCACTAATTCCGAACCATCAATTGTAACCTTATCGCCTTTGAAACAGATTATAATTATCGCAGCGCTTACCTACCACAGCTCGTAATGTCGAGTGATGTTTATCAGAATATTCCTTAATGTTTCTAAGTACTTTGATGCTCTGTAGCGATGGCTATGACTTGCCAAGTTGTTAGTCTTCACTTCACATTAATTGTTATTGACGAGTTACGGGACCTAACTGATATTAGTTCCATGATTAGCGTGAGGATAGAAAATGCATCGGTGAACTTCTGAGTTGGACTCACAAATGTAAACTATTTCACTGCTTTAAAACTTTCCCAGCACTTGTGGGGAAATTTTTTGCACTTGATATCAACGTATTTTTCCACATTATAATTAAGTGTTGATGTACCACCCACACAGCGTATTTCGACATTAATGTTGGACTTGTTGCTCAAATGTGACGTTGCATGGAAGGAGCTCTTGGTTTCGTTATCATTCAGAAGACGAATTTTTGTGTTTGTTTCACTGTAGCGGCACAGCTGCTCGCGAAAGTTTCATCGATTTCTCTACGTTACATATTGTTTTTGTTTCTTGCCAGAATCCTCAAGTTTGAGATTTTCCCGATTAAATTAAAGAAGGATTTAGAGTAGAAAAAAGTTTCTTGTATGTAGCCAAATTGGCAGAAATACTTACATTGCCAGCGGAACCGTCACTGTGGCATTTGTTCAACAGCATCCGTGTAACACACGCATTTCTGATGTATATAGGCCCACCCACTGTGCATAGTGATATATACTGGCTACCCACTGTGCATAATGTGTACTGGCTACCCACTGTGCATAATGTGTACTGGCTACCCACTGTGCATAATGTGTACTGGCTACCCACTGTGCATAATGTGTACTGGCTACCCACTGTGCATAATGTGTACTGGCTACCCACTGTGCATAATGTGTACTGGCTACCCACTGTGCATAATGTGTACTGGCTACCCACTGTGCATAATGTGTACTGGCTACCCACTGTGCATAATGTGTACTGGCTACCCACTGTGCATAATGTGTACTGGCTACCCACTGTGCATAATGTGTACTGGCTACCCACTGTGCATAATGTGTACTGGCTACCCACTGTGCATAATGTGTACTGGCTACCCACTGTGCATAATGTGTACAAGCCTGCCCACTGTACATAATGATACGTATAGGCCTGCCCACTGTACATAATGATACGTATAGGCCTGCCCTCTGTGCATAGTGATATGTACTGGCTACCCACTGTGCAAAATGTGTACAAGCCTGCCCACTGTACATAATGATGCGTATAGGCCTGCCCACTGTACATAACGATGCGTATAGGCCTGCCCACTGTGCATAATGCGTATAAGCCTGCCAACTGTACATTATGATGCGTATGTCTGCCAACTGTGCACAATGATGCGTATAAGCCTGCCCACTGTACATAATGTGTATAGGTTTACCCACTGTGCATAATGATGCGGATAAGCCCAGCCACTGCGTGCAATAACGCCTAGTTCTTATGGGACTTCAGCCTGAGGATTACGTTCGACGCTTGGTCCTGACGTGACAGAGCCACACTCACGCCACAGTGAAAGTGGCTGTATGTTGAGAGCTGTTCTTGTACTGTTGACTTCCTTGTTGCCGCTTCCTTCTTGTTTAATCAATCATTTTTTCTGCCTCTTCAGTTATTTTGTTGTACGTCTGGGTACTTGTATTCTGGGTGTTTTGCTCTAACGTGGTTACAAATCATTTTGAACCCGCTCGTTAAGTTCATCTACTTAAAACTTGACTCGCGCTTTGTGATACTAGCGGGTGTAGTGGTAGCTACCGATGTTCAGTGGGTAGTTTATTCTACGCGTTAATTCTGTTTGTCGACTTTTATTTAATTCCTTAGAATCCTTTTAGAATTGTTGGTTTCACGAAAATTTGTTGAAACCTGTCGACCTGTATTTAATTTGGTTGGTTTTTAGTTGTCTTTCTCGAAAATTTGTTGAAAAATGAATTCAATTACTGATTAGAGGGCATCATGAATAGTTGAACAACGATAACGGTTCAATTCGAAGGAAAGAATATCGTGAAATTTAACACTTTGACTGCCACGTGCGCCACCGGTGGTACACAGAGGTTATTTTTATACTGTTGCTGACCGACCAGTAGTCGCAAATTCAATTTCCATAATTAATGAATCAAAGCTAAATGAAAGCACGATCCAGTTCATGTTTAGTATTTTCAAAATAGTTCACTACAATTGACTTTAAATTTGATTTTTGCATTGAACTCAATATTTAGTAGTCGCAGTCAAAGTGTTGAAAACATTTAGTTACCTTTTGTCGTGAGATAAGAAAAATAAGTTCACACTAGCACCTAGTTGCATTGCTACATGTTGAGTTGGGATATACTCCACGGTTTCTTATGAGAATATTATTTGTTGTATTTCAATTGAGTTGCCGTCTCTTGGATGCTTGCCACGTATTCTTGAGCTAGATCTCGCTTTCAGCGCTATTTTCCAAGTCAATATTTACCGTTTGTTAGTGTGTGGTAACATTTGTGTCGAGTTGCTGAGACGGACGCCGGCGTAGTGCAAACATTGCTCTTCTGGCTTCACTTCAACTGCTTGCTTTAGATGCAGTTTTACCTGCCGACGCTGTTCCTGGCGATCATTTGATGCTCTCAGCTGAGGCTTACCGTCGTCTTTATGCTGGTTAACTGTACCGGACGAATGCGTTGAGGTTAATTTTCAGCGAAGAGGAATCAGCATTGATGTTAATTAACTATTTAGTTGTTTGGTAAGAGGCAAGCATGTTGTTCCGGGGCAATGCAACACTCTCGGAACCTGCACCTATTCACTGAAAGACTCTCAGTCCCGAGAAATCAGTGACTGAAGTCGTTAGGATTGCTTCAAGTCCACTTTATGCGTCGTCTAAGTCACTGGGTACAGCTAGACCATCGTCACCTCGTTAACTAAATATTTGACAGTCGTTTATAGGCCGCATCCAGTGTTGGTGCGAACGCCGCGAGAGCTCTGCTCTCTAGCAGCGAAAGTGTGTCGCTGCACGGAAGCCAGAAAGCGGTGTTCGGATCGGGGCATAGCCGGGCTGGCTTCTCACGCGTTCCCTTTGGGTCTTTTTGACCGCCGCGGGCTGGTGAAAAGTTCAAACGGAGGGGAATTCTTGTTCCAAATGTTCACGTCGGACCTCGATGCCCTAGGCCAGCCATTCTCAACCTTTCCTCCATCATTGACCTCCTCGGCTTTATGTATATCTCCATTACTCCCTTACTCCCATACAAAACACATACAGACACACACTTTCTTTGCATTCTCTCTCTCTTATTTAAACGAATTAAGTGGAATTGAATTATTTTTAAAGTATCAGATACTTCAATTATTTACCACGGCTGTATAATTTATACCCCTTAGTGGTAAATTTACCCCTGGTTGCCCTAGGCTTTTGGATTGTGAGGTCCCGCGCTGTAAACCAGGTAGGCATGGATTTTGTTGAAATACAGATTTTTGTTTTGTTACAGACTGCTGTTCTTTGGTGTTCTGCCGCCCTTCTGTTCAACACTTTCTTTTTCAACTTTCATTTTGTTTGAATTTTTTCAATCTTATTTTTATGTGCGAGGAATCCTCCGTGGGAACACACAGGTGCATAGACTCCTCGTTCCCGAAATTCTATACTAAATGGTACCTTCGTCTTTCCTCTCGTAGGGACACATTTTATGTGGTCAGGAAGATTTAAAACTAACTTCTAATGTAATCTTATTTGAGCCGCTAGGCAAATTCTCTCAATATTTGAATCGTCATTTCCTGTGATGTTAGTTAACGTAGAATTTCAATTTAGCGCTATAAAAAGGAAATAATGTTAGCATATTGACACTCCTAAAAACTGGAGTGATTAAATGCAGTTGCTAAATGTGCTAAATGCTAATTAATGTGCATTTAGCACATTAAAAGTTTGGGTAAGCTTTTAACGCGGTTACTGCTCGTAGAGTATATTCATGTGAACAACTGACGTTTCCATGCATAACCACGCCTCTCGTCACTAGGTATACCGTTTAGATTTTGTATTTAAAATACCTGCCTTCAGTTGAATGTGTGGACCTTTCCACTCCAGTCACAGCGTCTGAACGGTTGAAAGCATTCTCCCGATGAAAAAATAGGATATTTTACGCGTACTTAACACGTTAACGGCGATGGGTTGAACTGAAGTTCAATATTTAATTGAAATTTAAAATCAATTGTAGTAATCAACTTTGAAAATATCAAACATTAACTGGAACGGGGTTTTATTTAGCTTTCATAAAGTATTGATAAAAAATGAGTTAGTGACTGTAGGTGAGTTAGCAGCACTATGAAAATCAATTAAGTGTCCACCGGTGGGTCACTTCGCAGGAAATGTTAAGATATACGTGTGTTACGTTTGCTTGCCATAGCTAGTAGTATACATTGTGTTTATTCTGATTCAAAGTAGACTTTTCTCTCTACTCCCTGCTCATTCTTCTTTTTTACACATTGTGAGAGGAGCGATGCGTGGGAAACTTCAGTAATTCCCAAATTTGATGTACCGCTCCTAAGGTTTCGGGGACAACCGCGCGTTGTTAAAGTCTCTCCACGAATGACTGCGAATGCTTTTACTTTTTATGGAGTGCCGCCTCGTTGCTGCTCCTGAGGCAGTCAAGAAAGTTCGGAACCAATTCTTTGTTTCTTGGCTGGAGTCGTTTTTGCCGCCGCTGATGTTACCGTCAGCTTGCACTTTGAAGTGCTTCAAACTTCGACACCGCTCTTTTTTACCTTCTTATTTTGTTTGGCTTGAGCATACGTGGCAAAGTTGGACAGTAAGCCCTGGCTGCTGCCGACTTCTTGCTCGCCTTATCGATGTTGGTTTGACAGCAGCGAGGTTGGAAGTCCAGTCGCTTGAGGTTATGAGGTCAATGTTTAGATTACTTGGCGCGCTCGAACCTCGGCTTCCTTTTTACGCGATTAATTTGCTTCCGAATTTTCGGTGAAGAGGGCTGGAACTTTACACGTTAAGTGCGGTGGGTTAAACTGAAGTTAAATGTTCAACTCGAATTAGAGTTAATTATAGAGATCAGTTCTGAAAATAGCGAACATTAAATAGATCGCGCCTTCATTTAGTTTTCATTAGCATTTATCGAAATTGGGTTAGTGACTGCTGGTCGGTCAGCAGCATTATGAAAATCCCTCAGTGACCACCGGTAGATCACGTCACACTTGAAGTGTTGATGCACCGAAATTTTGATGTGTTTTTGCGATAGAGTAGAAGGTCGTAGCTCTGAACCCATTATCCGTATTCGTTCAAATATCTTAAAAGGTTTCAAATTCCAGTATTTCATATTGCAGTATCCCAAATTCAGTAAAATTGCAAAGTGATTGAAGGCATAGAAAAATTTAATGTTTCTCCAGTGAGTCCTTACGTAGGCCTTCGCATTGTGTTGAGTAATTGTGTTGTGACGATTCGTTCATCGATCCTTTTTGTGTCGTGCGCGCTGGACATTACCGTTGCAGCTCATGGCTACAATAATTATTGTCTAATTTTTGTTGTCGAAAGAGTTCTGTATATAAATATTTTAGAGGTAATTTTGATACTGCTGAATTCGACTAGTTCAGTTGTTCACAACATTTTCGAAAAGTTGTAATATATCCAAACGTTGTATTTTAAAACTATAAGCCTAAAATATTTGCTGAAGTGAGTAAAGTATAAAAACTTCATTGATAAACGTTGACGTCTCATTGCTTTTTTTTGCGATAATTTTGGTCACCCTGCAGTACAAAGTCACGTCAAGTTAAGCCCTACTCATGTTCCTTTCGCTTTGTTATACTTCAAATATCTTCTTTTCTAAAAAGGTATGCGTCAGCACATATCTTTCCTCTATTCCACTCTTCTGAGAACTTCCATCCATTCTACGTCGTTGCAACAGCATGCGACGAGGTGGTCGGATTCGCCTTGGCATTCATCACATGGCATATTGAACTGTCACGCTGTGTCCTGTCCACGCCCAGTTTTGTTTGAACTCTTAAAATGTGCCAGCATGCACGCACTAATGCGACCCCCATAATATGAGCGTGTTCGGTGCCCATTAGACTGCAGCATGCAAGCCTCCCCAACCAACTTCTCTTCCTGTCGATGTGTTGTTGCCTTTGTGTTGGCTCGGCCTAGCAAGTCCAGCAATGTCAGTGCTTTTCACAGCACTGCTGTTGCTTTGTTCAAATCCTTCTGGTGGTCCGAGGTATCGGCCATAACGTTGCGCTTTATTCGATGCGTCTTTCTTTCCCAAATAGGCATTTATTACTTTCTTCTCTTTTTAAATAAATGTTTTTCTCTTCCTGGTTCTTATTGGTGATTTATCACTGTTTATTTAAGTATTCGTAATTTTCCATCGATCTCACTTACGATCCTTCGTTATTTTTATTAGATTTTTGACATTTTTTTTTCATCTTAATTCACAGCGAAGCTTTTTTGTAACATTTGTTATTAGTGTACTTGTTGCTCTAGTATTATTTTCTATAGTGAGTTTAATTGTTCAAAATTTAGTTAGTGCCTTTACGAGAGACGTACGCGACTGCTTGGTTCGCAAACCCGATGATCTCCCGTCAGTCTGAGATGCTTCGCAAGAAAAGCTTCAGCAAATTTCTCCCTAGCTTTTTTCTCTTTCCAGTGACGGCGTTTTTGTGAGATTTTTGTACTGTTGAATGTATGTTATCAGTGTTACCATAACCGCTCCTCATTCTTAACTGTTCGGTATCGCTTGCATCCTTTTGGACAATTAAATCGCGCATCGTGTTGATTTCTAATCCTTCTCTCTCATTGGTCAGCGATCGCTTGATGTTTATTCTCTGTTTCTTATTTTCTGGCTTCTTAGTATGACATCACTGCATGCTGCGCAATTCCTTCATTATTTTGTGTGGGGCCGAAGTTTTGCACCGCATTTGGCTGTATTGAATGGCGGATGACTGCAACCCTTAGTCACATTGGGGGTCTTTATCATTCTCACCTGCTTCATTAGTGGGATTAATTTCTAGAAAGTAATTTGTCGATTAATTTTTGAGCTTCAAGATGGAAGTTTAGTATTAGTATAGATTCATGTGAGAGAAATCAATGGAAACAGCACATGATTGTGAAAGGCTTCTCGAAATTTTTAGTTATGTAAGAATTCGCTGAGTTTTCGCTCATGAAGGCTTCACGCGCTGCATCATTTCTAGAAGTCGCTTGTTTTTACGAAAGATTTTGTGGTGAACTATAACCGAAATTGTGGACCTCTTAATAGAGAAAAACTTTTCGCAGTTCCCAGAATTTTATAAATGTGGCTGTAGGCAGCGACCGGTGTTTTATATAATGACGTGGTGGAAGGCTACGAAAATTTTTCAGGCCAAAAATAAGAGTCTATGGAAAACAAAACTTATCGCATTTGCGTGAATTTCAAACGCGTTACTGTCATAACCGCAGCTGCTCAACCAAACTGTTTTCTGCTGAGGTCGCGCGTGCGATACCCTGCTCTTTTCAGTTTGGCACACGTGACGAGCTGCGTCTTGACCGGCGCTTAATCACTCTTCTCTCTCGCTCTCTGGGCCTTACTTTCACCCATCACTGACTGCACTTAGTCACCCTCAGCGGGCTCTCACGAAGTGAAGGAAGCTGTCTGTTTCACAACTTTGTTATAGTGAATGTTCGTACTTAATATTGGAAAATTAACGGTGTTCTTATCCACTCCCAGGGAGACAATGTGAGGTCCTGAGCTGAATGTTAGGTAGGTCCTTTTTTTGTTGACAGAATAGGTTTTTTCTTTTGTTACGGACCATCTTTTTTTGGTTTAGTGCTGTCCGTTTTTCAGCATTTTTTACTTCTGTCGCCACTTTTACATTGCTTCATAGCCTTTCAATGTTGCATTTTACATGAGCAGAGTGTAAGAACACATGTTCTGCATAGATTCCCCCTTACCTTAATGCCATACTAAACGGTGCTTTCCTCCCTCTTCCCTTGCGAAAACCTTTGTGATGGTTAATAGAAGTTTGAACTAAGTTATAATCTAAACACCTAATCAATTGATATTTATGGACTTTGATCCAGACTTGCCATAACCTTGGCTGTATCGGAGGTCCTTTCTTCGGTAGAGTATTTATAACGTTCTTTCTCACCGATGTCTGTCTCCGGCATTCTTGGGACATGTTAGCGTTAAAATAAACCTCAAGGTAACGATACATCTGATGGAGATGTATTGCTGATCAGTATATCAAACTGTACTTTCCCTAGGCTCAATATTAGCTTATTTCTCCCGTTTGCTTAACTAGTTCTAAGTTTAAAAACTCAAGTACACTCATTTATTCACCACTGTTTGCTGCAGAATTTGTTCATCTCCACATATTTTATCAAAAAAGCCTCGTGACTCGTTTGGCCAACAAAGTTGATATTGTTGACTGTTTAAAATCAAGTATAGTCATATGTTACTTGTAACGATGTACATGCGTGTAGTAAAAAATACTTTTCATATCTTGCAAAACACCTCTTAAAAACGACAGCGACAGGAGCAGCAGAAGCCTAATTGGTGTTTGACTGCTGCGAGAATGCACCAGGTCGCGGTGAAATTTGACCCTTGCGTTTCTGTGTAGCGTTAACCTTCGTCCAGCGCTGTTAAAGCCGACATGCGCCAATCAGCTGGAGATTAAACTCTTCATCAATACTTAACCAGTATTTAACTCTTCACCAATCATTAGCCAGTATTTAACTTTTCACCAATCATTAACCAGTTTTTAACTTTTCACCAATCATTAACCAGTATTTAACTTTTCACCAATCTTTAACCAATATTTAACGCTTCTGAAGATGATAGTTTCATCAAAAGGTTGCGTTTTATAGATTTACAGAGGTTTAGAATTATATCGATTGACTTGCATTCAGTAATGCAACGTTGAGTGTTATCCTTTTTGTTTTAGCGCGTGGAGAATTTAAATTTTTTCGTAGAGTTGAGAAGTTGGAAAAGAAATCTTCACCAAGCAGCTGAAGATTTAAATGTACGGCATGCAGGTGTTGGCTAACTAATACCGAGCCCCGATTAAGAGTGAGTAGCTCTAACTTCTTGTTTTTGTTGTTGTTGTTGTTGTTTGCTCATACTCATTTATGTCAGCTTAATAATTGGTTATACACTCGACACCGAGGTTAAGCTTTTGAAGCCAAGTTAAATACTCGATGTTAAACGTGCATTTACTGCTTGATAAGCTGTTAGTATGATTTGAGTAGCTTTAGAGTAATATTTGATATTACACATTTGCTCTATGTTGGCGTGTTGCGATTGCTCATAAAAAAGCTATGAAATATTTCTGTACGCTAATCACTGGGATTATTGACTAATCTATTGTAGAATCAACTGATACTTTCTTTGATGATAATGACAGTATCTTCATGTTCTCGGTACAATGTGCCGAACCCTTCACTCGGATTCCCCACAGCAGTAAGCATTCGAATGTAAATATCCAACGAGGGGCTTGGCGCTGAGATTCCCCACACATTCGAATGTAAATCATCGTTTGAGGAACTTGGTGTGCTCGAATTGAGTTCCCTCCATTTTCGGCTTGTTTACTTCTGACGCTCATGACTCACTGAGCGAGCTGCCGATGGCGCTGGGATACGGAGACTTATCCTTGTGGGTCCCCAACTCGTCTTCTGCTCCGCCCCCTCTCTCGTCTGTTACCAGGATCCGGGCTGCTCGGGTGGGTGTCTAGTCGGCATGTATGCGAGGGATCGGTAGTGCTCGTGATGGTGTTAACGTATGGTAGCATGAGTTAACTCAAGCTGGGTTTGGCGATGGCGTCGAGATCATTCCTGTTATGTTTATACGTCTCAAGTACATAGAACTGAAAGCTGTCTTTTAGATATGGGTATTGTTTTTTATTTATATTTATACGTTTCAAGTACATAGTACTAAAAGCTGGCTATTAGAGATGGGTATTATTACTTGAATTATATTTATACGTCTCAAGTATATAGTCCTGAAAGTTGCTTCTTAAAGAATGGTATTGTTTATTTATTTATATAGATACGTCTCAAGTACGTAGTATTAAAAGTTGTTTCTTAAAGATGGATATTGCTTATTTTTTATTTTTTTTGGTGACATGAGTTCTAGGCAAAAGCATGGTGCCTCCCATCTGATTAGCAGGCGAATTAAATGTGTTTGTTTAAACATCAATGGAACAGCCACACGATTAGCACTGAACTGTAGTGCGTTTCGTGAATACGAAGGAGAAAGATTAGTCGCCAGAGCACCTCGTAGGGATAGAGGTTCAACTCATTGTGGATAGGAATTAGCGCTCTCAGGAGGAAAATGCTAGGTCCCGAGCTGAAAATGCGAAGTAGGCCGTCGTTTTGTTGAAATACAAAATTTTTTGTTCCATTTCGAACCTTTTTTTCTGGTGGTCGTTTTCCTTTTTTCCATCACCGATTACCTACTTTCTACTGCAAGGTATATCTTGTTTAATAGCATTTTTCAATTTTGCTGTATATATGCACAGAATGTGGGAGGCACACATTATGCGTAGATTCCGTGTTCCGTCAATTAATTATTCGCCAAATGACGTCTTCTTTCTTCTTCTCTATAGAACACCTACATTGTGATTAGAGATGCTTTAACTTATTGAACGGTTGTATCAACTTTTCTAATATCTAATTTATCTATTATCACAGACAGTCACAGCGTCATCAGAAAGTATTATAGCCAAGCTTCTGTTCAAGGAATTATGCAATGCAACTTACGCTTCTATTCTGGTAGCGATGAACTTGTTCTCAGCTCAATACACGCGCATGAATGTTAATTGGCTACCCGATATTGCGGTGCATGTGTGTGACTGAGATCAACAGGAGTCTCTTCTGTAATGTAAGCTCCTGTACATAGAACATGTAAAGGAGCCGTGCGTGTGCAAATCATTTGGCAAGTTGTTGTGTGCTGCTTGCTCTTTGGCGTTGACTACCGCTCGTTATTTTGCCCATCGCTGCGAACGTGGTGTGCTTTAATATGTTTGATACGGCTTTATGATGTTGTTGTGCATTATTGATAGACATCATTAATTTGTTGTTGCCATGGTAAGATCTTCAGCAATCTTGTCTTCGAAATTAGTTCAGAGATACTTGTAAGGCGGCCTAGATTAGAAAAATTGGTTGTAGTTATTAGTGTAGGTATTTGTGAGGTCTCGTGTTCGAAGCATAAATACGGCTCTGCTGCTGCAGCTGCAGCCTAGTTGATGACACCCTACCGTGCGTCATTTTATATTACGTAGGTGACAATTTCCACTAGTTTGTTAAACATGTATTGGCTCTGTTGAAGTCCATGAGGTGCATTTTGGGCAGCTCATTAGTAGTTGAGGATACAATGGTGCTGGGACGGCGGTGCTCTGAAATTATCTGAAAGTACAGGATGCGCTGAAAGAGTTGACTGATTAGTTTTTTTTTAGTCGACTGTTCTATTACACATTTCCCTTTCATGTAGCTATTTCGTTGAATATTATTAGTTCATACAGTTACAAGCTATAGTAATTAAAGTTTTCACTTATTAAATTTAACCCATATACTTCAATTATAATCTATAGTAGTTAACACTTTCACTTTTTAAATCCAACACCTACTACTTTTTTCGTCACCTATTACTTTGCTTCAATGTATATCTTGCGTAGGGTGGGGTAGACGCACATTGTGCGTAGATTCCGAGTTCTTCTGTTTGGTGCTCCCCTAAAGACCCGAACTGCCCCGCTGGCGCCTCATCCTGGAGTTGAATAATACAATTTACGTGCGATAGTCATGGTCCTTATCTATTACTATATAGTGACCATCGTCACGTTTCTCAAGAAATGTCGAGGTCTTTGTTTTTGTCAAATAAGAGAATGTTTTTCTTACCGAGTTTGTTTTCGAATAATTTTAATTAGAAATTCGGCTCATGTTCTATTAGCTCAGTTTAACCCAGATACTTCAATTACAATTTGTAGTAACTAAATTTTTGATGTATGAAATTGTTCATCTTTTTGACTTCAGCTTAGAGTTTTCCACACCTCTTTTATAACTGAATTATGACTGGAGGTTGAAGGACAACGTAACGCATTTTTTAAAGTGTATAAAGAAAGAAGTTAATTGCTTCAAAATGCATTGCGATGCCATCTAGCGTAGGACTGTATGGAATTCTTATATGATAGGTGATGCTCATTGAAATTGAATGGAAATTTAACTTTTCATGACGGATTTTTTCCATTGTCGAATGCAGTGACACAAACGGTCTGGTTGTAAAAATTCTCATTAGAAAAGGCAAAATTTTTCAATCACTGCACATAACCTTCGACTTTGAGATAAATAGATAGGAGGAATTGCGCTATGGACACCAAAACCCAATGCGCTGAAATAGCTTCTGGAAGAGTTTTTTCAGATTAATAATTCTGTTGTGCGTTTAATATTTGGCTTACATTACACAATGGTGTCGCTTGGTGTCGCTACTTCATGTACAAGCTGCTGGCATTGAGAGCGTCCTGCAGAACGACCTGTAAAGTAGGGGGACGTAGCGTGTTCTGCTTCATAGAGCTGGTGTTGGAGTGTTGGGTGTTGAAGGTCTGCGTGGCAGGGAGCGCTGGATTGAGAGATAGTGAGCTGGATAGTCGAGTAGTGCTGGATTGTAAAGCATGGATAGCAGACGATTGTGTAGCTTGTATGGTACAGAAGTGCTGGAAAACAGGAGAAATATACAAAGTTCTTAACATCAACAACTGCAGTCAAAAATTTGGCAGTGGGGTTGTTAGTGCTAGAATTTATATGGAGCAAAATGGCCGATGAATGTGTGAGAATAACACTATATTAAAAGAGAGAAACTTGCATCCAATAAGTTGTAGATGGTGTAGAGGAAAGCCGTACGGAGAATTGCCTCTAGAACGTACGGCAGAATAATTATGATTATTATAATAATTATAATTATTTTGAACGGCAGAATAATTATAAGCTTTAGAATCCTTAAGCGTTGAATGAATATTAATCTTGGAAAATAATCGTCGACCTTGTAGCTTTTTAAATGATGTAGATCAATTAAACAATGCTCATTTTCATGTATTCAATGACATCGGTCTAATTGGTCCTTCATTGTTCTCGTGATATGCGTAAACTGTGCTGAAGTGTGATTTCATGTAGTTCAAAAATCGACTAGTTTAACTGTACTCTTGAAGGCAATCAACATAAATAATATATTTATTTCTTTAAAATGCAAGATCTTCCTCGAATTTGGTTGGCTTTTCACAAAGTTGATGTTTCACTTACTGGAAAAACCCAAATTTTTTCGAGGGAGCGTTTCTTGTTTGGGACGGTAAAATTCCTCGAAAGTCTTCAATTCGTGGACCTGCTGCAGTAGCTTCTCGTTAAGGATGCTCTTATCATCGGAAGCATATCGATAACTTCCACAGATTGCGAAGGACCTGAGTTTTAAGGAGAGCGAATACAATTGCAGTGCATTTTTGGCGTAAAAAATAGTTTGAACTGAACGCTTAGACCTATATACTGTCGTCGTGATACTGAATTAATCACTTAAATATTTGATTTTTACCACTACCTATGTGTTTACATCGAAATTAGCCTTTAACTTGTTTTGAAACATTCGCTTGCTCATTACTGTGAAGACTTAGTCTGTCTGGTAAGGCATGGAAATCAGCGAGTTTGTTTAGTAATGGTGGGCATAAAATAATTGATTACTGACAATGTTCCCATCTTGTTTCTTTTTGTGTTTATTGCATTTTATTGATGCCGCTGGAAATTCTTACTACTTTGTACTCACATTTCTTGGCAGCTCTTATTTTGCTGTCGAAAATGTATCGGAAACAGTTTTTTGTGTTCGTGTATTGCGTTTAATTCATTTGAAGTTAAATAACTTGGCAGATATCCTTTCTTGCACTCACATTCTTATTGATGTCGAAAAGGAGCATTTTTTTCAGTTAGTGACTGAAGGACGCCTGACGTTGGAACAGGGATTCCACTTCTTGGGTAAAATAATAAAATTTCACTTCTGCAAAAGAATATATTGACAGTGAAATCACTTGTCTGGTAACCAAATGCAGTCATTTCTGTAAGCACTTCCATGTTAAAATAGCTAAATTGGTAATTTATTTACCAATATTTAAGTTATTGACCATTACTCAATTTATTTACCAAAGGCAGAATTAATAAATTTCTACCAAAAAAGGCAAATCTGGCAACCGTGCGTTGGACGGAGGTGCGCGCATTTCATGCGTCGAGCACGCGTGACGCGGTCAAGGCCTGCCTGGATGCGCTCCAAAGGTCGCAGAGTGGACTCCCAGTGTGTGCATGTGCCACTGCAGCCACTCCACCTGTCACGATAACCACTCATGACCTCTGAAACTAATTTGTAATCAATCAACCATTCATGACCTCTTGCGCATATTTATCGTATTGCTCAAGTATACAATGTTGGTATTGCTTAGGTATCCATGGTTCATATTGTTTAGATATCCATGGTTCATATTGTTTAGATATCCATGGTTCATATTGTTTAGATATCCATGGTTCATATTGTTCAACACTTCGACTACGGCAGGTAAATTTGAAGTTTAACATTCAATTGTAGTAAGCAAATTGAAAATAACAAATATTAATTCGATCATGCCTTCATTTAGCTTTGATTAAGTATTTATGAAAATTGAGTTAGCGACCACTGGTCGGTCAGAAAGTGTTCACTTACAATTTTTTAGGCCACATGAAAATTTATAGACCATATGAAAATTTAGGTAGCATCCGACAATTTACTCGGTTATTAACAGTTCGCAAACTACGTTTGTGAAGAAGGCTATCGAAAATCTGTGAAGGTGTTTTTGATTTCGTCAGGATTGGATGCTGTTTTAGGTTGTGTACTCGTGCCACATCTGTCTCTTCTCGCGCCTTTCTTCTGCATTGCGCTGTCAAGGACCACGGCAGAGCGAGCTTTTGTCTGGTCATGACATGTGCTAGGGTTTGCAGGCGCTATGCAATCATCGTCTCATGGGCGATTCTTAGTGAATCTTATTCTCAAAACACAGAAAAGAACCAACGTTATAGAGAACATTTATTAACGCAAACGTTCCGGAGTAAAATTATTCCATCTTCAGTGCAGTAAAACTTGGTAAAGGGAACAGTAAAAATTCCATCGTCATAGCTACGTAGCTTCACGCTGACATTCAGCAAGTCTCTACATAGTGTAACAGCACATCAGACTACTTAACCTACTTCATTGCTCCACCTACGCTGGGAGCTCAACTTAATGGCTGCTAAGGATGCAGTGACAGCTGGTCCAGCAATTCGACTCCCTCGCTCCACGGTGGCAACTCCACCCAGCTTGTGGAGCCGGGACGTGGGCGGATGATGGTGACAGAAGTGGCGCTAGCGATGTTGTGTGGCCGTGACGGTCCGCACTTGGGCTCTACCTTGTCGGGGGTAAAAGGATGCAACTCACTTGCGCTCACGGCGGCTGTTTCATATGCCAAGAGGCTCGCCATTCCATACGATGAGGCTGAAGTGAACCCCAACATTAGGAATGAGTCTATTCTACATATTTTGAATTGTGAGAGATTACAAAGGCACTTGAACAGCAGAATTATAAGCTTTGGCATCTTGAGGTTTTGAATAAATATTAATCTTGGAAAAGAATGTCGACCAATGCTGCCTTTTTGAATTGTGTAGACCAATAAAACATACATTATTTTCGAAATTGAGAATGGGTCTATTCTTTATGTTTTCAATTGCGAGGGATTTCACAATTTCTCGGTGTTCGTATGCATTGCTCAAGTGACTTGTTTGGTGCTTGAGCGGCGATTTAAATGTCAATATGCAGCACACCTATATAATGACTCATTGATCGTCTCTCTCGTCGTCCTCCAGCTGCTTTTGTGCTTTCGCTCTTGCTAGCAATGAATGAATTAAATTTTAAATTTACAAATATTAATATTTAGTATTTAAGAACAGGAGTAGTTTAGAAATTTAAAACACACGGGGAAGATAGGTGTACTGAACTAGACTCTAGACCAGTCGATTCGTGAACCCGATGCGATACCATTAAGTTTCAATTGTTTAGACCCATACGTCTTTTGGCTATGTGTGATATCAAACTTTCACTGCTAGTATAGAGCTATAAACAATTGAGTATAATTGAAAAGATAGAATGCTTGAAATTTTTTCTCTTTAAATTAGCGGTGTAGGTTCAGTCTCACTTAAAAAACATTAATGCATTCGTTAGCTTTTCTGAACCATTCTCTATTGGAAGAAAACTCAAAACTCTCAATTCAGAACGGATAAGCTACAGCACGAACAATTTTATTCACAATCACGAATGCGGACGAGGATTTTGACTAAATGGTATGCGTAAATATCATGGGACGATATAGCGAGGTATTTTGATCCGCTCATGAATTCGCATATCATAAATGTAATGTACATGAGAATGCACTTGTGCGCTATATTTCAGAATCGAATGCTTCGTCAATATTATTTCATGTGCTTCAAACAAAGAAAAATGAAGCTTAGGTTAACAATGAGGCTACGAAATCTTTATAGAAAGGGAGATGATACCGTGTACAAGTACCTATCATCAGGGCATGCGTGATCAAGAAGAACCTGTTTCCTTGAATTGACGGGATACGACAGCTGGATGTGACGATTAGAACTCGGTGTCTTTGTTGAGTTTGTCCTTTTGTCTGTTTTTGTTTGAACCTTTCTGTTCTGATGATGCAACGGAAAATTAATTTGCTCGAATGTGAATTTCGTAATTTTTCAAGGAGATGCTGACCTTTCAACTTATTTACAAAGGTATATTATCAGTCTAGTGCAAATTTTTGAACTATGGGTTTTTTAATGAGAAAACCGTTAATATTTGTTATGGTCGTGTATTTTTCCAGAACTAATAACATACAGTGATTGAAAGATGCATAAAATGGATTTTAACAAAAATACTACTTTATAAATGTGTACACCATGTTCAATATACGTTACATTACCCCATCTCAATCATGAAGTAACCTTCTTGCGAAAAATTTAACATTTAATTTTTGTTTCATTGTTTTGGGGATTAGCTAAAATTATAGTTTGATCTTGTCTGTTGGACCGTTTTAATAACGAGTCGGTTGAATAGATTAAAACCCAACGTACTAATTAAATAAATTATTAAATAACGCGTTTCACTTTGAACTAACACCTCTATCCATGGTCAAAGAATTTCCCTTCCATCGTTAAAATGTCTTTCTGGATGATGTAACCTTAATTTTTTGCTTTTTGTCACCCTGAGAAAGTAAAAAAAACTACTACCTTCTTGCATATCTGTTTACGCGTTCCCTACGCATTGGGCCATATGTGTACCATTCGGTAAAGTTCTCATTCACGTACCGGTATAAGTGAATGGTATTTCGTCTATTTCGGGACCTTTATCGAAAATAACTGTTATCATATGAGACAAAAGGTTATCATACAATTGCATTTTCCATATTTCTTTGGAACGATAAGAATATATTCAAGCCGTGAAGTCGATTTCCCAATTTTTTACATGTATCCTAAGCAAACGAACCGTTAACACACACGGAAACGTAGCGGACGTGTTTGTGCATTGACCTGTCTGCTCTGTAGTGACCTCCCTTGCTCTCCTTGGTGGGTACGTCATGGCGTCTACCCTCTGAGCTGCATTGATTGTTGGACTCCTGTCCACCACCTGTGCTACCAGGTGGGGAGAGGCGGGTTGGATATGTTTTCTTCTTGAGGTGAAGACTTGGTGCAGATAATACGGTGGTGAAATGAGAAGTGACACAGAATTTTGTACATGTTTTGGGACCTTTGAATTTTGTTGATTTTCTTCTCGAGGTAATGAGCTGGATATGTTGTCTTCTTGAGGTAAAGATTATACGGTGGTGATACGTGACGTGGCATCAAGTTTTTCCGCGTGTATTGGGACCTTGCATTTTATTTACATTAGTTCTAAAATTAATCTGGTGTCTCCAAAATGTCTTATTTCTTTCTCAAGTAATCTTTTATGGCAAGCCTTATGGACGTATTTCGTAACATGTGACCTTTGCTCTTATAAAACGCAATCACGATCGGGGCTGCTGCAATCTGTCTGGCTTATTGAATTCGTAATGGAGACATACTTTCGCAAATGCATAGCGTGACTGCCTGCGCTTATTTTTACCGTTCGCTCTTAACTTTTATAACTATTTCTGAATCAATAAACTGGTCAATGCCACGTCTTATATATATGCACATACGCTGGCTGAAAGCCTTAGTCTTGCCTTTTGGGTAAATTATTAATAATCGATTGGGTCACCATCAAATGACAGCTTGCATTCTACATGATATTGATTTTACAAGTGTCCAAGTCCTATGGGGTTCTGACTGGCAACTGGCAACAGATGATATTCCTCTCTCACAAAATGTTCTATGTTGAAGAAAGTGTCAGTAAGGCACTTCGTTCTTCCTCTAGCGCATCCAACAAATCTGTTGTCCAAATCTAGAGGCGGGACCTTTTGTTCCCAAGATTTGCAACTGTTAGTGTTATTTTACACTATTTTAAAATAGTGAATTAATTTCAGAAACGATTAAATTTAAGGCAATAGGGGATTGTAAGGGGAAGATTTAATTTTTTCTCACTCCATTTCCGTTCGTTGCCAGCCCATATAGGTAAGTGATGGTCGACTGACCAGCAGTCAAATACTATTTGTATAGTTGAACATCTCGTCATGTCATCTGAAGCTTTTCTCCCCTGAAAACTGTCGAGCGATATGTTATAATTTTCCAAGCTATATTTGATGAATGCGGTTTTTAACCGCTTCATATTAAAATACACACTTTTAGGCCATGTTTTCAATTCCGATTCCTCACTCATTCACAGATCCACAGCTGATAATGAGCTGATGCTTGAAACGTGAGAATTGAATTTTCGTAAGAGACTTCTTCTCTATTACCGTGATCCTTTGTGTTCCGCGTAAAAAATATCAAATATAACAACAGTAATACAGTACTAGTCATCACCACTGTTCGTGGTGGTTTAGTCCATACCTATTTTTAAAGTTCTTATTCATATTTTAATTTATCTGCGGACGTGTATCATGCATCACGACATTTCAGAGAACGTCATCTGAGAGGATTCTCTCGTGACCACATGCGGTCCTTTGAACTTCCCTGAGATTGCGGGGATTGGAAAAGGTCGCGTGCTGCCGTCCGGAACGGAAATTTAATAAGCATGTTATTTGGCCAACAATAGTCGGAAGCCTATTGAAAATCCCATGGACGAATTTCACCATTTGATTTGAGCTGTGGCGAAACGGGTGTGTGTGGCTTCGGGATAATGAGAATTTCTTCGGCCGGAAAGGCAATTGAGGCACCGATTTACATTGAAGTGAAACTGATTATAATTATTATCGAATACAATGCTGGATGGACTGAAGTTGCCATAAGCTCGTCGTTGACACGAGTGAGGAGCTTGTTCCCTTGAGGTTTTGAATCCTTGCCGTACAGTCGTTTTTTTTTCTCGGTTAGCATCAGATACACGCTGCGCGTCATCGTCCGCAGCTTCACAAGTTGACTGCGATGAGTTAAACTGAAGTTCAATATTCAATTCAAATTGAAAGTCAAAAGCTGTCAGAAATTTTATAAACAACTAACATTAACTGGGTCTTTTAAATACCATTATTTTAAAAGGTTGTTCATATTTTTCCAACGACCCACCGATGGGTCGTTTGGCAGCAGGGAAAACTATAAGACCCCACCGATGGGTCGAATCGTCCGCAACTTCATTGACGTTTTGAAAAGGGGAATATGCGAAATCGAAGACTTTTTGGTTTTCGGTTCTGAGATTTCAATGATTAATTGAAGCTTGCATAGATTGTTTCTTTTCCATGAATTTTCGGCGATACCGACTGGCTCTGTTGCTGTCGGCAATGGAATTTAGTTCTAAATTGGCTTCATGAACTTTGATCTGTGCACCACCAGTTACGCGCTATGTCTTTTTTGTGCCATCTTGTTCTTGTTACGTATAGCTTTACCATCAAAGAGTCGCTCCGTAGAAGTAGAAAAAAATACGTGAATCAACTTGCAGTTGCGAAATGCAAAGCGGTCAAGTACGGGAGTCTTGTTTGATTTTTTTTTGTGGAAGAAGGAACATATACCGTGCGCTGTTTGCACAGTTCTTGGTTTGAATTTCTCCTCATGAGAATGCAATCATTGTAGCTATGGGAATCAGCGCTCCTAGGGGAATATGTGAGGTCCCGAACCGGAGGCTAGGTAGGCCTTCCTGTTGTTGAAGTAGGAGGTTTTTATATAACCAACATGTTCTCGTTTTGAGGTTTGACTTACTTTTGAGAGAGCGTAGGACCGAGCTCAGCTCATGAGGCCAATGCGCTGCAAAGCGGGGAGCACGTACGTATCTTTGTTTTTATATGCACGTATTATTGTATTCTCGAGAATTTTGATGTGAAGCCAAGACAAAGTTAGAGCGTTCTTGTTCTTCCGTTTTAACATTGTGCCATACTCGTTCTCGTTGGATGAGATGGAGCAATTAGCGTGCATATTTAGACCGTTTAGTTTAGTATTTACGAAGTTTTTTCTGTACTTGCGATGTGGATATGAATTTCTTTTGGTTTATTGTGCAATAAATAGCTGCAAGCTGCACCAAAGATTTCATAATCTTCAGTGAAGATTTCTAAGCTACTAACTAAGATTTATGATCTCGCTGGAAGTTTACCTGACCTCATAATGAAAGTTTCATGAAGCCAGTCGGTTAACGAGCCTACGACAGGATCGTTGGTTTGTGTTCACGCTCTGACTCGCAGGCAACCGCAACTGTGGCCGCTGCTGCCTTGTTCTCATCACGAATTAAAACTTCTCTGTGCTTCTGTCACTGCGGCTATCTCAGTTTTTTTTTCGTCCGCTGCTTTCATCCACTGCCGGAGATGGGGTATATTGTGAGGGCGATCGTGAATTTCTCTTTCACTTTTTCCGTTCAAGTAGGTATGTATTGGGGCTCTATTAGAGAGGACAGAATTTGAGATATGAAAATGGTGTTCAGCCTGACTGATTTTAAAAAGCAACGTATAGTGATCCCGGGGGGTAAAATGTGAGGTTCCGAGCTAAAGTTGAGGTTGAGCTTCCTTTTGTTCAACAAGTTTTTGTTTTGTCGCGGACCATCTTTTCCAGTTCATTGGTTTCCTTTTTTCAGTACCTACTACTTTCTTCTTCAACTTCAATCTTCTCGTCTCGCTATTTGTAGGAAACCTTGTGCATAGATTTCTCGTTAAGACGCTAAATGGTGCCTTCTTCAATCCTTTCTTAACGAAACTTTTGTTGTGGCCAGTGAAGCTCAAACCGACTCATAATCTGATTGAATTTCTTCGAATAACACCGAAAATTTCGTTCTTGACTGACACCTGCGTCGCAAAGTGCTTGCGATAAGACTGGGTACTTCATATCATTTGCTATATTATATATATATTATTGGTATATATTATATTATTTGCTGTTATGTTATTTCACGTTATTTGCTGAATTTAACCCTCGTTTGCCCTATCTCTATATCTCCCTCGTTAATCGCTTAAAGGAACAACCCGGATCACTTTCGCTGTTCCTTAAACGCCACACGGCGCGCCCCAACTGGCATCTTCTTGCCCTCGATGCCGTGGTGTTGTCAAACACCACCACGTGACCCAGTTAGCCACTTGAGGGTGGTCGCTAGCGGCTCCGCTACCGCTATCCCACTGCTGCTCCGACCGCTAACTTCGCTGCGGTAACGCTCAATATTCCTTGTTGTTCGTCTTTATTCAGAACGATTTTAATTATTGGTGGCGGTTTGTGGGTTCATCTCGGCAGAGCACGTCGGTCGTCTAGGAAATACTGGCCTACGCATTATGTTACTCTTGTCTACAATAATTTATAAAATTGTTAGTAACCATTAAATGTGCGATAATTTTGGTCGGCAGATTTGAGCTGAACATGCTTTAAAATATAGATATATACTGAAGTGTTTTTTCTAGAATTTTCTGAATGTTTTTTCAACAACACAGTAATTGTGATGGAAGAATTGTACCCATTCAACATTCGCCATCACACCCAGATGTGAGAGCGCTATGTGGAGAATGTGAGCAACACATTCAAAATGTTTTGAATGTGTGAACAAGTTATTTGATGGTAACAAGTTGCTCTCCATCTGAGGAACACAGAAAAATGGCATTACTGGCTTATCAGATCCGCATTATTATGCGCTTCACAAATTGTCTATTTTCTATTATAGCACTATTATCTTGAATATAGGACTCCAGATGCCCTGATAGCATTCTAATAAATGGGTTACAAAGTACCGCGAATGGTTCACATTATTTGAGTAATTTTCAAGTCATGAATGAAGTATTAGGCTTCCATTGTCTGGTAATCCATTCTAATTCTTGAGTGTAATGCCAGCCTGCAAAGTATGCAGGCGTGTACAGTGGGCATTGTTACTTATAATTGAAGTCGTGCCTGACGGCAGCGCGTTTCTGGATCTGTCCAAATTGGCAGAACCTTGCCGACTGTTCTTGTTACGAAGAATACAGGCTGTTAGTCTTTGGGGCCTAAAATTGCTGTGTATTTTAATTAGCAGCATTCATCAAGAAGTGCCGTGGCATGATAAACATTGTGAGAATTATAAACGGAGTGCATGCATGATAACAAAATTTCATAGTAATGAGTGCCAGGATTGTACTGTAAGAGGATGTTTATTAGCAAAAAAAATGCAGCGTTCAATTTAGAGTTTTTGAAATTCAGCGCATGAAATGTATATCTCACCATTTGATCTGCTCAATGTAATTTTTATTAATGACGAAAGTGAAATATTTGAATTTTAGTGATTATTACCAACTAGAATGGGGACATTAACTTTTGTTGTGGGATTAACTTTCCCATTGTAAAGTTATTTTCACCTTGACGGGATCTTTGCCCTGTCGTTATTGATCTAAGATTTGTGTTCAAAATGATGTTGATATTATACTGTACTAATAAGTATTGCATCTTACCACTCGTCTCTGTAGTCATGTGAAACATGGTTATGAAAAGCTGATGAACGACGATTATTCCAATGGAAAGATGTGAGGTTCCGAACTGAAGCATAGATATGCCTTTGTTCGTTTAAAATAAAATAGGGTTTTTGTTTTGTTGAGAATGATGTTTTACGTTCTCTGCTGTCTTGTTTTTTACGCGCCTACTACTTAAAGACTTCGACGTATCTTGTTTCAGAAACTTCATTCTTAATTTAATGTTTCTATGCGCAAGGGATCTTGAGTAGGAACACGCCTTGTGCATAGATTCTCCCTCCATTCTTTTAACTTTATACTAAATGATGCCTTCCTTCTTCCTCTTTTCGAAACACCTTTGTTATGATTAGTGATGTTTAAACAAACTTTTATAATCTAATCTTAAATAGTTATGCTTATGTTCGTAAAGGATTATTTCCTCGGCTCAACAAGTTACCCTTCGTCTTGTGCTACTTTGGGGAGGAAGGTGACCTACTGAAGGCAGGTTTAGTTCAGCCAGATGAGGATGGACGGCCGGTCGGACGAGAACATACCGCACACACACGCTCAGTTGCGCGCTTTGTCAACTTGGTCCACTGATCTGTCATTAAATATAATTGATGTGCATAGTTGCGTGGACAGCTTTTATATCTGGTTGTCTGGAGCTAGGTTCCACTTTTGTCCATATTCTAAGCTGAACGAGGATGGCTCGTTTGATGCCTTTCTCGTTAATAAAGTGAAGTAAGGAATGGGATAAAGTAACTTTTGTAGGACAGTTGAATTTTTTTAGTGTTTTCAGCAATTTTTTTCACTGGTAAATTTGATATTTGAGCATGAATGATGCTAAAGTTAGTTATGATCAAATTTTTATATCTCAGGCTTACCTAAAATCATAAGGACGTTCCAAATCCTGCAGATTCCGCTCGTCGTGTTGTGTCCGATGGCGAGTTGATAGTTAAGCTTTCATTTTTACTTCTGTGAATACTTTATGGTTTCCATAAGTCATTTTTTATCGTTCATGCCCGTGGCTATAGCTGATGGGTTGGCGTATTGTGAGTTTGTTCTTTCTTAATGTTTATTTTTTCCCTGAAAAGCTTGTGCTGCTTCATTTACTTGCGTTAGAGAACTATGTTATGATATAAAAAATTGCAGCTCTTATTCATGCTTTCTGGGTTTGACTTCATTATCGGTTAAACTGAACTGTAGTTTAGCTACAAACTTGATTTTTATTAAATCCAACCAAAATTGAAAAGTTTCGATATTTTATCGCTACGAAGTTCCAGTCCTGTTAACAGTGTGGTGTTATGCTTCTCCGCATAACTGTGTACGGAACATCGCTAAGGATCCGAATAATCGTCCGGCCAACGACTTATTCATAAATGATCCAAAAGACCGAATATTAAGCCTGATTTCTGCGAGAAAGCATCACATCGTTGAATTCTAGGACAGTCGACTCTTCACGAACAACGTTCGAACGTCGCCGTTACAAGGAGCGAACGATCACGCCAGCCGAAGATGCCAAGAACCTCAACGGATGTCTTCATTTGCTTTAATTAATATGTATAACATTGTTTGTGGGGATTTTTATATAGTAATGAGGGTAAGGTTAATGATGTATGTTTTCTATTCGATTGTAGAGATATATCACGTTCTTATTGGTAACCTTGTTAGGTTGTTATTCAAACTTGGCACCTCAAGGTGACGCCGAGCGCGGGTGCCTGAGGGAGAGCGGGCAGTAGAGGCTGGGACACGATCACAAACAGCCGCACACGAGTTTGTTCCTCTACCTTGGTCCAGTTGGGCCGAGGCCTTGCCTCTTAAATTCACTACTCAAAGCCATCCCAGAATATCCGTGCCCTCATTCGCTCGAAAGTGATTAACTTCAAGAATAATCAACTACAGTGCCAGCATAAAGTAAATTTGAGATCATCAATCTAGATTGCTATCGGCATAGCCCCAGCCATCAACCCGGTCTCCGCCCTCAACCAAATATGGCGACCTTGCTTCAGCGCGCCAGCCAGGCGACATTCAAACTGCGAGACCAATCTCCAAATCTCAAGATAAGTTTCCCTCTGATTTCATGTCAAACCCCAGTCCCCACTCAAGCTTCTGAGTATATTAGGATGTGAATGCGTAGGTCGCGTGCGCTCAATTTAGTTAGCGTAATTTCGATGATTAATGTCTCAATATTTTACTTCGATCAATAGCGAATTTCTTTAATGTCCTTGTGTTCTTCATATCCTTTAGATGGTTAGGAAAGGAGGATGATATGATTCAGAAGGAAAGTAATAATGTTTGAAGCCAGGAAACACGGCTAGAATGCACGATTAATTTATGGCCTTAAGCCGGTCGCTACGCTTACCGAAGATTGAATTAAATATTTACTTAGGCTTACTCTGAGTTGGTGGCAGCTACCTTGATATTAACAAGTAGAAAATAAAAGAAATGTGACGAATAATCTTGATGTCACGACTAATAATATCACATGGAAAATATCATGCATCGCAACAAAGAATGACGGCAGAAGAAAATGAAGACCGTGACCTCAGCGAGATATAAAATAAAGAGGGTCACGACATATGGTGGCAGCGGTGGGATTTGAGTTTTGCTTTAAATGTAAATGTTACTGTAAAATCTCATGCCTGCCGAACTCACACCTCCAAATAAAAATATATGTGCATTCAAACATTCAAATTTAAAAATCTATATTTGGCCGACTAAAAAAATAATTTCTTTATCTGAATCATCTCATCTCTCTCTTCCTAATGAATACTTATTTGCGGGATGTCATCAGGAACGATGAATGAATGTTGCATTAATGTTTCATATTTCAATGTTGTCGATAGACTTATAATGTGTACGGATGTTCAACGTTTCCCTTCATCAATTAATTTCAATTACAGTACGCGGCATTTTCTGTACCATCTAATGTAAAAACTGAAATGTAACAACATACTATGTTGGAGACGAATGTTAGGATCGAACATTCCTCAATCCTTGAGTGAGCCGGCTCTGCCGCGGCAGCTCACGCCCTCGCCAATGGAATGTGAGACTGTAAACAAAGCCCACGTATCGGCGTACGAACTGCCACAAAGCCACACTCAACAGCTTTCCATGATTCTAAACTTCAATAATGCGAACGATAAATGTTGTGAATCACGATTTTCTTAGTCTAGGCATGTAATGTTTACGTTTTTCTAATGAAAAATAAATTTAATTACATGTGAGAACGTAAAAATTTAATTATTTCATCATTACTGCGTGTAAAATTTCTAATTCGACGTTCATCAAACAAATTTCTGCGGATACCACGTCATAATTATGTCAATATCATGTGAATTTTATATTCAAAATTTAAATAATGATGACCAACACCAGCTTATGGATAATTTTATTTCAATATCTGGAGTATAGGACTCCCAGCGCTCGAGCCACACCCGTGTTCAGGCTGGCATCCAAACACGATCAAAGCTCCTTTGTTGTCATCGTGGGAGCAGCCGCAAGGCTCACCACAGCTTTGACGACAAAAATTTCGTAGAGCACGAATGTAAAATCTCACGAACCACGGATTGGTAAATTTTAGATGTAATACTTTACGCTTTCAAATAAAATTTAATTTCATAACGTGCGAGAACAAAATTCAATTAAATTCATTATTGCTACGGGAAATTTATGCGATGTAATCAGTAAATACTAACGATCTTACACGAAATTTGTCTGAGAATTTACTACGGATGCTAGGAATTGCTATTACAATTTAAAGTCAACGTATAATAAATTTAATCTTTTCCCAATATGATGTGCGAGTTCTTGATCAATTATCTGGGTATTACGTACAATAAATTTAATTCCAATTACCAGCGACATTATTCCAATGAGAATGTAAACTGGAGACATTTGTCTGCTATTAGAATTAATAGTGAGTTAAGGTTTGCAAAAATTTAATTACGGTTCCTTGGACCAATCTCATTTTGGCGTATAATCTAAAGAATTAGATTTACTATTACTCTTAAATAATTAATAACCTGCGAATACCTCACATGGGGACTCATGTTGTCACTGAAACGTAGTATAAAGGATGCGCGAACTACTAGGAAAACACAACAACGTATCTGAATAGTGAAATAAATTCAATTCGTGATTTCAAAGAAAAATTTGATACAGCCAGGATTTATTTCTAACGAAAGAATTCAATCTCGACGATCTCGTATTAATATGTTTGCTCAAACGTTCTACTGGTCCTGAACAACTAGGAATTTCATTGCGTCGAGTTGGTCAAATTTAAATACTATGTATTATTTTTGTAATTAATATTTCTGTGTGGGGAAAATAGTTCAATTTTATTTCGCTTTCATGTATTTCGATAATTCCGTAAATGTGTGTGTACTCGTAGGATGTAATTAATTTTAAGCTTTGCGATCTATACTTAAAGAAAATTTTGAACCTTATGTTCGATTCGTAATTTGCTAATGATAACGTAAATTCAAACATAGGATGCTTAAGTCCCTTTGTAAATACTTGGGAGTTTGAGAGGGAAGACTTGGTTGACGTGATATGGAGGGAGACTTGGGAAAAATTAAAGAAGAACATCAGAACAAACACTTAATGGGATTGACCTTTCAGGAGTGGTGGATGACATCAGCTGAGCGCGGCTGAACGCACGCGCCGGCACAATCACTCACCACTCACCATGGTTGGTGAGAGCGGCACCTCCACGAACACGCGCTGCACCACCGCTCTCACCGTCGCCCTGCTCGGACGACATCACTACTACGGGTTGGCCACGCATGCGCTGCGCCCCTGCTCCCTACTCCACCATCTACACGACGCTTGGAGCACGACGCAAGACGACAACCACCTGAGCTCGCGCGCCGACTAACAGAAAACGGCGAGGCGTAGAAAACTTCGCCAGGCGGCAGCTGGCTATCTCGACACGCAGCTGCAGACCTGAGCCCGCACACCGACTCGTAGAAAACGAGTGCGCGAAGAAAACTTCTTATCAGCGGACTGGGTCGACAACCGCGGCTAATTTTCTACTGAGGCACTGTGAATAGAAAACGACTGGCATTTAAAATTTAAAGGACAGCTCAACATTGGGATTTCAATCACGACTTCGGACTTCGGATGGATTCGACGACGACGGCTTCAGATGTAATCAACGACGATGAAAATAATGCGGAGGCCCAGATGAAAATCAACGTATCAACTCAAAGATCTCAGCATAAAGGCAGCGAATCCTACGCAACCCCAAAAAAAAGATGATGAACTCCACGAGGTAGTAGTCCACTTCGACCGACGACACACGGAATATATTTCGGAGATCTCTATAAGACTTCTGCAAAGTGGTGGAGCCAGTTATGCAGCCCAGGACTATACGACTTGGGTGTATTTGGAAGTGTTCGCTACACTTCCGAGGGTTTTCACTCTCAAGGATTACTGCAGTGATCCCTACAACGGAGGGAGTGGTCGGTGCCATCTATAGGACACGGTTCTGCCCATAGGACAACTATAATGACTCCTTCATTTGACGACTCTAAACCAGCGCTCGCCAGAAGAGCAAACTCCAGTTGTAAGCATCTTGACTCTTCCATGATCCACGCATTTAAGGCGTCGGCTGCACGTGTGAGCAACGTCGAAGATAAGCCTTTCGAGCACAAGCTGGAGCTTGTGATTTGTTCGGCCACGGGGGATTCTGTTATGCTTCTCCGCATAACTGTGTACGGAACATCGCTAAGGATCCGAATAATCGTCCGGCCAACGACTTATTCATAAATGATCCAAAAGACCGAATATTAAGCCTGATTTCTGCGAGAAAGCATCACATCGTTGAATTCTAGGACAGTCGACTCTTCACGAACAACGTTCGAACGTCGCCGTTACAAGGAGCGAACGATCACGCCAGCCGAAGATGCCAAGA
Source organism: Morinoia aosen (assembly GCA_030386875.1). NCBI lineage: Eukaryota > Metazoa > Arthropoda > Malacostraca > Amphipoda > Talitridae > Morinoia > Morinoia aosen. The sequence continues at coordinate 86,726,771 of CM059562.1, read as the reverse complement.
ACCTCAACGGATGTCTTCATTTGCTTTAATTAATATGTATAACATTGTTTGTGGGGATTTTTATATAGTAATGAGGGTAAGGTTAATGATGTATGTTTTCTATTCGATTGTAGAGATATATCACGTTCTTATTGGTAACCTTGTTAGGTTGTTATTCAAACTTGGCACCTCAAGGTGACGCCGAGCGCGGGTGCCTGAGGGAGAGCGGGCAGTAGAGGCTGGGACACGATCACAAACAGCCGCACACGAGTTTGTTCCTCTACCTTGGTCCAGTTGGGCCGAGGCCTTGCCTCTTAAATTCACTACTCAAAGCCATCCCAGAATATCCGTGCCCTCATTCGCTCGAAAGTGATTAACTTCAAGAATAATCAACTACAGTGCCAGCATAAAGTAAATTTGAGATCATCAATCTAGATTGCTATCGGCATAGCCCCAGCCATCAACCCGGTCTCCGCCCTCAACCAAATATGGCGACCTTGCTTCAGCGCGCCAGCCAGGCGACATTCAAACTGCGAGACCAATCTCCAAATCTCAAGATAAGTTTCCCTCTGATTTCATGTCAAACCCCAGTCCCCACTCAAGCTTCTGAGTATATTAGGATGTGAATGCGTAGGTCGCGTGCGCTCAATTTAGTTAGCGTAATTTCGATGATTAATGTCTCAATATTTTACTTCGATCAATAGCGAATTTCTTTAATGTCCTTGTGTTCTTCATATCCTTTAGATGGTTAGGAAAGGAGGATGATATGATTCAGAAGGAAAGTAATAATGTTTGAAGCCAGGAAACACGGCTAGAATGCACGATTAATTTATGGCCTTAAGCCGGTCGCTACGCTTACCGAAGATTGAATTAAATATTTACTTAGGCTTACTCTGAGTTGGTGGCAGCTACCTTGATATTAACAAGTAGAAAATAAAAGAAATGTGACGAATAATCTTGATGTCACGACTAATAATATCACATGGAAAATATCATGCATCGCAACAAAGAATGACGGCAGAAGAAAATGAAGACCGTGACCTCAGCGAGATATAAAATAAAGAGGGTCACGACAGTGGCAATATTAGTTGAAAACGCTGTTAAGCTAGCTCTATTTAACCCTTTAACGCCAGAGAAAACTCCACTGTCCTCTTTCAAAAATAGCCTCAATATATTGTATTTCTTGTTAAATTAGTTCCCTAATGTGTTCTTTGAAGTTCTCTGCCGAGTGGCAGTTCCTTCCTCATCCTGATATCGGTGACTGCCTGATGCCGGCGTCAGTTTAGTGACGGGGGTTGTGATAACGGTAATATGGGCAAAAATTCTGACGTTAAAGGGTTAGTTAAATAACGATACGAGTGTGACTTTCATACTTTATTAGAACTCATGTAAGTTACTTGTACTGAGAATGTGTAACGAGTTAATATTCTTATTGTATTTTGATCTTTGAAGTAATCAGTCCAATAACTCTCGAGTACAAGAAAAGACGTAATCCTTATCAAAATGAAACGTTTATTCAAATTCAGTATTAATTGATGGTTTTTACTCCAAAAATATTATCCTAATCTATGGTTTGCTGATAGTGCTTTGCTGTGTAAGTTCGTCATACCGTAAACGTTCAACGTTCACAAACATGTGTGAACTCACATGTGCCGTGCATGATCTGCCGCATGTCGTTGCAGTGCGCAGGTAGCCCTGAAAACTTCCTGAGAAGTTTAGTGCATTTTTTATTCCCATAAAAGCCGAGCGCCGATCTCCGCATGTCTTGCACCCGTCATTGTACGGAGCAGCAGCAGCACTCGGCTCCCAAGTTCCCAACCTTCAAGGCGTCCGTGCGTGACGCCGGCCGCTTGTTGGGCTTGCAGCCCCTCCAATCCTCCGAAAATTGCGGCACGATTAGTCCTCCGAAGGCCTTAAAACCGGGAAGCGTTTAGTTTCTGTCTACGGTAACCTTTTGAAATGCTCCTTGAAAGCCTTTCGAACGTGCGATGTGAGATGAAAAATGAGTTTCTTATGGGTTTTCAGATGATCGTTTTTTCACGTTTTAATTCGTGTGCGGTTCTTTCGGATTGTAGTTTATTACTGTAATTTTAGTAATTTTTTAGCGTTTTGCTGTGTTTAAATGACGTCAACAACTTGAAATCGTATTTCAAATTATTTGTTTCAATACGAAGTCGAAATCTTTTGAAACATCTTAATTGAGCCACTACGAGATCTAAGGTGTCTCTACTGGAGGTGCATTTACTGAAGAGGTACATTTTCAAAGCATGCTATTTGTCTAGGCGATGCCTGGAACTACTCTCGTTTCCGCGTCTCTTTTTAGCGTTTGGGAGTGACAGGATATGTTGGGATTTTTCTGCATGATTTTCGTGCAGCTCAGCCGAGGTCATTGTTCTTTCCTTTGGCAGAAAATCCATTCGATGCTAATGGACTGATTCAATACGAAAGCTTTCTCTTGTAACTCATTGCATTATTTGCGTAACGTGATAGTTTCTTAATGGTTACGTAATATGACAAGCATCTTTAGTAGATACTTTTCGGCTTCCACATCTCTTGCTTTATACTACGCTTTTAATGTCGAAATGAGATAGCGTTTGGTAATGGTTGTACTATCCACGTCCTTGGGCACGGTGGAGAAAATAGAAAAACTCCTTTATATTAGAAACAGCCATGCTTTAAATTTTGTTCTTACCTGTAAGGATGCTTACGATTGTTATGTTTATCGGTGGCTAAAGGTTGAAGTCGGTACAAGTTGGGGAAATCGCAGTTCACGGCCACGACTATGTAGTTGTAACTTGATTGGGCTGTAACTCTAATTGTCCTCTGTAAATATAGGTAACTTTTCTTCACTTGTTACTTATTTATAACTTGCTTGACGAAAAAGTCCTATCGTGGCTAAAATTTTTAATTTGGTGGCTTTATCACGGCTAAATTTTTAAATTGGGGGCCATACCGTGGCTGAAATTTCCAATTTTGGTGTTCCCTATCCTACCGTGGCTAAAATTTTCAATTTGGCGTGCAGGTGATCGACTTCGGCTCGAGTTGCTACGAGAACCAGCGCGTGTACTCATACATCCAGAGCCGCTTCTACCGCGCCCCGGAGGTCATTCTGGGTGCCAAGTACGGCATGGCCATCGACATGTGGAGCCTGGGCTGCATCCTCTGTGAACTGCTCACCGGACACCCTCTGCTGCCTGGCGAGGTAACTTTCTTGTACAACCCATGTTAAATTGACAACTTGACTGCGATTGCGCGGGTCGTAAAGTTGATTTGGCTCTGCGGTAAATAACAGACTGGTGTAAAATCAACTTACTTGCTTGAACAAGTTTCCATCCGTTGTAAGAAATGTACAAAATGTAAGAGCTCAATAATATTTCCGTCGTATGACGAAATTCCTTCAAAAAAGGTCGCAAAGTTGTTTGAAATGTAATTGGTGCGGTCATGAACAATTTACCTAGTGGTACACATTTGTCCCACTCCGTATTCAACGTGTTAACCGCTTACATATACTGTGTAACTGCATGCCGTGGTAACTTCCATGAAATTTGAATTTATATCAGTGGATACCGTGGTAACAGATGGCACTCTGCCGGTTGAGGTAACTGTCTTCCTTATATAACCCCTGTTTAATTAACGGCATACATATACTGTATAACTGCTTGCCGTGGTAACTGATGGCACTCATTTTTGTGCTAGATTTTTATCAATGTTTTAGCAAGCAAGGGCACTCCCCGTGGGATGCGAGCTCCCCACTTTGGGAGCCCCTGCTCTAGGTGAAGGTGCGAGGTACTGAAGGTTTGACGGATATTGAGTTGTCTGATAATTTGTATTTTTTTCAATTTTTTTTAGCTACTTAATTGTTGCTCGAATATATCGTGGTTGCCGTTTATTTATAAGTTGCTGCTCAATGATAAAAAAATCTCTGAGAACAGTATTTGTAATGTGACAGTATTTTTATAATATTCACCACGTACACACATGTGTTATTCGTACATCAATTTCATTTGACGCGAATCACCAATTATATTGCGTATCGTTTACAACCAGCAATGTTGACGTCAATATTATTTGCTCGTGAGTTATTAATTATATTCTAAACCCTTTACAACAAGCAGTATATTGACGTCAATATTATTTGGTTGTGAGTCACCAATAATTATATTGTGTACCGCTTACAACCAGTGGTGATGACGTCAACATTATTTGGTCGTGAATCACTAATTACACTGTGAAGTGTCTAAAAGCATTAAAGTTGAGTATTTTGTAAACAGGACGAGAACGACCAGCTGGCCTGCATCATCGAGCTGAGCGGGATGCCTCCCGCCAAGCTGCTGGAGCAGAGCAAGCGCGCCAAGAACTTCATAACGAGCAAGGGGTGAGGGGCAACTCTACTGCTAGCTTCCTTCCTGGTGCAAGGCTGTAGAATTATTGTCCTATTTCTTGTTCCGTATCTTGTTTTACCTCTCGTCTTGCCTCTCGTCTTGCCTCTCGTCTTGCCTCTCGTCTTGCCTCTTGTCCTATTTTAGAAGTCGGCTTGAAAATGAGCTCACAAAATTTAAATGTTTTATGAGTGTTTTAAAGAATGTTGATGTGTGGAGAATAAGTCTCCTTAATCGGCCATTTTCTATAGTTAAATATTCATCCAAAATTTAGTGTTGGCTAATTTCAAATTTGCTCTGCCTATTGAGAGGGAGCTCTAAAGTCCTTAGCAATAAGTAGCTTGAAAGACAGCTCTTTCCTCTTCTTCTTTTATGTAAAAATACGTGTACTAGCATACAAGTATGAGAAAATCCCTTTCTATAGTGGGATGCTCAAATTTTTAACTTTAAACTGGAAGTTTGGAGACTCACCAGTATGCTGAGCCGTAACAAGTTTTCTGTTGACAACGCCCGTGTCATAGAGGTCTAAGGAGGTCACCCTATGAGGTCTGGATGCTTCTTTTATGAAGCATTCCACAGATGGTTTGTAAAGTACCTCTGCATGTACATTTCACGAAATCAACATTCACGTGATGCCACTACTGGGAAGGGCAGAGTGACGGGCAGTATTAAAAAACACAGGAATCGCGCTCAGCTGATGTACGTCGGCGGAGATCCAGTTGGTCTTGTGCTTAACACCTTAGTTTTAAGCATTTTAATGAATAACTGTAGTTATATGCCGGCAAGTTGTACTCTTCGCATTCGCTTCCGAATTAATCGGAATGAACCGGTGCCGTCCGCTTGTGCGATTTAAAAAATGAGTGTTGAACTTGGGAGAGACGAAATGATCGACGACGATAAAGAAGCCGGAGAAACCAATGACGGTGCGTACTCTCGAAAACATCGAACTTGTGAGAGTTGCCATCTAAAAATGTCCCGAGCCGCATTTCACTTCAGATTTTCACTTGACAGAAATACGCAAAGATCTCGGTGCTACCGTAGCGTGAGGTCTGCTGCCAAATATCCCCTACCCAGGTGCAGTTTGAGGTCTACTTAAATCACTGAATTAAATGTATGGAAATGTGATATTCTTTAGGGATAGAAAATGCATGAATTCAGCGAAAATGCAATTCAGCGATTTAAGTAGACCTCAGACTGCACCTGTGTAGGTGAAATATGGCGGTAGGCCTCACGCTATAGTTGCACAAAAATCTCCACCCTCATGCTTACAAGATCCAAACTGTGCAGCTACTCCAAGAAAAAGATTACTGTAAAGGAAAGTTGAAATTAATTAATGAAGACGAAGACGTTATGAATAATTTATGAATGTGTGATGAAGCGCCTTTCCGTTTATCTAGTCATTGTAACGAACAGAACAATAGATGTTGAACTGAATCTTGGACTGCTGTGTCGCCAATCTCTTCATTCTGCTTAAGGTTACTGGGTGATGAGATTTCCTCGTCAGGGATCATAGTGCCCTACTTCTTGTGAGATGATCTAGGCAGTGACTTCACAGAGATCCGCAGTCATTTTGGAGAATGTTTTTAATTCACCATTTTCTCAGTACGAAGCAAATGACGAGACGTTTTTTCAACAAGACGGAGCAACCTCCCACGCGGCAAGAGTAAGCATGAACGATGCTAATGTTTCAGAATTACGGGACCTCTAGAAATGGGGATATCGCATAGCCTCATTCATCTCATCTAACTTTTTCTTGTGGGGTTACCTGAAGTATAACCCCTCAGGGGATACAACTATTGTATCTATGGGAATAAGCGCTCCCAGGGGGACAATGTGAGGGCCCGAGCTAAAGGTTAGGTAGGCTTTTTTCTGTTGAAATAGAATAGGTTTTTGTTATGTTACGGCCCACCTTTTTTTGGTTCACTGCTGTCCTGTTTTTTCAGCACCTACTACTTTCTTCTTCAACTTTGATCTTGTTTCATGAAATTCTTTCTTATCTTACTGTTTCTATGCCCCTTCTGCATAGATTCCCCATTCTCTTATCTCCATACTAAATGGTGCCTTCCTCCTTCCTCTCTTCGATACGCGCTTTTTTTGTAGCGGTAAGGGAGGCTTAAACTATCTTATAATCTTCTATAATCTTCTACCTGAAGTATAAAGTGCACTAGGATAACCCACCAGAGTTGTTGAAGAGGTGAAAGAACCTTTCCGATGGGTTACCGTTCAAACCTCGGTATCAATATTGTGAAATGTGATGGACTAAGAAGCTCGTCTGGAAGAATGCCTACGCCTGGGCGGATATTTTTGAAGCTTACTTCTATTTATTCCATTTGTTTTGATGTTTTTTCTTGTGAGTGAAAATTGTAAAAGGGAAATTTGGGAAAATTGGTCGAATGTTTTTAGCGGCCTTTTCAAAATCACTCTTTATTCTGCCAACCTTGTACCTGCTCTAATGCAAGAATACATGTTTTTCAATGTATATTGAATTATGTTAAAAAATACGTCCCCTCACCTTGATAAAATGATAGTTATGGTAGAAAAAGTAGTGTTATTAATGTCAACTTCTAACAGCCATTTGATTATTAGTGACTTGTTTGACGTGCAACCTGGCCATATTTAGGAATCAAAAGCCTATTAATAATTCAGAAGAAAAGTAATGAACGTGATAATTTGACCAGGGTCTTTGATTTGATTTTCCTTGATCTTAAAACTGTCCAATAGTATAGTTGATTTCGACCTAAAAATCATTTTATTTTAACCGAACAGTTCTGATTCTTTTCGTAATTTTACCCGAAATAAATTTGATACAACCTAATTTTAAGCCTTTTTAGACCAAGAGTAAAGGTTTTGCTTACCTTGACGCCACATCTGTACCGAGGCATTTAAATGTGTAAAATTTTTCAGTATGGGGACTCAAAATTTTGCTGTTTAGGGGACAACGATTTCGTTCCGGTAAGCAGACCTGCGGTTTTGTATTTAGTGTTCATTATTTCGTCATTGCCACCTACGTTGGTGCAGACTCGATGGTTGTTCAGAAAAATTCGTCCCGTAAGTTGTATTTCGATCGAGATACTCGTAAGTCTACCACAAATTCTTATTGGACTTATTCGTGCGTTGTGTTGATTGGCATTGAGTGTTCTTTAATTATAATATAATTTTTGAATAATTGCGTTATCGATTTGACACTGAAGTGAAAAGAAAATTGATCTTTAAGAACTATCTAACTCGATTATTCGATTGGTTAAGGGCTGCTTCAGAAAATTATCGTACACCAACATTGCTGTAATTCAACATTTCGCTGTAGCCGAGCTGCTGTTCAATTTTTTTTTCAACTGTCACGTTATTTAACTATCACACGATAAGTAGAAACGGTTTCGTAGAAGAATATAGCGCTCTTTTTCAATGTTGTCAGCTGAAGAGATGTTAACCGTTCAGTGTAAGCAGAAGAGATGTTAACCGTTCAGTAGAGGCATTAATTCTGACTTGTTAATGATAAAAGAAATAATTATTGTTATTTTGTGCAGGTATCCCCGATACTGCGTGACGAGAACTCTCACGGACGGCTCCACAATCCTGCAAGGTGGCCACAGTAGAAGAGGGAAACCTCGAGGCCCACCAGGGACCAAAAGCCTGCACACCGCTTTGAAAGGCTGCAACGATCCCCTCTTTTTGGACTTCATCAGGCGGTGTCTGGAGTGGGACCCCGCAGTGAGAATCACCCCAAACATGGCTCTCAAACACAGCTGGCTCCGAAGACGGCTACCCAAGCCTCCTTTAGACAAAAATGCAGATTCTCCCTCTTCATCGAACACTCTTCGCACGACTCCTTCTTCCTCTTCGTCATCGAGAAATTCTTCATCATCCACAAGCAAGCTCAACACGATAGGGTCCTCCGCTACCAAACTACGGGCGACCATTACTGACGACGCGTCAGCTACTCTTCATCCTCGTCATCACATTCATACTTTGTCGCTGCAACACGGCACTTCATGTCATACCAATCCTGCGACCAAGTTGCCTCACATATCCAACAACGGCACTTGAGCCACTGCCTCGTTGTCATTCCATCATCTCTTATAGCCCAATCTTTTAAGCTCTTTGCCACGCTGTCTCAAAGCTATTGACGGAACCAGAAAGGAATTATTAGTCTTCACCGTACGTGCTGGCTAGTCCAAAAAGTATTTAATTCTCATCGAGGGTCGACCTAAACTCCAATGTTGAGTTTTATGACGTACCACCATCGTCTGTCTTCATCAGTACAGATAGTGAACCGAGCCAGAGAAGTTTACTGCCTACAGTTTGACGTTCCTTTCTGGATTCGCCATATTCGATGTCAGTTCATCAACTCAGCTCTTCACTTGGATCTGTCATCCTTGCTAGTGTTCCTGCATCTTGCTGTCCATATTTTCCGTGCACGCTGTCGACCAGTTCAATCTGACGGAAGTAATTCAAATTTCTACCCGTGCTCGTTACTGAAACTTCGAGCGTTCAAGATTTCTACATATGTTTTTCTTTTGAGCCTTGCTTATAGCTCTAAGGTATGTAGATTCACTTCAGTTTCTTAGAATACTAAAAAATACGGTAATTTCGTTTCAGCACTGTAATTAGTTTTGCCTATTGGATTGTCGGCAAAGTGAACTGACAATTTTTCTTGCGCTTTCTGGCAATCAGCACCATGGTAGTAAGAGATAGTTTAGGCGGGAACTATACTTTGTCGACTGCAGAACCAACCATTGGTGCCGAACTCAGCTCTAATGCGTAAGACTCCTAGTGAGAAGACTCTGCTTTTGGCTGTTATTTTTATAAATATTCAAAGACAAAAAATGCGGCGAGGCATCAATTTTTTAAATGCCGAGCGCGCGCAGCACGAGAGGTTAGTCGAAGGCATTGCTCGTTTTTCAAGTATTATTTATCCTCCGTATAAGAGCAGGAATCATTTAGTTCATATGGAAAGGAGGGTAGATAACTTAGTAGCGAGAATGGCATTTATAATGTAAGAAATTCGATGTTTTGTGAGCTCCCCAGAGCACAATGTTGCCCTGGGCACTGGTGCATGACGCATTTTTATGAGACATGCCACTGCTGCGGCTACTCTTCGGAGCGCATGAACCTGAGTTGCGTCTTCTTTGATCTCGGTCCTGAGCTCCTCATGACATGAATGTTAGTCCGGAATTAATTCTTACATTTGTAAGAGTTGGTTGCTTCTCTCTCTCTCAGCCATTTTTCTACATTCTGTGTATTCCGGAGGCGTCGAAAAGTCTTATCAGCGAAACGTAAGCAACCAGAAGCCTCCGCTGTTTTGTGTATATTTTTTTGTACAATGTAGAAGCTAGGGTTCTTGTTGTTGTGGTACATTTGAGACGCTACCAGTTTTGGGGCTCATCGAGTTCAGATAGGTAAGAAACACGGTCCTGATGCTATGTACTTTCCTCTTCCAAATCTCTTTATTTTCTGTGTTCTTTCTTCGTACTTGCTGTGCTGTGCCTTTTGTTCGTTCTTTCCTTTTTTGTCCTTTTTTACTTCAAATATTTGACTTTATTCTTGTGTTTTTATTTTTTCGTTCTTTCTTCGTACTTTCTGCTGTGTCGGTTGTTCGGTGTTTCCTAATTTTTTGCTCTTTTTTCCTCCCTTTTTACTTCAAATATTTGACTTTATTTTTGTGTATTTCTGTTGTAGGCGACCAAAACTGAGAAGTTAGAATGTGTACAACACTTTTATCTCAGGCATGCTGTACTATTTAATTTTAGGCATACTGCCACTAGCTTCGTCGACGAAGGCGTATAAAGCAGAGTAATGTGTGTGATGTTGTCATCATCACTGAACAGCTCTTGAAAAGAGCGTAAAACTCGTATTTTTGTGAAACTTCATTCGCTTTTCATCCCATGTTGGTTTCCATTCAACGCTACTTGGTTGACGACTAACTGTCTAAGTTGAACTTTGAAATTAAAGACATCATTAATTCATAGCTTACGCCATGGTGTAAGAGATTACTTCAAGTTTTTTGGACGACTTATGCTATCTCTGTTGATTTGACGGTAATAGCGAGTTTGTTATGGGCTAAATACTAGGATCAGAAATGTTTATTTTTGGTCCATGTTTCTTTCCAGTTGAACATATCGATTTGTCTTCAGTATCTTGTCATTTTTCTTTTTTTTTTGCCGGTTGTTCCTGTGTTTTTTGTGTTCCTGTTTCTTAACGAGACTGAAGTGACACGTTTTTGTCTCTAAGACTGTGAAACTATCTTTTTCCCCTCAGTTTCATAAGTTTATTCGATCTAAGATCGGCACCACTTGAATGCTCAGTCTCTATTTTCTTTAGACGCATTCTCACGTAAGGATTGAATGTCAAAAGTGATATTCCTTATTTATTTATGTGTTCGTGCCTTGTAGCTGCGAGCGTCTGTCTACATCGAACATTTTATTACTCTCGTTTGACGGATCCACAACCTATGATAGATTGCGCAAAAGGGGAAAACTTGCGTTATTGACGGTTTCATTTTTTGTACTTTTTTTACTTTGTCATGTTTTTACGTTTCACTCGTGAAATCTCAAATATTTTGCACTTTCCTCGTTTTAATATTGTGATACTGTTTTCTTACTCATTATTTCTACTAATACATATTTACTGAAAATGAGGTGATCAAAGAGCCGAAAGGGAATCGAGAAATCATCCCAGAAACTCATTGTTGCGCTTAAAGTCGTTAAACTGAACTCCTGTCGCAATACTAAGCTAATCGTTTCTTACTGTCGAATTCATGCGGCCTGATTACTGTCTGATTCTTCTTATAATTTCAAGTGTAGACAATCACACTTTTGTCTTCGCTTATGAGCACTTTAATTTACCCTAGGAGACTTATCATTATACAACCTTTATATATATATAAATTTACAAATTTAATTTACACTTACAGTATATCAGTACTCAACCAACAGTGCTAGAATTTGGTTCATATCTTCCTCTATCCTGTTAACTTTTCACCTACTAGCCTTCATAGATAAAGCTTTTACGCAACTAGCGTTTCTTCTCATCTTAGCAGTTTCAAATACCGTATGTGTCAACATTTTCTAAGTTGCAAGAGGAAATTATTAAAACTGAACGTAACAATCCTTCGGTCTTAAACTTAAACTTGATTGCCTCACGTTGTAGAGATTCATCACACTCTCAAATGTCAGCTTAGGTGTGTAATTAATCTGTTGGCCATTCAGAGCCGAAAGTTGATTGAAGATGATTTTTCCACGCTTGACGTTCTCGAGACCATCTAGATGTTTGCTGTGTGTGCTTGATCACCTTCGTAACTGTACTGGAGAGGTTTTTACGATCAAGCTTCAGCGCTTTGGCGTTAAGGCCAAGCTATTTTAGCGTGTGACGCTGTCCGTTGTACAGTGTTCTCATTATTTAGCTTGTCCAGGAGCTGGTTACTCCACGTAGACTTTTTTGTCTTGAAATGAAGTTGATCGTACCGTCTGTGCTTTCATCGTTTGTAGATGAAAACTGAATAATCAGATCATATTCTGGGCCTCATTTACTGAACATCAGAGAGTAGAAGAAACACAGTCGTAATACTTGTTATTCGTTTACTTCGCCGGGGTTAAAAACGTTGCAATAACATAAAAATGTACGTTTTTCAAAATGACCTATTTATGTGTATACGTTGGCGGATTAGGTGTCATTGTAAGATTTTAATGTCTTTCATTACATGCGCCAGATATTTTTGGTGCCATTTCGGAATATTTTGATAGCTATGGGATGTTGATTGGTTCACTCGAGCATCTTCTCAATTTTATTTTAAATTTTTAACTTGTGTGTTTAGAGGTGAAATCTTTGGGTACGGCCATCTTTTTTGCGTGAATTACTGTATAATTTTTCTTCAAATTTCTTTGTTAGCTTATTATGCCTGTTCAAATTTCCGTTCAAAAATGTGTTTAGATAAAAAAGATTGAAATTTTATAGCGAAATATTATCTGAGCTCAATATGGTATGAAAAATAGAACTTAAGTTAAATTCAGCTTGCCTCATTGCCGCAATTTCAGATTTGTGTCGAAGGCATCGAATCTTTTAGCGATTATACTTTTGTAAAGAATGAATTGCCTCGTAAATTTTCTGTTGGGGATTCATGAAGAATTAATTACGCATTTTTACTAAGGTAGGTAATAGAAGACAATATCACTTACTTTAGATCGGCGTAAACCACTGTAATGCTTTGGTGTTATTTGTAACCAAATTTCAGCCTATTTTTTTTTTGTTACTACGGATAATTTTTGGTTTTGTTACTATTAAAAATTACATAGTTACGTTCCTAACCATTGCATTATGCCCATACAATGAACTCAATGTAAAATAATGATTAAATAACTGAACTTTTCATGAAATTTCAGGCGTGTTCGGACCCATTATTTGCAAAGCTCAGGATCGAATAGTACACGGTACCTTAGCCCGTCAATAAATGTTGTATACTTCCAAAATACAATAAGTATTCGGATGAATTTGTCGTCAAGTTTCAGTCCACAAATGCAGGGAATTAAAAATTGACTATATCTTCATGTAAAAGAAAGGCGTTATAGTTTGCGCTTCTACCGACGGTTTCACTCTCACTGATATGCTTTTCTAATCTCCTGAAATAGTTGCTGCAATTGACTTGGGATTCGCATGTCAAGCTTGCTGTAGATTTGTACTGACACACTTACTTCATTTTTGTTACCAGTTGATGTTAGTTATCTTTTATTTCTATGTATTGCTGTCCAGCGAAAACTGCGAGTTACAGTAGGTCAATTCTTTGACCTACATAGAGGGTAAAAGGCTTTGGTATGCCTCCCGGGTCATTTAAAGGCGACTTGCAAATCTGACGATTAAATTGTTCAATTTTGAGCGACTAAGTTTACTGGAACGTGGTTGCTGTTGCGTTTTTAAAGAGTAACTGAACTCGGATCACGTTTGCCTAAACGGGTTGGGTTCTTCAGCAATTAGTGCTCATTGAATTTTAGGAAGGCTTGATGCGTTAAACGTATTAACAAGGCGCTTAGCCTCTTTTAAGTTTTAAGTCTAGATTGCTAAGCTATGATCTCACTTTTAGCTGTGCGAGCCTTCGTTCGAAAGGGTGTCAACTATTTTATTCTTGCTTGAAAGAGCTCTTGTCTTTTTCTATAATGTCATCAACAGTTTTGCATTATAAGGGGGCTTCTTTACAAAACACGTGACATCTTTTGAAGTTGTCATTTTGTGTTAGTACTAGCGTAACCGTTTTCTGTCCTGTGCTTATCAAACTGTTGATTAAGTTTATCCCTTATGAAAAACTCTTCCGAATTCTTTCGTTGCATTCTGTTGTTCTCTATTTTTTAAAATTGAAACTTTTATAAAAAGTATCTCTTCATAATTTATTGTTGATGACATGGATTGAAATTGAAAGACGAAAGTGGTTTTTTGTGTCGGTTAAGAAGACGAATGTACTTTCTCCCAATTAAGTGGTAATTCCGAATGATTTTTCCTTCAGTGCTGTTTTGCTAGGATCATAGCTTTCATAACAAATTAATGTCATGCGCAAACTTTGAGCAACACATTTAGAAGAACGTTTTACGAGTCACGCATGTTGGGATATAAGGCGTAGCGAGAATATTTTCTGATGGGCAACGGTTCTGAGCTAATAACTTTCTCTGGGAGAGCTTGAAAGAAAGAAGTTTTACTGAGCTTGCTTACGAAAATCATTGCAATGTTTGACTTTGACTGGAGAAAAAAGCGTAGGAGCCTTGGATTCGAAGAAACGCGATGTGGAACCCTGGAAGCTATTCTCGAATAAGATATCATGGAGGAGCAAAAACTTCAGGGAAGGTATGGCGAGTAGGATGTAGATCTTCGAGGAGTTCAGAAACAGTTTGTCAATAACCTTTGTAAACTAAGTGTAAATTGGCTTACAATTTATTCATTAGCTACTATTTCTACTTCTATTAAGCAACGCTCTTCGACGAAATAGCTTAACGCACAAAAAATATTCGTTCGTAATTGTGAAAGAATTTTGTAGATTAGTAAATTTACTTGAAGAATGTTGTGAGGTTCTATACGTTTCAGGAATAGTTGTCAGAATGCGTGGTACCTTGCTCGATGTGTATCATTTTACTTTCTGACTTCAGAACTTTCATGGGTTACACGGAGACGGGTTTATTTTCTAACGCCTCAACATATATGGAAATAACAGTACCAAGTGAAATGCCAGTTCATCCTAATCGCCATTTCCTGGTTTTTGAAGACCACCAATACTTGAAAATAATCTATGCTATGTGGCTCCTGATTTTTATAACTTGGATGTTCACTTCGAGCTTCTTAGCTTGAACTGGGTGGTCGGAAATCTTCTGTATTTAAGAGTTTTCTCGAAGTGTTAGATAAACCATAATTTCTCTTTCAAGCTCCCTTTCTCATCTGAAACATTGAAAATATCTTTCGTTCAATGTATCCTTTCTCGTTGCTCTGGTGGATCCTTGCATGTCTCGTGAATGCCCGTTCAGAAAAGCTAACCATAGATGCCTTGCATACATGCGGCACATTCAGCAGAATTGTTTGTGTGAATTCATTTCGGATTTATTTTTGAGTTAAGCTTTTTTAAAATGTACTCTATTACTTTCTCATAGGTATTTTTACCAGTAATTGTGATGAATTTTTCGTGTGGAGTTGCGCGTGTTTCAGTGTTCCGATTTAATTCTGTTTAGTGCGAGATGGTCTCAGCTTGTGGAATTATCGGGTTCGACTGACAATTGAAGACTCTCGATGTTCTGAGATAGAAATTTATTCGTGAAGCGTAAATGTTTGTGCGTTCACCTCGACTCAAATGTATGGTTTTATCATATTTGCTCAGTTTATTTATTTATTTAATTTTAAAGCACACTGGGTTTTTATCAACCAGTTGAGTCTGAGTCCGTTCGTTACTATTGTATCTTTTTGCAGCCTCAGTTGCTCTCTCCAGTGTCGATTTAGGTTGTCATAGCATAACGTATTCGGTAGTTGAACTTCAAATATTTTAGTGGTAATAATGTCGTATATTAGCAATGTTAACGACTCTAGCGGTGATCTGTGCTTGTCAGGGAAGTTATTTTGATACATCCACTAATGTAATTTTTTAGTATAAACAATGCAATTGACCTATTTTCGGAGATGCATCTTGGGAGTAAGTTGAAAAGGTTACGCATTTATCATTTATTATTTAACCCTTTAACGTCCGAATTTTTGTACTCATATTACCGTTAACACAACCACCGTCACTAAACTGGCGCTGGCATCTGGCAGTCACCGATATCAGGATGGGATAAGAACTGCCACTCGGCAGAGAACTTCAAAGAACACAGTAGGGAACTAATTGAATAAGAAATAAAATATATTGAAGGGGAATTTTGAAAGAGGACACTGGTGTCCTCTGGGGCGTTAAAGGGTTAAGGTTTTCGGAGAATGAGCGCTTTTTTAAGTTACTACTGTGTTTGTTTGCTGTGAAATTTTCATTACTACTCAAAACGATAATGCTCTTGGGAGTAAATTCAGTAGATTATTATTTAAAGGAAATATTTTTCAGTGTCAACGAAGAATTGTGTTCATTAATGTCGGACACTAAATACTGTTGAGTTCAACACTACTGATATTTTTTGTAACTCATTGATGCTTTTTCAATTTTTGAACGTTGAATTTTTGAAAATTCCGTGTCATAACTTCTCCAATGTTTGTTCAACGTTTCTTGCTTTTAAAGCAAGCAAAACCTAATTTACTGTGTTCATTCGTGACTTCACCTTCGTGTTTATGATGTTGTCTTGTTTCTGTATACTTGTGCTATTAATCCTATTTTTTGCTCATTGGGGTAAAGCTGACCTGCGTGCGTAAAGTCAACGGTGGGGAAAGCTTTGATCGCGACATCAACTAATATAGTAAATTTAACTTATAGGTGATGGATTGGATTATTGTTAATTACAATTTGAAGCTTCAAGAAGTCTCACGGCTAAGTATTCACGTGCAGTGGAGTGTGCGGAATAAATTAGGAAAATTGAATATGAAATTGAAATTTTGATTTTACAGATTATCATGATTTCAGAAGTACTTTCTTAAGACATCTCCCTTCGTAATTAATGTATAATTTAGGATTTGAAGCGAGCAGTGCCAAAATTGCTCGTCAAAGGAGGTTATATAAATTTTATTAGTTCTCTTTATTCAACAAAAGAACCAGTGGTTTGGCCGCGGTTGCAATCTGACGAACCATTATAAGGATTTTTTCCTGTAAGCTACAATTCGACAAAAGAAAATGACCCCAAATTTCAACTTTTCGACCCTAGGGAATTGGGGCCCCAAAAGAAATATAGATTTGGGTCTTGAAGTTCTTTCTTGTTGATTTTCGAGTTAACTAACAGTGAGGAAAGACAGCAGTAATGTTACTTATTCAAGTGCAATAAAAGCGCCCCTTGTGCAGATACCGTAATTGGCCTCGCGTTGGGATACTCGAAATGCTACTGGAGCTTCATGATTTTTTACTTCCATTTCCTTCTACACAAAATGATTAAATTTTAGCTTAGAATTAAAAGTACACCAACACTTGCATGCAAAAAAATGTACACTAAGAATCGTCTCTCGTGCATCTTGGACCCTACCCTTCTTAGTGTTTTGATAAGGCTTTCATTGTCTACTTTAGTTCGTATTGTCCACGGATCATGTGTACATAATTGGAATGCTGTAGTAGTTTCGAATTGTTAAGAGTCGGAAGGTTCAGTAGTCATTGGTGTGTGGTCACGATGCTTGCTCTTGCCATCTATGTCTGCCGTTTTATGCGTATGTAGAGATTTTTTGTGAGGGCGGATACACTTCGAATGGTATATGCGATGTTTCAATCAGTAATTGCTGGAGTCAAGAGGGAGTTCCTTAGAGGTTTTAAATTAGTTTCAACGCGATGATGGGTTACAATCCTTGGAGTGTCTACTTAGAACCGCATCGTATTGAATAAAATGCGACGTAAATACTCTTTACTGGATCAAATATTCTGTCGAATGAATTCTTAGCATGCAAGGAAACCCTGAATACCTCATTAAAAAGTGCACCATTACCGGCCGTGAGCGGAGCTTGTAGTTGTATTTTGTATAACTGAGTACGGCAATACTTAATTTATTGCTTATCATTACCGATATGATGAAACTGCCAGTGTATTAATGGACCGCTTACGATATGGGCCACAATTTCGTAAGAAATGTATGAAGTATGCTGGGACTGCTGAACTATTTTAGTCTTCGTTTATTGTGATTAACTTCTTTTATGCGAAGTGCAACGAAAGTTAACTTTTACTCTAAGAAACACAGTATACTTTGATTGAAGGCCAATTGTAAATTGTCGCATTTGTCAAGTCATGAAATGGTCGTTTTTTTCGCGCGAGCGGAAGAAACTTACAAACCAGCGAATTGTTGAAAAATCGGCGATTTGTCTCCGAAAATAGAAATCTTGACGATTGAATGAGAGAACCAAAGCACTTTTCAGAGTTTTTGCAATGCGAAGACTATATTCCTTTGTACTGATTTAGATATTGAGAGTTTTTCATAGAAAGAAGTTCTGTTCCCATGGAGAATAATACCCTAAGTCAGCAACAATTTCATATTGCCTAGTTTTTGCGCTAATGACTGCTCTCCGGGTACACGCAGATTTCAAGTTGCACGTTGTCCATTGTAATCCAATTTCCAGCGACACATCACTTGTATATTATCATGAGTAAATGTAGACACGCACTTCACAAGTCAGTCCCAGCTATTTATTTGTAATGAGATCATTTCATTGATCAAATTTAGCTCGTCGTTGAACATCCTACCGAGTTTTCAAGAGCATAACTTTTAGGTTTCTGGTACATGTTTTAACCTGGAAATTAATTTCAAGGTAACCGCATGGAATTGAGTTTGTCAAACATTTCGTCTAAAGGCGCAGGGGAGGAGTAGCCCGCTCGCATATCACCAAACTAGTTGTGGTCCGTCTACTCCTACGTAGTAGCTATTTATACAACCTATTCTTAATTTTGTGATAATTGTAAAAATATTCTATTTAATACAACTAAACCTAGAGTGCTCTGTAGTTTTTTATCGCTGGAGCAAGTGTGGTTTTGCGTAGCGATGACGTGTAAGATGAGGAAATATGTGTTGATATACCTAGATCAAATAAATGGATCATTTTTTACAAATTGAAGTATTTTTTTCCTTTTTTGATAGGCAAAAGGTTACTTACGTTATTCGCAAGTCCCGCAAACTAATTCAAGTAGAAATCCTAACTTGATAGTTAATTTTTTTTTGCAGTATTAAATAAACACGATACTTATTAACACGTCTGAAACAATCAGTCTCTGCAAAGTATAGACAGAACTCGGTAGCTTACTCGTTTCAGCAGTACAACTTCTGCACTTGGTAACAAGCGCGCAGCACTAACGCAATTACCAGTGAGAATTGAGTTAGTGTTACTCTGTGACAAGGGAGATAAATGGCTATCTCAAGAGTGCATTTTAAAAGGACAAGAAAATCGAAAACCAATCCACAAGGCTTAAAATGCATAGCTGAAGCTCTGCAAAGTAATTCGTAAAAGGTTTTGGAAATTGTTGAACCAACAGCAAAAACTGACGAGTAACTCAACTTGATTTTATTCCTTCTTCTACTACCTCATTGTGGCACACGATGTGTGACGTCGTACAAAGATTTTAGAATTTTATCCCAATTCGACCAACGAAGTTTGCATGACGTCACTACCTACAGTGTGACGTCGTACAAAGATTATAGAATTTTATCCCAATTCGACCAACGAAGTTTGCATGACGTTACTACCTACAGTGTGACGTCATACAGATTTTAGAATTTTATCCCAATTCGACCCACGAAGTTTGCATGACGTCACTACCTGCAGTGTGACGTCATACAGATTTTAGAATTTTATCCCAATTCGACCCACGAAGTTCGCATGACGTCACTACCTACAGTGTGACGTCGTACAAAGATTTTAGAATTTTATCCCAATTCGACCAACGAAGTTTGCATGACGTCACTACCTACAGTGTGACGTCATACAAAGATTTTAGAATTTTACCCCAATTCGACCCACGAAGTTTGCATGACGTCACTACCTGCAATGTGACGTCATACAGATTTTAGAATTTTTATCCCAACTCGACCCACGAAGTTTGCATGACGTCACTACCTACAGTGTGACGTCATACAAAGATTTTAGAATTTTATCCCAATTCGACCAACGAAGTTTGCATGACATCACTACCTACAGTGTGACGTCGTACGAAGATTTTAGAATTTTATCCCAATTCGACCCACGAAGTTTGCATGACGTCACTACCTACAGTGTGACGTCATACAGATTTTAGAATTTTATCCAAATTCGACCCACGAAGTTTGCATGACGTCACTACCTGCAGTGTGACGTCATACAAAGATTTTAGAATTTTATCCCAATTCGACCAACGAAGTTTGCATGACGTCACTACCTACAGTGTGACGTCGTACGAAGATTTTAGAATTTTATCTCAATTCGACCCACGAAGTTTGCATGACGTCACTACCTACAGTGTGACGTCGTACGAAGATTTTAGAATTTTATCCCAATTCGACCCACGAAGTTTGCATGACGTCACTACCTACAATGTGACGTCACACAGATTTTAGAATTTTATCCCAATTCGACCCACGAAGTTTGCATGACGTCACTACCTGAAGTGTGACGTCATACAGATTTTAGAATTTTATCCCAATTCGACCCACGAAGTTGCATGACGTCACTACCTACAGTGTGACGTCATACAAAGATTTTAGAATTTTATCCCAATTCGACCCACGAAGTTTGCATGACGTCACTTCCTACAGTGTGACGTCATACAGATTTTAGAATTTAATCCCAATTCGACCCACGAAGTTTGCATGACGTCACTACCTACAGTGTGACGTCATACAAATTTTAGAATTTAATCCCAATTCGACCAACGAAGTTTGCATGACGTCACTACCTGCAGTGTGACGCCATACAGATTTTAGAATTTAATCCTAATTCGACCCACGAAGTTTGCACGACGTCACTACCTACAGTGATGTAATACAGATTTTAGAATTTTATCCCAATTCGACCAATGAAGTTTGCATGACGTCACTACCTACAGTGTGACGTCATACAGATTTTAGAATTTTATCCCAATTCGACCCACGAAGTTTGCACGACGTCACTACCTACAGTGTGACGTCGTACAAAGATTTTAGAATTTTATCCCAATTCGACCCACGAAGTTTGCATGACGTCACTACCTGCAGTGTGACGTCATACAAAGATTTTAGAATTTTATCCCAATTCGACCAACGAAGTTTGCATGACGTCACTACCTACAGTGTGACGTCGTACGAAGATTTTAGAATTTTATCTCAATTCGACCCACGAAGTTTGCATGACGTCACTACCTACAGTGTGACGTCGTACGAAGATTTTAGAATTTTATCCCAATTCGACCCACGAAGTTTGCATGACGTCACTACCTACAATGTGACGTCACACAGATTTTAGAATTTTATCCCAATTCGACCCACGAAGTTTGCATGACGTCACTACCTGAATTGTGACGTCATACAGATTTTAGCATTTTATCCCAATTCGACCCACGAGGTTGCATGACGTCACTACCTGCAGTGTGACGTCATACAAAGATTTTAGAATTTTATCCCAATTCGACCCACGAAGTTTGCATGACGTCACTTCCTACAGTGTGACGTCATACAGATTTTAGAATTTAATCCCAATTCGACCCACGAAGTTTGCATGACGTCACTACCTACAGTGTGACGTCATACAAATTTTAGAATTTAATCCCAATTCGACCAACGAAGTTTGCATGACGTCACTACCTGCAGTGTGACGCCATACAGATTTTAGAATTTAATCCCAATTCGACCCACGAAGTTTGCACGACGTCACTACCTACAGTGTGATGTAATACAGATTTTAGAATTTTATCCCAATTCGACCAATGAAGTTTGCATGACGTCACTACCTACAGTGTGACGTAATACAGATATTAGAATTTTATCCCAATTCGACCCACGAAGTTTTCACGACGTCACTACCTACAGTGTGACGTAATACAGATTTTAGAATTTTATCCCAATTCGACCAACGAAGTTTGCATGACGTCACTACCTGCAGTGTGACGTCATACAGATTTTAGAATTTTATCCCAATTTGACCCACGAAGTTTGCATGACGTCACTACCTAAAGTGTGACGTCGTACAAAGATTTTAGAATTTTATCCCAATTCGACCAACGAAGTTTGCATGACGTCACTACCGACAGTGTGACGTCATACAAAGATTTTAGAATTTTATCCCTATTCGACCCACGAAGTTTGCATGACGTCACTTCCTACAGTGTGACGTCATACAGATTTTAGAATTTTATCCCAATTCGACCAACGAAGTTTGCATGACGTCACTACCTGCAGTGTGACGTCATACAAAGATTTTCGAATTTTATCCCAATTCGACCCACGAAGTTTGCATGACGTCACTACCTACAGTGTGACGTCATACAGATTTTAGAATTTTATCCCAATTCGACCAACGAAGTTTGCATGACGTCACTACCTGCAGTGTGACGTCATACAGATTTTAGAATTTTATCCCAATTCGACCCACGAAGTTTGCATGACGTCACTACCTACAGTGTGACGTCATACAAAGATTTCATAATTTTATCCCAATTCAACCAACGACGTCATTACTTGCAGTGTGACGCCATGCTAAGATTTCCGAATTTTATTACAATTAGACCATTGAAGTTTGAATGGCGTCACTATCTGCAGTGCAACTTCATGTCCTGACGTTACTTGCTTATTCCGATTCGACCAATGTTTGAATGACGTCACTACTTGTTGTGTGACGTGTTCTGACGTCACTTGTTTATTTTGATTCGACTAAGAGTTTAAATGACGTCACTACCTGCAATGTGACGTCATCAATTTATTCGATTAATTCGACCAATAGGGTTCGAATGACGTGACCGCCTGTAGTATGGCGTCACGCATTGACATGACCGCAGAATTCGATGTGCGATGTCAACGCTCAAATTTAACCATGGGGAAATTGACGTCGCATGAAAAGCACGTAACGATGCGAAGAGTACTAAATAATAACAGTTGAATAACACGCGAACGTTCTAAAATTTAATATTATGAAGGGGATAGTAAACGCGTCGATTTTGGTACGTATATTCCAATAAAAATCAAATCGTCATTCATGGAGTTCACGATTCCTTGCGCTGAAATAAATAAGGCAGACATGTCTAACAATGCGCGACACTGTGCGGTAAAATAGAAATGAATATTAATTATATTTCTTTTTTAAAATAAACAGGGTGCGTACAGGCTCTGAGGTTCAAAATTCCACTACTTTTTCATGACTTTTTATGCCAACCAAATCACATTTTCACTACCTCTCTCTGCCCAAAATAATGTCACACAAAGTTAAATTGCAGCACAATAAATGTATTTCAGTCATAAACTTCACAGAACATTCATCATTACTTGCAGGTCTTGTTTTCATAAATGTGTAAATGATCATCACAACACCAAACAGTCATGCTGGACAGTTCAATAGCATCTGCTATGCATTTGCCAGTGCATTAAGTTTGTCATTAATTTCCGCATTCAGCCCCTTGAGTTGTTCTTGCTTGTCTTTGGCTGATTTCCTCAATGCATTTGACTTTGCCAGTAGGCGCAAATCATTCTTGTCCTCTGCCTTCCGTGCAAAGCTATCAGCGCGGACCAAACGGAACGAAAATTTTCAACAGTAAAATTTTCTTTTCACGAAAATCCTAAAATTTCATGACTTTCAATGACCATTTTTAAAATTCCACTACTTTCGAGGCCTTGAATTTTATTTTCGAAATTCAACTACTTTCCATGCTTCTCCATGCCTGTACGCACCCTGAACAAATATGATACATTTCATGTCTCAACTCTATTAAAAATAGTGTTTTTCTTTTATAATTTTACTTTCATTAATGGACATTATCGAAATCGGAACATCTCACAATGGGATAGATTTGTATGTTGTATCTCTGCCTTTGGTACAAGCCTTGACATGGGCTGTCATGATACCCACATGCTCATCAACTAAGGAGCTTTATATTGATATTTTAAAAATGGGTTTAGGTAGGTTATTTAAAGTATTGCTCCAATTATGTTGTAAATGTGTTGACTGGCATTGTACCACAGTCCTTTTCATATCTCTGACTTTGGTAACTTTCTTTTGCCAGTATTTAGTGTTAGAAATATCAAATGAATTTTGTGACCAAATATTCTATTTTCACCGAGCTCGTGAATTAAGTATTAGTTGATACATTGAAGTGAAAAGATTGTTCAAAATATCAACCTCACTCGTAGACGCAGAATTATAAAAATCCGCCTACTTAATTTTAAACATTAATTCTTGACATCGTGCGTTCCTAAGCTTGTATTTCATATTAGTGCGCACTAATAAACGAATAAGTGTTTTCAACGATGTTCCGTCTCTTGTATTTTTTTCCAATTTGTACTTACATTATCGAATCAAGATTGCACAACAAAAGGAAAGAATTTTTTCATGCTTTTCTCTCAACCATTTTTTTACTCCTTAAAATGATAATACTAGTATTATAATTTACAAAACGAGTATTATAACACACATGTTGATAAAATATCAACTCAGGACATTAATCTTATAACACTTTAAAAACCAAGGATGTTTTTTGTCTCATCCTTTGAAAATAAATTGTTTTTCTTTTTCTTCTGTGATGACGATAGATAAAATTTACTCCTTACACTTCCAACAGAACTTTTAAGCAACAAGCGACTGAATAAAAATGCCAAGAAAGTAACTAGTGCAGCAATTTCTTTCGGCGCATCCAATGAGCGCATATCTGCCCACATACGAGAATTTTACTCAGGTGGGGAGTTGAATTTTCGAAATGAAATGGAGCTCTTAACTCTACACGGTAAAGGTAAGAACACGATTGGTCTTCACACTGTATTTGAAACTTTATAAGTTTCTTCAACAGAACATGTGTTAGCTACATACAATGTTTCTAAGTCGTCACTAAGATAACAAACAACTAGGTCATATTTGAGAATTTTGGTAATTTCAATTTCATAAATATTGACAAATATTCAAAACTACACGAAATTAGGCAGAATAACCGACTATACAGTCGGTAGCGCAGACAGAATCTGTAACCTCTCATGGCCGTTATTATTATATTAGTTTGAAACCCTTTTCTACAACCATGCCGAAGAGAGCGAAAAAAGGACCATCTGGCATGGATTTTAAAACGCGGATAATTGATGCACAAGGTGTGTTTCCAGGAAATTCAGCACACAGAAACAGCAAGTTAGGAAGGAAAAGAATGAAAAGATAACAAAGGGGATAACACGCATGAAAACAAAAAAGCAAAGTGAGCATGAGAAAGAAAAAGTCCTGAAAGCCTATTCATTGCTGAGGCAATAAATAGGATTGCCATTGGATCCCCAGTACCCAATAGCATGGGATATACAAGCTAAACAACCTACACCTACTGCCTATCTTATGACTCATGATGGGTCATCTCCATGAAATAGTATCAATCATTAATTTTGTGGGAAAAATATTTCAATTTTCTCATCACATTACATCGATAAAACTAGTTTCCATTGCACCTAAAATTGGTCACCATTTCTGCAACTAGAATAACACAAGTGGCCCTCGAAAAAAAGAGCTATTAAAATTATATTATACAAGAAAGTTTTAGCCTCCCTTTACCCCAGCGAAGATGTTCAAAGAGGAAGGATGACGGCTCCATGTAGTATAGAGTTAAGGAAACGCGGAATATACGCACAAAGTGAGTTCCTGCACAGGATCCCTTGCACATAGTAACCGAAGTCAAAAAGGAAGGTTCTGGAAAAAGATAAAAGTTGAAGAAGAAAGTCAGAGCTACTGAAAAACAGAACAGCAGTGAAGCGAAAAGATGGTCATTAACAAAACAAATAACCTTTTATTTTGACAAAATGAAAAACATTCTGTGCCGCATACTTGCTCTCACATTTTCCCTTGGGGAGTGTTAATTCCCATAGTTACAATGATTGTATCCCCCTGAGGAGACTATTCAGATGATGGAGAATCTCATCAACAGATTATGGTTAGATTGTAAGTTAGTTTAAGCCTCACTAACCGCTAAAAAATAAAGCCATTTAAGAGAGGAAGGAGGAAAGCACCATTTAGTATGGAGATTAGGGAATGTGGAATCTACGCAGAAGGATTATAGAAACAGAAAGTTGGGAAAAAAGTTCATCAAACAAGATAAATGTTAAAGAAGGGAGCAGTACAGTAGGTGCTGAAAAACAGGACAGTAGTGAACCGAAAAAGGTGGTCCTTAACATAGCAAAAAAAAAAAAACATTTCATTTCAACATAAAGAAGGCCTAACTCTCAGCTCGGGCCCTCATACATTTTTCCCCTGGGAGCGGTATTTCCCACAGATGCAATAGTTGTATCCACCTAAGGGGAATCTCATCACAAACAAAATTTCTTTTGCAAATTTTTGATAATCTTTGCATACACAAAAAATGTCTTATTGATTTCGTGATCAAGGAAAGCAGCCTACAACTGAAAGTTGAAGTTTTGAAAGTTGAATAAAATTTTGATCATTTCTTGAGCTAGCACACACACACAAACAAACAACTTTAAGGAAACTGAAGGAAGAATTACGTTTTTGTCTTTGAGCTTAACCAGAAAATATCTATAGCAGCTTCAGTTCAGTTTCTCGAAAGATAATTTCATTTCGATCATCAAAGCTCGCATTTAAATATACGATCGGTCAAGTACGGAAAGGGTTCTGAATGGTTAGATGAAACGAGTTGTCGTAAGCCTCTATGATCACAGTAATGGTGTTCTGAAAACAGGAAGGAGGGAGGCACCATTTATTATGGAGTTGAGGGAGCGTGGTATTTATACTAGGTGTGTTAACCCTGCACATAAAAACCTCATTAATGAAAGTTTATGAAGCGAGGTAAAAGTTGATGAAGGAAATAGTAGACGCTGAAGAACTGAACAGCACTACCGAAAAAAGATGGTTGAAAACAAAACAAAAACGTGTTCTACTCCAACACAAAAGCCTTCCTTACCTTCAGCTCAGAATTTCGTATCTTCCCCTTGGGATCACCAATTCCCATAAATACAAACAATAGTTGTATCCCACTGAATGCGGTTCAGAATGGTGCACACTATCCAAGTGCAAGCTGCTCAAAAATTGCGAACATAATCACTGAAAATTGTTTCAGAAAATTAGAAATAAAAGACAGAGTCTTGGTAAACTCATATTGCACCATAGACGTTTATTCTGCAAACATCTGCCTGTTTACAACAAATACAGTCGTCAACACAGCGTCGAACGTACCTGTGTCTCATATCGCCCCGCTAATATTGACACTTGAGATTTATATAAATATATTTTTCCATTCAATTGCCCCGTGAACGCTAAAAACAAGGTAATTTATAACTTAGTTCGACATTTGTATTCGAGGTTAAACCTCAAGAAAATAAGAGAAATTTAAGTCCTAGTGACATCACAGAAGCACCAAATTAGAGCGCCTAGGTTGGCGCAGCTCTCTACGGTGACGACTGAAGAGAGGGAGCTACAGCGCAATGTTTCTGTCGACTATGCTTAGTTAAGACATAACAAGGATTTCAAACTTTCAGCCACGTGGGTATTCGTATATTCATTCAAGTGTTATTGCATGATTTCAGTTGCTCATCTGTGACACCACATAAGTAATTATACAGTGTGTCCCAAAAAAAGGTATTCATCCTTCGACTCACATGTCTCATTTTTCTATTTTAAAAACGGGTGCAACTAAATTTTCTCTTACAACATTTGATTCTCTTAAATTTAATGTTTTTTCTTCGATTCAGCTTATTAAACCTGTATATGTCAATAAACACCTACGTCAAAAACAAAATGTATGAGTACTGCACACTCAAACGAGTACATTTTTGGGGGGACACTGTATACGTACCTAGTCACCACAAGAAACTCATCATAACGGATTTATGCAGAAGTACAGTTCTGCGGAATACTTTCTTCGATGTACATCAGAGTCATTGCCTGCTCTTCCACTTTGTCATTAATTTGTAGAAATCTAAGGTAATCTAAATAACTGGAAATTTAAGATAAAATTGTTTTGACAATTACACAAATCAGATCACACAAATTACAGTTTTGGCTTGAAAGCAAAATGTAGCTCCTAAAATTAGCTGTTACGTAGCAGGACGCTCTAAATTGGCCAGTATCAGGATATTTCTTAGTTCCATTTGAGTCCTACTAAGTGCATACCATATTCCAATATAAATTTCCTCTGTTTGTCCAAGAGCATAAATTTATAAAATATTGTTGACGAAATTTTCATTGAAATTACCGTGAATATTAATTAAAAAATACAGCAACGGTTTCGCATGAGTAGAGGCGAATTCCTATCTATCTTTGATTTCGATCAAAACGGTTTCGTTAATTCTCTGTTGAGCGATGATAGCCATTTTTAAAAGCCCGAGAACGTCAGTTCATGGGGAGGGATTCTTGCTCCAGCCACGATAACGACACGGTGTCGGAACGTTTCCTTCCTCAATTTTACCCGCCCCTAAGGGGCGGTTGGTGAATATCTATGGAGTGCAAGAATGGATTAACCGTTTCGATACCAAATTCAGTTCTTCAGCAGCCCTCGTCTTACGTTCCAGTCGAAACAGTGTAGGGCGTGACACACGACGTTGGTTAACATCCATATCACGTTCAACGTGGGTAAAAATTAAATACTAAGAGTTATTACCGTTGCATTGAATTTGATTAGATTTGATGTAAGTTTAAGCCTCCCAAACCGCTAAAAAAACATTTATTATGGAGATAAGGGAACGCGGAATCTATGAAGAAGGGGCATAGAAATAGGAAGTTGAAGAAGTTTATGAAACAAGATAAAAGTTTAAGTAGGAAGTAGTAGGTGGCAAAAAACAGCACAGCAATGAACCTAAAAAGGTGGTCCTCAACATAAATATTTTATTTCAACAAAAAGAAGGCTTACCTAGCTTACAGCTCAAGCCCTCACATATTTTCCCTTGGGAGTGCTAAATCCCACAGATACACTAGTTGTATTCCCCTGAGGAGTTTTGAATGCCAATACAACCAACAGGTCTGCGGTATCCCACATAAATTTTGTAAATACCTGGACACCTAACTTAATTTCTTATTTGAGCGTTCATTATAAGCAAAATACTTTTCTGGTTTGAACCCTACAGTTATTATAATTATTATATAAGAAAGTTTTAGCCTCCCTTAACCACGACAAAAATGTTCTAAGAGAGGAAAGAGGAAGGCACCATTTAGTATGGAGTCGAGGGAATGCGGAATCTATGCACAAGGTGCACAGAAACAGTAAGCTAGGAAAGAAGTTCATGAAACAAGAAAAAAGTTGAAGAAGAATGTAGTAGGTGCTGAAAAACAGGACAGCAGTGAACCGAAAAAAAAAGATGGTCCGTAACAAAACAAAAACCTATTTTATTACAACCAAAAGGAAGCCTACCTAACCTTTAGCTCGGGCCCTCACATGGTTCTCCTGGGAGGAACCATTGTACAGTACTTTTCTCCCAACTCCGTACACACAAATTAAATTTTGACGTTTCAAATTTCAAACCCTTCATTTCTTTACGCAAGCATTGTCGACAGAATCGTTTTCACACACATTTACCAAATACTCACAATAGTTTTCAACTTTTATAGTTACACCTGCCAAAATAATTTTTGAACACCTATAAAACGAAAAGATGAGGCCAGCCTAGCTTACACATGGACCTAATCCCGTAACAGACCTCTGCAACAAGTGTGCCCATTCTGTGGTGGGTGACTAGGAATACCAAAGATAACAGGAGGAGTAAACGAAGATTAAAAATGCGTTACGCATTTCAATTGCCATTCGCAAGTTTTAGTAACTGTGGTTGACATGAAAAACGTTCGAATTGCACCGGGCGGCCTGAAATTACGGGTGGCGACAGCTGCTAAGCCATACAAGAATATTTCCCATAAGCGGAGTTTCAAAACAAAAATGATTTTACCCGCATGTAAACGGCACTAGAGATCTCTTCGGTCGCATTGCGTAAACACAAACTTAGAAATTACCATATGAATAACTTGGTGTTCACTCTGTCGATCGGACAAAAAAGTGCAAAGTCCATTTTACAAGATTTTTCAGAGCTCTTTTTGTGGAGTTTTATAGAGGAGTTTTTTATTACGTGAACAGTAACTCCTACCACCTCAACAGAACAGCAACTGAAAGTTCAGAGGGTGTCATGCATCTAAGAGAATCCAAATTGTTAAAAAATACAAATTGAAATTGCGAAAGTTGGCACTTTTTTGTCTGGTTGACAGTTCTCCAGCTAGTTCGGATGTCAATCAGCAATGAGATTCTGTATAAAGTGAAGTATGAAGGAGCACTGTCTGTGGAGTACAAAGAAATTAGGCAAGGTAAATCAAGAGACTTCGTGGTCAGGTACTTATTGTACAGACCTGACCACCTTGAATCAAAAGAAGAAAGTTGCAGCTCACATATCTCACGAAGAACTAAAATAAAATAAAAAGAATAGACCACCCACTCAAGCATTTCAGGTATTTGAAGCAATAAAAATTTAATCAACTTACAATTCTGCAAAATAAACAAAACATTCGTTTTAAAGTACATCAAATATAACGTTCGATTGTTCATTTCCGATTAAAAACTGTCGTTCACATTTCTGACGGACAAGTTAAAGCCTAAGTAGAAGAGGCTAAAGCAAATGTTTAACCGTAATTACAGCTGAGCCTGCAAATATTTACTGCAAAGGGACCACAACTCCAATACTCGCGGCTGAAGGGCGAACTTCAGTACACCGCCATATTGCAACTCCCACCATGGCTCCCCCCAACAATATGATCAGGTGATTTATATTCCATGCCTAAGTAGCTACAGACGATCAAACGCTGGTCAAGAAGCGACGTTCACATTTAGAGGTAACACTGGCGACGGCAATATCCCTTAGGAGGTACGAGGGAAAACTTTTGAAGCATATTTCTTGAATATGTTTCTCAGACTTTGAAACAAAGAAAAATATTCGATTGTATGTTAGTTTAAGCCCCCCCTAACAACAACAAAGGCGTATCGAGGAGAGGAAGGATGAAGGCACCATTTAGTATGGACTCGAGGGAAGGCGAAATCTATGCACAAAGTGCATAGAAACGGTTAGTTGAGAAAGAAGTTTATGAATTATTATTGTTATTATTATTATTATTATTAAATAAGGAATTTTTAGCCTCCCTTTACCACGACAAAGATGTTCCAAGAGAGGAAGGATGAAGACACCTTTTAGTACGGAGTTGAGGGAATGCAGAATCTATGCACAAGGTGCATAGAAACAGTAAGCTAAGAAAGATCATGAAACAAGATGAAAGTTGAAGAAGAAAGTGGTAGGTGCTGAAAAACAGGACAGCAGTGAATCGAAAAAAAATGGTTAACACAAAAAAACAAACACGTTTTATTTTCAACAAAAAAAGAGGCCTAATCAACCGTTAGCTCGGGACCTCACATTTTCTCTGTGATTCAAAGAAAAATAAAATAAATGCTTAGAAAGCACCCACTATCCAAAACCATAACTTGTCTTAGAAAGCACGGCTCATGGTGACCGCCAGTGGAATTACCAGAGATTGACGCGACCGCAACAGCTACAAAGAACACCAGAAATTTCACATTGCTGTACATAATCCTACCTAGTTACAGTTAGCAAAATAAATCTTATTAAAAGACATTCCCTCGAAAGCTGGGAGAAAATGCAGTGGTCTAAAGACCCCGACAGCCTGACTACAGCACGGGCTGATGCCAGGCAATCTTGCCGTCTAAGCATCCTGACACGAGCATGAGATGCGTAGGGGAGAACCGCGTACTGACTACACTTTTACGGTGGCAGAACGGAAGACAAGACAGAACCACCAAACTCTGAGACTGATCCGACACGCAGTGAGACATTTCTGAACAGTCGTTATCAAACGCTAGTAGCCTCACGCCTTGCCTGAAAGGGGAACAAATTAACCTACCGTCAGAGCTGAAACAAAGCTCCTTTATGAAACCAGCGCCCACGTTTGGTTCTGATGTATGATGGGTGAGTCTAGGGCGCTGCTGCGCGTAAATTTGGCGCAGATTAGTGCTTTCTGATCGGTAGTTCTCGTGAAAACTAGGCGTGGTGCGTATGCCGTCCCTGAGAAGGAACGGCGAGGTGCCAGAGAAGCTAAGGCCACTCTCGACACTGTGGTCGATTTGGCGCCGCACGTTGTTCAGGTTAGCCATCACCATGTCGAGGCCACTCCTGAGCGACCGCAGGGTTTGACGAATCTCGTCGGTCCTTTCGTTCCAAGTCCTGACATCCTGCCCGTTGTTGAGTTCTCTTGCGCCACTTACGCCACTACTACCACTACCTCCACCTCCTCCACTGCCACTGCCACCTTCATTGTACACATCAGGCGTGGAATTATTGTTGTCGAGCGTAGCTGCAAGTCGTGCAAGGGCTTGCTGCCTGCGGTCTCTGTAGGTCCGAGAGAGCTGGGAAAGACGGCGCGTAACCCTCCATCTGCTCCTGCTGAGCTGACGTTGCCGTTCCATTCTCTCGCGAAAGCTGCTCGCTACATGAGCCCCAGAGTTGGGTCGCAGCCTGTTACCGCGCCGCCGCCTCTCCCTCACTTCCTCTTCAAACCCGTCACCGTCCCCTAGAGTTCGGAGATCACCATACACGGAGGCCGCGTTGCGCTGTATCAGAATGTTCAGGCCCATCATAATAGCACGCTGTCTATTGTTCTCAACGGCGATATCATCGATGTCAAAATCGTCACTGTCATCCTCGTATAGAGATCGATTGTCTTCATCTTCCTCTTCTTGTCGCTGTCGCCGCTGTTGATCTTCATCGTCATCATCGTCCTCCTCTTCCTCGTCGCGCTGTTCGTCCTCATTCCTTCTCCTGCTGCCCGAGCGCCGCACGGAAGGCACGTCGACCCAATTGCCCCCGCGCTGGTCCAGCAGCACCTCAAACCGCGGGGTCGCCGCGTCCCCAAGGATGTAGTAGCCTTGAGATGGCAGTTCATCCTCATCCTCGTCTTCCATCCCTACCCGTTCAGGGGAAGATGGAAGCGTGCCTTGCAACGCGTCCATTGCTTTCGCTTCTGAGCTTAGTTTCGACGCTCTTGATGTCTCTTCGTCTTGGGGACCGCCCAGCGGTTCAAACTCCTGTATGTCGTGAACACACGTCCACTGGGGAGGAAATTGCGAAATGACAATATGTACACTAGGGAGAAAATTGGGATTCACTAACTTGTTCATTGAGAGGAAAGTTTTGAGTGGCTCAACAGAGAAGATAGTTGCTAGATACCAGCAAGTTCAAAGGGAGGAAAATTATGAAATGATACATCGACTGCCATAAAAATTACAAAAGAACAAATTAAATTGGAGTAAAATTACAAAACAATTCATCAACTAAGAAAAACATTACCAAATAATTACATATCTACTGGGAAGCATCGAGGGGAAGGAAAAAAATGACCAAATCTAAGAAAGCAGGACTCAAGCAACATGCTTTTATTGCTTAATTGGCAGTAAGCAATAATTGCCACTCCTTGGCAATTATTGTCAAGGAGTGGCGTCTGCTGCGATCGGATGCAGAATTATAATAAGTTGACATTTCAGTGTAAGAATAATATTATTGAGTGTAAGAATAAGAGAGGAAGTAGTTGAATGGGGTGAGGTGTGATCAAGAATAATGTGGGTGCGAGTGAAATGGGGGGGAAGAGTCATGGGTGTTTGTGAGCGCGCACGGACCGGGATCGGAGAGGAGTGGGGAAGAGAGAGAGGAGTTTTGGGAGAAATTGTCCGAGTGTGTGGCTAGAGTGGGGAGTGGTTGTAGAGTTGTGGTGATGGGGGACCTGAATGCAAGAGTGGGTGATGAGGTGGTGGATGGTGTTGTTGGTAAGTACGGAGTAGCTGGGGTGAATGAGAGTGGGGATTTCTTGGTGGGGTTATGTGTGGAGAGTGAGTTAGTGGTTGGGAATAGTTTGTTTCAGAAAAAAAGTATTAACAAGTATACATATGTGAGGACGAATGGAGTTGTGATAGAGGAGAGAGCATTGATGGATTATATTTTGGTTAGCAGGGGAGTGATGGGTCGTTTGCTCGATGTGCATGTGTTCCGTGGTGAGATGAATGGGATTTCGGATCATTATTTGGTGGAAGGAAAGCTGAGAGTTAGTGGAATATGGGGAGGTGTAAAAAGGAGGAGTGGAAGGGAGGTGTTAAATGTAAGCAAGTTACATGATTCTGAGCGTGAGTGTGAGTATCAGGAGAAGATGAAAGTGGAGTATGGGAGGGTGAAGGAAAGTGAGGTGGGTGGAGTGGAAGGGGAATGGAAGTTGTTTAAAGATGCGGTGGAAAAATGTGCAAGGGAAGTGTGTGGGGTAAGGAAGGTTGGAGGGGGGATTAGAAAGGGGAGTGAATGGTGGAACGGAGAAGTAGGAGCGGCTGTGAAAAGAAAGCGGGGGGCGTTCGAAAGGTGGTTGCAACGAGGCAACCAGCAAAATTTTGAAGAATATAAGGAGAGGAAGAAAGAGGTACAAAGAATGGTAAGGAGAGCGAAGAGGGCGGCGGATGAGGAATGGGGGAGGAAGTTGGGAGGGGATTTCATGGAGAGAAGGAAGGTTTTCTGGAAGGAAGTGAAGAGAATTAGGAAGGGTCAGGTGGAGAATGAGGCAAGAGTGAAGGATACAAATGGTAGGCTGCTAGTGGAGAGTTGTGATGTGAGAAAGAGATGGGCGGAGTATTTTGAGGAACTGCTGAACGTGAGGGATGATAGGATTGCGAGAGTAGTAGCTGTTGGAAGTGATGTTAGAATGCCTGTGTTTGGTGAAGTGAATAGAAATCGAATAAGAAGTGCAGAGGTGAGATGTGCGTTGGATGAAATGAAAAATGGGAAAGCTCCAGGTTTGGATGGCTGCACGGTTGAATGTCTTAAGAAAGCAGGAAATGTGGTTATAGAATGGTTGGTGCGTTTATTAAATGTGTGTTTCGAGGCTAGTAAAGTGCCGGTTGATTGGAGTAGCGCGTGCGTAGTTCCGTTGTACAAGGAGAAAGGTGACAGGTATGAGTGCAGTAATTCTAGGGGTATAAGTCTACTGAGTGTCGTTGGGAAGCTGTATGGAAGAGTGTTAATTGGAAGAGTGAGAGTGTTGACGGATCGTGTGCTTGCTGAAGAACAGTGTGGTTTTAGGTGTGGTAGAGGTTGTGTGATCAAATGTTTGCTGTGAGGCAGGTGAATGAAAAATACTTATTAAAGGGAAAGGATGTATATTGGGCATTTATGGATCTAGAGAAGGCGTATGACAGAGTGGATCGCGAGGCTTTATGGCAAGTGGTAAGTTTGTATGGAGTGGGTGGGAGACTGTTGAATGCGATCAAGAGTTTCTACATTGATAGCAGAGCATGTGTGAGAGTAGGGAATGAGGTGAGTGAATGGTTCCCAGTTGTGACAGGTGTGAGACAGGGATGTGTGATGTCGCCGTGGTTGTTTAATTTGTTTATGGATGGTGTGGTGAGAGAAGTGAATGCCAGAGTGTTGGGAAAAGGTGCGCAGTTGGTGGGACGAAATGGTATGTATTGGGAAGTGTGTCAGCTGTTGTTTGCAGATGATACAGCGCTTGTGGCTGATTCAGAGGAAAAACTGAGGAGACTGGTTACAGAGTTTGGTAGAGTGTGCGAAAGGCGGAAATTGAGGGTAAATGTGAATAAAAGGTGATGAGATGTTCAAGAGGTGGAGTGTTTGGAACTTTGGATGTGAGGTTGAATGGGGAAGTTTTAGAGGAGGTAGAGCATTTTAGGTACCTCGGGTCGGATGTGACTTAAGGATAGT
The DNA here is from genome assembly GCA_030386875.1 of Morinoia aosen. Taxonomy (NCBI): domain Eukaryota; kingdom Metazoa; phylum Arthropoda; class Malacostraca; order Amphipoda; family Talitridae; genus Morinoia; species Morinoia aosen. The sequence goes on along the minus strand of CM059562.1, from coordinate 86,691,433 downwards.
ATGGAAGTAGAAGTGAAGCATCGAGTGAGTGAAGGTTGTAAGACATTAGGTGCAATGAGGAAAGTTTTTGAATGCAGGAGTTTGAGTATGAATGCTAAGAGGGGACTGTATGAAAGTTTGATTGTGCCAGTTTTGTTGTATGGAGCAGAGTCCTGGGGGTTGAGAGCAGCTGAGAGGAGGAAGTTGGATGTGTTTGAGATGAAGTGTTTGAGGAGCATGTATGGAGTAATTAGAAGAGATAGGATCAGGAATGAGTTGGTTAGGGAGCAGACGGGTGTTATCAAAAAGTTGAGCAGGCGAGTGGATGAAAGAGTGCTTGGATGGTTGGGCATGTAGAAAGAATGAATGTTGAGCGGCTGGTGAAAAAGATATATATGTCGGAAGTGAGTGGTCTTCGAGCGCGAGGTAGACCACGGATGAGTTGGATGGATGGGGTGCGACGTGCTTTGTATGAGAGGGGTCTGACTGTGGACGTGGCGAGAGGGATGGCTGCGGACAGAAGTGAGTGGGGGCAGTGTATAAGGAGGTAATTTTATTTTTGACGCGTTACTGGAAGCTGCCCGCGTGTGATGGGGTTGACCTGTCATGTGCGGGGGAGGGGCTGCACTCAATGAAGCGGTCGGGGTAAACCAGCTGTTGCTGTCGGGCCTGACTGTGGAAGGTGGTTGTGCTGGGCTGCTGCTGATCCTGGCAGTTCAGGTGCGGCCAGTGCTGCCTCTCTCGCCTCCTAGTGACTAAGTGTGGTGATTGTGGCCTGCTGTCGGCTACCCTCCCATGGGGAGGATAAGCCCGGTATATGTATGTATATGTATGTATGTGACATTTCAGATGAAGTTGTAATACTGACTCAGTATTACAACTTGATAGTGGCAGTTGTAATACTGCCACACATCCTCGAGAAACGCCCTGAGATCACAACTAACCTCCAAGATAAACTCGAAGTTAATCCTGCACACCGCATATTTATTACTGCCATTTGAAAACTTACGTTAAAAATTTATTTTTCACCTTGTACATACGACGATTAACAGTGAAGTAAAAGCCACAAAAAAATAATAAAACATCTTAATAATCCATGACTAGATGAAATTTTTCTAAACATTCCCGGAATTACGACATGCAGAGCAGCAAATTTCCACATACAAGCAGACGGACAAAAGGAAGTAGAAGATCGACATGCCCGCAGCAAAATATTCAGGAAAAATGTGTATTTTTTAAAATGCAATCAGCAAAGAAACAATTGAAGAACACAACCTTACCTCAGACTCATCACTCACAGATGTGTTGCGAGACAGCACTGCCCACGACTGAGGATGAATCTGCACGAATATCGCCAGTAGAGATTTTTAATCTGCATGAATATCACCAGTAGAGATGTTCAATCTGCATGAATATCACCAGTAGAGATGATTAATCTGCACGAATATCACCAGTACAGATGTTTAATCTGCCCAAATATCTCCAGTAAATTTTTAATTCGCACAAATAACACAATGGAAATTTCTAATTTGTACGAATATCACCAGTAGATTTTTAATCTGTACAAATATCACCAATAGATCTATAATCTTCACGGATGTTTAATCTGCTGATTTTTTCATTAGCACGAACATCACCAGTAGAAATTTTCAATCTGCATGAATCAGTAATACCAATAGAGATTTTTCATTAGCAGTCACGACGATTAATGTTTATGAAATACTAGCAGTAGATTGACTCTCCAGAGTGCTTCAGGGAGACTGTCTACACTGAAATCAGCATGAATCAACGAAATGAGCGTAACGTTTCTTAGGATCTGGATCTATGAAATTTGGCATACGTGTGTATTTTTGGAAATAAATAGGGGTTGTCATATACACTTTTCCTATTTTACCATAATTATGGAGATAATAGGAGGAAAAGGGAGAAAATGATCACTTTCCAAAAGACGTCTTCTGAAAGTAATTATCGTAGAGCAATGATTCAGGTATCATTGGATGCGCAAAGAAAAACTGCATCATTGATAGTTAGATTAGATTAGTCGTTAGTTTTAGCCTCCCTACCCAGCAACAATTGCGATCCAAAGAGAGGAAGGAGGAAGGCACCATTTAGTATGGAGTTAAGGAAACGCGGAATCTACGCAGAAAGGCATAGAAACAGTTAGTTGTGAAAGATTATGAAACAAGAAAAAGTTTAAGAAGAAAGTAGTAGGTGCTGAAAAACAGGACAGCAGTGAACCGAAAAAAGATGGTCCGTAACAAAACAAAAACCTATTTTATTGCAACAAAAAGGAAGCCTACCTAACCTTTAGCTCAGGCCCTCACATAGTCCTTCTGGGAGCATCATTGATAGTATAAATTGTGAATTTTTGTCTTTGCATGATAGAAAGTCAAAGACACAATGTAACAAACCCAGAAAAAAAGGACTGTTGATTGTAAGAAAGTGGAACTCCAAAAATACAGTGAAAAACTTGGATTTGAGAGAAACTTTGCAGCGCTCTTCCCGAAAAAGTATATACTCGCTTACGATGTTCCAAGATGTAAAATTACTCGACAATAAAAAAGAGCTTACATTAATGAGCACCTGAAAACCTTGCAGAGCAGCTGGTGATGCCACAACCGTACCTGCATAGAGTGAATAATTTGAGCCTTGTTTAACACAGGGAAGTCTCGGATGATGACCGGTCTGTTGCGGCTCCTGCCCATCACAGCACGCTCCTCCTTGCGCCGGCCCGACAGCACCTGCATACAGCAGGCACTTCTTGACAATCTGACTGCGATGGCTTGAACAGAAGTTCAATATTCAATTCAAATTTAAAGTCAATTGTAGGAAGATATTTTGAATATAGTAAACATTAACTGGATCTCATCTTTATTTGGCTTTCATTAACTGTTTATGGAAATCGAGTCAGTGACCACTTGGCAGTCAGCAGCATTATGAAAATCTCCTCGGCTGCTCACGTTGCGGCCTAAGTGTCAACGCTCTGACCGCAACACGCGCAACCGGTGGCCACAGAGAGGATTTTCATAACACTGCTCACCAACCTATAGTCTCAAACTCAATTTTTATAAATGCTTCATGAAAGCTAAATGAAGGAATGATCCAAATAATATTTGCTATTTTCAAAACTGCATACTACAATTGGCGTTACATTTGAGTTGAATGTTGAACTTCAGTTCAACTCATTGCGGTCAAAGTGTTGAGTTATGAGCACCACAACATGGTGGGGCTCGTACAACACTGTGATCGTCATTTACAAATTTCTCACACACAGTAAAATGACAAAAAAAAATCACTTGCAATTATGAAGAACGGTGCCAAGTTGGAGCTTTCAAGTAACTTCCTTGAAAACTTCTAACACTAAACAGTCCTCAATGAACTGAGCACGTTAAAAGTATCAATTTCCTAGACACATTATACAACGAGGCAAAAAAAAAGTTTAGTGTTTGAAGACTGAAGACATGAAAGCGAGTTTCATTTAACAAAACCAACGAGCACCGCACGTCTGGCGCCCGTAACATTTGTAAGGAATACCTGATGTTCTGACTCTCTTAGCAAACACGCCAATACTGTCTGAAGTTTAGCCAAATAATAAAAACTCATAACCGATATAACTGGCGTAAGACCGCTGCACCAAAATTTCCTTAAGCCTTTAGAATTTGAGCACTCCGCATGCATTCACCATGTATGGATCAAAACATAATAATGCATCCGTCTGGCTTTTAATTTGAAGACCACTATTCTTTTTCAAACGTCAGGTTTTCCCCTCTTGCAGGCACTCACGCACCAGATCAGCTAACAACACAAATAAGCTAGAGCAGCCATTCTCAACTTATCCTCCATCATTGATCCCCTCTCAGCTTTACGTATTTCTCCATTCACCCCCTACTCCTATACAAAACACATTGCATTCTCCCTCTCTCTCATTTACAAAATTAAATTTTAATGAAATACTTCTTAAATTGTCAAGTACTTCAACAATTACTTATCGCCAACTATAAATGTAATATTTTACCCCCTAGGGATAAATTTAGCCCTGGTTGAGAAGCTTTGAGCTAGAGTAACACGAGGCTGAACGCGCTGCTCCAGACCAGCTAATGACACAAATATGTTTGAGCTAAATGCACTACTCACGAGTCCAGTCTTCAAGCTGAAGGCGGTCATGTCGTGGCTGAAGTGGTCGAGATCCAGGTTCTGGATAAGGAGCATGACTCCATTGGACGTGCACAGCACCAGCTTGTTGAGGTCAGGGCTGAGCTTCATGCGCATCAGACCGTGCAGCTTGAACAGATGCTCCTGGTGCACAGAGTCGCCGCACGGTCTGCAACATTCATGTCACCAGCTGCTAAAGGTTGCTTAATTGAAGATGCGGCCATTATCGGATGCACAAATTTAACTCACTTTTGACAGCAAGATAGACAAGAACACCACCACAATATTTCGTCATTCCCTTCCAGTTGTAGATGCTGATGAGAAAACGTGAATGGTTCACGGGAGGTGACCTCTTTTATATTACATAGATCTCTCATCAACAATAATTTGAAAACATTAAGGGAACCATACCATTGGAAATTGGAAAAATTTTCAGAATTGCGTTTTATTTCATTATTCAGAAACATGTTGGGCATAATTGGATACATCGAAAAAAGTGTAAAACCACAGGAAAAACACCGCCCCCCCCACCCCAAAGAGGGAGGGGCGAGCTCGCGTCAGTAACCCATCTCAGCATTTTTACATCATCAAGTTAGCCTCTGTTAGCCAATGTCACACTTTGTTACATCTAGCAGTAGCAGAGAGTTGTATGTGACTGCTTCAGTGCTCAGAAGTCTCAGTTTGGCAGCGGCCGTTTTGAGAGGGGATGCTGAAATGTTGGGCTGCGCACCAACGCCGCTTTTCAAAGCACCTATTTCCGCTGATGTCAAAAAACACTTCTTTCTCTAACCCCTCCCTTAATTTTGAGGCTAAAGCAATGCTGTTTTTTGCATTCGTTTGTACATTTAAAATTTCTATAAAAGGATGATTAAACTTGGAATATCGAATTTTGCTTTTGTTTTTGAGTGTTAAATAACGATTTTTAAAGGAAATTTGGAAAAATGGTCAACAAACAAATAAATGAATAACTCAAAACAAGGCAAAATCTAAAATTTTACGTCTAATCGTTTTTAGAATCATAGAAGTAAAACTGAAAGCAAGAAACTGAATCACTAGAGCTTTAAAATTGAGGGAGGAAATACGTTTTGAAAAATAAAAAATAAAATAGTTTCTTCAAATAACTAGTTTTCTATGGGTCAAATAAAAAAAATGCCAGGAGTAAAAAAGGACTTAGAACCACGTTTCCAATATGTGTACGAAGTTTCAGAAACGTATTAACAATAAGACAAAATTTTTCGAAATCATGGTGTTTTCTTACATACAAAAATGAATTGACAACGTTAACAATTCATAAAAATGAATTGAAAATAACAATTTTCTGCAAAAGAACTCTCCAGCCACAACAAAGGCCATCTCAAGAGAGTAAAGAGAAGAGACAATTCAGTAAAGACATTGAAAAACAGAGTATCTACGCACAAGGTGTGGTCTCACACCAAATCCCCTGCCCCTGGACACAGCAAGTTAAGAAGAATGAGAAAGAAAACCCAAAGAAGAGAGGTAAAAAAAACATGAAAACTAAGAGAAGCAAAGTGAACAAAAGGAGAAACGTCTCGATATCCCTTGAAGTAAGTACACAACACTGGAATTTAGTCCAGTAAATATCACCTAGGAGACGGTCAACTATGATACTACAAGAATGATACGAGAATCCAACACCGAGTGACCAAGTAAAGAATGCTATTGGAGACAACCAACTATAAGGCTACAACCCTAATACAAGAATCCTATACCGAGTGACCAAGTAGAGACCGCTAGGTGACCACCTGTTGATGTCCCAGGCAATGACGTTGCCATCAAAGCCGGAGGTGACGAGGCGCTGGTCAGCAGTGTGGTACTCGATATTCTTGACCCACTTGGTGTGCCCGCGCAGGGTGTGCACGCGGTTACGCAACTGGCGCACGTCCCACAAAGCCACCGTGTGGTCGTCGCTGCACGATGCAAACAGCCGGCTGTCCAGGAACCTGCGCACCGCACAGCCGTTACTGAGACATCCTGGGGAGTTGCGTCATTCTGCTTGCTACTTCTGGACAATGTACCCCATTTAGTTGTGTCATTCTGCTTGCTTTTTTTACCCCTGAATGATGCATCCCATGTAGTTATTCTGTTTGCTACTTCTGGACGATGTATCCCATGTGGTTGCGTCATTCTGCTTGCTAACCCTGAATGATGAACTGGATGCGACAGGTGTCTAAAATGGTAAGCCTGTAACTTGACACATAATGATTTCATACGCTTGAACTAGCATATCCTAATTGATCGTTCTATTTCATATGTTGAAATAAGTTCCAATTTTTATTGGAAAAGTTCATTTAGTATTTGTGATGAAACAGGCTACCTAGGCCCGTGCTTTAGCTTTCTAAATGAAAAAAAATGGTTGTTGTATTGTAAAATTATTGCAAGAGGTGAGTGTTGAAACGCGTTGCAACATGCACATGCAGGGTGGGCCAGAAGTAACTAACCCTTTTAATTTGCTAGCTGAGTAAACAGGATACCGAAATAAACCATACAAATGTTATTGTTTCAAATAAAACAAAAGTTTTCATTTATTAGCAAATTGAAAGGGTCAGTTTCTTCAGGCCTACCCTGCATCAGTGTTATTCCAGAGCAGGGCTTCTCAACCAAGGGTACATGTACCCCCCTAAGAATACATTTTGCAATCTCAGGGGGTACATGAACCTATTTGATGCTATTGCATATCTCAACATAGCATTTTGTTATATTGTAATTATTAATCAGTATATTTTTATGGTTTCTTAAACCTTTAACGGTGCTGGGGGTACATGAAGAGATATCATTAAGCTATGAGGTACATGACATAAGACAGGTTGAGAAGCCCTGTTCCAGAGCATGCTGCATAGGTTCACTCTGAGCATTACTGATAGGTTGTTGTGTTTCTGGTAACATGGTTAAAAGAGAATTGTCAAGTAGAAATGCTCTCAAATAACTGTTCAGAGATGAAGATAAAATCAATAATGTACCAAACAATGTTTCATTTTCCCCTGATGAAGATGGCAAGTCCGATGGGATCCTATCCAACCCTGAACACCCCAAATCTTCTGAGAATTGAAAAAATAAAGTGATATGGAAATATCGGGTCAAAGTGTTGTGTTTGGTTCCAAATGGAAACTCAAGACCAATATGGAAAAAAATGAAGAAATATAAAAATTCCTGTTACTGATGAAAGTATTGTGTTTGGTTTCAAATGAAAACTCGAAACCAATATTCAATATTCACATGGACACCAGGGGGGAAAAATCAAAGTAATATAAAAATACCTGTTACTGATACAAGAGTTGTGTTTGGTTTCAAATGAATGAAAACTGAAGACCAATATTCAAGAACGCCACCACAGAGACGCCAGGATCGACATAACACAGTGCGCAAGACAGGCAATGCCAGCAATACCAAGCAAAATTTAGACAACAAGCTTCAGCTCATTCACTTCATTACTGTTATTTTTGCTCAAAGAAGCTTGTGAATGAAAAAATAAAGAAAATTAAAAAAAAAAAATTAAATCACATTAAGTGAACAAAGAGTTATCAATACACATCACTAGAACCTAACAAAATAAGAAATTGAGTTCAAGTGTGATGTAAATTAGACACTTGTTCAATTTTCAATGCAATATTGAAAAAAAAATTTACTTGCAATTTTGTCCCATGCCTTGGTGACAAAGCTGAGAATCAAAACTTAATTTAATGAAAAACTGAAACCAAAACAAAACAGTTCAATTACTAGAATTCTACTATGTAAGATTCATTGATTTCTGATCTCAATGTGACAGTGGATGAACAACTTGTTACTTTCTATGGTAAACATTCAGTCTATCAGAAAAATGTGAAAAATATTTATCCATTTATGCAAAGCATATCTGAAATATATAAAACCAAGTAGGTAATTATTAACACATAAAATTTAAGTTAACCACCACCTACCTACACTAAAAGGATATTTCAACAGAGATTAGCACTAACCAAATGAGACAAAAAAAAAAAAACAATGAAGAAGGCAAATGGTGTCAGCAAGCACAAAACTTAGCTACTCTATAAGAGATAAAAACCGGCAGTAGATCAAGAGCCTGCAATAGGCAGCAGTAGATCAAGAGCCTGTAAGAGGCAGCAGTAGATCAAGAGCCTGTAAGAGGCAGCCGTAGATCAAGAGCCTGTAAGAGGCAGCAGTAGATCAAGAGCCTGTAAGAGGCAGCAGTAGATCAAGAGCCTGTAAGAGGCAGCAGTAGATCAAGAGGCTGTAAGCGGCAGCAGTAGATCAAGAGCCTGTAAGAGACAGCAGTAGATCAAGAGGCTGTAAGAGGCAGCAGTAGATCAAGAGGCTGTAAGAGGCAGCAGTAGATCAAGAGCTCGTAAGAGGCAGCAGTAGATCAAGAGCCCGTAAGAGGCAGTAGTAGATCAAGAGCCTGTAAGAGGCAGCAGTAGATCAAGAGCCTGTAAGAGGCAGCAGTAGATCAAGAGCCTGTAAGAGGCAGCAGTAGATCAAGAGCCTGTAAGAGGCAGTAGTAGATCAAGAGCCTGTAAGAGGCAGCAGTAGATCAAGAAGCTGTAAGAGGCAGCAGTAGATCAAGAGCCTGTAAGAGGCAGCAGTAGATCAAGAGCCTGTAAGAGGCAGCAGATCAAGAGGCTTGAAATTGAAAGTAAGGGCCGGCAGTAGCGGGGCCTTTGTAATTGCCTAGAATTCCCTCGGCAACACTCAAACCAGTCACACAAGAATTCAGCGCCTGTGTACCAGACTACTGAGAGAAGATTTGCAAACTAGGCCCAACAAGGGCAGTGTGAGCAACAGAAGCAAGAGCTACTAACTTGATGCCGTTGACACAGTCTGTGTGAGCATTAGGGATGGCAGACGTCTGGCGGTGGGTGAGGGGGTCAAATAGAACCACCGCCTTGTTTTGACATGCAGCAGCCAGCAGTTTACTGCAATGAAATTAAAAAACTTTTCAAAAATGCATATAAAGTTGTGTATATTTCAAGATTATAAATTTTATTCATAGTAAATTAGAAGATCCTCACAAATTTATTAAAACAAAAAGTAAACTTATTCATCATGGCTGGCTTCCTGTATATACAATACAGAATAAGAAATGACATAGTAATTTATGGGGCAATCATCTTTTAGACAATAATTTAGAGAGTAAAATGTAGCTAAATGATAACCTATCAATGAGGAAATGGCCAAAATTTCACCAAGTAAATGCATTTGTCAATTGAAATTTATCCTCACGCAGCATTAGGAAAAGAAATTGCAAAGATTTGAAACTATGGATATATATGAGTGGTTTGCTCCATATTTTGAAAGAAAAACCGGTTTTAAATGATATGCAATCTGCCTTTCCTTTACTACTAACAATTTTAATACTGAACATTTTTGTTTTGTTCCTTTCATATTTGTTTGCTTTCTTTATTCATGATCGCTGTAAATTTGACTAGTATTTTCTACTTGTTTTCAGGTTGATAATGAAACCTGGTGGTCAAAACGTTCCAGAAATTTTTATTCATTGACTTTCCTAAATAAATAATGAGATTTAAGATGTGTATCTTGGCACTTTTATTTATAATAAGATTTAAAACTGCTTTGCAAGTAATAATTTTTATCCCCATTATTGATGCACCATTTCTAAAATGATTTCTTTGCAGCCTTAACAATCAACTCAATGGAAATGAAGAGATTGATGGTTTGATGTCAAGTTGCACAATTGAGCAATGAATGGCAGAAAAGCCAAACATAATTTTAGACAAAGCTGCAACAGAAAAATCTTTCTATAAAGAACATCACTTCTTTAATACCTAAAACTACTGTAGTTTCATGAAATAGCAACCCAGAGATGATGCTGACCCTCACTTGAAGAGTTCAACTCACCCATCAGGAGAGAATTCAAGATTGAAGACACCTCCATAGCCAGCAGCGTTGTGCTGAATACCATCATCATATTCATCCGTCCCATTGGGCACATCTGCACTGGGAGGGGCATTATTCTCTGGACCAGCCAAGGAGGCGTTAGGGTCCCAGAAGTTGTTTGGCGTCATGGCAGAATAATACCTGCGCTTGCATTCATTCTCCCAACCTGCAAAAAAATTAACACTCAACCATGATATCATGAGCACCCTGAGCACCCTGATATCAAATGTGAACTCCTCAATAGAACTCCAGCTTGTTACAGAGTGCATGAGGCCAAACTTGGTGAACACAGGTTATCACGCTTTCAAAGTTTATTGGAACAAGTTTAAAAAACAAAATTATTAGTTTACAAATATATTAGAAAAATTGAATTATCCTATTTTACAGTACTCAAAAAAACTAATTTTCAATCTAATACTGTTGCTGAGAACAAGTACCAATAAGAGACAAATTAAATGACAGTAACCAAAGGAAATTTAGCAACCAAAATAAAAAGCTGCATTGGCATCAGGTTGTCAACAATAACAAAATAAGGAGAAAACTGACACCCAACAGTGATCATGAAAAAAGCACATTAGAGCAAAAATAAACTCTACAATAAAATGTAGGAATATTATTAATAAGTACATCATGCAGGACATATTAATCAATAAAGGACTTAGCTTGACAAATGACTGGTTAAGATTATCTAGACAAGGCTGACTCACTGTGGTGATTGGTCAAGGCTAATTGATTAGGGTTAATTGGTAACTGCAGGGAAGAACATTGGGTCAATATGTACTTTAAAGTTGTCAACGATTTTTATAATTTCATTGCTTTAGATAGGTAATATAGTCGATTTTAAGATGTTTTACATGAATGACAATGTGCTCGCAAATGCTTAGTTTTCGAGTTATTCAAGTTTGAAGTTATACAAACGGCGCTCCTGAATGGCCTTTTTTTGCGCAAAAGCAGTCATTGTTTTTGCAATAGAAACGGAAGCTAACCCCCTATTACAAACGTAAAGAGGTTGGGTCGTTAGGGGTAGCCACAGTTCTTCTAGTGAGAATTATAAATAAAGGTTTCTAGTGACCTCCATTTGCATCAACTCCAAGATGGCTGCCACCATCTTGGGTACCGGGTGGCGCCATTGGAGATGATGTAAACGGACATCACTAGAAACCTTTATTTATAATTTTCACTAGAAGAAAACTATGGCTACCCCTCACAACCCAACCTCTTAAGTTTGTAATAGGGGGTTAACTTTCGTTATTAATTAAATTACGCTAGGCGCGCGCGCTTCCCTGGCTTGCACAAGCCAACTTCAAAGTTGAATAATTCGAAAATAACGCATCACCGAGCAGAATGTCATCCATGTAAAACACTCTTAAATGTGTTCCTTTATTGATTTTTTGCAACGAAATTATAAAAATCGTTGACAAAATTAAAGTAAATATTGACCGAACATTGGGAAAATTATTATACCTAACAAATTAGTAATTTGGAACATGTAGTAAATTTTTGTGGACTATTAATGAAATACCTCAAAATCCTAGAAGACAACTTATTTCAGTAAGTTATTTGCTGTCTTTATTTTTTTAATAACCTCATAACCCTCAGAGCTAAATGAAAAACAAATTATATTCAATGGAAGAAAATTTAAATTTTCTTACTACATTTTATTAGTTTTTCTACAAAGGTCATATCATTTGGTATTTTCAGATATAATAATATACTAAAACAAAAATGATAAATGCTAAGGTAAAAAATAACCATTCAATATTACTGTTACTCCTCAGGCACTGAGGCCCTCCTAAAAATACTCCTCAGGCTTTAGGCTGAATTCAATCATTAGGAAGTAGAAAACCTTTGATTTATTTAAGGTTCATTAACCTTAAAGGTTAAATTTCTTTTCTAGCTATTCAGCCTTACGAAATAGTTCAATTTCTTCACGAGTAAGTTGGTTCATGAATGCTCCAATCATTTTTTTGCACTAAAACACAGCAATTCAACAAAATTTATATTTCTGTCTAATTATAAAATGCAACATTTTGACGTCTCAAACATCATCCTCAGGCTGGAAAAAAATACAGAATAATTTTAGTCACATTGGTAAAAATTCAAAAACTAACACTTAAATAAAATAGACTAGATATGTAAATCACAAAAATTAAAAATTTAAACTTAACCCCTTCCCCAACACTTTTTTCTTAAAAACGTTTCTTTTTCAGACTAATTTTTTTCATTTTGATTCTACGTAGTATTTTTGATGCTGGTAATGAAAACAGTTTGTAATTATTTATTCTTCCCATTTTTGTGGTTACCTTTTTATTTTGAAAATATCTTTGTTGGCAAAATTAGTCAAATAGTCATTGTCTGATGTCAAGAAATAGTCATTGTCTGATGAAGTGGCAGAGTTATCAGAAGTATTCAAGCTTCTGAGGGAAGGTTCATATTTGCTATCTTCTGTTGAACTAGACATTTAGGATGTAACACTTGAAAATGGCACAAAAAAATGAACAGAAATGTGGATGCAAACAACACCCGTCCACCGTCAATGGCTGTTGGAGCAAGTCTAGTAACAATGTCCTTGAAAGCTCACAGCTCTACCCTATCGCCTCTGCCAGGCGTACAATTTGACAAGAATACTCGTTTCACACAAAGAATGGCTTACAAAGGCCTTAAAATTGATGAGTATATACGTATGTAGCTGTTTTTTGAGGGTAAAGTTTTAAACGAGAATACTCGACGACAAAAACGAACATTTTGTGAAAACTAGTATACTCGTTTCTGCCGAAGGGATTTATTTCATAAAACAGATTTTATATAGATTCATAATTAGATTAATATAAAAAATAAACTGTTTTTATCATTTCTTAGAAATTTTTCAAAAATTCTTCTAATTTGTTGTCTACAATTCTGAAATCACATCCAATGTAAAACCATAAAACTTAAATTATGAAACATCTAAAGCCATTAATTCAACACTTGCTATAAAATATAATTGATAATAATCACAAAAATTTTGCATAACAACAAACCATCACTGCATTAGGCCGAGGATCTTCTAGGACCTTAAGGCCACCGACCAGTCAAAAATCAAAAATCCATCATATTTTTTTTATTGCTCTATTCGATTGAGAAAGTCCTAAACTTCATTCCTGCAAAGCGGCAGAATGATCCCTCTCACCAAAGTATGTCAAATGGGGGTTTGAAAGGAGGGTGGAGGGTAGCTCGCCCGGCCAGCTCGTGCAGATATGCCACGCTGGCTGAGCCCGTTGGCGCTGAGTGTCAGTTTGTTCATAATTAGGTATGTATCTATCTCCTTGCAAGTCAACACTTTTGAGATTTGGCATGTTGAATTCTCGGTACCTCTACTCCTCCCTCCCTCGGGAGTAAGAAAGAGGGTGGGGGGAAGCTCGCCCGGCCAGCTTGGGAAGACGTGCCAAGTGAGCTTGGTCGGTTGCTGCCGACTGTAGGTTTGTTCATAATTAGGTATGCATCTATCTGCTTGCAGATCAAGACTTTTGAAATTTGGCAAGTTGAATTCTCGGTAACTCCACCCCTCACTCCCTCGGGAGGAAGAAGGAGGGTGGGGGAAGCTCGGCCAGCAGGCTAGTGCACATGTGCCAAATAAACCGAGTTAGTTGTTGCTGACCGACGGTTTGTTCATAATTAGATATGCATTTATCTGCAAGCAGATCAAAATTTTTGAGATTTGGCACGTTGAGTTCTCGGTACCTCCACCCCTTCCTCCCTCAGGGGGAAGGAGGGTGATTGGTAGCTCGCCCGATCTGCTTGCGTAGTTATGTCACGTTAGCTGATCTAGTTGTTGCAGACCGACAATTTATTCAGTTTTAGATGGCTTTTTTTCGATAGCAGATCAAAATTTTTCTGGATTTGACGTTGATTGCTCGGTACTAATGTAGTGATATAAGCGTTTGGCTCTGCGTGGCGCTTCCATATCCTATAGGAGGAGCCTACGAGGATGCCAAGGACGCCCCAGCTTATGCTCCTGGTGCGTTTTAGACATTTTTGGTACCACTTGTGGTACTGGTTCCTTCAAGGAACCACAATAACTTCCAAAAATGATATTCAAAATGTCAACACTACCAATTTCTCCAAGAAATGTAGATTTGCAAACAAACAAACCTGTCTCGGCACTAAAATGCGTTTTCTGAGCAATACAAATGTCAATATTCAAGCTTCTTCTTCTCAAAAAGTTGTTATTGTAGAGCAATGATTTTGGTATCATTAGACGCGCAAAGAGTTGCTGCATAAAGAGTCAGAGGATTATATTGAAATTCACAGAAGATTTTCAGTTACATTAAAAAATCTACGAAAAAATGAATGACACTTTAAATTTTTTTTTTAAATTCCATAACAAATAAATTATTGGGAGTTTCAATATAATCATCTGACTCTTTATACAGCAGCTCTTTCGGCATTCAATGACACCTAAATCATTTCTCTACGATGACTACTTTTTGAGAAGAAGTGGCTTGAATATAGCCCATTTTTTCATTACATTTTTTTTGTTATCGCCGTAATTACGGCGAAAACGGAAAAAGTGCCCAATATAACCCTTATTCATTTTTTAAAATACCTACGTATGCAAAATTTCATAAATCTAGATACCGTACAAAAAATGGGACGGCCATTTTCTCGATTCTGACTAGACGGTTTCCTTAACTCCTAAATAGAAACCCTGAAAATTAGTTTTAGCGGTCAATATCGAGTTTAGGTGATGTGGGGAAATCAAGCATTCCGTTTTGAAAAATCAGTAACGGAGCCCATTTAAAAATGTTTTACAGGAATGCCATTTTTGGCACATATGTGTTATTTTCAAATTATTAAACTGTGAAGTTGGCTTTCGGGCGCTAAAGAAGCGAGCGTGTCATGCGGGATTTAATTGATAACGGAAGCTAACCCCCTATAACAAACATAAAGAGGTTGGGTCGTGAGGGGTAGCCACAGTTCTTTTAGTGAAAATTTTAAATAAAGCTTCTAACCCACCCATTAGGGTGACAACCTCAATCTTGGAGCCAATGTAAACAAGATTGCGGTTGTCACCCTAATGGGTGGGTTAGAAGGTTTATTTATAATTTTCACTAACTAAAAGAACTGCGACTAACCCTCACGACCCAACCTCTTTATGTTTGTAATAGGGGGTTAGCTTCCGTTATTATTTAAATTCTGCTTGGTGCGCCCGCTACTTTTGGTGCGCTAATTTACAGCTCTAACTCGAAAACTAAGCATCAGCGCCCAGAATGTCATTCTTGTAAAATGTTCTAAAATGGGCTTCTTAAATGATTTCTCAAAATGGAATGCTTAATTTCCCCACATCACCTAAACTCAATATTGACCGTTTGAGCAACAGATAGCCAAGTCTTTGATACTTTAAACCTAGTCCTACTACACTTCAACTAAAAATATACAAATTTTATGATCAAAACCTGAAGTGAGATTGTTTAAAACACATAGTTTTCCATTGAGAAGATATATGTGAAGAGCAGTTCTAGTTAGATTCTTCCTGTTAGGAATACACATGTCACAGCAATCTATAATATCATTATAGTTCAAATATATTTCACAGTTTCCAAATAGGTTATCAAAACGTATAAATTCTGGTAAAATTACGTAAGAAAACAACAAAAAATTGATGCATTGTACTGGGAAGAAAGTTTCTTACCCAATTCGGATTTCATTCCATATTGTCGTCGTCTGAAGTCAGTATACGGAAAAAATCCAGGGCACCCGAAGCGATTTAAAGACTTATTCTGGTGCTTCATTATTAAATTTTAATTAGAACTTTATAGTTTATAACAATATTTTACTACCTTTTCGCCCAGAATTCAAGTAAAATGAACTTTGCAACTAACGAAGCATAACCATACAGTCAGAACTACGCACAGTGTGCTGGCTTTAACAGAGAAATTTGTCAAAACATTTCTCTAGGGTATATCTGGCTTCAGTTTACCCGACATTTTGTTCTAAATTGGAAGATTTATTATAAATTTCTCAGAAATTAAAGCACTGTCTCAAAAAAAATGGATGCTGAACCACAGATAAAGTTATAAGTACAATGATTTTCCTTATCTACAGATAAATTTTCGATTATCAAATAATTATATAGGGAAGTATTTTTCACAATCAACGACTGTCCTACCCTAGGGTATTCATCGTACATTCGAGTAGTCCATCCTATCAGCTGATCCAAACTTGATCAGAAAAAAGTGAATTACTTTTTCCTGTAGATGAGTTATAATTCGTATGCGTAAATTATCTGTTTTAATCGTACTGATTCACTTACAATTAAGAACTTAAATGACTACGAGTAAAAAATATTATTTCCAACTCATGACGTTTCAGTGTAATCATAACTAAAACAATGTATAGTTTAAAAAAAATCATTTGTAGATCTATGTAAACTTTAAGTGTATTCTGAGAACAATATTTTAATAGTAAGCAATTGCACCTATCTAGAACATATACTGAACTAAGGAAACACATTTTTACTGCATTACCAGCACCTGCTATAACCATTGGCATTACAATACTTTTAGGTTAATTTCTACATTTTAGATAGTGAATTTTCATACAGTATGTTTTAAAATTTACTTATTATACTGGCGAATCACGTCAAATTCTGCGAAATACATGTTTCTTCCCTTTTTTGCTGTGTGAATTTTTTTATCAATGTGCGACCTGGTATGTGCGACAATCTTTCCTCGTTTCTGATTCTTGGAACGTTGTATGCCGGCATTTTTTTGGTACGAAACCTCTAAAAAAGTAATCCAGTGAAACTACTCTCCTGACCTCGTTGCTAGGCGCGCAACTTTTGTTATGTACGCCCCAAAAAAGAATTCAAATTTTTTTACATGTTGTCTTTCAAGTTTTCGATTCTGAAACATTTCCTTCCCCACATCACATTTTTAACAATATCAATTGCCTTCGCAGAAGCCTAGCTCATACGTAACTGTCAAAAGAGACTGTCCACCAAAGTTTTTTACACCGGTATTTACAGTATTTTGAAGTGTTCTCAAAGTTAGAATAACATAAACATTGGACTACATTTTTATATTTTGCTCTCAATCATTTACACAACGAATGACAGGGATTTTCTTGTATCTTTTTAGCAAATTCTAATTTTAGCAGCTTAATAGCACCTTTTTTAATTTTGAATACATAATTATTCACTTTCACCCATTACACTTTCAATTTCATTCTCTGATTTCGAAAATGCCAAAGCTCGTATGTTGATGTGCCCAGTGACTTCAGAAAAGTTTTACACCAATGTGACCCTGTCTTTAATTAAGTTTTTTATATCGCCATATATTTATAAGCATCGCCAAACTTAGTATAACTTGGCCATGGAATATATTTTTTGTGCTTTTCTCCCAACCTTTTGTACAACATTGACATGGGCTGTTATGACGCCCATGTACGTTCACCAAGCAAGTACCTACACGTTAAAACATTTTGAAAAAATGTAATACATCGCATTGATAAATTTCACATTGAAAACTTTTAAATTTTTTTCTTATGTTAATTCATCAACTAGAGACTGTTCATAACCAATGACTGAAACCAACGTGATACATTTTACGTATCAACTTTACTAGAAATAAACTGTTTTTCTTTTTGTTTCTTTCATTATTTCTTTTTATTTCCAGAGCGTACACCGGATCAAATACGGATAAAATAATAAATTTTCCTCAGAAAATGTGAAAAACACCAAGTTGTAAGTTTCAGTTTTAGTGAGAATTAAACTAAGTTCAAAATCCTATTTGTTAAAGGGGTAAGACATTGAATTACATTTTATTCTATGTTATCCTAGAAAATCTTTATCCTAATTATGGTGTTACATAAGTTAGCCTAATTTGTCTTTTGTTTCTCTGATTAGTGTTATTCGACTGGTGAGCCGTTAGCCATCGATTCAGTGGTATTGTTTTCCATAAAATCCATCACTAATGTATTTGTTTCTCACAAGGTTTCACCTCTTGGAGCCATACGTATGAACCCCCAAATGGATACAGAAAATTCCCAGATGTTCAATTTTTCCTCTATGGATTAATGCTTTAGAAGTAATATTTTTTTAAAACTTCTTGGCAGGCATTTCCAACTATAATGAAAATTACAATGTTTTTTGATAACTTGACCTCAGAACACCGTATATGCTTAAGAGAGTACGCCCTTCACGGGAAGGTGTCGGCGGTTCGAATCCCGGCAGTGCCGCCCGGTGATTCTCCTGGTTGGGAAAAGGAAAAACTCAGCCACAATTCCTCACTCCACCCAGGTGTCAGAAATAGGTACCGGTTTGACCGGGAGTAACCATCATTGCGTCCTGGCGTTAGTTTTAAGGCATTTGAAAAACCAATGTACAAGATGATATGTATCAGGCTTGATTGGAATAAAAACATCCTTTTCTTGAAAATAGAATTTTTGTCATCCTAGAGTAATTCAAGATAAACTTGATGGTTTTCAATAATGATGTTATAGATGTTTTTCAATGATGATGTTATTGATGTTGTTCAATAATGATGTTTTAATTAATGATTTTTTTAATAATGTTAATAGGTTGCCCTAGAAGTCATTGAACTCATTATGGCCCTCAAGTAGCTATACTCAAATGGGTTTATCGTAGTAGTCTTGATAAAAAATTCTCTGATCATTAGTGGCAAATAAATTTTTAAAACTGTAAATTCTTGATTTTAGAATAAAACAAAATTTCAATACTTAACATCCATGTTTATTATTGTTACCGTGGCATCTTAGTCAGTATTAGACTGAGGTTCAAACAAGTAGAATATGCATTTATCTTCCCAGCGTAATCACGGTGAAGATTAATAAAGAAGGGATTTTCTTCAATGAAGTCTTTTGAATACTCGGTACGCTTTGATGAATGACACCATACTGTTGCGTTCACATCGTGAGTGACTGGGTACACTATTAATTATTTGTTACGACAACTAAAAAGCATGTGTGAACATCGTTCTTTATTTTTACAATGTCGTAAAGTGTAATGTGACTGAAGGCTAGATAAAGGCTAGATAAAGGCTAGTGTACAGGATAAAGCCATAGATAATACTAACTTGGAAAATAAAATATATTGATTGAGCTATTCCCCAAAAGCTATATTCCTCAATAAAAACAGAAAGCATTCGATTTTGATGATAATCATCGTCATTCGATGATGTTCGATGTAATTATCCCATCTTGTTAGTGATTAAAATATTTTTTTAAAGTTACTTAAAAGACGTTAGTGCTCGAAAAATTCTACCCAATTGAATGCACAAGTTTTGTTTTGAAGAACAGCGAACAAGAGCAAAGTTCATTTAAAAGCTTAAGAGTCACGTTCTGTTAGCGTACTTGTACTTCCAATAGGTACAAGTACAACACCAACCTGTATTCTAGTACGCGTACGCTGTTTATTGCACGGCTTGGTAATTCACCAAACAGAAATGCGAAACATAATAAGTCGAACATAAAATAGTTTCGAATGCTGCTCCAATACTAATGATAACGCTGCCATTCGAACATTACTAGAGACAAATTCTCCCCCGGTCGCGAGGTCGCGCTGTTTTGTTGTTATGGTGCTAGCAGACGACTCCTTTACTGCCGCCCCGCCGTTACGTGCATCGAAAATTGCCATTCAGATGGAATTGCCTCGGCTTCTCAGGAACGCTGCTTTGAATTTATCATATGAAACTTCCTGAATTTTGTAAGGGGAGTATTGGAATTAAATTACACGCCTGAACTGTATTTTATAGCCCGGAAAGTAACGGGTTTCTAGTTTTTTTTGACGATTGAACAGATAAAAGAGCTCTGCTGGACAAACGCCGCAATAATCAGCCGGACGTCGTGTTCGTTTTTTCTGCACTAGCTTAGCTGCAAGATCACTAATATTTTAAAGTGCAAATCCGTTGTTCGTAAGACGTTATTTTAAAACTTTCGTGTTATTTTGCTGAGATTCACATTCACGAAATCTATTACTGGAAAGAACGGGTTCATCTGGAAAAGATTTCCCTTATTAGGTAGGCTCTGGAGTTTATGCCGATGTTAGAACGTAACAAAAAAATGTGGAGTTACAAAAAGAACGAAAAAGTAGGGACAAATGTTCGAAATACTTAAACAAAAACTTGATACCGCGTCACACAATGAAGAAAAAGTAAAAGTCTTACTTAGCTGGACGCATGTCTGACACACTGTTAGTCTCCACTAGTACATATCTGCACTTAGTGTTCAACACACTGGAAAACAGCGAGTTTGAGACAGTATTTCACATTATTTTCTATGCGATGTTGCGCAGTGGCTCCTATTGACTCTTTCGTTGACGAAAGAAAGACAGAAATAAAGAAATAAATAAAGAAAAAAGAAAAACAGTTTATTTTCGATACAGGTGATACATAAAATGTATAACATTGATTTTAAAGATGTCCTAACATTAGGATCCTTAGTTGATATTCACACATGGATATCATAATACCCATGTCAAGAACTAAGAAAGAAAAAAAGGAACCGGTTATTTTCAACAAAGCTGATACATGAAATGTATAATATTGGTTTAAAAGATGTCTTAACATTAATGATCCTTAATTGATATTCACACATGGGTATCGTAATACCCATGTCAATTGCCAAAACAAATGATTGAGAGAAAAGCACACAAGAGCACAAGCCGTCTATTTCACAACACGAATGTCAACAAGGCTCTCTCGAAGCCATCAGCACCAGCAGCAAGTCGTCGTCGCCATCAGAAAGCGATTTAAGGATATCAGCTGCAGCAGCAAGGTCGCAGATTGTGATATGATTGTTCCGTAGCAACGGAACTCGCCGCCGAGCAGTCATGCTGACAGTCTTGCAGGTTCCGCGCACGTTTCGAGGAAAGGATTACTGAAGAATTCTGATATCCTTATTTTATTAGCACATTATTAGTTTATCAACATAATTGGATTTCATTTGAAGCTTAGATAGTAATTTATAAAATTCGTTCGGTTTTATTTTTTAACTGCATTCGATACACTTGTCATCGTTCACGCAGACGAATGCAGAACCAATGAGAAAAATATAACTTCTTTCACACTCGTGTGGTTGTACATGTATTGAGAATACGAGGACGATTTGTTAAGAATTGGTTAAATTTTTGTAAAGGAAAGCTTGATGTTTCGTTAAATTTTTATTGATAAAAATAACAGTTATGTAATTGATAAATGAACATAATTTCATTGAAACATTCATGCCACTTTTATACAATCACTGAAAAAAATTGCAAGCATTAAAGCATACAGATTGTGTTGGCCGAGATACCTACTATTTGGTTGTTAATACATTAATACCTACTGCAATACTAAGAGACGGACAGGACTGACGTAAACTTTCGTTTAAATAAACAAATATGCAAATAAACGGTCCATGACTGCTGTCATACTACACTATGTTTTCTACCCGCATCCTCACAAATGAGAGCATGGTTACGCCTTTTCTTTTCAGTAAATCCATTTGTATAGGAAATCGTTTGCCCTGAGTATCACTCATCCTATATCACTGATGCGCCCTGCATTAATTGTCCGTTATTGACTGCAAATAATAGTGTAATAGCATTGTCTGAGTGCTCTGCGTTGTGTGGTGCGCCCAATGAATTTTTCCTACTCTACAAATATAAAATACATCCCACACACTGAATTCATGTTCCAAGCCATCCAACACACAGGTAGTGTGCCTTACATATTGCTGGTGCATCCAACGAAGAACATCCTGCATGGCTACTGCGCTCTAAAATATCAGTGGATTAATTGTACAGAGTGCCTGACTTTACCAGAACTGCAATTCCCAGTACCGGCACTTTCCTGTCTCAAGACGCGCGGTCATGGCATTTTTGCGCCACTAGATCTTCGAACTCGACTACCCAGTCTGACTTTTTCGCCCGTGCTTCTATGATTTTGGCCGCCCTAGTACAGTTTCTGTACCGGGCGACTAAAATCATGGATGTTCCGGAGACAATGTTAGGCTGGGACCCGTTAAAAATCAACAGCCAATTCAAGATCAACCTCATTATTTTACTCACATTCAAATCGACTTGGGAAAAAAATTCTCCTCACCCAAACAAACATTTCAAAGACTCAATAAGAGGAATCGCGTACTCCGAGAGAGGAAGGAAGTCGGGTACTAAGTAAGCAGGGCGTTGCTGGAGATGGGAAGACTTTCAAATAATTTTCATAAATTTAATAAAAGGAATTAGTTATTCCGAGAGTAAGGAAGTCGAGTACTGCGACGTTCCACAGAGCGTTGCAAGATATGCAAAGGCATGTCACCCAAAATAACTTTTCATGAACTCATCAAGAGGAACTGGTTACTCCGAGAGGAAGGAAATCGAGTACTATAGGGCGTGCCACAGGGCGTTGCAGGAGATGCGAAGACTCTCAAATTAACATTTCATGAATTTAATAAGAGAAATCGCGTACTCCGAGCTAAAGAAAAGTCGAGTACTACGACATTCCACAGGGCGTTGCAAGAGATGAGGAGACTTTCAAGCTATCATTTCCTGAACTCGATAAGAGGAATCGCTTACTCCAAATAGGTAGGAAATCAAATACTAAGACGTTCCACAAATCGTTGCAGGAGATGCGCAGACGTGCACACGCCTACAATGCCGCAGTAAGAGAAGACTGCGGGCAGAGCAGGGCAACGATATGGAAATGGGGACGATGGCGCAGTCGCTTTCGCTTGCGTTAGCGGCAACTCAATAACCGATATGAAATTAGGGTGCTTGAAATGCAGAGCAGCTGCGCTGCTCTGTCCTGCATGTGTATGGATGTGAGTGTGTGCAGGGAAGAGACGAAGGTAAATGTAGAACAGCTCCTCGATATGGTCGAATAAAATCGACTTGGGATATGGTGCGACTTGCAGGGCGTGAGTGCTGTGTGTGTGTGGTAAATTTCAAGGAGCTCGATATGGTGGAATAAAATCGTCTAGGGATGTGGTGCGACTTGCACATCATGAGACCATGAGAAGTGTGTGTGTGTGTGTGTGTGCAGTGCCTGCTAGAAGAGACGAAGGCAAATTTCGAAGTGCTCCTCGATATGGTGGAATAAAATCGTGTTGGGGTATGGTGCGACTTGCAGATTATGGGGACATGAGTGCAAAGCGTGCTAGTGGAGTTGAGTAAATTCTGAGGCGCGTTACCCGAGTTAGATGGAATGAAATCAAATGTGGGAATGGTACAAAGTACAGATTGTGTCAATTTTGAGTTCATGAATTTTTAGTCAGGAGCATATTCAAAAATGGAAGCGGTGCAAATTTTTATTCCCTTGATATATGGGCTGAATAACATGATGCTTGCTTTTCTGTGCAGAGAATGACCATCGTTAGGCTGCGTTATTCTAGTTAATTACGTAAGCTATTTTTTCTTATACACTCATTCTTCATAGGGACACTGCATCAATACAGTATTGAAGACTATAACCGGATTTGAAATTGAGAGTTCAAAAAAGGATTTCAAGTGCAATGAATTCATCTTGTCCAAAATCACTACCTGCACTTCCTTAGGATATTTAGATTGGAAATAATGCACTAATAACGCTTTTAACTCTATTTCAATGATGTGGTTTCTAAATGATTCTGGCTGGAATGAAAAAGTCGTGTGTACAATTGTATAGGATGCCGCAAAAAATGTTCTCATTCTTTAACTGAAAATATTTAATATTTTTTATCTGTTCAGGTTTAAATAAGTTTTGTTTAATGACGTTTACATATTTTCTTAAGCTGAACGTTAATTTCTTTGACTTAACTTATTAGACACGTATCTATGCCAATAAACACGTACATTAAGACAAAATACATGAGCGCTGGACTGTCAAAAGTTGAGTACAGTTTTTTGGGACACCATGTAGTTTAAATATCCGTGTTGAGAAGCCTCTAGGGTAACGCTCTCTATTTTCATACTTTCGTTACCTGCCTCGCCGACGCTAAGCTCTAGAATGTAAGCATGAAGAAGGCAATAGGCTTGACAGCTTTGAGTGAGATGAAATTTAAAACTGAAATGAGTCTAACACTTGAGGTTAGGGTCAGAGTTAGGGTTTTATTTGTCGCCAGCGTTGAGTCTACTCAGGATCAATTATTGAAACTGTCATATAATGAAGGGAAAAGTTTAAACAATTTAAACAATTTAAACAATTTATTTACCACAGGAGATACAGAAGTAGAATGTTTCTTAAGTCTAATACAATGGTCAGAGTTGAGTATAGCTACCTGTGGGCCCGAATAAGTTCAGCGACTTCTAGGGCATCCTACCATTACATTATTCTAGGGCGTACAATAATGTTTAACCTAATTCACTTAGCCTAGTTTCGCATTAGACTGATCCACAGGATAATGAACTCGATATTGATGTTTAATTTTACAATATAGGTCATATGGACAATATTTAACAGTATATTCGATAACGATTTGGGAGCAGACTGAAAATCGGCGATATTACTCATGGCAAATTTCATTATTAGGACCAGACATGTAGGAGGCAGGATTTGACTTAGTGATCTTACACGACTAGTATTCTGATAAGAAGTGAGACTCAAGATTTCTTTTAAATACCTTGTAAGAATTACTTTCACGGATCTCCGCAGGTATTGAGTTCCAGGTTTTAGTTCCAACGAATAGTATACTATGTTGCGAGCGGGCCTTTGAATAATAAGGAAGCATGAATTTCCTTTTATTTCGTGTTAAATGGTCGTGATGACCAGTTTGCGCAGTTAATTACTGTTGAAGGCTATTGTCGCCATCATTAGCTAATGTTTTGTAGATGAAATTGCAGATGGAGATTTTGTAGAGATCCGAGAGTTTAAGTATTTGTAAATTTTTGAATGAATCATTTGTGTGAGCATTATATTCTAGGTTCTTTACCGCTCTGATGGCTCTTTTTTGCAGAGTAAAAATTATATTGGTTTTATTTTTATCAGTTCCATGCCATGCTTCTATTCCGTATTGCAGGTATGGTGAAATGAGCGTTCGATAAAGCATTAGTAAGGCTGTTTTAGGCAGGAAATTTTTAACTTTATTCAGGATTCCGATGGATTTTGATAATTTAGAACTAATATGAGTGATGTGCTCTTTGAAGGTCAGATGTTTATCTATTATGATGCCCAGAAATTTACATGAGTTGGTTTCTTTGATTTCACCTTCGCCAATTTTAATGGATGGTAGAGATATATTTTTCTTGTATGAGAACGTAATATAATTTGTTTTATCGATATTGAGGCTTATTTTATTAGCTTTAAGCCACAGTGAAACCTTATGGAGTTCATTATTTATACTCTCCACAATCGTAGTGGGATTTTCGTTCGGAAGGACCGCAGAAAGCGTACTGTCATCGGCAAAAAGTATGAATTTAAAAAATGATGTAGATTTAATAATATCATTGATAAAAATCAGAAAAAGGAGAGGCCCAAGAACAGATCCTTGTGGAACTCCATGGCTAATTTTCTGTGGGTCCGATTTTGCGTCGTCAATGACAACGTATTGCTTCCGATTTGTTAGGTATGATCTGAACCAATCATGGGCAACCCCACGAATGCCATAACAATGAAGTTTCGAGAGTAATATGTTATGGCCCACACAATCGAATGCCTTTCGAAAGTCAAGAAATACAGAGAAGACAGTCTTTCCGTTATCTATATTAGAATAAAGGAATTGTAAATGATTTAATATTGCCTGTGTTGTTGATTTTTTACAGCGAAAGCCGTATTGTTTATCATAGAGAAATGATTTTTCAAAATAAGAGTACACTTTTTTATACACAATTTTCTCGAATACCTTGCTAATAATTAGTAACATGGAGATAGGGCGATAATTGTTTACACAGGTTTTTTCACCATTTTTAAAGATAGGGGTTACTCTAGCAACTTTGAGGGAGTTCGGGAAAGTGCCTAGTAAGAGAGACTGGTTAATAATATTGGATATCAGCGGGGCCACAATATCAGCAATTATTTTAAGTATTTTAGTTGGAAACGTTTGTAACCCACTCGATTTATTTTTCATGTTGTTTATGCACGCAATTACATCGGAGGAGTTTGTAGGCGTAAAGAAAAAGGAGTTGTGTTCTCGAATATGATCCATAAATTCCAGGTGATCAGTAGGTTCACTTGGAATACCATTGGCTATAGTTTTCCCTACGTTTACAAAGAAGTTGTTGAAGAGATTAGCAATTTCATTCTTCTCATGGTATTTTACATTATCTTGAGTGATATATCCAATTTTCTTTTTTTCGGCGTTATTCGGTTTATAACAAAAGTTAAGGAGGCGCCAAGTCTTTTTAACGTCAGCTTTGAATTGAGTAAACTTGAGGGTAAAGTAGCTCTTTTTTGATGTTCTTATCTGGTTTGTCACAAAGTTTCTGAATCGGTTATATGTTTCTCTAGATATTCGCCCTTCGCAAAGGAGGGCTAGGTACGCTTGGCGTTTCTTTATATTTATCACGATGTCTCTAGTAATCCAGGGCTTTTGTTTATTTTTCGGGGTAACTGTACGAGTTACAATTGGGCAACACTGATTGTATGCGTTCATTATAGTTTCAGTCAACTTTGCTACTGATTCATCAATGCTCCTTGCATTATTGTTTTGTTGGGTGATGTGCAATGTTGGCATTAAATCTTCTAGAACGGTGCGCATTTCTTCTAAATTTGATTCGTTTATTTTACGATATGAGTAAGTTTCAGCCCGTGCTTTGGTGCACGCAAGATAGACATTTTTCTTAATAAGAAAAACTGGAAAATGATCTGATAAGTCAGAAGTAATTATTCCAGCAAGAAAATCACTTGGGTCTGTCATAAAGATATTGTCAAGCAGCGTGGCACATTCTGAGGTTATTCGTGTTGGCTTTGTGATGATCGGAAGGAAAGATTAAGAATGAAATGCATTTAAGAAATTAGAGATTGGTTCATAGCTTTCATGTTTCAGCAAATCATAGTTGAAGTCACCGCATATTATTATGTCATTGTAGAAGGACCTGTTGAACTGAGAAATAATTCGATTAAGCTCATTAAGGAAGGATATAGGACAGGCTGTAGGCGGCCTATACACCGTTCCAAGCACAATTCGTTTGCCATCTCTAGACAGTTCTACGAATAATGATTCTATATGATCCTGATTCAGTGTTGCACTTGCTATGATTCTCGAATCCATGTGCTTAGAAATGTATGTACTGATGCCCCGCCTCGCTTGTTTTTTCGTAGCGAATGGTAACTATGATAATTTTCAAATTTAATCATGTCTTTGGTCGAGTCATCTAGCCAGCTTTCGGTGAAGCTAATCACATCTAAGGTATACTTAAGTTCAGTAATATTGTATCTCTTCCAATTTTGGATAGAGTGACCTACAGTTCCAGTGAACTTCCAGTGAAGTTCAAATCTTGATGATAGTAGTGGACGTACTTAGATGTCAAACTATTTATATTTATTTTATAAGTGATTAATACTGATTAACAGTGAAGTAAATTGAAATAATTTTTTGCTTTAGCTTGAATCATTACATCGTACTAACATTACGTTATTTCCTTCCAAGAACGAATCAACCTCTATTTCTGTTATTCTTTCCTTTTCAATCTATTTCATGAATACCGGCTTCGTAAATCATTTTTCACATAAAGAAAAGACTTAATATGTGTTATTCGCCTTGAAAATTCATTGCAGAGCAGAAACAACGGTCCCTTGTCTTCAACTCCACCTCCATCACTTGGGCCGACGCTGAACGATGGTCAGTTGGCAGCGCTGCTCGGTTGTGTGTAATTTTTCCAGACCATTTGTTGCTGGGGCAGTTTGTGTCAATAGAGGGACCTCTGTCGAGATTAATTGCCATCTCTGAGCTGCAGCTCTCGCTGGCAAGGAATTAAACACCGCGCCCGATGATACCGACAACAAATGGACGATCTCACCACTGCTCCATAAATCTACGGGTTACGTTTGCCAGCATTCACGCTACATTGTTGGAGCTTGATGCTCCGAAGATAATCTCGCTCATCTCGAATCAGAAATTTCAACTTGTACGAAACTTATGAGCTTGAAAATGAACATCAACTTTGAAATAGTTATCCACAATTCGGTGGAGTGAAATCAAACATTGACATTTTCACGGAGCTCTCAGACTTGTATCTTATTCCATAGCGGCACTTTTAGTCAAGATGGTTCTACACGGGTTGAAAAGGTTAGCTGCTGTAAATGAATGAGATGCTAATACGAAAATACACTGCATTTTTGATGTAAAATCCCGTTGTAAATTTAGAGTTTTTTCGATAATAATTTACTACTACTTCAACCGGAATAAAGTACTGAAAAAATAGAATTCATCTAGCACAGATGATACTGGAAGTGGTACCTCGGAGTCCTAAAAATCCAGTTTGCAAGAATTTACTATATTTTAATAATATAAAATATTTAAGGGACTTTGCATTTTATCATACTTCAACGAAATTATGAAAAATTCAGCATATTTTGAAATGATCAATATTCCTTTTCCTATACTCATTTACACTAAACGAACTCATGAAAGTCTGACGCGAGCTTCAACAGTTCTACATATATCTTTTTTGGTTTGTTTATGTTGGTAAACCGTATTATTTTACGCTAACCTATTCGATGCCTGCCCTCAATGCAGTGAATGCGGACGATTTCACTTTGAATACGGCAGGGTAAGAGCTCTCACTTGTTTTCGGTTTCATAAAATCCGTGAATATATAAATTTCAAACACCGTAGTACTTTGAATTTTACATTTTGTTACAATTTAAAAATCAAGCAGGCAGATAATTCTACCACAGACTGATATTATTAAAACATGCTTAAATTTTAAAGGTTTTGGAACGACACATTACTGGAGTCGCGCAGGTTGACAACCCATGAAATGGCAGTAATGCAGACGAAAATCTGCAAAAAAAGCTTCCAAGCTTTTTAGTAGAAAATACATTCGTCTTAAAATTAAGCAACCTTCTTTGTAACTCATTGAATTTAGTTCATTGAAGACGCTTGATGTGATTTATACGCCAAGTTTTATACTGGAAATTTGTTGAATAATTATTTATCAGAGTCATATTACGTAAACCAAGGCCACGTTGACTGTATCGGGGCCCAGAAATGCATTGCTTGATCTCGCTTCTTTCAGTCATCTTCGGAGGAGTCATCCCATCAGAGAATCAGCGGGGGATCTTCATTTAAAAATTGATAAAGAAGATCGCTCGAGGCGTTTTTTCTCACGAGAAGCTTTCTGAAAATATTCCTTAGGACCGTCACAGCCAGACGAGATTACGCGGCACCAACCAGAATTTCATTAAATCCCTGATTAAGCAACAGCGAATCAAATGGCAACGCTTCGTGGGTGGAAGGTTATCACTCAGCAATCTTTTTTGATAATGGGAATCCAGAATTTAAATTGCCTTTAATATTTCTGACACGACACGTTGATAGAATTAGTTTCACAGTATCTGTCCAATACTTTCTTATAGGAAAGGAGTTTTATAATACTGTTAATGAAAATTACCACAATTCTTCTTGATATAACTGTGTGCTTGGCTTATACCGTATTTTCAAGGTTCCCGATACTTATGAAATAAGTTTTTTAACTTTTTATTTTGATCCTCACGGTTTGAAGCTCTTTATTTATTTGTAGGCATGGGATATTTAATTATTATATTGTTTGTGGGCTTGCTGGGTTGTTTGCTTGTCACCTGTTTCCAGTGATAACATCCCAGTCTAACTCTTCGCTGCCTGCATGCATGTTTTTCGCCGCCTAAGCGATTAAATCGCTTAGGCGGCGATTGCTCTGTTTACAGCAATAATGAAGTTCAAAATTCAGCTTTCTTTTTCGTACAACGAATAATACCAGTGATTTTTGTCAGTGCGTTCTCTAGGGAGAAATTTGCGTTCTTCTTAGTCCAACTTACGTATAATGAACGCGCAAAATGGATCCCCCGATTTCAAATAATAAGAATGCCATGCACCACTCGAGTATATAAATAAAATATCTACGATACGGGGTTATTAAGATGGATGTGTATGTTTTTTTACAGTATAATAGCGTTTGTGTGTTTGTTCTCCGTTTGTATCTTTATATGTATCATACCTCATCGAAGCTCCAACATCTGATAAAAAATATGAATCCTGGTTACAAGCTTCGCTATAAGGAAAAATACTATATTTAGAATTAGATGGGCAGAAATTCTAAATTTAGAATTTCATATTAATCACACGGAAAATTCAGGACGAAGATAGAACTACTTCTTTCAAAGGTAATAAAACGATTCCAATGCATACTCGAACATTACTGAATGCCATTTTTTGAAGGAGCTATCTAGGCTAGTATAGTTCTACCAACAACATGATCCATCGGACCACGGGCTGTTCAACATCATACAGTCAACAAAATGCAGACGTGTTCATCATTCAACATTTACCTCACGAAACGAAAAAAATGATTGACTGTTAATGCAATGATGTTTATACCTCCATTTCCAAGATATTTTCGGAACGTATCATGTCTCAATTATTTTGGATATAGAATAGGCATTCAGTCGAAATTCTCGCTACCGTCATTCCTGAAGGGAACTGAACCAATACTTAATGAAGAATAAGATAAAACACAGTTTTCGTGAGTGTGAAGAACACATAAAATGCGTTCGTTTTATTCACCAGTAAAATGTATGAACCATGAAAGTGTATGATGAACCAATAAAATGTAGTCCCCGAGATATATGTATATTTTCACTTAATTCCACTCGCACCAACGAGGTCCTTTTCAGTGATATCATATTCTCCATTTTTGCTGAAGCCTCGATTTTGAATACTACAAGAGAAAAGAAGAATATTTCTTTCTATCCAGCGAAAGTTCGTCGTTTTTGACATTACAGGAGGGGCAATTTAGGGCGGGTGAGATCGAGTGATGATGGCTATCGACGCTCCTCAATGATGTATTTAGGAACCAAAGATGGTGGTTGTACTGCCTTCTGATCCTTCTAACGGTTATGGTTCTTCGCTGCGAGTTGGAGCGGAAAAAAGCCGGCAGTGTCCAGCCCGCTCATTAGAGGAGGTCTGGGTGCTGCTGAGATCTACTGTAAAGTGGTTAATAAATCGAGACCGAGACCCTAAAGTGAGACGTGCTTCGGGAGCCCGACGAGCGCAGAGCAGGGCGTCTAATGGACCAAATGGTCATCTCGGGATGCGCTCCTGCTATTTTTGTCTACTTGCGACTCAAGAATGGATTTCTGATTCTTGCGCCTAAATGAATCGCTTTCGTACTTTCGTATACATACAGAATACGCATATTAAAAAGTGGGGATGTTTGTATGTACATTTATACATAAAAGGGTTAGTGCAAAATGATTCTTGTGAAAAAATAATAATGTGCTGCAAAAATGTAAATTTTTTAGATATTTTTATAAACATTTGTATATTTTGTACATAGAAAATGTGTGTACAAAATATTTCTTGTGAAAGAATATTGACTAGACTGCCCAACTGTATTTACTGACATGTTGATAGTAACATAATTTACCCTATATGCTGAACTAATTCTAAGTTGGATACATAAACTTTATTTAGGCTTCTTTAGAATTCGTTCATCTCCTTACAGGATGCATTAGACGCTTCGTAGCGTATGGGGCCTTCCCTGCAGGTATTGTTGTCCGTTAGATATTGCTGATATTGTTGTCAATGTTGATATTGTTATCTGTTAGATATTGTATACACTCTCGTGTAATGTTTGTGACAATCTTCGTATTTGTGGCTCATAAATCCTTCAATTCTTGCATCACCTGCAATGCACTCTACAATCCTAACTGAGCAACACTCAACTTTACTCGCAGATCATTTTATAATCCATGAAAGCAAACACCATTAAATTCACTCACAGTTTACTCCACAATCCTAATTGAGCAACAGTCAGCCAACTCTCAACGAAACTTCACTCGCAAATCATTTCATAATCCATGTAGAGGAAGACACCATCACATTCACCTACAGTTCACTCCACAAACCCAATTGAGCAACACTCAACCAATTTCACTTTCAGATCTTTTCATTACCCAAACAGACCAAGACATCATGTAGTGCACTGCAGATCGTTCCACAATCCAAATTGAGCAACCCTCAAACAAGTTCACTCGCACATCATTGCATAAAACATGCAGAGCCAGACACTATCTACTTCACTGCAGATCATTTCATAATTCTAATCGGCAACACTCAACCAACTTCACCCGCAGATCATTTCAAAATACGAATCAAGCAACACTCGACGAACTCTACAATCCTAATCGAGCAACATCCAACTTCACTTGCAGATCATTCCATAATCCAAGTAAAGCAAGACACTATCAACTTCACTCGCAGATCCTAACATCACTCGCAGATCCTAAGATCATTTCACAACCCAAGCAGAGGAAGACAGGATGCAGCGCACATCAGCGTCGCGTGACCACACCGGCCAAATCACAGCAGGCTGCCACCACTGGCGGCGGTAACGGCGGTGTGGACAGTAGATTGTGACGGTCCCCTCACACACCTCTGGAGGTGACAGCTTAAAACTGACCGCAAACATGCGCTGACGTGCCATTTGCACCCTGCTTTCCATGCTTGGATGTCCGTGATGGTCGATTATTTCATCGATTATCTTTCTCCTGCATCTACGGTCGCTGTTTGTGGGTGCACTATGAGTACTGATTTTTGGTGTTAAATTTCATTTTTGCCGCTATTCTATGCTTGCACTCCTATACTGACTTTTGTGTTGGATTTTATTTTTGCTGTTGTTCTATGCTTGCTGTGTTTCCACCGTGTTTTTGATGTTTTCGAGCAACATCAAGAATGAAATATAACACATAATGCCGTTGTTCCATATATATTGTTTTTAAAAAACATCATAAATATATGCAACACTGAATCAGTAAAAGTGCAGGCGCAAACAGTAATCATAGATGCAACACATTAAATATACTTTTAAGATTAATACTCCCAGATTAATTATGTCTTGAGGTCACTCTTCGCTGATGCCAAATTAATTAATTAACTAATTAATTAACAAATTAACAAACAAACAAACTAATTAATTAACAAATTAACTCATATTAAACTTGAACGATTTACCTGACATGGATGACAATGTTGCCTGCTGCGGCTTTTACGTTTTTACGACAGGGATATACTTTAAAGGGGATTTGGTGTCGAGCTCCACTCCCTTTTATTTAATAAACCATAATATCAATTGTAACCATGATATCCTAGAACCACGATATCTATTCTGGAACCATGATATCCGTCCTATAATCATAATATCTTCCCTAGAACCATGAAATACGTCCAAGAACTATGATATCTATCCTAGAACCATGATATTTATCCTAGAACTATGATATCCATCCTAGAACCATGATACATGTATCTATTCTAGAACCATGATATCCGTCATATAATCATAATATTTTCCCTAGAACCATGAAATACGTCCTAGAACTATGATATTCATCCTAGCACAATAATATCCATCTCACAACTATATTATCTGCACTATATCGAACTCCCATGTAAAGAAGACTGTTTTATAAGCGAAACATCAGTGGTGGTGATGTGGATGGTTTGTTTTTGCCCCGCAGCCGTAAAATGAGGGGCAGTTTGCCTCCTCAGCGCCGGTATCGCGTTCGTCAGCAGCCTCGGTCGGATGGTGCGCAATAAATAATGCAATTTCATGGTGTTTGCGCCCTCATTCTGCTCGAACCGACGTCTGCCGAGGTCACCCTCTGCCTCAACGAGCTTTCTGCTGATAAGAAAGAATTAAAACAAAAACGGGAACGTATAACCTTGGGCACTGCCAGCATTTTAGCGAGGAGTGAAGCGGTCTCTTCGACTTGGAAACATTAAGTGTGCCCGTTATTTCTCTTGTTAATTTGGTTAAAAGTGGAGTCGTCTGTAGGAAATTCAAATTGGATCGGCTCATTGGTTAAAGTGGAATGGTCTAAAGGAGTGCCTCGTCACAAATTGGAAGAGCTCATTGAATTTCTTCATAGTATTGAATGAAAAACAATAATAGAGCGTCATGAAGTGCGAAAATGCTGATTTTAAGTACGCTATGTCTGTGTTGTGCAAACGGTTACTCTGAAAGATAGCAGACAGTCATGTAGAGTATGGCTTGGATCGTTCACGGATGCACATTGTCAAAATTAGCCTGCCCATTGGTGACATCAGTACGAGAGCGCCTTACCAACTGTGTAGAGATTTTCGTATAGCTGACTTTTAATTAAAAACCGATGTGTTGTAGTGCATTTCACGCATCGACTTTTTTGGAAGTAAACTGTTTTACTTCTTTCTTTCTTTTTCTCTTTCTTTCTTTAATACGAAGATTTCATGCATGATGGATGTCGCACGTGCACTATACGATGAATTTGCTGAGGACTGTATTTGCTGACGGAGTCAATAAAAACCAGAGACAACAAAGTACTACGCGAAAGCACTTCTTCTCATGTTATGATCTTTCCGCTACGTAATGATCTTTCGGAACGAGGGACGCCTCAACATATTCGAAATGATTCAAATCAGCCAGAGAGAGACGTCGTGTGCCGCAAGGACGGTTATCAGATTTCGCGAGTCGTGCTAAGTAGTTATTCTTCCCTCCTTCCTATCTCTACTATACGTCGACTTCAAGATCGCTGGGGAGGCAAGGACGTCAACTGACCGAAGAGCTGCCGGATACCAACACAAAAGAGATTCTTCACTATTATTTCTGTCATTATTCAATAGTTCATGTTAATTAGATCATCTGTGCAATTAGCGAGAATTAATGTTTCCTATTGCTTATATAATTCAATACGCTAGAGTCATGCATAGCCGCTTGTTTGAGGAATAATCTATATTGAGATTGCAATGTAAGCTATCGTTCTGAGTCGGGCGTGAGAGCAGACGACCGCTATGGTGTGCGCTCAGCGCAGGGGAACAGCAGTATGCCCGAGGCCGCCTCAAGATAGAAAGCTTCACTGTATCACGCCTTGAACGCCTGCCCTTTCTGGGCTAGGCATTGCTTCTCCTTTGAAATGTGCATACAAAGTGATTACGTATACTTGCTAAATTAAAGTTATTAATAAATGTCACGGCGCATACACACGATATAGCTATCATCCTGGATCCAAATCAAGATAAGTTCCATTACAATGAGCACATATACCCCTTTAGAAGCATCCTCATAACCTCCCCTCTGGGCGTAGGGTTATCGTTGCCACGCCTTAAGCGTTCACTTATAAACATTTTGCCTTCAGCACATACCCAAAGTGCTAATTGAGATGTAACTTAGTGCGTTAGGTCTACTTTTCTTTTAGAACGTCAATTTCTTGTAACGAGATTAGATAATAAATATTGATGTGTCATTTCGTATAATTACCTGTTAATTAGATAGATGAATTATCATTTTCTGTGGAGAGGTATTTCACGCTACCAATTTATATTGATTTGCCACTTACTCATTAATTAAATTCGAGGACATTGAAAAGTCCCAGTTTACCTTTGCGAAAAGAAAATAAAAGAATTGTGATCCTCAATCACGACTGTCAAAAGAGAGCTAAAAGGACGAAAAGAAAATAAAGAGTAACATCGAAAAAGAGCTCCATAACACTCACACAAACGATTATGAATTCAGAAAAGATACTTTTCTACATTGAGCTTTAAGCTACTTAAATTCCTAAAAATGAATTATAATTTAGCATCACTCTTGCGTCTCGCGAGACCAAAAATCTCGCTTTCCGTGTATCACAGCAGCTTACTGTTACACTGATGTGCGTTGCACGAGACTGTACGAGACACTTGATGCCAGAGGCGAATTAAAACTAGAAGGGATGCTGCGAGACCCTATTGATCGTTTCATTGAGTGCTGTATTACTACACAGAGCAGTTCAGTGCGGCCTGCAATTACGGCGAAGCAATTGTTGGGCAATTACGTGCAATGTGACGCCGGTGGTGGGGGTGAGGCGCCCTCTGTATTGCCATTCCTGAGGGCAAACGCAATGTGAAACACCGCGAACTGCGTTTACGTAATGCCGAGTGTGCGGGGATTTGAAAGGCGTTTACCGAGTTTGCGGGGTTTGTTCGTATTTGGATGGTTTTTATACGAGAGTTGTGCATTCCTTTTTGTGATACTCTTCTACGAAACCACGATAAATAATGTAAAATATAGCGAACTGCGTCCCGAGAGAACGGGATTTGTGCGTATTTGAAAGATGTGTTCATTTTTGCAGTGATGATGTTTTTGTGACCATGAGGAAGGGTTGATTGAATTCGAAAATCGAAAAACTATTTTATCACCGTTTAACCTATTTTTCCCTGCAGAATTCAAACTCTACTCTTTGGCGCTACCGTTCACCCTTTGTCCGTTTAACATTTGCTTACGTTTCACTGTTAAACCTTCGTCGTTGGTTTGAGGTGTTATCAGCAAGCGCGGGCACAGCGCAGGAACGCGGACTTAGACATTGTGAGGCGCAAATGGAGGATATTTTTTGTGACACCGTCATCTGGAACTGCAGATGGGCTAGTAAAATGGCCCAAAACTTTAAGGGGTGAACAATTTCGTTGCTTCTCAAGCCTGGCCGTGATGAGGAGCGTAAGTCTGAATTAGTTGGTGAATTAACGCTATAAATAGTTATCCCAAATTATGTGCTAAGATAAATGATGCTCTCAATAGTTATCCCAAATTATGTGCTAAGATAAATGATGCTCTCAATAGTTATCCCAAATTGCGTGCTAGGATTACTGATGCTCTCAATAGTTATCCTAAATTGCGTGCTAGGATTACTGATGCTCTCAATAGTTATCCTAAATTGCGTGCTAGGATTACTGATGCTCTCAATAGTTATCTCAAATTGCGTGCTAGGATTACTGATGCTCTCAATAGTTATCCTAAATTGCGTGCTAGGATTACTGATGCTCTCAATAGTTATCTCAAATTGCGTGCTAGGATTACTGATGCTCTCAATAGTTATCTCAAATTGCGTGCTAGGATTACTGATGCTCTCAATAGTTATCTCAAATTGCGTGCTAGGATTACTGATGCTCTCAATAGTTATCTCAAATTGCGTGCTAGGATTAATGATGCTCTCAATAGTTATCTCAAATTGCGTGCTAGGATTACTTATGCTCTCAATAGTTATCTCAAATTGCGTGCTAGGATTACTGATGCTCTCAATAGTTATCTCAAATTGCGTGCTAGGATTACTGATGCTCTCAATAGTTATCTCAAATTGCGTGCTAGGATTACTGATGCTCTCAATAGTTACCTCAAATTGCGTGCTAAGATGAATGATGCTCTCAATAGTTACCTCAAATTGCGTGCTAAGATGAATGATGCTCTCAATAGTTATCTCAAATTGCGTGCTAAGATGAATGATGCTCTCAATAGTTATCTCAAATTGCGTGCTAAGATGAATGATGCTTTCAATAGTTACCTCAAATTGCGTGCTAGGATTACTGATGCTCTCAATAGTTACCCTATATTTCGTCCTAGGATTACTGATGTTCTCAATAGTTATCCTTTATTTCGTGCGAGCATAACTGATGCTCTCAAAACTTATCTCAAATTGAGTGAAAATATAAATCTACACG
This sequence comes from Morinoia aosen, assembly GCA_030386875.1. Lineage (NCBI taxonomy): Eukaryota > Metazoa > Arthropoda > Malacostraca > Amphipoda > Talitridae > Morinoia > Morinoia aosen. The sequence continues at coordinate 86,653,804 of CM059562.1, read as the reverse complement.
AGTTATGTGTTGCTATATCTCGAGTCACGATTTTTTACCCAAAATGAATTTTTATTCCTATTCTTTCTACAAGAATTCTTCTTGTAGACCATTCTTTAATTTTTCCCTCATCAATTTACGTTATCAGAAGTTATTTTTTTATTTAAACCAAACTATTTTAAATTCCTAGATTACGTCTTGTCGAACATTCCCTCTCTTGACTAATTTTACCAGCAGTTATTAATTCCCTGAATTGAGACTTTTTAAATTTCTTTATTAATTCTTGTCGAACACTTTCTCTTTTTGCTCACATTTTTTGGTGGTCAGTTTTACTCAAACTGAGGTTTCTTTCCATTTCTAGATCATGCATTGTGTTGAATATTTTTTTACTTACCTTTTTGGAAGTCGTTTCTTACACGAACAGATTTTTTCCATTTCTATATTACTTCATGTCCAACATTTTCTCTTTTTACTCATCCTTTTGGAAGTTTTTTTTACTCAAACTGAGGTTTTTCCATTCCTAGATTACGTGTTGTCGAACATTCCCTCTTTTTACTCAGCTTCAGCCGTCTTTTCATCAGTTGAAGCTGCATAAAAGTTGCAGCGCGGCCTCTCAGGTCCAATTCCCAAACTTTGCTGCGACTCGCGGCCGTAGTTTTTTGGCATCTGTATGGAGCCGCAGTCTGCTGCTGCTGCTGCAAATGTATTCTTGCTGTTGCAGGAGCCTTGAAGTACGGCTAATGCTTCTTTATTTATTTTTTCTTGAAGCAGGTTAGCTGAATTTAGCTGTGGTTCTACCAGGAGGGGGCTGAAAAGGTTAGAGGGAGGATATATTACTCACTGAATTAGGAATCGGTTCATTAGCTTTCAAGCGTGTATCGGTCTCAGATATTACAAGTTATGGAAGGAGCGCGGGTGACAGGACTGAGGTACATCTCCCTTAATACGTCCACTTTCCTATAACGGGACATCAATATCTCACTGATAATATCTCTAATATATCGATATCAAAACAAGGCTCACTATTTTCATACCCTGAGAGGAAGAAAGGTGATTCGCTATGTACAGAACACACTGATCTCAGTTTTTACATCTGCTGTATCGTTTAAACTTGATGCCCAATAATTTTTCTAATTTCTATTCACCACGACACTTACTGTTGACTTGAAATTATATTAGGGATCGTGCATTACTACGAAAGTATTACTTTTATTATTATTACCACGCAAATTATATTAGGGATCGAGGCGCTGAACTGAACTTTCAATATTGATTCGAATCTTCAGTGTTTATAGTTTCTGAATCCTCACTATACAATTTCAAATCTAAGTCATAACCTTACACAAACCGTTTCTTTTCCATGGCCTTTATGAACACGGTCAGCACGTCAAGCTGTCATTTTCAAATTCTTTTCCAGCAAATGAATCGTTTTCAAAGCGGCGCATTTAAAGAGAGTAGGATGTTTTCCTCAATGCTGATAGCTCGTATTGAATACTTTAATATTACTTCTTGCTTTAAAATCATTTTAGCCCAAAAAGAAGCGTTCCCGTTGACCTAACAACCCAGTTTTTCTATGGTACGATACATTAGGATGCTCGGCGGCTGTTTCTTCATGATATAAATGACCATCCTTGTCACTTGCAGGTCTGCGGTCGCACGCATCACTGACATTCTTCGTTGTAATGCTGTAAGTTTTTTACTTGCATTGAGAGTTTAGTACAACCCATTTTGATCACTAGAAATAGAGTGTTCTCCATTTAACGTCGGAATTTTTGTCCTCATATTACCGTTATCACAACCACCGTCACTAAACTGGCGCCGGCATCAGGCAGTCACCGATATCAGGATGAGGAAGGAACTGCTACTCGTCAAGTGAGCTCCAGAAAACACATTAGGGCACTAATTTAACGAGAGATACAAAATATTGAAGGCATTTTTGAGAGAGGACCATGGAGTCCTTTCAGGGGTTAAAGGGTTACGTCAACGCAAAATGGGGGACTGTAGAGTAGCGTACAGGAAATTCCTTCTCCTCGAATTCGGGCAGCTCACTCACGCGTAGTGTGCTGGGGAGCAGTGGTGAGTGATCCAGTAGCAGACTTGTACATGTATGCTACTTCATCAGTAGCTTTACGAATTTCCTCTTAGCGGGAACGAAGGTGAATGCTTGGCATACGATCAAATTGAAAATTTTGTGACATTAAAAATGAGTTTATTTTCGTGATGCTTCTGCATGTAATGGAAATATATGTGGATCCAAATTTGGTGTCCGGCATGCAAGCTGACACTCATGTCAGGACTGCATGTCAAGATAACAGTGTCTTGACTGCTTGAGCGGCTACAAAAGCGAGCATACAAGTCACATACGAGATCAGTCTAGCTCTGATCTCAAACTCAAACGTACTGGACGAATGGATGAGTGCGCACAGTGATAGAATTACCTTCCGCCATAGCTACGTAAATGCTTGTTAATTTCAAACGCCAGTTGGTCCCGTACGGGGTATTTTCAGAGAGTAGGGTTATTTATTACTGCATTATTGACAATGAGGTATTAAATTTACGCTGAACTTTTCTCCATACCTATAATTCTTACTTTTAATGCCGCCAAGCATCATAATAACGTTTCTACTTATCCTCAATCTCAGGTAAGCATTGCGTCAAAATCAACCTTGTTTTAAAGCGCAAAAATCAAAGTCACTCGTCAGTTTTCCCTCCCTTGCATGAGAGGGAACCGATCCGAGCGGTCAAGCAGGACTCTGGTTCGGTTCCCCGTTTATTGGACGCCAACGAAGCCCAATAGCAACCCAAGAATTTTAAAAAACTTCCACTCTAAAAAGCGTGTGGCTTCAGCCTCTAAATCTCCCCTATACGCACAAATGAAGTCGACGCTCAAGAAAATTACGCCCAAATTCTGTATCGCCGACGGATTTCCAGGAGGGTTCAACAGGTGGTGGTCTTGACTTCCGGGAAATATTGGTGGGTTGCATCGCGTCATACAGAAGAAACACCGCAGAAATAAAGCCCTGAGAGTGGTTTCGTGGTGATGCAATGCACTTCGTTGCACGGTTTTTGCACGTGTTTTAGGAAGAAAATACGTCAGAAATGACGTGCTAAAAGTGTTTTCATGGTAATGCACTGCTTTACCACGCATTTAACCTGCTTTACCATGCATTTGTGGAAGGGAATGGTGCCTTTTAACAAATTGGTCTCTGCTTAAATATTGTCCAGCACTCTGTTTTGTCTCACAAGTAGGTGAATCGCAATACGCTTCTGGACAAAACTAGAGAAATAATGTTCTCAGATGAATATCAAGCGATTAGCGTTGGGTGTTCTCACGAAATTTTTCTCGATGATTATCTTATGACGTTTAGCTATCGCGATTTGAAAGTACCGTTAGCGATGTCAACTTGAGACATTCATTACGGTACGCACGAAGCTCCACATTGGAGAATGTGTCAGGTCTGTCCATGCGAGAGCTCAAATCGGAGACGAATAGCGCGGCCTGCATGCGGTCCTGCACTGCCCAGAACAGATCAAAATTTCACGTAGTGTTCGGCCGGTCGTGCCGCGCCTCAGGAAAGCTCCAAATCTTTTGAGCCATCACTTTGGGCTGCCTAAAAACGGTGCAAGGTCTCAAAAAAGAAAAAAAATAAGAGGCCGTCGCTGAAGTGAGAATACAATGAGCCAGGCACTTGGAACTCCATAAAAGAACCATGCGACTAAAAGTGCACTAAGCCGTGGGGTTGTGGAAGTGGGGAGGGTTGGGGAGACGCAAGCCTGGACCGGACAACTGGACAGTAGACTGGACTCTTGTTGCTGGGGCCGTGTGAGGGGATGAGGGGAGGGGAAAAGTTACCGGGCCTCAAACAAGGGAATGGGGAAGAAAAATTTTGACCAGGGACTGGAACGTTAGAGCTGCGGGTACCATTTTACGTGGAATTCACGCTACTGGTTTTTAGAGGGAGTGCGAAATTTGTAACGCTTTATGTATGTACATTCGGATGAACATCTTTCTTATTGAGAAGGATAGATTATCGACGTGAGTCTTTTTTATAATCTGTAGTGCTGTGTCGGTGCCAACGAAATTTACCTAGTCAGGAAAAGGTTTTAAATGTTTGATAAATTTATTTATTTCTCGTAAATGTTACCACAAAAATATGCCAAAGCTTACGCATATGTTGCCCACAGGCAACGACTTAAATTGACCTACAATGACTTACATGTTATTGAGAACAGGTTCGAATCATTGCACTCTTGTTATAAAATGCACCATTCGCACAAATGAAATGTTTTCCTTTCTCTTGACCATTGATTTGTGAATGAAAAGGTTTTCATGCAAATTTTTTTTATTTTTTGCCGATATCTTCTCAACAGAATAAGGATTAAAATTACACAGCGTCTGTTGTAGCAAATTTTGTAGTATGGATTCAAAGTGGAAACCTATCTTCAAGAGTTATATCTAAAATAGGTCAGGTTACATAGCGTAACAAATTATAGGAATGTGTCCTTTGTTAGTTGAAAATTTAAAGCAGCTCAATAAAAGTGTAGAAGAACCGTGAAATATAATTCTTAGAACTTAAAGTAAAACTCAATCAAAAATTAGGAAACACTCGCGCTATTCGATGGAGTGATAATAGAAAGCCGATTTATGCATTCATTTAAAAATAACAATTTTAATAACATAGCGCGTGCTTGAGCATCGTTACATCAAAACAATTATTAGACCGGATAGGGTAGTAAATCCAACAATAAAAAACATCTCCCTTGTCCTATTCGCATTACTCAATAATGAAATGATATATTGATTGTATCTTCATACTACTTGTTGCCATTCCAGCTTTCCTTTGATCCAAGTAAGATGAGATTTGCTGATGGAAAACGTCTCACCGGACTTGAGCACTTTCCGCAAATTGTCCTCAGCTCTCATTTTGTATAACAGTTCAAACATTAAGTAGCCTGGTTCTCATGCACTATACGTGTCTTCGTGTGTCCTTCTTTCGTTTCTTTGCGTTGGTTGCCCGTTGCGCACTCGCTGGCATCGCGAGATGAATCTTGGCAAATATGCGCATGTTAGAAAATAATTTCTGTCTAAAACTAGAAGGTAATTGCTAAATTGAAAATATTCATGCATCTCTGCGGCAAATTGAGAAATAAATTGCGAATGATATATAAGGAAGGCACTTTTAATATTGCTCGGAGAAGTATAAAATATGAATGTGTTATTCAATCTTTTGGATTCTTCCTTTTGAGAAAATTTTCAAAATTAAAAGGAAGAGAAACAAAAATACTCTCAAATTGCTATTCCCGTTGAGTACAATTTCACCCACAAAAAACACATAGTTTTTCCTAAATAGGAATGTCAGCATGACTTTCAGTGCAAGACGCGTTTCTTTTCCCAGGCAGCATTCGATTCCGCAATGCGTTTCTGGCTGGAGATAAAAAAGCGTGGAAAAAAATCGGACGCGAGGCGACTTAGACGCGAGGGGACGGCCGAAGACATGAGTAAAATTGCTTGTAAATGAGCATCTTGCGCAAAAAAACCTCGTTGCTGGACACAGAGCGAACCTGGAAAAGAAATTCTCGCTTTGGGAAGTACAGCTCCGACAGAAATGATTTGTTGAGGCTTTGCCGGGCGGTCCGAGAGCTGCGCAGCTTGTGCGGGACGGGCATTTCCATGTAAATCTGGAGCCTTTATTTCAGATCTGATTTTGAAATCATCGCAGGAAATATCGTAGTAAACACAGGCTGCAATGATTCGAAAATCTGCAATTATTGTCACATTACAAAAGCATTCAGAAACTCATCTAAATAAGTTGATTTGAATTTGACCAATTTTTAGTTTACATTAGGTATACTAATTCCTTAATAATGTGTTTTTTTATGAAGTGTGCTTTATGTTCTGTACATTATGCAGAGCGAATTAATAAAATGCAAGCTTGAAACCCTAAAATTAGCATAAGTATTGGCCCAGTAATAGTTTTGCGAATCACTTCTATTTTCGCCTTCACATAAGTAGGTCTGTTCTGTTGGGATTATAATTCCAAAAATCCCAATAAGTTAAAATGACTATCAGAAATCCCTCAGTGGTTTTGACACAAATCAACTTCAGGAAGTTTTTTAAAACAAATTTATTGGTCAAAGATTGCCTAGCTGGCATGTTGCACTTCGCTCCCTATAGCCTGTCGCCGTTAGCGTTTCTACAAAAATACGAAACCAATAAAGTTCATAAAAAGCCGCACTTTAGAGTCCCCACGATTGTGTGCTGAGGAACTTTAACGACCGCCATTTGGAGACGCTTGAAAATGGGGAAAATAGACGAATCTCCAAATTAGACCTGTAAAATCGAGAAAAAATCTCGAGGTCCTTTTGTCCGGCGGTGCGGACAGGAGAGGCCGCTTCGTTACCGTCCGGTACACACGGAGGGCGGACTGCCGGCAGGAAATGAAGCCTTGACCGGCAGCCTGGCTGCTGCAGAGTGATGGAGATGGTCAAGCCTGTGTCCGACTGCTTAGTGATGTCGCAGGCTCCAGCTTTCGTCAGTTGTCTGTGATACCTGAGTTTTTATGCTGTGATTGCTGATTTGTTTCTTAATTTACCAACTTCTGAGATGGTCAAGACTGTGTCTGACTACTTAGCGATGTCGCAGGTTCCAACTTCGGACAGTTCTGCCTGTGATACTTGTGTTTTTTACTGCTTAGTGATGTCGCAGGCTCCAGTTTTGGTCAGTTCTGTCTGTGACACATGGTTTTTTTACTGCTTAGTGATGTCGCAGGCTCCAGCTTTGTTCAGTTCTGCTTGTGATATCTCAGTTTTTGAACTGTGAACGCTAATTTGTAACTTAATCTGATGCTGATTTCTTTCTTAAAAAATTTGCCAACCTCAGAGCGCAGGAGATAGTCAAGTCTGTGTCCGTCTGCTTTAGTGATATCTCAGGCTCTAGCTTTGGTCAGTTCTGGCTGTGATATCTAGATTTTTAAGCTGGAAATGATGATTTGCACCTAAATTTAGGAAATCCATTGAACATTTTCTTTAAATTGACCAGGGCGAGAGAAATTGCCAAATGTTATTGAGAGTTGATGAATTGAAGCAAATCTTTTTAATCTATTCAACATGCAGGTTCACAATGAGGGATCCATGAATATCAATGAGAGAAAATCAATCTTCGCTAAAGCTACAACTCGCATTTGTAGGTTTATGTGGACAACACAATTTGAGCTGCAGTGGCAACCCAGAAAGAGTTATGTGATGCGCTTCATTTTCCCACAAGTAGTTCCTTAAAGTTGATGGAAACTACTATGGAAGAACTGTAGAATGCAGGAAGATTTAGTTTATTTTTAACATGTAAAAAAATGATCGCTGGAGACAATACGTTCTTTACGTTACATGTTAGATGTTTTCACTGACGTCGATTTGCAGTTACTGAGCGACAGGATCTGTGCTTTCGATTTCTGCTTATAAACAAGAGGGCGAATGTGTCATGTATTTTTGAGCATATATCAGCTCTTCGGCCTTAAATTTATGTAGGCGCTCGATATTATTATTCTATTTATTTTATAGGCGCTCGATATTATTATTTTACATGTTTTATAGGCGCTTGATAATATTATTTTATATATTTAATAGGCGCTCGATATTATTGTCCATACATGTACGCATTTTTTAGGAGCAGAAGACGAGCGTGTAACTTGTACACAAAATACTCAGAACATTGCAGCACCCTGAATTTTTTACCCAGGAATATTTATGCTAAGCCTGGCGTATAATTGATTCAAACACTGCATAATCATTTCTCAACGCTCGTTCATAATACGGATTTGGAAATGATTCGCCACCTCAGGCTGGGATAAAGTAAACAAGAAAAGAAGAAAAATTGATTAGTAATAAATTAAAACCAAAACAACCCAACGCAGGTAAAGATATTCAAAGTTTACTGAAGAACTTGTGGCACTTGAGAAACGAATTATTGCTTCTTTGGTTGTTATTATCATCTGATGTGTTTTATTTGACGCTCTACATGAAGTAGAGTGTTTGGGGTCGAGAGGAATATTTCATTATTTCCAAATATTTAGGCAAAACATAATTGTATTCCTAAGAATAGCGTTAATGATAGGATGCCCTAGAAGTCATTGAACTTGTTCGGGCCCACGGGTAGCTATACTCAAATTTGACCATTGTACTAGACTTGAGAAACAGTTTACTTCTGTCTCGTTTGTGGTATATAAATTGGCTAAATTGTTTAAATCGCTTAAATTGAAGAAGCAGAGATCATGCAAATTCTAAAAATGAATTTCAGCACCGCGCACAGGTGAGCTGAGGAACACCCAACTCAATTTTGCTGCTGAGACGCATTGTCCAGCGAGAAAACCTGGTCCCAGCCATCCTGGGGCTGGCCTGGGACCAGGCTGTGACCAGGCTGGGACCATGTTTGGACCAGGCCGGAACAAAGCTCGGGCCAGGCTGGGACCAGGGTGAGACCAAGGTGGGACAAGGGTAGAACCAGGCTGGGACCACGTTTGGGTCAGGCTGGGACTAGGCTGAGACTAGCTGGGACCAGGCTGGGACCAGGCTGGGACCACGTTTGGGACAGGCTGGGACCAAGCTTGGACCCCACACCCGCTGTTTGTATATTGATGAAGCCTTGAGAGGCACGCACAAGGGCCGGCCGCCGCTGATGTGTCCAATTCCGATAAGAAACTCGCAAGATTTTCTTGATTACTTCGCCAACGAGACCGATGTGCTCGCCCTCACTCACTCACCTCCATTCGCAGCGACACATTTCACTTCAACCTCAACGGTTTGAGGAAGGCGAAGTTTTTTCGCTTCTATGTTAAATTTACGGAAATAATTGGCAGTTAATATAAATAAACTATTTTTCCTCTGAGGAATGATTCACCAGATAAACCCTTTTCATCATATATGATACATATAGATATAAGCGAATGTTTTGGAAATTGCATATCCGAATTGTGAATGAAATTGAAGGGAAACAAGTGAGATCATTATATTATCTTGATGAGATCATTATATAATTCAAGAAAATCAGTGAAAAAAAATATATGATACGGGTAGCTTATGTCTAATCATTTTTGTGTATGCAATATGTATCGCACCCTTTTTTATCAGGTCGTACATGATACTCTTCGAATAAAAGCGTTTGATTAAACTTAATTAATTAAAACATCGGTGGTTAGATGTTTGTTTGGTACAGCATTCATTCAACGAGTTCCTTGTAATCACCATATGTGCGCTATTTTTTGCCTCATAATTCACAATACTTTCATAAGGTGTTAACGAATTCAGCAAAATTTAGTTAAAAGAGAAGGGGTTAGTTCTGTCACTTACAAATACGCTCTCTTTAAAAACCTCTGTTGGGGTAGGGGAAACTTCGACGAACTCACAATCTAGCCTTACATCTTTCGTCATTTACTTGAACAAATAACGAGTTCTGTAAAGTATGACCGCGTTAGCAAATAATTTTTAAATGGGGAGGCCTAAACGATATAGCTGTGAAAGTTAGAGGGCGTGACTTCTAATACTTTCAAAAGATGGTTGTTCTGATCGTCAGATTAGATAGTAGCTTTGATGACTTTTTCAACAGATATTATGGAACATTGAAATTCATGCTGCTCTCTGAGCAGTTAATATTTCGTGTCAATAGTCAAGCTGGTTCAGAGATCTCAACTCCATGGTGATACACGGTTTTATTGTTGAGGAGGGACAGAACGGGCTGGTAACAGGTTGATGATACTGATGATACTGATGATACTGATGATACGTGCCACCATTAATAGTGGACCACAGAGCGGTCTGATTTCAGGCAACCATTATATAACGGACTCGATCAGGTAATGGACACGATCAGGTAACGGGCACGATCAGGTAACGGGCACGATCAGGTAACGGGCACGATCAGAAAATGAAGATCGACGTCATGAAACAACAATTAAAGTACTGATTAATGAATGATTGAAATCAGTAGTGTTTTTAGATGTTTCAAGAAAACACTGCACTCTTTTTGCAGTTTTTCTATGAAATATTTAATAAATATTACGATAATTATTCTCACTGGTAAGGTAGAAATCTCTCTTCAGCTTCACGCTCCTGTCGGAGTGACGGGAAAATTTTAGGCAAGGGTAAAAGGGAAGAACTCAGGGGAGTGTAGCTGACTGCAGTAGCTGACTACAATAGCTGAAAGCTACTGAGGAGTGTGGCTGACTACAGTAGCTGGCAGCTTGAGGAGTGTAGCTGACGACGAGTAAATTCCTCAGCTTGAGCGTTGTAAACTATTCAGCAACGTAATGGTGAGACACAATACTAGTTGGACGAATACTTGATATTAAACAAGCTAGATAATGATCAAATGATGGGCCTTGTTGAAGCCAGGGATTGGATTCAAACTAAAAATATGATCAAATGATAATAAAATGATAAAAATATGATATGATCAATGAGCAGAAGCCAGGGATTAGACTCAAGCTAAAAAATGATCAAATGATCGGCCCTGTTGAAGTCTGGCATTGACTCGACTCTCCCCATGCGGTTTCCAGGGCTTCCCCTCGCCCGTGTGACGCATGAGTTTGTTTTTCAATATTTGTTGGTGGCCAGAAAACTGAGCCTTGAGGCGCCGCTCTCAAGAATAAACAAAGAAGCGGCCGCGCTGCGGGGCAGAGACCGCTGGTCATCTCACCGCTCGGAACTACAAATGAGGGAACCGCCGACCTGCACCAAGTTTCCGGAAATATTTCAGTTGTTTTTACGAGTTTCCCATTATCATATATTAAGCCTGTTAGTAGAAAGAGAAATTCCTTCTGGGATTGTGAGTTTTTATTTTTTTTATTTGATGGTAGTTCGGGTTTGGACGGAACGTGTTTTTCACATACTGTAAATGAGAGGCTGCTCATATTTCGATCACATACACTAAATTCACGCACATTAAGCATAAGAGAGATAGCTTACATTTCATTTGCTATTAAATTTGTTATTTCCTTCACTGGAGCGATGTTATTTCCTTAGCTTAGGAGCGATGTTTTTTAAGCTTATCATTTAATCCATGAGCAATTCAAGAGTGAATATATTTAGTATCAAGGAACTTTTAATCAACAAATGAGCCAACTAACGGTTAGTACCTGTTCATTATAAGTTAACTTCTACGCTCACCTTCTAATTATAAGCGTATCTCAAACCTTTAATATCTAACCGACTCCCATTTTTGCTCAAAATGCCGTTTTCACCAAGAATTCATCATCTGAATATCAAGAAAACTCATTTGTGCATTTAACAAACACACTTAAATGACTTGAGATAATTCTTCTGCAAGAGGGCGTACAAAATAAGCCTATAGAATTACAAAGGACAGACGGCGGAGAGATCAGACGCAGCAACAATAACCGCCATAAGTCGTGGCTGAGGTCCTGCCTCTTCTGTAATTGCACTCGAATGCGAGAGCCAGAAATAAGTCGCAGCAATTGCAGGATGGGACATCAATAATGTCCGAGGAATATCCGGGATTAGGTATTGGTTGTCTCCGAGGCCCTTGTAATGGCAACAGCGTAATATCTTCGCTAATTTTTGATCCGTCTGTCCAGTTCGGCAAAGTTCGGACCATAACAATGGAACATTCAGAGGAACACAGGACATCGACTTGTTGTATCGAGGGAAGTTCAGCTACTCAGGGATGGTTTCACCGGCGATGACTGCGCCTCTCTCTCTCTCAGCAGCGAATAGGAGAACAGAAGCAGGGTCGTGTTCGCTTTTCGGACACTGAAGGAAGAAAAGGTAGAGAATAAATGTATAGAGTTGGCTACTTTGCCCAGAAATGTGAAGCTTTTTGGTGCATATAATGAATTCAGAATGTTATTTCACGTCACAGTAAATTCGGATGTTTTTTTCGTGAGCGATCTTGAGGCGCCCGAAATTACAAAGTATATTGGATATTAACACTTGGCTCGTGCGTGTATGTACGTTTTCATTTTGGGTTTATTTGATTGAATAACTGAAATGATTTCAAATTCTTCACAAACTTACAATAGTTCCATGTTTCTTTACCTTGTTTTTATAATGGTGTTGATTTTCAAACTTATTAGCCACAAACCTAGGAAAACGTGCGTTTTTTTAATGAGTAGTCGAAGGTTTGTTTTATTGAATTAGTAAAATTGCTTCAAATTCGTCAGAATGGATCCATGTTTCTTGATATTGTTTTAATACAGGTGTTGATTTTCAACATCAATTTATTTCATACTTAGGAAAATATGCTTCTCTTTAAATGAGCAACCCAATTCTGTTTTCGACGATTAGTACACGATGACCTGAGAATTAGTACGACCTGAGCGAAGCAATAAGTAGAAGAAAATCCGAACTGGGGATGAGCTCGAAAGTTGCGTCAGGGTGCACACTCGGCAAAAGGAGATGCAATTAGGATTTTTGCGTCTGCCAAGGCTATAGTCTCTTTGACAAATATCGTAATCAACCGCCCGAACACTCCCACTTTATTCGCTCGCTTCTCTTCCGAATTTTTACAATGTTGGCCATGGAGTTCCCGCTGCTGCTAATGTTATTCCTACGGGCGAGCGGCGCGGCCTTCCTTTACAGGCATTCCCCCCACCCTTCCTTCAGTATCAACTTCAATTGGCAACTCCAAGAAAAAATTCACATTTTTCTTTGCCATCCCGGAGAGGGAAAGAAGAAATCGAACAGATCAAAAAGGCTAGCCGGAAAAAATGTTCAATTATTTCGTTTGCGAGTGTTTTTTAATTTTTGCGTCCGTTTGATAATTTTTTCTTTTGACGAGACGGATTTCGTTTGATGAAGTAACGGCCTGGACGCCAAATGGATTATGGACTGACGGCTTCGAGGTTTGGGGCGTAGCACAGGCTCTCGTTTTGAGGCTTTGGAGCGCTGCAGGCTAGGAACGAAAACCGGAAAGTGATTGGCTTTACGTATTAAATTGTTGACCTAATAAAATTTTATTGCAGTATTAGTCATTGAATTATCAAGGGTCATTATCCAGCATCAAATTGAATATCAAGGGCAACGAGAGATTTTTGAGCTGGTTTAGCGGTTGAACATTTGAGGACAGGGAAAAACGATGCAAATTGTAACCCATTAAGAAGAAAGTTTAAGTATGATGCCGTTTAAAACAAAGCGATAGTTGCATTAGTATCTTTAGCGCTGTCTAATAAGAACAATTATCTGACGATGGGGTAGTTCAGCCATGAATTAGGCTACTATTTTTTTTATAAGAAATAGAGAATGAGTCAGGCTAAAAAGTTTCATTCGACCGAAACTGTTCGTCGTCTTCATTTTCACGAGTGATTCAAAGGGAGGTAAATCAAATGGAAGCACGACGACTTTATTATTAATAGGTTTTATGAGTAAATTATTATTATTTGATAGGCCGCATATTAGGTCAAATTATTTCATCTTTTATTTTATTTGCCTTATTCAGAATTTTATTTACGTTCAAGCAGCAACATGTTTTCAGATTTAGCTGCTGAGCGTATTTCCACATAGAACGTGAATTTAAAATTCTCCGTGAAATAAATAGAACAGTTCAAGTTTGTACGTATATTTCAAATATTTTCAATCTCTATTTTTCGATAACAATATAATTCGGTTATGGAACAGGACGTTCCTTCACTTGCATAACGCATATTAAGGTTATCTTGTTTAGGACGTTCTCGAGTGCTGTTTCTTCATATCAGTGTCTCGGCTGGCTTCCCTGTGGGTTAGAGCAGGGGTTCCCAACTTGGGGTGCTCTCACCCCCTGGGGATGCGAGACGGTATTCCAGGGGTGCGAGAAAGATCCAGGTAAATAATAAGGTATTGGCTATAAGTTGATATTTTTATTTCAGGGAATGCGAGAAAAGTTCAGGTTAGAAATAAGATATTGGCTGTACGTTGGCGTTTTCATTTCAGAGGTTGCGAGGTGCGAAGGAAATGTCTTTAGTGGTGCTTGGCGAAAAAAATTTGGGGAATCCCTGAGTTAGAGAATATTTAACGAAGGCTTTAGTCTCTGTTGCTTAGTTGCTTGACCGTTTCGAACTAGTCGCTGCAAAACTGGCCATTACGACAGTTTGGAAATAATTCAACTTAATTCCATATTATATTATTATTCAAAATCCTCATTTGAATAAAACTACTACTTCATTGATTAAGTAACGTCTGTTTATATAGTCGTAATTACTCATTCTACTTACCTAGCACCTGATATAATATTGTTAAAATTGTTTAATATTTGAGAAAGAATGATCTAGAACTCTATGAGTACCACTGGACGTTCGAAAATGCATTGTAATGTAATGACAAGTGACCCAGTCTAACTTTTTCGCCACCTGCATGCATGTTTTTCACCGCATAAGCGATTAAATCGCTTAGGCGGCGAAAAACATGCATGCGGGTGGTAAAAAAGTTAGACTGGGGAGATACCTGCAGAAACTGGCTCAACCATCGAACTCGAAATTTGAAACCAACATGTTTGACTTATTGAACGTTTTTGCCTGGCTAATGCTCCCAAGTTTGAATTTTCCCCAAATGAAATTGGAGTGGTAACGCCGCTCAGCGTCCGACAACCCCGCTGCTCACCAGACGCTTCATGGTCAAATTTATTTCGAACAAACCCAAATTTTAGCCTCTGCCAGAAAAAAATTTAGCCTCTGCCAGAAAAAAAAAAATTTAGCCTCTGCCAGAAAAAACCCCGAAATTTTCGCCTCTGCCAGAAAAAAACTCACAATTTTAGCCTCTGCCAGAAAAAAAAAAACATCGAAACCTGGATTGACACGTCAGATCTGAACGCGTCAGTACGACCTACACCAGTCTTCCTTACACCGCTCCTTGTGGCGTCCCTTGCGCTTTAAAACTTACAAGACTGAGCAGCAAATTGGGCTTGGGCTTCAAAATTCACAGTACTGAGCAGAGCACGTTGTGATTTGGCTTAAAACTTACATGACTAAGCAGAAAGCTGGGCCCACATTTGGGTTGACTTCAACACTTACAAGACTGAGCAGCAAGTTGGGCTTGGGTTTCAAAACCCACAAGACTGAGCAAGACTTGGGCTTGGGCTCACATTAGGCTGGGTTAAATTAGCCGAGCTGGACACGAAAGAAGCGAGATTTGTGGCCGCGAGGCTGCGCTGATCTGCCCTGAGCCGCTCAGGTGATGCGCCGGCACACGCGCCACTCTGCCGGATTGCCTCCTGCAGTTACGGGCCTTCCTGCAGTCTGCCTGCCTCCTGCACTTACGGGCCTTCCTGCAGTCTGCCTGCCTCCTGCACTTACGGGCCTTCCTGCAGTCTGCCTGCCTCCTGCACTTACGGGCCTTCCTGCAGTCTGCCTGCCTACTGCACTTACGGGCCTTCCTTCAGTCTGCCTGCCTCCTGCACTTACGGGCCTTCCTGCAGTCTGCCTGCCTCATGCACTTACGGGCCTTCCTGCACTCTGCCTGCCTCCTGCACTCACGGCCTCATGCGTGCTTCGTTCCTACAATATCTGCAATATTTAATAACTACTCACCTCCTGCTACAGTAGCAAGCTTCTGCATGCAACAGCAGTGCATCGTCTGCAACATCTGCAGGTGGTATTGCTGCAGTGCAGGTGGTGCTGCTGCAGTGCAGGTGGTGCTGCTGTAGTGCAGGTGGTGCTGCTGCAGTGCAGGGGGTACTGCTGCTGTGCAGATGGTGTTGCTGCAGTGCAGGTGGTGCTGCTGCAGTGCAGGTGGTGCTGCTGCAGTGCATGTGGTGTTGCTGCAGTGCAAGTGGTGCTGCTGCAGTGCAGGTGGTGCTGCTGCAGTGCAGGTGGTGCTGCTGCAGTGCAGGTGGTGTTGCTGCAGTGCAGGTGGTGTTGCTGCAGTGCAGGTGGTGTTGCTGCAGTGCAGGTGGTGTTGCTGCAGTGCAGGGGGTACTGCTGCAGTGCAGGTGGTGCTGCTGCAGTGCAGGTGGTGTTGCTGCAGTGCAGGTGGTGTTGCTGCAGTGCAGGTGGTGCTGCTGCAGTGCAGGTGGTGCTGCTGCAGTGCAGGGGGTACTGCTGCAGTGCAGGTGGTGCTGCTGCAGTGCAGGTGGTGTTGCTGCAGTGCAGGTGGTACTGCTGCAGTGCAGGGGGTACTGCTGCAGTGCACGTGGTGCTGCTGCAGTGCAGGTGGTGCTGCTGCAGTGCAGGTGGTGTATGACTCCACTTGCTACAGTTAGTTTGCGGTGCAAAAACTCACATTCCATCGAGTCCAGTATTTTTCCATCGAATCTTCCATCGAATCTTCCATCGAGTCTTCCATCGAGTCTTCCATCGAGTCTTCCATCGAGTCTTCCATCGAGTCTTCCATCGAGTCCTCTCTTCGCATTTTTACCCGAGTCTGCGCAGCTACTCTGCTAATTAGAGCAAGCAGAACTTGACTATTTTTGATAATTAACCTAAATTTAAAAATTGTTCTAAAAAAGATTATTCGTTGAATTCTTTTCAATAATTGACATTAAAATTTATTGAATCACTTTTTCTTTTCTGACTAAAGAGCTAATAAAAACATTTCTATCAGATGACTGTAGACAAGGAGCGAACAATGTTTCCAATCATGATGTTCCCTTAATTGCTTCCACTCGTTATGAAAATGGAAAGTGAAGCTTAATATCCTGCTCATGTAATTATAATTGAAACATAATGTAATTATAATGTAATTATAATTCCACTCGTTAGGAAAATGGAGAGCATTGTTGCACACACATGCATTGTTGTTTGAAGTATAATCGAAACAGACCTACTTCACATACACTGCATTCGATGTTATCACGAATAAGTTCTTCAGTATCAGAAGCCCATTCGAAATTTAAGCCGAATACATGTTCTGACTCAAAAGTTTCCTCATTGTATTATTTTTCTGCTCTATTATTATTCTTTGTTCAAGCATGCACTACATGATCTCGCATGCCAGGTTGCGTTGAGTTAAACGATGAGGATTTCCGTTTCGACTGTGCTTTTTGTTCTATTGTTTGAATTGCTTTCACTTCTGTCAGTAACTTCTATTGTTATTCTATCTACTTACGATAAGGACTTGAGTTTTCTCTTCAAACTTATTAGTTAAGCCTGTTCGGTTTTCATATCATTTTCAACGTAAATGAACTGTCTTTTTTGTTATTATGATACAGTAGCCCTCAAATGAAATGCCGTTTTGCTGGAAAGCAAATTTATTGCGGTTCTGTGGCTGGTAACATAGATACTTCCTGTGATATCAAAACGCATCGACGAATTCTAACATTCGGCGCAGGTTTTTGCTAGTTTTCAGTTCTGGAAATTAAAATGATGCGCGAAATTTAATGCGGAGAAAAATCTTATTCAAGTAGCAAACTTTTGAATCAAAACAGGCAGCGGAGATATCGGCACCCTGCATGGCTCAAATTTGGAAGAGTTTGTGATCCACAAAAACTTCTCCATTGAATGCAGGATTGGCTTCATGCGAGTAAGTATGAAGTAAATTTCTATTATGCACAATGTTTGAGCGAAAACGAGCGTTGATGACAGGGGCTAAGACGTCGGTGTGTTGAAAATTGTGAGATTTGAAAAAAAATTATTGAGTAAATGTGTCAACGAGTCGGGAATAGTGGGCAAGTATGTATGGCTGGTGTGATGGGGTGAGTGTAGGAGGCTGGGTGGGGTGAGTGCAGTGGGGAGAGTGTAGTGGGGAGCGGGATGAAGGGAATCTAGTGGAGAAAGTGTAATGGGGGGAGTGTAATGGGTAGAGTGTAGTGCGGTGAGTGTAATGGGAGAGAGTGTAGTGGGGAGAGTGTAGTGGGGAGGATGTAGTAGGGAGAGTGTAGTAGGTAGAGTGTAGTGAGGTGAGTATAATGGGGGAGAGTGTGCCAACATCGTATACACTTTAAAACAAATATCGTATGCAATTTTATTTCTGGAAAACTTTACATTACCATTCATCTGGAAGTTTACAGCCCATTCATTCGGCACTTGAGGGGTTCACAATGCCACTTTTGAGCTGAAGTGAAGAATAAGTTGAAGGGGACCTAATTTAAACTTAAAAAAAAATTACGTCTCTTCCTAAATTGTGTCACAGCGTAGACCAATAGGCGCATAATTTCACGCGCTATGAAGCCTAATCATGTTAGCTAATGCATTCTTCCATGAATACATGAACAAAAACGTGCTTGGTGATGAGCTAAGAATAAGTGTGGATGTTATCACAGGCAGTGAGAACTACGGTCGCTTCCTGTCTTCGAAAACAGATCAAACTTTTCCAAAGCCTCTCATTTTTAAAAAGAACATTCGTCTTGAGAAGCAGCACAACCCTCAAGACGTGCGGCGACGGGCCGGTCGGTGCAACTGGAACGGTTTGTTCCCCTCCATGACGGCCTTCATACGCATATTTGTGCCATTACTTGCGCTCTGGGCAGTCTGGCTGCTCCGCTAGTGGGACCTCTGTGTCGTTTTTTCTGCTTCTTTCTCCGGTCAGCTGGCCTGTCATTCCTGCCTGTTACTACTACTCATAATTCCTGCCGTAAAATTATACAAATACAGTACAAACACAAAACTCATGCCTGTCGTTCCAACCTGTCATTTCTACCAATGATTTCTGCTAGTCATTCCTGCCTGTCACTCTCGCCTGTCATTTCCACCTGTCATACCTGTCTGTCCTCTCTGCTGATAATTCCTTCCTCTTATTCCTGCCTGTCATTTCTGTTTATAATTCCCGCCTGTCAATCCTGTCGGTCATCCCCGCCTGTCATTCCTTCCCATCTCCCCAGAGCCTCGCCTGTCAGCACTGACCTGATACAGACAAATGGTCTGCAAATCTGCAGACAAATGATCTTAGAGAAGAGATGTGCGGGGAATTGAAAGTTTCTGAAGACCGCAGATTTAAGCTTGGCGACTTGAGTGAAAATGTGCACTTGAACTTTATTTGTGATTGGAAAATCTTTATTTGTGATTGGAAAATCTTTATTTGTGATTGGAAAATCTTAATTTGTGATTGGAAAATCTTCATTTGTGATTGGAAAATATTTATTGCAGTATTTAATGTGGATTTTTTATGGAGGATGTTCATTTAGATTGGATGGATCTTTTAATTTGAAACTGAAAATACTTTATTAAAAAACGCTTCGCACATTCTATTATTCTGATTATCTTCCGCAACAAACGGCAAATGAGAATGAAGCTTCTAGTTGGGCTCAGTTTAATTTATTTGTGGGAAATTTTACATGTGCAAAGACTTGAACTCTCCTCAAGGGAAATAAGAATACAAAATACGGTAATTGTTTGTTATCTGTCATCTTTTTGTAACTTAATTTAAATACATAGTTGATCATCCACATGTATTGTTAAAATAGGTTAAGCAAATACAGTAAATGACTTACTCTGAAGTTGATTTGGACAATCAACCATGCTTAGAAAATTTTATAACAGATCTGGCAGATAAAAAAGTGTTAAAAATGTTTTTGAGTCATCGTGAGATTTATTTTTTGGATATATTTTATAGAAAAGAATAAAATTTATATATTTTCATAAATAATATATTTAATGCATGTGGCTTTTCACTCTCTAGTTAAATTAACTGGAGAGTGCAAACAACATTGACCCCCTTAGCGGGCATGACATGTTATTTAAGACAGGGGTTCTCTAAGTGGGGTCCGCAAAATTTCACGAATTTACCAGTGGATGCATATATATATATACATATATGTATATATATATATACATATACATATATTGGTGTATGTTGGCAGCAGGTCATTTTGCAAACACACTTCGTTAAAAGTTAGATGGCACATATGCTTTATTCCTTTATTCCTATATATATATATATATATATATATATATATATATATATATATATATATAAATATATATATATATATATATATATTGGAATATATATACATATATGTATTCCTGAGAGGAACACATGTGTGGGGGTCCTTTACTTACTTTCTGTAATAAAAGTAATCCTTGGTGATTTAAGGTTCTTCTTATTCTCGTGCGTGACAAGGAAGAAAGATTAAATTCATCTATGAACATTTATCTAACTTGATCAACTTATTCTACTTGATCAACTTAATTTATCGACTAAATTTGTCAACCTAATCAGCTATGAATATTTATCAAAGTTATCGAACTTGATACGCATGTATCCGAATGTGCTAAATTTGTCTAGAGTTTGGATTAAAAGAATAAAATTTCAATGAGGAAAACTTTAAAATGTTATCAATGGGTCATTAGAAAATCTTAATTGAAAATTAATCTACACACGTCTTTTCATTAAACCGAGACGCCAATACTGTTCGTTCACGAGACGTTCGTAGTTAAAGAGAAAAATATTATATTCTATCAATATATATTTTCAATAACATTTTGAAATTTAAACATGAAGTAAAAATATATACATATTTTTCATTAATTAAGTTGTGCCCAAGTAAACCAAGTGAGTATTTTTTTACCTTTTCTGACGATATAACTCACCGGGTTGTGAAGTACTGTATTCAAGGAGATTTGAACAAAATTCATGCTTTTTACTACATAGAATTGCTAAAGAGAGAACAACAACAAATAATAAACAGTATTCTACAAGCATTCATTATGAGAGAGCTGCAGCCGGTCCATCATCTGTTGCTCCAGTCAGCTGACCGAGGGCTCTGAACTTACCGAAAACTTGTCCTTGTACGACCTTCAAACCAAACTACTTGGCTCTACAAAAATGCTCTTCTATGAAAACTTCTTGGAAAGTTATTCACAAAAAGAGCACTCATCGAAACTTGATCAAGACACTTGCTGGAGACAGTCTAAACTTGGCAAAATCACATCTAAAACTAGTTCAAAAAGAACAATCAGAAGAGAAGTTGCCACGTGGTGCTGGTGCCAAGTTGAGGGACATCGCTGCACTTCGAGCCTAACTTCTGCGACTTCAGGCCCATCTCTCTTCTTAGAATTTATTTACTTTGAAAAGTACAAAAATCGTTCCCGGTCTTCACGGGACAACATTTGGTGAAAATTGGAAGTTACCTGAACTAAAATGCTGTCAATATTAAAAATATTAAGTAATTTTAGTTAAAACAAGTTTTTTTGATTTGAGTTTTCAAAAGAAACTTCATCTTAGTTAACGGCTTGAAGCGAAACTTTCGCTTCAGGAAAGTAAGTTCTAATTAACGAGAAACAAATGAACTTTTGAATTTAGCGCGAAGTTATAACTTGGTGCTTCCCTAAGTCGGTGTAAGCTTGGCACTGCGGGACAAAGTAAATAATTTCCTTCATATATAAAATGTTAGTTTGTTTTAATTCAAAGTCATACATATAATTAGAATTGAGGTACACACATTTGAAATATTAATATTTAAAATTAAATATAAAAGTTATTGTGACAAGCGTGCAAAAAGTATTCATCTTATGAGCTTAGTTTAATCACTAGTTATTTTTAACACGTAGTTAGATTTGGGGGTACTTGCATTTAAAATAATAGTATTTATAATTTAGCTTAAAAATAATCATGATAGAAATGCGAAAATTAAATTATGAAATGAAATGAAAGTTTATGAAATGAAGATAATTTAATCACGAGTTATATCTGCAAATTAGTGAAGTGGTGAACTGCAAAAAATGGTTCGTTAAAGACAAATCAAACCGTCGTGCGTCTGAGCTGGGTGCTCACCCTACCCCTCCCCTCCACCAATTCTCTCCCCCCACCCCCACCCCCAACAAAGGTGGTCGCCGATGTAACTTTTCTCGGAGACTTAGTTTGCTTGGTCAAGTTTTAGGAAGCTCTCCTGACTAAGTTATGATGACCTCAGAGTTGCGGACAACTTCAACACTTAAGTTCCTTTCCTTACTTCTGCGGCTCGAGTAAAAGTTTACTGCAAGTTTAGCTTGCATGACAGCAACTTTTGACCCCTGCCTTAAAGAGGCTTGCCCGTCCAACTTATCTCTCATGAAAATTCAACAAATCAGAAATTAATATATTATTCCTTAACTCTGTGATTAATTCCTAGAAATGGGCCGGGTTTCTTTGAAAAGAAAGCAACTGCGTTCGGTCGACGATCTGCTCCGGGAAGTTATATGATCATCGATTTTCTCCCTCGTGTTTGAAAATATGATTTTTTATGGTTTTGGTGGAGATTATGAGCATCATTGGGAATGATTTCTCTCAATCGGTTGATATAATCTAACATTTTGAAAATTTTCCTCAGGAGCTGAAAATTTTATTGGTAAGTTTTGCATTCGTAGCTACTTCTTGGGTGAAATTCGGCCCTAGAAGTTGAGTGCATTTATTGATATGTATAATTTTGTATAAAATTCTATATACTTCTATATTAATTTTACACGTGTTATTGCTGCACATAATTTTTCACTGACAATGATAACTGTAATTTTCATCAACTCCAATTTTAATTTTGCACTTTAACCACACAGATACCACACAACGAATATCGTGATTTAGGGACGAAAGAAAAAAGGGTGAAATTTCTCAGAGAGTAGTTTTTACAATCATCCGTGTAGAAATTTGTCAACTTGCTTTAAAATCGACATAAAAACAACCATAAGCCAAAAAAACATAATAAAGAAAGAACCATATGCAAGTGTACGCGGTTAAGCGCTGAACCCGTATGATATACTAACAAAAAATCCTAAAAGAACAATTGCTGCTGAACCATTGGCAAGGATCATTGTATTTACAGTATTAATTTTGTGACGCAAAAAAATTGGATAAAAATGGTTATTTGTTTTCGTCGGCGAGCAAGAGGGTGCTTTTAGCCTTAAGTCATTGGACCTTAGCTCATTAGAAATTGAACCAGGCTCAAAACCCGAAGCAAAGTTACTGCAGACTATCCTGAAACTGTTGACCCTGTCAGGATATCCCTGTTGACCCATTTATGAGTTAAACAATACTTTTTTCATGCGTGATTGCTGTTAAAAAAGTAGGTTTTTATTCCAGGAACCCAAATCAAGGTCGGATTTCACAAAAGCGAACACAAAAGAGGTGAAACGATAATCGTCGATTAGACTTCGCCATTGACGTTTTGTACTGCTGTAACTGTACAACATGAAAAGCCAGACAATGTATGAGTGAACATAACTGTACACCTTAGCATAGCGTTGGTGGTAGGCTGCCCTAAAAGTCACAGAACTTATTTGGGCCTACAGGTAACTATACTCAAATTTGTTCACTGTACTAGGCATGAGAAACAGTCTACTTCTGTATCGCTTGTAATAAATAAATTGTTTAAATTGTTTTGAGAAATGATGAATTGTTTCATTGCATCACTTGTAGCGTAGAACTGAGGTGGGCCTTTCAAGTAGTTTGTGTAATCGTAATGGTACAGCTTGCAGCGCAATTTCTTTTGAGTAACTAGGCTACCCTTCGTGTTGTAGTAAATTCTTGCTTTATTCATGAAATTTTAGGAAAAGATATTTTCAAGGGATTTTAGCCCTGCAGTGTTGCCAGATGTTGAAGTCTCTTTGTGCTCATGTTGTTGGTTAAAAAAAATCAAAAGTACATAGAGTTGACATGACGCGCTTCGTAAATATGTTGACAAATGTTGACAGGCACATAAGTAGCAACGGTAGCATCAGTGTCTGTAGCGGCTGCGTTAGTTATGACTCAAGATGAACCGCTGTTAGAATCAGATGCAAAACAACTACTAGGGCAACAACAGTAAAGCTGCATAACATCACTCAGAACAGCTGCATTTCAAAGCGTCACCACAGCTGCTGCATCACGTTCGTCACCACAGCTGCAGCATCACAGTCGTCATCACAGCTGCAGCATCACATTCGTCACCTCAACAGCATCATCACGTTCGTCCCCAGAGCTGCAGCATCACATTCGTCACCACAGCTGCAGCATCACATTCGTCACCACAGAAGCATCATCACATTCGTCACCACAGCTGCATCACATTCGTCAGCTGATGAGCCGTCATATCTCAACGCGATATTGGGCAGACGCGTGGCTGTCGAACGCGTTTCGTTTGCATGTCATTGGAGTGCCAGAAAAATGAGAGCAGATTTGCGTGACAAGTTGCCGGTGTGACGGCGTGTGTGCTGAGCGGCGCCTCCTGATGCGCTGTCTGCTCTGCGTCGCGTGCCTTGCCTTATTGAGATCGATGGCGACGCTTGTTCTTGCTCTAATTTTGACGTTTTGTGTATTCCTGCTGTCAAAATGATGGTTGAGCATTTGTGCTGGCTGATGTGTGGATGGTGATATTACAATAAAGAAATGGAGAAGAAGTATTTTGAAAACATTTACTCTGAACGTTTCGAACAGTAAAAATTCACTGTTTACTGAATTTTCACTGTTCCCTTTACCAATTTTACTGACTTTCTGATGAGAATGAGCTTAGGCTTGAAACGTTCAGAGTAAATGTTTTTAAAATACTTCTTCTCCATTTCTTTCATTGTAAATTTGCTTTGCAAAAATTATTTTCCTTGGTGATATTACTTCTCTTGAATATAGCATGTTTTTGACGCTTCGCATAGTCTTGTTTGTTTTGATCGGGCTTCTTGGAAAAATTTGCATTTCATTTTAAGTTTTGATCGTGCTTCTCATAAAAATATTAGGTATTTCTTCTCAGTTTTGACGATGCTGCTCAGAAAAAAATTGTATTTCGTTTTCGGTTTTGAATGAAAGCTCTGTGAGTGAATGTAGGCGTGTTGTTGAGTGTGTTAGGAGCGCAATTGAGTATATTATCTCCTGACCTATATTTTCTCCCGCCTTACTGATATTTGGAGCGACATGTTTACTCTTACTGCAACATGGTTTCTCAGAAATTCTAATAAACAACATTCCTGAGCCAAATTCTGTCATAAGCAATATCGGGCTCAAATTTTTTCCACGTTGAGGTCACTAGAAATAGACTAGATAATTCCAGAAAAATTATCTGCTACATGAAAACAATGTGGCTGGAGGGACACACTCTCGGATATTTCGGAATATTTGCTAGACCAAATATTTCCGATCGAATATTTCAATCGTATTATTTGCCAGTGTTTCCAACCCTTTAGTGCTTTTACGAGATCATATGAAAAAAAAGAGTTTTAATGTTAACATATTTTCCGAAGCTCTCCGGGTATGCAATGCGAGTTCTAGTCAATAGAATTTGAATTAAAACACTTGAGTAAGCTTCGTAAGGAAAGACACATGAATTAAATTTCTTCATTGTTTGGTGACATCAATAAGGTAGTCTTGATCAAATCAATACAATCAACATGAACGAATCGAATTCTAAAGAAATTTAAGAAGATTTATGAAATCATGCAATTTTCAAATAGATTAAAAAGATTTACTTATTGTGTTTTAAAATCAATGCACTACCGTTTGAGGGATGAAATTTTCTCTTTTGGATGGATGGTAATAAGCCTAGGTCTATAGTTTGCCGTATGAAAGATACTGAAATGTGGATGGCTGATTCCGTAGAGTCAAATATTCGAATTTTGACGTATGAGAGATACTGAAATGTGGCTGGCAGATTCCGTAGAGTTAAATATCTATAGTTTACCGTCTCTGAGATACTTAAATGTGCAGGCAAGACTCCGTAGAGTTAAACAAATAAACACCTCTGTTTGTTAGTATGTTTAACTTACGTCGTCATTTTTGTAGGATAAACAGCCTTCTCCGTTGTTTATCCAGCGGATTTAAAAATTAGTTTCGTACAAACGCTTAGAATAAAAGTATCAAAAAACTTTACTAATTTGAATAACTAAAATTTAAACTAAATTTCACCAGTATTAACTCTCAGTAAACCTTCGTCATTTTGGGAAAAGTGGAGCTACTTCTGTCATTCTATGTCATTTCACAACCAAGATTTCAGCTTAAAATGTATCCCTTGTCTAAGTCCAATTACTTGCAGCAGAATCGGAGGCACGAATTAATTCCGTGTTTCCATTTATCAGTCTATTGGTTCAAATTTGAAAAAAAATAACGATTCTAGAAGTCCAGATAAAATTTCATCCGTGTTAAGCATCTGATTCTTAAAATGATTCTTCAGCCATTGATGATTCTTCAGCCATTGATGATTCTTCAGCCATTGATGATTCTTCAGCCATTCCGAGGAACAGAACACGAAATCCTTTCAGAGGCCCTTGAGTGTGAAATGGAAGTGAATTTGATGAATCTGTAGTGAATGAGAACTGGTGAAGGGCAGGTAAAAATATGAGTTACTGAATGGCGTGTGTCGGAGACTGAACGTGAAGAGTTAGAATATAGGAGTAACTCAACTGAAGTTCAAAGTACTAGTTACTTTACACAAGCATCGCTTGTATAATTACAATATAATCAGGCACATTTTCTTGAACTTTCTTTGATTTCAATAAAATTTTGATTTTTGCTTTCCTATTTTATTGAAATTACAATATATCTATGTAGCTGATACAAAGAAAGGCTCGCAAGTAAAGAATTTGTGGTTGGCGCTGTGTGATGCTTGGATATTAGCAAAGAAGAAGAAGAGGAAGTGTGGGGAGGTGCATTATTTGTCTTGTTTGAGAAAGTAGTTGTCATTTGAAAACTTTCGCAAGAAATATCAGCGCCAGAAAAATTGCTGACAGTAATAATAGCTGCATTGCACAAAAAATTGCAGCAGCACTTGAATGCAATGATAAAAATGAAAATATGGTTATGATGATGATGCTTATACGTATAATGCTAAATTTAACTATACATACCATTAGCAAAAGCAATAGCTGTTTAAAAAGAACCAAGATCACTAATATTACAGGACGAGTATCACAAGCATCACACCAACATCACTACCACCACAAGCACCACCATTAGAAACAGCAGTTGCAAAAGCAGCAGCAGCTAAGCAGCTGTGGTCGTCATGCAGCTTTAACTGTGCCCGCTGGAGCTGCTGCGCCGCAGCTGCCAGAAGATGGAGACGCTGTTGCAGCTGCAGCTGCGGCATGAGTAATTTATTTTACATCTGTAGTATTATTAAATGTATTTTACAGCTGAAGTTTTGTTAAATGTATTTTACAGCTGCATTTTGTTGAATGTATTTTACAGCTGCATTTTGTTGAATGTATTTTACAGATGCAGTATTGTTAAATGTATTTTACAGCTGCAGTTTTGTTAAATGTATTTTACAGCTGCAGTTTTGTTAAATGTATTTTACAGCTGCAGTTTTGTTAAATGTATTTTACAGCTGCAGTTTTGTTAAATGTATTTTACAGCTGCAGTTTTGTTAAATGTATTTTACAGCTGCAGTTTTGTTAAATGTATTTTACAGCTGCAGTTTTATTAAATTTATTTTACAGCTGCAGTTTTGTTAAATGTATTTTACAGATGCAGTATTGTTAAATGTATTTTACAGCTGCAGTTTTGTTAAATGTATTTTACAGCTGCAGTATTTTTAATTGTATTTTACAGCTGCAATATTTTTAAATGTATTTTACAGCCGCAGTATTGTTAAATGTATTTTACAGCTGCAGTATTGTTAAATGTATTTTACAGCTACAATATTATTAAACATAAGTAAATATATTTTACGCAACATAAGTAAATATATTTTACGCAACATAAGTAAATATATTTTACGCAACATAAGTAAATATATTTTACAACTGTTACACAAGTAAATATATTTTACAGTTGCAACATAAGGAAATGTATTTTACAGCTACAACAAAAGTAAACATATTTTGCAGCTTCAACATCAGTAAATACTTGCATTCCATTCAAACATCAACGACACAACGGGCTTAATAGTTTGTTCTCTTCTGTTCTGGTACTGTATATAAAATTCCGTTTCCTTTTTTAGAATGCCACACACACAATGTACTGTTTATAACGTCGCTCTTATATAAGAACAACTTTGGTGTGACACGCTAGATGCTTGAATGCTTAGAATAAAAGCATGACAGGGAAGGTTGCTGTCGCGAATGTCGCTTGCTACAGAGTTGACTCACCGAAGCAGACGTAAAAAGGCGTCTTTATCACTCCTCTCTTTGTGGCTAAATTTGCTAGATATGCACGGCGCTTTTTACATTTTTTTCAGGAAAAATAGGCAAGCCGAAGCTCAACGTTTCTGCCTTAAGCAGAAGAGTGACCGTAAATTAGAAGAATATCGTGTTTGCTAAGCATGCATCAAGCGGCAGGTGAAATAATCTCCGAATCGTATTTAGTTGCACTCAACCCAAGCAGAGAAATTTTTCTGTGTGTATTCGTGGGCATCATTTAACGAAGGGACTTTTTTATCGATATACACAGCCTACCTCCCTTCATGGAAGGTGTGCTCCAGGTATGACACGAAAGTATGCTATCTCAAGAAAGTATGCCACTGGTATCACATTAAAGTATGCTATCTCTTGACAGTCTACTTCAGGTATTATATGAAAGTATGCTATCCCATGAAAGTATGCTACAAGTATCACACGAAATTATGCTACAGGTATGACAGAAAGTATGCTGTCACATGAAAGTAAGATACGGGTATCAAATGATACCATACAACCATTAATTACACAAGCAGCACACTACACACAGTTTGCCCAGCACAAGCACTAAGCACAGCCCCCAGCTTTCGCTTGTATATGCGCGGTTGCGTCAGTAGCGGAACTCTCGAAAGGCTTTATCAATAATTGGCATTATTGGAGGAAAGCTGCAAATATTAGCCCCCCTTCTACCTCTCCTGCCCCTCAGTTTCCTCTTCCATCGGGGGAAACTTTAGCATGGAACCCCCTCCCCACGCCTCCCCTCGCTTCCCCCCCCGGCTTCCCCTCGGCTCCCCACGCCTCCCCCTGGCTCCCCCTAGCCTCCCCACCTCCCCTAGCGTCACCCTCTTCCGCCCCGCCTCCCTTCACGTTCCCCGCATCCCTCCACCTCCCTCTGCCTACCCCCGCCTCCCCTCGCCTTGTTTTATCTCCGCCCGCCTTCCCCCCCTCCTTTCATATCCCCCTCCTCCTCCCAACCTCCCCCCACCTCCCCCCACCTCCCCCACCTCCGCGCTGCCAAAGTTGGGCAGTATTTCAGCTCGCCTCCCGCCTCTGTATTATAACTTCACGACTTGCTCCCCTCTCTTAAGTTTTTAGCGGGCAGGGCGCGCTGCGGGGCCGGATACCGGGCCTCGCAGCCGGATACTGGGCCTCACTGCCGGATACTGGGCCTCACTGCCGGATACTGGGCCTCACTGCCGGATACTGGGCCTCACTGCCGGATACTGCCGGATGCTTCTCGATACAGGGCCTCACTGCCGGATATAGGGCCTCAATGTTGGATCCTGGGCCTCACTGCCGGATACTGGGCCTCACTGCCGGATACTGTGCCTCACTGCCGGATACAGGGCCTCACTGCCGGATACTGGGCCTCACTGCCGGATACTGCCGGATGCTTCTTGATGAAGGGCCTCACTGCTGGATACAGGGCCTCACTGCCGGATCCTGGGCCTCACTGCCGGATACTAAGCCTCACTGCCGGATACTGGGCCTCACTGCCGGATACAGGGCCTCACTGCCGGATACTGCTGGATACAGGGACTCACCACCGGATCCAAGGCCTCATTGCTGGATACTGACGGATACTGTCGGATACAGGGACTCACTGCCGGATACAAGGCCTCATTGCTGGATACTGACGGATACTGCCGGATACAGGGACTCACTGCCGGATACATGGCTCCCCTTCCGGAAACAGGGCCTCAGTACCAGATACATGGCTCCCATTCCGGATACAAGGACTCACTACCGGATGCATGGTGGGTCAGTTTGGGTGACAGGGTCTCACTGCAGGACACGTGCGAATGAACAATATATTTGTGAGTCTGTGTGAATAAACTTGAAAATGTAAATGAGTTTGCACGAATGAAAAATAGAAAAATATATATGTATGTAAATCTGTTCAAATGGAAAAAATATGGACATGTCCTACGAATGAAAAAATATATCTGTAAGTCCGAACGAATTAACTAAAACATTACCACAACCAGCATGGTTAATTATGAATTCTTCCCGCCGATCGATCACAGCTCTACAAATTTATGTTCAAATAATTATTAACAATACGGGGAATATTATTTAACTAGTATAATAGTCTACAACTATGATTGCGTTGAGGTAAATCTAGTTGAAGTCAAAGAAGGCCGAATAGATTTATTTTAAACAGACTGGCACAAGCCAGCGGAAGCTACGATCACCTCAGCGTTGCGCTGACGTAGGTCAGTTTATGAAGACGTTGTAGACCAGCGAACCTGAAAAAAATTAGGCTCGTTCTAGGTATGTCGCACTCAGGCGAATAATGAATTTTGTGTTTTTTTTCGAGATTTGAGCAGGTTTTTGAAAATACAGTCAAGATGGCCGTGCGTCGTCACTTCTACCGATAGAAGATTTATTCCAACATGTTTATAATTGTATTTTGAGCTTACTAATAATCTTCAAGTTTTCATTCAATTAATATTTTGAGCTTAATGATAACCTTCAAGTTTTCATTCATATACCACCAAAAATCATTCATTTTTTGTCTAGATAAGAAAATCCTGAATGATTTTCAAGCTTTCATATCATTTCAGAGCAAAGTTGTTGACTTTATTCGAACTGAGGAAATTTCTAAATTTTTTTGAGTTTGTTAGGGGGTGCAGAAAGCGTAGAGTTTAATACTGTAATTGTTGCCTTGCTGCATGAGCGATGGATATTTTGGTGAAGTTAAATGCCTTCTAATTTCGCTTAATACAAGCAGGGTATTGTGGATAGCGCTCAGTCCCGAATGATTCATTAAAGATAATTAGGATATTGGGATACGGTTTATTTCCATAGGATACACCAGAGATATTTAGGACATTGGGATACGGTTTATTTCCATGAGATACACCAGAGATATTTAGGACATTGGGATACGGTTTATTTCCATGAGATACACCAGAGATATTTAGGACATTGGGATACGGTTTATTGTCAAAGTATGCACCAGAGATATTTAGGATATTGGGATACTGTTTATTTCCATAGGATATGCCAGAGGTATTCAGGATATTGGGGTACTGTTTATTTTCAAAGTATGCACCAGAGATATTTAGGATATTGGGATACTGTTTATTTCCACAGGATACACCAGAGATATTCAGGATATTGGGATACTGTTTATTTTCAAAAGATACACTAGAGATATTTAGGATGACGGGACAGTGTTCATTTTCGAAAGATACATGAGAGATATTCGAATACTGTTTATTTCCATAGGACTCTCGAGAGATAGAAGATGGACAGAAGGAGCCGTGGGAATATCATTAACAGTTAACTAACTATTCAAAGTTGATCATCAATTAACTAGCACACATTAACTAGACTGGCCAGTTCACACACAGCAACAGGGACGCATAGCATAGTTAATTTGTGATTAACGCCTCAATCATTGATTAAGCATTGTTAATCATTGATCAATTGCCGTTAATTATTAATCATTAATTAATTATCCAATACCCACCAGTTACGCTAAGTCATTGAGAAAATTTTGTCTAAAAACACTTAAAATTCAAAAGAGTTTGATCTACTGAACTTCTCTCTTACTTTCAGTGTCAGAAATAGATAATTTCTCTCCTACTTTCACGGCCAGAAATAGATAATTTCTCTCTTACTTTCAGGGCCAGAAAAAGATAATTTCATGTCTAGTCCGCGAAAGCTGATTTACGAATAATGGATGCTCCCTTCGATGTTTTTTTCATTTATTTTTATTCATGAAAAAACATTGATATATGCCGGGTGGAGTATCTATTGCTTTGCCCCCACTGACGTTGATGGTTTGTGTTGAGTGTTGGTAGGATGTAGTGGGATGAATACATGCTCAATGTGTGAGAATCTAATACAAATGTTATTCATGCAATGCTGATGTGGAATTCAACATGAATTTTTCCTAAAATGGATATGATTTTTTATTTCAGATCAAATGGCACTTTCCGATAGCAGTCAAACCACTTTCCCAGAAAAAAACCAAATGCACGCAAATTTTATGATTTTCAAAATTAAAATTGCTGCAGAATTGTGGCTCTCCACATTACGTTTAAATTAAATAAATGCGAAATTATAGCTTCCAATATTACGTTTAAGTTGAAATATATGAAAGTGATAGCTTCCCACATTGCGTTGAAACTAATATAAATGCAAAATTAAAGCGTACAATATTACATTTAAGTTAAAATACATGCGAAATTAAGGCTTCCCACATTACGCTTTCTAGGACAGGCGCGCTATAAATCTTTGATAACGTAAGTTATTGTTTACGCTGATTTCGAGCGCAAGATTTTGTTATTCAGTGAGAGCAAAAAAAACTTTCGCTTCTGAGTTGTTGTGTTATGACAAGAAATTAGGCGAAGGAGAGCAGCAGCTCCAAGTTTGCGTCACCATCGCGCGTTGTGATGAAACGCATCACACATAAGGTGGGGGTGAGGGGGCGGGGTTGTGGGGTTGTGTGTGAGGGGAGATGGGGGGTGAGAGGGGTGTGGGAAGATGGGGTTGTGTGCGGGGAGGCGGTGTGGGGGGGATGTGGGCTTGTTGTGTGCGGGGAAGTGGTTAAGGGGGTGGGGCGGGGTTGTGGTGTGGGGTTGTTGTGTGCTGGGAAGAGAAGACGGAAATTTGAAGAAGGTCCATTGTAAGGTGTTATATTACAACGTCTTCCTTGTATTATTATTATTATTTTTTTCAATTATTTGTTCGTTGTCAGGGCATCATACCGCGCGGTTCCTTCCTTGAATTTATGTTTTCAATGTTTCGTTCGGTGCGTTCATTTTCAGAGGATCGTAGTAAAATCATTTTTCATTTTTTGTTCGTTTTCAAGGCATCATACAGCTCGCTTCCTTGAATTTGAGTTTTCTATGCTTCGTTCGGTGCTTTCGTTTTCAGAGGACCGTAAGTTCAGGCTGGATCCTAGCACAAGATATTCACAGGAGGCATTCGAACACGACCTATTTCAGCTCCTAGGGAATACCAAAGCTGCCACGGAATATTTTACTAGTGACAGTGCTGCTCGGGCTATTTGCAATTCGGTCCGGTCAAGCGAAAGCTCCAAAGTCACAAGCAATGTAGATGCCTTCCACAAAGCAATGAGGAATGCCTAAGAGCCAAGCCAGACCGTTCCAGAAGCAAAGGCTCGCAGCGAAATAATCGGAGTATAAACCGTGGAGTTTAGCAAGGCAGGCGGGCGGACAGGGCAACGCACCTCCGCCACCACCCACCGCCAGAACATACCTCCGCCACCACCGCCACTCGTGGGTATCGATCAGGCTCTACGTGGCGCACACGATGCTTTCTTCAGCTCACTGCCACCAACATTGACGCTGATTTACGGGCACTTTCCTCACTAACTCTTCGAACTGAAATTACTTACGTCAATATTGAACATTTCACGAAACGCTGTGGATTTTAGAGCAAAATGTGCACGGTGGAATCATCAAAAAATGCGAATTCAAACGCGCCTCAACGGCCGTCGTCTCGCCTTCGGCATCAGTAGCGCGCGTGCTGCCATTGGCTGAGCACGGACCGCTGCTGCTGCCCGGGCAGACCAGGGGGGGAGACGCTCCCCGCTGGGGCAACGCTTAAGGGGGACTCGCCCCCCTCGTGCGCATGCGCAGCTCCTCCCTGCCAGCCCCCTTTATGCTGCATCCTCCTCCCTTTTATTGAATGTATTTGGGCTCTCCATTTTAGTTCCCTGTTCCGAGACTCTCGATGCAACTACCCTTCCTGCCTTCCCTCCTGCCCTCCCTTCTGCTTTCCCTCCTGCCTTCCTGCCTTTTTGCCTTCTTGCCTTCCCTCCTGCCTTCCCTTTTGTCTTTCTGCCTTCCTGCCTTCCCTCAAGCCTTCCTGCCTTCCCTCCTACCTTCCCTCCTACCTTCATTTCTTCCCTCCTGCCTTCCTTTCTTCCCTCCTGCCTTCCCTCCTGCGTTCCATCCTTCCCTCCTGCCTTCCCTCCTGCTTTTCTGCCTTCCCTCCTGCTTTCATGCCTTCCTGCCTTCCTTCCGTCCTGCCTTCCTTCCTGCCTTTTCTCCTGCCTTCCCCCATGCCATTGTGCCTTTTGTCCTGCCTTCCCTCCAGCTGATCAATCTATCTATTATAATATACAAAAGTATGTCAACAATATACATAATCATTCTATATATTATGACACACTTCTGTGTGTCATGGACTTATACGACACACTGGAGTGTGTCAACCATGACACACTTCTGTGTGTCATGGACTTATATGACACACTGGAGTGTGTCAATCATGACACACTTAACGAAAGTCAATTTTATTTCTCATAAATATTTAATTTTCTCAGGCTGGTCACTGAGCACACTAACATACAGACAGCGTCTAAGAATTAGAAGGAAAATTAGTAAAGGGATTAGGATTTTTGGGGAGAATTGGACTCCATTCACAAAATCTAAACGCAGTTCGGTTTTCTACCAAAAATTTTGAACCAACCCTTCAAAACGTGAATATGGGATTCAACTCTCTCCACCGCTTTAATGCGTGGTCAAAGGAAATACTCTAACGTGTATCAAAATATTTCGAATATCCGTTTGAGACACACAGGTGTGTCAAAAATTCCCTCAGTCTACATACACATATTAGAACAATAAACCATAGTCGTAGTTAACGTTGTTACCTTTTACGTTTATACATTGCACTTTTTTACAACAATAGCACACATTTTACATACAACACACATTTTTTACAACAATTACCCGTAACGCTGATGAAATGTGCAAGTTGATTTGGTCGCACCGACGTCACAACTGACGCGTCCATGTTGAGACGAAGTGTGAGAGGCATTTTGCATCGGTGGCGCTCGTCCAGATTTTACTTGAATAAAACATGAACTTAATCACAGCCAGCAATGTACTTGACATAAATACCTATATAGGTAGTCAACCGGAACCCCAATTCACTTAAAAAACAGACACATGTTTTTTGATAGAGACTCCCTTGTGATCAACACAGATGCCAAAGATCTCAATGAACCACAATTTTAAAACAGATCCCAAGTTCTCTACATAGACACACAGACACTCAAAACAGACCCCCAAGTTCTTTATATGGAGACTCAGACACTCAAAACATTCCCCCAACTTCTTTATATGGACTCTCAGACACTCAAAACAGACCCACAAGTTTTTTATATGGACTCTCAGACACTCAAAACAGACCCACAAGTTTTTTATATAGACATTCATACATTCAAAACAGACCCCCCAAGTTCTTTAAATAGACACTCAGACACTCAAAACAGACCTCCAAGTTCTCTATAAAAACACAGATTCCTAAGTTTTTGGTAAAACGAAACTATTCATTTTGCAGGTACGATGATTATTTCAATGCTCCATAAGCCAGACGACCCAGGATTTGCTCTACATAGTTTCGAGCTGAGGGAGGGAGAGAGTAGATCGCATTGTGAGTAAGCTGCTCGTTACTTCAGTTTGCAATAGCCGTGTATAATACAAGGTGTCCCAAAATATGAACTTGCTCTTTGGTCAGTCCTCATATACTGTATTTTTGGTTTTGATGCCTGTTTTTTCACTCGGATAGTAGTTTAATAGGTTAAATCAATGATAAAAACATATAAAATTCAGGAGAGTTTAAGTATCGTGAATGATAACTTAGTTGCGCATGGAACAAAACAAAAAATACTTGTGTAATCATCATCTAAAGGATGAGTACGCATGATTGAGATGTAGTAAAACTTTTAATCTCATAAATATAATCCTATACATATTCATTTTATTGCTACGCTTCTCAAGTACATATTTCCTTAGTGTATGAATATTAGATTGCAGCAATTACAGTTGAGATCATAATAATCCCAATTTAAATTTTTTTTGTGATTAATATGTCATAAAAGTGTTGATTTTCGTCACCATTCTCTTTTGCACCTTTTTCTATATTTTCGTGCATTTATTATTTTACTTTCAATAGGCTGTAACAATAATTTATTAGTAGGTTTTAAGTTATTTGAGTTTTTAATTGTAAAATCAAAGAAAATGATGTAAAACTTTGCTAACAAATAATTAGGTAAACCTTATTCATCCTACCTCTGCCCTGAGACTGGAGATCTATCATCTAGGCAAAGTGCGAGCTCTGTTTCTTCACATTCAATAAAGTAGAATGCATCAAACAAGTGCTTTCTGTCGCCAAAGCTACTACGCAAGGAACTTCATAAATAAGTTTTCCAACAAAAGTTTCCTCTCGTAAAGTTCAACATTGGGGCAAAAAAGTTGGCAATGAGAAGTTTATGACGAGAAGTTGGTAGGGAGCCTTCCAAATCTCGAAGTGGGAGGCGTATGTGTGGTGCTGCCTGCTGAGCGTTGGGTGCTTATACTTGGAGGTGGTGGTAGTGCTGTGGTTGTGTGGTGGTGTGGTGGTCGTTGTTGCGTGGTGGTAACTGTGCGGTTGTGATTGTCTGGTGGTGGTGGTCTTGTTGCGTGGTGGTTGTGTGGTGGGGGTTAAGTGGTTGTTACATGATGGTGCTGGGTGCGACCAGCCGTGAAGATTGTGACATTGGTGTTGGTGTTCCGTGTAGATGATACTTGTTACTTGTGCTTCTGGTAATACAAGCTCCAAGTTTGCTTGCTAGATTTAGATGATATCATGACTTTACATGATATTGAGGATCATTGGAGGGCTTCTAGAGGAAGTATTTTGTGTAATAGGAATCGGTAGAGCAGCGCGTTCACTGCCGCTCTCGTATGAAGCTTGCGAACGGAGGCGAAAGAACTGGAAAGCATTTTCTTCAATGCGCACTGCACTCATCTCATAGAACGAATTCCTTGAAGCAGAAGAGTACAAGAGTGGCATATTTTTACTGCTAGTTTATTTTGTATTCTTGAGACTACCGCTGAGAAAAACTTACGAAAGTATTGTATAAGCATTCGTAATTCAAACTGATGAAAGTGTTGTATAAACAACTTCAAACTATATAAACAACTGTTATTCAACTGAGAAAATTCAAGATGATAGTGTATTTCAATAACGACGCTTAACTGAGTTTATTCTACTTCGTTGAAGGAAAGAAAGAAAGGAAGAAAGGAATAACAGTTTGTTTCCAGTAAAGGTGATAAAAAAAACACCATTGGTTGTAAGATATCTTCACGTAAAGATCATTAGTTGATTTACAAACATGGGTATCGTAATACCCACGTTATTAGAGGTGTCTTCATTTTACCAGTTCACGACACGTCGGAAACAGAAGGCTCCACAGTTCACACGCTGTAGGCTTCAATGACGCTTTAATTAATTAACACATTGACTGCGGTGGGTTAAACGTAAGTTAAATATTCAGCTCTAATTTAAATTCAAAAGTCTTTAGACAATTTATGAATAACAAACAGTAACTTGATATGTATCAGGCTTATTTGACTAGAAAAAAGAATCCTTTGAGTTGTTGATTACGACACGACCCACCGGTGGGTCGTATCGCAATCAACCAGTTAAAGGATTCTTTTTTCTAGTCAATTAAGCCGAATACATATCATCTTGTACACTGGTTTTTCAAATGCTTTACAACTATCATCAGGACGCCATGACAGTTACCCCCGGTCAAGCAAGTTTCAAGAACAGACTACCTGGAGATAATCAGGAATGGTTAATACTGCTTAGTAGTTTTCAAAAAAATGAATCTAATAGCAGGGACAGATTCTGAAACAATATTTTGTGTTTATGTTTTAATGCCTCGCTCTCAGTAGCAGCATAAGTCGAGCGAATCGCGTCAGAGAAGAAAAGAAAGAAATAAAGATTATTTCCAATTAAGATGACACAAAAAGCTCATCATTGATTTTTCAAGAAAGCTCATATTTGGTGTGGAACTGCAATCGTTACTTCCCAACTCAACTCAGCCTGGCTCAAACGCACTCACATTCGTACTCAGTCAATTATCCGACACACACCCGACAAAACCATGACGTCAGTTGCCATAAAGTAATTAACATTCATTATTAAGTTAATAACACTCGAGATACAACAACCAAGTATAAGTAAGACACTGGCGCAGGGAACATTTACACAAGGTATGCACTACTTGAACGTTCGACTGAAAACCATTTTAAGTCATCGTGCTTGCATCAAAAGTCACAAGAGTTCTCGTAATGACTTCATGGTCGCTTTGACTTCATACTAATGAGACAGACAAATTTTGTTTCTTATTCTTGGAATACACTTTAAATTAGACACCAAAGTCATTTATAACATGTATCCCACTGTCAAATGTATCACATACTACATTTGGGATAAAAATCAGACTTCATTAAACATGATCGTTTTTTTTTCATCTCCGTCAAGCCAATGGCCAGCGTGCTGGTCTGGGGCCCGAGAGAGGTGGGATGGAGTCTACTACGGTCTATGTGAGAGAGGCAAAGATCAAGGAACTTCTCCTCAATGTTTTAATGTTCAGGCGAACAAAAATTCCAGCCCCATGACAGCAACTGCATCATTAAGAGCCATGACTTTCCATAAATAAGAGAGAAACGCAGAGAATTACATCACTCGGTCAATCACACTTTACCTACAGCATTTGAAAGGGAGACCAAGATTTCGACATTCTCAAAAGAGTATACGGTTTCTTATCACTCGTGCAAGTCTGCTCACTGCGTCCATGTTGCTTGACCTGCACTGAGAGCTCTTCTGTTGTAGAGTCTTTTGAGTAATTTCTCCAAAAAGTGAAGAAGTTTTGCTCTGAGTGAGCAAACTGTGAGCAAAGTTTTCCTGAAAGAAAACGAGTTCTGCGTCAGCACTTGTTTTCTGGCGTTAGAAATTGCAGTTCACGACTGTATAGACGCAGCGTCGTTTGAAATCAACATGTAGTGTGTTAGTGTTGTGACGAAGACTCTGTAGCATATTAGGTGACAGCGTACACTCTGGAAATCTAGATCTAGATATCAGGAATCTAATCTTAGGGACAAACTGGCCTCCTCCAGAGATAGAATGAAGGACAAACTGCTCTTCGACTGAGGGATAAAATGCCCTTTGATTGAGGGACAAACTGTCTTCTGACCTAGGGACAAACTGCCCTTTGATTTAGGGACAAACTGCCTTTTGACCGAGGGACAAACTGTCCTTCAACTGAGGGACAATCTATCCTTGACCAAGGGACAAACTACCTTTTGACAGAAGGACAAACTGGCCTCACCAACTTCACATAATCCTGACCGACTCCTGTTCAGTCAACACAAATTTTGGGCACAGAATTTTTTCACTAAACACGAAGCTCATTGCGCGTAACTGCAAAGAGCTTCTATTGATTACACACACGGCTGTGCCCCGCCGGCTTTCCCCTTTAAACTCCCCTCCTTCCCCTGCTCTACCCTCTAATATGCACCGCGCTATAATAAAGCGCTGAAGTTAGGAAGCGCTACAGCCTTA
Organism: Morinoia aosen; assembly: GCA_030386875.1. Taxonomy (NCBI): domain Eukaryota; kingdom Metazoa; phylum Arthropoda; class Malacostraca; order Amphipoda; family Talitridae; genus Morinoia; species Morinoia aosen. The sequence continues at coordinate 86,614,544 of CM059562.1, read as the reverse complement.
TACTGCTGCCCTATAGTCCATATATGGCTGCTCTATGCTACTCTTGTGCTCTTACGAATATACTTAAGGCGGGTGACTTTTTTGCATTGTTTGGTTTGGTATTTGTGTGTGTTGTTAGGAAGTGATGTGGGTTATTATAGAGGCATTTATTTTAACCGTATTTTGGTAATAAATAAAACCTAGTGTAAAACTTTCACGCTAAGTTCATTGTTGAAACGTTTAACCCTATGGGTTGAATAGCATCAGTATATTTTTTAAAGTGTATTAGTTCAACACAAAAGTGTTCATTGATCTCAGTAAATGAAAAAAAGGATACTAATTTAACACATAAGTGTTCTTTAATCTCAGTATACATATAATGAGGATTATACACCCGACACTAAGCTCAAACTTGAGAAATGACCAATGAAAACAGAACGTAGCGTAGCCAAGTCGACTTGGAATATCTCAGCTCAGCAGCTACGACGAGACTTCTTCGAAAATTCGGCTCTAAATCGAAGAAGAGACTGGCCTCTGAATCAAAGAAGTGACGGCCTTGGATTCGGCTCTGAATCGGAGAAGCGACGGCCTTGTATTCGGCTCTGAATCGGAGAAGCAACGGCCTTGGATTCGGCTCTGAATCGGAGAAGCAACGGCCTTGTATTCGGCTCTGAATCGGAGAAGCAACGGCCTTGGATTCGGCTCTGAATCGGAGAAGCAACGGCCTTGTATTCGGCTCTGAATCAAAGAAGCGACGACCTCGGATTCGGCTCTGAATCAAAGAAGCGACGGGATTCGGCTCTGAATCGGAGAAGCGACGGCCTTGGATTCGGCTCTGAATCGGAAAAGATGCGCCGATGAGCCGCGCGAGCTCAGTTTTGACATTCCGAGCATGGTCAGTTGTGTTACACTTTTTTGTGGGTTGGTTTGATTAGGTTGTAAGTAGTAGAATGGGGAAATAGACTTGACTGCTCTAATATATTTCCATACTTCAGAAGAAATATGAAAAATAAAGCTGCACGATAACATTGTGCCTGCTATTTTTTGTAAAAGTCGCGATATAGATGCAATGCCATTCATTCATGCCGGTACAGGAATGATCAATTCACATATTGGGGCACATATGGCCCAATGTGCAGAGAACATGTTATAGTCTAAGGCTAAACCTAAATATAAAGGCTTAGGCTTCAAACAGCGATGTAGCTTGACTCTCAGAATGTTGGGAGTGTGACAGCCAAACACAAATATAAAGATACAATGTTTGTATTGATTTCAAACCACTTTGTAATGGTTGAGGGTTTTGTGCTGGCCTCAACGTGTGATCTTATTGTTTTTAAGGTTATACCAAAGTTTGAGTTCAAGCATTTGAACAAAATTAGCGAGAGGTATTTCCTATTCATGTAACAATTTTTTCCTAATAGGATCTCAAGTTGCATATTTCCCTGCACTCGCGAGAAATTCTACAGTAAGCTCTCATAGTGGCTTCATTTTTCATACGAATACAATTGAATTATTAGTTATTAATATGATCTTTTTATATTTTCATCTATGAATTTACTCCGATTTTTCTTCTACTGATTGATCAAAAAAATTGATCATGGACACCGGCCACAGTCACGTTTGACGTGCTTCATCAGTGTACCTTTTACAGTGTCTGACAGTAAATCTATAGTTCAATAATGACCAAAACTTCACCCCTTATGCTGTGATTTCCGAGTTTATTTCATTCTCGACGAATGTGAATTTAGATCTGAGACATTTCGATTCGTATAATACGTACGATTTGACACATACATACTAGACACGCTTCAATATTTACCTCATACTTGACATGGCCAAGTATTTTACCTCATACTTGACATGGCCAAGTATTTTACCTCATACTTGACATACTTGGCATGGCCAGCTTAGAATGATACATACAACGTTTTCCTTCTCACATGTCTCATTCTGACCACGTAGGGCACGACTAAATTTAACATATTCAAGTTGAAATTTGACTCATACCTGACTCAGACCATGTAGAGCTCAACTAAAATTACAACTAAAATTAAAAAAAGAGCGCTACTTAATTGAACATAAACAGGGTAAAATTTGACTTCTACTTGACTTAAATTGAACATACACAGGTAGAAATTTAACTCTTACTTGACTTAAATTGAACAGAAACAGGTAGAAATTAGACTCTTACTAGCCTCACAACACACACCGCTCACTACCCGCACAAGGCACGCTATCGACCGCGCCGCTTAATTCCCTCACATGAGCGAAACTTTCCCGCGCACACGGCACAAGTTAGCGGACGTGGGACAGGCGTGGATGGTGGCAGGAGTGGATGGTGGCAGGAGTGGATGGTGGCAGGAGTGGATGGTGGCAGGAGTGGATGGTGGCAGGAGGGGATGGTGGCAGGAGTGGATGGTGGCAGGCGTGGATGGTGGCAGGAGTGGATGGTGGCAGGAGTGGATGGTGGCAGGAGTGGATGGTGGCAGGAGTGGATGGTGGCAGGAGTGGATGGTGGCAGGCGTGGATGGTGGCAGGAGTGGATGGTGGCAGGAGTGGATGGTGGCAGGAGTGGATGGTGGCAGGCGTGGATGGTGGCAGGAGTGGATGGTGGCAGGAGTGGATGGTGGCAGGAGTGGATGGTGGCAGGAGTGGATGGTGGCAGGAGTGGATGGTGGCAGGAGTGGATGGTGGCAGGAGTGGATGGTGGCAGGAGTGGATGGTGGCAGGAGTGGATGGTGGCAGGCGTGGATGGTGGCAGGAGTGGATGGTGGCAGGAGTGGATGGTGGCAGGCGTGGATGGTGGCAGGCGTGGATGGTGGCAGGAGTGGATGGTGGCAGGAGTGGATGGTGGCAGGCGTGGATGGTGGCAGGAGTGGATGGTGGCAGTAGCGGATGGTGGCAAGAGTGGATGGTGGCAGGAGTGGATGGTGGCAGGCGTGGATGGTGGCAGGCGTGGATGGTGGCAGTAGCGGATGGTGGCAGGAGTGGATGGTGGCAGGAGTGGATGGTGGCAGGCGTGGATGGTGGCAGGCGTGGATGGTGGCAGTAGCGGATGGTGGCAGGAGTGGATGGTGGCAGGAGTGGATGGTGGCAGGCGTGGATGGTGGCAGGAGTGGATGGTGGCAGTAGCGGATGGTGGCAGGAGTGGATGGTGGCAGGAGTGGATGGTGGCAGGAGTGGATGGTGGCAGGAGTGGATGGTGGCAGGAGTGGATGGTGGCAGGCGTGGATGGTGGCAGGCGTGGATGGTGGCAGGAGTGGATGGTGGCAGGAGTGGATGATGGCAGGAGTGGATATTGGCAGGAGTGGATGGTGGCAGGAGTGGATGGTGGCAGGAGTGGATGGTGGCAGGAGTGGATGGTGGCAGGAATGGATGGTGGCAGGAGTGGATGGTGGCAGGAGTGGATGGTGGCAGTAGCGGATGGTGGCAGGAGTGGATGGTGGCAGGAGTGGATAGTGGCAGGAGTGGATGGTGGCAGGAGTGGATGGTGGCAGGAGTGGATAGTGGCAGGAGTGGATGATGGCAGGAGTGGATGGTGGCAGGAGTGAATGGTGGCAGGAGTGGATGGTGGCAGGAGTGGATGGTGGCAGGAGTGGATGGTGGCAGGAGTGGATGGTGGCAGGAGTGGATGGTGGCAGGAGTGGATGGGTGGCAGTAGCGGATGGTGGCAGGAGTGGATGGTGGCAGGAGTGGATGGTGGCAGGAGTGGATGGTGGCAGGAGTGGATGGTGGCAGGAGTGGATGGTGGCAGGAGTGGATGGTGGCAGGAGTGGATGGTGGCAGGAGTGGATGGTGGCAGGAGTGGATGGTGGCAGGAGTGGATGGTGGCAGGAGAGGATGGTGGCAGGAGTGGATGGTGGCACGAGTGGATGGTGGCAGGAGTGGATGGTGGCAGGAGTGGATGGTGGCAGGAGTGGATGGTGGCAGGAGTGGATGGTGGCAGGAGTGGATGGTGGCAGGAGTGGATGGTGGCAGGAGTGGATGGTGGCAGGAGTGGATGGTGGCAGGAGTGGATGGTGGCAGGAGTGGATGGTGGCAGGCGTGGATGGTGGCAGGGGTGGATGGTGGCAGGAGCGGATGGTGGCAGGAGTGGATGGTGGCAGGAGTGGATGGTGGCAGGAGTGGATGGTGGCAGGAGTGGATGGTGGCAGGAGTGGATGGTGGCAGGAGTGGATGGTGGCAGGAGTGGATGGTGGCAGGAGTGGATGGTGGCAGGAGTGGATGGTGGCCGGGGGATGATGGTGGAAGGAGTGGATGGTGGCAGGAGTGGATGGTGGCAGGTGTGGATGGTGGCAGGAGTGGATGGTGGCAGGAGTGGATGGTGGCAGGAGTGGATGGTGGCAGGAGTGGATGGTGGCAGGAGTGGATGGTAGCAGGAGTGGATGGTGGCAGGAGTGGATGGTGGCAGGAGTCGATGGTGGCAGGAGTGGATGGTGGCAGGAGTGGATGATGGCAGGAGTGGATGGTGGCAGGAGTGAATGGTGGCAGGAGTGGATGGTGGCAGGAGTGGATGGTGGCAGGAGTGGATGGTGGCAGGAGTGGATGGGTGGCAGTAGCGGATGGTGGCAGGAGTGGATGGTGGCAGGAGTGGATGGTGGCAGGAGTGGATGGTGGCAGGAGTGGATGGTGGCAGGAGTGGATGGTGGCAGGAGTGGATGGGGGCAGGAGTGGATGGTGGCAGGAGTGGATGGTGGCAGGAGTTGATGGTGGCAGGAGTGGATGGTGGCAGGAGTGGATGGTGGCAGAGTGGATGGTGGCAGGAGTGGATGGTGGCAGGAGTGGATGGTGGCAGGAGTGGATGGTGGCAGGAGTGGATGGTGGCAGGAGTGGATGGTGGCAGGCGTGGATGGTGGCAGGGGTGGATGGTGGCAGTAGCGGATGGTGGCAGGAGTGGATGGTGGCAGGAGTGGATGGTGGCAGGAGTGGATGGTGGCAGGAGTGGATGGTGGCAGGAGTGGATGGTGGCAGGAGTGGATGGTGGCAGGAGTGGATGGTGGCAGAGTGGATGGTGGCAGGAGTGGATGGTGGCAGGAGTGGATGGTGGCAGGAGTGGATGGTGGCAGGAGTGGATGGTGGCCGGGGGATGATGGTGGAAGGAGTGGATGGTGGCAGGAGTGGATGGTGGCAGGAGTGGATGGTGGCAGGAGTGGATGGTGGCAGGAGTGGATGGTGGCAGGAGTGGATGGTGGCAGAAGTGGATGGTGGCAGGAGTGGATGGTGGCAGGAGTGGATGGTGGCAGGAGTGGATGGTGGCAGGAGTGGATGGTGGCGGCAGGAGTGGATGATGGCAGGAGTGGATGGTGGCAGGAGTGGATGGTGGCAGGAGTGGATGGTGGCAGGAGTGGATGGTGGCAGGCGTGGATGGTGGCAGGAGTGGATGGTGGCAGGAGTGGATGGTGGCAGGCGTGGATGGTGGCAGGAGTGGATGGTGGCAGGAGTGGATGGTGGCAGGAGTGGATGGTGGCAGGAGTGGATGGTGGCAGGAGTGGATGGTGGCAGGAGTGGATGGTGGCAGGAGTGGATGATGGCAGGATTGGGTGGTGGCAGGAGTGGATGGTGGCAGAAGTGGATGGTGGCAGGAGTGGATGGTGGCAGGAGTGGGTGGTGGCTGGAGTGGATGGTGGCAGGCGTGGATGGTGGCAGGAGTGGATGATGGCAGGAGTGGATGGTGGCAGGAGTGGATGGTAGCAGGAGTGGATGGTTTCAGGAGTGGATGGTGGCAGGCGTGGATGGTGGCAGGAGTGGATGGTGGCAGGAGTGGATGGTGGCAGGAGTGGATGATGGCAGGAGTGGTTGGTGGCAGGAGTGGATGGTGGCAGGAGTGGATGATGGCAGGAGTGAATGATGGCAGGAGTGGATGGTGGCAGGAGTGGATGGTGGCAGGAGTGGATGGTGGCAGGAGTGGATGGTGGCAGGAGTGGATGGTGGCCGGAGTGGATGGTGGCAGGAGTGGATGGTGGCAGGAGTGGATGGTGGCAGGAGTGGATGGTGGCAGGAGTGGGTGGTGGCAGGAGTGGATGGTGGCAGGAGTGGATGGTGGCAGGAGTGGATGGTGGCAGGAGTGGATGGTGGCAGGAGTGGATGGTGGCAGGAGTGGATGATGGCAGGAGTGGATGGTGGCAGGAGTGGATGGTGGCAGGAGTGGATGGTGGCAGGAGTGGATGGTGGCAGGAGTGGATGGTGGCAGGAGTGGATGGTGGCAGGCGTGGATGGTGGCAGGAGTGGATGGTGGCAGGAGTGGATGGTGGCAGGAGTGGATGATGGCAGGAGTAGATGGTGGCAGGAGTGGATGGTGGCAGGAGTGGATGGTGGCAGGAGTGGATGGTGGCAGGAGTGGATGGTGGCAGGAGTGGATGGTGGCAGGAGTGGATGATGGCAGGAGTAAATGATGGCAGGAGTGGATGGTGGCAGGAGTGGATGATGGCAGGAGTGGATGGTGGCAGGAGTGGATGATGGCAGGAGTGGATGGTGGCAGGAGTGGATGATGGCAGGAGTGGATGGTTGCAGGAGTGGATGGTGGCAGGAGTGGATGGTGGCAGGAGTGGATGGTGGCAGGAGTGGATGATGGCAGGAGTAGATGGTGGCAGGAGTGGATGGTGGCAGGAGTGGATGGTGGCAGGAGTGGATGGTGGCAGGAGTGGATGGTGGCAGGAGTGGATGGTGGCAGGAGTGGATGATGGCAGGAGTAAATGATGGCAGGAGTGGATGGTGGCAGGAGTGGATGATGGCAGGAGTGGATGGTGGCAGGAGTGGATGATGGCAGGAGTGGATGGTGGCAGGAGTGGATGATGGCAGGAGTGGATGGTTGCAGGAGTGGATGGTGGCAGGAGTGGATGGTGGCAGGAGTGGATGGGTGGCAGGAGTGGATGATGGCAGGAGTGGATGATGGCAGGAGTGGATGATGGTCGGAGTGGATGGTGGCAGGAGTGGATGGTGGCAGGAGTGGATGGTGGCAGGAGTGGATGGGTGGCAGGAGTGGATGGTGGCAGGAGTGGATGGTGGCAGGAGTGGATGGTGGCAGGAGTGGATGGTGGCAGGAGTGGGTGGTGGCAGGAGTGGATGATGGCAGGAGTGGTTGGTGGCAGGAGTGGATGGTGGCAGGAGTGGATGGTGGCAGGAGTGGATGGTGGCAGGAGTGGATGGTGGCAGGAGTGGATGGTGGCAGGAGTGGATGGTGGCAGGAGTGGATGATGGCAGGAGTAAATGATGGCAGGAGTGGATGGTGGCAGGAGTGGATGATGGCAGGAGTGGATGGTGGCAGGAGTGGATGATGGCAGGAGTGGATGGTGGCAGGAGTGGATGATGGCAGGAGTGGATGGTTGCAGGAGTGGATGGTGGCAGGAGTGGATGGTGGCAGGAGTGGATGGTGGCAGGAGTGGATGATGGCAGGAGTAGATGGTGGCAGGAGTGGATGGTGGCAGGAGTGGATGGTGGCAGGAGTGGATGGTGGCAGGAGTGGATGGTGGCAGGAGTGGATGGTGGCAGGAGTGGATGATGGCAGGAGTAAATGATGGCAGGAGTGGATGGTGGCAGGAGTGGATGATGGCAGGAGTGGATGATGGTCGGAGTGGATGATGGCAGGAGTGGATGGTGGCAGGAGTGGATGATGGCAGGAGTGGATGGTTGCAGGAGTGGATGGTGGCAGGAGTGGATGGTGGCAGGAGTGGATGGGTGGCAGGAGTGGATGATGGCAGGAGTGGATGATGGCAGGAGTGGATGATGGTCGGAGTGGATGGTGGCAGGAGTGGATGGTGGCAGGAGTGGATGGTGGCAGGAGTGGATGGGTGGCAGGAGTGGATGGTGGCAGGAGTGGATGGTGGCAGGAGTGGATGGTGGCAGGAGTGGATGATGGCAGGAGTGGATGGTGGCAGGAGTGGATGATGGCAGGAGTGGATGGTGGCAGGAGTGGATGGTGGCAGGAGTGGATGGTGGCAGGAGTGGGTGGTGGCAGGAGTGGATGATGGCAGGAGTGGTTGGTGGCAGGAGTGGATGGTGGCAGGAGTGGATGGTGGCAGGAGTGGATGGTGGCAGGAGTGGATGGTGGCAGGAGTGGATGGTGGCAGGAGTGGATGGTGGCAGGTGTGGGTAATGGCACCAGTGGATGATGGCAGCAGTGGATTATATCATTCATCACAAACAGAGACAATATTGCATGTAAGATACAAAAATAAGTTTGGATGCAACGCTCGCCACGATTCATTCACTGGTTTATTTACCACGAGCAAAAACATAGTCGCATGTGAAGCACAAATTGATGCTAAGTATATAACGTTTATCACGATTTATTTATTTACTAATCTACCACGAACACGGAGATTGTTACATGTGATATTTGAGAATAACATGAATAAGTTAGAGTATTCAATATAAAGACGTAAGAGTATACAATAGAAAGACAATATGAAAACGTATAAGGACGTACTACGAACGTCAACGTATTATAGACTAAATATGTATTACGTAAAGAATAAAAACGCATTACGGACGTCAACGCAGCATAGACTAAATATCTTCGGCCACCGCAGTAAGACGCGCAGCTGCTGATACACTGCAGCGGGCATCGCAATGCTCGCCTTCACAAGGCAGTTGTTATGCAGAGCTGGCATTATGCAAAGCTGGCATTATGTGCTACAGTCATCATGTTGAGCTAGCCTCACGTGCAGCTCTTCCTATGTGCGACTGATATCAGGCACAGAGGTAGCATGTACAGTGAATATTGTGCTCAGTTCGTAAATTACGCAGTAGGAATCATGTATAGCTAGCACGGTATCATATACAGCTAATATCGTGTACATCTGGTATCATGTGCAGCTAATATCGTGTACATCTAGTATCATGTACAGCTGGTATCATGTACATCTGGTACCGTGTACAGCTGGTACAATGCTCAGCTGGTATCATGTAGAGCTGACACTGTGTATAGCCTGTATCGTGCACAGTAGGTACCGTGTGCAGCTGGCACTGTGTATAGGAGGAGTTAAGCTCCGCACCACACACTAGCTACCGTGTGCCGCTCACACAAAACACACTTTCAAGGAACCGAAAATGGGTTTTTCTGTCACAGCTCTTTCTTAAAGCTTTTATTTCAGTGGAGGCTGAACACCGACGAATCTTTTCAACCGTAGCTTCCAGATTGTCCCCTGGATGTCGTGCCTTCCCATCGTACTTGTTCGTTGCCGGTTGGGTGTCGTCCATCTATGTGTGGATATGGTAGTTGCTGCTACCACCAACTGGACACCATGCTGACCTCACATCTGCCCCACCGCCAACTGGACGCCATGCTGACCCCGCATTTGTTCCATTGGACATCATACTGACCTCACATCTGCCCCACTGGACACGATATATCACACCGCCTTTTTACTGCACCTCCGACGACTAAGCCTAATGGAGGGCAAGCGTGACCAGCCTAGCGTGACTAACTCGTCACGCTGCGCCGCACGCTCTAATTATTTCTTTTGATGGATGAGCGATGCGAGGCCGCCTTAGGCCTGCTTTTTTAATTGCGACCATTCCTGCGTCGTCTCAAGGACCCGAAACAAATCTCATATCGATTGCGAAACAAAGAGCAGATAGATTTTTGGTGGGTTTCTTTTGACTTGAAATTATTCCCAAAAGCTGTGTTTTTTTGGTGTGTTCGAGGTAGTTTTTAGTAGATAGATTTCGGTGGTTTCCTTCGACTCAAATTATCCCCGAAAAGATGTGTTTTTTGGTGTGTTCTTGGTAGTTTTTGACAGATAGATTTCGGTGGATTTCCTTCGACTTGGAATTATTCCCAAAAAGGCGTGTTTTTTGGTGTGTTCGTGGTAGTTTTTGGTGGATAGATTTCGGTGGTTTCTTTCGACTCCAATTATTTCCGGAAAAGGCGTGTTTTTTTTGGTGTGTTCGTGGTAGTTTCTGAGTATTTCCCACTAGCGTTGTGTTGCGACCAATGTTGTGTTTCAGATGTTATTTAAAGCTGTGGAGAGTCCTGATATGGTTTAGATGCAGCCTTTCCCGAGGGCATTTGAGAGATATTTTTGTTCACACAATTTCACTGATAGGGTATAGAGTTTTCTCTGAAAATTTTTATTTTTATATTTATTTAAACAACGAAATTTGCACTGTTTGTGTTTCACAAAGCGAATTTTATTTTACTTTTCTTTCTCGGAATAATACAGAATAAGAAATCCCTACGCTATCTTTGTCCCTGTACTCGTTGTTCAATGCCCGAGTCTAACTTATTCTTTAGCGGCACATTATTTAGCGGCAGTTGGTCTAAGTATTCCTCTTGAAGAGATAAGATGCGCTCCCACTTGATGAAGAATCGAACAAGTTATTTACAATTAAAAATCGTTCCAAATCTTTACCCTACAGAAGTATTCTAAGGGTTTCATTGGTTACTTGCGCCCACTCGTAGATCTTGAGAGCCAATCATAGCTCTTTGAAATGTTCATTTGAGTTAACGGTATATGATTGAGGAGCAAAGGTTAACTTTTCCAGTTTAAAAAGAGCTCAACTCAGGAGTTTCGCACTGAATGTACTTTGATACGTCAAAGATTGAGTAAAAAAGATCAGCATTCGAAGAAAAATTTGAGGTTCAAGCCATCTAATTCCCAGAGGACCCTAATAAATTCAAGTCAAGTTCGAAGACTCAGACCTCACGAAATTCAAGTCAGGTTTCACGACCCTGACCTCACGAAATTAAAGTCAACTTCCAAGACTCAGACCTCACGAAATTCAAGTCAGGTTTCACGACTCTGACCTCACGAAATTAAAGTCAACTTCCAAGACTCAGACCTCACGAAATTCAAGTCAGGTTTCACGACTCTGGCCTCACGAAATTAAAGTCAACTTCCAAGACTCAGACCTCACGAAATTCAAGTCAGGTTTCACGACTCTGACCTCACGAAATTAAAGTCAACTTCCAAGACTCAGACCTCACGAAATTCAAGTCAGGTTTCACGACTCTGGCCTCACGAAATTCAAGTCAACTTCCAAGACTCAGACCTCACGAAATTCAAGTCAGGTTTCACGACTCTGACCTCACGAAATTAAAGTCAACTTCCAAGACTCAGACCTCACGAAATTCAAGTCAGGTTTCACGACTCTGACCTCACGAAATTAAAGTCAACTTCCAAGACTCAAACCTCACGAAATTCAAGTCAGGTTTCACGACTCTGGCCTCACGAAATTCAAGTCAACTTCCAAGACTCAGACCTCACGATACTCAAGCGAAGTACATATGCCACGTCACCACATCCACGACTTTGGGAGCAAGAAAAACAACGTCAGGCAGCTTCACGTTCACGATTCAGCGACGGCCAAAGTCCGGAGGCATTCATCAAGGAAATGATGAGGACGGCTGATCAGACTTGATGGCATCCCATCCTCGAAATAGGCCTCGCTGATCACTGCGAGAATTTGCTCAGAGGCCTAGAGATGAGGCGGAGAAACTGCGGCCGTGATGACAGGGGCACTTAAAACAATGGCGCGGCCTGAGTGTGTTGCGCTCGTCTGCCTCGAAGTTTTTGTAGCGTTGGTGCGAGTCACGTCACCACTGCCCTACGTCTTCAGGGGAGGACAAAATGGTGACGTCATCAGGGCAGAACAAAACAGTGACGTCATCAGGGGAGAACAAAATAGTGACGTCATCAGGACAGAACAAAATAGTGACGTCATCAGTGCAGAACAAAATAGTGACGTCACTAGGACAGAGCAAAATAGTGATGTCATCAGGGCAGAACAAAATAGTGACGTCTTCAGGGGAAAACAAAATAGTGACGTCATCAGGGCAGAACAAAATAGTGACATCTTCATGAGAGAACAAAATGGCGAACTAATGTGTAGGTGGTTAAGGGTTGTACTCCTGTGTGAGCTACCATTTTGCTATGGAGTGTACCGGATTCGCGCATAGTCATGCTAGTTCCGGCCACAGTACTATCGCACGTGTTCAGATACTGATACTTTTATGACTACTATTACTACTGCCTATGCTACTTGAAATACTACTATTATGTTCTGCTGCGAAAACTAATATTTTTATAACTACTATTACTACTTCCAATGCTACTTCAAATACTACTATTATGTTCTGCACAGTAAAATAATATTTTTATAACTACTCTCACTACTTCCAATGCTACTTCAAATACTACTATTAGGTTCTGCAGAGAAAACTAATATTTTTATACCTACTATTACTACTCCCAATGCTACTTCAAATACTTCTATTAGGTTCTGCAGAGAAAACTAATATTTTTAGAACTACTATTACTACTGCCAATGCTACTTCAAATACTTTTATTAGGTTATGCAGAGAAAACTAATATTTTTAAAACTACTATTACTACTGAATGCTACTTCAAATACTACTTTTAGGTTCTGCAGAGAGAAGCCGGGAAAATTGAGGCTAATATAATTCCTGAATGCGTAGCCAACTGTCCTAAATTCTCAAAAATACGATGGTAAAATAGATGACAACTTAATGGGTCCACTTGACATCCACTTGCTCTTCGTGAAGATCTCGACTAGCACTATTTAGTCCAGATCTTCTAGTGATGTGTAGGTGCCAGTGTAGTCTCCATTACAATAGTGAAAATATCGTGTATTTATGATTACGCAAGGGTCAAGTTATAGGGCCTCTCGTGTCCTCTGAGTGAGATGATTTTCAATCCCTGTTCGATGTATGAGTTTCTGCTGTCCTTAAAATTCTGGACCAACACCGGCTTTACAATAGTGAACATATTGTGTATAATAATCCACAATAGTGAACATATTTTATTACGCGTGAGTCCAGTTATAAATTATTTTGTGCCCTTTGAATGAGGCAATTTTTATACCCTTTGCGTTGCAAAAGTCTCTGTGGCTTGTAAAATTTTGGACCAGCCCCGGCGTCGCGATGGGGTAAGGCCCGTGTTGTGCAATCGGCCGCAGCTCGCCACAAAGGAAGGTGCTGAGATGACGCGAGCTTCATTCCAAAAATGACAGGAGGTGTAAAAATGAGCATTCCAAAATTAAAATTAAGATCCTGGGGCTAAAAAAATCTGGAAGGAGGCAAAAAAGTGAAAGCTTTGCCCAGAGGAGGGTGGAAGACGAAAAAACATCTCTGGCACGTTGATGAAAAAACGATGATTATGCAAATGCGAGGCGATAATGAACGAACGGCCAAAGCACGTCACTGGCGCACGAGTCATCCATCACACCTCGGACGAGGCAAGCTTCGAGTCGAGGGCAAATTGTGACGTGAATCTGACTCTATGATCTCGAGTAGGCAGTTTCTGTCTTTTAAGTTTTAATTTAAGTTGCGTTCAGTGAACCCGCAGCAACAGCATCAGTTTCACCAATGGCCAAAGGACTCTTTCACCTGAAGAACAAGCTGTGACTGTGAATCTGACACTATGATCTCGAGTGGGCAGGTTATGTTCAAATCTTTTATCAAATCAAATTTTTGTTGCGTTTAGAGACCTTCACCAGCAACTGCGTCAGTTTTCTCAATGACCAGAGGACAACGGCACCACAGCATCCCTGTGCATCTTTACTCAGCCCAGCATCGCCACCACAGCATCCCTGTGCATCGTTACACAGCACAACACTGCTACCACAGCATCCCTGTGCATCGTTACACAGCCCAGCACCGCCACCACAGCATCCATGTGCATCGTTACACAGCACAACATCGCTACCACAGCATCCCTGTGCATCGTTACGCAGCACAGCACCGCCACCACAGCATCCCTGTGCATCGTTACACAGCGCAGCACCGCCACCACAGCATCCCTGTGCATCGTTACATGGCACAACACCGCCACCACAGCATCCCTGTGCATCGTTACACAGCCCAGCACCGCCACCACAGCATTCCTGTGCATGGTTACACAGCATAACACCTCCATCACAGCATCCCTGTGCATCGTTACACAGCACAGCACCACCACCATAGCATCCCTGTTCATGGTTACACAGCAAGCACCTCCAAGCATAAAGCACAGCACGCGAATTCCAGATAACATTGTTAGAGACAACAGAATGAAGTAAAACATGTTAGACATGTCACCGCAGCTTCTGTGCAGCCAACTTTTCGATTTCCTAAATGTGAATTAAAATACGGAATGGAGCATTAAGTTCTAATTATCTCACTTCTTAAGAGATAGTAACCATTGAAAACATTACGTTTGATTCGCGTTAGACATACTGGCAGCTGAAATAACTCTAGAACAGTTAAGGTTCCACCAGCGGCATCTATGTACCAAAGTCACACGCGGCACAGGCGTGCTGGGGCGGCGCCTGTGTAGTGTTCCTTGCTTAGTTAATGTACGAATTAATTTTAAAAATTTGGAAATGCACTCATCAGTAACGGCGTTCAAACTGAACTCAACCACTTGCGGGGTGCATCGAATGAGTATCATAAGCGTTCATTTTACGTACAGTACGTCTCATTTGTGGTACAAACTGTAGAAATGTACTTGCCTTAATTAATCATTTCTATTTACGGCAAAATTCATTTTCGATAGACCATGCAGAGCAAGGGTTAAGATTAAGTCAAGTTAACAGTCATGGTGGAATTTTCGCCTCACAAAAGCACTACACAATAACGCTTTGCGTTGAATTTCATGTTATCAGAGCACTAGACAAAATTCGCATATTCGCTGGTGCTACAGGAAAACTTCATCTATTTCCCCAGTTTTTGTAATTCTAGTTTCTGCAAGTCTTATTTAGTACTCCACCTCAGCATCGTTATTCCTAATTTTGTACCCATTTTCATCCCCAACTGTATCCCATTTCCTCCCCTGGCTAGGCTCCATTAGTTCCCCTGCAGAACCCCATTTTCTCCCCAACAGGGCCCATTTTCTCACCCATTGCCCCAGCTTCATTACAATCAGTCGGGCCTCTACAAATAATTACAGCCTCACAAAAATTTCCGTCGAAAATTAGCCATAAAAATTGTAGCCGGCGCTACCGCACACGCAAAAAACGCGCTGCAATCTAAGGGAGGCCGCGCAAAAAACGAACCCTCGTCGCATTTTTTCAGAAGTGCGATTCTTTTAACATTGTTTGGCAGTCGACATTTTTGAGGGAGCCGCTCTTTTATGAGTCGACTGTTTCTCTTTATCTTGCGATTTTTCGTTCTGCTCAGCAGTTTCGAGGGTCACTGACTTGCTTGATGCACGGAGGAGAGACTCGGCTTCTATTATTTGTTTGAAGCTCCTCCACACATGAAAAAATCGGAGCTTTTATGTCTACATGAAAGATTAGAGAGCACAAAATGAGCTCAGCCTCAGTGAAGTTGTCGTCCTAAATATGCGCGATGTTTGCGTTTAGTGCAGCGCCAGGTCTGGTAGCAGTTGTGGCAAGTGGTGGCACTGATGCTGCAAGTGTGTCCTTATATCGCTACTATTTATATATTTAACTAAGTCAGAAACCTACTGGTGGTAGACCCTGCAACTACTGTGTATAATTGTACCAGAGTAACTTATCGATCTATGGTTGATAAATTCTGCAACTACAGTGTATGTATTAGAGCAAGCGATCAACCGATAAAGGAAGAGTCTCCAATCATTGCGTCCATGGTCAGAATTATAAAGTGTGTTTTGTGATCACTGAGTAGCGTAAGAGACCCTTTAGCATCTTACGTTCCACGTTTATACGTTCACGTTTACGTTACGTTCATTTCTAAGTTCCACGTTTAGAAATGAAGGGAAAAAAGAGCTGATTTCCTGATGATAAAGAGTTCTTTATGTGGTTTTCTTGCATTCGAGTAATTAAAATGCAAATAATAAATTTGACGCAATTTTCAGGTCTCCTATTGAAAGATTCATGGAAAATTTTTCATTGGCAGGGCCAACTTGCACAACATTGACGATGGATATTGAGCACAGCATCATGAAAATCGTTACAGGATGTCACAGAAAATGTAGCCATCTTTTGGCCGACGATTACTCACGCATTTTTCGTTTTCGTCTCAGGCGCAGCTAAGGTTTCTTTTACGACATTCGATTGCCTCAAATGTAATACTATTCTCCCAGGTTCAACTCATTAGACTGGTATTTATGCCAATAAAAACGTACATCAAAATAAAAAACAAGAGTGCTGGGCAGTCAAAGAGCGAGCACAATTTTTTGGGACGCTCTGTATTTGTGTCGGCACACAACCCGTTTGTTTGTAGTGTCTCTTTTCTGCCCTACCCTGTGTCTATACACCCCTGCAAATCCCCACACACACCCCTACACCCACACTCCGCACCCCCACACCCCCACACATCCACACACTATCATCCCCACACACCCGCATTCTCACCCCCCCACACCCAAACACCCACACACTCACACAGCCGCTCCTCCACATCCCCATTAACCTGCACTCCCGCACACCCCACACACCCCCGCACGTCCCCACACACCCACACCCCACACCCCCACACTCCCCACAACCGCATCCCCGCACCCCCGCGCTGTATCCCCCCATCTCCCTTCGCTCATCATCGGCAAGATATTAAAGCCCCAGGGAAGCCCAACAATTAAAAAGCACTAAAAATTGAACTAAGGCAACTTTTATGGAATTTTTTACGCATGGAGGGTCGACGTTGTCGGGCTGTGTACGCGTCACCGCCGACCTGCCTGGGGACTACTTGTGTGGCCTTCTTGGGGACTGTCCTGCCTACGTGGGGACTTCTTGGTCCTTCTTGGGGACTGTCCTGCCTGCTTGGGGACTTCTTGGTCCTTCTTGGAGACTGTCCTGCCTGCTTGGGGACTTCTTGGTCCTTCTTGGGGACTGTCCTGCCTGCTTGGGGACTTCTTGGTCCTTCTTGGGGACTGTCCTGCCTGCTTGGGGACTTCTTGGTCCTTCTTGAAGACTGTCCTGCCTGCTTGGGGACTTCTTGGTCCTTCTTGGGGACTGTCCTGCCTGCTTGGGGACTTCTTGGTCCTTCTTGGGGACTGTCCTGCCTGCTTGGGGACTTCTTGGTCCTTCTTGAAGACTGTCCTGCCTGCTTGGGGACTTCTTGGTCCTTCTTGGGGACTGTCCTGCCTGCTTGGGGACTTCTTGGTCCTTCTTGAAGACTGTCCTGCCTGCTTGGGGACTTCTTGGTCCTTCTTGGGGACTGTCCTGCCTGCTTGGGGACTTCTTGGTCCTTCTTGGGGACTGTCCTGCCTGCTTGGGGACTTCTTGGTCCTTCTTGGGGACTGTCCTGCCTGCTTGGGGACTTCTTGTTCCTTCTCGGGGACTGTCCTGCCTACTTGGGGACTTCTTGGTCCTTCTTGGGTTGGGAATATACACTTCCTATTTGGGACTTGTCTTGCGTACTTAGGGAGTTGTGTGACCTTCTTTAGGACTTTCCTGCCTACTTGATGACTTGTGTAACCTTATTGTGGAGTGTCCTGTTTGCTTGAGGACTTTTCGATCTTTCTTGGGTACATGTACTACCTAACTTGGAGACTTGTCTCGCCTCCTTGGTAAAATGTCCTACTTTTTTGTGACTTATTTTGCCTTCTTGGTGACCTGTTCTATCTTCATTAGGACTTTCGTTCTTTCGGGCTAGTTTGGCCTTTGTAATTCGTTTGGCCTTCATGGAGACTTGTCCGGCCTCCTCAGAGACTTTCATTTTTCTTTTTTTTGTAACAGGCCGGGCTTTTAGGGCTTGTCTAGCCTATTTGAGAATACGTTAGGCCTTTTTGGTAACCGGTCCGACCTTCTTTGGGACATCTCTGGAACCAAATAGAGGAATGTCTGAGTGGTGGTGTGGGCGCTGGTATCTGAGTGGTGGTGAGGGCGCTGGTATCTGAGTGGTGGTGTGGGCGTTGGTATCTGAGTGGTGGTGTGGGCGCTGGTATCTGAGTGGTGGTGTGGGCGCTGGTATCTGAGTGGTGGTGTGGGCGCTGGTATCTGAGTGGTGGTGTGGGCGCTGGTATTTGAGTGGTGGTGTGGGCGCTGGTATCTGAGGGGTGGTGTGGGCGCTGGTATCTGAGTGGTGGTGTGGGCGCAGGTATCTGAGTGGTGGTGTGGGCGCTGGTACCTGAGTGGTGGTGTGGGCGCTGGTATCTGAGTGGTGGTGTGGGCGCTGGTATCTGAGTGGTGGTGTGGGCGCTGGTATCTGAGTGGCGGTGTGGGCGCTGGTATCTGAGTGGTGGTTTGGGCGCTGGTATCTGAGTGGTGGTGTGGGCGCTGGTATCTGAGTGGTGGTGTGGGCGCTGGTATCTGAGTGGTGGTGTGGGCGCTGGTATCTGAGTGGTGTTGTGGGCGCTGGTATCTGAGTGGTAGTGTGGGCGCTGGTATCTGAGTGGTGGTGTGGGCGCAGGTATCTGAGTGGTGGTGTGGGCGCTGGTACCTGAGTGGTGGTGTGGGCGCTGGTATCTGAGTGGTGGTGTGGGCGCTGGTATCTGAGTGGTGGTGTGGGCGCTGGTATCTGAGTGGTGGTGTGGGCGCTGATATCTGAGTGGTGGTGTGGGCGCTGGTATCTGAGTGGTAGTGTGGGCGCTGGTATCTGAGTGGTGGTGTGGGCGCTGGTATCTGAGTGGTGGTTTGGGCGCTGGTATCTGAGTGGTGGTGTGGGCGCTGGTATCTGAGTGGTGGTGTGGGGCGCTGGTATCTGAGTGGTGGTGTGGGCGCTGGTATCTGAGTGGTGGTGTGGGCGCTGGTATCTGAGTGGTGGTGTGGGCGCTGGTATCTGAGTGGTGGTGTGGGCGCTGATATCCGAGTCTACAGTGTTCCGCGTGTAATTATGCTGCAGTAATTTCTGACGAGCTTTTGATACTAAATTCTGATTTAATTTTACAGGAAAACATAAAAATAAGCTGGAAAAAATCTGTTATCGCATTCGA
The DNA here is from genome assembly GCA_030386875.1 of Morinoia aosen. Lineage (NCBI taxonomy): Eukaryota > Metazoa > Arthropoda > Malacostraca > Amphipoda > Talitridae > Morinoia > Morinoia aosen. Next base: position 86,595,768 of record CM059562.1, on the reverse strand, counting down.
ACTGTGAAATAATGTTTTACTGTGATTATATTTTGTTATAGAACTATTTGAACAGAACTGCATCTTCTCGTTACTGATTCCGGGTCACCTGAACTATATCTTGGTAACCAGTTGTGCCAGCAGGTGACCAGGTGTGTCAGCAGGTGACCAGCTGTGCCAGCAGGTGACCAGCTGTGCCAGCAGGTGACCAGCTGTGCCAGCAGGTGACCAGCTGTGCCAGCAGGTGACAGCTGTGCCAGCAGGTGACCAGCTGTGCCAGCAGGTGACCAGCTGTGCCAGCAGGTGACCAGCTGTGCCAGCAGGTGACCAGCTGTGCCAGCAGGTGACCAGCTGTGCCAGCAGGTGACCAGCTGTGTCAGCAGGTGACCAGCTGTGCCAGCAGGTGACCAGCTGTGCCAGCAGGTGACCAGTAGTGCCAGCAGGTGACCAGTTGTGCCAGCAGGTGACCAGCTGTGCCAGCAGGTGACCAGCTGTGCCAGCAGGTAACCAGCTGTACCAGCAGGCGACCAGCTGTGCCAGCAGGTGACCAGCTGTGCCAGCAGGTGACCAGCTGTGCCAGCAGGTGACCAGCTGTGCCAGCAGGTGACCAGCTGTACCAGCAGGCGACCAGCTGTGCCAGCAGGTGACCAGCTGTGCCAGCAGGTGACCAGCTGTGTCAGCAGGTGACCAGCTGTGCCAGCAGGTGACCAGCTGTGCCAGCAGGTGACCAGTAGTGTCAGTAGGTGACCAGCTGTGCCAGCAGGTGACCAGTTGTGCCAGCAGGTGACCAGCTGTGCCAGCAGGTGACCAGCTGTGCCAGCAGGTAACCAGCTGTACCAGCAGGCGACCAGCTGTGCCAGCAGGTGACCAGCTGTGCCAGCAGGTGACCAGTAGTGTCAGCAGGTCAGCACGACACACCCCCTGACCCCCAGTCACGACACACAGCCCCTCTCAATAATTCAGCTCCAGCAGCTCTCATTCAGTCACGCCAGGTCAGGACGCGCTGCGCTAGCACGGCACTCGCTAATTTGTTGACGTCATCGTGCGGCTGTTGAGTGGTCTGAGTATCTCGTTTGCACTCAAGTGTTGCGTTGTTGTTATGAGTATTGTGCTCTTGCAAATTCTGCGTTCTTGTATAACACTTTAGCTGCAACTATTGCGTTGAAGTTGTTAGTATTGCACATTCGCTTTCAGTATTGCACTCTAGTTGTGTATATTGAACTCTAATTGCAATTATTACACTCTAGTTGCCAGTATTGCACTTTATTTCTCTCGCACTCTAGCTGCCAGTATAGCGTTCTTTTTTTGCTAGAGTAAACTTTATTGCAGTCTTATGCAATGGTGCGAAATTGCTCCCGTTGCCACTCAGTCTTTCATCCCTCGCTGTATCTTACGTCAGTTTTCATCCAATTGGTTGAAATTGTAACAGAGTGGTAATTGGATTAGCAATAGAAAGTCATAACAGTTTATTTAGTTTAACTGTGTTTTATGATAGGGAAATTTTTTATAACCACTTCGTATGCTCAATTTATATTCCTCCAATATTAGTTTTTCGTTGCAGGTTTTTCTGAAATTTATGTGAGGTTCTACTTTTGTTTCGTTGTTCGAGCAAGTTTCACACCCAGAGTTCAATTCAGCTAATACTTTACGAAGTTTCGGGTTCGCTGTATAAGATATCCGTAGATATCTTTCGGGTACAGAAACAATTAGGAAACAATTTCGAAACACAAACTAGATTACCATCTAGGCTGCATAAGTCATTCATGTTGTTTGGTTACAGAAACAATCGAGAAATAATTTGAAAACATAAACTAGAAGAAGATCGAAAAGGAGACAGCGCCTCTGGAAGCGAAGTGAGAGATCTCACGTGTGACTGGAACGCTGGACCGAGCCCTGGATTGACATGGTTTGGTTACAGGACCAATTAAGAAATTATTTCGAAACATAAACTAGAAGAAGATCGGAAAGGAGACAGCACCTCTGGAAGTGTAGTGTCAAAGTAGACAGGACTTCTGGAAGCGCAGCGAGATCTCACGGCGTCACTGGAACGCTGGATTGGTATTTTTTGGGCACAGAAACAATTAGGAAACAATTTCAAACATAAACTAGAAGAAAAGGAACCAGCACTTCTGGAAGTGTAGTGTCAAAATAGACATCACGTCTGGAAGCGCAGCGAGAGATCTCAAGTGTCACTGGAACGCTAAACCGAGGACTGGATTATTGTTGTAGGTTACAGAAACAATTAGAAAAAAACGTCAAAACATAAGCTAGGTGAAGATAGAAAAGAAGACATCACGTCTGGAAGCGCAGCGAGAGATCTCCCGTGTCACTGGAACGCTGGGCCGAGGACTGGATTGAGCCACTCTGAGACCGCCTTCCTCCCCTCGCCTTCTGGCGATGTTTGTGACCCCGCAATGTCGCTGGCGGGCGCTGCGTTAGTATAGGAATGAGGGTATTTAATGCCACCGCGCTCATTGGTCTCCTAATAAATAAGCAGCTTTAGCACTGCTCGGGGAAATGAGCGTGCGCATAAGCACACTCGCATGAGCTCAAAAATGCAGCCTGATTAAAAAGAGCTCGTCAAAAGACGAAGCCCTCCGAGTTTCAATGAGCAAAAAAGACCTGCGAGAATAAAGAGTTTTCGGTGCTTCACGTGACGAGCCTGAATAAGAATTGCAGCGTGACGAAGTCTGATAATTACGTGGAGCTCCTTGGGACGCCTCGGATGTAATTGGAGCTCGGCAGCTAAGAGCTAAATGCTCGCAAGTGTTGAGTGTTACAAGCGTACGATTCTTCGCTGAGTGGATTATACATGAACTAGTGTAAACGACCCGTTAAAAATGACGGTATCCATTTAGACAAACCATCCAGATGTGGATTACAAACCAATATATCCATCCTAATAGTACCCGGGATCAAAATATTCTTTTGCTTGTGCGCTGGTGAAACTCGGATCACAGCTACGGTCATTAAGCATCCTTATGAGCATGACGAGGAGATGGACCAACCAACCAAGACGGACCGACTAAGTTAATGTGTTCAATGAAATTCCCATTGTAATAACATACGAGAAATTACGCACGAAAAATTGGTAAATTTATTTATTTATAAATTTAAGGAGACACCTGGCGTTTTATTTTTTAGTAATACTGATGCTGAGCTCACCGAAGATTATTTTCTAACTTGAGTTGACGAGACAGGCTAAATGGCTACCGAATACATAACGGCGCCTTACAGATAAATAAAAAAGATGAATTTTACGTGTGATATAATTTTTTATTTTTGCCCTTGAAAACCTATCGCTGTTCATAAAACTCCCTGATTTATCGATTTTGTTTCCGGTTATTTTTTTCCATTTTTTGTTGTCGTTGTAGCTCAAAATTTGCTTTCTATTATTGACATCCACAATTGAATTAGGTATAAGAATTCGATATAAATACTGTACTTCTCGGGGACCGTTTTTAAAATAAAGAAACTATTAACTGAAGTGGCATTATGTCGATGTAGAACTTTCAGACTGACAGCTAGATTTCAAGCCTGGGCTGCTGCTTATATCGTTTGTTTTTGACTTATAAATTTTGATTTTATGCCTCTAGTAATATATTAATAATACTAGCACCAGCTGTGAGTTTTTAACATCCACAAAAACCTCCAACCATTGAGCTTGCCCATTATTTTCTAAGCCGTGTTGGTTCTGTTTTGAATGATCGTCTATATTGAAGGATCGCCAACAGGTTGTTCGACTGGCAGTTAATTTTCGCTGACGATTGAAAAACTAATTCCAACTCATTCGTAAAGATGCTGTTTGTAAAGATGCTGTTTTAAAATAGTGCCGGATTTATGTACGGGACTCTACGAGGGATATTTCGGCCTCGAGTACAGTGAAGCGGAGTTTGTGCCACAACTACTGTAGGTCTTATCACACACCCAGAGCGTGTGTACGTCTGGGAGTAAGTTTAGATAACTGCTGAATGATCTTGGAATGAACTATGGAGTAAGGAAAATTGCCAAACACTTTAGAAATGGCATTTGAAATATTCAATTAAACATTTAATTAAACTGCATTAAAAACATTCATTTAAACATTTAATTGAACGGCAGTAAAAACATTCAACTGAACATTTAATTGAACGGCATCAGAAACATTCATTTGAACATTTTATTAAACGGCATTAGAAACATTCAATTAAACATTGAATCAAACGGCATTGGAAACATGTCTGACACTTTAGAAGCATCATTTAGAAAATAATGAGAACATGAAACAATGCAACCCACGGAAAAAATATCGATGAAGTTTTTTATCGAACATTTATAAAGAACATTTTATTTAGAAAATAGTTCCGTGACGTAAATTCTTTTGGGTTCACTTTTATACTTAGATTAGTGCAGGACTCCGCCAGGTGTCGTGCAGGTATGTGAACCGAGCAATATGTGAGGGAACCTAGAACCGAGAACCGAAATGAAATCAGCTGGGAAACTTGAGATTCTAATGAGATATGAAAGTGCTAATGAGATATAAAAGTACTAATGAGATATGAAAATACTAACAAGATATGAAAGTGCTAATGAGATATGAATGTGCTAATGAGATATGAAAGTGCTAATGAGATATGAAAGTACTAATGAGATATGAAAATACTAACAAGATATGAAAGTGCTAATGAGATATGAAAGTGCCAATGAGATATGAAAGTGCTAATGAGATTTGAAAGTACTAATGAGATATAAAAGTGGCAATGAGACATAAAAGTGCTAATTAGATATAAAAGTACTAATGAGATATAAAAGTGCTAATGAGATATGAACTATTAATGAGATATGATAGCGCTAACAAGGAATGAAAATGAGACATGGAAGTGCTAACGAAATATGAAAGTGCTAACGAGACATTGAAATGAGGCATGAATGTTCTAATGGGATGGGATATTGCTAACGAGAAACGAAAATGAGACATGGAAGTGCTAACGAGGCATGGTATTGCTAACGAGGAACGAGAGCGCACACCGGCTAACGGCGGTTAGGAATAGCATTTAAATAACACAAGGGAGCAAGCGCGGCCAGGACACCAGGCTGGTCGTAAGAGCTCATTTTTGGAGGCACAATTGAGTCGTTTTGGCCCCTGCAGCGCGCCTGGCATCTCCTGATAGTCTAACGGCCGCCTCTGCCTCCCACTTACCGCAATTAGATCCCCACTTCCAAACCTAAACTTAAAGTTCAGCTGAGCCAACATTGTCTTGCTGAAACGCACCAGCAAATACCAAAAAGTCAGTGCGGGCTTAAATGTACATAACAATAAGAAAACGTGTGTGTGATCTGGGAGAACCGTGTATAGATGATGCACTCCAGAACCAGAATTCATCACATGTGAAGTTATACTCAAAAAATTTCTTTAATATGCTCATTACATGCGAAAAGCATTTTTTATAAATTATTGGTGAGAGCTTAGTTCTGAGGAACCAGATTAGCATTTTTGTGCATAAAACCATCAATTTAGGCTTTTTTTCTGGTGAAATTTAGGCATTGGATTTCCTCAGTTGGGCGCGAAATGAGCGATCTAATGTGTGCAGTGTATTGAGTTATACTACACATACTTATGATCTTATTATGGTGATCTTATTTCTAGTATAAAAAATTAGTAAGAAACAATTGTCTAACGTGTGGTACGGAACCTTGGTACAGAAAAGGTGGTTCCACGTCTGGCTCTGAATCATTGTACGGAATAGATGGCCCCCGTCTGGTTTGCAACCTTGAAACTGGTTCTGAATCATTGTACGGAATAGATGGTACCACGCTTGGTATGTAACCATGAAACTGGTTCTGAAATGGTTCTGAACCATAGCACAGAATAGATGGTCCCATGTCTGTTTCTGAATCATAATACAGAATAGATGGTACCACGCTTAGTATGGAACCTTGAAACTGGTTCTGAAATGGTTCTGAAGCATAGTACTGGATAGATGGTCCACGTCTGGTTCTGAACCATAATACAGAATAGACAGTCTCATGTCTGGTTCTGAATCATAGCACAGAATAGATGGTCCCCGTCTGATATATGGAACCTTGGTGGTACCACGACTGGCACAGAACCTAGTTCCGGACCATGAGATCCCACGTGTGGTACGTCAGTACAATAAGGCGATACAAATAAGTACCACGGAAGCTACCGTAGTATGAGCAGAACAGAGAGCTGTAGAGCAAGTAGTCTCGGCAATTTGTTCAGAGGCGCGCATCTTTGACAGCTATTGCCTTTGTTAAGAGAGTTCTTAAGACGAAGGATAGCAAATACTCCTGCGGAGTCTGAGTAAAGGCTCTTTCGGAAGATCTTCGACACTTGCTAGATTGTCTCTGAGTTTACGGGCGTGCGCGCAACGAAAGAGAGACGTTATTTATCAGGAGCGAGCAGATAATTCAAGTATGGATGAGGAAAACGATCCATGCGTGAAAATTATCGTACGCCTGCAACTCAGAGTCTTTATCGCAAGTATTTTTGTACCCAAATGTAAACATCTTTTGCAGGTGGCAGACATGGTCAGAGTTTCTCTAACGTTGAACTGCAACAATTATCTAATACGTAGTCAACGAGTATATGAAAATATGATGGAAGTTAAAATTTGTATTGAAAATTGTTGTTTTTCAATTGTCTTAAAAATTTACGGTACGGGAGCACTTTTTTTTAGAGCGCAATCCAAGAGCTTGAAAATATTCCCATAGAATATAAAATATTAATTGACAAAATATCATATCTATTCGTGCATCTATTTCAAAGGATATAACACGGTGCTTGTAATTTTCCGTAACTACATGCTTTTCTCAGGCATTAAATAATACATTCAATGAAAATAAGGTAAAACGAACAGCCATTTCCTGTAACGAAACAATCTTCTTTTTTCGGGTAAGGCAAACCTTTCAACCAAAGCTCTAGGTGAATCCATCTAAGATCAAACAAAATATAATTCGTATTCTTTATCTGCGTTTGGCAGTTAAACTTCTTTAATACTCAAGCAGGAGAGTCTTATCAAACAATTATTTAAAAGTTGCGAATGAGTGAAGACTTCTTCTTCAATTCTCTTCGTCCTGCTTTTGCTACAAAATAGAACACAGAGCAACAAGATGCAACACTTGGTAGAAGTTACGCGAAACTACGCGGCTTTTCTGCATCGAACGAAAGAAAATCTGAGGTCAAAACACATATTTGCCGCGAGAAAAATATTTTCCATAACATGCTTTTTTTTATGCACTTACGCGACCAATCAAAAGGTTTGCATCATCGAGAGCGTAAACAATTTTGAGAAGCTGCTCAGGAAATTAATTCTGAATTTTCCTGTAATGACAGAAATGTTTTTACACAAACTTACAAAACACAAACTTTTCGAAAGTTCGTGTGCTGCTAGATAGCGGGCTGTTTTTTAGGAATTTGTTTAGCGTCATGCGCAGGAGTAGCTAGAGTGCGCTAAATTATTGAACTGCTTTACCATTTAAAGTAATATATAATAAAAATGTATAATATATATTTATATTAATATTAATATATATAATATATTAATATATTAGATTATTTTATTTTCCAGGGAGAGGTTCACGAATAAACATTTCATCCGTTGTAATTTCTGTCAGAATTTAGTTTCTAACATATTAATGGCAGTTAAATTAGTGAATAGAGTCGCTGCCTCTATTGAGGTACAGCATCTCGTGAGTGAGACGAATCTAAAGAGGTCAAAATGCTGATGGCTACAAAATCTACGGTTGATTGAATCTGTTCGAAAAAATTGGATATACTTCAGATTGTCCTCAAAGTTGTCACCTTCGAATAAATCACGCCCCAAGATCACGGAAGGCAGCAGTGCAATTATTAAACGAAGCCTAAAGAAGTCAGTGGGGAATTTAGCCCATGAATGCGAATGTGATTAACGATGAACGTTCCTAGAAAGAGTTGAATATGTCACTGACTGTACAACAGCATGTGCGTCACTGACTGTACACCAGCATCTGCGTCACTGATTGTACAATTCATAAATGGCTGTTCATAAATCCCATGAAATATGTTGAAAATAAAGCTTAGAAACTTTAACCAATTTGACTTAAACCATAAATAAGGTTGTTGTCAGAAGTCAGCAAAGAAATGTTGGAGGCAGTCAGCTTAACAGTACACCAGTCAAATCTACTAAAACATTCTGTTAACCTTCACCACAAAGGGATGCGATGCACATCTTCTCAGTTCTAGCACAAGATGAGACTGCTTGCGTTGACGTTGAACACTTTCCCTCTTCTCAGTTCCAGCACGAGATGAGGATCCTGAGTTGACATTTCCAGAGGCAGTTGCCGGGATGAGCAGAGGGTAAAAAAGGCCACCTCAGGGATGCGCGACACCCGCACCCATTCGCAGTAACGAGCGACCGGCGCTCTTCATATTTTGCTCGCGGTGACAACCTGGAAAAAGAGTGTGGGGAGTGTCGAGGTGCTGCTGTAATGGAGAGCTGCTCTTCCTAACAACATAATGACACCTCTGGTAAGTGAGGCTGTCTCAGCATCCAGCACAGCTCGTAAATACGGCGACTTGGTGCTGCACGAGCGTCCTGGAGCTCCTACGATTGGGTCAACTCGCGCTGTACTCGTGTTGCGAGCTGGGGACGCGCTGGGATTGTCTACGAATCACAACAAACAATTTAAACAATTTAGTATAAACCACTTAATTAAAACAATTTAATTTAAACAATTTAAGTTAAACCATATAAATTAAAAAATTAAGTTCAAACAATTTAATTTAAACAATTTATTTGCCACAAGTGATACTGAAGTAGATTGTTTCTGAAGTCTAGTACAATGGAGACATTTGGGTATAGCTACTTGTGGGCCCGAATAAGTTCAGCGACTTCTAGGACATCCTATCCTCAACGCTATTTTAAGGTGTACAGTTATGTTTAACCTAATTTACTTAACCTAGGGGCACACTAGACTGATCAATAAAGTTATTCTCTCAAGATACGATGCTTTAGTTAAAAGAAATACTTTATATGCCCCAGATGGGAAAAATATGTTCTAGAAAACGATTATGAGCAGACTTAAGATCTATGTCATTAGTCATGGCAACTTACCCTATCAAGATAAATCATACACCAGAAATAAAAAAAATCGATGAACGACTCCACCATAAAAAAAATGCAGAATGTAGCAGGACTGGGAACTGTTAGCAAGGCAATACATGGCCGTCAATTCTGCAGAACATCATTGGTGAAGTAAATTTTATGAGATAAAGGAGTTCGATCGTAACAGTCAAGCATTATGACTATTAGTGCAGCGATACAAAAGAGGTGGATTGTGCTTACTTCAGTGGAACAATATGAATGCTAGGAATGTTTCATTCAATATACTCGTTGCTGTGAATTCTTGTAGATGCATTTAAAATTCTTCTGATGATAAGAATGATCGGAAAATGCCATTCACTTGCTGAGTTTGAAAGACGATGTGAGAACAACGGCTCTATTTTAATTGTGCTTTTCTCTCACTCATTTTTTGTTTCAACATTTTACATGGGTATTACGATACCAATATGTTATTACCAATTAAGGATGTTAAAGACCATTGTTTCCACATTTTATGTTTGAACTTTATTGGAAATAAACTGATTTTCTTTCTTTATTTTTTATAAGCCGCGGGTCTGCCTGACCTCGCCGCAACATGACAATTCCTAATAAGGAAAAACCATGGTTCAGTGTTTCTATACAGGGTGTTGTGTAATTCGATGTACATATTTTAACCTCATACAGAAAAACGCTAATTAAAGCGATTTTCACGAGTGACATAAACCTGAAAATCGTTTTATTTAGCATTTTTCTGTATATGGTTAAAATATGTGTATCGAATTACACAATACGCTGTATAATTGCCTGAATTCGTAGCTCAAATATTGTAATTAAAACCTCACAGAATTTGTCAATGAAAACTTGATAGAAATAAAGCGAAATACCTGAAAGTGTGCTGTGATCGATTGGAAAACGTGATCGAAAATCGGCTCGGCGAATGTTCGGAAACAGCTGAGCTCGGGACCGGATGGTGACAGCCACCTGCTGCAGAGCTGTGATTATCTGTTAATGGGTCGGTGTGTAATGAGACATTTATTGATGCATGAGTGAAAGAGACATTTATTGATGCACGAGTGAATGAGACATTCATTGATGCACGAGTGAATGAGACATTCATTGATGCACGAGTGAAAGAGACATTTATTGATGCACGAGTGAATGAGACATTCATTGATGCACGAGTGAATGAGACATTCATTGATGCACGAGTGAATGAGACATTCATTGATGCACTGGTGAATGAGACATTCATTGATGCACGAGTGAATGAGACATTCATTGATGCACGAGTGAATGAGACATTCATTGATGCACGAGTGAATGAGACATTCATTGATGCACTAGTGAATGAGACATTCATTGATGCACGAGTGAATGAGACATTCATTGATGCACGAGTGAATGAGACATTCATTGATGCACGAGTGAATGAGACATTCATTGATGCACGAGTGAATGAGACATTCATTGATGCACGAGTGAATGAGACATTCATTGATGCACGAGTGAATGAGACATTTAATGATGCATGAGTAAATCAGCACTGTGACCTTTCAAAATATGGTTGACTTGGGCCACATCAGATTATGTATTATATATATTAATTATATTATTATATAGTGTTCTAAATCAGGTGAAAACGGAGAAAAATTGTAAGTGCTTGCATCACGGTAGATGCAGTTCTGATACATGGATTCTTGATCAGTTAGTATTCGTGATTAAAGTCTTAGTGACTTTACTACCAGTCGCACGTGACACTATGATCATGTGGCCAGGTGAGGTGGCAGCGCGTGCACCTTAAGCGCCGCCACGTGCGCCGCGTGAAAATTCACGTGACGCACGTGACTCTAGAATATCTTCCACGTGTCGCGCTGTGACACTCACGCTGCTCATACTTCTGTGATTCTGGCAGTTCTCTACTACACTCATTGAAATAAACGCAGCATTCGTGTCCTGAACAAAACGTGTGGATTTTAAAGGAAGGTTTAAACATTATTTCAATGACAAACTGGACATGTTTCTTAGATTTTTTATGTGGGTGACACTTCTGTGATTTTGCACTCATTGAAGCAAAGGCAGCATTTGTGTTCTGGACAGAACGTGTATGTATTATTACTAACAAGATTTTAAACATTATTTCATGAACTTAGAAAACTTAATTCAGTGATGAAAAACTGGCCATGTCGAGTAGAATATTCTTATGATAATAAAATACAAATGTGAGTAGAAGAAACCAAACGTCTGCAAACGCATGGAATACAGCTAGTAGTGTACAAAGACATCAACATTTTTCCTGAACTTTTTTCATTTTTCAAATTCATTGCTTGAATATGATTTTTTTTAAGCATCGATGGAAAGCGGTTACTGTTATTTCCCTCAAGATCGCTCGCTGAGTCAACTCACCCACTGAATAAGGTAATCTGGGTCTACTAAACTGGGTAAGGCAAGCGTACTCAAATATGTTGAGTCGGGCATGAGTATTGGGGGAGACAGGCTAGATCAGGCAAGTAGGTTGAGTCAAACTATATCAGACAGAATAGATTAGGGGACCTAGCCAAGTCAAGATAGATCAGATATGCTGGGTCAGGCAAGCAAAACAGGTAACTTGGTTCTAGCAAGCTAGATCAGCGGGGCTAGATCAGACAAGTTGGGTTACATTAACTTGATCAGATACTCTGCCAAGGCAAGTTAGGTCAGGAAAGTCAGGTGCTGCAATCGGGATCAGGAAAGTCAGGTGAGGCAAGTCAGATCAGGTAAGCTAGACGAGGCAAGGGGGACCAGTCAAGCTAGATATGGTGAGGGGAATCAGCCAAGCCATATGAGGCAAGGAGACCAGATAAGGCAAGGGGGATCATGTAAGGTAGACAAGGCAACAATCTGCAGCCCGTACCCTGGAACGATGAGCAGCCATGAGCAGGGGTCGATGATTCGATGATGGCGGTCAGAACGGAGCGCAATACGGGCCGATGATTAGCGTGGTGGTGCATAAGAGATGATGTCTGCACCACCACCCCTACCTCACCACCTCATTAACGGGGCGAGTGGATAAATCACTGCCTTAGCAAAGATTAGCGTGGAGGAATATCGTTAACTGAACACAGCGTACGAGTATACATTGAAACTTGCACAGCGATCTGGTCGAGTCTAGTCAGACTGATCCGCTTCTCGTGACCTCGCGTCAGTTACGGAAGTTCGTGACTGGTTAGAATAGATCATTGCTCTTCATGAAAGGTCACGTTAAGATGAAGTAGTAGTAGAAGTAATAGTAGTATCATAGTAAGTAGTAGTAGTAAGTAGGAGTTGAACCTGGGAGTAATAGTAGTAGAAGGCATGGTAGAAGTACTAAGTAGTAGTAGTACTAGTGGTAGTAGAAGTAATGGTTATATTATAGTAAGTGGTAGCGGTGTAGTAGCAGTTGTAGTAGTAGTAGTAGTAGTAGTAGTAGTAGTAGTAGTAGTAGTAAAAGGCGCAGTTGTAATGGTAGTAGTAGTAACGTAAGGTAGGTTTGGTAACGGTTCAGTATTAGAATATATCGCGCCGTAATTCTTTCAAATTCAGGAGCAAATTTCTGTACATCACTACAAAAACTAAAAATATACGTCGTACAAGGTTGTCGCTGGGTTAATTATAAGATTATTATAAGAAACATGGTTCGAGCAGCACGAAAGTGGTTTCAACGGTCGTTTACAAATTTGAAACAGTTTCCTTTGTGAAAATAAACCTCAAAGTAAGAAGCAGGTGTAAGAACATTCAATGTTTTGTTTTCTCAAGGGCTAGCTGCAGGGCTTCTGTTAGAGAGTGACTAACCTATGAATGCATACAGCATGCAAAAAGGTTAATAATGGAAAATGTTCCACTCTACGAGCTTTAGACTGGAGAACATTTTACGTTAAATCTCACGCTCAATTAGAAATGAAGTGTCTACACATTCGTTGACAAAAATCTGTAGAATTAGTCTAATCCCTTTTTAAGTGAGCACTATGAGCATTTTGCCTTCAATACTAAAATCTGGAATAAATTACAAAGTTGTTCAATTTGGCTGGCTATGGATTGCAACCACCGGCCACGATTAGTCATGAAAGGTCACGGTAAATCGTATCTGTTTACGGCTGGTCACATCTGGTCACGTCAGGTCATGGCAGGTTGCATCTAATCAAGGTAGGTCATGACTGGTCACGTCTGGTCACGGCAGGTTGCATCTAATCATCACGGTAGGTCACGACTGGTCACGTCTGGTCACGGCAAGCCACATATGGTCACGTCAGGTCACAGCAGGTTACATCTAATCACGGTAGGTCACGACAGGTCACGTCTGGTCACGGCAAGCCACATCTGGTCACGGCAGGTTGCATCTAATCACGGTAGGTCATGACTGGTCACGTCTGGTCACGGCAAGCCACATCTGGCCACGTCAGGTCACGGCAAGTTGCATCTAATCACGGCAGGTCACGACTGGTCACGTCTGGTCACGACCGTAAGCCCCAGATCACGGGTCAGGAAGGACCAAATTGCAGTGTAGGTGACGCATTAGAGGCGGCAGGAAGTGCGCGCCGTGCTGCCAACATCTGCTGCTCTCGCTTGATGGCCTCCTGCACGCACCTGCTGTTGTCTTCGCCGCCTCATCGTCGCCCTTTAGCTGCCCTGAGCTAGGCATTTAGTGTGCTTTTCACACTAAGAACAGTCTCTTCTCAAAACGTTTTTCCAAGAAGCTGACTTCAGCGCTCATGACGCCTGCATTTCCCTTTGCGCTTAACTCTTTTATCTAATATCACTAGCCTTTGACCGTAAAGTGAAACATAGGCGTAAATCTGGCAACTTATGCTCTCATTTTATCCCAGTACAATGTTCTCACGGACATCTCGGAGCGTACTTCTCTTCCCGTCAATCATTCCCTCAAAGAAGAAATTGCCGGTGCCATCTGGCGAAATTGTCGTCAACAGTGAAGCTGTGACGCTGTCCTGCGGCTCTATTGATATGGAGGAGGCTCTGGTGGTGCTATTGAGTGCCGTTGAGGTGGAAGATTTGCTGCAATGTTCCTTACATTATTGATGATGTTAATGTTCCTTACATTATTGATGTTGTGAATGTTTCTTATGTCACTCGTGTTGTCACCAGCGCCGGACTCCGAGGGTCAAATCCAAGTGATGTCGAGTGGAAATGATCTCTTCGAGAATCTAGCAGGTGTATGTGCGTTGGATGATGGATAGTGAATAAAAGAGCAAAGGAAGTTCGAAATTTAAAAGATAAAAGCTGAAATAGGGATTAAGTACCTTTATATAGTTTTCAGTAAGGAGAATGCTGTGTCGTAGAAGAGCAAATTCAGTTCGAAATTTAGAGAAACGTGGCCAAAATAGGGATTAACTGTCCTTATGTCACTTTACGCCCCGAGAATGCTGCATCTATCATAATAGGGTTTTTTTCTATGGGTTAAAAAGTATCGCAAAGTCCTGAGACAATTTAATGTCGTCGATGCAAGGCTTTTTCAAATTTGGTGCGAAATGGCTCGAACTTGCAGCTTGATAGCCAATTTTGCGGTAAGGGGGAGAAAATTTTGAAACTTTAGTATCTAGTACCTACTGGTGATTGTTCATTTCACACGTTAAGGCTAAAGAATTATTCAGCATGGCAAAAACTCGTTTTAAGTGTTAGACATATGCCGAGTTCTAGTCTTCATAACCTCCTTCTTTTACGCAGGCGTTACGCAGCTCAACAGAAATGATAATCACGGACACTCGTTATTGAGCGATTAACACGGCAATTATTTTCCGCTACGCGATAATTATTTTTACGTTCACGCAAAACTGCCGTTTTCTCCCGTCATGCTCACCATTTGAGGGAACAATTCTTCGAAGTCCATGTCAGCTAAACTTGTATTTGCTCACATTGAATATTTTCCTCGCTATCATTCCGACCTAACTTCTTGAATCTCACTGTGAAGCTTCAGAGTGTACAATTTAGCAAAGTTATGGTGAACAAAGGTTCAACACTTAGCTGCAGCACGCACGTGATTGGTCACGGGTCTGGATATTCATAAGTCCGTCGCATTGCTATTGGCTGAGACAGCGCAGGTGGACTGACAGCGAAATCATCAAAGTTCATCCACGTATTCTTTTAGGTCTACGTAGCTGGCGTGAAGCATTTTGTGGCACTGACTAGGGCGTTAACATTGAAACTCTAATTACTGAATTTGTCGCTGCGTGGAATACGGTACTTCGATGAACAATTCTTTACGAAAACACATGGTTCTCACCAGTGCAGTCGATTTTTCCAAGATAGATTTCCAAATTTCAAAAATATACAAAGTCGACGCAGACTTGCAGCTGAGAACAAAAGCACAAGGAGAAGTTTGGTAATCTTTTTTTATAATAAAAAGGCATACGTTGAAAATTTTTTGCATTGAAAATTAGGAGATAAAAATGATAAGCAGTCAAGCTGTGTTGGCAGCGAAGAAGACAAGCGCGAGGTGCGGCATTGATTGAGTATCAGCGGCCAATGGAGTGACCGCCGGGCCGTGATTTGGCTGTGCCACAATTAGCCATCGACCGATATCCCTCGCTGCTGCTGCTGCTCGTATTGGTGTTGCTCGTGTTACTGCTCGTATTGGTGTTGCTCGTGTAACTGCTCGTATTGGTGTTGCTCGTGTTACTGCTCGTATTGGTGTTGCTCGTGTTACTGCTGCTCGTGTTGATGTTGCTCGTGTTGGTGTTACTCTTGATTGTATGGCTTGTATTGTTGTTGCTGCTGCTCGTGTTGGTGTTGAACGTGTTTGTGTTGTTCGTGTTGCTGTTGTTCGTGTTGGTGTTGTTCGAGTTGCTCCTGCTCGGGTTGGTGTTGCTGTTGATTGTGTTTGCGTTGCTGCTCAAGAGGACCTTTTAAGTTCCTAAGATTACAACTGCTCACAGTGTGTGGGCAGAAATACACTTACTATGAGCAGCTGGAATAGATTAATGACCAGGTCATGATAAAAGGGAACTGCTACGGGCTTAACTGAGCGCAACGGTTTATGGCAGTAAACCACACTTACAGACTGATAATTGGCAATGTAATTACTGCTCGCAAATGGCAGTACAACTGGACAGCCCAGTTAGCAGCACAACTGGCAGCTCAGTTAGCTTGGCAACTGGGCAGCCCAGTTAGCAGCACAACTGGACAGCCCAGTTATCAGCACAACTGGACAACTGGCAGCCCAGTTAGCAGGACAACTGGGCAACTGGACAGCCCAGTCAACAGAGACAGCAACAGCTGGCCACACGACCACCAAACAAGCACCTGCCGCTCGCCACGCAGACACAGCGCAGAGCAACAGCCGGACAGCGGCCATTACAGGCTCAGGTGCGCCTTTGTGTCCGTCTTTGTTAACAAGCGCCAGAAAATACTAGAAAATGTCCATCTGTTGCCCGCAGCTGCCGGGTTGTGATAAATAGTGCGCGTGGTCGTCCGTGACTGCGGCACGAGTGTTGTGTGAGCTTTGTTGTGTGAGGTACTATTGCTGTGTGAGGTACGAGTGCTGTGTGAGGTGTGTTGTGTGAAGTGTGTTGTGTGAGTTCGAATGATCTGTATTGCGTTGTGTGAGGTACTAATGCTGTGTGAGGTGTGTTGTTTGAGGTGTGTTGTGTGAGGTACTAATGCTGTGTGAGGTGCGAGTGCTGTGTGATATATGTTGTGTGAGTACGAATGATCTGTATTGTGTTGTGGGAGGTACGAGTGTGGTGTGAGGTGTGCTGTGTGAGTACGAATGTTGTGTGAGGTACGAGTGCTATGCACTGCCTTGTGAGAGGTACGAGTGTTGTTGGCTGTGTTTCGTGGGGAACATATGCGAATTAAAGAGCAAAGATTCAAACTCTGCGTGCTACCAACTCACGAGATGCGCTCATCCAATTTCACCAAGCGTTTATGAAAGTAATGAAATTTTCCAATGAAATCCCTGAAATATTTCTGCTTGACATACACTAAGAAATACTTTTTCAATTGCACAAAATATTTAGTCAATTATTTTTGTTGGAAATTGTAAAGTTTCCAGTCCGTGGCTTAAACAACGCCAGGTTCTTTCATCGACTCTGAGGGCGCCGGTTATTTCAGCTTTAGTTAAAATTTAAACTTCTTGAGTTGAAGCTTTCTTAAATTTGACATTCGATGCACTTTCATTCGCTGTGACATTCGATGCACTTGACTTTCTTTGCTATACAGTATATTTGATTGCCGAGAGATTCATAGTTATTCGGCGGAGTCTTGCGCTTATCCCTAAGATCTGCTAGTCAAACTTTGAGCTTAGCTTTTACACGTTCGTCATGGAGGCGTATTACTATTCATGAAAAAATGGAATTAATGATCAGAGAGCAAAAAAAAAAAAATTAAGCAAATGTGCTAGAGCTCACATCAGAGGTGTAGACGTTTTTGAAGTTCTTTGCATCATTCTATGGGAGTCTTTTGAAATGCTCTTTACTTATACTGTTAAATATGTGGCACCACTTGTACACACACACACACACCAGTACACCACCACTGGTACACACACACCAGTACACCACCACTGGTATACACACACACCAGTACACCACCACTGGTACACACACACCAGTACACCACCACTGGTACACACACACCAGTACACCACCACTGGTACACACACACCAGTACACCACCACTGGTACACACACACACCAGTACACCACCACTGGTACACACACACCAGTACACCACCACTGGTACACACACACCAGTACACCACCACTGGTACACACACACCAGTACACCACCACTGGTACACACACACACCAGTACACCACCACTGGTACACACACACCAGTACACCACCACTGGTACACACACACCAGTACACCACCACTGGTACACACACACCAGTACACCACCACTGGTACACACACACACCAGTACACCACCACTGGTACACACACACCAGTACACCACCACTGGTACACACACACCAGTACACCACCACTGGTACACACACACCAGTATACCACCACTGGTACACACGCACCAGTACACCACCACTGGTATACACACACACCAGTACACCACCACTGGTACACACACACCAGTACACCACCACTGGTACACACACACCAGTACACCACCACTGGTACACACACACCAGTACACCACCACTGGTACACACACACCAGTACACCACCACTGGTACACACACACCAGTACACCACCACTGGTACACACACACACACCAGTACACCACCACTGGTACACACACACCAGTACACCACCACTGGTACACACACACCAGTACACCACCACTGGTATACACACACACCAGTACACCACCACTGGTACACACACACCAGCACACCACCACTGGTACACACACACCAGTACACCACCACTGGTACACACACACCAGTACACCACCACTGGTACACACACACCAGTACACCACCACTGGTACACACACACCAGTACACCACCACTGGTACACACATACCAGTACACCACCACTGGTACACACGCACCAGTACACTACCACTGGTACACACACACCAGTACACCACCACTGGTACACACACACCAGTACACCACCACTGGTACACACACACCAGTACACCACCACTGGTACACACACACCAGTACACCACCACTGGTACACACACACCAGTACACCACCACTGGTACACACACACCAGTACACCACCACTGGTACACACGCACCAGTACACTACCACTGGTACACACACACCAGTACACCACCACTGGTACACACACACCAGTACACCACCACTGGTACACACGCACCAGTACACTACCACTGGTACACACACACCAGTACACCACCACTGGTACACACACACCAGTACACCACCACTGGTACACACACACCAGTACACCACCACTGGTACACACACACCAGTACACCACCACTGGTACACACACACCAGTACACCACCACTGGTACACACACACCAGTACACCACCACTGGTAGACACACACCAGTACACCACCACTGGTACACACACACCAGTACACCACCACTGGTACACACACACCAGTACACCACCACTGGTACACACACACCAGTACACCACCACTGGTACACACACACCAGTACACCACCACTGGTACACACACACCAGTACACCACCACTGGTACACACACACCAGTACACCACCACTGGTACACACACACCAGTACACCACCACTGGTACACACACACCAGTACACCACCACTGGTACACACACACCAGTACACCACCACTGGTAGACACACACCAGTACACCACCACTGGTACACACACACCAGTACACCACCACTGGTACACACACACACCAGTACACCACCACTGGTACACACACACCAGTACACCACGTCACTGGTACACACACACCAGTACACCACCACTGGTAGACACACACCAGTACACCACCACTGGTACACACACACCAGTACACCACCACTGGTAGACACACACCAGTACACCACCACTGGTACACACACACACACACCAGGTCGGCAGCAGCGCCAACAGAGCAGCAAACTTTGCTTATTAGTTCCACAGCTGCTGCTCTACAGCTGCTGTTCTACAGCTGCTGCTCTACAGCTGCTGTTCTACAGTTGCTGCTCTAAAGCTGCTGATATACTGCTTCTACTCTACAGATACTGTTTTACAACTGCTGCTCTCCAGGTGCTACTCTCCTGCTGCTGCTCCACAGCTGCTCTAATGTCGCTGCTGTATAGGTGCAGATTTTGCATTCGCTGGTGTACTGTTGCTGTCTTACAGCCCTACAGCGACTGTTACACTGCAGCTGTTGTTTTATAGCTACTGGTATATAGCTGCTGTCATACGGCTGCTTCTGTGCCTCTATTCCAGTGCTGTTCCTCTGCAGTCGCAGTTATACATCAGTTAATGTACAGCTGCTCATAAATGTGTAACTGTCAGAGTGTAGCAGTTACAGATATATTCGATGGCGTTTACAGCTGCTGCTACTTTTTAATTGCTCTTTAAGTACCAGTCTTACTGCTGGTGCTTAAAGTAGGTTATTGACTAGTGCTTATGGGAGGTTATTGACTGGTGCTTATGGGAGGTTATTGACTGGTGCTTAGCTTTGATTACTAACTGGTGCTTAGTGTATTTATCGAGTGATGCTTAGCATATTTACTGAGTGGTGCTTAGGGTACGGAGGGGTGCTTATCTTAAGTTACTGACTGGTGCTTAGCCCATTTACTGAGTGGTGCTTAGATTACTGACCGGTGCTTAGGCAGAGCGGCTGAGTGTATTGCACTCGAGTGATTGGCTAGATGTTCCGTTATTGGCTGAGCGATCATGAGGCTGATTGGCTCGCCGGCCAAAATTTCCGTCTCATAAATTCATCTGCGGAACAAATATCGCCAGCCGCGCCTTCCGCTCCGCTGCCCGCTCTCCGGCTCCGCTAATTGCCTCCTCCGTCTTTGCGTCTTCTTGGCTTTTGCTAGGTTTTTCTTTCCTTCATCTCTACGTTTTCTAGTTTTTTTAGGTTTTCTATTATAAAATCTACATTTTCTAGGCTTTTTTTTAGTTTTTTTTTCTTCTTCATACATACGTTAACTAGGCTTTTTCTTATTTTTTATCTTTTTTAACTTTAAGTTCTTTAGGCTTTTTCTAGATGTTCGCTTCTTCATCTGTACGTTTACCAGGGGTTTCTAGGTTTTTAACAGGTTTTTC
The DNA here is from genome assembly GCA_030386875.1 of Morinoia aosen. NCBI lineage: Eukaryota > Metazoa > Arthropoda > Malacostraca > Amphipoda > Talitridae > Morinoia > Morinoia aosen. The sequence continues at coordinate 86,575,035 of CM059562.1, read as the reverse complement.
TGCTCCATTGTTGTGAAATTTTACGCTGATCTTCGTGATGATTGTGCTTGTGATCGCTTTTTGCTTTCATCTCATCAATGCAGCGCCCTATGTCCATTAGCTGTAGTTGATTCATGTAAATACGCCGTATTTCAGAGATTAATTTTGGCGGCTTACATTTGAAAATTCAGGGTTGCGGAAATTGTCGTCTTACATCCTCGACATGAATGACACTTTTGTAAGCAAACCTCAATTTCTGCGGATGAAAATTAATGCTCAGTATCAGTTATTTAACTAATAAGCATCTATGCCTTTATTCCTAACAATTTCAAATGCCCCTATTCCTAATAATTGAGAGCATGGATTTCTTATTTAACGTTCTTTTATTGAAAATGCTAATGTTTCATCTTTCATGAATATGCATTGTTTCAGGGAACCTAAACAGAAGTATTTTGTAACACGATTCATGGTTGAAGTTCCGTGCAACTGAAAATATTCAGGACTAATTCTTATCCGCGTAAGTTGAGGCAATGATGCTAAATTTGTGGATAGACTGTAGTTCATAAAGTTTATTTTCGATGATTTTTAACTTGAAAATCGACTCTAGTTTGTATAGTTTACTTTTAATTTAATTTTTAGCTTCGTTGTTCATGCAATTGTGTTCTGCGTGAGAGCATCTGACCTGCAGCATCACAATTGTTATTTTTTTTTCTTAATTGGTTTCTTTAGGAAAGAGAACCCGAACATAAATAATTTTATTGTTTTTCCATTGTTTTTTCCATTGTGCTGTGAGTGTCTGGCATCAAGCCGGAAAACACGAATTGAACTGCCAAAACAAATATTAACCTGGACAAATTTGGTAAGATGTAATTGAGAGAACTTTCTTCCAAGCCTGACGAGTTGAAGTGTAGTGTAAATCTTCTAGTAAATCTAGTAGTGTAAATCTTCTAGTAAATTTGCAAAAGAAAACGAGTTTAAAATTATTTGTATTAAATTCAATCAATCCCACTCTCGATAATATAACTCATGAAATATGTATTACCCACCCATTTATTCTCTTGCTGTGTGAGGTATAGCTCTATCTCATTGGAACTAGGTATTTTCTAAATAGATATTTTTAGCTAAGAAAATAAACATTTTCGAATAATCGCCCTATATAGGTTTCCATGAACAGTCACTGTATTACCGTCAATATTAATAAAACTACTGATTTTTTTATTAAAAAGGTGATAGCAATCCATACTGACACTTTACCAGAATTAAGTAGATGCTAGGAAATTTCTCTAGGGTTTATAAGCGCCCAGAATTTGCAATTTTCCTCAACAGCTTCTCCAATTAAGGTGAAAATTAGCTGCATCACATGGGACTGCGTTTTCGTTTCTGTCCTCAGCAGCTATTTGAAGCTTATTCATGTTTAAAATATAGTTGCCTCATTTCATTTGAAATCAATTTGGCTTACAGAGTTTTAAGAGCTTTGGTTTGCCGGTTTCCATCAACTTGCGTCAATTGGCTGACATCCATCAGCTGGCGTCCAACAGTCGACATCTATCAGCTGATACCGATCAGTTGACATCCATCAGCTGATATCCATCCGCTGACATCCATCAGCTGACATCTACCTACTGATATCCATCAACTGAATTCCATCAGCTGGAATCACATGGCCCTGAAGAACGCCGCAGGCAAGCTTCGCAAGGGAATTCCAATGGAAAATGATACTAATGCAGAATAAGAATAAGATGATGCAATCTACAAATAAAAGCAAATACATGTGCAACAAAAGGCTTTGCTGTGATCTCATTAGTAAATTTGGTAAAATATATTGTTAAAGCAGTTCAATGAATTATCAAGAACACGGACTTTTTATTTAACGTTCTCATCTAAAAAAAACAAATGTTTCACCTCTCATGAGAGGTAAATATTCTTCATGAGCAGAATTTCATCTTTCGCTGTTTTTCGTTCGCCTCCTTTGGTTTATAAATAATTCTCTTCAACACGTTGCTCGGGATACGTCCCATCGATGGGCCGCTTGAAAAATATAACAATCTTATTAAGAGCAATGGTATTTAATTAATGAACCCAGTTAATGTTTGGTATTTGTAAATTTACTCATCAATTTTGATCTTCTGATCTTTTTCATCTTTTTTAAATTAGAGGTATTTAATGGACTCAGGTAATGTTTGGTATTTATAAATTCGCTAATCAATTTTGACTTTAAATTTAAATTGAATGTTGCACTTTAGTTCAACCCATCGCGATGAAAGTGTTAATTTTGGTGCAGTTGGCGAGCAGCTCGAGGAGGCAGAGTCGCAATCTCGAGCGCCATCAAATGTTCATCACTCAAATGTGGCTGGAGTTTGCCGCGGAGTTTTTTTCTGTCTCTGCGTAATGACTTCGCAATTAAGAGACGTCATCGTCTAATGAATTGTACCGCGACCTCCTGAGCTGCCGCCGCCAGCCTGCGCTGTGTATTGGAAGAGGAAACTCTTGAAATAATAAAAGTTTGCGCGGCCGCTAGACGGAGCGTAGACTTGGAATGGCTATTTTAAAGTGACTGCAAGACAACTCTGCTGTCCGAAGGAGTTTATTTGCGACTGAATTAATGAACGGGGTTTTGAACAAATCGAAAATGCTTCTTATTACTGCGAGAAATAAGGGCAACATGTTTAGAATTTTTGAGTTAGGGATACCGATTAATATAACAATGACATTACTTTCTCTGGTGCCATTTTCTTTAAGTGCTATCATTGATACATCGTTCGCTTTCAATTCTACAGTAGAAGAGAGAACGGAAGTTAAACACTTTATTTCAAATGAAGTTGATACATGACCTGCATAACATTGACTTACATTCAACTAATTTAAACGTTGATAACAACTAAACCTTGACTAACACGCTGCCTCATGACGTTCGACATTTGATTAGCAAAAAGTTAGCTAGCACTTCAATGATGCAGAGTTCGAAGGAAGCGAGAAAACCGAGATGGCCCGAGGGAAGTTAGTCAAATGAAGGGCCAGGATTTAAGGCCTCAGCTGCGGTCACGCCTTCCCCTTTGATTTGGCGCCTTTTGTCTTTGGTGCCATTGAAGGTTCGCCTTTGTTGGACCGCCGCCTGAGTGATTGCTGGCCGCTCACATCCCGTCTTGTCGGCCGAATTTTTCTGCAGGGTAACGAGTTGGCGTCTTGGCTGCCGGTTTGCTTGCAGACTTGCAGAGTAAAGTACTTGCAGAGTACAGACTTTATTCCTTTATCCACTATTACTCTATCCTCTCTATTATTCTCTCTATTCTCTATTGCTGGTCGCCGACATCCTGTCCAGTCAGCCGAACATTTCTGCTGAGTAAAGACTGAGTAATTTAATATTCAACTCAAATTTAACGTTAATTGTAGTCTAGATTTCAATTTCTGCTGAGTAAAGACTGAGTAATTTAATATTCAACTCAAATTTAACGTTAATTGTAGTCTAGATTTCAATTTCTGCTGAGTAAAGACTGAGTAATTTAATATTCAACTCAAATTTAACGTTAATTGTAGTCTAGATTTCAATTTCTGCTGAGTAAAGACTGAGTAATTTAATATTCAACTCAAATTTAACGTTAATTGTAGTCTAGATTTCAAGATTAAGTAACATTAGGAAGGAATAAATTGCTCTCAATCATATATTTTGACAAGTGACATCATCTTTATTAGAAATAAATTGCTCTTGTTTTTCCTTCTTTTTCTTTGTCAGCAAAACGTAAAAGTGTAACTTGTTCTTCAGTTGATCGCATTTTTAAAAGTAGCGAGTTAGCCAGGGAGGTAGTCATGGGCAAGCGTGTGTGTGTGTGTGTGTGTCTGTGTGTGTGTATGTGTGTGTTGTGTGTGTGTGTGCGTGTGTGTGTGTGTGTGTGTGGTAAGGTCCGAAAAGTCAAACTACAGGCAACGTGAAAATAATAATTTTGTTTTAGATTGATGATTAAAAGCTGAGAAATTAAGCTTTAGCTTCACGAAAATATGCATCAAGCAGCGAAACGCACTCTTTACGACTGTTCTCTTCAGGAAAAGGCCTGTAATTTATTTCCAGAACATGACTTGATCGTTGATGAGTTAGAGTTTTTGAAGACGCCATGTTTTAATGAAATATTCTTATTGTTCACCAGAGGAAATTTATCGAAGTGGTGTCTAAGGTAATTGTTCGGTCTTTAAGCCTTTATGAAACGGTAGAAAACATGAATATTGAGAACCCAAGACCGACATATTGCGTGACTCAAATATATTCATTCATTTAGCCATTGAACTGAAACTTGGTTCAACTATGCGTCACTAGGAATATGTTTTATTAGTTACCCATATTTATTTGCATTATCAAAACCAGATTAACGCAATGAAGTGAACGCATTTCATAGGTTTTTTCACAATCATTTTTTCGTTTCATCATGTGACATGGGTAGTACGATACGCATGTGTAAGTATCAAGTTAGGATGTTTCAATGTTAAGGTATTTTAAAAACCAACGTCCAACATTTCCTGTTTGAACTTTATTGGAAATAAACTGTTTTTCTTTTCTTTTTCTTGTTGACGCTATGCCAAAAGTTGAGCGAAACGAAACAGCTCCTGGCATTAAATTCAAAACCAATTTATTTTCCTCTGCGGGATGCCGGAATATTTTATTTTTCATTTCACTCATTTCGTTTTTTTTATTTATTTCAGTCATTTCATTTATTTTTATTTAATAAAAGAATCTTTTATTCTTCTGGCATAAAAATGCGCTACGAGCGACTGCATTTTCACAAAATTCGAATATTATTTATAGTGACACAAAAATTGTTCTCGGTTAGGAGTTCATCTTCCAGCAACAACGCAAAAATTAAGCGTGCGAAGCTTCAATTACTCCTCAGATGAAGCCAAACCATCATCGTAATTTTGCAACTCAGGGTGATTGCAAAGTCCTTTGCATTTCATTTCGTCTCAAGTTTGACTCCACAACAGCGCTGAACTTGAGTGTGACGCAGCTGTACAAACGCAGGCTTCGCAATTAGCAGTCGTACTACTGCAATAAAACAAGACAGACTCACACAACCACACTGCTACACAGCCACAAATATACAGCAACAAGCTGCTTAAGCTATATCGTCATGCAGCCGCACAGCCACACAGCCACACTACACAGCCGCACAGCCACACCATACAGCCACACAGCCACACCATACAGCCGCCCAGCCACACCATACAGCCACACAGCCACACAGCCACACAACCACACACCATACAGCCACACAGTCACACAGCCACACAACTACACAGCCACACAGCCACACAGCCATACCAACACCAGGCAGAGATCTGTCTTCTTGTCTTGACACTCGCCGGCCTCTGAAAAAAAATCCGTCGCCAGCCTTCGGTGGCAGGACTGTGGCGGCTGTGGCAGGCGTGGTGGCAATAGTGGCAGTGGCTAGAGCGAAAATAGTGGTAATAGTGGCAATAGTGACTGTGGGAGGAGCTACAATTGAGGCAGTGGCAGGAACGGAGATAGTGGCAGCGGCAAGAGGCATCACTGTCGCTGCTGGGGCAGGAGTGGCAATAGTGGCAGTGGTTAGAGGAATGGCAGTGGCAGAAGTGGCAACATTCATTAGCAGGAATTGTTTCCATACAAATTTGAGTCATTTGAACTCATCAAGACATTTGTCGTGTGTTGACAGCCGTCGGCATCGTGCCAGCGCTATCGAAGTGTAACGAATTGTAGTATTCTCGCATAGATGGCCTCAGAAAGACTTAAAGCGCGTCTGCAAACGTTTTTGGGGCTTTCCTTTCAGGTACAAAATTGTTCCGGCACAGCAGAGGTTTGGCAACCTATAATTCCGAGTTTGTTTGATCTACTTGACAGTTGTTTCCTCAATTTTTCTGGGGCGTTTGCCATGGTTGTGTCATTATAAACCACGAAGTCCTCCTGTTGTAGAACAAACGGTGTGTTTCATGCTCGTTGTTCTCTATACAAGTGCCGGATTAGGAATGCATGATCACCTTGTTAAGAATGTACGTTTCTGCCGTGTTAAGAATGTCTCTTCCCAGAATCGTGTCATGTGCGAATTCAGTCAGGGAGAAACTATCTCAGGGAGAAACAGGGTTTCTCATCATGGAGAAAGTCAGGGAGAAACTATTTTTCTATTTTCTATTTAGTAAAGTAATTTCTCACTTTATTTGGAACGTCTTACTTCAGGCGCTCACTATGCTATTTTCTTATTTTCTTCACGTTGTGCGTATCCTTCCTTAAAATAGCTATGACAATCTGTTGGTTTACTAAAAAATAGGGAAGTGTTCACGTAGAGAATGGGCAGCATTTACTTGGGGAATATTTATTCTTAGAATAGTAGAAGATTTACATAAAAAATTGCGGAATATTACTTAAAGGGTGGTGGAATCTTTACTTGAGGAGTGGTGGAATATTTACTTGGGGAGTGGTGGAATATTTACTTGGGGAGTGGTGGAATATTTACTTGGGGAGTGGTGGAATATTTACTTGGGGAGTGGTGGAATATTTACTTAAAGAGTGGTGGAATATTTACTTGGGAGTGGTGGAATATTTACTTAAAGAGTGGTGGAATATTTACTTGGGGAGTGGTGGAATATTTACTTGCGGAATGGTTCAATATTTACTTGAGGAGTGGTGGAATATTTACTTGGGGAGTGGTGGAATCTTTACTTGAGGAGTGGTGGAATATTTACTTGGGGAGTGGTGGAATATTTACTTGGGGAGTGGTGGAATATTTACTTGGGGAGTGGTGGAATATTTACTTAAAGAGTGGTGGAATATTTACTTGGGAGTGGTGGAATATTTACTTAAAGAGTGGTGGAATATTTACTTGGGGAGTGGTGGAATATTTACTTGCGGAATGGTTCAATATTTACTTGAGGAGTGGTGGAATATTTACTTGGGGAGTGGTGGAATATATACTTAAGGAGTGGTGGAATATTTACTTAAAGAGTGGTGGAATATTTACTTAAAGAGTGGTGGAATATTTACTTAAGGAGTGGTGGAATATTTACTTAAAGAGTGGTGGAATATTTACTTAAGGAGTGGCGGAATATTTACTTGAGCGGGGGAGAATAATTGGCGAAATTATGGTATATTTATTTTAAAAGTAGGATAGTGCTTATTTAACAAATGGTGTAGGACATACGTGGGAAATGGTGTAGGATTTACGTAGGGAATGGTGTAGGATTTACGTAGGGACTGGTGTAGGATTTACGTAGGGACTGGTGTAGGATTTACGTAGGGAATGGTGTAAGATTTATGTAGGGAATGGTGAAGGATTTACGTAGGGAATGGTGAAGGATTTACGTAGAGACTGGTGTAGGATTTACGTGGGAAATGGTGTAGAATTTACGTAGGGAATGGTGTAGGATTTATTTGGTGAATGGTGTAGGATTTACGTAGGGAATGGTGTAGGGTTTACGTAGGGAATGGTGTAGGATTTACGTAGGGACGGGTGTAGGATTTACGTAGGGAATGGTGTAGGATTTACGTAGGGAATGGTGTAGGATTTATGTGGGTAAAAGTGAAATACTTTGTTCCTTACTCGCACCCTATAACAGCATCACAATACCCACGAAGTAAAAGCTAATAATTCGAAATTGTCTCCTAGTTGCTCATGAATCGAAGCTGCATTATGTTTTCTGAGCCAAATTAATATAAATACACATCGTTCCACGTGTATGAGAACATATGTGGGGTCTAAAAACGATCAGAAAAAGTCTCTCTAAATTAAGTATTCAAACTCGTAAATAAAAAATCGCATTTAAACGAACCTGAGCAAAATCTGTGTTTGAACGAGGTGAGCTATCCACTGTACTAGCATCTGGATGATAAAAGAGCGTAATAGTGCACTTAAAGACTGAGCCACGGTAGCGTAGTGGTAAAAATGATGGCTTTCCATGCCGATGAATTCGAGTTCGAATCCCAGCGTGATAATATTCTTATCTTGGGAGAGGTTGTTAACGCAAAACATCCAACTCGACCGAGGTAAATCCATGATTTCAGTTCGACCACGGCTTTAATAGCGCTTCGTGAATATTCAAAATGCATTTCATAACTCAATAATGAGTATGAACCTGATTAAGATGACCAATTCCAAAGCCAGGGCATGATGGTTGAGATGCCCTTAGAAAAACTCATTTGGCGCGGGTCAGGGAGGATTGAAGAGAGTAAAAGAGAGAAGTGCTCAAGTCTTGAATTGCTTTATGGCCCCCCAGTACCTCCTTCCCACCCTCACTCCTCCCCACCTGCACTCCTCCGATCATCCTCCACACGACATTAACTTTATTGCAGACATCGATAATTTTATAGCTAGTTCCGAGGAGGGGAATGGCGAACTTGTGCAACTAGTGGTGCAGCTGTGCAAGCGTGCTGTGATGAAGTGTGTGGTGCAAGCGTGCTGTGATGAAGTGTGTGGTGCAAGCGTACTGTGATGAAGTGTGTGTTGCAAGTGTACTGTGATGAAGTGTGTGGTGCAAGTGACTGTGATGAATTATGTGGTGCAAGCGTACTGTGATGAAGTGTGTGGTGCAAGCGTGCTGTGATGAAGTGTGTGGTGCAACAGTACTGTGATGAAGTGTGTGGTGCAAGTGTACTGTGATGAAATGTGTGGTGCAAGTGTGCTGTTATGAAGCGACCCCACAGGCTGCAGCTTTATACTTAACTCACTGTAGGTACCGATCAAAAACCTCTTCAAAAATAAAACTTTTAAATAACGCGGCCGTTCCTCAAACTATACACACGAGCGCACCGAATAAAAATCAGTCCGTCAACCTGAATTCATCATACCGGGAATCGTTTTTCGTTTTAGTCCAGTTCACTCGTAAATTTTCACCCTTCAAGCCGCGGTTCGTACAGGATGCTGAACATCTCAAGGACTCGCTGCACTTCGCAGCCGCAGGATTAAGCAAGGACGCCGTCCTCATGACTGCAGGCGTCATTAAGCGAGTTAGCCCGGGCAACATTCCTGCCTGCTCCCATCGAGCTCTTGAGAAAGAAAAAAGATAGAAAAACAGTTTATTTCCAATAAAGTACAAACATGAAATGTTGATACATTGCAGCGAACTGCTTTGTGGCTGTTGGAGGAGGCTGCCACTGCAGGCAGTGACAGCAGCAGTGCAGGCAGTGACAACAGCAGTGCTGGCAGTGATAGCAGCAGTGCAGGCAGTGACAGCAGCAGTGCTGGCATTGATAGCAGCAGTGCTGGCAGTGACAGCAGCAGTGCTGGCAGTGACAGCAGCCATGCTGGCAGTGACAGCAGCCATGCTGGCAGTGACAGCAGCCATGCTGGCAGTGACAGCAGCCATGCTGGCAGTGACAGCAGCAGTGCAGGCAGTGACAGCAGCCACGCTGGCAGTGACAGCAGCCATTCTGGCAGTGACAGCAGCTTTGCTGGCAGTGACAGCAGCCATGCTGGCTGTGACAGCAGCAGTGCTGGCAGTGACAGCAGCCATGCTGGCAGTGACAGCAGCCATGCTGGCTGTGACAGCAGCAATGCTGACAGTGACAGCAGCAGGGCTGGCAGTGACAGCAGCAGTGCTAGCAGTAATCCCCAACCAGCAGCCCCAGACCCCACAAATGGCTGGGAGTTTGTGTCCCCGTGGGGATACGCAAGAGGAAATAAAAAACGAGGATATTTTCAAGAGAGAGGGGGAAGGGAGGGGGGGGAGAAGGAAGTTGGGTGACTGGGGGAAGGGGAAAGTTCGGGGAGGCTGTGGGGAATTTCTGCAAGTTCCCCAAAACTGAAAGGCGTGAGGGAGATGCACGAAAATCGTATATCTGAATGTCTTCAATAATTTTTTTGAAAGTTAATTTGAAGATTCGAATTTTAAAATTAGTGGAAGTCATGGCGTGAATTTCCAAGACTTTGCAAAAATCTTGCGAGCTTTTGTCTTTTTGCTGAAGCTATTTTGCAAGAGAAATAAGTTTAGCAAGAGAAATAAGGCACTCACAAATGATGAGAGAAACGACACTCAACATTCATCAATAAAAACTGTTCAGTTATATCTGGAAAAAGAACTGGGCTTCAGTTCAAGCTTAAAAACCGAAGAAAATGTGTATTTTTTCTCCTACGGTTGTTTTGTAAATGCATTGATGCAACCCATGATGAATTGACCGCTCTGAAGGTTTCAGTAAGGAGCAGCATCAAAGAGCTTGTAATTTGGTGGATAGTTTGCCAGCAACGGAGCTTTGAGGTCAAGAGATGGTAGAGTGGTCGAGGCATATAGCGGTGATGGGTCTACCACGTCATATTTACATGTTTTTTTCAGAGCAATTGTTGAGAATGACTCATTGAATCGAAACGTTCATTTTTAACTGTACAGCTTTCAATATGAAATGTTACGTATCTAAGTTTTATTAATCGTTATTAGTTTCTTAGTTGAAATGTGAAAAAATACACACCGACATGTGCTTTCATATATATGTCGTAACTACCATGTGGAATGCAGTATATCTACCACGTGGGTTGTCCTCATATCCACTGCGTGGAATGTACCTCCGTCCACCTTGTAAAATGCATCTTATGTCTCAGCTAACGAGAGCACACTTTATGTCAAGTGCCAACAAAATGTGTCATATGTCAACAAACCAGGGCATATTTTATATCAAGTGTCAACAAAATGTGCCATATGTCTACAAACTGTCGCGGAAAAAGTCTTCGAGCGGAAAACTTCCTTTCCTCGTGGATGTGTGAGTGAAAACAATTAGCAGCACATGCACGGCCTACGGTAGGCCTCACAGTCATCCGGGGCGACACTTACTGGCCTGGCGGCACTCAGGCTGTATTTCGCTCCCACTCGCTGCTCGAGTCGCGGCTTTGCGCCGCGCGGAAGCTATCGCGTGCCTGAGCCGCCAAATCCTTCTGTGTTGTGCGTGGTGAACCCTTCTGGGGCTGCAGCTGCTGTGGTTGCAGCTGTGGCTGGTGTGGTTGCTGTGGCTGGTGCTGCTGTTATGGCTGCAGTTGCTGTTGTGGTTGAATCTGTTTCCGTGGTTGTGGCTGCTGCTGTGATCTCACGGTACCGTAGTTGCAGAACAACACAGCTGCAGTGCCACGATACAGCTGTGGCCCCTCGATTTAGTCGCAACTTCATGATACGGCTACAGTGTCACTATACAGCTGCATCTCCACAATACAGCTACAGTGTCACAGTATACAACCACGATATACAGCTGAACGCAGCAACAGTCCACACAGCCCTCCCATCTAGCAGCCCACAATGCAGCCCGTACAGCGCTCCCATCTAGCAGCCCACAATGCAGCCCACTCAGCCCTCCTATCTAGCAGCCCACAATACAGCCTACACAGCCCTCCCATTAAGCAGCCCACAATGCAGCCCACACAGCCCTCCCATCAAGCAGCCCACAATGCAGCCCACACAGCCCTCCCATCAAGCAGCCCACAATGCAGCCCACACAGCCCTCCCATCAAGCAGCCCACAATGCAGCCCACACAGCCCTCCCATCTAGCAGCCCACAATGCAGCCCACTCAGCCCTCCCATCTAGCAGCCCACAATACAGCCTACACAGCCCTCCCATCAAGCAGCCCACAATGCAGCCCACACAGCCCTCCCATCTAGCAGCCCACAATGCAGCCCACACAGCCCTCCCATCAAGCAGCCCACAATGCAGCCCACACAGCCCTCCCATCAAGCAGCCCACAATGCAGCCCACACAGCCCTCCGATCTAGCAGCCCACAATGCAGCCCACACAGCCCTCCCATCTAGCAGCCCACAATGCAGCCCAAAAGAGTTGGGGCGGTTCGCTGAAGCGCAACTCAAACAGCCTTTGAAAAAGACGCGTCGAGTGCGAGAGTTGTCGCTGCGCTGCCGATATTGACGTCTCAAGGGACAAAAATCCAAATTTTTCCTCCGAATCCTGATTAGAGACGCCACCGAGAGATTTGTTCAGGGCTCGAGAGGAGGAGTTGGAGTCGAGGCATTGCTCTCAAACTTGCTGGAGATATCGAGGTATTAGCTCGAGCCTTGGATGCCTTGAGACTTGACGAGGAATGGTTTTCCTGCCTGAATGCCTTGAGACTTGACTAGGAATGGTTTTCCTGCCTGAATGCTTTGAGACTTGACTGGGAATGGTTTTCCTGCCTGAATGCCTTGAGACTTGACTGGGAATGGTTTTCCTGCCTGAATGCCATGAGACTTGACTGGGAATGGTTTTCCTGCCTGAATGCCTTGAGACTTGACTGGGAATGGGTTTCCTGCCTGAATGCCTTGAGACTTGACTGGGAATGGGTTCCTCTGCCTGAATGCCTTGAGACTTGACAAGGAATGGGTTTCCGTATCTGTCTCGTGCAACCTTATTGAGGCTGGTATTCATAGTGACGGGTTATGCATAGTTTCTATGGATGAAACAATGGGAGTTTAGTATTTTAGAGTTAATTAAATGAATGCTATGGACGAGACCCTTTAGAGCTTACGTATGGGACTGAGTTTTGAACTTCTGAAGCATATTACGAAACGTTTGTTTTCAAAATGTTCAAATGTAAGTTTTATCAATTTTTTTACTATAAAAGAGAAGTTCCCTGAAACTCAATCGATTAGCAAGATTAGTTAAAATTTTTCTCAGTTTGGCATTAGACTTCCATGATTTTGTGCTCACGCCATTCAAAGCAATGATTGTTGCAATTTTCAAGAAATTTTAAAAATATCACACACAGATGACTTCATCGATCAAACTTCAAGGCATTTTAGTTTTTAACATCAGCCCACAAGAAATAGATGAAACAAATCACGTGAAAATTAGTTTGTTTTTGCGTAGCAGACGACTGGCGCACTAACCTGAATTTGCTCTACACTGGATATAACTTCGAGTACCAAACCAACTACAGGAAATCATGACGCTCACATCTCATGACGCTCACATTACATAACGCTCACATCACATGACGCTCACATTTCATGACGCTCACATCACATGACGCTCACATCACTTGACGCTCACATCACATGACGCTCACATCTCATGACGCTCACATCACATGACGCTCACATCTCATGACGCGCACATATCATGACGCTCACATCTCATGACGCTCACATCTCATGACGCTCACATCTCATGACGCTCACATCACATGACGCTCACATCTCATGACGCTCACATCACATGACGCTCACATCTCATGACGCTCACATCACATGACGCTCACATCTCATGACGCGCACATATCATGACGCTCACATCTCATGACGCTCACATCTCATGACGCTCACATTACATGACGCTCACATCTCATGACGCTCACATCTCATGACGCTCACACCTCATGACGCTCACATCACATGACGTTCACATCACTTGACGCTCACATCACATGACGCTCACATCTCATGACGCCCACATCACATGACGCTCACATCTCATGACGCGCACATATCATGACGCTCACATCTCATGACGCTCACATCTCATGACGCTCACATCACATGACGCTCACATCTCATGACGCTCACATCACATGACGCTCACATCTCATGACGCTCACATCCAGAGATCGCCGGACGACAGCAGCAGGTCCCGAGGGAAGGCCGGCGTAACGAGCGCATTTTTGCGTGCGAGGGGCGAGTGAAAGGCTTCGAACGAGCTCAGGATGAGCACAAAACGAGCAGCAGACGAGTGAGACACGGGCAGCAGACGAGCAATAAATGAGCAACAGACGAGCAATAAATGACCAACAGACGAGCAATAAATGAGCAACAGACGAGCAATAAATGAGCAACAGACGAGCAATAAATGAGCAACAGACGAGAAATAAATGAGCAACAGATGAACAGAAAACGAGCACCAGATGAACACAAAATGAGTAACAGAAGAGCAATAAATGAGCAACAGACGAGCACTAAATGAGCAACAGACGAGCAATAAATGAGCAACAGACGAGCAATAAATGAGCAACAGACGAGAAATAAATGAGCAACAGATGAACAGAAAACGAACAACAGACGAACGAGACACAATAAACAGATGAGCAATAAATGAGTAACAGACAAACAGTCCCAATAAACAGACACTCCGCCAAACATCTTTTAGCAAATAATTCCGTGAACATAATAGTTTCTTTAGTGGCTCCCCCTGTAATCTTAATCTTTTTCTAGTACGACTACTTAGTGACTCCGACAGCTGATAGGATTTCGACTTAACAAGTAAAGTGGTAAATTCATTATCATCTTAGAGATGTAACAATTTGGTTTAGGTATAATTATAAAATATCGAATATTATAAAACATTATACTCTCGTTTAGCTACTGAAAAATATTATTATTCAAAGGTGGATGAGGAGTCTTCGTACAGCACATGTTGAGCGGCGAGTATACAAAAAGAATAAATTATCCGCACAGCAACCAATTCTGTTCGTATGCTTTCATTCTCACGTGGTTTCGATGCCACCTGTAACGTGCTTTATGTGGTACAAAAATCTTCGAGTAATGCACAAATACTGGAGGATGATTCCTGATGCATAAGATGTTAAAGCAATTAAACTTTTCTTCGTTTGCAATTAATTTATTTCTGAACTGAGCGCGTCACCAGCCCTACCTATCCATCCCCAGCGTCGCGTCAGAATATATTTGCAGGAAAAATTTCTTGGCCGCGATGAGTCCCCAGCCCAATTCCATTCTTTGGACGCATAATTGAATTCCAAAGGAAACATATCATTAAAAACTGAGCCAGAAATCAATGGGGCGACAGCAAGACGCGCTTGTGCTCTCCGTCAGTAGGAGCTTGGCTTACGCAGGTCTTGATGCAAGGGGAGTGTGGGTGGTGTTGTGTGGGGAGGTTGTGTGGCTACACAGAGGATTTGTATTGGGAGGTTGTGTGGCTACACTGAGGTGTTGTATTGGGAGGTTGTGTAGCAATGCAGATGTTGTGTAGGGAGATTATGTAGCAACACAGATGTTGTGTAGAGAGGTTGTGTGGCTACACAGAGGATTTGTATTGGGAGGTTGCGTGGCTACACTGAGGTGTTGTATTGGGAGGTTGTGTGGCTACACTGAGGTGTTGTATTGGGAGGTTGTGTGGCTACACAGAGGTGTTGTGTAGGGAGATTATGTGGCAACACAGATGTTGTGTATGGAGATTATGTAGCAACACAGATGTTGTGTAGGGAGGTTGTGTGGCTACACAGAGGTGTTGTGTAGGGAGATTATGTAGCAACACAGATGTTGTGTAGGGAGATTATGTATCAACACAGAGATATAGTACGGTAATCATGTCATATCATTGCGAGGTTGTGACTTTGCAGATAAGTATAAGAGATGTCTGTCTTGAGAGCTTCTCTTGATGGGTTGGCTCAAGCAGCATCACTCATTCACTGAAATATGCCCGATGATGCAAATCATTCGGGTGATGTAAATCATCCTGAGGATGTATATTGAGATTTCTCGAGAAAAAAAGTCTAGTAATTATACTCCAGTTACAGTGGTAGTTGAATTTTTTTCACTTGCTTGTAGAAATCTTTGCTTTTAAATATGACTCGCAAATAATGAGAATCGTTGTTTTAGCCAGAAAAAATGAGGGTGAACAAATCATTTAGAAACAAAATGGCCATTGTACGGTAGTTGGTCGTAAAAAATGAAAACTCACACGGTGTAGTGACCAAATCACTTATCTTGAGTGAAAGAATTGAACGAACGAGTATGAAGAAAGTCCGGTAAATTTTAACACTTGCATACTAACACTTCTACCATCATAAGCACTGCAACAGCTCATATTGAAGCAAATAAACAGAAGCAATGCGTATAAAAGAAAAAAACAGAAGAAATTCTTATAGAAGAATAAATAGAGGCATTGCGTATAAGAGAATAAACAGAAGAAATTCGTACGGCAGAATAAACAGAAGCAGTGCGTCCAACAGAATAAACAGAAGCAATGCGCACAACACAACAAACAGAAGCAATGCGTACCGCAGAATAAACAGAAAAACAGAAGCAATGCGCACAACACAACAAACAGAAGCAATATGAACAGCACAGATGCCAGGGCAGTCAGACGCGTTGCTCTGTAGGTGCAATAGCTGCAAGAGCTGCACACGGACACAGAAGCAGTTAGGGGCGCTATTTGTGCCGTGGTGGCGCAATTTTGTGCGGTGTTGCGTCGTTGCGCACAGCTGCAGCGGCGCACAGCTCACTTATTGGCTGCAATTAAAAGAATCGCCCTAAATAATGACGCCCTTCGAGAAACTCGAAAAAATGAAGACGTTAACTCCATATGCGACCGCCGGCCAAGACGCTCGCTGCTCCGGCCGCTCGTTTGCTGCTCTGGTGTTGTTCTGGCTGGTGGTGGTCCTGGTTTGGTTGTGCTGTTGATGTTGATCTGCTGAGACATCTGATGTTGATATGCTGAGACATCTGATGTTGATGTTGATATGCTGAGACATCTGATGTTGATGTTGATATGTTGAGACATCTGATGTTGATGTTGATATGCAGATACACTGATGTTGATGTATCTGATGAGACATCTGATGTTGATGTTGATATGTAGAGACATCTAATGTTGATGTTGATATGCTGAGACATGTGATGATATGAGGTTGATGTTGATATGCTAAAACATCTGATGTTGATGTTGATTTGCTCGTTGAGTTCCTTGCGCCTACTTGCATCACAAAGTCCTCGCATTTGTAATGAAAATTTTCTCTCGAGATGAGACCGAAATTGCAGCTGTCGGTTTTAAGGAGCCGCTGGCTGATTCAGTGTTGGTGCGTGGTCATTCTGATTTGCAGTTTTTCTTGTAATATATTTTGCCGCTCAAATAACAATACATCATCCTATGACATGACACTATATATTTAACTGAATGTAATTCACTGAATATAAGTCATTGAGAGTTCTTATGTTTTCACTCTAGATTGTGTTTCTTAGCTGCATCTAAAATTTCTGTGCTTAACCGATCTGCATTTAATTTTATCGGAACAGTTGGGGACAAATGGTACATCAGTGTTTTTTTCTAATTTGTTCCTACTGAAGTACCCTGAGTGTTGATGTTCTTGTGCTGGAAGGGACAGATTTGTATTTGCGATCACACAATTTCAATAAACATCGTGCTCTTTAGTGAATTACGTCTCCCTAAACCAGTAATGTGACGTTCTTTGTCCAGCGCTTGCGTCCGAATGTTCGTCACAGGTAAATAAAAGCGGTATTACTACTAAAATATTACTATTACTTCTAGAATTCTATGATATGGTTTACTAGAAAGAAACATTTCATGAACAGATTCACAGTAAAATAAGCTCTCAACGGCTTACATGAATTGTTAGTGGACTCGCTCAGAGGAAAGGAAAAAATAAAGAAAAAGCGTTAATATCCGAAAACAATGGATGCATGAAATGTATTACAACACATTGGATATAAAAAATTTCTTAATATAAAAATCTCAATTGACAAACAAACCGTACGAGGTGTACAATATGGGTTAATCATGTTATAGAGCGGCCTGAACTTTTGTAGAGACAGAACTGGAAATCTTTACAGCGAGTGCGGAATAGCGATGTCATGGGTTAATCTAGTTATCGAAAGGCCTCAACTTTCTTAAAGACATGACTGGAAATCGTTAGAGCGGTAGCGTGCTGTGGTTTGGAGTGCAGAAAAACAAAACCGTCGGAAATTAGTGAGTGCGAGGTGCGCTGCAAGAGTTGTCATTAGAGCGAACCAAGGCGATTTATCGTCGGCTCATCGCTGGCGCGCGAGCCTCAAAGAAGGGAAAGAAAAATCGAAGAATAGTGAAGGAAAGAGTCACAGAAGGCGCCAGGTGCCTCGGCATGATTTGTTGGGAGAGCCTCGGAGTCTGCGAGGCGGTCTTGCGCTCCGCTGCTTCCAGCTTATTTAGCTGCAACGACGACCTCTTAATTAAAAAGATTGTGACTTATGGCGCGCGTTACCGGCAGAGGGAGGTCGCCTGCTGGATTAAACCAGATACTCTTTTGACCGTTAACTCTTCCTACTGATTTACTGAGAGTATTGAGTGGCGCTTTTTTAGCGCCGCGCACTGGGGAGGGGACAATAAAATTTCAGATTTTGGTGTCTGTTTTTTCCTGCGTCAAGCGAGGATCGATGGGGCCGAGAAAGTTCCTAATCGCAAGCGTCATAGAGAGCAACTGAACAGCCGCGTCCCTGCTGCTCGATTGGCTAGCTGTTTTAGGCCCGGGCTGTTACGGCGTGTGTTTTTTGTCCTCTTTTAGTTTCTCGTGTTTTGCTGGCAACGCTGGAGAGTATGAGAGGGAATATGTGTAATTGGAGATTTAAACATGCTTGCAGGAAGTCATGAGTACACGAAACATACGTCCCTCTAAAAGTATGAGCAATGTGCACTTAGTTTCATTCATAAATGCACAAAGGAAGTCACGAGTAATTGCACAGAAAAAAACATGTCACTTGAAAAAGCTGAGCAATGTGCATTTACTTTCATTCATAAATTTCATAAATGCACAGGCAACAAAATAGTTTTATGGTTACAGTGCAGATGAATTCAAGTTACGTTTGTGAGCCGAAGTAATTTCACTTTCACACATGTGTTCTTGCCGAGGTTTCGAATCCTCACATGAAACTGTCAAAAACACGTCACTAAAGCAAGCGGAAAAACTTATCTTATACAAGAAAAAGGGGCAACTAAAGGTAGTAGACAGTCATTTTCCTTTTGAATCTCGCAAACTTATAAGTACGTGCGCCGTACATAAGTTTCTTTGACAATGAATTACTGACAGCGTAGAGCTCGAGGGGACTTTTGCTTTTAGTCAGCTGAGTTGAAGCTTTAGGGATGGGACAATCACATAGTTTGTCCCTTAATACTTTACGGATAAACGACATGTTCGAAGAAAGAACTACAGGATAAGATGTGTCTCAGTAGATGAATTTCCCACCATTCATGTTTGGAGCTTACCCGTGATTCAATTCTTTTTACAGGTTAACTTACTGAGGATGGAGCTGGACTCCGAAACGTTTTACAGAATGAATGGATTCTTTGTAGATTTTTCACCGTACCACCTTGAAAAGTTCTCATAAATGTGATTTTGATATTACAATTTTATTTGTTGACAAATTTCTGAAGAAAATTTGATTGAAGAAAAATGACTTCCGAGAATTTGTAAATAAACCTGATATTGGGATGCGCACATTTATATTGTGACAGACCTACGCACAGCCATGACCTGAAAACTCGTCAAATGCTACTTTGATCTCACTGTGGAAAATGTTTTTGAAATAATATCGTCTAAAGGAACATCGTCTGAGGGAATACAGGAATATCAGTTTCAGTTAAACTATCTTGCTAGTGAAAACAAAGCAAGGAAAGGAATCAAAAAAAGCTCCGAACTTAGCTTTATTACACGAATTCCATCAGTCTTGAACCGAAGTTCTCTTTCTGCGACTCTTGTACATAGAATCATTTAAAAAATCAGAGAAATAATTCTTGAAGATACACTTGAACTCAAACAAAGCAAAGTCACTCAGAACCAAAATTTCAACACCATCATATATCTTGCAAACCACTATTTCCTTCATTATAGTGAACAAGATTGAAAAGTACAAACTGTTACCTTTGAAGTTCATGACGCCAAGCGTTGATGCGCCAAGAAACAGTCGTTCACCGCAGCTAATTTAGCAAAATTTCAGGCTTGTTGTGGCTGTCTGCTGGCTACGCTTCTCATGTCTGCAGGCCGCCTTCTAGGCAGGCCGGCCGCGCGCTGTGAGCACATGTAACCAGTTAGCAAAGTTTTGATACTCGAACGCTACCGGGGCCTGGAGAGTGCAGGAGTGGTAGTGCAGGAGTGGGAGTGCAGGAGTGGTAGTGCAGGAGTGGGAGTGCAGGAGTGGTAGTGCAGGAGTGGTAGTGCAGGATTGAAAGTGTAGGAGTGGTAGTGCAGGAGTGGTAGTGCAGGAGTGGTAGTGCAGGAGTGGTAGTGCAGGAGTGGTGGTGCATGAGTGGTAGTGCTGGAGTGGTAGTGCAGGAATGGTAGTGCAGGAGTGGTAGTGCAGGAGGGGTAGTGCAGGAGTGGTAGTGCAGGAGTGGTAGTGTAGTAGTGGTAGTGCAGGAGTGGTAGTGCAGGAGTGGTAGTGCAGGAATGGTAGTGCAGGAGTGGTAGTGCAGGAGTGGTAGTGCAGGAGTGATAGTGCAGGAGTGGTAGTGCAGGAGTGGTAGTGCAGGAGTGGTAGTGCAGGAGTGGTAGTGCAGGAGTGGTAGTGCTAGAGTGGTAGTGCAGGAGTGACAATGCAGGAGTGGTAGTGCAGGAGTGGTAGTGCAGAAGTGGTAGTGCTGGAATGAGCCTGATATTCATCTGAAGGTCTTACTTGGTCTGCTTACCTGTTAAACATCGAATTTTAATGTTTAATCAATTATAACATTCGCTTACCTTACTTTGCCTTTAGTCGTAATAGCCGCTCACCTTACCTCAGCCACAGGCAAAGTGAGGTAAAGCTTACGTCTAGGCGAATGTAAAGTGTCGAGTGCTGTGATCATTATCGAGCAAGACTTACACGAGAGGATATTACTTATTTTCCATCAAATATTTATTGGAAAAGAATTCGAAATATGGACCTTTCATTTTAGAACTTTTATGTCACCGTGCGTACACGAAACAGCATTTTTTGTTTATTTTAGTAATATATGTATGTTGAGGGATGCTGCAACTGACATGCACTTTTTCATCGGTTTTGAAAAAAAATCACCATGAATATATAATGTAAGTTTATGCTTTTTAAATTATTGTTTTTTATTGGTTCAAAGTTTTAATGCCAAATTATTAATTTCCATGCTCAAAGATTATTTTATAAAATCATTTCTATAAAAATTATTTCCCCAAAGTATATGCATATCAATGAAGCTCATTTTTTAAAGGCTGTAAAATGATATATACTCAACAAAAATGACTAAAAAAGAACACACAGCTATTTACTCATTCCCAAAATCTATCTCCACAACAAAAACCCCTTTCCTGATATAAAAGAAAACCACATCATTTTTTTTGGCTCCTATTTTTTAACATCTCGTATACTAAATTCAGAATCGCTACATTTCACCAGTAAAAAACGGGGAAAAATTGATGAAGAGACTACACCAGTACGGAGTGGCAGGGGAAGGCAGCGCCAACATTTATTCTTCCCTCGACACCAGCGGACCACAACAGCACAGACTGCGATGTCATGCATTCTTTGCTGGTTGTAAATCTGGGGCCCGTGTCAGGTGGTGAAGGGTTGCAGTGCAGCTGTGTGCAGTGCGTGGCGGTGGCTATTGCAGTACAGCTGTGTGCAGTGGGTAACAGGGGTTATTTCACTGCAGCTGTGTGCAGTGCGTGGCAGGGGATATTGCAGTGCGGTGAATGAAGTTTGTGATTTTATAGAGTTTAGCTAATTTCAAACAGTGTTCATTTCCAATTTGGGGATGGGACTTGACAAACTTTATTTACTCCATCGTTACTACTGTACAAGTAACCTAACTAACGAAAGAAAATTAATTTATTTCCTTATTCTTTTTAATTATCATCTGCAACATTTTTCCGTCAGAATAGTTTTTCCGTTGATATTGCAATGCAAAAATTAAGTCTTCATCAGTAGAATCTATAACATCAAATTTATCATGCTTACTCACAAGATTAGCGAATGATTCTTAATCCGAGGACTGGATAAAGTTTTCATCGCAAGATCAAGCAATGTGATGCAATCTCAGCATTGAATTTAATTTACAGGAGTAGAAACATCGAATTCAGCATGCTGACTCACAAGATACTATGACGAATGTGCCAAAATCTCAGCCCTGACGGATGTGAGGGATGCCACGGCTTGACTCTCATTTACAGCAGCAGCTCTACATCAGCGAGCTCCAATAGCTGTCCGCACGACAGGGCACCCATCCTCGTAACTGCCCCGACTGCGCTCCGCACCATTGCGCCGCCGTCATCAATTTGGGCGGCGATCTGGCGGTGACTCCGCTGGCGCTTGCCAAGAACGGTTCTGCAGTGGAATGGTGAGGGCAGATCATCTGAAAAAAGATGTCCAGTGTTTGCGTAAGTCTCGCGTACAAGTAGTGGAGGTCTATAAATGGTGTATTTTATCTGTATCCTAATTTAGGAATCAACCTGTATTTGCTATCATTTCTCTCTGTGCTGCCGTCCTGTGATTTTCCCTCGTTGAGAAAAGGGAGAACTCAGTCGCGACTCCCCACTCTAGCCAGGTGTCGGAAACGGGTACCGGCTTGACCGTGGCTATCTGTCATTGCGTCATGGTGTTAGTTAAAAGGCACTTGAAAAACCAATGTACAAGATGACATGTCTCAAGCACTATTGATCGAAATAAAGCATCTTTTTTTAGATGAAACCGCTGTGCCGAATGTGACGTTGGCGGGACACAACTGTTGGCAGGACACAGATGTTGGGGGGACACAAGTTTTGGCACGACGTTTGTTGGTTGAGTGCGGTCCGATGGTCCGAGAGTACGGCCAAGCCATTAAACGGCCCACTCTAAAGTGACCGCCTCTGTATGATGGTCGTCCAGCTGCAGCTCTTAATGGCCTTCGCACTGAAGCTCTAGATCCTAACAGACGCGCTATGGATGCTCGCAATTAGAACAATAAAAATCCCTGCTTACTGAGAAGTGAGTCTCTGGGTAATGATTAAATTTGGGTGCAGGAATGCAATTGGTTTTGGAACAATATTGGACCAATTTCAGAGACGTTTCTGGGCCAGTTGTACATAGACAAATGTTGGAAGAGCTGCGTCGACCTAACAATCGTTTGAGTTTAACGTTCTATATGGAAGATTTCGTTAAGAAAGACCTATAAACACACTGAATTTAATATATTCGCAATAAAGCTTTACTGTAGCGTTGATTGTTTCTCAGTAAACTTGACTTGTGAGTTGGGACTGGTGTATGCACCTTTGGATTTCATGTCTGTCAGTAAAAGTGTTGTACAAACTAAAACTGCGAGTGAAAAATTTTAGTAGTTTCAAAAAAGGCTCTAATTTTAGGACTGAGGAACCAAAGATATTCAAAATTGATCATAAGCACTTTTAATTGCCGAAATTTTTGGTCGTGCTCACCATAATTGGCGCTCATGCGCACAATAGATGGAAGCTTGGGCTTGTCATCGCTCCAACAGAAGACGATTTGGGTCCAGCTTGGGCGTTTGGATTAGCAAAAAAGTTTTCAGGCCCAAAAAACTTGTGCCTGTCGTATTGTGCCAGAAATAAATAACTGAATCAATAATAAGTCAGGAGTATACGTTAGTTACGAGCACCTCAGTTTGTCTTTCATTACGAGGGACGCAATGAAGAGTCATCGAGCTGACATTTAACCTGTGCTGTAATAGTACACTTGCTAGCATTTTGATTGCTTTCATGTTGCACTGTGATGTTTTTATATATGTTCAATCGTTAAATCTAATTTTATTTCCGTGGTATCTTCAGCATTGTCCGTAAACTGTTCCAGTTTATAATCAATGACAGATGTTCAGTGATATCCTGATTTTTTTTAATGAAGACGCGGCGATAATTCTTAGAGGTTCACAATTTCCCATTGTTATCTCAGAAAAATTTTCCAAAATTTACTCTCTACATCATTACTGAACATCAACTCCCCTCTAAAATTATAAAAATAAAAGTTTTTTCATTGGAACCATGAAGAAATTTTCTCTACAAGTTCGCCGAGTTGCAGCTAAGAAGACTTCTTGTTTACCGGCAGCGGGTGCTGCCAACCTACACACGAATATGGCGTAGTATTGCACGAGCTCAAGCTTGAATTAAGCTTAGTATTCTACGTGGCCGAACTTTGTTATGAAGACAAGTTGGACAAGACAATCTGATGATGCTGCACTGCGCTCGGCGACGGGCGGTGGAAGGACGGAGCTGTTCAGTATCGCAGTGGATCTCAAAATTTGATGAATTGTACAATGAATGCAGTTAAGGTATTTATTCACAGCTTTCCATAACTTTTGATATTATGAGACAGTGCGTAAAATGTGCATGTGCATATATTCCTGAGGGGAACACGAGTGAGGTGGTCCTCAAAAATTTTTTGTGTAGTATAAGTGGTCCTTGGTTGAAAAAGAGTTTGAGAATTCTTGCAGTATCGGATGGATACTGAAGATAAATGATGCAGAAGATTTCAGTTAGCATCAGTAACTCCTATATCAATGCAACTGTAGAGAAAGTACTATTTCAGAAGTGATGCGTTAAAAAATACAAAGCACAATTTTTAGCTTTAAGTGTTAAACTTAAGAACAGTTCGTTAAAAATGTCTGCTACAACAACAACTTTTTTTGACCCGGTATAAAAATTTTCCAACAACAAAGGTGTCCCGATTTAAATGTTATCAAATAGGTTATTTTATAAAAAATGCTTTTTGTAGGAATGAACTTGAAAAAAGCTCTTTATTAGAATTAGGTACATATATTGTGAGTTAGAAAAGAGTTTTTATTTAAAATGGTAATGGTAACATCATGTAAACGAACTTATTTGTAAAGACTGCTTAATTTTTAAGGGAAACTTAACTTTGGGTTTTAATTTCCGTAGATATTTTTCAAAATTTCACATTCATGTATTTAAATATTCGGTTCAATTTCCGTAGACTTTAAATTCCTCCTACATCTTGGTTCAGTTTTTCGTGGTAATGATAAGATTGCAAGTACGATTTGAACCAGCCTTAACCTATGTTGCTATTTTCCAGCATACCATTGATATTATTTAGAGAACGGTGAGTTAAGGTCGTGAGCATTGCCATCTCGTAGTCATCAGTATGACGTGGTCATCACTATGACGTGGTCATCACTATGACGTGGTCATAAGTATGACGTGGTCATCACATGGCGTGGTCATCACAGGGCGTGGTCATCACTATGACGTGGTCATCACTATCATGTAGTCATCACCATCACAAAGGTTTGATATCCAGTGAAAGAGATGGAAGTAAAATAATGGTGTTGCTGAGAATGTTTTTTCTCTTCCGCAGTTTGAATTTCCTCTCCATATATAGCATTAGAAGTAAGGGAAACTATAAAATTATTGAAAATGAAATTAAAAAATAAAATATTAAAACAAGTAGAATGTTGTTCATCTATTCTTTGCGCCCATTCGGTGAACGTTGGAAATCGACAAAATTATATAAAGTAGAAATTTGCATGGGACAAAAAAAATTCATGACTTGCACATCAGCAACAAGCTCGAACGTTTGATCTATACCTGTAGTTGAATGCATATAGTATGTCAACTCATGCTTAATGTACCACAAATGACACTGAAAACGAGAGCAGCTGAGACAAGATGTCACAGGACACATTTTTCAGTGAAGCTGAAATTCTCCAAATGTTACCGCCACTCAGGCGTCTTTCAATTCGAAGTATGTTTATACATTTATGATCTATGGTATTATTATTATTATTATTATTATTATTGACATTATTAGTGTCCTAATTATGACATGGCGTGAATTCTCGAATCTTGGACCCGATGAAACTGGTTTTATACTCGTATTTAGGAATTAGCTTTTGTGATTTGTACGTGAAGGCAAATATTCAGTTTTCGGTGCCAATGTTCGTTGCAGGTAATAAACTTTACGAAATTTCAGTGGAACTTTTCAAATTATATAATGGTCATTAAATTATTTTGTACATGAATAATGATCTTTAATTTTTTGGTGGAACTGTTTGAAAATCATTCATGATATGATATCTTTTCTTTGTAGCTAGCTTACATGCGAGTACAGTATATGTTGTTCGACATTATACAGTATTCAAAGACAAATTTGTATAACAGAAAGATCAGAAAAACCAAATGCATTCATTTCTCATTCATAGCGAAATTTTAGGTAAAGGTTTTTTCAGAATTGTTGTTTTCTCCTATAACAGAAATATTTTGTTAATTATAGTGGATTTGAATCTTCGTTACGTGAGTTACCATAGGTGAGTAGTCTCGCTAGACTGGAAGTATCGCTGGGCTAAACGTCGGTGAATTGTTTATTGGCCAGTGATTTCAGTTCTTTATGAGCATAATGACGAGTATTTACCTAAACTTGTTGCGTTAAAATGCCAATGGCGATGGCAACAGCGGAGTTATAAATGGTTGCCATAGTGACGGAGTAACAAAGAAAGTCCGAGTACCAATTATCCATATGGTCACCGTGACCTAATGGTTAAAGGCGTGCACTTTTCACGAGTAAGTCGCCAGTTCGAATCCCGGCCATATCAGCCTGTTTATTTCCCTTGTTGATTAAAGGGAGAACTCAACCACAATTCCCCACTCCCCCCAGGTGTCGGAAATGGGTACCGTCTTAACCTGAGGTAACTGTCACTGCATCCTAGTGCTAGTTACAAGGCATTTCAAAAATCAACTTACAGAGTGCGACAGTCAATCTTGCATTTTTAGGATGTGAAAGCCTAAAAATACAGGATTGACTGTCACACCGTGTACAATATGATGTGTCGCAATCTAGATAGGAATAAAACATCCCTTGGTGCAGCAACCCACATCTGCGGTTAAGAACTTGAAAAGGCCGGACATACTTTTACGCGCAACACCTCTGAAGTGATGAAAGTGTGCTATGTGTTGCTGCACCACTGAAGTGTGCACTACTAAAGTGTGCCATGTGTTGCTGCACCACTAAATCTGGTTAGTGGTGAATTATTATTATCGCTTGAGTGTTCAAATAAAGAATGACTATATGCACAAATACTTACGGTCAGCCATTTTTGTTGTCTTAAGCAATTTGAAAATTCGAATGCCTTGCAAGCTTTACTTACAACAAGCAAATGGGTTGTTATACAGGAATGATACATGAATATTGTTATTATCAAACACTGAACAATATTGACACTGTGGGTTCAATGATGAAAAGTCTTCAATGGTAAATCATCAGAAGAGCTATAAATTTTGAAGCAAAGCTAAAATGTTCCTCTGGTGAACTGTAGTTTCTAATTTATGACGCATCATATAATTTATCAGATTTGCAATACAGCTCAAACAACTCTAACTTTTATGATTCTTATCGAGCATACAAGCAAAACTTTCAAAAGATCTATGAAGTTCCTCCTGAAATCCAGGTTTGTAAAAGATAAAGATCTTTTCATGTTTCGGGCAGTCATTTCAACTAATAATAAAATATTCGTGTTTACCTTAAAATCTAGATCCTAAAAACAAGATAAATTAGCATTTAATTCATAATTAAGAGTCACCAATGTTTTGAATTCGGATTAGTTTCGAATAACATCACAATTGAGTTTACTCTGAGCTCTTGCCGTTGAAAAAACTCAGCGATGATGGTCTCTAGAAGAAACAAAAACCAAAAACCTAAATCTGAATATGTTACATAAGTCTACGGGAAATGAATCATTGAGTTATACAGTTTGCGAAGACCAAACGGATTTTTTTCACACCCAGCATCGTTAATACGCAATACACTCTTGCATTCGAAACTTCTCTCTATCAAACGCAAACAGCATATTCAGTATTAGTTATGATAACTAGTGTGACGATGACGATGTTCATTGTCTTCTTTTGAATATATTATTATAACACTAAAGCTCTCTCGAGAGTGGGACTTGAGAATCTTTTTTCCCTGTAGATTTTAAATCGTACAGGTAGACTTATGCATCAGCTTTTAAATTAAATAAGAAGATGTTTCTTTACACAAAACCTTTATTAATTATTATCTTCCTAAAACAATTACCCTCGAATTTCACGCCCTTCATGTCCCCCTTTTTCCCACCATTTCCCTTCCCTTCCCCCTCGCCGCACCGCCCCCGCAATTTAACTTTGGCCATCGCAGCGCTTGGCCTTTGCTTCTTTGCCTGGAATTTTCTGCTTCGTCTCGCTTACGGCATCGATTACCGCAGAGATCCGACGCAGAGGTGGGCCGCAACGGCTGATAATCTGCTGGAGCAGCAGCAAACGGCGACTGGAGTACAGGCTGAATTGAGGTAAAGGATCTTACTATTATGACTGCGACGCGAGCCACCGGTGGTTCTCGTAGGAAATTTTCATAATGCTGCTGATCGACAGGTAGTCAAAAATCTCATTTTTCATATATACTTAATAAAAACTGCACGAAGACATGATCCAGTTAAGGTTTGCTATTTTCAACAATATTTACAATGTCTTTAAATTTGAGTTGAATATTAAACTTCAGTTTACCAGCGGCAATCAAAGTATTAACACGTTCCTCGCGTATAGGGCCTCATGTATTCCAGTCGGCGAATTGCTCATTAAAGGACCGGTATAATTGAATGACATTTCATCTATTTCGCGACATTTTAAAAAATGATATGGTACGAGGTGAAATGTTATCATACAACTGCATGCATTTTTATACTTCTTAGGCAGGATAAAAATGTATTCGCGCAGATGTCGATTTCCCAGTTCTGTTACTTACAACCGAACCAAACCAACCGTTAACAGCCAAGGAAACGCGGTGAACGTGTTCAAATTGTATTGGAGTAGCACTAATTGCTTGTTAATGTGTAGCTGTATAAGTAAGATAATGCCTCATGAGAAAGAGTTGTTTACGGCTCTGCCAATTCTACGAGTTGCTATATAAAAAACAACAGAAATAATACCAAATGATCGAATTTATGGCCAACAGCGATGCCAAATTCAAGAATTGTACTATTCGGAGTTCTAAGGTTTGTACTTTTTATTCCCGGTTCTTTTTTGTATAAATGACGATGGAATAGCTTTCGGAGACGAAGACTTTCTCGCTGCACCCAATAGGCATAAATTAGGTTAAGAATAAAATAATAGAAATCGTATCACCCTACGAGCAGCATGTTACTGGCGGTGCATTCCAGTAGCGGGTCGAAATGTTGATCTATAAACGTTTTTGGCCCGAAAGAACTCAAAGATAATAAACTGAAAACTGTTTTTTGTCTGTCGCTAAAAAATAATAATAAATAAATAAGTCAAATAAATCATTAGGAAAAAGTGTTCAAAATCCATTCCGTGAAACATAACAAAAATTGCACACACTTACAGTTTCCAGATCAATTTAAAATCAATTCCACACGAATATCTGCAGGTCAGTTTTTATTAATCGCCATTAAAGTCATTGTGACGAACGCATGGCAATAACTGTTTCACCCATTTACAAGAAAACATTGTGAGATGCAAATTGTATCTAACATCTTTTCAGCCAACAATTTATCGACATTTTTACTAAATTTTTGTTGCTGGACAAGACGTACTAACTTCTCTAGAGTATTTTGTCCGTGAATACTGTTGAGGTGGATAGTTTTTCTTTTAATAGTTAACATTGTTTAACGTTAAACATTGTATTCACCTAATATTTGACATTTCGGTTTTCTTTAACATTGTATTCACAGTCTCTGCGTTATTTCACTAACAGCGTTTCATTGATCGAAAAATTTTACCTATGTCTTCAGTAGAAAGTTTATTTTATAAAAACAGCTAACGCAAAGTGAGAACAACACACCTGACTTGTTTTCTGCCTTCGAGCAGCATCCATACACCACACAACGCTCCCTCTCTCTGCCCTCACTCGGCTGACGAGCGTATCTGTTACATCAGTCTACTGGAGACGTGCGCTGTTTTTGTGCTCATTTACTTGACTTCTGAACCCCTCCTCCATCTCCTCGAAGGAGGAGCCCTCAATTCAAGTCGCGTATTTTCTCGATCAGATCTGTGATGTGACCCGGTCAGAGCGACAGTTCATCTTCCGTATCTCTGAGGGCAGACTTCATTGTGGGCTCTGCGCCTCCTGCGCGCTGGTCCGACTTGGTGTTGTCTGATCTGATTTACTGATGCGCCTGGTATATTTGTCTTAATGTCCTGGTATATTTGTCTTACTCACTTAATCTATTTTTTCGAAGAGGTCAATTATCGCGCTATTAAAAAGGGATCAGATGAGCTATAAAACAATGAAAAACAAATGAAACAGCTTGCTGCATAAAAATAAATGGAGTAGGATGTCAATTGAGTTTGTAGATAGGTTTAAAATACTAAAATCAAATTTACAATTATGTCGACCCACATTTGGTACAACATATCATTAATCTTTCAATTAACAGAATGGCTTCACAAGACCTTTGTTGAGCACAGCTCAATTGTAACGTATGTCGACCGAGACGAATGACTGTTTATCATTTGTTGTGAAATGAGTGACTCAAGTTGAAAGTGAATTGGAATGAGAAAACTGATCTCCGAAGTTTTGGGTTCATTTAACTGGGGAAAAAATTAGATTTTACGTTTTATCAGCACAATATGACAGTCATTCAATGAAAATGATCGCCTGAGTGTAAAAATAAATTAACAGAAAAATTGATGTACAAACGCAAATGCTGATAAATTATCGAATACTTCAGAAACAGATACATAAGGAACAAAATGCTCACTAGAGAAAACATGGCGTTGTTCTGAGAGAATACCATTCACACACAGGAAAATAACCAACCGTAAGTACGTTTAAGTTTACAATATAGATTTAAAAATGAAGAAACCGACAGGGAAGAAGTGGCAAAAAAATACAAATAAGAAAGTACGTTTAAGTTTACAAAGCTGACATTTAAATGGAGAAACCGACAATAAAGAAGGGGAAATAAAATATATACTATAAGAACGTTAAAGTTTACAAAACAGACATAAAAAAGAGAAACCGACAAGATAGTAGGGACAAAAATAAAAAAAAAGTACTTTTAAGTTTGCAAAACAGACATAAAAATAGAGAAATGGACAAGAAAGAAGGCGGCTAAGCTGCTGAGAGGAGTGTGAGGGAAGAGCTCCTCCCCTCAAATTACCAGAGGGAGCCCCTGATGACCCAGACGCCCTCTGCAAAAACCCTCGCAAGAAGCGCCGTGTCTGCGTGACCTCGGTGGTGCAGCTCCGGCTCTCGGCCTGGCCTCCTAGCTGCGCGCTTGGTATGCTCGTCTCGCGGTTTGTTTATTTATTTATGTAGGTCTTTGTTTAGTGCCTGGTGGGTTGAATTATTTAATGATAATTGGTAGAAAATAGGGTCACGATTTGTGATGAGAGTTTTTATTTAGTACCTGATGGGTTAAGTTAATCAATAACAATTGATAGAAAAAGGGTCATGATTTGTTTAGTTATTTATGTGAGTCTTTGTTTAGTACCTGATGGGTAAAGTTAATCAATAATAATAGACAGAAAAGGTATCACGATTTCTTCACTTATTGAAGTGAATCTATGTTTAGTGCATGATGGTTAAGTTATTCAATAATATCATAAATGGTAGAAAAAGGGTCAAATGTAACTTTACTTAATTTCATAAAGCATTTATTAATGAGAACATTTCTGTGAGAAATAAGCATTCTGTTTCCTTTTCAGTATATCCAAAGCCCTTTTCAGTTACAAAATCAAATTTTGGGCCTGAATTGCAAACATATGCTCTTTGTTTAATTCTCGTGTATAAAGACTGAGTAGGAAAAGGCGACAAAGAGAAAGAAAGCTCTTGAGAAATTTACTTTTATTTTTAAATTTTGAATTGCCCTTGCTTACGACGTAAAGGCCAGACCCGGCCTTGTCTACAACTAGTGATCTCATCTTCTTGTCTACACCACATAGAACAGACCAGGCATTGTCTATAAGAACTGATCTCACCTTGTATACTTCAAAATGAACTAGCCAATCGAAAAGCTCGTGCTTGTCGACCAACTATTTTATGTATTTCTACTTGCATTCCCCCTATGAAAAAGTTAATACGAATCATATGATGGTACGCAAACATTCTTATCCGTTGCGCTCATGAAATCTTGCTACTCTCAATTTTGAGGATTTGATCGTTGGCTCGTTTAATTCTAAAAAAATATTATATTCAACATTCTATCTCGACTTTACCAAGATTTAACATGTATTTTATCTCAAGTTTATACGAGCCTGTAGAGTGACAGAGTATATCATATCGAATGTTATAATACAAGGCTTAAATATATTGTGATCTGTTAATTATTGTGTGACCAATTTTTCGGCCATCAAAAATTCTTAATGCTAATCAAAACCGCAACATCTGCATTTCCAACAAGTTACTTCAAAAAAGCTGACAAACTGCAGAAGTACCTCAGCTGACCAGGTGCATGTGTGGACTGGTGAGCTGTGGCATCAGCCGGGCATTTGTTTGCTCAGACTCAGGCCTTCGCTTCCTGGACGTAAATAGACGTTATTCAGAAAATCATTGTACCTATTATATTCCGGTTGAAGCTATTCAGCGGCTAGATAGAGCATGGAATAAATTTTTGTTCCAATCTCATAGCTTCGCTTGACTGTACATTGGTCTTTAGCTTCCATTAAATAATATCTATTGAGGTCAAGGTAGCAACAATTCATCTTTTCGTCTCTAAATTCCAGAAAATTTAAATTAATCTCCTAAAGAATTATAATACATTGAAAAAATTAAAAAAGGACTCGTATCTCGTAAGTACATTGGTCTTTAGCTTCCATTAAATAATGTCTCTTGAGGTCAAGGTCGAAAAGTTCATTTTTTCGTCTCTAAATTTAAGAAAATTTGAACTAGTCTCCGAAAAGAATCAAATACATTGGAAAAATTAAAAAAAGGACTCGTATCTCGTATGTCATTTTCGCTGTAGTGACGTTCTAATTCGTTATCAACTTGTCCTGAAAAACTTTCGACTGTACTATAATAACTGGTGCAAATCCTTAGGAGGATGATAAATACAGCGTTCATCGCTTTAATCTTTGCACTATTATCATCCATTTGTGAACTGAGTTTTCAATTTTTAAATGAAATTTGAACTGAATTCGCTATTTCTACATACTAACAGCGGTGGATGCATGAACCAGCGTGTCTGTTATAAGTCTGAGTCTTAAGTCAGCGTAAGTTTGAGTATTAAATCAGCGTAAGTCTGAGTCTTAAGTTAGCGTAAGTTTGGGTATTAAATCAGCGTAAGTCTGAGTCTTAAGTCAGCGTAAGTCTGAGTCTTAAGTCTGAGATCTGCCGAGACGGGCGACCGTCTTGCTGCCGGTAGTGCGTGGCGGACACACTGGATAGCAGCCCGGCCGAGATGAAGGGTTCGCTCAAATTATTCCTATCACGACTTTCGAAGGCTGATAAAGAAAATGCTCGTCTCAGTGTATCAGATAATGGAGTTTTTATCGATGGTGCTCATGCTGTCGCCGTTATTTAGTGGCTCTCCGTGACATGCCTGAGCAGTGCGAGTAATGGCAGCATCAGCGGCAGCCTCAGGCGACCGTGGCTGTTGTACGGGTTGTGAGAGGGGTAAAAGAACAGAATTTCCAGCTAGCCTGCAAAGATCGTAAGCAAACATGAAGTGGCTTCACTTGCGGTTGAATCGAGTTGAACTCCAGTAGCTTCATAGTTGGTTCTGTTGCAACACACCATATGTGTAAACGTCTCTAGTTTTAACTGCAGTAGCTTTATGGTTGGTTCTGTTCCTGCATGCGATCGGGCAAATGATGGGGCTGTAGAGTCCTAGAGTGTTTTTGAAAAAGTATCAAAAGTATCTTGTATTTGAAAAAGTTTACGGTAAGTTTTGAGATGAGGGGACTAAATGAATACTTTCTCCGTATCTCCTCCCCCCATCATAAAAAATTATGCTAATACACTGCGCGGATCAGACAATAAAAGAGAGTCTGTAAATAAGGGAGTTAAAAAAAATATTTAAGGCTACATTTATGAGCAGTTTTGCCCCTGCATCTGATGCTGCTCATACAACTAAGTTTGACTAGCCAGACTAAATAAAGCTGGAAAAGCTACGCATACAAAGCTGTGGTTTGTGAAAAATTTTTATTATCTTCAGTGTTAATAAGATCAATTTCGGTATTATTTAATATTATGTCGGAAATGAAGAATTGTTTACTTCTATTAGTAATATTTTTTGAAGATCGCACTTCACAGACATTGATGAAAACATGACTCATAGATATACGAATTACAACTATAAAAATGTGCATGCGATCTTCACGGATATAAGTAACAGATATGCACTGAATAAAAGTGCATTTTTAATATATCAATGAAAATTTATGTTATGATTTCTTACAAGTAATACTTATCATAGTCAGCAAGAGAGTTCCTGTGGCCCGAGTGGAACGTAAGGTTTTGTAATGTCACTCCTGCGAGGTGAGGAGGATTTGGGCGTCTGGAAGGTAGCACTTCAACACATCAACCGCCGCGTGCGCCACCGGTGGCACACGGAGGGAATTTTCACAATGCTGCTGACCGACCAGTAGTCACAAACTCAATTTCCATAAATACTCAATCCAAACTAAATGAAGGCTCGATCCACTTAACGTTTGCTATTTTTAAAAGTGCTTACTACAACTTATTTTAAATTTGAATTAAATGTTAAGCTTCAGTTTAACCCATGGCGGTTAACGTATTAAAAGAGAACACTTGAACGCCAACGAGGATGTTCCAATAGGTTTCGTGATGGGCTTCAAGCTTTGTGCCTTCCGACGGCAGCATGAGAAGGTTGACATTATTTTCTACAGCCATGTCTCCTTCCCTAACCCTATTGAGCCGTTGTTCTTTCAAGAGGAGTTTTCAAAGTTTTCTGTGATCCAGTAGTGAAAGAAACTAATCTGTAACTTGTCAGAATGTCCTGACAAAGCGAGTTAATATTTTACTTCAATCAGATGCCACACAAGTGCAACGGAGAGTTTTAGTTGTTGTTGAAAGCTTCGTGACAGTAACGTGTTCTGCAAAGTTCCAAGGTACTGGGCGAATCCACCACAAGTTCCTTTTAAAAATTTAGGTTTTGTAGGTGGCGATTATGCCTGCATTACTCGTAAGTTTAGTGTCGGTGTGCAGCATGAGTCTGACATCCTTTGAAATCAAAAATATATCTTTACTATGCAAATTGCAAGCGTGGAAGGAGTGCAAATGACTTTATCTTTAGATCACAGAATGGCTAGTCGTTCTATTGATCCCTCGTTATACAGGGTGTTTCAAAAATACACGGCATAATTTCAGGTATGTATTTCCCACATGTAGACAATCAAAATAGTTCATTACAACATATGTCCGGAAATGCTTTATTTCCGAGTTATGGCCTTCACAACATTGAAATTCACCGGAACGTTTTTCTTTCCGCAGGTCGTTGCCGTCAAAGGACACATTAAGAGGGCACTCTGACAGATCATTCCTAGGCGAAGGTTAAATTCAGTGTTGTGTTTGGCGTTCGACTGTGTGTCATGTACACAAATCAGGAGCTGGCAGAGATGCACTTGATCTACGGTAAGGCAGACGGCAATGCTGCGCTGGCTCGTCGTTTGTACCAGGAGAGGTACCCACAGCGACAATGTCCAGATCGGAAGACATTTGTAAGTCTCCATCAGCGTCTGTGCGAGTATGGAAAATTTGACTCTCCTGGATTGGGAAGGGGACGACCAAGATCTACAACTCCAGAAGAACAGGAGGAGATTCTGGAGATTGTGAACAGAACTCCTTCTATCAGCACACGAAGGTTAGCGTTGCAAGTGAATGTTCCCCATACGACTGTCTGGAGACTGCTGAAAGAGTATCAATTGTATCCTTACCATTTGCAACGTGTACAGGCGCTGTCACCAGCAGATTACCCTGCACGAGTTAGGTACTGTCAGTGGTTCTTGCAGCAATGTGCTGCAAATCCGAACTTTCCTGCCTTAGTATTATTTACAGATGAAGCACAGTTCACACGAGATGGCATAACAAATCTCCACAATCAGCATGTATGGGCGTATGAAAACCCAAATGCAACTGTTGTATCTCATCACCAGGTGCGGTTCTCCCTCAACATGTGGGCCGGTATCATTGGTGATCGGTTAGTTGGACCCCATGTACTTGTAAACAGACTTACGGGGCAGGCGTACACAAACTTCCTGGAAAACATCATACCTGATGTTTATGACGACACTCCACTGATCGATCGTCAGCACGCTCACTTCTTGCATGACGGCGCTCCTGCACACTTCAGTCGTACGGCTCGCCGGTACTTGGATCGAAGATTTCCTGATCGATGGATAGGTAGAGGTGGCCCAATTGCTTGGCCTCCACGCTCACCTGATCTGAACCCTCTCGATTTCTACTTGTGGGGCCATTTAAAATCATTGGTTTATTCGTCTCCGGTGCCTGATTTGGAATCCCTTCGGAATCGAATTGTGGCACGCTCTGAGGACATACGCAACATTCCTGGAGTGTGGGATCGTGTTCGCAGGTCAATGAGACATCGATGTGAGGTCTGTATTCAAGCAGGAGGTGGTCATTTTGAACATCTTCTGTAATGGCAACGACCTGCGGAAAGAAAAACGTTCCGGTGAATTTCAATGTTGTGAAGGCCATAACTCGGAAATGAAGCATTTCCGGACATATGTTGTAATGAACTATTTTGATTGTCTACATGTGGGAAATACATACCTGAAATTATGCCGTGTATTTTTGAAACACCCTGTATTTAAAAGAAAATCTTGGGCTGCAATAAAAAGAAACTAATGTTTTCCGCTTAGCAGGGCGCACGGCCGCTTTATTGTTTACATCGCTGCTCGAGATATCAATACTGCTGATCTCTGAGGGCCATTGGGAGGCGCCGGGAGGCCTTTTTGAAATGCATAAAAAATCATCCCGCTTCCTGACCGAGAGTGACCATCAAAGGGGCCTTCAAATTGTCTGAAAGCGATGGTCAGCGAACCTCTCGCGCATCTTCTTCTTATTCGAAGATACGCACAAAAAATAAACATTTCCGTGTGTTTGAAAGCGATCGATCTCCGTAGACAAGAGCAGATGTTCTTGTGACGAGCTGATGCGCTTCGTTGTGCTTTTCTTTTTCTTCTAACGTAGAGCTAACGTCGTGCACTTCCCGCTCTTTGCACTGCATGGAACGAGGCTCGGTCATTCAAGTAAGGAAAGTTACGAAAATACAGAGCAATGGTAGGAATTTATGCATTTCGATTCTAGGAAATTGGACTCTTGTAAAATAATGTATATGTTATCTTTTTTAACTTCTGAAATTCTTTTTATTTGCAACAGAGAAATGGTTAAGCCTTATGCCTTCTGATTATAAGAAATAGAACTCATTTAAAATAATCGATATGTTATCTTTGCTAATCTCTGACTTTATTTTTATTTACAAAATTTTGTCATAATTCTAAACATGTTAAAGAGAACGTCTCATGAGTTTTTTCACGTGTGGTTAGACACGTTGATTTTGTCATAACTCACCCGATTTTCTAGGTTGTTTTGATTAGTAAAAGACAAAATTACTTTCTTCACTGAGCTGCCATTTCTGAACGAAGCTCCAATTGATTAGAGGAACTCAATCTTGGGGTTTTAAGTAACTTTAGAAGCTGAAGAAACGCGTGGCGCTTGGCCAAAATTTCCATCAACAAACGACCCAACATATACAGTGTACGTCCCATAAAACTCCTTCGACAATAAAAGAAGGAAAAAACGCTAAACTTCTTATACGTCTGAATATGTGTGAAGAAAAGATTATTAGAAATGTTTTAAAAATAAAAAAGCCAGTCGAGTCGTTGGAACAATTGGCCAAGTATTCACTATCATAGGACTTCAGCTTAACGATTATGATGTTAAAACTAATTTTGAAAATAATGAGTTAGAATAAAAGATCCTGTGCGCAGAGCAGAAGGTTAAACTACTCTGTAACTAGAAAGTAATTTTTGCTACAAACACAAATTCAAACGCTTAAGGATCAGTGAGCGCTAATGAAATGAAAACATGTTACTCAGGACGCAATGTCAATGAGAAATGAGCTTTAGCTTCACAAAATGTCTCGGAGTGAAGAAAAGTAGGATGGAAGCAATTGTCTTTCTGTGAACCGTTCCTTCGAAGTCTGCCAGAATTTTAAGGAACTCAACTCGTGAATTTCTAAGAGTTCGTTGTAACTCAAGATTGTAGACAGGTGGCAAAGACGATTCATGATTTTTTATTGACAAAATGCTTTATAGGGACTTCAGTTGAGAGTTTTGGGAACTTAAGAGTTCAGAAGCTTCAACTGCGTGAACAACTTGCTCAACACTAAAAAGTTTAACCACATTAGAATAAACACTAACATAGTCAACTTCTATTTCGTTTCAATACTCGTCAATTCAAAGGCAATTTTCACTCACACGAAGTCCTTTAGTTCTTAATGAAATTGAAATGTACGGTATAATAATTGTTAAACTTGTTGTTCACGCGTTTCAAGTTGAAAACATCAAAAGAAAGATACCAACTACTGGAAACCCTTACTTGGGATTCAATCGACACACCTCAATGCAATATAGAACTAGGAAAAGAACCAAGCATCAGATTACTAAACTAGTCTGTATATTAATGTTTGTTTCTCAACCGTGTAATTTGTATGGATGACGAGCAGAAAAGGCTAACAAACTTTATTATCTAAATTCTATGTGTGGCTACTCGAGGTAGTCTACATGAACGCGTGAAGTGAGCAACTTCAGTAGGGACGTACAGTAGGTGCGTGCATACGCATACAATTCAAGTACGTTCTACAGGCACGTTAAATTTACGTTCTCCTATATTTGGGGCTCGATGGTCTTAAGCAACCCTTCAGAACTTAAGCAATTTAAGCAATTTGAGCAATTTAAACAATTTAAACAATCGATTTACTACAAGGGATACAGCAATAGAGTGTTTCTTAAGTCTAGTAAAATGGACACATTGGACATATATTAATTGTATGTATGTATATAAAATTGTTTATTAATTTAAGAGGTTAATATTAATTTAAGTCAGCACTCATCGCGTCTCCACTTGTTGCCAACAAGCTAAATTCGCCCAACTCTGATCCCGATCGACCCGAAGTAGCAGTTTGTGGAATTAAGGCGTGAAGCATCGAAGCGTACGACGAAACATTCGGAGTGCGAGTGCGCGTGTCCGAGTTTGGCTTTAAAATCGATTCGTTGGCGTGACCACACGCCTTTTGTTGACTTTACTGCGGCGGAACGACGGAGTGCGATTCAGTGTCGTTATAGGAAAATGCGCAATGGTTCAATAAAACTATTTAATCCCAAAATTGTACTGCAGCTGAACGATGGAGTACGATTCAGTGTCATAAAAAACTGCGCAATTGTTCAATGAAATTAACTTTAAATTTTGCTGGTCCAAAAATTAGTGTGGGAGTAAGCACGTTCCCTATAGGGAATATCCGGATAGTAAGACGAGGTAACTGTCATTCAATGAACTCAGTACTGCAGGGTTGGAATATTGTGCAACGACCCGCCAGCCGGCAACAATAGAATTCGCTTCAGTATTTTGCCACAGACACAATTCGATGATTAATGGCAAAGATTTTATCTTGTGATATTAAAGGTTTTAAATTTTCGTTGATGCGAGATAGAAAATACCCAAGATGAATTTTAAAGCGATATTATAAGTTGAATAATTTTGTGGACGTATGCCAGATTCTCTTTCAAAACGAAGAAAAGATCTTTGGACAGGGTATTTGGGGAGGATGAAGAAAGAATATCAATCACCCTTAATGTTATCAAACAAAGTCGGATTGCTGAATATTACGCTGCAGAAATATCAGTACATAAAAGAATGGGAGATGTGTTCACAGGGATGCCAAACGGACTACTTAGGCCTTCTCTTGAGCGGTCGTTCTCTCTGCTAAGGTCGTACCCTGATCCAAATATAGCGTCCGAATGCTCTAAAATCCGTATGAAATCAACCGGATAAACTCTTGAAGCCCTTAATCAATAAAATGCAAGCGTATTAAAATATGTAGGTGCCACAACACCTAAGGGAAATACGCAAGTTATTTTGGAATAATGTGTAAACTTCAGCCACTTTCGCAGCGTTGAACATGGATGGGAATAACAAGAGATTCTTCTTAATTCTCTCGACGAATGGAGGGTTCGGAGTCTCATCTCGGTTTGATTACAATCATAGGCGTAATTGAGGCCATTATAGGGCCTTATCGCGAGTGTGGATAAGAAACCTGCAGACTCAGCGCAGACCCTTGGCCGCCTGGCGTTCGCGACTGATGAATGGTCGCTCTCGCTTGCTTCGAAGCTGCGGGGTTGTGGGCTGGTGCGCCGAATGTTGAAATCTCGACGTCCACAAGGAATGAAAGACTCAACGAAATGTGCGTAGTCTCAACGTGTTTTTAGAGCAAAAACTTGGCGAAATATTTGGAGTTCTAACGTGCATAAGGAACAAAAAACTTACCACGTGTGTGGTTTCAACGTGTTTTAGGAACGAAAGCCATACCAAGAGGTTGGAAGTCTCAACATTTATAAGAAACAAAAAGGACTGAAAGCTGTATATTAAGCCGAATAAAATAACTTAGACGCCAACTTGACTAAATACTCATCAGGAGATAATTATACTACATAAAAGAGTGAACAAAACGTAACTAATGAGTTAGAAGTTTTTATATGTATGCATGTCAGAATAAATGATCTTGAATTAGGAATTCAGAGAAGATTACCTGTAGGAAAAATTGAGCGAAATGTAACGGGATAAATGTAACTTACTTCAGTTAAACTAACAATCTGATAAAATTTTAGTTGTATTTAAATCATAGATTAATCACGATTAATTATCATAACCACGATTTGAACGAGGTTAACTTTAAAGTAAGAACAAACTAAATCAAGTCGCTCACTCTGATTTTCGCTTTCATGTTCGTCACTTTTAACAAAGGTTTCATTCAAATTTTATCGTTGCATTTCAATGAACGTAAATCTCAATAGCGCTCACGTGAGTGAGTTGAAATTCCAGAATTGGCTACGAGCAGCTCATAACTTACATGTCAATATCGTTGATTTTAAAAAAAGGTTTCCTTGATAATTTTCCATTGCATTTCAATGAACGTAAATCTCAATAGCGCTGGCGTGTGCGGGTTTAAATTTCTGGATTGGCTACGAGTAGCTCATAATTTGTGTGCAGTGTTTGAGGTCGGTAATTAGTGGTGAACTCTCCATGCTTGCGCCACTCGCGGTGTTTGAGGTCAGTAATTAGTGGTGAACTCTTCGCTTGCGCCACTCAACGGCCGCCCAGCTGAGCAGGAGCAGACGACCTTCAGCAGATCGCAACTTCTCGTCCAACTTGCACCATTGGCCAACTTTCCGAGTCATAACTCAACTTTTTCCAGACTAACTTTAACTTTTAGCGTATTTCCCAGCTTTTTTGCTTTCAAACTAAAGTTCGGATCAGAGTTTTAATGGCAATGCTCTCAATGACCTGATCGTTGCAAATTTCCCTCCTTGGTGAACTTTTTGTTGACATTGATTGCGCTCTATAAAACTAAGTTAGGAGTATGTCAGTGTGAAAGTTAGGGCGGGAGTTCGCATTCGCTTATCTACGGGGCTGGTCTCTGTCTGGTGACCGTCCGGCCGTCGGGGCGTGACGGGACTTGTCACTTAATAATTAACACTTATCAATAAACACTTATCACTTATCAATTAACACTTATCACTTGTCAATTAACATTTATCCTTTATAAATTAACACTTATCACTTATCAATTAACTCTCATCATTTATCATTTAACACTTCTCACTTATCAATCAGCACATCACTTACCAACTAGCACTCAATAACACTTACCAACTCAATACTCCACAGCGATGATTCATCATTTGAATGTAGGTGAATGATGCAATGTATTATTTAAGGTTCTCGTAAATTTTACTCAGTAATTTCCGGTGTGACACAGGTTTGGGGGATACGAAGCAGCTTTAAAGGAGCGAACTGGCGATGAGTGCGATGATCATCTGATGATTGCAGCGAAGGTCACCGACGCCGGCACGAAGGCCGAGATGGAGGTCGGCGCAAGCACCGCAGTCGGACAAAGTTGACGTCACAAGTTATAGAAGTTGCGGACCCACCAGCCAAAGTTCTACACTAGAAGTTTAGCAGCGACTGCGAAGAACAAGAAGAAAGAATATAAAGTACTTCAAACAACAAGAAAGAAGAACAACTCTCACTCAAAGAAAGTTAGATAAAGTTTCTTAGAGAATTTCATTAGGAAAAATTGTCGAGATACACGAAAGTTAGATTATCAGTGAAACAAGCTTGAGCTGTGCTGTGAGAGGCAGAAGTTGCTGGGTGGGGCTGCTTAGCAACCGACGCCGTCAGCTCTATACAGGGATGAGAGGTAGACATGTGATCGCAGTTCTTACTTTAATGTGAAGATACTGCCATGGAAAATATTATGTGATGCGAATATAATACCTACTAAAATATTAGGTTGCTGAGGATAAGCTGTTGCAGTACACAGGTCGGAGAGGCAGCATGTGATAGCATGGGTGATGCGTGTTGGTTTCAGAGGGAGACCGCAAAAGGGTGATTTAACCGGGTGAATTCGTACTGTAAAAATTATGGAAAATACAGTAAATGCACAATCGTCGACAAAAATGTATGAGTTAAAAATATTTAAATATTCATTCTTTGAATAAGTTCAGAACACGGAGTGTGACTCATCTGCATTAAGTATTTATTCATGAAACAGTGATGTAATAAATCTAAGCAAAAAAAACACTCTTTGAAAAAACACATGTGGAACGCAACTACAGAAGGTCAGTTTATGCAGAAATGAATGACCATGCAACTTTACTGGAAGTGTAACTTGAATGCAATCGGTGGCGGGCGACAAAGTGATAAGATTCTATCCATTACCCATTCAGTACATGGGGAATGATTTCTATGAGTGGGCAGTTTTCAGAACTGAGTAATAAGTATGTTTAGTTGACTGTGGTATCCTAGGCTTGTAAGCTGACCCTGATATTATCCATGTACTTAATGAATAACTAACGATTTAGGCTATACTCAAGCATGTGGTGTGCAATCATTACCATTAGTTGTATTTATCATTAGGTAGATCGACGGTTCATTGCCGACGGTCAACCCTTATGCCATTTCTTCAATTCGCGCTCACGCTGGAGACTGAAGTAATATGTTCAGATGACCAATACTCACGCACACAACACGCTGAAATATTTCGATGGTGGCTTAGACAAGGACAAGCATTTGGAAGGCGGCTTAGACAAGGACAAGCGTTTGGAAGGCGACTCAGAAAAGAACAAGCGTTTGGAAGGCGACTTTGACAAAGACAAGTGTTCGAAGGGCGTTCGGATGGTGGCTTAAACAAGGACAAGAGTTTTGAAGGCGGCCCAGACATGAGCTACTCCACAGAGGCATTCCAGAGCCCCGAGTCAACCGAGCATTGACCGCCGCCTCGCTGGAGCTGCGCGCTGCAAGTTCCGGAGGTCGCGTGTCACCGTCGGCGCCGCCTGGCAAAATACGCGCCCTCCTTCCGCCCAACTCTTGCCCTGCAAAACTGCGCTCGCAAGAACCCTTGCAGGAGTCAGGCGCTGCATTGCGACTTTGCAACGCAGACGCAAAAATGCGAGAGGCATTTGGAGTGGGGCGCATCTCGAGATTAGCATCGGGAGAGAGGCTATGAGGAGCTCTTGTTTCTTAAAAGATTGGACGTCTTACAACATTTGT
The DNA here is from genome assembly GCA_030386875.1 of Morinoia aosen. Classification (NCBI taxonomy): domain Eukaryota; kingdom Metazoa; phylum Arthropoda; class Malacostraca; order Amphipoda; family Talitridae; genus Morinoia; species Morinoia aosen. The sequence goes on along the minus strand of CM059562.1, from coordinate 86,531,656 downwards.
AACGTATACATTCATGCTGCAGTGATCTATCACTATCCAATTACACCTGCTTAGCTTGTACGACTTTGAATACGAATTTAGCAATTAAAGATAATGACTTTCGAATACATGATGATTACTCCAATCGACACACACAATTTCAATTTCAAATTCTTCAACACAATATATAAGCGTTAGCCGTACCAATTTTAAAATCTTGAACGTAATCTATAAACGTTACGGAGCTGTTTCTTCGCTGCTCAGTGTTTCTCAAAACTTGGAAAGTAATTGAACCATGAACGCATTTGCTCAAATCTGCACTGAGCGCAGAGGTGACTGAGGCAGATGCATTTTTAAGGACCGGCTCCCCAGGATGCAGTGAAGGCGCCGTGATAAGGCCCGAGGGCGTCGGGACTATCGACCTCGGCTGCATTGCCTTTCTAATGAACACGAGATTTTTCCTGTTTTTGAGAGATGCCATGTTGAATGGCTTTAATTATAACGGCTGGGCGTATCAGATGCACTTCCTAAACGGCTCTCAAGAGCCTCCCTGAGGACGAATTTGGCTGCTGTTTCTGCTGCCAGGCGAGTTGTGCTGTGCTGTACGATGTTGCTAACTAGCAGCCTGCGATTGCGTTACGGGAGATCATTCGGCAACGAACGCTGATGATTTGAGTGGTTGCTCTATTGCTATATGTGCAGCGTCGTGTGTACGTTAACAATTGAGGAATATATTTTTAATGGTTTTTAAGCATTTTGAATTTGCTTAAAATTAAGGTCAGATATATGCTTGGAAGCAATGTTAATTCAAGGTATGATATTAACCTCAAACTCCCTACTGGGTTATGTTCGCAGAATTCTATCAAGTTTTTCAACTTTCAAATAAATCTAACATAATGACTTGCATCGTAATTTGGGTGAGAGTTTGACTAATGAGATACATTACTCATCATTTAATAGGCATGAAACAGAATTTATAGTTCAGTATTTAAATTTGAAGGCATTAACAAATCTCAGAGAACAAAGAAATCGGTGAGGGAATTTGAACACTCAAGGAATTAGCAAATCAATTTCAAAAAATTTTATGGTCGCTGTACGAATTCGAACACTTATACTCTATCTTGCATGAATTTCAACTCTCAAGTTTATGATTTTATTCTATCTTTTGAGTAGGATTAACCGAATCAGTGAAGTAGTGGCTGACAAATTATTTGTTTGCTAACTACATATGTAGGTAGCAATATTGATCTCCATTTCTCCAGCTTGTTGAATTCCTTGACACGTGTGCTCAATTCACCCGATTTTCACAGTTCTAAACTCAATGACACAACTATTTGAAATTTAAAGGAAATCGGTAGCATAAAAAAATGACATATTCTGTCCGAAGTTCAATTGGTAGATCTCGAGGTGTGGAGTAACCAAACATTCCTAACTAGCGATGCACGAACAAGGATACAAGTGGACTACATATAGTACACTGTAAGTCAGTACTGTACTCTTACTGTATTATCAGTCAGTACCGTCATTACCGTAAGTTATACTGTACGTCAGTATGGGGGAGAGCAAACCACTGAAGTTCATCAGCTCAGCTTCAACTCGAACTTCAGCTCCGCAACAGCTCGTTTATAAGACACTCACCCCACTCTGGCTCCCTTGGCGCAGTGCATAAGTTGCATCAAGCAGAGTGTCACGAGCCAAACTGCGGTTTCGCCTCCGTCGTCGTCGTACAGGATGGAGGAGGTAGGGGAACGTAGATTAGATTTATGGAACTGCTGTGCAGAATTACGAATGCACCACAGTTTCATATGTGTCAGATGAGTTCATAATTTGTGTATATCAACAAAAATCATGAATCATGTTTATCAGGAGTCTAATTGTCGCTTCTTATCTACACGTCTATACCCAGACAACACGAATAGTCACCACACGCAAAGCAATCATAGCGCCAGAAGAAGAGCTTCGAGCGGTGTCTCGCCAGCCATCAAATCGGAGCCGGATGTGTACATTCGGTGCGGAAGGGTGCGGCCAGAATGGCCTGCAGAGCATGGAAGGGCTGGTGAACGCGTGTGTAAACACTTCAGTGAATTGACGTCTGTTTCTAGGACTCGAATCTGCCAAAGTCTGCGAGTGCGAGTAAAAAGGAGGGGCTTTATTCCTGACAAATTCTGGAGTTAAACTACAGCTGCTGCTTGAATTGAGGGAACAAATGAATCAGTGAGTGAGGAAAGAGAACGAACGAGGGACTTCAAAAATTAAAATGAATGTAATGGTGGTGGTTCATGAAAATTGGTGATTGCAAATCTGTTTCTTTGGTGCTTATGCGTGATGGGGATCTGGCAGCACGGGACTTGGGGATTACCTGAGAAGGGCTACTTGACTCGTTCCTGTTGTCATTTTCTATTGTATTTTATTCTACTTTGTTCTATTCTAAATGAAGTTGTTTAAATTGATATTTAATAGAGCCTAAAACTACTAATACACATAGAATGCAATTCATCTAATCGCGTTTAATTGAAAGATTTTGTCAGTGAAATACAGACAAGCTCCCGAAAAATACAAAAACACAATCTTGAAATTATTTTCCGATTGGTTAGTTCACAACAGGTTTTTAAAGAACTCCAGAGCACGTATTTTCTAAAAACACCTCATAGGATCATCAGAGCATTCATGGTTTGCTACCCAAGTGAATTTTGTTTATTTTAAAACCAATATAGATCATGATTCATGTGCAGTCTGTCTTATGAGCAGTTTAACTCAGTGCTTGATAAACTCACGACAACTTTACCATTTAATTTCAATTCGAATTTTACGTGGTGCTTTTATTTATACACTTGTCAAGTTTACGCGCTTTTCATACCAGTGAAATTAATAGGGAAGGCATCGCAGCGTTTTGATGTTTGGTATTCAGATGAAATCACATTTAATATTTCGAACGGGTGCCGTAACGTTTGCTTTGCATGGGACCGCAGAGGGAAACTGGCAGGCGCGGTGAGGGTAGAAGGGAGAAGGCCAGTGAGGGGAAGGGATGGCTTCCGACGGCGGCAATCTGCATATGCATTTATTTTTGTAAGGGCAACTATTTAATTTGGCTCCAGGGAGACGAATCTCGTAACTACGTGGCTCATTGTTGCAAGGGGGAGGGGGAGAATGAGTTTAGAACGCTGAGGTGAGTCGTAGACGTTGTATCTGACTAGCGGAATTAAGTGACTAGCGTGGCACAGAGTAAAATGCAGACCCCTATGCTTACCCATAACGGTATTCACGAAAGGCAAGTAATTAGTATCTTTTATGCAAGTGAATTAATTCATTTGACTAAATTCACTCACACTCTTTTAGTTTCGATAGAGTTTGTAATCTTAACGTTAAGAATAATGTACAAAAGTTTCAGGATTACTTTTTGATATATGGTATTACCATTCAGTTTAAAATGAAATTTTTCCCGTATTCAAATTTAAAAGATTTTGAATTTTCTTTCATTAACAATTCACTTCACGTTTGGAATATATAACACCATTTCAACATTTATTTAAATTCAATACATTATAGTCATGAATCGAAGAATCTCTAATTCGTGGGTTACTTTTTTGCGGTTTGGCTGAATTCCTCTTTCCCTTTTAATCTATATTACTCTTTTAAAAGCTGTGCATTTCAATTGACTCAGAGCGAGACATTCTGGTAATTGAAAACGCAGTTTTCAGAGGAAATCCATCAAGATAAAAGTTATGATTGAAATTGCCCACATTATCTTCTTTGAAAGTTACAGCGGCTCTTTCAAAAAAAGTCGACTCGAGAGGCGCAGCTCGCTGTGGAGGAGAGACGTTTGGCTGCAATTGTCGATACATCTTGTGGTCCCTCTTGGGAATCTGAGCTAATTCCAGGCCTGGAATGCAGCGCGCTTTGTAGCAGCCGTCTTTGGTTGGCCGGGCCACCCAAAAACTTTCGATGGGGTAAAAATGAAGCTCATTGGGATTAGCGAGAAGTTATTAGGAGGGCTGCTGAGGTGCTTCCGTGGCCGCGAGCACCGTGCTCGACGAGCAGCATTGTGCTCGATGTACAGCAATGTGCTAGACGAGCAGCACCGTGATCGTTCGAATGCCTGGAGCACCGTACTCGACGAGCAGTAATGTGCTCGATGAGCAGCACAGTGATCGCCACGGTGATGGAGAAGTGGTTTACCCTGTGCAAGCATCGGCATGAGTGTAAAGGGCCTCGGCAGCTATTTAGGTAAGCGAGAGACTGCAAGGAACTTTCATTTGTTTCGGCTAGTGACATGAGTATTACGATACCCTTGTGTACATATCAACTAAAGATCCTTACTTTAGGATATTTTAAAAATAAATAACATTTTTTTGCATTCTCTTCATTGGAGATAAACTGTTTTACTTTCTTTTCTTTTATTCAAAGCATTCAAGCGTACGTAACTCATTGCACATACTGAGTCAGATATCACGCGGGTTACATCAAGTCATATATGTTCTTAAGATATTTCATCGACAGGAAATGACCGATGTCTCTCAAATTTTTGTCCACGATAATTTGTCGATACAACAGCAATAACATCGAGTCAAAATAGCTTAGAGGCCTTAGAGCTAAAGAAGTTTGGTTGAGGTCCCTTCAATTTCCTAAGAACATCAAACTAGGGTAAGTGAATTAGGTTGAAAATTTATTGTACACTTTAGAATAACGTTAATGGTAGGGTGCCCCAGAAGTCGCTGAACTTATTCGGGCCCACAGGTAGCTATACTCAAATTTGACCATTGTGTTAGGCTTATAGGCTTAAGAAACATTCTACCTCTGTATCTCCTGTGGTAAATAAATTGTTTAAATTGTTTAAATTATCGTGAAATTTGTTGAGTGAAGATCATGTGCTTGAATCACTGAGGGTTTTCTAATCGAACTTGGAAACGTTTTTCTCGCGTGAAACCTCTTAAAATTAGCTGAGTTAACAAGTTTCCGTTAACAGAAAAGGTCACGCAAAATTTGACTCGGTGCTTTCCAGTGACTGAGAAGCCTCACTTGGGAATAAAATTTTCAGCCATCCATAATTTTTCCCATATATAAACAATTTCTGCGTTAAAAATAGGTTCCAGCATTTTGCCAGCAGTTAAAGGGGGACCGAACCAATTTTCTCTGTGTTTCTTGTCCCCTTTATCTCATATCCTTAAAATTTCTCCAGGCAAAAAAGGTTTCCCCGAAAATCAAGTGTTTTTCTCGGCATTTGCGACAGCTCGCCTTATCTGACATCCCTTCCTCAGCGCCCTGATTTCCGCCAGTTCCGAACCCTTTCTTGAGAATCAAATTTCATCGCTCGTTACGCAATTCAAAAACAGGCGGATGCGCCCAAAAGACCCTCGCAATATGAGGCAAAAATGCAGCGGCCTGGAAGCCTGTGCTGTGCGTGGAGGCGGGCAGGCAGAGAGAGACATGTACTGAGGTGGAGTGCTAGCACTCGAGCTGGCAACACACGCTGCAGCTGCTGGTCTTGAGATACCACTAGCTATTCACGTGAGTTCAAGCTATCAATACATGTTATAAGCTATATTGCAGCTCGACTTGTCCCCTCAGAGTTGCCTTAGAGTCTCTTCAGAGTCACTTGAGAGTCTCCTAAGAGTCACTTCAGAGTCACCTCAGATTTACTTCCGAGTCATCACAGAGTCACCTGAGATTCTCCTCAAAGTCCATTTAAAGTTACCTCTCAGATTCATTTCAGAGTGACTTCTGAGTCCTCTCAGCGTCACCTCAGAGTCATTTCAGAGTCCCCTCAGAGTCACCTTAGACTTTACAGTAGAGTCACCTCTGCAGCGCGAGAGAGCAGCGGCACGGTCGCGCTGCACACCCACAAAAATAGAGTGCTGCGATAATTAGAAGGAATGAAGGCGACTTGCAAGGAGCCGCCGTTGCGCCGCAGATTAATGATGCAGCGCAGCTAATAAATTGATTCTGTTATTAATGAATAAGTTGGCTGGAACACGGGCTCACTTGTCGCATTCGCTGCGCTGAGCTGCTGCAAATTGCTCCGATTTTCTTGCTGCTCCTGAGGCGGCCTGCTAGCCTTGTCTCACTTCATAGCAGTTCGCTAGCCTTCAACAATTTCTGAGGGATTATGTTATGCATTGAGTGGCAGAGAACAGTGAATATCAGGTGGGCTAATTTGTGTAAAAATGCAGCATATTCTAACACGTGAAACGATTGGCATTTGACTCAACTTGAACGCGTGTATTTGCAGTTTATCATATTGCTAGAGTTATGAGAGAAAGTGATGATTTACAGTATATTGTGCTGTTGTACAAAAATTTATCATTGTAAGTTCAGGGCGAAATTGAACAGAACTTTGAAAATTTACCGCACCGAGGGCAGAAGTAATAAAAATTTGTCGTTATTCTTTTAAAACGACGCACCGAAGTGACCCCGTGACTCAAGGAGACTGCGTTCGTTTCATCAGGTCTTGAAGTGTCACCTAATGTTATAACTTGAAGTGTCACCTAATGTTAAAACTTGAAGTGTCACCTAATGTTAAAACTTGAAGTGTCACCTAATGTTAAAATTTGAAGTGTCACCTAATGTTAAAACTTGAAGTGTCACCTAATGTTAAAACTTGAAGTGTCACCTAATGTTAAAACTCGAAGTGTCACCTAATGTTAAAACTTGAAGTGTCACCTAATGTTAAAACTTGAAGTGTCACATAATGTTAAAACTCGAAGTGTCACCTAATGTTAAAACTCGAAGTGTCACCTAATGTTAAAATCCTAAATATTTTTGGAGAGATGGAGGAGTATTTCAGCTTATGGTAACGTGGGGCTGTCATTTCCATTCAAACTGATCTTATCGAATGCGGTTCTACTTCTCAATAACTAACTTGAAGGAAACAGCCACTGCCTGAGGTGAGGAAACATCCACTGATCAACTCAAAGAAACAGTCACTGACAAGCATATGGAAACAGCACTTATGAACATAAGGAAACAGCCACTGACATGCATAAGGAAACAGCCACTGACATACGGAAGGAAACAGCCACTGACATACACGAGGAAACAGCCACTGACACACATAAGGAAATGAACACAGAAGAACTCGAGAGCACAGCCACTGCGTAACTTGTGAAAACAGCTGCTTATCTCACTTAATTCTCATTACGAATGTAATTCCTCTCCTGCAACTGTCACTACGTGCATCTTTATTCTGCGAGGTTTGACCCTACGATTGTTATGGGATCCAAATGTCCATTTGGTGCCTCTTTCGATTACGCCTGTTTTGCTGAGTGTTATTTTTCCAGTGTCACTTCAAATTCTATATCTTAAGTAGGTGGTTGGTTAAAAAACATTGAAAAGAGTTGCGATGTAAGTTGAGAGAAGCTTCCATTGCAGTTTGTGTTTGTTTGAGCAATAGATATTAAATTTTCTGCAGTTGGGGCAGAGGTGATATCACTCGGCCGAACTTCATCACTCATACACCCCACGAGGCCTACAAATTACGGCAATGCGAAAAACGATGTGCCTTTCATTGCTCAGGTACATATAGGTATCACAGCTTTATTGCATTGACGTTATCGCTGTATCGTGAACTACACAGGAAAGCCAAAATTTAAGCCTAAAAAGTGGCGTGGAGACACTCTCCCTAAAGCCTCACATTGCCTGCTCTATAGTTATTGAATGCTATTCGTTAATCAAAATTTCGTAAATTACAAACGCATGCGCAAAAGATTAAACTAAGATGATGTGGCACATCAGCGCTGAACTGTGCGGGTTGCCTTCAGCATCCCTCATGAAAGCGCTTCCGAAAACATGGACTTTTCGTTGAGATTTTTTCTATTTCTTTAATATTGTGGCTTTTTTCAGCGGGGACATAGCGATAGGGGCCATATTAAAAATTCCCCTTGATTTTTAATTGAGCAGAAGCTCTGGAGGTGCGGCGCGCGAGGGTGGAGATCCGAGCGCTTCAAGAACGCCGAGTTTGGAGCACGGCATCGGAGATTAAAGGCAGAGAGATGCTCCAGCCTCCTCAGGTCGCATCTTAGTCGCAGGACGCTGTTTAAATTTACGATAAATCGCTTTATATTTTTAATTTTAAAATGAATCGCTTTGAAATTTTAATTTTACAATGAACCGCTATAAAATTGTAGTTTAACAATGAATCGATTCAAAATTATATTTTTAAAATGAATCGCTTTAAAGTTTACTTTTTACAATGAATCGCTTTAAAATGAACATTCGGCATCATGGCTACACAATAAAATTGTGCATGAGATAAAAGTTTTTGAGGAAATTCGACAGGACTAATCACCAAATGCATGCCGTGTGATGTTGAATGAATTTTTGAGTCGTAGTTCTTTAGTCTGCATGAGGGGAGTTGCACTCATACCTGCTCCAGTTGGAAGTTTTTGGAGTTCTAGTTAAGGCAGGCATTTTGCTTTTTATTTTGTGATAGGAGAAAGAATTGATCAAGGAGTGCAAATTGGAGACTCACTCTGAATCATTTTATTGCCATAGTTATAAATAATTTATAAATTTCTAAAGGAATTTCAAATTTGAATTATTTTTCATCACTACGGATATTGTAAGACTTCGTGGAGTTTATAATGCATTGATTAGAGTGCGATTCCCTGGTGTGAACTGCTAAAACATGAATTTGGAGCTCAAGGAAGCGGTTGACAAAATGAAAAATATTGCACTATGAGCAAAATGAATTTCAATTTTTTACTTAAAAATGTCCTCTGAGATTCCATGAGCACTTATAAAAAAATCTGTAAAGGTGTGGCGTGATGTCAAATCATTGCAGATTTGAATGGCTCAAACAATCATACGAGAATAATAAGGTACAGAGTGGCTCAGAATTAACTTCTCCATTTTGAATATTTATTACAAGTCTGCTAATTCTGCGATAAAAAATGGTTAGATATGAAATAAAGAAGAAGATATGCAAGCTTTATTATTCAGATATGATACCTTTTAAATGTTCTCCATTATTATTAAAACACGAGCGTTTTTAACATACGAGTATAGTATTGTCCATAACTTTTTTCAAAATATCAGGAGATATTATGATAATTTCTTCGATGATGCTCTTTTTTAACTCATGGAAAGTGTTAGGTATATTGATCTGCTGCAACACTTAGTGAAACCCGTTTAATTACACCTACATTTCGTACCGATCCCGGTGTGCTAGTGCGTTCTTTGTCTGCTGTTGGGCCGAAATCTCTGAACCTTGAAATCATTGCAATAATAATGCAGTGTTTGGAAGGCCTTGGTTGACTAAATCTTCTAACAAAGCCCCTCTGTACTGCAACTAACGATCCATTGTGAGAGAAATAACTTTCCACTATTTTTGCTCGTTGGTCCTTTCTGTATTTCGGAATTTTTATGGCATGATAATTTTATAAATTTTGATTGAAAAATATGCTTCGAATCTGTATCATTGATACAGGATGACGCTTGAAGAATTTCTCTTTCATTTCGTATGTAACACATTTTTATAGCTGGATTAGTTGTCGTCTAATAAATGTTCAAAATTGTGAAGTGACTTTTGCACCACCCTATTTAAAGAAAACTTTCTATTTAAATAACCGCTGGCCACAATGCCTCAAATCAATATTATATTTGAATTCAAATCGACTCTTTTCTATAGCTTTATTAATGATTTCGACAGTTTTGTTTTCACCCATCTGCTGTCTAGGTTCTAGGATGTAGATCAAACAGAGTTACAAATCACATGTCCACAAGATTTCGGTGAAGACGATATAGAGTCGAGGTACGTTCTATGACACTTGAACTTGAATGCGAGCTATTTTGCTGACTTCCAAGTGCGGTATAAAGTAAACATGAGACATTTCGAAACCAACCTTAAACGATCATCATGTACGTACCTTAATCAAAGTTAAGCTTTTGCGACTTGAAGAGGAAATGCAAAGAAAAGAGAATATTTTTTCTTGCTGCCTATATACATTCTACTTTCTATGTTTGAGAAAAAAATATCTTTGCATTATTGACCTTCATCTTCGTATTTTCAACACGAAATAGTATCGATCATTTTGGAAGGAGTCAAATATCTATTTCGTTGTAAAATACAGTATTACACCCTTTCCCAATTGTTTCATAGATGATTGTAAACGGCGATTTCTCGAGACAATGGCTAAATGAAAGGTTATAAATAAAGGCAGGATTGTTTCTCTGTTTCTGTTTGCTGGCTTGCCATCAGAGTAGCGGACGCAGGAGAGGCCTTAAGAAGCTCTAAAGACGTTACTCATTAAGTCCTTCTATTTTATTTGGAGTGGCAATCGATAGAAGCTTATCTGCATAATGATGAGGCGGACAGTGTTGTGAGGCCGTCTCTCACCTATACCCTCCCTCTGTTTTGTTACTTCTCTCCCCTCTTAAACGCTGACGCTATTTATTTATTTGCTGCTTCTTTGACAGATGCAATATTTGGCCATTCACATCCTTCGCTTTAGTATTCCCATTCAGATGCTTTGCTACTCTCGTACGATTCTTATGAGTATGTTTTTGTTAGTTATTGACAATCACAGATAATTGAAAAAGTAATTCTTAAAGTTTCATTCTGTATCGATGACATGAATTTGAAACATATTAAATCTTTTATTACACGCCACAAACACGGGTACAAATTACGGGGAGAATGGTTGAGCATGTGCTTGTATTGTGCAGTATTGCATCGACTGCTGCCCAGTTGTTGTGTGCGACCCATCGAACGAATGAGATGGATTGCAGGACTTAGGTTCCAAGAATTTAGCTATCGATAATCACGGAGATTAAACTTTTTTGAGCTCATGGGCTTTGTAAATGTGCTGACCTGTGATGTTGACTCAGTTCTGATTTAAATTGACTTTTACTTCTGGAGGTACTGTAAATGATTGCTTTGACATATCACGACATAGTATAAGATTACTACTTGTGGGCCCAACGAAACTCAATGACTTCTAGGGCATCCAGTGGAATCCCATTTCTAAATCGTCAATTTCATGACAAAACTCTTAGATTTAACTTTCACCAGACAGCTTGAGTTCTTCAGCGTGAGATTTAGAAAAAAATGACACTAATTACGTTATAATACAGGCGAGAACTGCAATTTGAGTGTTATACATAAATTAGTTTCATTTCATAGCAATAGCCTAATCAATTTGAAGAATTGAATAGAGATTACACAGCTATCTCTTAACAGATAGATAAAGCAACGCCTGATTAAGAAACAACATCCGACATTTTTCAAATATTCTGAACACTTTATCATATCTATGTTGGAAGAGATCAAGTTCTAAGCCCTAATTCCAATCAGAAACCATTCATATGTGGAAAGCAGCAAGCGATAATTCCAATTAGGTAAACACTGCATTCAGATCGAGTTTGTTATTGGAAAATTTTCAAATAATCCAGCGGCTGCGGTACATAGTTTTCTATTTAAGTATATTATTTGTGATTTTAAATTTTTTCTAGAAACGAATCAACTCATTAAAACATGAAATCAAGTCGTCCTCGTCTCTTCCAGTTCCTCAATAAACTCCTGCTTAATAAGTTGCAACATGACTGAAGAAAACACCGTCTTCAAGAGTATCTAGAAAGAATTACTTCATCATTTCACCAATTACATTCGTTGTTTGTTGAGAGTTTCGACAACATGCAAAGAAACAATAAGAGAACATACACTAACATCGTTGAATAATGAAAGCCTTCTGCCTGAAGCATTAGACTCACATGATGTAGCATGAGGTACATGTAACATGAAGGCAGCACGGGACAAAACTTCAGACTTCACGAGCAGCTGCAGCTGAAATTTCATGTTACTAAAGGAAGGAGGGCAATGTTAGCGAAAGGGGGTGGCGGGGGGAGCTACAATTGGGAGGTGGGGAGGGAGGGGGAGCAACAATTGGGGGGTTGGGGGGAGCACCATCCCCTCCGAAGGCGTCGGAGGCGCAATAAAGAATGTATCGCCTCTGATGGGCCTATTTTTAATTGCCTTCCATTGGCTCCATTTTTCATTGGAATCCCATTTGTCTTGGAATTGGCAGCGGATGCAGGAATGGCGGCAGGGGGAGGTGAGGGCGGTGGAGGCGCTGGAATGTTTTAACAAACTCGCCTCTCAACTTCTCAAGATTGAGTGCAAGCGGCCCGGAAAATTAAGGAGAACACAGAAAAAATAACGCACGATAAATCCGTTGTACAAGGGCGTATGAAAGTTCGGTCAGAGGAGAATTTGCGTGTAAAACGTTATCAGGTTACGTAAAACTGCTCATTTGGTGGTAATGTGCGTCGATTGGAAAGATGAGAATTCAAACCATGAAATCGTTCAGGAAACCACGGAAAATCAAGATGCTTAAATATCTTCGCCTTGTGCGACGTTCTCGTGGAAACCAGGCGAACGTCAGTTCCGATGGTTGAAACATTAATGAATAACCTCGTAATTCTGCTTATGATTAACGTGAACATAGAAAAAAAGTGTCGGGAAAAAGCGTTGATAGACTCAAGCAGCGACAGAAACAGACACCTCGTGGCACTCCGTCATTTTTTAACACAACTTGCTATCGTTACACAGGTGATGACATTGATGGAAAATTGTAGATATAAAATTATTAAAAGCTTTTTAAACATGTTCACCATTGATCTCTTAAACAGAATGCTTCAGACTTCGTTGATGCAAGAAAATTAATGCCTGAGATGTAGAACTTTGAGGTCAATGAAGTTTATTTCTTTTATATTTTGACGTTACGGAAACGATTTAAAGGGGTTCACCCATGTTTCTTGAAGTGTTTTGTGTCGTGTTTGAGTGTAGCTAAGCTGCAGTGCAGTCTAGCCAATTTAGTCATTACAATGCAAGAGCTTCATGTTTGAATGACCGTACTGGACAGCAATAATATCTTCGGCAGTGGATCGCATGGTTTAATATGAAGTTCTGAATGTATAGAGTGCTGAACGATTACTGAATGCGGAATGCGAATACAAACTAAACTTTTTGAAGCTGGAGCTAGCCACGAATTGTGAGCAAGTTTCACTTGAAATAATGACCTCATTAAACTAATTTCTTTCAGTTAATGATGGCTCCTCCAGACCTTAACTTATGATGAACATTCATCCATACATAACATCACATGTGCAATAGATTTGAGAAAAGTTTTACTAAATGTCGTTGGCACGACAGTCTTGACTCGCTCCACTTCAGTTCATCACAGTGCGTCAAACTTTAAGGAAGTTGAATGAAAGACTAAAACTTAGACTAGTCGAAACATCTATAACATTTGAATCAAGCTGCTCACAAATAAGTTGTTAATATTGTTCGGTAAATTTTATTCGGTGACTGGAAGAACATTTCGAAATAACTTTCGATTGACTGAGCATGAAGCTTTGAGTATTTGGAAGAAAATATGGACTATAATATAGAGAATCAATTTGCAATGATTTATAAATGTAGAGAAATTGATGTTAAAAATAAGTTGTTAATATCGAACATAAGCTTTATGAATTGAATGTTTGTTTGTTTCAGGACAGGACATGGAAGTAAAAGAAGTGTTCAGTAAATTTACGAACAAGCAGAAAACTTCTGAGACTGTACTCGTTTAAAGCTATCGAAAGCTCATGTCCCACAAGTACCTGGCCACAGCAGCCAAGTAGTAGGTCTTGTACCCATGAATGAATGGATTCATTTTTTTAATGAAAAAATAAATTCTCTGTCTTATACTACGCAGTGAAAACGACAAAATAAAAAACTTCATCCAGCACAACTTCCATTAAAAGTCTTATTGTTCAATGACTTCATTGATGCAGTATTAGAGAGCCCAATAAAAATCAATATCGTACGAGCACTGAAAATCTTAAGAAGAATAAACTCACAAACAATTTTTCCGATGATACAACAGACTCGTTTTCTAAATATCGAGCGCACAATAATAATACCAATATCAACTGACGTACAATAACAATATTAACGCACAATAACAATATTAAATAGCAAATTGAAGCACAACAACAATATTAAATAACAACTGCAGCACAATAAAAATATTAAAACCAATTCTAAAATACAAATGAAGCACAACAACAACGACATTAAGGCACAATAACAAGATTAAGTGAATTGAAGAAGCGCGTGACTACGCGACGGATCGGAGCGTGCACGTCGCATGCGCGCCCTGATGACATTAGAGGTCGCGCCTGTACGACGTGTGCTGCCTTGGGTCAACTGGAGATCATCTCCGAACTTGCTCCAGTCACGACCTGTTTGATTGTGAATTTCTCACTGTAATTGAGCCTGTTAGGCGAAACGACGCTGATTTGATTTGACTTTTCAGACGGAGTGATATGAGCGCGTTGCCTTTTTTCCGGTGTCGTTCTGACTTCTGTAGGTAGAGGGAAAAATGATGTTCTTTTCGGTTCGCTCATCATTTATCGGTAAAAAGTATGTGAGATTCACACACACACACGTAAACACAAAAATTCTCTAGTTTTAAAATGTAAAGTACAGTCGCTTTATAGGGACATTACATTTCATACGAATTTTGATGTTCTTGGTAGGGTTCGATTTAGCATCAATTTTGTTCTATTTTTATTAATGCTGAATGTAAGGCGATTGTAATATTCAGAGTTGGCTGCGCCAGAGCGAGACTTGCCCCGCCCGTACTGTACGTTAATGCAACATTGGCATCAAGACTCAAAATACAAATCTGTCCTACAAATTAGTGCAGGAAGAATGGAATAAAATGAGAAGATTTTTACTCAAGCTGATACAAAGATTTTTACTCAGATGATGATAATAAGTAAAGGGTATGAAATGGCTAACGAATGTGGAAGTTGGAGAAATAAATGACATGAATTATTATTATTATATTCCTAGTTTTACCACCGCAATAAATGACATGAAACCAGGCTGCTTCGGTAAGCTGTCCTGCGAGGAAAGGAGATGAGGATGCCGTAGAATATGGAAGACTCGAAGACCATAGCGTACACTTCTCAGTACGTGATAGTGGGTCCTTCTAAGGGTGCGGGGAATTGAAGGTGACTCTCGACATGGAAAAGAAAGAATGTGAAGCGAAGTCGACTGGCTTAGATACGGCGGCACAAATATTGTATAGTATGGGAGGTAATTAGAAACGAGAGCAGGACGAAGAAAATTTAACAGCATAAAAAGTCAGGCAATGAAAATGCAAGCACAAATGAGGTCTAAAACGCTAGCATATACAAGCGAAAAGTACAAAGAAAGGGTCAGAGGATTAATTATTGTTGAGAAGCGCAATGCTAGATCTTGGAAAAAAATACAAGAAAGCGAAAGCTGGCCAATAATTAAGGAAGGACAGCGGAGTGAGGGGGTGTGAGGCTGCTGCATATTCATGCCTCGTGCAATAAGACGCTTCCAAGACTTGTGTCTCGTCCTCCATTTCACACGTCTCTGCACACTGTACACTCGGCTCCGGCCCTCATGCGCTCGGCTCCTGCTCTCTGGCGCTCGGCTCCTGCTCTCAGGCGCTCGGCTCCTGCTCTCAGGGGCTCGGCTCCTGTCTTCAGGCGCTCGGCTCCTGCTCTCAGGCGCTCGGCTCCTGCTCTCAGGTGCTCGGCTCCTGCTCTCAGGCGCTCGGCTCCTGCTCTCAGGCGCTCGGCTCCTGCTCTCAGGCTCTTATTTCCTGCTTTCAGGCGCTTATTTTCTGCTCTCAGGCGCCTATTTCCTGCTCTCAGGTACTCGGTTCTTGTTCTCAGCCACTCGATTTCTGCTCTCAGGCGTTCGGCTTCTAAACACAATTCTCGGCTCAGCGCCATGACGCTTTTTTCTACGTCAGCTTGTTTTCATAACCTGGAAATGAATTCAGTGTCTTATCTTTAAATTCACGGACAAATCATCCGATTGGAGCTAAAAATTTAGTAGTTCAGCAATATCCGAATAGGGTCACATTGCAGAAAAGCATGAAATAGTGCAGAGTAACATCACCTGACCAGCTGACGCTGTGCTGAGGTTGTGCCGGTCAACAGTGAAGGAGTGTCCAGAACTTTTGATATTTCGGGGGCAGTGAAAGATTTGAGAAAGTTATATAAACATTGTAAGGATTGTTTAAATGTGAAACTACTTGAGGGGCCGAATATGTTCAGCGACTTCTAGTGCATCCTATCATCAACGCTATTACACGGTGTACAAGTATGTTTAACCTAATTTACTTAACACTGTTCGACAATAATTTACTGAGATCATGTGCATTGCTTCAAATAAGACACGAGAGCGAATTTGTTATCTATTACCAGCGTCGTAAGTCATATGAGATGCAAGGTCTATGGCATTTTATCAGGATTGAATAAATTCTGTAATAAATCATGAAATCAGACACAATTTATCATGTTTATACCTCTAAATTGAAATTAGATATGGTTTATTAGTTGTAAAAATAATGCACTTTGTATCAGCTTGAGTAAAAAATATAAAACACAGCTTTTGGAGCCCATCGCTTTGGTGAAGCTCAGTTGGAAAGGATTATACGAATTGCTTCATTTAGTGAACCAAAAATGCCTTGCCTTTGCTTTACTTTCAGAGTTACAACGACGCTTTATAAACTGACTTTATCATTTTAAATCCCACATGTCAGATTGACATTCCTTGCTACCAATTCAACTCATTTTTTTGGTCTGCTCATCTTCGTAATTTCCGCTGCATGCAAGGAATTTTTGCCCTTATTATAAATACTTTAAATCTTCCGCATTGTACTCTCAATTGTTTTCTAAGCAGCCCCACATGAGCTGTAATGCGAATGTTCGTTCCGCAACATTAAAAAAGCATACAAATGTATTTCTGGTATGGCGGATCTCACTAACATAATGAAAAACATCCTGGATGTATATTTTTAATTTTATTTCAATTAATCAAAAATCCTGAGCGGAAATATTGAGGCAAGCTCTTCTTTCGAGAAGAGCACCTGAAATATTTCGGGACCAAATTCAATTTTGTTCCTTCTGAGATTAGCAGCACAATTTCTTCTCTCTGCGTCGCACAGCCACTACTTCCTTCCAACAAAACAGACAAACCACCAAATTAAGTAAGCCTTCAACACGACACGAAGCAAATACGTCACCTACCATGAAAGCATGAAGTAATAAAGGCATCTCCTGAAGTTCATAAAGTTTTGGCCACAGTGAAGGGTTTACTTGGGACTGATGCGGACCGAAAGCAGTAAAGAATTTATTAGAAAAAGACCCCTTGGTGGCATTGAAGTGAAGGATGCAGTGCTTGTTGTGGGTTGTTCGCTGCATCTGTGCCGCCCATAAAGCCTCGCGTGCCGCCATGCAGATGAGACACGCTCCAGTCGACCGCCCGCAGTTTTTACACTTTTTAAGACAAGGGAAAGATTAGGGCGGCCGCCTGATTTATAGATGCCTTTAATAGACTCTTCAAGTCTTCAGCTGCAGCAGCTGTACCACCAGCAGCAGCTGTGCCACCAGCAGCAGCTGCAGCCGTAGCAGCAGCTGTACTGTCATCCGTAGCATCCCTAGTAGCAGCACCTACAGCAGCCGTAGAACAGCCGTAGAATCATCATATCAACAGACGTGGAATCATCAGTAGTATCTGTAGCCGAAGGAACATCTGTAGCAGCAGCAGCAACATCCGCATCACAAATAGGTGTGTGCGTAGCATCAATAATAGCTGTGCAGCAGCACCTGTAGCACTAGTAACATCCGTAGCACCAGTAGCAGCTGTAGCACCAGTAGCAGCAGCAGTGTCCGTAGCAGCAGCAACATCCGTAGCACCAGTAGCACCAGCAGCAACAGCAGCTGTAGCACCAGTAGCAGCTGTAACACCAGTAGTAGCAGCAGTGTCTGTAGCAGCAGCAACATCCGTAGCACCAGTAGCACCAGCAGCAGCAGCAGCTGTAGCACCAGTAGCAGCTGTAGCACCAGTAGCAGCAGCAGTGTCTGTAGCAGCAGCAACATCCGTAGCACCAGTAGCACCAGTAGCAGCTGTAGGAGCAGCCACAGCCCTTATCGCAGCAGCCCCAACATGTCGCATGTAGAGTGTATTGTTGCATCCAACGTCTGCCGTCTAACTTCATCCTCGCCTGCTGTCAGTAGTACACTCGCAAAAATAAGAGATATTGAGCGATATAAAGTAACTCTGTGAGTAGGTACGATCACATGTTCAGGGATTGCAGAATGTTGACACATCACTCTTCCTGTTCAATCAAAAATTACAGCAACCATACATCGATAACTTTATAATACCGGCCGATGTCGGCCAATTAACCTACTCAAATCTAGACTATTGTCTGTGATCTACGGAAAATTTTACTGAAGTAAAACGACAGTGTTCGATCCCTAGATGATTTTTTTGACTCGACAATTATCACCGATGTATCATTTGTAATTTTTCATTCATAATAAGCTGCATTCAGCTCCCGTCACTCTAAATTCTCACTCTCAATCTAATTTTAAGTTTTAGCATTGCCGAAATTACATTCGAGATTATCATCTACGGATCATTTGTTATTTTCCATTTATAATAAGCTGTATTCAGTTACAGTCACTCTATATTCTCACTCTTAAAGTTATTTTAAAGTTTCATAATCGCTCAAATTACATTTGTACACGTTTCAAGTTGTGAAAGGCAGGCACAACTGAAGACTTGGAGGCCTCATTCCCAAGTCTACATTTGCTGTTCGTGTCGGACTTTTGCTTCGCCAATCGCTATCTGGCTCGCCATACTTCACTCCCGAAGAATGAACTCGTTTTTCTTTTTCGTTAATCCCGAGTGTTTGTGTTTTTTGAGAGGCGATCATTTTTAGGACGCCGCCCTCTCGTTCGCACCAAATTCTCGTGGATTTTTTTCCCAATCTGGCAGCCATTCCTCTCGGGAGTTTTGTTTCGGCCTCGCGTTATTTTGAGCTCCGCCGGCGAGAATGAGGCATTAAGACCAGCATAGCTAAAATCCTTCGCTGTCGTAGTAGTTTTATTTCTGCAGTCCTTGATTAGATGGCAACGATAAGGATGCTTCTGACATGTGAGCAGCATTTAACAGTTATTATAAGCCTGTGAAAAAGGTTTCGGAGGTCTTAAACATGGGCATTGCTAAAATCCTCCTCTCGGTTGTCATAGTGGTTCTATTTTCGCAGTCTTTGATTAGGTATAAACAATCAGGATGCTTCTGACATGTAAGAGGCATTTACCAGTCATTATAATCCTCTGAAAAATGTTTTGGAGGTCCCAGCAGCCGGAGGTACTAAAAACCTGGTTTCGGATAGCCTAAACATGTTTTCGGTAGAATGGCAACATCGTCATTTATAAGTCCATCAATAAACCTCACTCGTATACTCTTCAGGTGGCATTTTCTGAGACTTGCATACACATCGTTGTGTATGAATTTCTATTCCATTTTCTCAGCACTGGAGGAAAAATAAACAGTTCCGTGCATCCACGTACTTAAAATACGTACTAAGAACATCCGTTTTTTATCTCAGTGCTAGAGTTAGCCACAGCTTCTGTGAACATGAGTCTTGAGCTCCATCTCTACAGTACATGTACCTCTCATCGTACACACCTCTCATCGTACACACCTCTCATTGTGGACACCTCTCATCGTACACTTTCACTCTATCCGGTACGTCAACATTTCGTTCTCCCTCGCAAACGTCATGTATCGTCTCACATTACATAACGGTGCTCCGTTAATTACATTGTCTTACGGTACATTATTCCCGTATTCTGGACGTCGATGTACCGCTCTCCCTTCCACACGTCACGTCGTAGAACAGTATTCCGTTCAATGACTGTTCTCTCATCTAATCTCTGTTTTGAGCAGCGACACTCTAGCACCCAGCGAGGAGGCCTGTACACGGGCTGTCCCACTCGTGACCAGGGAGTGATTTGGCGCCGGATTTTTGGGTCTCTGAGGATCGGAGTGGCGAGGATGAGGCATGGGTGCTGGGGAGGCCATTACTCCTCATTAGCTGGAGCCCGGCCTCAGAATTAAGATGAGAGGCTCGCACTCGCTGCTGCAAAGTGTTCGCTGCGCGTCGTACTCAAGTGTTGCTTCTGTGGCGCTGTGGTCCAGCTTTTACTGGTGACTGTGTTATACAACAGGTTTTATTGATTTATTTGGGTCAAAGCAATATTTAAATTCCAAGCTTAGTCATTTGAGTTAAGCGATGAAATACTGTTCGATGCACAGAGGCCTAAAATCCTAAAGCAAGCGTGGCAATTTCAGATTAGTTTTATTATTTAAATTTCTATTACATAAGCTCGCCGGATGAAAAAATTAAATACTTGCTGTAAATGTAGCGTTGTATTTCCATGAGCATGAATTGAAAGCAATTCAGTGCGATATTAAGTATATTACAAGTGTCCTTATGTACACATGGTCGATGTTAACCTATTCAAGCATGACCTGTTCTCGCAGTTCGGCCCCGATCTTTTCGGCGATCTTTTGCCTTTTCAATCTTTTCGGCGTGGACGATATTTTCGACGTCTAACTTGCCTTTCTAGGTTATTCCAAAAATTTTCTAATGAGTTCAAGAGTAGGGATTTGCCTGGCCTATGAAAACGCCTAACATATCCTGAATGACAGTCGTGCCAATTAACGACAGTTCTATCCCGATGCACTTGGCCGTTGTTGTCCTGAAAGCTAGGCACATCAACATAACCTTTTTCATTCAGAAATAGTGTGCAAATGGCATATTTTAGTTTTCTAGTAGCTCAATGTATCAATGTTGGTTCGACTTAACAGATACCTCAACTAAAGTACCCACTTTTGTGCAGTTGAAACCGCCCCAGAACATGACAGACCCTTCTCTTGTATCACTTCTTGCATTCAGGCGTCGTTGAAGTTTCTATGAGGCCTTCGATGAATACAGCGAGAGATACCTTTGGTAGTGAGACAGAATCTGTATTTACCTGACCATGGGACACTTCTTCCATCATTTACAGTCCATTGTGCGCGTGCTTTAACCCAGCCTGAACGAGTGGCCTTGCCGGGCGGAATTAACTTTAACTGTTCACTATGTACTGTTTCAAATATCCGTTGCATTGAGTTTCTTACGAAGAGTTCGCTTAAGCACGTTAGGAGTGAGGCAATCATTGACAATTTGCAGAAGTTTCATTCTTGATGCAAAGTGTTTCTGGTCAAGCATTCAGGACACGCGATGATGTTCCCTGTCGGGTATACTTTAATTTCGACCGAAATTATTCTCTAAACTACCGTAAGAACCGGATAGTTTTCGTTGACGTTATACCCGTACAATATAGCGGCGTGAAACACAAGTGAATTCGCTGCTTCCTTCTCAGGGTGTCCATTAGCCCGACCAAACGCATTGGCCGCTTTTTGCCATTCCCAGCCGTCCTGCTTTTCGTCCTATCGTAGTGTAACAACTAAGAAACAAGTCCATACTTTGTCCGTCCAGAATGAAGACTCACCTGTCCAGTGCTTGCTCATAACCTTAACTTTGATCGTAGCTTTGAAAGCCGATTAGTTAAATGTAGTATGCAGCTGAAGCTTTTTGAACGATAGCTACTGAAATTTTTAGCATCGTGAGGTTATTTCTGGTGCTCCTACTACAGGAGATCTGCATATCAGATTATTTCTGAAGTTTTGTTAGTGTACGATACATGGTGCTTCGAATATAAGGACTTGTGTTTATCTATGATGCCTTTTTGACTTCCCATCGTTGCTTAGAATATTGATTTCGGAGCGCAACTCTTATATTCTCTTGATTATTGTTGAGCTTAAACTTGCGACCTGCAGAGCAACGTTGTAGTGTTGCCGATTCTTGGACGAGAGCAGTCTTAATCTTCAGAAAAATAGTTCACTGATATGATCCACCTGGTCCAGGGCAGTGATGTTGTTGTTTCATGTGTTGGTGACAGCATCCAGTGGTCGCAGGACTTTCAGTAATGAATGTTAGTAAAGTACGAACTTCTAATGCAAATTTTCCCATAAATAATTTTAAAGCATCATTAGAAATTATTTGATTCTATGGTGCTACAGAAAAACTTGATTATTTGATGTACAGACAAACGCGAAGAAAGCATTACGTTTTTGTGCTAAAATACATAATAGATTATTACTTAGCAAATTTGTGATAGCTATTTATTCCTGCAGCAAATACCTCTCCTTGGGGGCACTTTTGTGTGGTTGAAGAGGCTTGGACTAACTTACCTTATCTAAACTTGTAATAAATGAAATGAATATGTGTTATTATTTAGTTTGCATCCTATTCAATTCAGTGCTATCAGCTGCTGATGGTATAATGTCGTTATGAATGTTCCCTCTCAATACCGAATAAGGAAAAAAATAATTCCCATCAGTTAATCTATTTCTGTTCCCTTGCTTGAAATTTAAAAGTTTCATGCGTGTTTCCTATAATATAATAATTAAGAATAAGGGCAAATTCACTCCTAAATAAATTCTCACGTTATCTGCACTATGGGAGCCGTGATTGAAAAATCAATTTGAGCATCGATTTTTCCGCTTTTTTAATTTGCCACTTACTGCCGGCATTTAGGGACATTCTGCCCCCGCTTCCGTGAACACAAACATAAAACCAAGTTTTTCGGACACTCCTTTGAACTCGCGTAATTAATCACGAAATTTATCTTAACTCACGACACGTGGTTGGTCTCGTTGTCATGTTATAAATAGAACATGGGAGCGAGGAAAATCAGGTGTGGTGAGTATAAAAAATTTCGTGAAGTATTCACGAAATTTTTTGTTACTCACGACACCCGATTTTCCTCGCTCCCATGTTATAAAAACAATTACTGCAGCCTTTTTTTATCACTTGAATTACTTCATTACAGTCCATTCGTTCCCTCATCAACACTTTTGTTAATTCCGTCATCAACGCCTTCATTTCTTGATGTAAAATCACGGGACGCTTTGAAGCAACTTACTGCTGGGCGTCCCAAGAACCCGTTCTTTGCTCCAGGTTTGATTTCCTTCTATTTCTTAATTGAGGAACGATTTTTATGTAAATAAATTCGACGGCATTGTATCCCCCCTCGGATGGAAGAGTGCTGTCGAAATATATGCAAATGTCATGTTATTTTTTAAGACATTTTTAATGAATTCATATTTTGGGGGACAAGCCCCCGCAAAGGGGGAGGCCTAACTTGTCGTTGCTAACTCTTTCAGAATATTTACATATCGCGCGAGATCCTTCCTGAACACGGCCATCCGATCGCCTCGTGGGGCCGAGACAACGTGAGCATCTTTGCTCTCCGCCTCAGCTGGGTGAGGGAAGGAAGAGCGAGATCGCCGTTTTAGTTTTATGCAACACATCGGCTAAACAATGAAAGAAAAGAAAAGCGGGAACGCTGTGTTAGTGAAATGCAGCACATCGGCCAAGCAGAATGATAAAATGTTTGCGTGTGCCAGCTACCCTTGATAAATGGGGCCAAATTGAACAGAAACTTAACAGAAGGAAACTTAACAGAATTTTAAAATGCAGTTGTAATCACGAAGCCACTAGCCGAAGATGCATAACAAAAGTGCTCGTCGAAAATTGTACTGGGTGTAAAAGAAGTACAGTGCTATAGTAGTCTATCTCTTTTGTAAAGTGTAAAGTGAGCTTATAAGCAGGAAAAAATATTTTCCATCACAGCCGAGCCATCAGGTCAGAACCCCTTAATAACTGCTCCTTCAAGTCATTTTCCAACATGCAGGGCTTTTACTGAATATTTTACAAGAGCATTGCCTAAAAACTGATGTTTGTTTCTTGCGGAGATCGAAGGCAATTTTCAATTACAGTCTTAAATTCTTTCTCGAATGCACACAGATGAGAGACCCAAAGGGTAGTAATGAAAGATGTATTAAATATGAACCATTTTCATTTGGGTCATAGAAACTAAAGAACAGGAGTATTTTGTTAACTGGAGGCATTGCAACTTATCGCAACAAAGCAGATTCATTTCAGGAGTCTATGCTCTTCAAAAGTTGCAATTGAACGATCCACCGCTTCAGCGTTGCTATTGAACGATCCACTGCCCCAGCGTTGCAATTGAACGATCCACTGCCCCAGCGTTGCAATCGAACGATCCACCGCCTCAGCGTTGCAATTGAATGATGCAAATTAGCCGAGCGCAGGTGAGGGCTCTCACCAGAAGCGCGTCTTCCCGAGATCGATTTCCCGAGCAAGTTCTGCCAACACTTTAGGGTCTCCCGCCCACTGAAATTAAGTTCATTTAAATTCTTAGGTCTTCCTTCAAAAAGGAATTTTAAATGACGACATTGGAGCGACCGTTGGTTCTTGTGTTAGAGCCACGGGAAACCGAGCCGTGGTGTGTTTGATGGTGATACTCCTTGTGTTATACGAGCGTTTTTGCTGCGCCTTTCTTTCTTCTCCTGCGAAATGAAGCGGCCAAGTTTGATGAGCTGCGAATAGAAGAGCGGTTACTCGACTTCAATCTCTAATGACCTTAACGTTTCAAAATTAAAAATGCGCGTAATGGTTAACGATTTCACGTTTCATTTGCCATTTAACAATACATGGACTTCTATTTTGTTGACCACGATCTGTTTGCCTTATTTAACGATTGAGTTTTGAAATATGAAAGCTCAATGCACAGATAGAAAAATGGGGACCATGGATAACATTATTTAGCTATTCAGTGCCTGATTGTGTCATTTTTGGATTGGCCACAAGCCGTTCTGTGCAGCAGCCTTCGCGCTAACTCGTGGTCAGGCTTTCTATGAATAAAACTAACGAAAGATTGTGTTTTAAAGTAACTGTACTGCAACCGATGCTGATATTTGTACCAATATCATTGGGAATAAAATACTCATAAGAACCGATGCTAATTTCTGTACATATTTTATTAGGAATGAAATGTTTTTATTTTTTCTGTCTTCCTTTGAATCTCCGTGTGTTGGCCGTCACTGACGTGGGTGGAATGAACACGGTATAGACGCACGTGACCGACGGGAAGAAATGGGCAAACTTCCACTGATTACGTGATTACAGATTTACAGCATCTGATCTATGACTGATATCAGGGACTTACAAACTCTCTTCAATCATTGCGGTGAACCCCATGCTCGGTTACTATAAAGACGGGTTCAATGATCGAAGAAGTACTTGGTGGCACTGCGACGTAGCTTGCCTGAAACGGGTCACTAACAGAGCTGAAAATCTAAAATTAATTGTGTCGACAAATTTTGCCTGTCGAATATAAACATACAAAATTCAAAGCAATAAAAAATTACACAAGCCATTAAATAATTTGAATAGCGTAATCCTTATTAACCTATTTTCGGTGACAAACTAATTCGAGTTAGAAGTGATCCGCTCGCGAAGAAGCACTGTGCTATACAATTTCAATTGTCGAGTCATCGTCATCACTGACACCATCGATATAGCTTTTGAAAATGATGCCCGAGTAGTAGGGAAACTTAGAATGCTTCAACAAATGACTTGTTACACAAATTTGTGACCAATATAACCCCCAAAATTTTTTTTATGGCCTTCCTGTGTTTTTAAATAACGTAATCATGAATTAACTGGCAGTGAGAAACATTCTTAGACAGAGAAATGCATCCATATAGAAAACTTCTTGATAAATATAGACCTGCCTATCTGCGCCATAAATAGCGGGTACATTAAAATAAAGACATTACCAATAATGAAGGCTTTTGTTATTATAATGCCACGGCATAAATTCCTTCAAAAATTTCTCCAGTTATAACACACACAACATCCAGTTCACAGTTTGTTGTGGTCTGGGATTCGACTCGACACCACAAAGCTGTTTGGTCTCGAATCAAATGAATCGCCTTCTTTCATGTGCCGTGAGGCAAACCTCGTCATGTTAACACTCTGACTGACGTGGGCCATATTTGGTCACTGAGGGAGTTTTCAACATGTTGCTAACCTACCAGTAGTCACAAACTCAATTTTGAAAAATACCTAATTAAAACTAAATGAAAACACAATCCAGTTAATGTTTGGCATTTCCAACATTGCTTACTACAATTGACTTTAAGTTTGTATTGAATATCGCTAGCAAACCTATGTTACTACTACTACTACTACTTTTTATTGAATATTAAACTTCAGTTTTACCTGCCGTAGTCAATCTGTTGAGTTCTGGTGTTGGTGACTCTAATGCTGTGGAGGGTTGCCGAGGTGCAAGTTTTCAATTGAGGGCACAGGCAACGCGGATCAAACCTACTGGGCTGCTCCTTGACGTTGCACATAGCACTGGCATCTCCTTAGTGGTCTGATGATGGCAGTAGTTTTGAATACATAGAATCCAATGGAGGTGAATACGTTCCAACACACATTTTTCATCAGAACTGCTGTGTTATTGAATGCGAATGACTAAAAGTTACACGTACGGCGTGTAAAGCTTTGGAGGTTTCATATATACACTTTTTAAGCCCTTAGATTTAGTATGTATCTATGCATACTTTCTCTGCTGAAACACACACTTCAAGTGTAATGTATTTATAGCTACGAACGTTGCTACATGTTATCACATTTAGTTTATATTTAATTTTCGGCGCTTAGGGAATTCAATGTCATTCTAGAAACCGAAACGCCAGCCTGACCGAAGGATGGCGGTAGCAGCAAGAATCTCAGTATGAACACGAGACGAACGATACGACATGAAGGATGTAAGACAAATGGATCTGCTTATTACCTCGCATCCCTGTACGCAACTGTGCCTGCACACAAATTTAATGCTCGTAAAAGTTTAAAAACTTTTATGTTTAAACGACTTCCTTCGAAGTTCTAGCATACTGACATATGCTGCTGTTTCATCGAAAGACTATAAGGCGTCCGAGACATTTTGATATCTCGCACTTGCTGTTTTTTACAGTATTTGTAAGCGTTCAGTCCTCTTGCCTGAGATAAAGTATCCAAGAGAATATAGATTATTTATTCCTACAATTATATAATTACCCCTTGGCATGGCTTCTGTCTACTTTTTATCGTTTTTCTGTCAGTTTAATTTTATGTTAAGAGAGAATAAAAATCTAATGGATGGGAATACATTTCATGGACCAAATTTTTTTTTGGAAATACGCCCAAGAAATCAAGAAATATGATACGGTTTTAATTTTGCTTCTTTTTTCCCTGCTACTTGGTTTCACTTCAGAAGGGTCGCTCGTACGCTGTGCAACTTGATCCAACAATTTGCAGGCTCTCTCAGTGCACCAGCCTATGGCGCCTCCATCCATTCAGGAGCAATTGAAGTAACTGTTCTGCTGTCAGTTTTTAAGTTGGCAGTGATGGAAAATTTAAACAGCATACGTATTCACAAGATTCACTTGATAATGAAAAATCTATAAGTATTTTCCCTTTTTATGCTTTGATAAGGAAATATTTCCAATATGGCACTGTTGTCTGATGCGAAACTGCTTGACGTTTGTATCTCGATAATTTGATTTACACACTGATAAGCGCACTTGCATTTGGAGTACCCCTTCCCAATCTCAGCCTCAAGTTTGGGGTAACATTTGTTTTTAAAAGCAAAGCTCGAGTGCAGCGAGGAGAGAGCGGCGGCGACGTAGGCCGTATAGCCGCCGCAGGCCTCGCTCCTAATCCTCCACCACAAAAGTTTGGTCTCGGTGAGCTGTAAGTTTAACCTGCGTAAGCTATATGCCTATTGAGGATCACCCGCTCCCAAACCCTCGATCAGCCCATACCCTCCCCTGCTCCCCGCCTTCCTTCGTGAGGGAAGTCCAATAAGTGGGAAGGAGGGGAAACGGAGGGTAGTGGTGAAGCATCTCGTGTTTAGATGATGTTACCCTCGATGGTTGAGGTTACCCTCGATGGTTGAGGGTGACTGCCATTCAAGGTGTGTCGTGTGAATAGAATAGATAGGCGAGTCTCTATTAAGAAAAACAAGCGAGGGCAAAATTTATAAACAAAATAACGTTGAAGTACATCGAATCTTTCCGAGAAAGTGAAAGGAAGAGTCAAAAAAATAAGTTTGTCAGTTCAGTCGTCCTCGTGTTGACTCCCATAGCTATAGGAACGATATTTTACTTCGGAATGATCGCACACTGTTGCGCCGCTGTTTTTTTTTCTCCAAAAACTGGCAGTTGAAAAACCGCTGCATTTTAGTTCTGATCGATTCTGCTTTTCTCTCGTTACTTCCAAAACATTGGTTTGTTACTAATGAGAACTGTTGAAATTTCTTGATAATATGAACTGTCCCTAAATAATAGTTGGGTGCAACAGACTTGCGGGAACTGTTAGGGGGGGATAAAATCTGCGTCTTTAAGTTGTCGGACTCTATTTGAAATTTGTACCCATTATTTCCTTCAATGCATTATCGTAGATAGCGGCTCGAGGCTCCAAGCATAATTGTTGCTTCAAAATTATGTTTTGAAAAAATTGAAATTGTCACTAGAATGTGATGACTTGCTTGATTTTAGGGAAAATTTCCTGAATTACGAAAAATTGTGGAAAATCAGGGCAATCTTTCGGCATATGGACTGCATTGAGAAAACTTTTTTACGATAACCATAGTGCGTACGCTGTGTGCTCCGGTGTGTTCAGTCATGATCCTACGACACACCGAACAGCCACGTGTGATATAGAATCAGCTGGAAAAGAGCTAACTGGAAATCGAATACCTGGGCTGGTCTCTTTTACGAGTACTAAAAATATTTCATATTTGGTTATTTTTCTGACAATTTTTTTTCATGAGTCCAACGCAATGACGTATTTTGCGACCTAATTTTGTTTGAAGAAAGTCATACTTAGAAAATTACATG
Source organism: Morinoia aosen (assembly GCA_030386875.1). NCBI lineage: Eukaryota > Metazoa > Arthropoda > Malacostraca > Amphipoda > Talitridae > Morinoia > Morinoia aosen. The sequence continues at coordinate 86,502,993 of CM059562.1, read as the reverse complement.
CAAAAGAGAAGGAATGGTCAATTTGGGAACCTTGGTTTAGAGGAGGCCCGAAAATTCAAAGAGAAGCGACACAAGGTGGAATTGTACCCCACTTTCCGGGTCGTGGCACAGACATTGCAAATATTTATGCTTGTGAAATCGGGGGTAAAGTTCATTTTAGTGAAGTCCTCAATTTAGTCTAGAAGAAGTTATTCTATTTTGATTTATGCCAAAACCTGCTCTACGTCATTTCAAGACCATTATTGACTAAGCAGTTCATACCTCAAAAAATATGGATAAATTTCATATTTTGCCTTTGCAGCTTATTTTATGATTTATTATTCCATTAGCATTTAACGAAATATGATTTACCAACTTCTTGAAGATGCTCACCATCTCACTTTGAGAAACAGAACATTAACATGGAATTTATTCTGTTCTCGGGCTCCGCCATTTTTGATTCGTTGAGTTTCAAATCTTACGCATCGGAGGCACTAAGTCCTTCAAAATAATTAACTTATTGCTCCACGATAAACTTAAGACCTTGAAATTCTACGTTCAAAAATACAGAAAATGAATCAGAGTGCGCAGGTGACATTGAAAGTTGGTATTGGAAATGTGATGCAAATGAGACGCATGTGATGCAAATAAGACGCATGTGATGCAAATGAGACGCATGTGATGCAAATGAGACGCATGTGATGCAAATGAGACGCATGTGATGCAAATGAGACGCATGTGATGCAAATGAGACGCATGTGATGCAAATGAGACGCATGTGATGCAAATGAGACGCATGTGATGCAAATGAGACGCATGTGATGCAAATGAGACGCATGTGATGCAAATAAGACGGATGTGATGCAAATGAGACGCATGTGATGTAAATGAGACGGATGTGATGCAAATGAGACGCATGTGATGCAAATAAGACGGATGTGAAGCAATTACGAGAGTTGTGATGCAAATGAGACAAATGTGATGCAAATAAGGCAGATGTGATGCAAATGAGACGGATGTGATGCAAATGCTACAGATGTGATGTAAGTAAAACAGATGTGATGCAAATAAGACAGATGTGATGCAAATACAAGCAAATAAAACCCAAGTAACAGCTGGTGGTAGATGGGACGTTAAGATGGTAATCGCACTTGAGTGGGAAAATGTTTTTTGATATTTTCAAGAAAAAAATAAGAAAATTTTTGTTGCACTCTTCATCACCTGAAGGCTAAAGAGCACAGTGACTGGTCAGAAGTGTCTCCAAAGGCCGTGTGAGGCTACACTGGCTGGAGTGGCGAGCACATGTGGAAGGAGCAGCCCTTGTCTCAGCAGGAAAGCATTAAAGTTTGTATCCAAATTACGAAGGCCTCACAAGGAAGGGTTGAGATTCTCATTAAAGCTTGAGATAGTTTTTCATTAGGCCTGGAGCTTGCAGGCACCTAAAAAATGGCGCTCCTCCATAACTGATGACCTGCCCGACGGCTTGATGAGACAGGCCTGGTCGTGTCCTGGGAGGGCACCTCCTTACGTCTCCGTGTGGGCCGCGGTGGAGCAAACAAGGTAGGGTCATACAAGTCTTTTTTCGTCGACTGTGTGGGTTTGCTGACGTCACGGCAGCGAACCAATAGCAGCGCTCATATTGCATTTGATAGCACTGCTACTCCTAAATCCATCTCCACTATTGGCATAACGTCACTGCGTTCTGGTGACGTCATACATTTTTTTTGAAACAAGGCCTTTCTATTGGCTAGCCGAACAGGAAGCAGTGTATTTTTCCCATAAAAAGACCCTACCTTGTTGCCTCTACCGTTGTTTTGGCTCCTGCTGGCAACCGGCACTCTGGAGACTTTTACCTTGTCTTCCCTGCCATATTTTGTTACTTTCTTTCCGCATATTTTCCAACACTACTTTGGCATTTTTTGCGAGGTATGTTTTGCTTCAATCCTCTGGCATGTTTTGTAACACTCCTTTGGAATGTTTTGCTAGACTTCTTTGGCATGTTTTGCGAGGCATGTTTTAGAATACTACATAGGCGTATTTCGCAATCCTTTTTTGATATATTTGGTCATAATTTTTTGTAACATTCTTTTGGAATACTTGACTAAAAAAGTATGGTTATACACTTATTATTAAAACGATGAGTCAGCGCTAAACGAACGAAGATTCTAATTAGCACTCAATCTGCATGTCTTTGAGAGTTTTCTCAACGGATGTCATTCATTGGTGTCTGGAAGCCCTCCACTACTCTCTAAGTTAAATCTTGAGTGAATACGAGAGAAAATGGTCAGTTAATCCGTTTTTAAAATGTGCTAAATTAAACCGTATGGTTTCCAAGATAATTGATAAATATGATGTCACATTTTGCTGTGAGAGATGATGTAATATTCGTAAAAACGTGAATGCATTCAAACGAAGATAAGTCGAGAGATACAGGCATGAGCTCAGCATCAACAATAATTTCACGAACAAATCAGTCCGCTGTCACAACACACACACAGGCTGGATATTGTTTTGTGATGTATCTAATTCGATATTTTAATTGGACGAATTGGATCTCCCTCACTTTGGAATCACATGTATGTGAATTCGAATATTTTTATAGGTAAATCTTGTTCCCATCTTCATATGCTTAACATAAAGCTATTTTAAAAGCACTTCGGAGATTTAAATTAGGTGTGAATGCTTTAGAACGAGTTGAATTCACTAGCATATATAGGAGAAAGTCGGGTTCACTTTCTACCTTTTGATTTTTGATTTACTTGCCAATCTCTTTTCATTTCTGGCTGAACACACGGCATCGAGGCACAGCGTGTTCGTTTAAAATCTTCAGACCTAATCAAATCGCATTCACGTGAATTTTACTTGCATATAAACTATTCTAACCTCTTTACTTGAGTCACATTTTGAGAGACGCGCTTAAATCTTTTCAAGTGAGAATTTCCGACAGAATCAAATCGGCTATAAAAGTTGAGCCGAAGCAGCGAAGCGTGGTCGGCTTCTCAATCCCGACAAGGCGGCCCAAATGCTCGAGTCAACACGGCCTGATCGTGATTTGAAGCCTTACTCCTTCAATGCTTTTATTTGCATTAAAATTCAGAAAGGGTAGACGAGCCACACTCTCCTGTCGAGCGCCGGTGACGAGCGGTCGTCATTTTCCTAGTGTGCCAGCGCAGGCTGCTGGGAGTGTTGTGCTGGGGTGTTAAGCGTGTTATGCTGGGGGTGTTGTTATGCTTGTTATGCGTGTTATGCTGTGAGTGTTGTGCTGGGTAATATGCATCTTATGCTGGGAAGGTTATGCGTTTTATGCTGGGGTATTGTCATGTGTATTAGGTTGAAAGTGTTGTCACGCGTGTTATGTTAGGATTGTTTTCCTGCTTTTTATGTTTTGTGTGTTATTATGTAGGGAGTATTGTTACGCTGGGGGTGTTGTCCTGTTTGTTATGCTGGGGAGTGTTGTTGTGCGTGTTATGCTGCGGGTGCTGAGCTACATGGCATGTTGAGAGTGTTATGCACAAAATGAGGTCGCATAACCCGAGAACCAACTGCACTGCGCGCTATCTCCAACTTAAATAAAAGGTTCAATTCAATTCGAGCTCCGCATAACAAACAGCGAAAGCAAAACTCGGGTCTCAGATGCGTAAGCCTTTTATTCGATTGAGCCCCTCGAGCTCGGCGTGTATCTGCTGAAGCATCAGTCGCCTGAGATGAGGAGGCGCGCTCTGGCTGCTTGATAAGCCTATTAGATGGAGCAGCTGATACGCAAGCATTGGAACAAATATGCATGAGGGCCTACGCACCGCAGGCCTAGCGCTGCTTTTCTCCTCTTCCTTCCTTTAATTTTTCTTTTCGGAAAGCAGCTGTGGATGGCAAAAAAGCCTGCAGTAAGGAGCCGCCCTCCAACCCTTTTGACGGATGGCAGACCATCTCCAGCAAACTTGGTCCACATGGCGGGTGCATAATCTTTCCATTTCTAAAGACGAATTTTCAATTTGAATGCCGCCGCCAGATCGAAGCAATTTAATATCTCAGCTCTTCTTCTTCTTCTTCTTCTCATAAAGTTATGAGGCGACGTGTGAGACGATGTGATCTGGTGTTCATGTTAGAATTAGGTTCTTCGCCACGCACTATTTCTCTGGAATTCACAGCAATACTTGCACGTCGGGAACTCGACAAGGAATTGAAAAAGGACGAATCCTCAAACGAACGAGAAACAAGGGCCAACACGACAAATTAATTGTGGATGTATTTGTAGATTTCACTTTTCGCTTGCATAGCAGCCCCTGAAATGCACATTTGGTTGCATGATTTTGAAGCGGGCCAATCAAGTCTTATCGGTCACATTACCACAACCACGAGTTTTCAACTCCTAAAATGGAGCAGTAGCTCCGGTGACGCTGATGTGAGTGACGCACTCTTAATCGTGCTAGCGCGTGATCGTAAATTTCTATTCTATTAATTAGCAATAGTCTCAATCTTCTGAAATTATTTCATGCATCTCCTTTCATTCACCTTAGAACAGAATGCTACTAGCATTGAAATTTTGGAAAAATATTCGCTCAGTTGATTAGGAAAATATCGCAATTGAAGTTAATTTTTTGCTCAGTTTACCCTACACAACAGTGAACACCACATCATTTGCTCCAAATAACCATTTCAAGCCACTCAGAGAATCTCAAAACCATAGGTAATTATTTTCACACTTTAAATACAAAGGGGATCAAAGATATGAAGCCTGAATATATCCGATAATATACGACGACACAAGGTGGGTTCTGAACCGTACAGTTCTACATCAGTCTGCTTGGCTCAGCTACAGGCATTATTTCTCAACAGAAAGCGCTAGGCCGAGTTCCGTTGACCACCTCCAAGGTTCTCGGCAGAAAACACTTATGGACAGCGAGATGACATTGTCAACGAGCCATAAAAGCAGGTAACGATGGGACCTGTAAAAAATCTTCCTTACGGCTCAGGAGACGACAAAGATGAACATAGCTGGTTGTTGCCGCTGCTTCTCATCTGACGTTGACGCTGCTGGAGGAGCTAGTCAAGCTACGCTAATGAACTGAAGCCAGAGTGACAGTCCGGGCAGTTGGCTTCTAGATATTTTATAGGAACTTGATAGATGTTTCTCACCTCAAGGGAGCAGGTGAAGTTATGATGCATTATTTGCTTCTTGTTTGATGTCGTGAAGATTTTCTTGTACGGTAAATTAACTTCGCATTCATCGTTGTTTAGATTAGTGATCTCCACCGATGAAAAATAATTACTTCTACAAGGTAAAGATTAAAATACTAATGGACTAAAGCCAATAAAGCTAATTTCAAATTTTCACTGAAAAGTAGAAGATGAAGTGAGTCAATAACGAATGAAGCTTTCACTCGCCTCCTCTTGGGAAGAAATGCGAAGACAGAACATAAAATTATTACTGCCAAGTACATATAATATGTGTAGTTGCCAAAACTCACTGATTCGTTTATGTTTGTGTAAAAGATTTTGTTAGGAAAAAAAGCAGAATTTTTAGAGGTCTCAGAAACGTGCCTGCGCAAAGAAGACATGACTTTTTTGTTATGGGCCACGTTGATAATTTCTTATTTGTAGGTTTGAAATAATCATCATAATTACTTCAGGACGTACATTCTCTACCGCTTTTTGTGTGAGCAATTCTGAATTTAAATAAAACCATATCCAGTCACCTCTGTCGCTCGAAACATGATAAGTATTCGTGACTCTTGCAGTAATTTTTGGTCAAAGATTAGCGAACGCATTTTCTCATAAAAATCTTGTGAAATTCTTAACTTATATTTTTATTCCAGAAAATTCATCTCAGCACTCCACTCGTCCCAAATGTGTCCAGTAATACTTTTTGCTCGACGTTATTCTTGATAATGAAAGTAATGACTAGCCTCTTATCGAAACTGTGTAAGTACATTCTTATAAATGAACATTTAGGGGCCATGTACATATGTAATCCATGACATAGCCCTGATCAAAGTTATGAAGACTAAATCGAAAATTGGGATTTTTTGGGTCGTTCAGAGAAAAGGGATTTTCGTCGGCAGTGAATGTGAAAACCTGCAGCTTCAGCATCCTTTAATTTCGTTTTTTTTTCGTAGTCGCCCACAGAGTGTGTTCTTCGGACACACGCACGCAGCTTCGTATACCCTGATCTGCTGTAGCCAAGAACTCCGTGTCCGTGTGAACTTACGTTCAGCCTTGAGGCTTAAAAAAGAATTTTTTTCACTTACGCTGAGTTATTCGCTTGAGTTATCCCTTACTACCCAGCGCTGGAGTTTTCCCTTACTGTATAAGTCGAAAAGATGGTAAAAACTGACTCTTATTGGCTGTTTAATAATAACTGGTTTGCTTATCCCTTACTACGTTGTAAAAATTCCAAACACTGTCAGTTATCGGTTGTTATTAACGTCACATGTATGCTTATCCGTCGCTAGAACACAATCAACTCTGAGATTTATCAGTTTATTTCAATGTAACAGATTTATCAGCATAAATGAGAGTAAGGTTGTTGCCGCTGTGCCAGGAGGAGCCGCTAGTTAGTTGCCTTCAGCTACACCGAGTGAGAGATAAAGAGCATAAAAACCCTGCCAGTTGCCCCCAGTTGAGCTAACTGATGCCGTAAGAAAGGCCGGCAGTTTTAAGCCCGCCGTGAGCAGTGACAATTGTATTATCTCTCTGTAAAATCTACGCTTGCTACGAAGCTCCCTCTTTTACGAGTTCTTTGCTACGGCCTCATCTTTTCTGTCATTTTTATCAATAGAGTCTGATGCTGCTCACCCCTGTAATAAACCCTCGCTCGCAGGCCTTCTCGCCGACATTTGCACGCTCGTTTTGCAAAAGTCATGATTTTCGCGAGAATTTATTGAAGTGAGAAGTTGGAAATCTACGACCCGCCAAGTAATATGTCAAAATTTTCCTATAAATCTTTGCCGTGGGAGTCCGTAAAAGTCTTTGCTGATCCCTGCAAGAGTGGCAGCTTTGCGCAGTAAAGAGAAGAGTTGTGGGAGCTCGGATAAAACAATAGAGAAATAGTAATGGCACTCAAAAAAGAGCTCTGAATGAAAAGGAAAATGAAAATTAAAAAGTAAGTAAAGGAACAGTACGTAAATCTCTCTAGTGGTGTGTTGATAGACTTGAAAGATACAAAAAATATGGTGCAGGGGGCTTTCAAATAAACATTATTCACTCACCATCGTCTGTTGACCAACTTTCAGCTGCGGTGGAAATCAACTAAATGGTTTGGGAACTATATTTCATGGACTGTTTTCAGCAGCATCTGGACCAACAAGTCTCGTACCACAGAATGACTGATCATTGCTCACATGCATGAGGTCAATAGAACATCAATTCGCGCACAACATCAAAGGCTCAGGGAAGCAATTGACAAACGCAGGTCGTGACCCCGAAAGCTAATCCATGTCGGCTGTGCCAATGTTTGTCCGCCCTAAATAAGGCCGGCCGCTGCTGGTCGCTAATTACCTCACGGAAGCCCCCACTGAAAGCTGCCGAGTCAGCACTGCTGCAATTGCCCGCTAGTCTTAACTGCTCTAACTGCTCGTCTCTGCGATGCTCGGCCTGCCTCTCTAATTATGAGACGAGCGGCGTCCGGAGGCGCGGGTGACAAACAGACTTGCTTCGTCAGCTCTGCAGTTGCCGTACAAGGCTATAGCTCAGAATCTGAAAGAAGAAATATTTCGAATTTCATGCATTCAGTGAATGAATGGTTGAAACTAATTGAAAAAATATTTGCTGTACTTATGAAAAAATAAATAATATAAATAAATATAAATTGAAAAAATATTTGGAAAATCATGCACTTATGAAGTTGGCAACAACGTAATGAGACATTATTCATACTTGCTTACAACCACGTTGAATGTCCTTAAGTAACTTTACTGGTCATAGAATCTATACTATAATAAGAGCCGCGTCCGTCCGTCGGTCTGTCCGAAGCCAGCCTGCAGTGTGTGATGAGCGTATCTGTGATACAAGCTCCAGCCCTATATATTTTGACGGGCCGTGTTCACGCGGCCTCATCAACTCTCGAGAGATTGTATTTTTTAATTTCTTACAGCCTCTCTCTCATTTCGCTCTCTGTTTTATTTCAAATAAAGGGGGGTGGACTAGTACAAATAAAAGCTGGTAACCCAAACTCAAAAAAAAAATATATATTTTGGAGTTCTTTGAGCATCTTGAGCAGCAATTGCACAAGACTCTTCCCCTCAGCAGAGGCTGGAATGTGAAGTCGCTAGATGCATCACTTAATGATGAGAAAAAACGGGAGTCAGACGCAATACTCGTTGCCTGAGAGGCTTGATCAAGTTGCTTTACCGAGACGATGCTTCATTGAAGAGGGCTTGAAAGGATTACGATTGCAATTATACATTTTATACCGCCGCATTTGCAGCTAATGATTTTTACTACTGAAGAATCGCTTGAGAAACCTCTTGAAAAAATCGGGATTCTCATCAGCACCTTTGAATTTACCGACGTCTCAGTTACGTGCTAAGGCAGAATGTGGTGACAAAAGAGAAAAATGGCAGTTTTCTTTGAAATCTATTTAGAATTATTTTCAAGTTCATAAGTTGTAATGAGAAAAATGTCTATTTTTTAATTTCAATTGAATCACATTGCAAGTGCAGCTACTCCGGACCAAACGTGTGTGAGGCACACGTAGACAGTCTTTCAAACGCTTGTCGCCTGCACTAAAATATTACAAACCGAGAGATAACGCATCTGCACTCCCCAGCGTACGCTACGCCCTGCACTCCACAGTTACGCTACGCCCTGCACTCCCCAGCGTACGCTACGCCCTGCGCCCCACAGCGTACGCTACGCCCTGCGCCCCACAGCGTACGCTACGCCCTGCGCCCCACAGCGTACGCTACACCCTGCACTCTACAGCGCACGCTACGCCCTGCACTCCACAGCGTACGCTACGCCCTGCACTTCACAGCGTACGCTACGCCCTGCACTACACAGCGTACGCTACACCCTGCACTACACAGCTACGCAGGATGCCGTACGCTACGCAGGGCGGCGTACGCTACACAGGATGCCGTACGCTACGCAGGACGCTGTACGCTACGCAGGACGCCGTACAAATATTACAAACCGAGAGATAACGCATCTGCACTCCCCAGCGCCCTGCGTAGCGTACGCTACGCAGGGTGCCGTACGCTACGCAGGGCGCCGTACGCTACGCAGGACGACGTACGCTACGCTGGGCGCACTACGCAGCCCGAGCAGGTGGGAGAGCAGAGATGCTCCAGAAAAAGTCGGACTCGAGCAAGAAGCGGCGGCGGCTGCCCGGAATACTGATGCTTGCCGTGAGGGGACAGTCGCAGCCCCCGTTCCTCTTTGCTTCGTTATCCATCACAAGAAAAAGAACACAAACAACGGACGCATACTTGCCGTGCACCTCAACCCACATGCAATTAACGGACGTGTGTACGAGCTCTGCCTAGCAATAGAAATACGTTGTAGGGATAAAACGACGGCGTGTAGTGGGATTTCTGCTCTCGAGTGGGAGGTTTGACAAAAGTACAGCGAGACAGACAACAGAGGTACAGGAAAGCTGAAAACCGAGGTGTAGGGATACAGACAACAGAAGTGTAAGGAGACAGAGAATTGATGCATACGGAGATAGAGGACAAAGTTGTAGGAAGACAAAACAAAAAGTGCAGTAATGATTCATACCTGCATTAATAGTACCTGCAATAATACCTGAATCGGTAAGGTATTAATTTATACAGTTAGATGCTGTAAACTCTGATTTTTAGTATTTTATTCCATGTTAGTAGCTCTAGCTTCAAAACAATGATTGACCACTGCTCTGAGGGAGTAAGTTAAATATATGGACCAATATCCGTAGACTTTTTACCAATTTTTTTCTTATCATTTATATTTTATTGTAGGAAAACATAAATGTCTTGAAATATGTATCAATGTAACAATTACCAAGGAGAAAGAGAAAGAAACCCAATGAAACTGCTAGTGAGTACTGGAAATTCTGGAATAAATAATCTTATTCAAACACTCACGGCAGGATAAACTGCTGAAAGTACTGCATTGAAGCACAAACACACCAAATACATACTCTGACTAGCCGTTGACTTTTTGGCCATTTATTATGTTGCAAGTGTACACGACCCATCAAAAACTACGGGATTCAATAATTTTTTTGAATAAGCTTCAAGATATAGATGACAAATAATTATATCCATCCTAATAGTAACACCGAATAAAATATTCTTGTACTTGTGCACAGGTGAAATTCGTATCACAGATACGGTCATTGAGCGTCCTTATGAGACGGACTAGGAAAGCAATCAACAACTGTGTTCAATGAAATTATCATTGTTATAATATAGGAGAAGCATAAATTCATTATATAAATTCTATAAATTCATTTCTTTATAAAACTGAGGAGACATTTGGTGTTTCATTTTACAAGGAACGGAGGCCCGTCGAAGCAGCAAGATACTTCGTTGACTGAGGAGCACGGCCCTACCCTGAGATCGGCCTTCACAGGTACCAACGAGACGAGTGTCCATAAATGGCAGGATGAGCCATAAAGAAGAATTGATGACATATTAAATGGTCATTCCTGCGCCAGATTACTGCGGTGACAACGAGCGGGAAATGGTGGGGGTTTGTGTGTGTGTGTGGGGGGGGGGGGGGGAGTTGGGGGGTGAAATGGTTGTGTGGTGGTAGTGGTGGCAGAGCAATAATGGTGGTTGTGGTGGCAGAGCAATGATGGTTGTGGTGTGGTGGTGGTGGTGGGGCAGAGCAATGATGGTTGTTGTGGTGTAGTGGTGGCAAAGCAATAATGGGGGTTGTGGTGTGGTGGTGGTGGTGGTGGTGACAAAGCAATAATGGTGGTGGTGGTGGCAGAGCAATGGTGGTTATGGAGTGGTGGTGGTGGCAGAGCAATGATGTTGTGGTGTAGTTGTGGCAGAGCAATAATGGTGGTTGTGGAGTAGTGGTGAAGTAACAACGCTTACTGCAAATCAGGTAACATATTTACATTGACGTGAGTGAGTAAGAGCAATTAAATTTAGAGTTTTTTCGAAGCACAAGCAAAGTGTATTTTAGTCACGGAACTGAAAGACTTTATGAATTCAACGGGAAATGATGATGGTCGGCTTCAGTAAGACCGAGTCGCAACTCTGAATCGGTTTCCTAGCTTAGTTCAGACGCAGTTGTAGCGATCCTACAACTGTAACAACACGGTAGAGGAAACAAGGTAGAGTCATTTCTATGGGAACAATACACCTCCTCTGATTTGACTAGTCATTGGAAAGGCTTCATTTCAAACTCACTGGATGACGTCACTAAATCGCCATGTCCTAAGGCCAATAGTGGGGACGGATTTGGGGCTAGCAATAATGCCAGATGCAATCTAAGCGCTGCTTTGGTTCGCTGCTGTGACGTCAGCAAGCCCACACAGTCGTCGAAAAAAGACTGTTTTAAACCTACCTTGTTTCATCTACAGTGTGTAACAACATCACTAAGTTCAGACGTATCAGTTGCGATCATACACCTGCAACAGTTTGCCACCTTATCACCTGAAGTAGGAGACTCGAGGCACTCGTGCCAATTTCTTCATTCTCTAGTTGCCTATTCTCTAGGTTCCTTTACAGTTCTCTAGTTTCCTATACTGTTCCCTAGTTTCCTTTACTATAATACAATTGTTTACTCTCATCTATGTGGTGAGAACAAAGCCAGGTAGCGGGGCTGTCACGACTCAGCGGCTCACGAGCAACACACCCACTTGTGGTCCAGAGCTCACTGCGTCCTGGCCTTCGTCACCAAGTAGTGTTTTCTTCACGCATCCAAAGAAGGCATGGTGACATTTATTTATTGTAGTTTAATTATATCTTGTGTTTCTATTATTTTTCCGATGTTATCTCAAAGCCACTCATATAATTCTTGTTTAGATCTTATACTACGTTCGCCATCTCTTCTTTTTTATGTTAGTTTTCCAACACCGCATTTTTCTTCAACTGTTATCCTCTCACGTGATAAGAAGGGTATAGGTCGCTCCGCTACATTGATATCATTCAATTGCATCGAAAGGGCTCTCACTTCCTCTCATACACTTTCCTTCATGCGTTCTTTAAAATCTTCTATTTATTTTGATGGGTGATTGTTTTTCCCGTTTATCACGTCTCCTGTTTCCACCTCCGTTTATCACATTTCTTGTTTCCCCCTCGGTTTATCACATCTCTTGTTTCCACCTCCGTTTATCACGTCTCCTGTTTCCACCTCCGTTTATCACATGTCTTGTTTCCCCCTCGGTTTATCACATCTCTTGTTTCCACCTCCGTTTATCACGTCTCCTATTTCCACCTCCGTTTATCACGTCTCCTGTTTCCACCTCCATTTATCACATGTCTTGTTTCCACCTCCGTTTATCACATGTCTTGTTTCCACCTCCATTTATCACATCTCCTGTTTCCACCTCCGTTTATCACATGTCTTGTTTCCACCTCCGTTTATCACATGTCTTGTTTCCACCTCCATTTATCACATGTCTTGTTTCCACCTCCGTTTATCACATGTCTTGTTTCCACCTCCATTTATCACATGTCTTGTTTCCACCTCCGTTTATCACATGTCTTGTTTCCACCTCCATTTATCACATCTCCTGTTTCGACCACCGTTTATCACATCTCCTATTTCCAACTCCGTTTATCACATGTCTTGTTTCCACCTCCATTTATCACATCTCCTGTTTCAACCACCGTTTATCACATCTCCTGTTTCCACCTCCGTTTATCACATGTCTTGTTTCCACCTCCGTTTATCACATGTCTTGTTTCCACCTCCATTTATCACATGTCTTGTTTCCACCTCCGTTTATCACATGTCTTGTTTCCACCTCCATTTATCACATCTCCTGTTTCGACCACCGTTTATCACATCTCCTATTTCCAACTCCGTTTATCACATGTCTTGTTTCCACCTCCATTTATCACATCTCCTGTTTCAACCACCGTTTATCACATCTCCTATTTCCACCTCCGTTTATCACATGTCTTGTTTCCACCTCCGTTTATCACATGTCTTGTTTCCACCTCCATTTATCACATCTCCTGTTTCCACCTCCGTTTATCATATGTCTTGTTTCCACTTCCGTTTATCGCACCACCCTGGCTCCTCGTCCGCTACGGAGCAGCTCAAACTTTTGCTCTCAATTATTAACCCTTTCGGTACTAACGGCTACTCCAGTGCCAAGTTTGCTAGTGCTTCCAATTTAGGGCATCTAACCTAGTTTTAATGTAATTTAACTAGTGAGGGAATATTTTGGAGTAAATAAAAAACTTAGGGAAATTGAAAACAATCATTAAACTAGTTTTTCAACAATTCCAGAAGCCTGCACGTGTAAATTACCATAGGTTACCATAGGACCCTGTAATTACCAAAGGACCCTGTTGCATAGGCTCGCGTATGTTCATGCTACAGGGTCCGTGCAACACATTCAATACCCTTTCCATTGCACTTGAACAAGTTTACTGAACTTTGTTTATATTTTATAAATTCGGGCAAGAACTCGTAGATAATTTTTTCGTAAATACAAAAACCTAATTATCAACATCAAAAATTTCTGTCGCCAAGCAAAGAGCTTCAAAGATTGAAAATTTTTAAAAATTAAAATAATGAAGTAGGCACTTACTTAAGCTGAAAGCACCCACATTAGGACAATTTCACTGACAATTCAGGGTAACGACAACTTTTTCCCCTGCAAGTTTTTACCCAAACCATTTGAATTATCGTACCGAAAGGGTTAAAGGGATGCTGGCCTCTGCACAGCCGCGTCTCTGCTGCCTGCCCTGTACACGCTCTGCTGTGCTGTGTGTGTGTGTGTGTGTGTGGGTGTGGGTGTCGCACTGCGCTTATGCGGTGTGTTGGGGTGTATGTGTGTGTGTGTGTGTGTGTGTGGGTATAGTGGTGTGTGTATGTGTATGTATTGTGATGTATGTGTGCCGCACTGCGCTTTTGCGGTACGTGTGTGTGTGTGTGTGTGTGGATATTGTGGTGAGTGTGTGTGGGTATGGGTATTGCGGCATGTAAGTGCGAGAGAATATTGTGATATGTGGGCATGCATGCACTGCGCTAATGCGGTGCGTGTGTGTGTGTAATTATCAGAGTATGGTAATGTGTGAGTGTGAGTAGGAGTATTGTGATATGTGAGCATATGCGAACTAAGGCTCCGAAAAAAAATTTCTAACACCTCAACTAAGGGAAATGAAGTATCGTGTGAACATCGGGTCAGCAGCGTAGTTATCAATGAGCACAGGTCAACAGCCGCAGGTTTTTAAATCCGGTATAATTTTAGCACCAGATAAATCTTGAAAATCTAATGTGTGAGTCTAAAATTTCGATGCTTTTGCAGTTTCTGCAACAAAATTTCTGATCATTTTAAATGTGTCATGCAGTTTGAGTGACCTCTGTGAATTTCAAGAGCTGAATATTTTGACAAAGAACCATTTTATACTGGAAAATGGTCAACTCAAAATGGAAAATGTTTTTTACTGAAAAATTTTCTACTGGAAAACTGGTAATGGAAAATTTCTTCTTCTGAAAAATTTTCTACTCGAAAATGGTTAGTGGAGTCTTGGAAATGAATTATTTGTGATCGCCATAAGTATTTTTTGCTAGCTATCTAACGAAGAAAAGACTTTGACATGAAGCTATAGCTTGTTACCGTGAGCCCTACCTGGAACTATCCTGCGAATTGGCCGAACGGTTTTTCCGAATCGAAGCAATGCCAGGAATATCTAATGCGCACTTTCAGAGCAGTTTGAGTGCTAGGCTTTTTGAGCTGGCCGACGGACTAGTGAACTGTTCCAGCGGAAGTTTTCTTGATTTCTGCGGCCCCTGACGAGGCTTTGCTCTAATGAGAATAATTAGGCAGACGATCGGCCTCGAGACCTCTAATTAGCTCCCAGGATAATCAACGGACTCGCTTTTCTCTGCGAGGCGGTGGGTGCTGCCCCACACATGTCTGCTCGACAGCCGATATTCTAAGTCCTTTCCCTTGAACAAGCTTTTTTCTACGTGAAGAACGTTTCTCTTTCGCTGATTGCCGTATATATTTTCCCTTAGGTTGAATTGCCGCTTTAAGCGCACTCACGGCCTTCCTGCAGTACTACCGTTCATTGGCCTTAAAAAAACATTTTTTTGTATGAATAAAAATCTTTCTTCGCTGGTTGGCGTGTATATTTTCTCTTACGTTATATTGCCACTTTAAGCGTACATACGGCATATCTGACTACTACCACTACTACCTCTTCTTTCCCTTGAACATGTGTTTTTTACTGGAGGAACGGTGTTTCTTCGCTGATTAGCGGATACATTTTCCCTTACTTTGAAGAACCATTTCAAGCGCTCAAACGGCATATCTCTAGGACTGCCGTATCCGATTGCTCATTCATCAGCGTATCCTATTGCACCGACCGGAGGATTCGTGTTAGATGATATTAACGTCTTTGAAAAAGAAAATTGAAGCTTTTCCATATGTAGGAAGATAATTTTATGCCTGTTCATTGCAAACGTATCTCAATTTTTTTCACTGTTCATTACAATCGATTAAATTTTCTACCCTAACATTCAAGCTAAATACAGTAATACGAAAATATTTGCAGAATTTCGAAGTGCAACTGCTTCGGTATTGAGTGACTCATTTAATACTTTGATTGTGTTCGCTACTTTATAGCGGCGTGGAAAACTAAAATCTTCCACCAAAAGCATCCGTCTCCGGCAGCGCCAGGGGTACATCTGATGCTAAATCTGCATCCGTCCCCGGCATTGCCATGGGTATACCTGATGCTAAATCTGCATCCCTCCACGGCAGCGCCATGGGTACACCTGATGCTAAATCTGCATCCCTCCACGGCAGCGCCATGGGTACATCTGATACTAAATCTGCGTCCGTCTCCGGCATCGCCATGGGTACATCTGATGCTAAATCTGCATCAGTCCCCCGGCATCGCCATGGGTACATCTGATGCTAAATCTGCATCCGTCTCCGGCAGCGCCATCGGCACATCTGATGCTAAATCTGCATCCGTCCCCGGCATCGCCATGGGTACACCTGATGCTAAATCTGCATCCGTCTCCGGCATCGCCATGGGTACACCTGATGCTAAATCTGCATCCGTCTCCGGCATCGCCATGGGTACATCTGATGCTAAATCTGCATCCGTCCCCGGCATCGCCATGGGTACATCTGATGCTAAATCTGCATCCATCTCCGGCATCGCCATGGGTACATCTGATGCTAAATCTGCATCCGTCCCCGGCATCGCCATGGGTACATCTGATGCTAAATCTGGCTGCCTGCCCCACCAAAGCCAACAATTTCAGTCCCATGACACAGCAAAGAACCTTATGTCCTGGTGCTGGTACACAGTCCGAAGTCGGGATAATTATTCAGAAAATTTTATGTGGTAATGTAGTATGTAACATGAATTATGTAGTGTGTAATGTGTAAACGTATGTACATAATATAAATATAGTGATTATGTGGCCAATTTTCGGCTTACAAATTTGGTTTTGGTACAGAAACGAGTGCGTCATGTTTTTTTTTATTCTCTGTCAATTTCTGCTGCATCTGTTGGCCAACAAGTGTTAGAATTGCCTCGAAATATGGTTTCGTTCTACCAAAAAATGTAGTATTTTTAAAACCAAAAATGCCCTCAAACTTCAAAAGTGAAGTGAAGCATTCCATCGGAATCGATAGTTCACCAAAAATTCCTCTGATGCATTCATTTTAGTTCTCACCGGTGACGTAGAGGATCTAAATCCATTTGGAAAGTCAAGCGAATTTCATTTCGTCTTCCTCTCCACAGGAAATATGAGCGCTGGTAAAGATGTCTGCAACAGCGCCGCTGTCTTTCTGCGCTGATTGTTAATTTGTATTTTTGCTGCTGAGACAACGCTCCTGAGAGTCTTACATTGCTGCCTGTAGTATCTAAGGCTGGCTGAGGAACTTTAGGAGCACGCAAAGAGTGCGATCTAACCTCAGGTGAACTTTATTGTTTGTGAGAAACACTTCGGGAACGAATAAAATATCACCGGCATCTTGCTGGCAGATAGGATGATTGGGCAAAAAAAAGAAAAGCTAGGAGGAAAAATTGAGGTCGTCTTCCAAGGACGACGTTCTTGTCTTGCAAAATTTCTGAGAGTATACTGGGTAGAACAATATCAAATTTACAATAGAAGGAAGTTATCTATGAAATTACTTTTTTAGCTGCTGTTCCATACATTGTTACGATAAGTCACGAGTTTCTATCCTATCAGTAAAGCTTATTAATTTTGCTGCATTTCCTACCATTTCTTATCACTCGCTGAAGGCCCGCAGAGCTCGCACGGACTCCATAAGCCCCTCCTGGACGCTGCTCGCCAAAATATTTTCTTTTCCATAAAACTGAACGAGTGCTGAGGCAGATCAAGGGATTTTAATCCATTTCATATTGTTTCACTGATTGGGCGTTTTTAAGTTTGGCCCAAAGTGAAGAAGCTGATGAATATTCAGGGCTTCTTTAGGGCGATTTTTAGAATTTTTGTGACGCGACTTGAGAGATAACTTGAGGGAGGGGTGGGCTGTGAGTCTTCGGTGCTGGGCTCACTATTGCGGGCTATTGTATTACGCAAATGTTCCAGTCACAGATCTTGTACCAGCCGATCGAAGCCGTCAACATTCTTGACTACAAGGTCCGTTTCACTGCAGCAACATTGAAGTATTGAGTACTCTGTTTTTAAATTTTTCCCTCCTTTTTTTACATCTATGAGAGCAGCACGTCGAAGAATACTGCATGAAAGCCTAAACCAACCGTTACGCACTCGATATCGCGTTCGTCTGCAACTCTGCAGCTGAAACCGAAGCATTTATTAAAAATCATGCCATGTTATGTCATTTAGCAATGTTTCTTTAGATGCAGAAGTAGCTTGATGAGCGTCTCAGTTTTTTATAAACTTTATAAGCTGAGTTAAATGGTGGTGAATATTAGGTGAGGCAAACAGGTGAGTTGAAGTATACAACACTAGATAGTTGAGTTCGAAGAGTCAATTGGAAGGAAATAAGCTCCAAATATATAACGACACTTTCCGTACCATGTAATATCACTCTCCGTATCATTAAGGCTCAAAGTGAATATAGATGACACTTTTGGACGATGATTATGTTGAACTTACCGTCACCCTGAAATGATCTACAGCACCTTACAAAGAACAACATAATTACCAAACGAGGGAAGAAATAACTATCACAGCTTACAAACTCTCTGCAACGACCGCCTCAGTCAAGTGAACTTAACGCTATCATTTCGCTCCTGACATCCGAGCTTGGGTCACGTGGCTGCGTCTGACTCAGAGATTAGGAGCTTCAGAGCATCAGCCGTGAAAGATCTGTGAAAACTTTGCGCTTAGCAAATGACACTCGAGAAACGTAAAGCACTATTTTTCACTCACACTAAACAAAATTGTTGGTTTTTATTTATATATGTATGTGCAATTTTGTCCGTGTGTATTTTGTACTAATACGATAATTATCAATGTTAATGTTAAGATCTACACAGCCCAGAAGCTGTGGCTGGTAATTCTTGTTATTCGGTCTCTGATTCAAGCTACACACCATTTATTTTCATAATGAATTTAATGCATCATTATTATTATGAATTATTATTATGAACTATTACTATGAATTATTAATTTATGTTTTGAAGAGAGGTGGTGGAGTTACTGTCCCATATTTCCCCCATCGTGGTCAGTGACGATGAGGTTGAGAGAAGCAAGGGCAAAGTTCCCACCCAAGATTTTTAGAATTCATTGAGTCATGTTTCATGCGCAGCGTTCTGTTAAGATTACATGCGGCGTGAGTTGTTCATGCCAGCAATACGATGGCAGCGTTGTAAGTGTGAAGAATAATGAATGCACTGAAATGTGTGCAATCCATTGGGGGGAAAAAAAGATATATTTAATGGTAGATGACTATCCCATTACTAACGATGTTGGTTATAGCAGACGATGAGCTCTGTAACACTACCAGCCCTGCAGCACTACCAGTCCTGCAGCACTACCAGCCCTGCAGCACTACCAGTCCTGCAGGACTACCAGCTCTGCAGTACTACCAGCCCTGCAGCACTACCAGCTCTGCAGCACTACCAGCTCTGCAGCACTACCAGCCCTGTAGCACTACCAGCTATGCAGCACTACTAGCCCTGCAGCACTACCAGCCCTGCAGCACTACCAGCCTTGCAGTACTACGAGCCCTGCAGCACTACCAGCACTGTAGCACTACCAGCCCTGCAGCACTACCAGCACTACCAAGAAGCTCGGTCATCAGCCCTGGCGGCTGGCAGATAATGACGCTGCCGCTAATCCTCTTTCCTCCTTCTATGTTTTACTCCCCAAAATGAGGACCTGAGAAGAAGACCGCGGCTGTCCGCATTATTTTGTGTCCGGACGCTGCGGTCGCGTCTGATTCGCGTCCGCTCCGCTGGACGCGCGCTGCGGCGCTCTGATGGGGCCAGATCTGGTCTTTAGGGCAGAATCGTTGCGGGTTTTTCGATTATTATTTAGGAGTTGTCATTTATATTCTTATTGATCATATTGAGAAATTAGAATTACTTTATCCTCACTCGATCTGCGCTTTAAAGTAAATTGTCTGGACGTAGGAAAGTAAAGTAATTGCTGGACGCGCTCTGCGGCGCCTTGATGGGGGTGCGAGGTGGTGCCAGATCTGGTCTTTTGTGCTAAATTGTTGCGGGTAATTTTAATTCTATTGAATATAACGGGAAATTACAATTATTTTATCATGACTATCTTCCTGCTGCAAGGTAAATTGTTGCTGGTATTTCTATTTTTATTGAGTTGCTACTATTTTGTTCCTGTTCATCATAGCAAAAAGTTGGTCCTGTTGATCATAGAGCGAAATCGAAGTTTTTTGGTCCGCGCTAGCTCTCTTCACTTCAAGATAAATTCTTGCGGGTATTTGTATTGCTATTCAGTTATAGTTTTTTCTATTTCGTTTGACCATAATACTTTATGAGCTCAAGCTCGCCGCTCTACTGCTAAATTGTTGAGTTTATTTCTTTTGCCCTCGATCATATTGTGAAATCACAATTATTTTATCATCGCCAGCTCTTCGCTTTAGGACTGAATAATTGCTGCTAATTGCTGTTATTCCTAATAAAATGTTTAGCATAAAAATATTGTAAATTTTTAATAATCAAACACCAATTTTCACAATTTTTAAAAGAAAGATGTGCAATTAGTGTGTATGCTGTCAAAGTCGCATAATTATACTTAGCCTCACCAAACCAAGACATTCTGAAAACTTTGCTAACATAATTCTCAACTTTACCCTTAGTTTTAAGAGCGAAAAAAGAATTTTTGTCGATATAAATAAATTCCATTCGATGTTAAGAAACCTAGTCTATCCTAACCCAAACCTAACTAAACCTCACTCTATTTCCCCTGACCCTTTGTGGCTCAAAGTGACAGTTTTGACACCCACACACCTACCCATACTCACACCCACACAACCATACACAAACACACATACTTATACACGCACACACCCATGCTTACCCGCACAACCATACACAAACACACACTCACACCCCCACCCACCCACACACCCACACACACACCCACATACTCACACACAAACACACACACACACACCCACCCACACACACACACACACACACACACACACACGCACACACACACGGCATTATCTACAGCGCACCAGCCACAGCCCCCAGACCTACCGGTGCCTCTTCATTGTTTTCATCTCCATCTTTTGTTTCAAAAGCCTCTTAAGGGCACATCGTGGCGAGCTCTTTTGTGAACGGCTCCAAATTTTTCTGTTTATCCCACAATTTTAGCGTCTTGATTGATCCTGCTCAGCAACAAAAGAAGCGTTGAATGAGCTCCGTTCTGTTTTACCTAACGAAACGGCGCGTCACTCTCTGAAGCTGTGCTAAATATAATGAGTTAGCTCCCTCATTACAGCGGGTTTGATCATTGCTTGAAGAACTGGGACAGTGCAGCAAGAATCTTAGGTCTCACCTTAGTGAAGGATGTGGGGAAATTAATTTGTTGATTTCTGGTCATTTTTGCCTTGCAATGAGGTTTATCGGAAATGAGTATTATTTCTAGAATGGCATCAGAAATTACGACAGAAACTTTGCGTTTGCGCCGTTCATATTGAGAGAACAGGGTGAGACGCAGCCATCACTCTGCTGCTGCGCTTCTTTGCTCGAGATATATCAGCCCAAGTCAAATACTTAGGCATTAATTTCATGAGATAAAATCTATTTAACTAGTAACTAAGTTCATCACAAAAAATTCCTCGGTGTCAGGTTTGTTAGTTATAATCTCTGCGTTCTTTCGGTATACTTGTATTTTTAACTGTCGCCTTCTTCATCCGCACTGACAATTTTTTCTTTTATGCATGATTGTTTAGTGTAAGTGATGAGGTTGCTTATTTTATTTCTTACGCATAGAACTTGGTAGTCATACGTAGAACTTGGTAGTCATAAGAACATGAATTCAACCGTTATCAATTGAATTTTCAGTTCAAATGCCATTATTGGAGCAGTTGATAGCCTAGCACTTGCATCCGGTTTCACGGACGTTAGAATGAGGAAGAAACTGCCGCTCGGCAGCAAATTGCAAAAAAAAAATATTCTTCAGGGCACAAATTTGACATAGAAAAGATACAAATTAGAGCTACTAGTAGTAGTGGGTTACAAAATTCACTCGGACGATACGTAGTTAACAGAACTTCGAAATAATTCATTTTAAAGCAAAATTAAGTCGTCTCCGTTGTTTTGTTTATGTTCATTGGGTCGAAAATCTGTCCGAAAAACAAACGATGAGTTGTTTCACGAGTATCAAAACCGACCTTGCGCTCTTTGGCTCATGCACAAATTTTTTTTTAAACAATGAGTTACATCGTCGCCTTGTATCAAGTTTACGGCAGAAAACATTCATTGTTCTGCAAAAGCATAGTATTTGAAAGGAGGATATTTTTGAGTGTAAGACCTTTGTATTTAGTATGGAATCCAGTTGATTATCACCTTGTTTTCAGCTAACTTCAGAGGGTAGCGAGTATAGCAAACCTACAAAAACATTTCTTATGTTTTCAGTCACCTCAGCTCAACAGCAAATCCCCCAACCTTTCAATTGAGAGTATCTATTAAAATAACGATATTAATACGCTTTGATCATTTAACGTCGCACCTTCTAGCATAAACAATCCGGTACAAAATATGCATCGTGATGCACTTCAAAAGAACGCCTCGTGTAGGAACGAGTCAGTGTTAGCTAAGTATCTATATGTAAAAACATTTTAAAAACCAATGACGGTTCTTGTGTCATCTTTATTGGGAATAAAAAATTTTTCTCTCACCTGACGAGTCAATATCAACTAAGTATCTATGCGTAAAGACATTTTAAAAACCAACGACAGCTTTCGAAACTTTGTATGTGTTCTTGAAAAATTATGGTTCTTGTATCACTTTTATTGGAAATAAATAGTTTTTTATTTATCTGACAAGAAAACTCAGCCAGATCGCAAGCGCTCGTTCGGCCGAGCTCTGACGCGGTCTGAGCGGCAGTTGTCACGGCGCTGCGAGCAGGCGGAGCTTTACGAGCACGCCCGTGTTTTATGGCGATGTTTGGGTCTGCTTACGAGCATAACTTCATTAGAGAGACTACATCACCCTCAGATTATCAGCTCCACATCACCCCGCTCCTGCAGAGTCAGCGATGCCAGTGTTGCGGCTCATATTTATTCGCATAATTGTTCTAACCTTGTCTCATCCAGGACGTCCTGAGGGCTAGAAGCGTATTTTCTTACCACGCTGGAATTTTAACCAGTTACTCATTGCTCGAATGTTGCTACGATCTTAATTCAGTGGTGGAAGTTTGTGACCTGAAAAAGAGTGATAGGTGAACTTGGATGGTAGAAAAGCAGGAAATGTCATGAATAGTGCGTTTAGAATTCTTACTGGAACGTTTTGATCGTAGTTTGGTGTAACATGTTATTTATGAGTGCTGCTCAGACACGCCAAAGGTCGCGTTTTTCATGATACGCTTTTTGAGATCTATATACTGTACGACATATCCTTAGGCCTTTAGGTAGCTTGCGCCTCTTGTTAGTGCATTGTCGCTCTCAAACTCCCCTCATTTGAGCGCAACCCTCTCGACCCTCACCCTCACCTCCACCCTCTCCCCTATGTGCCTGCATAGGCTTCACTCGCTGCTCCAATCAGAACTTTCCATAATTAATAATCAAGTGCGGCTGCATTCTTTTCCCTGAGCGTCTGCTGAATAATCGAGGCCGCTCTAAGTGGCCGCTTGCGCCTCCTGAGTGCCGAGGCCAACTTTAAAAATTGCCCTGACTTCCACTTGACACTTGCTCGCGTGATCACTTCTCTCCTAATGGGTGTCGCGTTAATTCTCCAAGTGATGCAAGCGTTTTATTTTTTTCTACCCTTCTGTTACCTTTTTATACCTCTATTACTTTTTCTACTTCTATTACTTTTTATACTTCTATTACTTTTTTTTACGCTAAATCAAACTGTTCCAATTGACACTTGCTCGCGTGGTCACTTCTCCTTCAATATAAGTAGCGCTAAAAGTTTCGAAAACGATTCTGAAAAGAGAATTTAATAAATGGAAGTAGGAAAAAAGACTAATAAGTTGATTTTTCCCATTATTATTCAACATCGTATCTCGTTTAACTTCAGTAACTCACGTGACAACTTACTTGACTTGCAACACTTGCTTTCACGCTGTGGGCTTAATGCCATAGGTTTATACTGTTTACATGTGCGAAAGAAATCTACTTGGAAGAGACATCGTCGGAAACTGTAGACAGAAATGAATTTGACAGTAAAAAGAAAAAGTCATGGTTGGAAACTAGCAAGATGCGGGATGCAAAGTTCAAAAAATATTTAACTGGCTTTTGAGGTTACAGATGATTCTTCCCTGAAAACTTTAGTGCAGCTGCAGTAGCTACCTACACACTTTAGTGCAGCTGCAGTGCTTACCTACACACTTTAGTGCAGCTGCAGTGCTTACCTACACACTTTAGTGCAGCTGCAGGGCTTACCTACACACTTTAGTGCAGCTGCAGTGCTTACCTACACACTTTAGTGCAGCTGCAGTGCTTACCTACACACTTTAGTGCAGCTGCAGTGCTTACCTACACACTTTAGTGCAGCTGCAGTGCTTACCTACACACTTTAGTGCAGCTGCAGGGCTTACCTACACACTTTAGTGCAGCTGCAGTGCTTACCTACACACGTTAGTGCAGCTGCAGTACTTACCTACACACTTTAGTGCAGCTGCAGTACTTACCTACACACGTTAGTGCAGCTGCAGTGCTTACCTACACACTTTAGTGCAGCTGCAGTACTTACCTACACACTTTAGTGCAGCTGCAGTGCTTACCTACACACTTTAGTGCAGCTGCAGTACTTACCTACAAACTTTAGTGCAGCTGCAGTACCTACCTACACACTTTAGTGCAGCTGCAGTGCTTACCTACACACTTTAGTGCAGCTGCAGTACTTACCTACACACTTTAGTGCAGCTGCAGTACTTACCTACAAACTTTAGTGCAGCTGCAGTACCTACCTACACACTTTAGTGCAGCTGCAGTGCTTACCTACACACTTTAGTGCAGCTGCAGTGCTTACCTACACACTTTAGTGCAGCTGCAGGGCTTACCTACAAACTTTAGTGCAGCTGCAGTGCTTACCTACACACTTTAGTGCAGCTGCAGTACTTACCTACACACTTTAGTGCAGCTGCAGTACTTACCTACACACGTTAGTGCAGCTGCAGTGCTTACCTACACACTTTAGTGCAGCTGCAGTACTTACCTACACACTTTAGTGCAGCTGCAGTGCTTACCTACACACTTTAGTGCAGCTGCAGTACTTACCTACACACTTTAGTGCAGCTGCAGTGCTTACCTACACACTTTAGTGCAGCTGCAGTACTTACCGTACACTTTAGTGCTGTTGCAGTGCTTACCTACACACTTTAGTGCAGCTGCAGTGCTTACCGTACACTTTAGTGCTGTTGCAGGGCTTAAAGGTGCAGCTGCAGTGCTTACCGTACACTTTAGTGCTGTTGCAGTGCTTACCGTACACTTTAGTGCAGCTGCAGTGCTTACCGTACACTTTAGTGCAGCTGCAGTGCTTACCGTACACTTTAGTGCAGCTGCAGTACTTACCGTACACTTTAGTGCTATTGCAGTGCTTACCGTACACTTTAGTGCTGTTGCAGTGCTTACCGTACACTTTAGTGCTGTTGCAGTGCTTACCGTACACTTTAGTGCAGCTGCAGTGCTTACCGTACACTTTAGTGCTGTTGCAGTGCTTACCGTACACTTTCGTGCAGCTGCAGTGCTTACCGTTCACTTTAGTGCTGTTGCAGAGCAAATACGATGGTGTTGAATTAGCACGCCTGCATCATCAGCAACTTTGATTTCACAACAGAATCTGTTGTACAGTTGTGCTCTGTAGTTCCAAAATCTTCACTCTATTTCAAACACTCAGAGAAATCGTTTGCAACCGTTCATATTTTTCAGATAAAATTAGATAATGCATGACTATTGTACTGGCTTTCAGTTCTATACAGTCAAATTTACTGAAAATAACCCTTCATGAATTAATAAAGCAAACAGCAATCGTTTCCTTGCTTGGTTGCACTTAAATTAGCACTGAGCGGATAAGATTAACAAATATGTGCGTCGATCGTAGCTTGTATAATAATAGGCACGTCATTTATCCCATTCATCAATACCTATTTCGGAGTTTCCAATCTATAAAGGTATGCATTAATTCTATTCATGTATACCTGTCTATCCTAATCCACCAGTAGGTATATCATTTATCCTATTCATCAATACCTGTTTTGGAGTTTTCAATCTGAATCGGTATGCATTTGTGCATACCTGTTCTCACTAACACCTGTAATCATGTATTAGTATTAACGTTCACCTATTCACGCTAATCAAGCAACAGGTACAAGTTGAGGAGTCAGTTACCAGCCCAGTCTGAGTGACCAAGAGCCTCTGCAACCAATCGAGACCCAAACGATCGCTCTCAAGGCAGCAGCAGCAGAAGGCGATCGAAGTGCAGCAAATTTTTGTGATTGCTTCACTTTGAAGGAGGCAAGCGCGCCAGGCCGGATCGAAGGGCGCCTTTGCTTTTATTGCATTACTGAGGACAAGAATGTCGTTTGAGGAGCTTGATAAGTCGCTTATGAGATGCCACTACATGGCCGCACGCGACCCCGAAGCGTCTAAGCCATCCGGCCCGCCTGCAATGTCGTCTTCCCAGAGATCATGCCGCCCATGAATATTAATGCTCATCTCTCTGGGGCCAAAAACTTGTTCTTACCGAGAGAATCCATGTATCAAGTACCCAATTAACACGAGTGTGAGAGATACGCTTCAATAAATGGTACTTACTGAGAGCATCCATGTATCAAGATCCCTGTCTCCAGTACCCAATTAGTCCGAGTGTGAGAGATACGCTTCAATAAATGGTACTTACTGAGTGTATCTATGTCTCCAGTACCTAATTAATCCGAGTGTGAGGAATACGCTGCAATAAATGGTACTTACTGAGTGTATCCATGTCTCATAAATGGGAGACGTTCTGCAGCAAATTGTACTCATGGAGCGCATCCATGTAAAAGTATCCAATCACTGGGATTGGTTGTGACTGGTAAAAGTACCGATTACTCCAACAAATTGTACTCTCGTAGAACATCCATGTCCCAGAGCGCTGCTTGGCCAATATTTTGAGAGGAGTTTTGAAGTTTAATTATTGAAATATTGCAACGCTTCAATCTGCACAGTACTTCCAAACATTTAATTAATCTTCTGATCTTACTATTGAACCCTTCGTGATTTGTTAGGTCAGGCTGCTGGTGCAACAATTTATGGAAAATGTTATTCTTTCTTAAACTAGATATTTGTACGAAACCGAGAGACTGTTGCGTGGCAGTGCAGCTGTGACAGAGATCACAGACAAACTGTGATGCTAAAGATCAAATTTGAACACACTGTGATGCTAAAGACCACATTTGAACAAACTGATTATCATAATGAGATGATGAATAAAAAATTATAACTGCTTATTTTCAGTAAAAATTGATACTCAAGTTTTTCCTATCACAAGCGAAAATTTTCCTTGATGTGAGTGACTCACAACATGATCCACTCTACTAAACGGTGAGATCGCCAAAATTTCACCTGATAAAAGATACTTGAATGAACGTCAAGAATATTTTGCCCTTAAAATTATCATTCAACTGTAAGGCAACACTTACGAGCCTGAAATGAACGTGAATGCAAAAAGCCGCTGTTTTGAATGCGGTGCGTTAGGGCAACTTTGCAGTGTTTCGAACTTCTAAGTATAGTTTCGCTATTGAGCGTTTTTTAATCGTGACCTACTACCTTGATGTTGTTGAACCTTCAGACCTTAATTTTCTTGTGTTCTAGCAGAAATCTACTGAATTTTGTAAGTCTAGGCTCGCCCGAACATTTAGTTGTGATGAAAACTTCGTGACAATTAGGCAAGATGAAACAAACATAACAGTTGCCCGATTTATTATTAAGGGTAAGCGAGCACGAATCTCGTTTATGCAGCGCAGATAAATGTCGTATGTCCAATTCAGCTATTCCTGTTCGTTATTTATTTGCAAGAAATATAATTAATTTTCGTTCATATTTTCGATCAATAGTGCATATTGGAACAAAATTCATATATTCCATCTGTTGTTCTGCTGCTTCACAGTTACACTGCTGTGAAATCGGAAACTTCAAAAGAGGGTTAAAAATATCACGTCAAAGTTATTGACCCTCAACTAAACATGGCTTAGAATCCTCGAGGGAAGAGACCCTCGTTCAGTGTAACTCTGAGACGAGAATTAGTTTGGATCCTTCATAAGCTGTCCGTGGCGGCGCTGCTCCAACAATCTGCGTATGAGCAAACTAACAAGCTTGTCCCAAACTGTCAATATCGACTGATGAACATGATGCACTCACAAAACAAAGGAAACTCAACTCAGAGTCTACAGAAAAACAGAAATTCGTCTCCAGAGAACCGCATGGGTTCACTACACATCGAGATCAGAGAAGGTTCTTGGAAACGTCTGAAGAAAGTCTTCATTAGCTAAGCCACGAGATGTTTGATTGAATATTGATCTGGCTGGAAATGAGATGGGAGCGTTGTTAGGTATTCGTCAGGTCGTCCACCTGAGAACGGGTTTTGCACAAATTGGTCTAAACAATGAGGGGTTCGGCAGTATTGAACCTCCTTGCAAGGAGTCATCAAGATTCGGTCCTTAGGAACACCGTCGACCTTCCTGCAACTCTCCTCAAAACCAAACCTCAGTTCCCACGATCTTAGAAAAATAAAGTACATTTGTCAAGTCACTTGTACGAGTGAGGAAAAGATAATTCGTCGTCTACGTTGATTTTGAGGATATCTGTTGATAGGTTGGTGTTGCTTGAGGGAACTGAGGCCGGGGACACTTTGCAGGCGCGCCGCACAGTCCAGGCTTCAGAAATCGAGTTGGCAAAGCCGAGGGGCGACGCAACGTCTTGAGGACCTGCCGTGGGGTTGGTTAGGGGGGGGGGGGGGGGGGAGGAGGCAGGGAGAGGGATGCGAGGAGGTAAGAAAAGGGATGTGGGGATGTGGGGATGTGAGGAGGTGGGGAGGTGGGGAGATGGGGAGTGGGATGTAAACAGGTGGGAGGTGTGGAGAAGGATACGGGGAGGTATGGAGGTGGAGGAAGTGTGAAGAGGGATGCGGGGAGGGGAGGAAGGATGTTCATCTGGGGCTGTCCTCAGGGTTCTTATTTTATGTTCGAGTGAGGGTTTAATTTTTCTAGAGGGCTAAAACGATCAGTGACATGAATGGTCTACATAAATGCTTTGTTGAATTTATCTTTAAAGAAATTTAAAGGTAAGTTTTTCAAGGGTAAGAATAGCCGTGTTTTTTTGTGCGTGTTAGTATTTAATTTCTTGTAGATTGGAATACGAAGAAAAATTTTTTCACTCCTACTTCTTAGATTTACTTTCTGCTCGCTATAGAGAATTTGTAACCTTATCAGAGCACAATCAAAATGTCCAACAAAAGTTATTTCTAGATCCCTGTAGCAATACGCACGAGGTTTACTTGTGATTATGTGCTCAGTGAAGCTTGGAGCATTAATGAAGAACTCTGTGCTGGGCAGGACTTGTTCACTAAGTATGAAAAATGTTTGACGTTGTTCACATTCGAGAACGATAACATTCCTGGAGCTTATTATACATTAACGAATTTCCACGTGTTTCACATGAGCAACCTACGAATAAATTGATTATTTTCTGTCTATTAGAAAATTTTCAATTAGTGATGTTTTTCCCACTCTTCTTGAGAATGAGGTCACACTTTCTTAACATAGCTTTCAATCCTGATTTGCTTTAAATTTTGTACCAGAGTAGCATCTCAGTCTTATCAACAACAGCAACCTCAGCAACAACAGCTGTATAACAGTCTCTTCACAGCAGCAGCCTGAGCAACAACAGCTGTAGAACAGTCTCTTCACAGCAGCAGCCTGAGCAACAACAGCTGTAGAACAGTCTCTTCATCAGCAGCAACCTGAGCAACATCAGCAGCAGCACCGCAGGTGTGGTGCAACAGGAGCACGGAGGATCAAGTTTCTAATTAGCAAAGCTCTCAACGAGATGAGCAACTGCCGTATCATTTTTAGGTGATGTGATGTGGTGTAAGATCTGATCTCAAGTTTACTCTAACCTAAAATACCGCAAATAAGTTTTGGGTTGCTCTGAATTTCATGATGACTTACGTGAAAGCTAGTCATTTAATGCCAAGTTCAGTTGAGGGCATTTAATGGTATCTTCAGTTCTGGAATGTCGCATTCTATCGTTGTGTTCGTAAAAAATCTGATTCCAAAACTGAGTTTCAACTTTCAGATGAGTCGCGAAACAAGCTAAATGAATGAAACGTGTTTTCGGTGTCTGTGACGAAGTAAATTAAATGTAATAGCCTTCCGTATGTGATCAGTTGGAAAAGTTCGCCAGAACAGTAAAGTGTGGTAAAATTCTTTAGTTTTTTGCCTTCATTTTGCTCGATCACAAACTGTTGGCTTAGAATATGCTTAGAGGGTCAGGGTGCAATTTTGCTTTAGAAACTGGAGTAATGAGAAGCATCATGTCCAGTCATTGCCATAACCCTTCACTCTCTCACTCTTTATAAGTATGTAATTGTAATAACTCCCATATGTCATGGGTATAATTTGGTTAATTCATGAAAATAACAGAGAAACCTTGCGCTGCGAGCTCAAAAGAACGTTCTGCTCCCTCGTGAGTAATTTTATGTGCAGAAAATAGCATCGCCTTTGCCCCAAGTTTGCTGTTCGTTTAGCCATAGAGTAGAGTTCTCACATGACCAGTAGGAGCCGGGTCTGTTCCACAAATGTTGGACCGACAATTGCCTTAGTTTTTCGTCCCCAAATTATGTTTGCAGAGTGGCTTGTATTGAACAGCGGTCGTCAATATCACGTTGCGCTCGCCTTCCGTCGCGTCAGTGCCACCACCGAGAAAAAATTCACAAGTGCTCATTAATTTTAGAGCAAACATCACAATGAAGGGTTAAGGAGAGTTGCGAGGGTCAAACGAGGCTCTGAAAAAACGCTCGCGTGAAGACGGCGCGCCGTGCGTGCAATGCAGCGCTGCTCCGTGAACCTTCGGTCAACATTGCGCCGGGTCGGGTTTTTGTGGGGTGGCCTGTCTGGTGCTTCTGCTCTGCTGCTGCTCTGCTTCTGCTCTACTTGTGCTCTGCTTCTGCTCTGCTTCTACTCTGCTTGTGCTCTTCTTTTGCTCTGCTTCTGCTCTACTTGTGCTCTGCTTCTGCTCTGCTTCTACTCTGCTTGTGCTCTTCTTCTGCTCTGCTTCTGCTCTATTTCTGCCCTGCTTCTGCTTTGCTTCTGCTCTACTAGTGCAGCAATTCTGCTCTAGTCTTGCTGCAATTCTGTTCTACTTCTGCTCTACTTCTTCTGCAACCAGCTTCACTGAGCGCGTTAAAATGTATTTAATGTCGTCTAATGAGCTTTGTATGTTAAAGATCTAAGTGTGATATGTCTTCAGGAAATAAATTGATCCGTAGTTCGCTCATACAGAAGCATTAAATTTGGAAAGTTTGAGACATGATGTATTATTGCAACTGTTCATTTTTTCAAGAGCTTGGTGTCCAGAGGAGCAATGTTGAAAATTTCTAACCCAAAAATTTTGTTCATTAGTTGTTTTAGGTTACACTTCAGTTTTCATGCAGTTTCGTCACAGAGTTGCCCCATCAGAACCCTCCAAAGATGCCTTTAGTAATCCATGAGATGTCAGCAGACGATGCAAGACGTCATTAACGAATGCGAAGAGCGTAATGAACTTCTGGTGTTGCGTAATTGCCTCGTGCAACACGGGCTTCGAAATTCGGACACATTCTCCAGTTTCCAGAAGCGAGCGGAGTTTGGAGAGGCCGGAGCGGCGCTCTTGTCAACATCTGTCGACGAGTTGACGTGCTTCTCCGGGCTCGCTGAGGCGGCTACCCTCCACAGACTTGATGACTTCCAGTCGCTCGGTTCAACCCATTTCAGGAACTGGCTGAAGCGGAAGGAACTTGTGTGACAGCGACTGTCTGTAATTTCAAATGCCTAGGTTGCTATTGCGAGCCAATTCTCGTAAGAAGCAAATCACCAGAAGGAAAGAATGTTTTATGTGAAGAGTAATACTTTACATAGATGCCAAACATCACACTGTGCGTAGAAGCAAGAAAGAACATCAGATAGCACCACATAAATGAAAAGAATGTTTCACATAAAGAGGAATACTGTACATAGAATCGAGAAAAAACATCCGGAATACTGTATTTAAAAGCAAGCAAGAACATCAGATAGCACCATCCAAAAGGAATAAATGTTTCACATCAAGAGGAATTCTGTACTTGAATTAGAGAAAAAACATCAGCTAACAGCACTCAAACCTGTCTTATTTAGGGAGGAATACTGTTGGTGGAAGCGAGCAAAAACATCAGCAAGCAGCAACAAAATCTCCCATAATTAGGAAGGAATTCTGTACTTAAATTCAAGAAAAACATCAGCTAACAGCACCCATACCTGCCATATTTAAGGAGAAATACTGTACGTAGAAACAAGAAAGAACATCAGCAAGCAGCACCCAAAGCTACCACATTCAGGAATGAGGCCGCGCAGCACCAGGTGCTGAGCGTCTATCTGAAGGCAGGCAGGCCGGCCGGCACATTTTAGAGCTGCCGCGACTACAGCGAGGGTCACTCACGTAATTAGAGGGGACGGCGCCGTGTCCCTCTCTCTGTCCCCTCATTAGAGGCGTTGATTGGCCCTCTCTACGCCCTCATCTCGGTCTTGCCTGCTTCTTACGGCCTATACGTCTTCTCTCTCACAAGCCCGCTATGTGTATGCGCCGCGATCTCACGGGACCTATTTCTGAATTTCTCTCATATTGTCCTCACATTTGTTTTTCTCCACTTACCCTTTACTCATATTGATCTCATATAATTTTTCCATACTTAATTTCAATCAAAATGTCGTCAAATCTGTTTTCCTCACTTAATTCCACTCCTAATATCCGCACATTCGTTTTTCCCACTTAATTTCACTCGTGATGTCCGCACATCCGTTTTTCTCCACTTAATTTCAATCCTAATATCCGCACATCCGTTTTTCTCCACTTAATTTCAATCCTAATATCCGCACATCCGTTTTTCTCCACTTAATTTCAATCCTAATATCCGCACATCCGTTTTTCTCCACTTAATTTCAATCCTAATATCCGCACATCCGTTTTTCTCCACTTAATTTCAATCCTAATATCCGCACATCCGTTTTTCTCCACTTAATTTCACACCTCATGTATTCTCTTCCATTTTGTTCTTTCATTTATTTCATTTCTACTATGTATTGTAAAAAGTTACTCTATAACTTTGCTATATCAGAGATAAATTTTAATTCTTCATTAAAAAAAGAAAAGACTTTTAATGTATGCCACCTGTCACGAAATCTCTTTCTAACTTAAAAGTACTTTGCTAAGAAAAATTTTCAATTTTATCAATCACGTTCAGAGTTTTCCAATAATAGTCTATTATTTGAATATACTGAGGTTTTTGTCTAGTTTTCTCAGTCTTGAAAACGAATCGAAGTAGATGAGCAAAGAAATCAAAATATAGAGCAAACAGTAACGCTGTGTTAGTAATCAGTTCTAGTTTTCGATCATTCACGTTACCAAAAAATTTGAACCTATCGACAGTATCACTGCGTTGGTAATAATCAGTTTTAGTTTTTGATCATTCGCGTCACCAAAATTTAAAGCAGTCAACACAGTATCACTGCGTTCATCTTTAGTTTTCGATCATTTACGGTAGCAAGAAATTCAAAGCCATCGACAGTAACATGCGTTAGTAATCAGTTTTAGTTTTCGATCACATACGTTACCAAAAAAAAAATTGAAGCAATCGACACTAATACTGCTTTAGTGAATTCACTCCCCAAGAGCCCCCTCCCCAAGCCTGGCTCCCTCACGGAGCGCGAGGGGATGCTGCTGCGAAGCCCGCATTCTTTGCCTGCAAGAAAATCCTCTCCTTCATCGGAAGTGAACTTTTCTGGTGAGTTTTCCCTCGGCCTTGGGAGGCTTTTAGGGCGCAGTCTGTTGCGCTTTATTTACCACGTGACCTTTCAAGTTTACCTCCCCCTTCCACGGTGTAGGTCTCTTTTTTAAGCAAACTTTTCAGCAGAAATCCCTTGTCAAGCCGCTGTTTTGAACAGCATCTTTGCCAGCTGTGCAGAGCGCTCGAGGTAACCGGCTACTACGCAGAGCTTGTTGGTAAAGAAATAATTTGATCAACTTCGACATTCTTTACTGTGGAGCATGCATCCTCAGTGATGCTCGATGCTTGTAAGCCGGTCTCCATATTGCGCTCAAAATCCATTATTGCGGCGAACTATTGCTGTTCCTCTTGCCAGTTGGAAATTGGCACCCCGGAAAGAACAAAAACATCGAAAACGTCTTCGCTAGAATGCTGAACGTGCAGTCATCAGATAATCTTGCTATGAGATGGCAAGTGACTTGAAAAGAAACGCATGTGCTATGTAATGAGCGATCGTTGATGGGATGCTATAGCAATTTATACTCCGGCAGCAGAATTCTGGACTGCTCAAAATTCTGCATGGACTTACAGCTGCTGTTTGAGCACTCCGAGGTTTTCTTTTAGTTCAACACTTTGACCGCAACGTGAACCACCGGTAGCCACGGAGGGGATTTTCATAATGCTGCTGACCGACAAGTATTTACAAACTTAATATTTAAAAATAATTAATTGAACCTAAATGAGGGAACGATATAGTTTATATTTGCTAGCTTCGAAATGGCTGACTTCAGGTGACTTCAAGTCTGAGCTGAATATTGAACTTCAGTTTAACCAATTGCGGTGAAAGTGTTAAGAAGCAAATCAGAACTACGAGGGGCGTGAATGAACCTGCTGGTACATTGAGGAGTAGATGTTCAGTTCATTTACGATTACAGTCAAAGATGAGCGAGTAAACGTAAGTAAATGCTCGTTCTTAAGCAAAAATTGAAGCTACGAAGACAGAAGCATATTCGTGTCGATTAACAACCGTACACCAGTCGGAGGTGTTAGCTGATTTCACACCGACAACTTTATTGTTCTCTCCAACTTATGATAGCTTCACGATTAATATTTGATAGATTCATTTTGCATTAGACCATTTTGGTGGGTAAATAAATGCGCATTCATTGTTAAATTTATTAAATAGTCTAAGTTAGAACGTCCGTGTCGACTGGTAGTAAAAACATAATCTAACCGTCAAGCTATCTGCCAACTGTTGTGCTCCACCCACTCGTTGATTTCCAGAAGTTGAGTTTTCTATCTTCATTGATCTAGTTAAGTGATGGCTACCAAGTATGAAATTTGTATAAAATGCGTACACTTACACAATTGGTTCAGACTAGACCTAGCGTTGTGTGCAGTGGATATGAATCACGAGCATTTTCTAGCCAATGATATTCAGTCTTGGATTATAGGTTCGATGCGAACTTTAGATATAGATCCCCACATGAAAGACTAGCTCGCAACAACCTCCTGTGTGTAACCGGTGACTAAACTCTTCAAAGTGATCGTGATTTATCCTCCTTCTTTTATAGCCCCAGTTAACAGCACGGTTGCTACGACACCGCGTTTCGATATGAGCGATGACTCGTGATGGAGTTCGATCCAACAAAGCAGAGCTGAAGCTCTCCTCGAATGCTAACGTGAACATGAACTAAGCGACGTATCTTTAGATTAGATTAGATGCTAGATGAAGCCGCCCTAACCGCAACAAATACGTTCCAAAAAGAGAATGGAAGAAGGCGCCTTTGAGTGTGGAGTTAAGGGAACGCAGAATCCATGCACAAGATGCATGGAAACAGTACGTTGAGAAAGAAGTTTATGAAACAAGATAAAAATTGAAGAAGAAAGTAGTAGGTGCTGAAAAACAGGACAGCAGTGAACCCAAAAAGATTGTCCTTAAAATAGCTAAAACATTTCATTTGACAAAAATAAGGCCTACTTAAATCTGAGCTCGGGACCTAACGTAATCCCTAATTCCCATAGATACAACAGTTGCGCCCCCCTGAAGAGGACACATCTTTAAAGAAAGCATCTTTTTTGATAGCACATTTATAACAATCGGGTTGTGGCTATGATTTTCTGCAAAATGCTCTAAGGGAGGCAGGTAGCGAGTGAACTTCAAGTGTGATGAGTAGAAGAGTACCCTCTCTTACATATTCATATTCATGCAGTTCTTTCCGCTTTAAATTATCACCAGAGTAGCTGCGCATTTCATGGTGAAAATTCCGAGAGTTCTTGACTGGTATCGAACCAAGTAAAGTTGTAATGTAAATGTAACGCTGTCCCTCGTGCCATGCAGAAGACAGACCTATATTGGCAAGCTACGTGAACTCGCAAAATCTCGAGAGCTAAAAACCTGAACATTTCTTGGAGGGAGTCGTAATTGATTCATAGACAAGGACAACTTTTGTTTTTACCCGTGTGATGAACTTGTTTCCATGTTGTTAATTATTTGATAAGTAGAGTGTCGTCATTCATAAAAATGGAATCAAAGTTAAGTCCACGTGACCTAAAATGAAGCACAGATCACTGTTATGGGGATTATGTCAGTGGGTCACGGCTTCAGCTGTGGAGTCCCATTCCTTCCTGCAACATGTGCAGTTGCTGGTTTAGATTACAGAGCTTCGAGGGTTTTCAGAGATTTAGAAACCAAACTCAACTGCAGCCGTAAACTGTGCGTATCTAAAGCGTAAACACTTTCTGGAAATGCTTGCTGCAAACTTTAATATACGAAAAATATCACCACGGTTTCAATAAATGAGTTCTGCTTTATTCCGAGAATATTTGCGTGTGTGTATAAACAACTCGCATGCATTTGATGATACTTCCTGAAAAACAAATTATGAAGTACACTTGTTTTTTTTAGTACAACAGTGAATAAGTTTCATCTTTTTTGCAAAGTAGATGGTAGTAGGCCTAGGCTGCGTCTCTGCAATGACATTTATTAGGACGGAGGTAGGCCTCTCACATTCCTCGCAGATCAGCAAATTGCAGAAGCTAAAAGATCAGGAAGCGCATCTTCAGCGAAGCAGATAAAGAATGCATTAACTCTCTACGTCGCGACCTCCCCTCTCCGACCTTTACTGTGTTATTCCTACCCGAAAAAAAGAAGCCTTGCTATTTAAACTGAAAGGGAGTTTTCCGGTCTCCATTACGCGTTTGAAGACACTACTGAAAACACTCGGAATTTTTAATTACGGAGGGGAGAGCGACAGGAAAAGAGGGGAGGCTTAGCAGCCCTCTTGCAGCGTTCGGTGCACGCACAAGTCTTGAATTTTTCTGCCCATCTCAAACTTATTCAGCCCAACGCAAAACTTTTCAGTCCGATCAAATTTTAACGCTTCACTTACGGGATCGTGAGTTTGATCCTCTTGCATTTCAAGTAGAGTGAATTTCGTGAAAACTTTTGCAGTTTTCGCTGTTGTTATGTGTTCCGATGTCTTTTCGTCACACAGATTTGTTTCCAGTTAATTATAAATTTAAAGCCATAGTTTCTTTCGTGAGATGGTTTTCATTTATGTGTTCCTTGTGTTTGATTACTTCATAGATTGACAAGCCTCAACGAAAAGTTGACATAGAATAATCATCGATCGCCTAAATATTTTAAATTCGTGAGAAGATGTTGATAATGCAACTCAGTTGCGTTTGTTTAAAATTTGAGAACCATTTACATTGGAATGCACATGAAAAATTTTATCAGGTAGTATTAGCAAGAAATCTTTTTAAGACTCATGAGTCTATAAGTATAGGGTACTGAAAAGGACTATTTGTGATACCAGTCTTTGGCAAAAAAACAAGAAAATACAAGAAAAATTAATGCACCAGGAAAAGAACCAACAAAATTTGACATATATGGTAGCGAGAGCTTGAGAATTCTTATATTTTACCATCATTTTTGCGACGCAAGGATAAAAAAGTTCAAAGTATAAATGCAAACGATTAAGGAAAAATGACAAAAAATAGAAAATAAAAAAATCTATACAAAGTTCTTTGTACGCACGTAATTCCAATGCAAATCCCTACTACGCATGCACGATTATTCAGTCATTCCCACCACTACAGAGCTTAAATAAAAATGTAGAAGCAGCCTATATTTGAATAGCATTGGCCGTAATTTAAGAATTCTCTATGACCAGAAGTGAACAGAGGTTCTGAGGTGCGGAGGTCATGCTCATCTTTAACACTCTAAGAGGCAGAGAAATTTTTATGAATTCATTAGTTACAAAAACAATTTTCAATGAGACTTTAGTATAAAAAGTTATTTCATTGCCTGAAAAACTATTGGGGAGTTAGTGGTGTGTCGACACTCGTCTGTAGCTATGGAGCAGAGGCTGCTGGAGGCTGCTCAGTTGAAGGTCGCTAAACTTGGCTTTCATGCAGCTGAGGCACCTCGGAGAAAATTGAAGCATAATGATTTGTTTCGCGTAGCATTTCATTTTATTCGTGTTTACAATACAATGGCGTCACGTATGTGAAGAAATATTCGAAGGAAGGTTTGTAAATTGAATGCTGTGATCATGATTAAGTTTTTGTTATTAGAATCACGAGATCCACAGCCACGGGTACATTGAAGCTCTGTTAAAGCTTTCTGCTCGGTGATTTTGTTCTATTCGTAATATAAGGAAAACAAAAAAATCCATTTCGCTTGGGACTGTATGCTAGCAAAAAATTAATTACTACATTCATTACTGAAACGTTTAATTTTGTTTTGCATTGACTCTAAAATCTAAAATCAATTTCTTCTCGTGCGAGAAATAACAACAGTCAAAAAGTTAAGAAAATTTTAATTTATTCATTATTTATGGTCATAATTATACAAATAAATCAATATCAAATGTATTTCCACCGTGTCCAAGGACACAACACACACCAACTGCACGTAAAATGGTAACAGATGTAAAACTAAGCCATCGTCTTGTCCCAGTGGGCGCGACTGACTCATAACTGAGTTACGCGCTTGATTAGCCAATCAGTGGATGATCCCAGGTGATTAGCGATGATTAGTTGAGATTACGGGTGATTAGAGGATGATCAACAGGAAACAGGGATCCGTGAGGGCTGCTCAGGTGATCTGCCGCTCTAATGAACCTTGCAAGAAATCCGCGTACTGCAGCTTTCTTGGATGCGATACTGGCATTGGTCGCGATGCAGTGTAAAGGAGACAACCTGATGTGGAGTATCTCTGCCACCTGCCCTTCAGTCATGATTGTGGTTTGTCACTGCTACCTGCCTTGCAGTCATGATTGTGGTGTGTCACTGCTACCTGCCTTGCAGTAATGATTGTGGTGTGTCACTGCTACCTGCCCTTCAGTCATGATTGTGGTGTATCACTGCTACCCACCCTTCAGTCATGATTGTGGTGTATTACTGCTACGTGACCTTCAGTCATGATTGTGGTGTATCACTTCTACCTGCCCTTCAGTCATGATTGTGGTGTGTCACTGCTACCTGCCCTTCATTCATAGTTGTGGTGTATCACTGCTACCTGCCCTGCAGTCATGATTGTGGTGTATTACTGCTACGTGACCTTCAGTCATGATTGTGGTGTATCACTTCTACCTGCCCTTCAGTCATGATTGTGGTGTATCATTGCTACCTGCCCTTCAGTCATGATTGTGGTGTATCACTGCTACCTGCCCTTCAGTCATGATTGTGGTGTATTACTGCTACGTGACCTTCAGTCATGATTGTGGTGTATCACTTCTACCTGCCCTTCAGTCATGATTGTGGTGTGTCACTGCTACGTGACCTTCATTCATGGTTGTGGTGTATCACTGCTACCTGCCCTTCAATCATAATTGTGGTGTATCACTGCTACCTGCCCTTCAGTCATGATTGTGGTGTATTACTGCTACGTGACCTTCAGTCATGATTGTGGTGTATCACTTCTACCTGCCCTTCAGTCATGATTGTGGTGTATTACTGCTACGTGACCTTCAGTCATGATTGTGGTGTATCACTTCTACCTGCCCTTCAGTCATGATTGTGGTGTGTCACTGCTACGTGACCTTCATTCATGGTTGTGGTGTATCACTGCTACCTGCCCTACAGTCATAATTGTGGTGTATCACTGCTACCTGCCCTTCAGTCATGATTGTGGTGTATTACTGCTACGTGACCTTCAGTCATGATTGTGGTGTATCACTTCTACCTGCCCTTCAGTCATGATTGTGGTGTATTACTGCTACGTGACCTTCAGTCATGATTGTGGTGTATCACTTCTACCTGCCCTTCAGTCATGATTGTGGTGTGTCACTGCTACGTGACCTTCATTCATGGTTGTGGTGTATCACTGCTACCTGCCCTACAGTCATAATTGTGGTGTATCACTGCTACCTGCCCTACAGTCATAATTGTGGTGCATCACTGCTACCTGCCCTACAGTCATAATTGTGGTGTATCACTGCTACCTGCCCTACAGTCATAATTGTGGTGCATCACTGCTACCTGCCCTATAGTCATAATTGTGGTGTATCACTGCTACCTGCCCTACAGTCATAATTGTGGTGCATCACTGCTACCTTCCCTACAGTCATAATTGTGGTGTATCACTGCTACCTGCCCTACAGTCATAATTGTGGTGTATCACTGCTACCTGCCCTTCAGTCATGATTGTGGTGTGTCACTGCTACGTGACCTTCATTCATGGTTGTGGTGTATCACTGCTACCTGCCCTTCAGTCATAATTGTGGTGTATCACTGCTACCTGTATTTAATACTTTGGCCGCAATTGATTAACTGAAGTTCAATATTCAATTCAAAAATAAAGTCAGTCACGGTGAACAAGTTTGAAAATAGCAAACAATGACTGGATTATGACCTCATTTTGCTTTAAGCATTTATGTAAATTGAATTTGAGGCTACTGGTCGGTCAGCAGCATTAAGGAAATTCTCATCGTGACCGTCGGTGGCGCACGTTGAGGTCAAAGTGTTTATTCCAACTTCGTAAGTTTCTGAACTTGAAACGTATTTGGGGAAATCTCTTCAAATACAGCTGAGTAACTCACCCGCGCACGGAAGTATTCTTTGGGATTACGCAAAATACTGTCCTGATACCTTATAATTATGACTCTTTTCATTGGTCGACTCCAGTAATGATGCGTTAAATGAGTACCGGGGAAAATTGCTTAACACTTTAATCGCAATCGATTAAACTGAAGCTCAGTATCCAACTCAAATTTAAATTCACTCATAGAAAGCAATTTTGAAAAAAAGAAAACATGAACTGGGTCGTGTCTTCATGTTGCTTTAATGCTTTAATGTTGCTTTAATAAAGTATTTAAGAAAATTGAGTTTGTGACTTCTGGTCGGTCATCGGCACCATGAAAATCGCCTCCGTGGCCACCGGTGGCGCACATTGCGGTCAAAGTGTTAAAAATCCGTTCTCTGATCCCGCTCTACTCTATGTACAAGCTGCGGTCTACTGACCCAGTCCGTCCCTTGCTTGCCTTGACGACAAGGAGTTACCTCAGAGCGTAGTCTGTATCTGGGGGCGGCGATGGAGCGTCCGACGCCCTCTAAGCGATATAAATCGGCGGTCATTGTGTCGAGCGGCCTGAAAAATGTAGCTGGCGAGGAAGCACCGGAGGCCAAGGATCCTGAGACGTGAATGAGATGGATTGACCGGACCAACAGCCGCTGAAATATGAAGCGTGGCGGGCGGGGGACAGCGAGATCGCACACACACCTGTTGGGGCCGCTGCGAACCGTTGAGTTCATTCGCACATGCGGCAAGAGAAACGGTTTTTTTCTAGGCTTAATGGATTTTTGAGCGATGTGCTCGTAATGGCCGTAGTGAAACGTTAGGTTTATTCTAACATGCGGCTATAGCAACGGTTTATTTTGAGGCATTATTAGTTTTTGACGGCTGGGTATCGGCTCGTAACGAGCCTCTTTGTGTGGGTGTGGTGAAGCGTTCTGACGTGTGGTGAATAAAGCCGTCTTCGTCGTGGTGAAAGTGATGGTTGTGGTGTACCCCTCTTTTATGTGGTAAATAAAGCCTTCTTCGTCGTGGTGAGAGTGGTTCCATCAAGTTCAAAGCGAGAGCTGCCAGTTGAAGCCGCTCATCTCCACAACTTACACGAGACACAGATTTTCTTTGGAGGAGTCAATTGAATTCCTCAAATCAAAGTTTTGGTGTAAGATGATGATAAGTTCTTATCAATTGTTCTTTAGACCGATAAAACAAAATATGCTCGACTATCAACAGCTTCCTGCTTCATGTTACTGCCTTTGCAAAGGCACTGTGCAGCGTGCAGTGCTGTGGAAGAGGTGCAGAGAAGTGAAGTGATTATGCTTGTGAATTTTATTTCCCTTATGTTGTAAGTCCCAAGCATATTGTTATATGTTTTGAATAAACGTTAGCTTTGTATACAAAAGATGTACAGCTGAAATTTGAGAATTGGTTTTCTAGAATGAATATCCTTTCAACAGTAAGACCGCAGCGCTGTGGCGAACTGTGGCAGAGCAACAACACAGCAGCAACACAGCAGTAACCCAGCAGCAATATCACAGCAACACAGCAGCAACACCACAGCCACACAGCA
The DNA here is from genome assembly GCA_030386875.1 of Morinoia aosen. Classification (NCBI taxonomy): domain Eukaryota; kingdom Metazoa; phylum Arthropoda; class Malacostraca; order Amphipoda; family Talitridae; genus Morinoia; species Morinoia aosen. The sequence continues at coordinate 86,460,680 of CM059562.1, read as the reverse complement.
GCCCCACAGCAACCATACAGTAACAACACAGCAGCCGCCCAGCAGCCACACAGCAGCAACACAGCAGCCCCACAGCCGCCACACAGCAACCATACAGCAGCAACACAGCAGCTGCTCATCAGCCCCACAGTAGCCACACAGCAGCCACACAGCAGCCCCACAGCAGCCCCACAGCAGCAACAACAGCAACACAGCACCAGCAGTCCCAGCGCCTGACCATTAAGAAGCTGCCAGCCATTTGAATGCCGCTTAAAAGAGGCAATTTGAGCAGTTTTAATTAGAGTTCGCTTCATTAGTGCGCTCACCGTGAGCTGTTGTGAGCGTGAGCACACTGCGCTCTGGCTGTGGTGTACTGTGCTCGCTGTGTGTAGTGTATGTGTGTGTGTGTATCTGGGTGTGCTCACAGCTGTTCTGGTTTTGTGCTGTTGCAGTTGCTGCTTCTTCATGATATTCCAGGTATTGCTGTTGTTTCGTGTGCTGTTACATCTGCTGCTGTTCTCTGCTGGTACGGCTGCTGTTATTCTATACTGTTACCGCTGCCAATTTTGTTCTGCAGTATTACAGCTGTTCTTGCTATTGCAGATGTCATTGTTCTGTCCTGTTACAGCAGTTGCTGTTCTCATCAGTTGCAACAGCTGCTAGGATTCTCAGCTGCAACAACTGCCGCTTTTCTGAGATTTTACAGCTGCTATGTATCAAATCAGGTAAAATTGACATATGGTAATATAATTGTTCATCTTTTAATTTTATGGTAAACTATAAAACCTGATGGACAATTCCAGACGCCAGATGGATAAGTCCTGACGCAAAATATACTTGCTAAAGCAAGATAATAAATGAACCATTGTCTTTGAACAGAGTAATTGCTCTAAGAGAATAAACCTTTTTATATATCAGCCTAAGCCTAAAATAAAAGAAAATCTTCATTTACAGCGTCAGACTGCAGAGTGATGCCTACATGCCAAAACCTGGCGAGCTACTCAGAAACTGTGGCAGGCAATCCAATGTACACCGTCCGAATAACGCCAGCGATCTCACGCACACTGGCTAAGTTCACGCTGCAGCCCTAAATAAAATGCATTTGCTTCACTTCTTGTGCACAACCATGTTACAACGCTGAATAAAATTCATTTGTTTTACTCTTTTGATGAATAAATCACAGCATACTATCAACTTTCAGGCATTAATTACTCGATAATATCAATTTTTCAAGCATCAACCACTCCATAATATCAACTTTTCAAGCATCAACCACTCCATAATATCAACTTTTCAAGCATCAACCACTCCATAATATCAACTTTTCAAGCATCAACCACTCCATAATATCAACTTTTCAAGCATCAACCACTCCATAATATCAACTTTTCAAGCATCAACCACTCCATAATATCAACTTTTCAAGCATCAACCACTCCATAATATCAACTTTTCAAGCATCAACCACTCCATAATATCAACTTTTCAAGCATCAACCACTCCATAATATCAACTTTTCAAGCATCAACCACTCCATAATATCAACTTTTCAGGCACAAATCCCTAACAGTACAATCTTGCATCCCTCGTTGCTACAGACGTGCTCCCCCCTCCTCTCTATCACACACACACCCGCACACACATACACACACACACACATACACGGAAGTCCGATGACGGTCCCGGAGCTCGGTGTGACGCTCTTGCGTCTCTCGAGTGAAGCGCAGCAGCAAAGTTTGAGTCGCGGCTGTGTTTGTGGTGCACTTGTGGCTGCTGGTGCCCTTTGTGGTGGTGTGCCGCTGTGGACTCGGAGGTGCTCGTGGTGCTAGTGATGGTAGTGATGGTAGTGCTGCTGGTGGCAGTGTTGCAGCTACTGTCAGTGCTGCTGTTGGTAGAGCTGCTGTCAATGTTGCTGATGCTGCTAATGGAAGTTTCTGGTGACTTGCCAACAGTTCTGCGTCAACAAAATCAAGGCTCCGCTTCACTGCTCCCTCCTCATTTTTTATTCTTAGAGATTGCTTTTTTCATCGTAAAATAAAATTTCTTTCAATTCCATCAGTTACATCATGCACTGCGTTTGAATTGGGCATGACTTCTGCCTTACAGCCTTTGAAGCTAAGCTGGTGATTGTGTTCCAGAAATTGCTCTATAACAAATAAATAAAGAAGACACAGCTCACATGTTGGTAGTCAGGTGAGGCTAAAGGGCCGCTTACACTAGGGGACATTTCGGCCGTGAGGCGCGACACGTGTATACGAGGCTCACCACTCAGGCTCATATTTGTGTGTATTTATTCGAAGTTTCCTATTCGCTCTGATCGATTCGTAATCCGCGACACTCAAGAGCCTCGTAACTACCGTGGCGAATAGGGAACTTCGTATAAACGCACACAAATATGAAACTCATTGGTGAGCCTCGTGTACACGTGTCGCGCCTCACGGACGACATGTCTCCTAGGGTAAACGGCCTTTTAATGTGGCGCTCAGGATTTAAGAAATTGGGAGTTGGTTAATTTGTCATCAATATGAATGAGAGATTCTGGAATCTCTGTTACAATTTGCTGCTACTTTTCACTGGCTGGAAGCTGTTTGAGAGTATCTTCATACTTTGTCGAAAGCTTGGTAAATGGGTGGAAATAGGTTACGCGTTTTCGAAGGATTTATTTTCAGAATTATGTTGCGAGTTTTTGGAATATCACTAATAGATAATCAAAGAATGTTTAAAAGCATGGCCCCGTTAAGTAACAATATGCAAAGGAGCCTGAATTTCAGTCATGAACGATTGAAAAATTTCAATAAATCCTCTGAGCTATTTTGAAAAATATGTTAGAACATTAATTACAGAACTTCAGACATTACTTTTACTCTATAAAATATATACGCTAGTAGTTTGGATGTTCAATTCGATTTCAGCGTAAATGTCGGCACATAAGCTGTTCTCTAATATTCTCACGCATTTTTAAAAGCTTTCGTGAATGATTTTGATAGGCAATCCCTCACATGGAAGTCAAGACGATTCAAAAACTCGTATCTGGACGAAAACAATTTATTTTCAAAACTGATAGAAGCTGCTCCAGAGTTCTACAGTACTTGCCAAGTGCCATGCATTTGATATGCATTTCAGATATATGCTCAGAGTGATGCCTCAGTTGAGCAGCTGTGATGGCGTTCAGGGGTGCAAATCTGAAGTTTCAATGTAACTTTGTAGATTCAGCTCAGTGGTAAGCGGTTATCTGTTGAAATGAGAAAATATGCAAGACTTTTCATGTGAATATGAGATGATTCAAGTATTAAGCGGTTACTTAACTCAAAAGCAATCATGATGTAGAAGAATCTAAAAAAGCATACTACTCGTATAATACATATTAGTCTGTGCAAGAGTCGTAGATAATGAAATATGTGTTTGAAAAACCGTAGACTATTTGCACGTCATAACCACCTATATTTTCATCCAGCAACCTCTCGACGCAGCTATCGTATTGCTAAGAAAATTAAACGTTGGAAAAACACTAATGGCTCACATGTTTTCTTATTTATACTTAACCTCTAAATCGCTCACGTTGGTGCGCGATGGTGATGGACTATGTCGTCTTTAATTCCTGGTTTACTATCCAAAATTATATTCTGGTTGACTTATAAGAACAACATTTGCTGAGACACTCGGAGCTCATGTCTGCATCGTGTTTCTGTGCTGGGAATCCTAAATAATACGTGTTAAAGACATGAGATTACTCGACGCTTGAGATACGCAGTAAAGTATTTGGTTTAAATGTTTTGTAACTCGACCACACTGCCGAAATTGAACGGTTTAAAGCTCTGGCTTCGATACTTCATACCGTATGTCTTTTGAGCCACGTGAAGGATACCGCTGTTATGAAGGCAGGATATTCGAAAATATTGTACAATAACTTCCATGGTAAAGATTCGCTAGTTTGATGCGGAATGAGAAGATAAAATTGAATGTGCACATGTAATTCCACTGTGCTGCAAAAAGTTCTCACTCTCGAAACTAAAACTTTTCAGATTTTTTCGGTAATCTCAAAACTAAATTCGGTTGAGTAGCTTTCTTCGGATTTGAATATACTCATCAGAATCAAGAAAATATGATGACACTCAATAATAATATTTGTCCTAATTAACGTTTATTTAGTGAGGAAAACAAACTAAAATAAATGTAGATAACAATATTCTGATTTCAGAATGTATCTCCTCGGTACACACATATAGAATTGCGACTGAAATTACATTTCGACTCACAATTCAAAAAACTTCGCTCTATTTTCACTGTAACATTGTGTTATGTTGGTCCCGGAATGGAGGTCAGTTTCTAAAGGATATCATCCTTCTCGTAACCAGACCTTGTGAAGTGTGTTCTGGAAAGTTAGGTGCTTTGCTCGCAAAAGCGTGATTTAGCGAGTATGGTTCCGATCAATAAAATTTTTAAAAAGGTTTAAATCATATCAATCTATTTTGTTACCGGAAAATCATTGCCTACGGGCTAATAGGCATAAAATGTACTGTTTACTCAATAGATTAAAAATCAATCACGAAAGCGTCTGAGCATATCGCTGTCAAATTCTGAAAATTAGTCGTCTGTCAAAAAAAATTAGCTGGACAGCTTTTCTGCTTAATGTTGTTCAATGAATAGAAAAATAATTACCGCAAAACGTTTTTTTTTTGTCTCAGGTCAAACGATTATCAGTTCTCATAATCGCGTTGCATCTTCTTCGCAGATTTTTTTATTACGACGGAACTATTCCAGTATCACTTTTCAGTAATATCAGCATCAGTATCACTTTTCGTATCTACGCCTCTACATATGCTCAGTAGTCAGCTTTACTCCCAATATCAGTAGTATTCCCTATGTCTCACTGCAAAACCGCTAGGATATAAAAGAGCAGATGAGACAAGACGTCCGTCTGAGTACGTCGCCCATTAAAACTTTTATTTGAATCTGTTAAAGAAATGAAGGCAAGGCTCGCATCTCATGGCGACGCCGGCACAAACAAGGGCAACGGCACGTCAGGCAGGCGAACGAGACGAGCCTCCCGTCATCACGACGAGGGGCTTCTTCGGCAGTGGATGTGCGGCACGAGGGATCGTGTGGATGATGTGCTTATGGTACACGGTAGGGGAAACACGGTAGAGGCATTTCTATGGGAAAATACACCCCGATAGGGCAAACAAGGTAGGTTCAAACCAGTCTTTTTTTTCGTTGACGGTGTGATTTTACTGACGTCACGGCAACGAACTAATAGTAGCGCTCATATTGCACTGGTAGCACTGTTACCCCAGAATCTGGCTTCTCCACTAATGGCCTAACGACATAGCATTTTGGTGACGTCTAGAAGTTTGTTTGAAATGAAGCCTTTCTATTGGCTAGCCGAACAAAGGGTGTATTTTCTCCTATAGAAATGCCCCCTACCGTTTCCTCTACCGTAAAATACATTTCCTCTCGTTTGGCTAGCAAATATGTAGAACGGTTTCATTTAAAACAAACTTCATGACGTCACCATTGCAACATGTCGTTAGTGGCGCCAGATTTGGGGCTAGCAGTCTTACCATATGCAATACGAGTGCTGATATTGGTTCGATACCATGACGTCAGCATTGCCACACGGTCAACGAAAAAACTGATTTGACCCTACCTTTTTTCTTCTACCGTGTTATGATGTCGGCATGTGTGTACGATACTGAGATCGAGTTGCGTCTTCTCAACCTTGCGTTAAAATGAGAACGTGCAGTTTTGCTTCGGAGTATTTGAAGTATAGATCTTTTAACGAGTATACTCGCTGAAAGTCTTTATATTTAGCGTAATAATTGAAATTTTAAGGCAAGAGTTAGGAACGAATTGAGCGTGCAAATAAAACATTCTCATGAATACAAAATATTGCGCACCAGCGGTGTGAGCATCTGCGTAGCTGATCGATCCCAAGACCGTATAAGTAACAGTAGGTCACCGTCAACAGGCACTGAAGAGCAAAGCTGGATGACCCTTATTAACAGTATGTCTTTGAAGTAATTTTCCATAAAACCGCCCACAAATAATACGATGCGTAGCCGAACTTATCAGTAGGTTAACTGAAGTGTTTCTGCTGCGTAAGATACGACTACTGCAATTATGGACAAAGTTGGCTGGGAGTTCTTTGCTTAGTGTATCGGTTAATAACACATAAAAGTTTCTTGCTTATGATTATGCTATAAATTAACATTATCAATATCTTCGAGCCGTACCATGCAAAATACTATTTCAACACACAACAGAAGTTCAAACCTGGCTCACTCAAGCTCCGGACGTAACTAATAATTTACTGTCGTAAGACCATCACCATCAATTTTATAGCGCCACTATTAATTCTATAGAGGCATGCAGAATAGAATAGAATAAAATAAAATAAGCTCTAATACCGGTGAATACAATAAAATAAAGTAAGCTCAACGGTAACTGTGAATAAAATAGAATAAAATAAGCTCTACGCTACCTGTGAATAGAATAAAATAAAATAGGCTCTACGCCTCCATCTCCTGCGCCTGTGAGGCAGGCAGAGGCGCGATTTCATACTTCGATTTGAGCGTGGGATTGAGGTGTGAGCGCTCCAATATCCTGCGTAGGGCGGCAGGATGCAACTTCCTGAGCCACAGATTCACTCTCCAGATTTGAGTGCAGGCCCCAGAGCTGGACGCTGGCCCGCAACTTGTGGCGGTGTATTGGAGACGTGCGCCTCATTATCGGACTCCCGCAGATATCCACGACTTTTTCCGCTGCCAATATCTCTTTTCTGGCGAGACTCCCTCGTAAATTCCTTTCTTTCTCCCTGGGTGCCTTCTTCCAATTCTTTCTCGAGTTTGAGAGGACGACGCGCGGTTTTGTTTGAAGAAATTCTCTATCGGGAGCGTCGCTATTCGGACGCTTTATTTAGAGAAAATTGCCTCAACATTTACAGGTGAGATCCACTGCAGCAAGCGATCCCCACACAAACACCAACGCAACAGCAGTGGCTTGCGTCCAAAATGTTGCTAACCTGAACCAAGATGACAGACCTCTTCTGTAACCAAATCTAACCAGATCTAGTCGTAATTCACTAAAATAAAAGCTATAAAGTTGCTGTTTTTGATAAAATACAAGTTAAATCCAGTCGCTGAATTGACCCATCTCTTCCTATCTACCGGTCTGGAAATGTTCAATTGAGGAACCCACGAACATGCAGTCCCCAATGCGGTGGTGCCCCATCTTGTTGAAAAATGATTGCTGGTTGAAGGTCATTAGTTGTGGTGCCACATATTCAGTTAAAAGGTCAAGGTAAACAACCATAAAACCAACTTCATTAACAAGACTCAAACAAAAAAATTATCCACATAATTGATCTGACTGAGTACCTAGGAACTGTGAGTTGTGGCTGTCAGAGCATTTATGATGTGCAACAAGTATAATGAGCTCTCCAAGGTATTTTAGAGTTAGAAACCAACAACGGAGTCTAACCGCACAGCCTCAGCTTTAAGAAATATCTTAGTTTTGCACATCAGAATCTTCAACAGCCAAACGTAATGAGTTTCTGAATTTTCTTGAATAAAAGTTGGTCAATATTTCTGTTTCTATCTTAATTACTGAGATGGAATTAGTAAGTCAGAAGAATATCATAAGTGTGAAGTTGATCAGCTGTGCAATGAAGGTTGGAAAACGATGACAAGAACATTTTTGAGTGTTGTTAATATTTGCTTTGAGAAAATGCTTTTTTAGAGCTATGTTGATGCCAACTTATTTTCTTGCATGTATAAGTAAACAATAAATGATGTTGACTCTTGGGCAACTCTATTTGTGGAGGAATGCTTTTAAAACCAACATCTGTGGTATTGTTTTTTGAACCCATACGATTGTCTGCCATACGATAGATAAAAACTGTCAGTGGTGAAACCATCATGAATGATTCAATAGACTGAGGATTCGACAAAATTATCGAAATATTAGTAAATTTTCATATATTATGAAAGAATATAAAATAAGAAAAAATGTTCAGTGACATGAAAAAAAATTGAAAGCATAATGCTGTTTTATGTTATAACGAGAATAAAAATTGAATACACGGGGAATTAGATATGCCTAATTCAACACTCAAACATAATAATTACATTTTTGAGGACAAATTCATTCCGGAGTTACAAGAACAATTTTGGGGACACAATACAGGTTACGAAGTGACGAAGGGCGGGCAGTTTAAGGAGGTCACGTAGGGGCAGTTAAATGGCTGTGCTCTCTTAAAGGAGCTCTCCTTAGCTCCTCATTAAGAGCCTCATTACAAGAGACACTAATGCGCAGCATGGACGTTGTCCACCACTTAGGGAACTGCTTAACAGACCACACGATGGTTAAGTTGTCCCTAAACTGCCTTGGTTGACTGACTGACCACTAGCTGCTTTAGTAACTCGACGATAATAAAAATAAAATTTATGCAGTTCCTGTCTCAGATAAAATTGACTGCCAATTATGAAACCAAGTAGATTCTCAAGATTCGAACGAAAAAATAGTCTGTCAGACTGACCACTGGTTGACTATAGTACCTCGATTTGCTGAGGCACGTTGGTGCGAGTTGACAGTTTTCATGTCTCTAGGTGGCGGTGAGGGGGTAGCCCTCACTACAGGGTAACTTTTTACTTATCGAAAGGAATGGATATTTGAGCAAACGTATTAAAAAAACAGTCGATAATAAAACACATTTTTATTCCATTTTGGGTTTTTGCTTACGAGACAACAATGTATTCAGTTTTTAGCAATTTTTTACGTTCTTACTACATTTGAACTAAACTTGCAGCTCCAGAAGAAGAAATAAATAAATGAGACTGCATATGCGTAAAGGACAACAACTTATGAAAAAAGAAGTTAATTTGCTAGGGCTACTTTGGGGGAGAGGAGCTTATGCCAGGTGTGCTTAGGTAAATAAAGATAATGTTGCGTTGACAAGATAAATTGTGTTAAATTAGTCGGTTAACGAAAGCTATGTAAGTACTATTTTCATTTTGGTAAATTCAGTGTTGTTACGTTTTGTTAAAGTTTTTAGGTTACCTGAGATTGTCCTAATTTATTAATTTCATTTTCGATGTATTGCGTTATTTTTTGCCTTCAGGGTGCTTTTAGTTGTGCTAGAATAGTTAACTTAAATAAAACTTCATTACGTATCACAAAAGGTTGATATTCTGAGAAATGGATAAATTTATTATGTAACGTAAGTAGGCATGAAAAAAATGAATAGTAAAAAAAGCACGCTTACACAAGGATTTGAATGAAGAAAAGTCTTTACGTTAAGACCAGCGCTGCAAGGGAAAGAAAGGCTGGCAACTGATTTAATTGAAGAAAAGTGTCAGCCTTCGTCCCGAACATTGCCGGTGAGATCTAACAGAGACAGTTCCAGTTTTATTGCTCTGTGAAGTGATGGGAGTCATAGTTGACAACTAAATCATAGTGAACGACTGAATAAATAAATTATAGTTGAAAATTTAGGTTACTTGAAAAAATGACCAAGCATATTTAAAAACAGAAAAACGTATTTCTTACAGTACCGTAACTGTGAGTGTGGATATGCAGGGGTAACGCTGAGCAAAGTATCTATTGTGTTTTGAGTTATTATTTCTCAGGAAATATAACTGTTGATTTTGTTCCTGGTATTTGAAGAACATTTTATTTTTCATCGTGTTCGAATGGCGTCGGAATCCCAGAGAAAACTTTCTCACAAGGTCTGCTTCAACGCAACGTGAGTATCATTTTTCTGTTATTATGCATTATTTTTCTGTTTTTATGTTTTATTATTCTGTCTTTATGTATTATTTTTATGTTTTTATGCATTATTCTTCCGTTTTTATGTATCAATTTTCTGTTTTTATGTATTATTCTTCCGTTTTTATGTATCAATTTTCTGTTTTTATGTATTATTCTTCCGTTTTTATGTATCAATTTTCTGTTTTTATGTATTATTCTTGTATTTTTATGTAATATTTTTCTGTTTTTATGCATTATTCTTCCGTTTTTATGTTTCAATTTTCTGTTTTTATGTATTATTCTTCTGTTTTTTATGTATTTTTTCTGTTTTTATGTATTATTCTTCCGTTTTTATGTTTCAATTTTCTGTTTTTATGTATTATTCTTCTGTTTTTATGTATTTTTTTCTGTTTTTATGTATTATTCTTCTGTTTTTATGTATTTTTTCTGTTTTATAAATTATTTTCGTAGATTCTAATTTTTCTGTATATCAATGCTGTGTTCAAAACATAATTATTGTTAAATGAGATCAACAAAAATAAACCAATATTTTGAGATTTTAAAAGTGAAACATTTGCACAAGTTTGAAGGAACGATTTTTTTAACAAGTCATCCATCGAAATGAAATAAAAATTTAAGGAAAAAAAAAATTCGACGTTCTGTCCAATTTTTTGGTGCCATGCATGTCTTAAAAAAGAGTGAGCTATATCAATTTCTTACACAATAACTATAAATTTCTTAGCGTTCAATTTTTTTGACTTCAGGCATTAATGAGCTATTGAATGTTGTGGGTAACGTCTGAGAATGTCTGGAGGCAGGGCCGATGGATTTGCCTTTTTTAGCCTTTCATTTAGATAAAATCATGGCTTTCATTTAGATAAAATCATGGCTTTCATTTAGATAAAATCATGGCTTTTATTTAGATAAAATCATGGCTTTTATTTAGATAAAATCATGGCTTTCATTTAGATAAAATCATGGCTTTCATTTAGATAAAATCATGGCTTTTATTTAGATAAAATCATGACTTTCATTTAGATAAAATCATGGCTTTCATTTAGAAAAAATCATGGCTTTCATTTAGATAAAATTATGGCTTTTATTTAGATAAAATCATGGCTTTCATTTAGATAAAATCATGGCTTTTATTTAGATAAAATCATGACTTTCATTTAGATAAAATCATGGCTTTCATTTAGATAAAATCATGGCTTTCATTTAGATAAAATCATGGCTTTTATTTAGATAAAATCATGACTTTCATTTAGATAAAAACATGGCTTTCATTTAGATAAAATCATGGCTTTCATTTAGATAAAATCATGGCTTTTATTTAGATAAAATCATGACTTTCATTTACATAAAAACATGGCTTTCATTTAGATAAAATCATGGCTTTCATTTAGATAAAATCATGACTTTCATTTAGATAAAAACATGGCTTTCATTTAGATAAAATCATGGCTTTCATTTAGATAAAATCATGACTTTCATTTAGATAAAATCATGGCTTTCATTTAGATAAAATCATGACTTTCATTTAGATTAAATCATGGCTTTCATTTAGATAAAATCATGGCTTTCATTTAGATAAAATCATGACTTTCATTTAGATAAAATCATGACTTTCATTTAGATAAAAACATGGCTTTCATTTAGATAAAATCATGGCTTTCATTTAGATAAAATCATGACTTTCATTTAGATAAAATCATGGCTTTCATTTAGATAAAATCATGGCTTTCATTTAGATAAAATCATGGCTTTTATTTAGATAAAATCATGACTTTCATTTAGATAAAATCATGACTTTCATTTAGATAAAATCATGGCTTTCATTTAGATAAAATCATGACTTTCATTTAGATAAAATCATGGCTTTTATTTAGATATAATCATGACTTTCATTTAGATAAAAACATGGCTTTCATTTAGATAAAATCATGGCTTTCATTTACATAAAATAAAAGCTTTCATTTAGATAAAATCTAGCCATCGTGGTCAGGATGATATTATGAAAACTAAGTCGGATCTGAAAAAAAGCTTATTTTGATGATATTGGCTAGCCTGAGAAGAGTGATTGTCAACCGCCGCGCCAATTTTTGAGCATTGATCAGTCAATTTTTGATGATATTTGCCAGTAGAAGGCCATCCTAAGAACCGTGACAGTGGGCCACCGCGCCAATTTTGGTCATTATTGGCCAGCAAAAACCCAACCTTAGAACCGTGACCCAAGTTTTGACGATATTGGCCAGTAAAAGTTTTGAGTCATAAATTTCGACAACATTACCCAAAAAAAGCAACCCGAAACCATGACCGTGGTCCACCGCGCGAACATTCGAGCCGTGACCTGCCCGGAGGCGCGCAGAGCTCAGCGCCGATCACGGCCGCGATTATGGATGCCAGGAAAAATCGGGATTTATCTGCGAGCGAGCGCTCCGGCCTCGAGTCAATGGGAGTTATCTAGAGGGCAATTTTTTGCTCTCCAAAGCGATAGCGTCCACTTCTGGAAAATAGACCTAATTAAAATTCAATTAAAGAGCAGACGGTGTAAAAGGGGAGTAAATAGAGCGGCTGGCTGGCTGGGGGCGGGGTGGGAGAGCTCGAGGAGACCATTAGTGAGTGTCTGCTGCTGCTGCCCTGCTCCCGCCGTTTGTGTGCTCGCTATGAATAAAAAACTAATTATTCCACTTTAAGATGAGCCTGTTAACAAACTCTAGTCGTGAAGTTCAGATTAAATGATTGTTCGAGTGTGACTCCATGTAACCTGTGAAAATCTTCATGTTATGTGTTTAAATCAGAAAATTGTCTAGAAAATGTTAGAAAGAACAAAGCAGGTTAGTAAGGATGATATTCGTCATGAAAAGACATAAGCTTAAAATTTCAACAGGTACTGTTGTCCAATGTTGACATTTGTTGGCCGTGTGCATCTAAATTTGTAAATATCATGGCTGCCATTGCAAGCTTAAGTACTGGACTGTAGCACTCGAGGCGTGTAAGATTCCCAAGCCAAACATGAGCTGCCTTACAATTGGAATGCAAGCCACATACTGAAGCAGTGTTGGACAGATCCCACTACAATTTCATAAGCTTTTGTAGAACATAAGCGTTCGGTGATTCAAACTTAGTCAAGCACTGACTGAATCACTTTTTATTACAAAACCCTAAAAAACTACGGGGATTGGTCTGACCTCAGCGAACAGGTAAGCTTATATAAGACGCATCATGCTATATGGTGAATTTATAAGCCGCATTACACAATCTGAGTTACTTGATAATTGGGACTGCGACTACGTAGTATCAGTAATAGTAGCAGTACATCGATTGGGTTCAATTTGAATTGAGTATTTACAGTCTACTAGTCGGTTCATTAAAAAATAATGAACTTTGATGAGCTATACTTGAATACTTGTGAGAACAGGTTTGTAAGGACTCAATAATGAGCCCCTAGAGAACTCAAATCTAACCATCAGACGGTCAAGTTTAGTCACAAAAGTTTAAGGCGTAGCAGTCATGGAAGGTTTAACGAAATGCAGCTTTTTGCGTCCGATGCGAGCGTTTTATTGCATCCCTCGTTGTTCTTTACATCTAATGATGAAAAGTTTCATGAGCATGGGGAGTTCCTCAAATGGTTATTCAAAATTTCTCATTTATTCTAATGATGAAAATGTTTCATGAGCATGGGGAGTTCCTCAAATGGTTATTCAAAATTTCTCATTTATTTTCACAAACGATGTTATAATATAAACCCAAATTTCATGATCATAACTAAGAAAAACCGTCAATAATAGTCCAGTAGTAAAAAGTGGAAACTATTCAGTAACTAAATTGGCTTCTCTCCAAAGCATCTGTGAGGTATAGTACTTGAGAATAATGTAAGTATGGCTCAGTTTACTTCACTAGTGCGCTGGAATGAGACCCAGTCTAACTTTTTACCCGGAGCATGCATGTCTCTCGCCGTCTAAGCGATTAAATTACTTAGGCGGCGAAAAACATGCATGCAGGCGGCGAAAAAGTTAGACTGGGGACGGTCAATGAGTTGACACCGCTGCTCAGTAGCAGCTCCCTCAGCGCTCTGCAGTAGGGACCGCACTTCAATGAACCTGTCAGCAGAGATCACCGACTTAACTTCATATCGAGAGTACCGATTGTTAATTTTCCCCTCGCTGTATATAATATGAGCAACTATTGTGTAATAATGAAAGTATGGTCCACCAACCCATGTGAAAAAAAAATTCATTTAGTACCCGCAAGAGTAAAGATCTCCAATTCAAACCCATTTTTAACCTATGGATTATTAATTTTTGCCGCATTTCGTACAATTCATGCAATTATTTTGCGTGCACTTTAAGCACCGTAAGACAATATAAATAAAAAATTCATTTAGTGCCAGTAAAAAATGACTTAAAATTCACTCCAGGCTTCGCTCGAGCGCCGACTGCTGGAGACAAACCTCGGCCTACAGTCGTGGAAGACTTCGACCCTCGCGGAAGACCCAAACGCCGGTGCTTTTTTTACGTTGCCCTAAGGAAATGAAGACAATAATAATCGGAAGCGGCGAGTTTAGAGAATAAAGTCCCGTGCGTCATCACAAACGCGACCAGAGAATGCTGAAGAATGTGTGTAGGTAGCGCACAGCGGAACACATCACAGCTGCTGTTTTTGTTTCAGTTAAATTAACTGAAAGAAACGAGCGGGCTTTTGTTTCACGTGAGCAGTGTTCGTATTTGTTCTCGATAAATTTGGTCATCTTTACCCGCGGTTACAATTCAAAAATTGTGTAATTGGGTTGATTTAAGTAGAAATAAAAAACCAAGCTTCATCGTTCTCGATAAAATTTTCCTCTAGTATCAGGTTTACATCACCTACTCTGCCTAGGATCACTCAACATGGAAGATTTCCATTTTGAAAACCGGTGCAAATAATACGTAAATTTCGATCTCGAACTCAAAATGTTTGAGGAAACATTCATTAGGTTTCGTTAGATTGTTGAACATGATCAATAAAAATAACGTTGCACTCGATCGACCTAGGTATTGCAAGGCGCATGGTTTTTTTTTGCTCACAATCGTGTAACGCATCCTTTTTTCTAACACAAAAATTCAAAGCACAACGCACGTTTTAAGCGGGAGAGCGTATTTCGCCTGAAATGCGCTGAGGACAGCAGAAGCTGCGCACGTATCTGTCGCTGCCTCTGATGCACGGGAACAAGCGAGATGACGCGTTCTTGCTTATCTCACTTGCGCTGTTGTTCAGGCGCTAAGTGAACATGAAGGCGTTATGAATACGCGTTGGCGTTATTAATACGCGTTGAGGCGTTATAACGCGTAGACAACATGTATACAGCACGTAGACAACCTGTATGCAACACGTATACATGTATACAACACGTATACAACGTGTATACAGCACGTATACAAAATGTATACAACACGTACACGTACACAAGGCGCTATAAACACGAGTTGTGTGCACTAACCAAGGTCACACGCGCTATGCTTCACACGAGCATTGAAGACCGGGCTTCATATATACCACTTCACTCATATCAGCGAGCATCTCACGCATATTACTATGCATCACACTTATATCACCATGCATCACACACACATACATTGATGTGCATCACACAAATATTACCGTGCATCACGCTCCAATCACATCATCATGTTCAAATCACATTTCATCGTCCATCACACATACATTTATGTGCATCACGTGAATATTCCAGTGGATTCAATACAATCAGCAACCCGCTTCACACGCATTTAACAACGCACAATGCACAGTTTGTCGTGAATCATACGACAACGCGTTGCAATGCATCAGACGCACATGGAGCGTACATCACACGCACATCGGGCGCGCCTCAGACGCCCATTGGCGTGCATCAGACGCATATGGGGCGTGCATCACACGCTCAAGGGCGCGCATCAGACGCACATGGAAGTATTCGAGAAAGGTTGGCGCTGCAGAGGAGAGCTCCAGGCAGCACAGAAGACGGCAGGCAGTCACCTCTAATTAACTAATTGCAGCTCTCGTGTCGCGGTGAGAGTGACTCGAGAGGCTGTCGGTCAGCGTTTCTCCCTTTTAGACCGCGAGACAGCCTGGTCTCGCCTTCAAACTCTTCTTAACAAAATACATTTACTGCAGGAATTGCGCCGAGCAGACCGCCCGCGTGCGCAGCGGTAAACTGAGTTCTTCCGTCTGGATGTTTCCCTTGATTTGAGGTTTGCGGTGTTTCAGAGGAGAAATGTTCCTTACAATGGTTTGGAATAAATGTACGAATGAATATTCAGTGAGAGGTTGCATTCATGTTAAAAGGTAAATTCGAGTTGTAATGAAATGATTTCTGTGAAAAGGTATGGCTTAATTAAACAGGTCTGCCCTTCATATTCTGTATTGAAATAATTACAGTGAAAAGTAGCGGTGTAATTAAAATGAGGTTGACAAGTAAAACGAAGTATCTACTGAAGATACTTGGCTGCTGCCAAAAAGCAGCGACCAAGTGACGTGGAGGTCATGTTCAGTAAAAGTCAGGATTGGCGAGGTTGTAGCTGACGGTAGAGCACAGTACTGAGTCAGGGTTGGCAGAGTGGCCTTATTTCCGGTTAAAATTGGCCAGTTTGGGCCTTTTAAAAATTCGAGAACAAAGATCACTCAGCATCTAATAGCCCTGCTGGGATTACGGATGCTGAGTGGTCTTTTTGCTCTAATTTTACTTAAACGATCCTAAACTAAAAATAGAGATCAAAGATCACTCAGTCTCTGGTAGCCCTGCTGGGAGTGCAGGTGCTGAGTGGTCTTTATGCTCTAATTTTACTTAAACGATCCCAAACTTATGAATTTTGACGCGAAATAAGGCAACCAGGCAAACGTGCACAGAGCAACACGAGGTAACTTCTGAGGCCAGAGCGCACCCTGCTACGACACAGCTAATTATAAGCGCCCAAGAAGAACAATCAGCTCCGCAACTTCGGTGTCTTGCATGGCAGGCAAGTTGGCCGGCCGCCCGAGATAAGGTTTCCGCTCCCGAGTTTGCGAGCTGGGAGATATCGTGGTAGGGTTGAAGATGTTTTGACCTTTTCTGATTAAAACAGGGTATGAGGTCGAAAATGGGATGCCCAATAGTTGCTTGCTGCTAAAGCACACTCATCATCGACTTACGATTGGTTGCTGAGACACATACCGCTAAAAATGAGCAGCAAAGAGGTTAAATTAAAATTTAGAATATGTTGAAATAATTACAGTTTCAAAAGTTTTGAGTATAATTTTTTTCGACGTCGAACAGCTCTAAAGGTTTACTTAAAGCTAAGGGATTTTATGTAATAACCTTGTTTTAAAAATATGAAAACGTCATTAACACGTTGACTGCAACGTGCGCCACCGGTGGCCTCTGAGGGGATGGGCGTAATGCTGGTAATCGACTAGTAGTCACAAACTCTAATTTCATAAATACTTAATTCAAGCTAAAAGATGGTATGATCAAGGTAATAATTGTTATTTTCAATAATACTTATTACAATTGACTCAAAATTTGTGTTTAATATTGAACTTCAGTTTTACCACAGTGTTAATTTCGATAATTTTGACCAGAGTAAATCCATTCTGCCATCTTAGTTCCAGATGAAGAAGCACTCAACTCTTTGTCAAAAGCGCTCATGGTCCTCAATTGTAGCGGGGGATCCTGATCAATGAACATAATAATCTAATTTATTATGCTTAATATATGACTCCAACTTACTGAAGTGCTATTTCGAAATGAATTCCTGTACCTTATGGTGCATGTATGTTCTAAACGAATTACCGTTAGCGCAGAGAAAGAGTAATTAGGAATCTTTTCAGAACTTGATTGAGATTCTTTATAACAGTGTCCTGGCTTTTTATTTGCAGTATTAGAATTTTGAAACCCTGGCAAAAAACATGCCTAATTCCGCTAATAGCATGACGTAAACTGGTAACTGAAGCAGAAAAAACTAGCCTGTAGTAACGTTAAAATAGATATCTGGTATTTTAAATTTGAGGCTTTTTAATGACTCAGCTTCTCGCAACTACAACCAGACCTCAACTCAGATCTGCTACACACGCTGCAGCCAACGTTCCCCTACGAGATCCTGATGGGCCTCAAAGCCGCCGTTGTCTTCATCTCGAGTTCGTTCAATCCTGATCCTGAGTTTGATAAATCGAGTTCGGTCAATTCTGATCGGCAACGAAGCCGGTGTAGTCCCACCTCGAGTTCGTTCAGCACTACAACCAATCACTCAACCGATACCTTGCCACTGACTACGCCAATGCATCTTTCCTGACAAACGTTACCTCGAGGCTTCCGTGATTCTGGATACTATTTCACGCATAATCTCTGGGCTACGGTGGTGTGCGACCAATATCCCTATCTGTAGTCTTGATCGTAAATGAATATCACACTTAATCTTCACATTCATTGACGTTTTCTCCTGTCAGGTACAACTTAAGCCAACTTAATCAATTGATCATGATACTTTTCGGTCGGCACGCTTACCGTGGCAGATCTATTTGAACACGACACGTGTTCAAGCTGAATAATAATGTTACTGTAAGCCTGTATCAAAGGTTCACGAAAATGAAATTATTTATTTATATAGCACGGCAGTAACTTCTGACGGGAATAACGGTAACTGTCGGTTTTAGCTGAGCAAGTTCATTGCTATCCTATGTCGCCCGCAAGAGGTGGTGCTGGTAAAAATATCGGAAGTTAAGAGGTAAATAACTGCTCATGGTACGATCACGTACAACCACCACAGAAAGCAGTACTTGTCACTAAAGCCACATCGCCGGCGGCGCTTATCACCTCAATCGATAGCGCGCAAATGTGCATCGCCTTCAAAGGAGTCGGCGCACCAAAGTTCCCAACTCAGAAGTCTTTGTCTGGGGCGTCAATCTAATCAGTCGGGGCGACGGCGCTGCTTCTATTTACCAAGATGCTTCATTAATTGCACTGTCGCTCAGCCAAACTGAACGTCGCTGCCGTCATTTGCATAATTTATGCTGCGCTTCCAAAAGATGTCAGGCAATGGTACACACGCGATCTCGGGTAATCCAAACAATATCAACTGACAATCTGCATTGTAAATCCGACGCCGAATGAAGACAACACTGCAGCAAACTCTCATTAGGGCGCACAACGTCATTCAAGCGATGCACATTTGCTCGACTGTGTCTCCCATCTTAATCTGCAAATACAAAGATAATTACTGCTCCTACTACGATGGAGCGATTTTCTTTAAATTTTAACGTTATGTTTCTGTACAGGCTGGCTTTTTATGAGCGCAAAATATTTTGTATTCATTTTATTCTTAAAATCAGATTTTATGTGGGATGGAAACGACTATCCTGTTTGTATATATATCGAAAAAATTACCGACCGTAACAATCAAGGGCTGGTCTTTCTAAGAATTCACTTAGTCTCGTCGATACGGATGGTACAGGAAGTCATTCGAAGGCGACGCTACTTATTGCAAGACATAGCGTGGTGCTTCACAGAATTTACGCTGCGGCTGTGCTGCTACGGTGACGTAAAATGCTTGAAAATCCGAACCCATGCTTCTAGCAAAAAAATGGAATTACATCAACCTCAGTAACCCAAAGAACTGCTTGGCACACTCGTGACTTTGCATGAAGCATGCGTGGCAGTAATGAGGCCGACTTGAGGAGCTCGGTTCGAGTAGTGAGGTGGAGTGTGTTGCGCTGCAGAGGGTGCAACATTGAGGGGTGAGTGAGAGAGAGAGAGAAAGAGGTCGCAAGCGTTGCGGGGTAATTGATTGTCAGGCAAAGAAACCGTCAAATGCAGGAGCACATTCGGCAAACAATGCAACCGTCTTGGAGAACACTCGGAATTATCCCGCAGAGTCTCGAGTCAACTTGTAGCGGCGCGCTGCGGTGAGGGAACTGAATGCTGGGCCTAGGACAATCCTATGATTTGGTCTCGAGTCATGTGTACCTCATCGACGTGTTGAAACAGTGAAGTTACCAGTCCTTTGTCGCTTTACGTGCCTCTTTTATTTGTATCTAGTGTGTGCTTTAGCCCCTGATACAATGGCACCGATCTCTGCAAGAGAACAGCAAACACTAGACACTTCTGTATTACCAGCGTCTTGTAAATAATGACTGTAGTTGTTATAAAGGTCAATACTATAGAGCTTATATAACACTGCATCACGTTCTTCACAATCTGATTGTTTTGATGCAATAATTAGGGAAATTTATCTCGCCACTAATTTTCATCGACCAAGCTCTCATTGTCCCGAAGCATAAAATCAGAGCAATCCCATTTCGGCATCTAAGTAAGTCAAGCGTAAATCTTTGGTCAGCATCTCCTCGTGTACTCAATTGGAAGTAAAAAGAGAAAAATATAACGTGAGTTTGAAGCGACATCTTCTGCGTTGCAGGAGTTCTGGAATTTTCACCCTCTCTTTACCCCGTTTTACTGACATAATGATGTGTACTTTTCTTTTAATATGATTTGTGGCAGGCTTTTGATGCTTGCCATGTAATTCTTGCATTAGGATGTCCGAACAGTACATATTTAATCTTAGTTTTCTTTCAAATCCGGAAATAGTAGTCGTTGTCATGTAAAAAGGCCTTAAAACATTTACTGAACAATGTTGCGTGCTCTAGGGAACCATCAGCGTATGCTAAATATAAATAATGAATTGTTATTAAGGTGAGAATTCTAAAGAATAAATCAAAACATAATATCATCAGCAGATAAAAAATGAGCTGCGTGAGGTTGAGATCGTGTCAGAGAATTTGGCTCACAACCCACAGCAGTTATCTCGCCTTGCAAATGTTCGTTGAATGGAGTACTCCAAGTTTTTCAGTTGTAAGCTCATAATCATTCAAGGCAACGAAAAATTTGCTCCTCAGAGGTCAAATTTATTGACTGAAAACGCTTCAAAGTTTCATTCTAGTGGAAGGCTACAGAAATAAATGTTTAGATACTGAAGAGCAACTGCCGATATTGAAACCTAAAAAGACCAAAAGTAGACCCGAGTGTCTGAGGAATGCAAGGGAAGACCAGCCTTCTCTGCTGAAGTCCTTGAGTCCTTTACAAAGGAAATTACGACTTGAGGGCGACGAAACTTGGCAGCCTTTGACGGCTCTCAAGACAATCTCAAGACGAGAGGACGAGTCGCTGGAATCTTGCGAGGAATTCTGGAATCTAATTGTTCTCCTTAATGCCCCGTGGCGGACTTTCGTCGAGAGATGCAAGTGTCATCGACTGATTGACGGTGGTTGGTCAGCTTTACATACTATAGAAACTCTGAAAGGCAAGCCCACCAGACAGTCTTCGAAAGCCTTCTTAGTACAGCTATGAAAACTCGAATTTCTCACAAAGCGTTCCATCAATTAAAATTTTGTTTCAGAAATATAATTACAATTCATTCACATATATCCGCGGCTCCAATTATTGAGAGTAAAGTGAGAGATTGTGCACATGTCATAGCAGATTCAGTCTGAACTTATACTCTTTATTGTCTACCATAATCATTGCTGTCGACTAATTTGGTTAAATGATATATTTTGTGAGTGCTAGTATGAATATGTTTTTTGAGTGATTTTTTTTAGTGATACATACCAAACTGGTTCTATTGAAGAGGGCACTTCTCTTGTTTATTGCGTTTTTCACTTTTATTTAAATACATGTGCGCACTAATGAAAGTGTTTTTCAAATGAACGTCGTGAGGATTATGTTCTCTTAGTTACTTATATATGAATGCACTATCAAAATCAGATCAGGCAAGGAGGGAACTTACTTTTTTTGTGCTTTTCTATCAATGATTTCTTTCGACTTTTACACGGGTACTTCGATACCAATGTGTTATTATCAATTTAGGATGATTAATGTTAAGGTGCTTTAAAAACCAATGTATCGACATTTCATGTTTGTACTTTATTGGAAATGAAATATTTTTCTTTTCTTTTTTGTCAGAGCACGAGGTACCATGAGCGTACGCTAAGTATAGATAAGCACACAGTAAATGTTATCATAGAATAATGGAAGGGGAACTGATACCACTTTGGTAAGAGAGTAAGGAATTTTTGTAACTTGAGAGTAAACCCTGAGAATAAAACTTGCGGTAGATACCAGGGACTTTGAGAGTTTCACTAAGTTTATGTTCCACTGATTCTTTTTCAGTAATTTGTGTCTTAAACTGTTTGATTTTGTACTCTTAATTAATAGTATATAAGCCTCTGCTCACATTGAGATGTCCCTCCACGTATCGGAGAGAAATTCTTTTTTATACGTACTGATCATCCGAGTCTGGAAGCACTCCTTTGTTATCCTCCACGCACCTGTGCTGAACCATTGCCTTCTCACTTCATATTCCCACCACCAACATTTAAGTGCACTCTCACCCAACCTCACAGCAAACAGAGGAGCGGCTCCTCGTGTAACTCAGCACCTTCCATAAAATCCAAGTCAAGATCAAGCCATTCTCTCATCAAGATGCTTTTAGTGTTAACACTTCTGTACTCACAATTATGACTATCACCATTCTTTCACTTGCACTGGGACCAGGTTGTCACCGATATCAAAGTGAGGAAGGAACTGCCACTCGGCAGTGTATATTGAGGAAGATATTTTTCAAAATTTATCAAATATTAAGGCTATTTTTGGAAAAAGGACTGTATGGTCTTTTGTAACGTTAGAGGGTTAGGGGCTAGAGTTGAGCCCAGCCGTTGTTTGTTGAACTTTAGGCTGAGTGTTTCATGCCCGCAGTAACTCACCGGATCCCGTCAACACGCTGCGGTCGGTGCGAAGTTGCATAATTCCAGCACACCACCAAAAGAACTTTACAATCTGAAGGAAGGATTCTACGTTGTTCTCTAATTTTCTAGCGTTTCGTTCTATGAGGAACTAAGTAATAGTGCGAAGGACTATTCGGGCCTTCCCCTTGTAAAATTTCTAATTTGATGTAGTTCTCATAGAATAATTTTCACTTTTTATTGACACTTTAGTCGTAAATGACGATAATTAATTGGTATTCTTTGCAAATCAGAAGTTGAGGGCAGTCTTTGTTTTTCGGTGCTTCGTCCTGTACAATAAGTAAATTGAGAAGGACGTATATTTTAAAAAGCATGATATTATCCTGGATAATTTGATCTTTATAAACAAAGAAACAATGTTCGTTTCTTTAAAAAAATGAGCATTTTTGGCATATTCATATCACACTCGGCATTTCACAGAAAAGATGTCACAAGCACTCACGCGACGCGCAAATAGGTACATCTGAAATAACTTGTGCTTGCAAAGCGCTCATCAAATGACGTTCTGGAGTAACATCGGAGGCACGAGAGTGAGTCGCAGTGTGTCATCAGTGAGGCGGCCGTGTAATCCAATTTGCTGATTAGTTGCTGCACCGCCACTCTCCTCGCTGCCATCTTTGCTGCTCTACTGTCACATCGGCTTACCCACTACAGTTATATATATTATCTCACTAGCTCTATTCTATTCTGTTCATTTTATTCAAGTTCCATATAGCTGTATGTCTCATAAAGGTTTAGGTTATCGATCTCACCAGCATCACACAGTCTACTAAAATATAGAATGTAGAAGTTAGAAGCACTATGAAGAGATGGTTACCAGGCCGATGTATGCCTAATACGCTCGTATGTAACGAATGCCACACAGCTTCTGTAATTATTCATATTCATGTAACATCTCAGTATTTACTCACCCAACTCTAAAGAAGCAAAATCTTCAACGTCTCTGTAGCATCGCTGCTTTCACTGTGTGTAAACTGATTACAGTATTTCGATTTTTTTTCCCTCAACTAAGCACAGTATGGCTGTCTAGCCACAGCAGTTTAGGTCTCGTACCTGAAGCTCCTGAAGCAGCGATGGTTCATTCATTGTCGCTTATGTTGTTTGTCTGACGTAATTTAGCTCTATGATTTCGTTAATTAGCTGTCATCACTTTTGTTAAGTAAAAATCTCAGCGGACGAATTGTGTTTCTCTAGCACAAAGCTGATAGCAGTACCTGACCTTGTGTGTGTGCAGCTTTAATTTTTAATGTTAGAGAAAATGAAACCTTTTCTTGTGTCAATAAAAACAGTAATTTTCTGAGGCCCTCGAAGATCAACTTTTCTTCCCTCGACAGTTTTTGCAGTGTAGCGTGTCTGAGTTTCTTTCATAACAGCTCTTTCACTCAGTGTATTTAAGCAAAGGGTTCAAAATTTTCCAGTCTAATGCACAAAAATTTTACAGCACCCACAGAATAAAAAACAACGGTTTTGAACCTTTTCATTCAGTCCCACTGGCTCTAGCAGTTAGAGCTCTAATCTTACTGCTATCGTTTATCCAGTGGTGAAAATGTAGAAATTTGAGCGTTATTTCTTTCATCCTAGTACCAGAAATCTCAGGACGGGTCTTCTCTCTGTCATTAATAGATCCACGCAGCACCACACAATCCACGCTGCACCACACAATCCACGCAGCACCACACGATGCACGCAGTACCACACAATCTATGCAGCACCATCTCTCGAGCGCCACACAATCCACGCAGCACCTTCCCAGGAGCCCAACTCTCCAGCGCGGCTGCAGTCTGAGAAGGCCGGAGGGCGCATCCTTCCATCCATCAATGGCGTCCGACAGGCCGGGCTGAGCAATTTAAGGGAGATTTTTAGGATGCAAGGCCCGATAAGACGTGAAAAATAGCGCCCCGTGGCAGCCTGGCAGCTTCAGAGATTAGGCAAGAGACGCTTTTACCTCCCACACGCAGCGCCGGGCGGCGTCGCGGCATCTTTGTATCTACGATTGTTCACCAGTGGGCGTACGCTCGCGCTCTCTGGGTATCTCCCTCTGCCAGAGTATATCTATTTGGTAACTTAGTAGAAATGGTTCAAACAGTTCTTTCCGTTGTTTGTGGGTCTTCCCGATTTTACGTCACGAGGGGAATGAGTTAACAACAATTTTATGCAACGATGGGTTTGATGTTGAAATTTTGGCTGTGATACTCTCTTTGAGACTGGAAGTTGAATACTGAAATTTTCCATGCATTGTACACCTGTTGTGCTAAGCTGCGAAGCTTTTTAGCAAAGTACCCTCAAGAAATAACTTTTGAAACAAAAAAATTACGAGGCAATTTTGGCTATGTGTTTGGGTGCTTGAAAGATGGGGTGAATTATTCGCATAATATGATGAAATAGCATTCAATAGCTAGCGGCCTATTGCTAGTGCAGCACAGAAAGAAGTTGAAACTGACGTCTGAGTTATCTAATCTGAGATCTACTTAATTCACAAAAAAATTTTAAACCTATAAAAATCGTTTAATTTTCATAATTGTACAAAAAATCACCTCTCAAATTCCCGAAGTAATTCAATATGGATGTTTTCATCAGTCTTATTCCATTCATAAGTCAGGCTGTTGCGGCATCTGCAAGCTCTTCAGGAGGCGTAGGATAGACAATAGCTTTAGGTGAGTAAGGTTTGTCTATCCTTGGTAAGGCCTCGTTAGATAGTATGGGCAGCATGGTGCAATGAAAGAGGCGACCTTGCCTTTAAAATTACTAATAATACGAAAAAATGGTCAGATAATGGGACCACACTCTACGTTAAGGTGCGTTTAGAGAAATTTGGTTGACGTGAATGTAGCGGTGTTTGCGCCTGGATTATTGATCACTGAAATTGATTATTGTACCTGTGATTTGTAGGTAACTGTGCATTATTGTTGTTTGACAGCGCTGTCATTGGCCGCTTAGCTGATTTCTATAATCATTTTCATTTCTATTCTGTGCAATGAGGACTGGCGCCCAAGAGGGAAACTGCTTGGCTACCTGAGCATTAGATGCAACTTCAGGGCTTTTATCTTCCGCTCCCACTCTGCTTCTTTCATCTTGCATGTCTTCTTATCTACCTCTTCTTTATTTTTTCTTCTTGCTGCCCATCTTGATGTTTCTATGATCAGGGTCTTCAATGCAGGAACGCATCTCGTACATAGATAATTCGTTTTTTCCGGTCTACACTGAATGGTCCAATCTCTTACTTCTGAGCGAACCTGTTTGCAACAGAAACGATGCTTCAAACTAACTAATTTACTCACTCTTGCGGTGCTGCTGCCGCGTCGCCGTGCTCCCACAGCCAGGGGCCTCTCGCGCTGTAGGTGCGAGTGAGGTGTGGTGGTCCTGGTGAGCGTCTCTCAGTAAATTTTATTGCCCAATGAAAATTAACGAAATACACATCAGAAGATACTCATTATAGATCAAGCATTTTCCGCAGCTTTTCATTTATTGCCTTATAGCAAATATTAAATGATCAGCAAAGCGTATTGAGGAGATCTTTATGCAGGAAACTCCAGTAGTTTTAATGCATTCAGTGTAAACGAACGTCATTTTTTAATTTTATGCGCAAAAAAAAATTCTAATTACGTTGAAGTTCTGAAAATTGTTTGCAGAACTTGTTTAATCAAATGATTAATTTAAGTAATTCTTTAATTTACTCCCCAAATTTTTTTCAATGGTACAGCTAAATTTTAACTACATTTCATAACAATATCAAAATATCACTCCATTGGCAATATTCGAAGCGAAATGTGAAAAAAAAACTTATGCTTGATGAAGACTTAATTCCTTATCAAATTTATTTATATATGAAAACGGTAAAAAAGCAGCTATTTTTTCCGTTCTAGGATTATTTGTCGCGCCTGTCACTTCCCATTAGACCAAGCACGCAAATTAGCAGAACACACATAAGCGAAAACCAAACAAAAATCCTTTTCACGGCACCTAATTTTCAGCTCTTTGCGTGAAGAAGCAGCAAGTTGGTATGCATGGAGAGAAGCTATTCTCAGTTCATTCGTCAGGAGCAAGTGAGCAGGCAGCTCGGTCAGGCGATGCCTGGCAATTTTATGCGCCACAGATATTCCATTTGTCTCGAGCAGCGCTCGTGTCAGTCCGCTCAGGAGACGGTGGTGAGGGGAGGGTGAGTGTTTCAGGGCTGTAGCCCTACCCTTGTGGGGAGGGAAGGAGGAGTGTTAAGGGCTGTAGCCCTACCCTTGCGGGGAGGGAAGGGGCAGTGATTCAGGGCTGTAGCCCTACCCTTGTGGGAAGGAAAGGGGGGTGATTCAGGGCTGTAGCCTTACCCTTGTGGGGAGGGAAGGGGAGTGTTTCAGGGTTGCAGCCTTACCCTATATAGAAGGTGTAGAGGAAAGGGGGAGTGTTGAAGGGCTGTAGTGCTACTTGTTATTACAGTCTTGGAGTTCACGGCTTCATCTTGTGTGAACAGCATTTTATGTTGATAAAAATTAGTCCCAGGTTATTCAACTGATACGGTGCTTGAATCATTTTCAAAAGCTATAAATAACTGGGACTTGTTTCTATTCGTATTATTCTCAGAAGTCGAGGCTCACGTTACGTGGTGTCGTATTACTCGTGGACAGCCCCTTTTGAATTATTATGAACCATACTTTCTTTCCTATGTCGTGGACAAAACCATGTACTTGAAGATAATGAGCCTCCTTCTAATGCTCTCGTCTTCAATAAAATAGGCAGGAACGACACAAACTTTTGCGTCCGCTGTAGCAACCACGATCCAGAAGGCAGTTTGCAAGCAGGTGTTCGACTTTTCCTGCAATTCATAAATTTGTCGTAAAAACAAAAATTCGGGATAAATGTTTCTGTTTTGTAAACCACGTTTCAATTTATTTTTCATACTGCGATTTTATAAGCCTCATTGTGCATGTTTATAAGAAATACATATTTAGGATTTGCATGATTGTACATTATTCATAGCTCACTACGTTAGAATGACTTATCAACCACTCTTCGATAGCTTGAAGCTAAAGATAAGTGAAAGGTAACAACAATGAAGTAGGGTTTCTCTAGTTACAAGTAAATCTCTTGAATGGGCCTGCCTGACTATGTCTGTTTGTATCTTTTTTCGGGAAGGTATTCATGAACGTTGCTTGAGGCTTTGATCTCAACCGTATTATGGTCTCCAGGATATTTGATAATTCAAGTTGATCCAATGAATGAACGCAAAGCCGGCCTCAATTCCTACACTGGCTGGCTAAAGCTGCTCGAGTTGCCGAGGACTGCTTAGCAACAGAAGCTCCGGTGTGTCTCTCATTACCGGCAGATTGATCAGCCGGGCGCAGCTCTAGATCGTCCATCATTGCCGGCAACTGCAACCTCCTAATAAGGTTATTGGGCTTCCGGGCAACGGGGCCGGTGTAGCGAAAAGCCAGCAGCATCTCAGATCCAATCCATGTAGTATCTTAACGCCGAGATCCAATCTGTATTGTATCTTAACGCCAAGATCCAATCCATGTAGTATCTTAACGGCGAGATCCAATCTGTATTGTATCTTAACGCCGAGATCCAATCCATGTAGTATCTTAACGGCGAGATCCAATCTGTATTGTATCTTAACGCCGAGATCCAATCTGTGTTGTATCTTCCAGACAACGACACCTTGCAAGAGGTCCAAGAAAAATACCCGCCACTCACAGACGAAGAATTCGTTTTCAGAATATGCCTTTTTCCCCGCATGGTTATGTTCATTTTTAGTTCAATAACACGTCAAGGTATTCCGAATAACAATTTCGGGTTGGAAGAGTTTTCGAGCCAACTTCGAACAAAGTTGACTTTGTAAATTTTTATGTAAAAAAGACTAGAAGGGAAAGGTGAAAAAATGCTTTTATGCGAATGGATATGTGGGAAAATTATTATCCAGCTAACAAATCCGAGGCAACTTTAGGTGAAAAAACTTGCAAAACAATTGGTAGGCACTTAATTGCTGTCAACATTTGGCGATTTAATGTCCTAAGTTTAAACATAAGATTAATTTTTCATATATAGTTCGTGAGGTTAGATTTAATTTGACAAATAGCACGTTTTGACTGTAATTTGGGCAATCAACTATAAGAAAAAATTGATTAATTTGAGTATCAAAGCGCAAAATGAAATTAGAGAAATAATTTGTCACCCATATAAAGATAAATATAATCCACTTCCCTGACCTGATCTAATCTAACCAACTACACTGGATGAATAAAGAATAAAAATAGTATGTGAATATTTATCACTACATAAATGTATGTCAATAATCAACTATATATAAAAATTTAGGACGTTTAATTATGATATGATGACAGATAAATAAACAAAAATCCAATAATTTTGTATTCCACTATTCAAGTGAAAAACCGGTTTACGAAATACTTCTAATCAGGTGAACTTCTTTTTATTTTGCCTAAGAGCGTGTACAAAATGTGACGCAAAGAAAGTTTATTGTTGTAGTTAAAACACCATAAACTATTTATAAATAGACTTCAGAACTCATTTTCAATTAGTTTGATCAATAACATGAAGTTAGTAACAAGGGGCGCCTTTAGGTCATCTATCCTCCCTGAACTGCAGTGTTCTCGAAGACGTCAAATCTGCGTTTATGGCCGCCTTTCGGCCGGCATTAGCATTGTCGCGAGGGCGACTATGGCTCTCCCAAGCCCGCTTGATGAATGAGGCAAGACGTTCAGGCGCTGGCTTATGATGCACAACCTTCATCTATCACGCTCTTGTTACTGCGCGAAGCGCAGTCTTGCGTCATCGTCTTCGCGCTTTCTTGGCACCTGGTGTTGCCTTCTTCGCGCTTTCTTGTTACCTGGTGTTGCCGTCTTCGCGCTTTCTTGGCACCTGGTGTTGCCGTCTTCGCGCTTTCTTGGCACCTGGTGTTGCCGTCTTCGCGCTTTCTTGGCACCTGGTGTTGCCGTCTTCGCGATTTCTTGGCACCTGGTGTTGCCGTCTTCGCGCTTTCTTGGCACCTGGTGTTGCCGTCTTCGCGCTTTCTTGGCACCTGGTGTTGCCTTCTTCGCGCTTTCTTGTTACCTGGTGTTGCCTTCTTCGCGCTTTCTTGGCACCTGGTGTTGCCTTCTTCGCGCTTTCTTGGCACCTGGTGTTGCCGTCTTCGCACTTTCTTGACACCTGGAAGCCTGGAGTTGCTACCTGCGTAGGAATGGCTAAACAAGGAGTGGTGGCGCTCATCTTGAGCCTTTGACTGCGACGTCAGCCATTTTTGGTCACTGAGTGAGTTTTCGCTGTGCTTGCTGACCAGCCAGTAGCCACAAACTCAATTTACAAAAATACTTAATAATTAAATGACAACATGATCCACTTAGTTGCTAATATTTTCACCATTGCTTACTTTAGTTGCCTTTAAATCTGAGTTGAATGTTAAACTTCAGTTTTACCTCTTGCTATCGAAGTTTTAAACCTTTGTCAAAATCAATGAGCTTATTGGGTGTGGCTTTTCAGTACAGTTGAGGTATGTCGAAAATTTAAGCCTAAATTCGTTATAAAAATATTGACTGAAATTTCACAGCGTACATGGGAGTGGGGAATAGTGAGTGTATAAGAGAAAAAATAAAATAGTCCAATTTGAAAACCGCTCTCGCATGAAATTGCGATGTATCTAATTTGCATAGAACTCGGAAAATCCAAATCAACCATTTTCATGTGAACATTTTCAAAATTCCCTTCTACAGTTAGTTCAGCATTGAATTTCACGCTCACAGCTCATTTATAAGCATTATGCATTTAATATTAACTTATCCAGTATTCAGTTCATCTTGGGGCTTGTTTCACTTCACGTTCAAGTAAACCCTAAGAAATAAATGTACGAGGAGTTCGTGGACTCGAACTCAGGACTAGAGATCACCGCGCCAACACGCTATCGACTGCGCTATCGACCACCCTAAAAGGTGACCGCAGCACAACGAAAGCAATGTTTGGCACAGTGAAAGCAGGCGCACTGTCCTGACAGATATTTTTATTCCCATTTTTATATCGAGAGCTCAAAGTCTAGTCACCCCCAGAAAAAATTGAAGAATCTGGTACGGGAAGACACTGCTTCCACAAGGTTTTTTTCAAATGAAATAAATGTACGAGGAGTTCGTGGACTCGAACTCAGGACTAGAGATCACCGCGCCAACACGCTATCGACTGCGCTATCGATCACCCTAAAAGGTGACCGCAGCACAACGAAAGCAATGTTTGGCACAGTGAAAGCAGGCGCACTGTCCTGACAGATATTTTTATTCCCATTTTTATATCGGGAGCTCAAAGTCTAGTCACCCCCAGAAACAATTGAAGAATCTGGTACGGGAAGACACTGCTTCCATTTATTTACATTTATTTCATTTGAAAAAAAACCTTGTGGAAGCAGTGTCTTCCCGTACCAGATTCTTCAATTGTTTCTGGGGGTGACTAGACTTTGAGCTCTCGATATAAAAATGGGAATAAAAATATCTGTCAGGACAGTGCGCCTGCTTTCACTGTGCCAAACATTGCTTTCGTTGTGCTGCGGTCACCTTTTAGGGTGATCGATAGCGCAGTCGATAGCGTGTTGGCGCGGTGATCTCTAGTCCTGAGTTCGAGTCCACGAACTCCTCGTACATTTATTTCATTTGAAAAAACCTTGTGGAAGCAGTGTCTTCCCGTACCAGATTCTTCAATTGTTTCTGGGGGTGACTAGACTTTGAGCTCTCGATATAAAAATGGGAATAAAAATATCTGTCAGGACAGTGCGCCTGCTTTCACTGTGCCAAACATTGCTTTCGTTGTGCTGCGGTCACCTTTTAGGGTGATCGATAGCGCAGTCGATAGCGTGTTGGCGCGGTGATCTCTAGTCCTGAGTTCGAGTCCACGAACTCCTCGTACATTTATTTCATTTGAAAAAAACCTTGTGGAAGCAGTGTCTTCCCGTACCAGATTCTTCAATTGTTTCTGGGGGTGACTAGACTTTGAGCTCTCGATATAAAAATGGGAATAAAAATATCTGTCAGGACAGTGCGCCTGCTTTCACTGTGCCAAACATTGCTTTCGTTGTGCTGCGGTCACCTTTTAGGGTGATCGATAGCGCAGTCGATAGCGTGTTGGCGCGGTGATCTCTAGTCCTGAGTTCGAGTCCACGAACTCCTCGTACATTTATTTCATTTGAAAAAAACCTTGTGGAAGCAGTGTCTTCCCGTACCAGATTCTTCAATTGTTTCTGGGGGTGACTAGACTTTGAGCTCTCGATAAAAAAATGGGAATAAAAATATCTGTCAGGACAGTGCGCCTGCTTTCACTGTGCCAAACATTGCTTTCGTTGTGCTGCGGTCACCTTTTAGGGTGATCGATAGCGCAGTCGATAGCGTGTTGGCGCGGTGATCTCTAGTCCTGAGTTCGAGTCCACGAACTCCTCGTACATTTATTTCATTTGAAAAAACCTTGTGGAAGCAGTGTCTTCCCGTACCAGATTCTTCAATTGTTTCTGGGGGTGACTAGACTTTGAGCTCTCGATATAAAAATGGGAATAAAAATATCTGTCAGGACAGTGCGCCTGCTTTCACTGTGCCAAACATTGCTTTCGTTGTGCTGCGGTCACCTTTTAGGGTGATCGATAGCGCAGTCGATAGCGTGTTGGCGCGGTGATCTCTAGTCCTGAGTTCGAGTCCACGAACTCCTCGTACATTTATTTCATTTGAAAAAACCTTGTGGAAGCAGTGTCTTCCCGTACCAGATTCCCTAAGAATGAAATTGATGCTTAGAATTTGAGAATGAAATAGAGATGAGTAATCAAAAACCAACGATAATGAAGCCTCCTCAGCATATCTTAATCATAGTTGCTTTTAAACGAATTTATGTGCAAAAATTTTTCTAACAAGCATTTTGGGATCTGTTGACCTAGTACACCGTTTCCTTTACTAGATGTATTAATGACTTTACTATCTTTTCACACAATATAAAAAAAAATTACATCCTAATACAACATTGCAGACTCAAAGTCGGTGCCTATTTTAACAAGCTGATTCGTCTACAGGTAGGGATTTGCTATCTCCCTGTTTTTCATTTCTGTCTCATGCTCAACTTGCCCCAAACGTGCAGGAAGAGCTCCTCGCAACATGTGGCGCGTACTGTTTCTGGTGCCGTGCGCTAAAATAAAGGCGTTTTCTCATCAGCCAATGTCGTCAACAAGGCTGGCTGCGAAGAGCACCGAGTTTCGCGCGAACAAAGTATTCATGCAAACCAAACTTTAGCCCATACATTTTGTGAGGGTAACCCGCAGTAAAGTGGGCTCTGCAAGCCGCTCGACACCGTGATCTGCAACGTCCGCATGAGGGTCATTGGCATGGGAACTAGGGCGGCGCGACGTCTTCACCCGCGATATTTACAGATTTTGCGGTGAGATATTTTCAAATTTTTGCGCAGACGATGCGACGTTCGCTGATTTTAGTGCACGCAATTCTACTTATTCAGATTTCAATGCATGTGTTTTAACATGAAATGATTTAAGTGTAAGCGTTGCAACATATCATCCTAGTTTGAGCGATATAGCTTTTACAGATTTTAGCGCAAGCGATCCAACATTCACAGATTTAAGCGTAATCGATACAATATTCACAGATCTTGGAAGAGGCGATACAACCTCTGCAGAATCCATCCTTTTGCTATACAACGCAAGCAAGACATGTACGGTAGCTGTGGGCGAGGAATATCATGGAGCGAAATACAACGAGGCGAACAAGCCGAGTGGGGAGCTATAGTGTAGCTACCCAAGTCCGAAAACATGAGTGATGAGCTGTAGTGCAGCTATCTAAGTCCGACTCCATGAATGGGGAGCTGTAGTGTAGCTATTTAAGTCAGACTTCATGAATGGGGAGCTGTAGTGTAGCTATTTAAGTCCGACTCCATGAATGGTGAGCTGTAGTGTAGCTACCCAAGTCCGACTCCCTGAATGGTGAGCTGTAGTGTAGCTACCCAAGTCCGACTCCTTGAAAATAAGGCTAACACCCACCACGTCTGAGCGCTGGTCTGACACACGGTGTCAAAAGAGAGGGCTGCCGTGGTGTCAGAGATCAAAAGTTAATTGTGCCGTGACATGGGTGGCAGGGAAGAGCTCGGCTCTCAAGTGGGGGAGAGAAGCTATAAAAGCAACTTTTGGCGGATATTAAGAGAGAATCGACTAAACATAAAAACAGGGATAAAGTCCTAACTTGAACGCCCCTGTCTCCCGGCTCAACATTTAGGCTAAGTGAGTCGCAGCGCCTCCGCTCCCCAATATCAGTCGACCAAAAAGAAAAGAACACATAAAACTTTTCTGCTTACATGCGCATACTAGACCCCCAGCTTTAACATTCTATCACTTCTCAGTATCCTGACCTTCAAATTTGCGGGGGAAAATGTTGTAGTTCGCAATAGCTCACACACGTTTAATGCATTGTGTACCCCAGAGTTTTACTCATCCACCATAAATTTCACTAATTTGTTTCAAATATCAAAGTAGATTTCTGCTAAAGAATAATCGTTTCATGGGAAACGCGCAGAATAATTCGCAAATAAGATTGTGTAATCGATTTTGGACAGGGACATGCTTGTTTAAAATAAGTCGTCGTAACAGTCCCATTTAATAATAACTAGTATGCAACGTGTGCCGTTATAGCCATTAGCTCCTAATTTTACGTCATGATAATAGCTCTGTAATGTCAGCATTTTTGCAGTTATATCACCGTTTTCACAACCACCGTCATAACACGTACTGGTACAGACATCAGGTTGTCACCAATATCACAATAAGAAAGAACTGCCACCATGTCATGAACTTCAACCGACTCATCATGGAACAAATTGAGCAAGAAATTCACTATATGTGAAGCTATTTTCAAAAGAGGACCGTAGAGGCATGGGACGAAAGGAGCTTAAGATCTCATTCAGGACTCTCGTTTATTTACACATCATTTATTGAGGTTGTGACACGTCTTGTAGACGCGGGAATTAATAAGTACTTACTACTGCATGCAGCTCTCATAAATTGCGTAGTTACTGTAAAGATACAGGCTGTGATTGATTTGCGAAAACCGTTTTTTTTAATGCGCAATTGGAATTCACATCTTCCGACCTTTCGCTTTGTCTATTTTTGTATCAGACTAACATTGGTACGAATTTTAATCAAGGTGAAATAAATTTCATTCTTTTGAGAAAAACTTAAATTTGATGTCAATATGCAGTGTTCAGGTGGTATCCAGCAGACAGGGCGAGAGTAGCGACAGACAGACCAACCAAGCTAGCAAAAAAGTACACAAAAGTATACGCAAGCAATAAGTTACCCTATTATAAAGAAGGATGGTAGTTCATACACCTATGTTCACGTGCCGTACATATTTTCTCATATTCAGGAGATGATTTTGCATGTTGAGCATTGCAGCAAGCAACAAACTACGTTGTTATAAAGAAGTTTTGCATCAATGTAGACGCAGCATAAATATTTCCTTTTATTCAGGACATAATTTAGCGGGTTTAGCATTACAAAAAGCAAGCTACAAACGACTTTATTATTAAGAAGGATGGCAAGGTCTGCATCAACGTACACGCAACACAAATATGTCCTCATATTCAGGACACAATTTTGCGTATAGAAAGCCAAAAACTACATTATTATAGAGCAAGACGGCAAGTTTTGCTTCAATGTAGACGCAGCATAAATATTCCCTCATATTCAGGACATAATTCAGTGTGTAGAGCGCTGCGTAGGGACACGGAGGCTGGTCCCGTAATTGGGGGACGGAGGCGAGCCGTAATGAGGTCGCAGCCTGTAATTGATGGATCATCGCGAGCTCTTAGCATGCAGCGCTGCCCGCCGCTGCGGGGCCGCGCCGGTGTCGGGCCAAAATGCGCACTCTACCGAATGCTGCGGCCGTGGGCTTGGTTAGCAAAAAAAGGCCATGAAGCTGGTGAGCAAAAAGAAGCCTTTGTGTACGTTTGGGCCCTGAAATGGGGTCCCCTGCGAGTAGGAGCTTCAAAAAAGGATTCCTTGTAAATATTTGGGGCCTGAAAAAAGGTCCCCTGCGAGTAGAAGCGTCCAATAAGGATTCAATGTGAATATTTTGGCCCTGATATGGGAAGCCCGACGAGTAGGAGCTTCAAAAAAGGACTTCTTGCAAATATTTGGGCCCTGAAATGGAGTCCCCTGCGAGTAGGAGCCGGGTAAAATGTACGCGACTAGACCAAGAACCCTGGATGAGTTAAAACAGATAATTTAGGAGGAAATTCTTAGCATCCCAGCTGAAATGCTGCAGCGGTCAATGAGGAATTTCAACAACAGATTACAAGAATGCATTCGTACAGGAGGACGCCATTTCCGGGATGTATTTAAAAAATGAAAATTCCATCACTGTTTCCGTAGATCATGATCTTAGCTCAGGAGGTCAGGAGCTGCTCTGCTGTCAAAAGTACTCGCAAATTTACAAAAACAGTTTATAACACAGTAGCCGACAGTAGAGAGCTAGCCTTTGTGTTCTGGAACTGATT
Organism: Morinoia aosen; assembly: GCA_030386875.1. Lineage (NCBI taxonomy): Eukaryota > Metazoa > Arthropoda > Malacostraca > Amphipoda > Talitridae > Morinoia > Morinoia aosen. The sequence goes on along the minus strand of CM059562.1, from coordinate 86,424,629 downwards.
TTAGAAGCGTGAGAGACTACACGTGACGTTTGCGGCGTTGTTGCAAAGCATAACAGTTTTTTATTTATTTTTTATAAAATAAAGCTAGCGTTAGTAAAAAGGTCATGGGAATTTTGAAAGAACCAGCCGTGATCTGTAGTGTGCATGATCCTCGCTGTGTTGTTCACTCTAGACGCAACACACAACAAAAAAGGACGTGAAGGAAGCGCAAGCAACAGGAAATAGCTCTCTGCGAGGAGTTTGTCTTTGAGTGGCTTTTTTCGTAGCTTTCTATCAGTTTTGTACGGCGCTCCATCATCATTACAGGGCCGAGCTACGGGCCGCACCTCCTTGCCCCCTCCTGTTGCTAGGCTCCTCGCCACCTAACGCGCACGAATAAAAAATAACCAAACGGTCACTTCAAAAAATATGTGTAGATTTTCAAGGAATGTATATGTGTACGTTCAAAAAAGTATTGAAGGAGCTCCAGGAATGTGTATGTGTGCATTTAAAAAAGATATGAAGATTTTTTAAAGAACATATTTGTGTACACTCCAAAAAGCGCTGAAGGTTTTCAAAGAATGCGCATGTGTACATTCAAAAAAGAGCTTAAGGCTTTTTAGGTATGTATATGTGTACATTATAAAAAGTACTGAAGATTTTCAAGTAACGTTTATGTGTGCATCGAAAAAAGCACTGAAGAATTTCCTGGAAGTTATATACCTATGCGGAAAATTAATAAAAGTTTTCAAGGAATGTATATTCTAAAAAGTACTGAAGAAGGTTTTCAAGGAATATGCATGTGTGTATGATGAACAGCTTTTACAGAACTCATTTTTAAACCAAGGGGAGTTTTTCTGAAACCGGGCTTGTCAATAGCAGCTTAAAGAATTTTATTTAAAACTGATCAGAAACGATAAACCTGAATGTGTACATATTACGAGTCATTGAAGAATGATGCAAGAATAGTTTTGAATAGCTATCCATTGTGGAATCCAAGGTAGTTTTCTTCAATTTTTAGTTCCCTGTTATAACGTTTGTTTCTTGTTCGCTTAAGTTGAGTTCATTGTGAAATCAAACGAAGTTTTCTAGAATTTTACTTTCCCACCAAAATGTTTTGTTTTCGCTGCACATGATGAATGTCTGAGACTTCTTCCAGGGATAATTTTTACTGCTGAGACCGGGCCGACTGCTGCGAGGCCAGGGGGCAGATTTTCTAAACAGTTCGCGTCAGAGGTCAGATTTTCAACAGTTCACGTAGCGGTACAACTTCCATCGACAGTTTCTTGGCCGACTTGGCCACTCTACGTGCTGCTTTTCCTAGCCAAGTTCCATAATTTCTATTTTTTTCCCCATAGAATTTGAGTGGACAGCGCCTAGAATAACGTTATAGAGTGTCTAGACGCAACAGGAACAAAATTACCTCGAAAAACCATCAGTTTGCTGAGTCGACTGCGAAATTTTTACTGCGAGCCCTACAGCAATGTCAAATCCTAGAGCAGGATTTTCAAACAATTCCACGTCGTTGTAGCGGTATGGCTGGCAGCATAAGTGCTTGCATGCTATGTGAGGGCGCACGCAACGTAGTAGCTAAGTCAACTTGGGAGGAACTTACGCTATGAACTGCACGCTACGGCGGCATAAATTGCCTGATCCGGTAATCCAGCTGCGGTCACCAGGGAGACGCGCTACTGAACTTCGGTGCGGATATATTGCTGCTCTGCGGCCGCAGCAGCAGCTTTATTTACAGCTGCTCGCTTCAGGCTCCACCCGAAATGTCCACTCGTATACAAGTTTTGTTCACTCGTGGTACATTCACACAAGTTTTCTATTCCAACATCTGCGGTCGGTTCACTCATCCGCTTTTGTATGAGTTTCCAATATGCTAGCTACTTTTCGTTTTGCGAGGTCTATTCAAACATCGGCGGTCGCTTCATTTATCCATTTCTGTTTCAGTTTCTATATTTCATACGCTACTTTTCGTTTTGCGCTGTCTATTCAAACATCTGCGGTTGGTTCATTTATCCATTTCTGTTTCAGTTTCTATATTTCATACGCTACTTTTCGTTTTGCGCTGTCTATTCAAACATCTGCGGTCGGTTTATTTATCAATTTAACAGTTTCTGTTTTTGTTTCTACACTTTATGCACTATTTTTCGTTTTGCGCTTTATTAATCGGGAAATATGAACTTACTTATCGCTATTTTGTCGCGTCCTGAGATGAAACCGGCTCCAATTCGTATAATTAAATTATGAACATTTTAATGTAATTGTACATACCGCGTATAGCTCGGAAAATCCACATTGACCTCCTCAATATGTTCCGTTTGGGAGGATTGATTTTCCTCATTAAATCGTTTCAGATAACTTATTTTTTGCTGAGTGTACGAAGCATTTGTCACTTTGCATGGTGTAGCTTTCTACAGATATTAGTAATTAACTGCAAACAAATGGTTCAAATTCCTACAGATATCAGCTATTTAATGCACACAAGTCCACTTGTCAACATAACAACATCAATAATGCATAACACTTCACAAACTAAGAGAATTAAATGAATTTTTGGAGTGAATATCTCGCGTTTTCACGCCCGAGTATTACTCCAAAGTTTCATTACAACAACACCGAAATATTTAAAAAAACAGCAAGCGTTGAAATCTATCGAAACGTTATCTGTGGCTTTCCCTTATTTGCAGTCAAATAGAAATTCTTAACGGCAGCGGCTGTAACTTATTTCGATCCCGCAGAATTTCTTTGAGGCGTAGCTGTATTTTTTTTCGAGCGGAATGTTAGGGTCGCGTTTTGTGTCCTGCCGGCGATAAGGCGACGGTGGGCGCCGATAAACTGTCCCGCTTGATGGAACGAGGCTTCTTTAGCGCTCGGCCAGCGTGCGTCATTAAGGCGCGTTCATGGCCAGTAAAATGCCTCTGTGCCTCAGCCCCGAAACTTCTGCGCAAGAATCTTGAGAAGGACGGAGTCTGAGTATCTCATAATATTATGGGCTTCGCTTTACGCTCATCAATGCTGAGGTTATGAATGAATTTTTAAAGATGACGTCGTTAGCGGGTATGTTATATAATGACTAATATTTGGGGTTTCATTTCGCATGGCTCGCCTTCAAGTTATTACATTATTTTGCATTTGTGTCATTTGGATGTGCTCACCGAAAATTAAAAAAACATATATTTAATTTGAAACGTTAACGCCGCTGTGTGCAAAACTTGAACACGATGTATCTTGTAGGTACTGCTGATGCATTTATCAATATAGTCATTAGTACGGGCTATCAAAAATAATTTTTTCTTATATTAGAATTGGAAATAGAAAGCACAATAAATCATATGAAATTCTATGAATTATTCATCTGCAAACCGAAAGAATCGATAAGTAGTGAAAAAATATAAAACAAATCACATACATAAGAAAATTTGAAAATTTCAAAGGTAAAATTATGAGCACGAACTAATAGTCAATCGCACAGCTTTTGAGAGCCAAAACTTGACGCAATCTTTTTTATAAATTCCCTCTTCAAGTGTCAAATTCCTCTACTCATCCTGACAGAGTTCTTCCAACTGCTCGAGATATGTAGATGTCCTCTTTATCACACTAAGCTTCGATATTCTTCATCTATTTTCTTATGGTTTGACTTCTAGGCTGTGGGGTTTACTACTCTAATAAGTTAATTTTGATGTTTTTTTGACCAAGTGTTAGCTAATTTAGAAGTGTGCTTGAAATTATTGTCCCGTGCAGAGCTTCAACGGTGACCCAGATTTGGTCTCTCAAGCGCAATGCATCAGGTTATCATTCAAAATATCAACATGTTCTTCTTTATCATAATGACACGAACCTTAACAAATCTTCCAGGTCCAGACGCAGCAAAAAAATCCTCAAAACATTAAATTACTACCTGCATGCTTCGCTGTTGGAACAATATTCTTTGAAAACTGTGCTTCCACAGATACCAAAAATCCGTAAGAGATACTCCTATGGCCAAAGGGTTGAGTTTTAATCTCATTGGACCATAAAACACGTTTCCATAATAATATATCGCTCTTCATCCGACACCCGGCAAATTATATCCTTGATAAGAAATACATTGGCTTTAGAAACGGCGTTTTTCTCGGACGATATACCTTCACACCTCCTCTCTTCAAAACTTAATCTACTGTCCTGTAAAACCCAGAAATATTCAGGCCAGCGAACGCATCCAGAGTGTCTTTAGTTGAGACAAGAGAATTTTTATTGGCATTTGTGACCATATTCCGGCCGGCCCATCAGATAAAAATTTTTTTCTCCTTCGTCCGATTTTGTTAAAAAATGGCCCTCTTATGCGTTTTCCTTGAATGTTGTCCTCATTGTTGACTGAAGAATATCAAACCACTTAGAGATTTTATCACACTCTCCAACTTCATTATGAGAATTAATCACTTTATTTTTGAGATCTCTACTACGTTCGTTTTGTCTGTAGCCTTTTCTTGTGGCCTCAGAAAACTCCTGCCGTCTTCATTACAAAATCCGAGCTGGTTTCAAGATATTTTAGATAGATCGAAATATACTGAATAAAATAATAAACTTCTCCAATTATTCATAATCAGAATAATAACAACAGTTTTCAAAATGCGCAATGAACTGATTCAAGTGAGGCATATACGTTTTCCGACACATTTTCCTCAAGTTCTTCAAACAAAGAAGACAAACAAACACCCCCGATATATTCAGAACATAAGATGCGGCCGAGCGCTCACTCAGCCTCTCTGGTCCTGAAGCTCAGCATTCCACAGTCCGCCCCTCCGAATAAAAATGCATAGGTGTCGCACTGGGTGATCGTCACGCGGGCCAACACGGTGGAAAGGTGTTGCTTGGTGCGGCAACATCGCGTATTTAGGGCGGAATGTGCTCCTGGTCTGGGCTTAGAATAGAATAGTACAGCCTTTCTCAACCTTTCCTACATCGTTGAACCCGCTCGGCTTAATGTATTGATTACTTAAGGCCGGAATTTACCACAAGCAGGGTTAAATTTACAACTGGTTGAGAACCTCTGGAATTTTAAGTATGGAATGAAACCAGACAAGTGGCCCATTCTCGGGTTGTCCCCATGTCTCGAGCCGTATAGACAGTTTAGTGTGTAATGTGTCCCGTGTAATGTGTCCCGTGTGGTATGTGCTGCGGAGTGTGTCCCATGTAGAGTGTCCCGTATGGTCTATCCTGTGTAGTGTGTCCCGTGAGGTGTATCCCGTGTGGTTGTCCTACGTAGTGTGTCTCGTGAAGTGTACAGTCTTTTGAATTAAATGATGACAGCCACTGGCCTGAATGTTCCTGTCAAAATTACCATTGCAATACTTAGAGCTCGTATTCCGAATTGCTACTCCACGCCGGAGAGCACTTTTCGAATATACGACACCTATTCTGCCATTTCAATTTTTCGTGCAAACCAATAAGCGCTCATCAAAGATGTGTGTAGCTAACAACAACCAAAAATACGTGACTGTCTTTTATTTCTGTTTTTTTTTATTTTAGCGCGAAAACGCTTACAAATGCGTAGAAATTTTCTATCCTTTAGTAGTACGCGAATCTATAATTCTTTATTTGATGTTCATTGAACACAAGTGAGCTGACTGTCTGCAGTGTCTATTGAACAGAGTTGAGGTGCCTTTTAATGTCAAAAACAATACAAATGTCATGAGTGTCCGGCGTTTTAACGTCTCAATTGTCTGGAACCCTGTAAGTAACTAAAGATGAATTTACTATAATAGTATCAAATTTTCAGGCTTTTAAGGACCAGCAACTTTGCCCAGTATTGAAAGAAGTTCCCTTAAGTACATAAAAGTAAATAAATTATGTACAATCACTCTTTGTCACTACCGGAATTTTTACGGACACAGAAAATGCGCGTGGGGAATTCGGTCGTCACGAGATCAGGTCCGTGACTTACTGTTCACCGTAGTCATAACCAAGCTTTGATGTTTGTCAGGCACGATGCTGGGTGACGTCATTTGGCGTTACACTCATGTAAGGACAGTGCCCCCAGAACAGGGGCAAATACTGCATAGAGTTCGCAGAAAACTTGCCCGACTTTTTGCTTTTTGCATCGTAGGCCATGTTTACGAGGAGCATTCAGCAGTACCGAGCTTTGAATCTGAATAGCGCGCTTGTGTGGCGCAAAGTCATCGTCTGCTGCATGAAAGCACCTCATTACGGTACTTCAAGGCGCTCTATACAGACGTTGTTTACGTCTGGCTCTCGAGCTCATTTAACAGTGCATGATATCAAATCCTATCATTTGCAGGAGTTGTGACTGCAGTGCCTTAGAGTTCCTTATTTTCAAGTGTTTGCGTTTGCTTTCGCGAGGAGACAAGCTTTGATGTCGACGCTGCGGAGACATGCACGAGTTCGCAATTGCGTTCGTCTGGCCTTGAATTAGATCGCTTCTTCTTATTTAAAAGGAGAGCTCGAGTGGTATTTGTGGCACAAATATATGGCGACCGTAACTGTGTTTGTCAGACGTCGAAGTTCAGACTGCGCTGATTCTCGACTGAGAAAAAAGTCTCTTTAGTTTATATGTCAGCTCCGTGCACTACGAGGAACAGCTGGAGGGTGTGCGTAAGAAAGTGTCGATATCAATTTATGAGAACTTTTACCCGTCTGGCCTGCAGAATATGAACCTCGTTTGATTTTCATTACAAGAGCACTGTGAAGTAAAGAACATTACCGAACAGAGGCCGTGAGTGATGAAGTAAACTCAGGAAACCGATGATAATTCGTGGAGACGGAGTCTGGTACAGGGAGTAAACATTCAAACATGTATTCTACGTAAGAGACATTCTCAGAGAATGTATAGTTTGATTCTAATAGGTTCAACAACTTTGCAAGCAATATAATTCTTATTACGTACTACAGCTGTGACGTACGTACTACTTATTACGTACTACTACAGCAAGATACGTGATGGAACATCGCGTGCTGCAGCATCAGCATCCTGCTGTACCAACATCCTACTTGCAGCAGCAGCATCAACACCCAACATATGCTGCAGTCACCACCCTGCGTGCTGCAACACCAGTATCCCACGTGCTGCAGTCACCTTCCCCCTTCATGCTGCAGTCACCATCGCCACACGTGCAGCACCACCAGCACCACGGCCCACTGCACAACGAGCTGCAGAGCCACAACCGCAGCTTTGAAGGCGTGAGGACAACAAACAAGAGCAGGAGGCGCTGCGCCGGAGGCCGTAATTTGGCCAGCTCTGAGGTACCTGCTGCTGCTGCTCAGCTCGCACCTCGCTTTAGCTCGGTAGTTCTTTCCACGTTGACTGCGAATTGGGACATTTGCGTACCGCTAGGTGAGTTGGTATTTTAAGTACTAGTACAAATGAGTAGCACTTTAATTATAGGTCACTACCTCCTTTAGAGTAGATTTTAACATAGTAGGTATAATATTATCATTCAGATATATTTTTCACGCTTCTTAGGAAGACAAGGATGTATCCGAGCTGTTAAGTCGATTTCTCTATTCTGCTACGTACAGCCTAACCAAACCAACCGTCAACCACCGCGGAAACGCGGGGAGCGTGTTAACCTGGGTTAGATCGAACCCCAGGGATTCGGTGGGTCAGTTTCAGGGGTTGAGCATTGTACAGTTTGTGCACCAATACAGCATATTGTTGTTTACATTTGTTTTGAATTTGAAGAAAAAAAACACATTTTATATTTCTAACTTCGAAGGGTTCGATGAATGCTCGTACGGAACTCGTGGGGTTCAGTACCTCCAACAAGGCTAGTTCTTTGATTCGCGAGTGGCACTGCTCCTCTGTTGCGCGTACTTCCCATGCAGGGCTCTGGAAATTATTGTCCGTCAAGCACCAGTTCTATCAATATCGTTTAGCAGTTCTATCATTGATATTCAGTTGTTGTAGCGTTCATATTTGTTCGGGACCTTTTGATTGAAATAGTCCTTGAACTTTACTCAAGTTTCTACGTTCGCTAGATAATGAGGCTTCTTGAAAATTGCCGATAAATGATGACATGACCTGAAAAAAATGCATTTCCACTCTGAATTAAATTTGTTTTTAGGTTATATTTATTGTTTCACACAGAGAAAATACTATAGCGCTTTTCTTCGTAGACGTTTGAAAATCATTTATATCCAGATTTATGGGAATGAAAAATCGATTAGTTACTCATAGTAGAGCAGATATCAACGCTTTCCCCTCCTGATGTATATCGCTTCATTTCAAGATAAGGTACATTAATAATTTATAACTTTCCGACGCTTATGAAGGTTTACTGAATGGGTTATATGTCCTCCTACTGTGATGAAGAGCGTCAATGATGGTGTTCTATCTCAGCCTGAGCTAAATGCGCAAACAAGCTCCAGATTTCCATTAAGTAACATGCTGACTAACTGCAAAATTGAGATCCTAGAGACTCCAGTACCATCACGCAAGCTTAGAGCGCTAATATAATATCTCTTCGGGTTGAGGTGGATAAGGAACTATTCATCGCTAGCTCTAAAGCGTCTCAAGACACCTTCACCATTCCCAGAAAGGAACAGAGATCTGTCCCTGCCTTGTCTGCACCGTGCACCGAGGGCCGTTTCGACCAGCAGTAATCTACCAAAAACCGTCCCTGGCGTCTCCACAGAACCGCTTCCGCCACATTCAAATCTAATTCGAGCCCTGAGGTCCTGGCCAATGGAGAGAATTCGCTGAAAAGTTTGCGTCGTTTGCTTTTATTGGAGCGAAGAGCTGAGGCTTATCAGCGCGCTCTATGTATTGGCGCGAGAGACTGACCTTGCATATTTCAAGGTACCGTGTATACAGCCGTGCTTACATCGCTATTGTTGAAATTTCTTCCATTCATTTTCATATGAGAATTGGGAATAGCGTGCTTTCTAATTACATGTACTGCTTAAGATTTGTACGCACTATCAGATTCCCAGAGTCATTTGAGGATCCATTAATTAGAAAATGAAACATTTTAGCATCCAAAATAATACTCAAATTGCTTATGTAAGCAAAAAATTAAAAGAGTTTTCATTCAGGTCTTTGTAACATTTTTTGGTTCGTTTAATAATTGGTTCGTACTCATAATGTCGTGTCATAACATCATGGTTTTCATCATGCCAAATGCTAAACTACCAAGCGCATCAGAGGGCAAAATTTTCTTCCAATGCTTTTTGAAGCCCTAAAATTTAATGCGAACATGCCATTGAATGTCGAATAAACTGTATTGAACTCTATAGATAAAGAACAAAATTACACGTGACCATTCATTTCACTGTGTTTAACGCATATTTATATAGGATTATAAATGTATCATTGTAAATTAAATATTAACACATTTTCTGCGAAGTGACCCACCGGTGGTCACTTAGAAGATTTTCATAATGCTGCTGACTCACCTGCAGTCACTAACTCATTTCTCATTAATACTTAATGAAAGCTGAATAAAGGCCCGATCCAGTTAATGTTTGCTATTTTCAAAGTTGATTAACACGATTGACTTTAAATTTGAGTTGAATATTGAACTTCAGCTTAACCCATCATAGTTAACGTGTTAAATAAGCTCTAATTAACTCTGTGAGCGTAAAACAAACTGTTCGAATTACCATTCTTTGCAGTGTGTTCAACGCATTCATCACGTAGGGCCCGTGGCTAGTCTTCATTTCTATCGTCACACGTCTGCATGAAAGTGAATAAAGAAGGAATGGAGAGCGCTGCAAGCCCTCGTTGCCTCCAACAATCTGAGGACAATTTTGTTCAGGTGATCGGCTCAAATTCTCGGCCCGCATCTATAAGGCGCCAGGAGAAGCCCCAACTTTGTAGCTGGCTGGCCTCAATCTAAATAAGAAATGGACACAAATCCTGGACTCTTTTTCCAACTGAATAAATAAAATGAAACATGAATAAAGAAAGGCTCCGATGAAGAGTGGGTGTCTGCGCGTGGTCACTTCGGGGACGTAGGAGGCAGCATCGCTCTGCCTGCGCCCGACGCATTTCTGCAGTATCGGAGTTGTGTCCATGTCATTACTGACCTATGGACATAAATAAACTGAGAACCAGCCGCAAATGAAGGTTTTGTTCGTGAAAATCCGTGGTAACATATATGCATTTAAAATTTGGGTAGGAAACAACAAGTGCATTTTTTGTCGTCGGTATTCTGTAAGCTCAAAGTTGTGTCTACGCCATTCTTGACGTATGGACCTATTTAAACTAAGCACCAGCAGCAAATGAGTTTCTAGGGGGGAAAAATTTGTGATAACGTATATCCCTGAAAAATTGAGTACAAACAACTAATTAATGATTTTGAGTACATATGAGATTTTTTCTGGAAAAATGCTCTAAATTATGCACCAAAATAAAAGCATCAGTAACAAATGATTTTTTCACGAAACAACATGGTAACGCACAAACCTTAAAAAACTGAGCACAAGCTTCGAAGGAAATTTTAGCGATAAAATTCTGGTAGACTTGAGCATTTCTTGGCGCAGGAGAGGCCGGCGAGCTGCACAAATGCGAATGACCGGCGCCCGCACCGCGCGAGGCAGCGGAAGAATTCGATCGAAGAATTGCGACCAGAGGGGACAGTGGCCTGCGTAATACATTATTTATGCGATAGATGGCACCCTGAGTGAGGCGCTCCGATTCCTTCTCAACTTCCTTCACGGAATTTACTGAAGATTTTCGCTAACCGATAAGGGAGGTGCGGATACACTCTCTCGAATTTATTTTAGCAACTCAAAAGTATTGAGCTTCTAAAGGGAAATATTCGGCCGCTTAAGCGAGAACGGACTGAAATGCATCGCATTCCGTCTCCTTGAAGTTTGCTTGTCTCAATGCAGTTTCTGGGAATAAAATCACAAGCTAACTTTGTACCGTAAATTTCACGGAAACCGAGTAAGCCAATAACTTTGCACGAAAATTATTCTCGGTCGTGCCGTAACTTCACTGAAAAAGAAACCATCCAATAGCTCCGAGCTCGAAGAATTCTCATAAATTTCATAACATTTTATGTTTTTTCGCACTTGCACTCATTGTTAAACCGCTATGCATTTTGCTTGTAATGCTCGTCTCTTCATTTCATCAATGCAAAATTACCGTACAGTCGCTGTTCAAACTTCACAATAATTATAGAAGATCATTTTATCCCAAAACATTTTTTACTGTTGAGGAAAAAGGTAATTGCCGAGTAATTCTGCACTCTAATTACACGGATGCAGTTGAGCCAAAAAAAGCCCTCGACTCGATTTCAGATGCTACTGAAACTCGTCTTAATTTCTGCTGAAACCATCATCCTTTCCATGCACTTCATGAGACGCGCCAGGGGATGCAACAGTTGTATCTATGGGAATTAACACTCACAGGAATGAATGTGTGAGGTCCAGAGCTGAAACTTAAGGGCGCTTTCGGTTTTGTTGAAGTAAAATGTTTTTTGTTGGGATAAGGACCATCTGTTTTCGGTTCACTGCTGTCCTGTTTTTCAGCGCCTACTTCTTTCTTCTTCAACTTTTATCTTGTTTCATATATTTCCTTCTCAACTTGTTGTTTCTATGCACCTGACGCATAGGTTTCGCGATCCCTTAAGTCTATACTAAGTGATGCTTTTCTCTTTCCTCTCTTTGGAACGCTTTTGTTACGGTTAAGGAGGCTTACACTAACATTTAATTTAATATAATTTTATGCGACGAACAAGTCTGGGAAGAGCAGCACTTAGAGCTCTGCAGTTCCAGGCAACGTTTGCACTGACCCTCAACTTGATGACCGTTCAGACGCTGCTGCGTAAGTAATGCTTCATCACTTGTGTGTGTATGAACGTAAGGAATCATCACTTTATTATAATTTCTTTGATTTTGGTCGAAAATGAAGCTTCTACTCCCGTTTTGACGGCTCTTAGATTTTTCGAAGATTTTTTCGAAGACGTTTGAAGAGTGTACTCTAGTTCACTTTGTAACACTCTTACTTATCTCAAGCTCGGCATTTACAACGGCATTTGAGCTTGCATCACGAACAAAGCTTTATCGAATAGTCAACCGGACAAACAAAGAGGAATAGAAAGAAATTACATGATGACCATAGGCATTCACCCTCTGCTGAAAGCGTCAATGTTCTCTGTCACGTTACTCATAGAACTTCCACTTTTATTCCCCATGCAACCTCTCCCTACTCCCACCCTCCGGTGCTCATCCTCTCCCCCTACTTGGGCGTCACAAAGCCCAGTCAATTCACGGAGCTCAGGCCTCAAAAAGGAAATAATTTGACCCCTGGCCGGACTGCGGTGGTGGAGAGGGCCGTGCTGCACATGCGGGTGATACATTGGGCTGTTTCGACTGTCGTCACTGCGGGCTGACTCGCAGCGAAATGACACAGTGTTCACTCGTCTCATCGGCAGTGATTGTCATTCGCGAGGTGTCTTGCAGCGAAGTCCTTCAGTGATCTTAGGCTCCGCTGTGAATTAGGAGAATCATTCGGTCGTTTGAAGCGAGTCTATTTTCTTTGGTGTTCTGGGTAACAAAAATTGTTAGAAACAGTCACAATTTAAGGCAATTTTAAGTAATTTCACAATCATAAATGCAGTAACTGTCAATATAGCATTTCATTGCAAGCCCCAACTATATCATGCTCAGGGAATACTGCTATAAAAAGCTGTGTGCAGGACACGTTACAACTCTAGATGTTGCAAATTAATTTTGAATCACTGGAACATTTTGAATTACATTACTGGAACGGTCTGAAATTGCCCTCCCTGAATTTGTCGCGAGTTCATTGAAATAGAAGCTTTTACTAAAAAAATCTTCTTCACTACTAAGAGAGTACGTGAAGTGTCGTAGTCGGTCATGTAGTGCTCACCTTCAGAAATTAGGTATATGTAGCCTGCCCACAGTTCCTATTAATCTATAACAGCGCTTAATTCTTTACAACATCAGATTTCAAAAGCGTAAGTTAGGCTGGTTCAAAAATTCATGGACCCCTTAATTGAAGCAGGATCTTCTTCTCCTCGTAGGATAGTGACGATATTGCTTTTCAAAAATTGAAAATTTTCTGTTATTCCGCTCATGACGCGAAAATAAATTTCTCTAAATGGGTTTTCAGTAATAGATCTCAAAATTTGATCATTTTCCATTCTTCATAAATGCCTGTAATTTTCTAATTTCCATTGATAATTAAGAAGCACTTGATCTCCAGAAGCTTTTGCGAGTATACTGCGCTTGTTTCTTGTGTTTTCCTGCTCAATGAAATTATCTTCGAGAAAATTTTTGTAGAGAAGCTCATTACCAGCAATTTTTTCAAGGTTCATACTCCATGCTGGCGCCAAAAGAGGAAAACTTCGCATGAATTTAGAGCAAATTAAAGAAACATGAAAATCAAAACAACTCTTGGGTGCGCATGACCTGCTGAATATATTTGCAGTATGAATGGATGGTAAACTTACGCATTTTCAATTGCGTAACTAAAACCAAATAATATCAAGACAATTTGGTTAACACCTGCAACTGTCAGACCCAGCTATCAGTGTAGGTGACCACTTATATAATTATAAGCTGACAAAACCAACTGATTATTCTACAAGAAGCTCCCACTGACAACCGTGTTGTCAGCTCCAGCTGGCAACTCGCATCTCATTGTCAGCTCATCGTTAGAAAACACGTTAGAATATCATTAGCTCACTGCAGCGTCTTGCAGTAGCGGCAGCTGCTTGAAGTTGCGACTCAAGTCAACCCGCGCCAGAATCTCCGCTCTGAAAAGTGATACCAAATAAATAATTTGTTAGGTACATGACTCATATCTGTGGTTTAAAGCAGGAACAATGTGGAAGAATACGTATGCAAAATTGTCAGAATGAACAAGGAACCCAAAATCTAAATTTAGGAAGACTGCGGTTTTTCGCTACGCACTCGTGCTCTGTTCATAAAAAAGTTTCCATAGCATATTATCCAAATTTGCTTTAAATGTTCCTGCGTATTTGTTTAATGGTAAAAAATAGCTAAATCATTATCAGCACGGTTCTTCAAACCTCACTGTAATGAAGCATTATAATCAACCTGAAGTTCATTCTAATACAGATCTATGGGGATTCTCAAGCTCAAAAAATCATAAAATAAAGTGATTTGAAGCTAAATGAATATATTTTGCTGCGTTTTATGAACTCAAATGAAACTATGGGCTACTGCATAGTTAATACTTGAAATAGTGCTAAAAATATAACTGATTAATATTTAGTTTGAAAATTTTTTTGCTTCCATTCAGTGAATTTATCTATGCGACACTTGGGTAGGAAAATACTTCAAATATCTCAATTATCTAGCTTGAAGTTTTAGAAAAATGCATGTGGTACTTATTTATGACAGAATTTAATCACTGAATATCAAAACTCCTGCTAAAAACTTGGATGTATCTCAATCAGCTCTTATTTCTAGAACTAAAATAATTGCGATAACTCAAAAAAAAAATCGAAATGAGTAGATAAAAATGATAAGTCTGTGTTCGAGTAATCGAGTTACAATGTACTCGTAAACAAAACTAGCGACTCTCAAAAGAAGAAGAACGCGTAGTATCGCAACAGACACCGGTGTGTCTCACGTCTGGCTACATCATTGTCTGGCTGTCGCGCAAATGTTTGCTGGGGACTTCCTGTGCTTTAGTATAGCCTTGAGCTCGCTTTATTTCTATTGTGTTGCGCGATTCTTTTGTTCTGGACTTCTTAGGCACGGCCGGCGTGCGGGCTGAGGCGCGCTATCGCACACCCACACCGCATTCTTCTTGTTCTTGTTCTCAAGTTCCAGGTGGTGGAGTCGGTGGAGTGGAGGGAAGTGGTGGGCGAGGTGGTATAGTTGTTGAACAATGAATGTTGTTCCTTCATTGACTGATCTCAACCCAAGCTATACTTGCGTTAGGCTCGTTCTGAAATGAGTCTACCGAAATGAGACTTATCCTCCTTCACAAAAAAAAATGGAGACTGAAGCGCTTCCAGGAAGCGGCACGGAATAAAATTTTCAAGGCAGACTGAGTAATAACGACCGAGAGTTTCTGATTCTGACTGTAACTTATGGCTACAAATATTGTAGATTTCTATTTAACCACGGTAACTGAACACTATAAAGAAAATACAAAGAAAGGGAAGATTACTTCGCATTTTCTGTAGAACATCTCGTTTTTGACACCAGTTTTTGACACCAGTAAAATTTGCACCGTTTGCCGTAGAAGCGCAGGAAATATGCCTGTAGGCCAAAGTCCGTCCTGAATTTCCGAATGCACTCGACAATTTCCCAACGTTTACAATTTGCCAAGATTTTCAGCCCGTATTATATCTTAAGTTTTACAGACTTTATTACTTACCAAGCGATAAGCGCACGCGCTATGGCTTCCACCAAATCAATTGCAAAAACAGTAACGTACGGAACGCGTAGTACGAGACGGTCGCTTGCCATTCGGACGCCGTATTTTCAAACAATTTACCTCTTCGTAGCGCTAGAGCCAGCTGCGAAAATTCTTCTCTCGAATTGGCTGAGACACATTTCAATTTTTCCAGCCTATGTCCTTAAGTTTGATTTATTTAAAATAAAATTTGAAGATTTCATAAGAGAGAACGCGCGTAGTTTTTATCAAATTGACAGACGAATTTTGACTTTCGTATACACTGCCACGACTACACAAATTCGGCCAGGACCTACCAGATGCTTGAGAGCTACAATGTGACCACGACCACATAAAACGGCAGAAAATTCGGTGCTGCCATAGCGTGAGGTCTACCACACTATGGCATAAGATCTACCTCAAACTAGTACTAGAGCGTGAGGTTATGTTAGGGTACCAATGGATATTACTTATTTCCATGAATTTGATTTAGCGATAAACCCTTAATTTGTACATCTCAAACTGCACCTGGGTAGACGATAGACGGCGGTAGACCTCATGCTACAGCAGAACCAAAAATTCGGCTCCGTGCCTGTCAGATACCCAGAAGCTGCAGTGTGAGACGCCCTCGCAGAGCAGGTCGGTGACGTCTCCGCTGTAGGGAGGCCAATATTCAGATTAGCGCCATTCGATCAGCGCTAACGCGCTCGTTAAGCCTCTTCACCCGAGATTCAATTCCATGCATCTGCTACGGACGGTGGCTGAAACAACGCCCTGCTCATTCCAGGTTATAAATTCTTCGGAGGCGGCTTTGCAGATCTGAGGCCTCAAAAAGGAAACATTCAGATACCCTTACACAGTAGACTTCGTCTATTGTATTGCGTCAGGAGGTCATTTATCTAAAATAATCCTTCACTGTCGTCTCTCACATACAGATGAATCTTGATATTTCGTATCAGAACTTCCACGGGAAATTCATCGGAGATTTAAAATATGATGACCCAGTCCAATGCACGCGAGCAATTTCTGCCAACAACGACAAAACACTGACACACGATTAATACCCCCCCTACAGCGATAATTTAATGCTAGGGTTGATTGCGTTTCCTCGTTATTGGTCGTCTATGAATACCTTAGAAATCACATTTTCTTCCCAAGCATGTGAGAGGAAAGACTTTTGCGAAAAATTCATCCGAGAATCAAAAGAGTTAGTTAACGTATTTAGTAATCACAGTTAATATTTCAATACTGACCTAGAAATTAAGCATAGCTATATAATAATGATTATTATAGTGCAACATCGCTAATAGTAAACAATAGGTGCTGTCACACTTCTTATTTTTCGGTGTGATAACTCATGTGTTCTGGAAACAAGCACATTGTGACTTCTTCGGTGTATTAAATAATGTGTAGAGTTAACAAGTACATTGTTACAGTAAAAATATTTTCAATTGGTTACATGAAATTATGAAATTTGCCCTGAACTATTTAGCGCACCTCAAATCCTCTTGACCTTTCAACTCTCACTACCTTCCCATTAACTGAGCTCGACTTTGATTTTTTAGCGTGGGTCGCTGTCAAAGCTGCCATCCTCCCCTGACAGCTCATTGAGAGCTCGATAAAAGTAGGCCTGCCTGCACTGCCTATAACCGTTATCATACTAAAGGGGGCAAATCAGTTTGCTTCTATAATCTGAGCAACGATTCAGTTGTCTCCTGAGTGCCCTCGAGCAGCGAACGATGAGTGTCGTAAAAACAGAGCGGAGCGGCCTCCCGCACTCGCCCCTCCTGCTCCCGTCCTGATTGCCTCTCGTGCGTGCACCACCTCCTTCTATCCGCATGCAATGTCTGCTTTTTATTGTTACTTTTTCTAATTTGGTCCATGTTCGATCCTTATGCAAAATCTTCTCTTTATTGTAACTCTTCCTCATTTGATCCATGTTCGATCCTTATACACAATCATCCCTCTGTTATTACTACTTTCTCTCATTTTTTCCATGCGCTTCCCTCTCACTCTAAGCTCTGTCCCTGCCCTACCTGCCTCTCCTGTATGCACCACCTTCTTCCATGTTCGATTCTTATGCAAAATCTACCCTCTATTATTCTTTTTCTAACTTACCCTACCACTTCCCTCTCTCTAGCTCTGCTCTTCTCCTGCCTGTCTCTCATGCGTGCACCACTTCGTGCGGCGAAAAATCTTCCCTCTATCTTTACTTTCTACCGTTTGTTTCATGTTCTATTCTTATGCAAAGTCTTTCCAATATTTTTAATTTTTTATTTTTTCCTTCCACTCTTTGAGCACCGCACCTGTCCTGCCTGTTTTTTTGTGAATGCATCACCTCCTTTCTTGTGTTCGATCTTTATGCAATATCTTCTCTCCATTATTATTTTCTCTCATTTTTTCTATCCACTTCCCTCTCCATTCTATATTTGTTACCATTTTTCTCGCTTTGCTCCCAAGTTATAAAAAAATTCAATTTATCGTGTTGGTTTCTCAAGTTCTATTACACGAATGCAAAATACGCGCACTCGACACGTGCTGTACTTGCGCGACGACACTTCATGATCTTTTCGTGCTTTGTACAGGCGAAATTGGGCGAAGGAAAGGTTCGTCTGTACAAGTATTTATTTTCTAAATTTATAAATAATTTACTAGAGATTCAGCTGGCATTCGAAGTTCTTCTGTGTATTGTATCCACCGCGAGATATTTTTCCCGCATAAAACCCTCAAATGTGAGATTATTCAAAAACATCAAAGAATTTTGGCCAGAAAAAAACAACATATAGCTCAGCCAAGTCGACCGGCGAACTTGGGCTTCCAGATGCACCGACGTAGCTTGTTTGGAGATCTCGCCAGTGTTGAGTGGATATCGAACTTCCTCCCTCTCATTCTGGAGCTGAATCTCGCGATGCAAGTAGCGGCCACCGGTCGGTCACTGCGGTAAACTGGGCTTTTATGGAGCGTTTATTGGAGCCGAGAGTGCGCAGAATGCCAAACGCGCACCGCACGCGCCTCAGCCTACAAAATAATGCTGTCGGATTACGCCGCCACTGAATCTTGTCTCTCGGAGCTCACTGTATGACAGCTTCGCCCTGGCGCTGAAGGCTAGTGCGCGCTGGTGCTTCTCGCTGTGCGGTTGAAAAGGTACTTTTGACAGAAATTGCATGGTAAATGAGTTTCTTCAATTCAAAAAATGCGCCCAAAATTGACACTTCAAGTAAAATGTAGGTATTATTTATTCTCTGTCAGCTTATGAATTTACAGCCGGTGAATCGATTCACTGAAATGTAACATGACTTGCGCTATCGCTGGAATTCATAAGGTGCTAATAGAAGACGTGCTATTAACTTTAGCCTTCAATTCGTTGGCCTCGGCAGCACAGCAATTAATGTGAACCAATACGAAGTCTAACTCTACATTACTGCAGCCTTGTGTCTTACTCACCGTTTTAACCCTTGAATTTAACATTCGCTCCTGAATGACCACAAAAAACAGTTAAAATAGCCAAATATCGACTTTTCTTTTCTTTGACGTCTTCCGCCTTTAAAATAATCCGTCTTCCTTTAAAATTCGCTCAGATCAAACGCTTTTACATCTTCATCAGCAGACGACTAATAAGAATGAACTGAAAACTTTTTTCATCTTCAAATAATATATATTTCATATATATTCTTTTGATTTTAAGGAAAAAGGAAAAATAAGAAATTATAGAATCACGGAGTAAAATCAAAATCAAGAGGATCAACATGTCTTTAGAAGCAGATTTACTGGTCTTTACTTGAGAATTGAAGTAAAAGTAAAAAAAAACAGTAAGAAACAATACAACCCTCACAAGAATTCTGCAGGTGTACGGGCGGTGAGTTTACAGTCGAATTGCTCGGAACAACTTTAAAGTTACCAGAATCATAAATCTCATGTTGTCTACTCGACAACCATCAATTTATTTTTAGTTTGGAGCAGTGGATAAGAAAATAATCCTTCACAGCTACCGAGAACAGCATACCACTTACCGCTTAAGAACTGTTCATCATTGCTGAGCATAAAATCACATGACAGGAATTAAAGGTTTTTCATCTTCCCGTCTGCATGAATAGAGCGGGAAGAGTCGCAGAATGACAAAAAAATTTTCCGCAAGGCTTTTTGTAGTCGATTTCAGAAAATTCAGACATTACTTTTACCATGAGCAGTAATTTTGCGCGTATTAGTTGGTTCAATGTATCATTTTGACCATTCCGAGTCCCTAGTTTTAAGGCCCAAAATAAACTTTTGCATTCTAATTCAAATCAGCGTTCAAATCACTTCTTTGGCAGGCCATGAAACTGTACAAATGTTCAATTTTTAGAGCTTGGTTTGCTCTGGCAGTCTACCCAGAGGTAGTACTCCAGTTAATAATCTTTTCACACTACCAATTGATTACTTCCAAAAAGCAGCAATAGCCTGACTTTTACAAATTCACAGCAATAACTCTGGAATTTTCAATCTACAATATATTTATTGAGCTTTGAAACCGCAGCGCCGCTAAATAAACGTAGCCAGGCTCACCACTTCATTTGGCGAGAGAAAACTCGCGAGGTCGTCATTGAATTGGAAGCATCATTTTTGGCGGAAACCGCGAGCTTGAAGAACGCCCGAGCAACACGAGCTTGGGATGCAGAGCACGCCGTGTTCAGCCGTCAACGCGAAAGTGGGGGCAAATTATGGGAGGATCTCCTCGGAGCGCCGCAGTGCTCCTGCAAAACTGCTCCGCGCATCGTGGCTGTGCATGGAGGTCAAAGTGGATGTTAATCCGACGTGACGGTGGGTATGTGGAATGAGTGTGAAGGTATGTAAGCTTATACTGAACCCTCAAGTCGGTCATTATTACGGCTCCGCGCATCGCAGCTGTGGAGGTCAAAGTGTGAGGTGGATGTTAATCCATCGTGGTAATGGGTATGCGCAATGTGGAATAACTGTGAAGGAATGTGGGCTTATATTGACCAACCAACTCAGTCATTATTTCTATCGACGTGAGAGCAAGGTGAAGTGCGTCTCAATATCGAGAGGCACTCGTAAGCTTGGATGAGGTAGTCCGTACTGACAATCACACTAAATCAAAAAGCAGAGTGTCAGTGATTCGAAACTTGTGAAGGCCCACACTTGCAGCAAGTTCCAACCATTGTTGCGTGTGAGAAACGTTCATGTTGAATTTTCGATGTTCTGTGCACGGAACCACTAAGTACCAGAACTTTACACGGCAAAGATCATCGGATTACTGTACAGTAATCAGTCTCTTGCCCTCGTACAACGTTATACAGTAAGAATAGCTCGCCTTAATGATGTTCCGAGCGCATGGAGTCTAGAAAACGAAAGTTTGCACCTGTCTGCAAGATAAATGGACGGAATGACAAAGCCAGTGTGATGCACCACTGCTAAAGACACGTGCATTTAACGTTTTTCGTTGATTCTCATTAAATGGGTCGTTAGAGTTTCACCCTGAGGTACAACTGATTCGATTAAATGAAACGTACTAAAAAATTTCCTAAATTTTTGAGAAATTACATGTATGCAGTTCAAACTTTGTAAAACACATGTTTGAAATGTACATATGTTTTCAAAATGATTTCCTTGGAGAAATAGAGATCTCGTAGCTAATACAACTCTGTATTGTCGTGTTTTTTTCGGAAACGTCTCAGTCATATGTTATCGGAGCTTAAAAGTTGACAAGAATTAAGTGGCAGTGACCCACAATTAAGTATTAGAGCAGTCAGATGGAAAGAGCTTAAATGGACATGCGAAATGAATGAAGCAACCTACACGCGCATTTATCATGCGTTCTGCTCTCATTCTTATTTTGAATTAACTTGACTTTACTCTCTTTTGCGGAGCCTCATTGCACTTATAATATATTTTCCGAAGATCTGGGCGACTGGCCACGAATAACAATATTCAAAATAAGAACTACGCAGGTAATATCACTGGGGCTCAGCACTCGTAGATAGGGTTCCCAAAAAACATTTGAGAGCGTTTTTGACGATTCAAAAATTGCAAATGAAATGATCGTGCAAATACCATACAAATTCTTCAACTCGATTGTGTTATTTGAAAGTGTTTAGGGAGCATTCATAAAGTCTCATACATGACTACGAGTGAAAAATTGTTACACTAAAAGCTGATCGCTTTGCAGACTTCATGAAACGCAGAACGGGTTTATCCCTCCACGGGTGAACGAGTGAGGGGGGGAGCTCGCCCCTCGAGCTAATCTTTATGCTCGGCGTGCGAGTCGTCAGAGCGCTCAACATTACCGTATTCATTGTAATTACTCGTGTTTGATTGGCTACGCAAATGGCTGGGCTGAGCGGAATGCTAAAACTGTTGCAGACCGAGCCTCGCTGCTCCACGGAAGCCGTTTTTTAAGCTCTCTGGAGCACTTGAAGAGGCCCGCGCTCTACGCAGACGGGTCGGAGTTAGGGCCTTTGCATTTCCTCGTTTAATTCGGTTTTAAATGAGATCTTCAAGTTGAAATTTAAGCCTAAAATTCTTCAGAGATCCTAATCAGGAAGTGACTTCTACGGTACAAAATTTTAGGGCCTTTACTTGCCCATAATAGTTCAATGTTTTCTTCCATTGGAAATTTAGGCTTCAAAGTCTATAGGAATCCTAATCAGGAAATGATTTCACGAGGCAGTAACTGAGTAACGCAATATAATGTAGGGCGGTGTGTCATGTTGAAATTTAAGCCTCAAACTCTTTAGGGATCCTAATCACGAAATGATTTCCAGGATATTCGAACTGAGTTTCGCAGCGTAGTATTTTCTTATCCCGGTGCACTGATAGCTGTCGCTGTATAGCGAGTCACGCAGCAGCACTGGGCGCCGCTGATGAGCACCCATTGACAGCCGAGCGGGAGACTGGCGTCAAATTGAGGTCTGTAGCTGGAATATTTCAAGCCTGCAATTCAATATACGTATATTTTCCAGCGCAGTGCAGGCGTTCTCGTAAAGGGTCTGTGCAATGACGAGTAGAGACGGAACTCGAGCTGAAACACGTGACTCATATTAGGAAAATTCGTATCACTTTTTTGTAAGCGCTGAAATACGAATGATACTTAATCTGTTCTATTGATTTTAATGATGTTGATTTAACACTGAATGAATTGAATCCTGATGGTGGTATTTTTTATAGTTCTTTGTTAATTTAAACTTGGAAATTCTCGCCAAAGATAACGTATGGCAACTCAAGTCCAGTTCATGACTTTATGTTTCACTTACTAGCTAGCTTTTTAAATAAGTTTCCCACGTTTAATTCACAGCGTACGATAACATAAAAGAGACTCAGCAAGTCGTTGTGGAGGAATATTTTCCCTCATTCACGAATACGCCAACTCACCGAGATATCTTTTGGCAACTGTCGTTCACAAAAGCGATAACTGTCGATAATTGAATCCGATAATTGTCATCTTGTAGGTTGCACCCCACAAATATCGGTGACAATGAAAAAAACTTGGTAAGATGAAAGATTGCAAAAAGGTAGTGAGATTGCAAAAGGAAGATGATGATGAAAACAACGGTATTCGGCTACTTTGGATGCGATAAAAATCACGGCTTTTTCAAAGGGTTCTTCGTTTATAGACAGAAGTGGAAAAAATTTACGGGAAATGAAATGTAAAAAAAGAAAATAGGTCGTTCTTCTAGACGAGTGATATTATTACCAATTGTTAAACCGATGATACTTCTTAAAATTAAACGGCCGAAACAAAAAGCGTAAAGAGACTCTCTACAAGAAGTGATGCAATCTGATTGTATTAAGAGCAATCGTTCTAAGTAGATACAATGTGCGAGTCTCCCAGGAAGTGACATTCACCAACCTTTTTTGTTTCTATAGCTCTATGGAATGTTTTTATTGCTTCTATTTGAGAACTTATGTTTTTGTAAACTTGCGTGCTCTTCTAAACTTTTTCCTCAATTAAGTGCTTGCGCTTCATATTTGCCGGCAAATAATTTCAGAGTGTTTTAAAGCTTTGATATAACAACTTGAGTTGCTATTTCATTTTTCAATGATTTAAACAACTGCAGCAGAGTTCTTTTTCTTCTTGTACGTGATGTATTTGGAGACTCAACGTGATGAGAGAAACAATATTTTGACATACATGTGGACGCAAACATGCTTACCAAAATTCCACTATGAATGATATCGAAAGTTACAACCTGACCGCTGGAATTGCTCTACCTGGATCCAACCGTTCGTATCCTCTGCCGTCTCCACTTTCTCGGGCACAGTCTCTTAACCAATTGGCGCTTCACTATAATTGGGTCCTGTAAAATTTCACGCGCATTGTCTTCCGATACACCAAAACCAGTTGCTTATTACAGGTTTGCAGTTGAGCTGTGCTACTGCAAGTTCTTTTTTTCACAGTGGCATCAAAATCTAAATCAACGTGAAATTGAGGTTCTTGAATTCCTTTTACATTCGTGCGGTCTTTGCACCTGAATCACTTATCTCCAGTCACAGCAATTTGTCATCCTAAATTTAACATTTCTCAAATGCGATTATAAATTATTACCTGCAGTATAAGATAGCAATAGATTTACTTCATAATGCCTGGTTAAAATTTTTGATCCATTAGCGAACTCATTTCTCATTCCACACGATCTCATTTACGTGCACGATGATAAACAATCACATGTATTGACATTATACATGAACTGTCATTACCTTACTCATCTTACCTACCACACGATCTTATTTACACACACGATGATAAACATACACATATTTTGACACTACATATATTTCAATTGTTCATGACTAATAAGTAACTTTATTTTCCTTGCCAACTCACCCCCGTCTATGGGGGAGGCCGCCCCCGCCGCCGTCGTAAAATTGGTCACCATTTGGCTCCATTTCCTGGGTGACCCCGCTGCCTTCCGCTCTGCCTCCATCCCGGCAACAATAAAAATATCATTGCCTTCTCAGGCCTTACATTCCCATTTCATTTCTCTTCTTCTTTGACTCTCCATTTAACTTTATGTTTTTCTCATTGTTCCATCTAGAGCTAGTCTTTCTGTTTCTCATTTTATATCTTTATTTGTTCGTATATGACTTTCCATTTAACTTTTTGTATCTCTCATTGTTCCTTATAGACCTTGTCTTTTTATCTTTCGCAATTTTGTTCACTCAATAATCTTGTTGCCTATATCTCGTTGATCTTTTAGCTCACTCTTTCTATTCTCTCGTTTTTAATATTGAGTCTTCTTTTTAATTATTTCGTTTTTTTATTATTCATTTACATTCTTTTCTATAAGTCCTGTGAACTATACTCAGACTTTTAACAGCGTTAATTTCATTGGTTTCTGATAACCGCTGATGTGAACATACCATGATTGAATTTATTTCATCAACAATTTCACAGTCCGGGATTGTCTTTCCATTCTAGTAGCAAGCACGATAATTTGTTCGTTATCATTTCAATTCTAAATAGCCCTTCAAACAACATCTATTATATATGTCTAGAAATTGATGTCCCAAGAGTTAAATGGAAATATATCGAGTCGCTCAAGTCCCAGGGTAACATAGAGCGGGTTTTGTGTTCAAAGTGTAATTTTTCAGTAATTTTCTTTCGAAGTGACCACACCAGGCTTGCAAACACATTGGTCGCGTTGCGAGCTGTCGGTGTACACAAAAGCATCGTCATGCTGATGATCGACCTGTAGTCACAACCTCAATTTTCATAAATACTTAATCAAAACTAAAAGATAGCACAATCGAGTTAATGCTTTCTATTTTCAAAATAGCTCACTACAACTGACTTTAAATTATAGTCGAATACTTAATTTCAGTCTTACCCATCGTAGTCAACGTGCCAAGTTTCTCTTCACGTTCGAAAGCAGTAAATTCTTGTTTAGGTCAAATCTGAGTAAAGGATACTAAGCGTGTCAGCGAGACAAATAATTGCAATCAACGATGACTGTTGTTGTCAGACGCGGTGAGGGGGCTTTTGTACCTTGTGGTTTTATGGGACTCCTCTCCGTTAGTTGGGCGCTCACTGACAACTCTCCGTTAGTTGGGCCCTCACTGACTACTCTCCGTTAGTTGGGCGCTCACTGACTACTCTCCGTTAGTTGGGCGCTCACTGACTACTCTCCGTTAGTTGGGCGCTCACTGACAACTCTCCGCTAGTTGGGCGCTCACTGACTACTCTCTACCAATAAACCTTAATTAACCTGACCCCGCACACGCAGACGCTCGTCACCACTGCAGGCGTCCTGGAGTGTTGCTGGAGATTGCGTTGCAGCGAGCAGTGTTGTCACACGTGCTGGAGCTCTCGTGCTCCCTTTTAAAACTACATCCCAGCCCACATGTCAATTACGTTGTGTGCTAATATTTATACTTGCTGGAGCTCTCATGCTGCTCTTTGCAACTGCATCCTAGTAGACATGTCAATTAGGTTGAACACTAAAATCCATACATGCTGGAGCTTTCATGCCGCTCAGCAAACCTTTCATCAGACAGCAGATATTACGTCAAGTACTAAAATCATCGTTGGAAGCAGATGGCTTCCCTTAAAGTTTCATTTTCTCCTAACTAATGTATAAAATCAGCCTCTGACAAGCAATGCTTGTAGATATACCTATAAGGTATATTTTTTTAATATTTTAACTGGAGTTATTTCTGCGGCATTGCTAGGAAAATGATCCCAAGGGTATTGTAACATTTTTGATTCGCCTCGACAGTAATGCAAGGGTTCGTAAGATTCCTAATCTCGCTCTAGTAGTTATCAAACTTACCCTTCTTTAAATACATCTCCTTAATAAATTCAGCTCTCCATAGTTACCTACACCTGCAGTTCCTTCACTTTGACTAAATGTCAAAGTTAAGGACTGCTACCTCGTATTTGTTCCTTGGTTTTAAATTTTGTACATGTACCTTTCGCAGTCGCACCTACTGTACATCTGGCCCCTCTCACTGCTGCTGCTTCTCTCACACTCAAACACTCACTCACCCGCTCATCCACCGTTAGTTAAGTTATTAGCACCCACTCACCACACACCCACTCTCACACTCATTCACCCACTTACACACCGTTAGTTGGATTAGTTAGCACACACTCACACACCCACTCATCCACACACTCTGCTATCCTGCCTAAATATGCCCACACTCCTCAGCACAATCTCATACGCTCTCTTTCTCCACCCCCATCCAATACACTCCCCCCCCCCCCCCCCCCATCCCTGGCTGCTCGTTGTTTGGGCTTTACGACCGCGGGGGCAGCCCAGTCCCGTTACGGTCATCAGTGTCGCTTACGAAAAAGCTTACTCTTGCAGTCTGCTCAAGGAGACCAGGGGCTGGATTTCAAAGACATTTTACGTCGTCGTCGTGTAGAGCCAGCAGCGTGAGTGTCTTACGTCGAGTTGGCTGCGCTACGTGCTAGTGAGCAGCTAGCAGCGCAAGTTTCTTGCGTCGAATTGGATGCGCTACGTGCTGTAGTATGTAGCGTAGCCAAGTCCACCTTGAGGGACCCCTTGCCTGCTAAACAACTACGGTCACTACGGTCAACTACGGTCAACTACGGTCAACTACGGTCAACAACAATTTTTAAACAAATTGTGTCAAGTTTCGGGTCTCTATTTAAGAACTAGGCCATAAACTAAAGTTTTAGTTCTGCAAGTATTTTTCTAGAGTAAATTTGCGCATCACACCGGCTAACGAATGAAAAACCGTGTCTTCTGGGCTCAAGGACTCTATTCCCGAGCTCATGCACTCCTCTGTTGTGTATAAGTGTAGTTGTTCGCAGTGTGCATCGGCACATGTTATGACGACGCGCAATATTTACGCAAAAGGAGCGGAGCGTCACGGAAGAGTTTTCGAATTGGTAACATATTGGCTCATCCTCCTTATTCAGCAATACGCATCAAAGCTGAGCAGTGCACTGCACGTTTCTGCGATGATGATATCAGGGTGATTGATACATCGTTCAGTGATCGTAACCTTGAGATATTTGAAATCGTAACCCATTTTTAGACAAAAAATTAATTAACACGCCTAGTTCTTACCAACTGCAAGTAGTAAACACATAATTGTGCTTGTGTTCTGTTTTTATTTTTTATTTCGATATGCAGAAAGTCCAGAATTTGTTATTGCTCGTAACTTCATTCTTACGTAGTAGTGATGATGGTATTTCGCATTTTAGATTACTAATCATGTAACTGGTCTTCGAAGTGTTTCCGATTTTGTGTTTCTTTGAGAAAAATTGTGAATTTTATTAGAATTCTCTTTGCTTTTAAATTTTTAGTGGCTCTGCAACACAAGCAAAGTGACTACCTATTTAGAAAAAAATGCTTATAGTCACCAATTTGACGACCATGTCTTGCTTTCAGTCTACTCTCAGGCTTTCACAAAAGCAATGTAGGTGACCTTGAACCAGATATGTTTTAACAACTGTTTGCCTGATGTGGATTTAGTCTTTTGTGGGAGAAAGTCAGTCATAAAGGAAATTAGAAACTTCTTGCCAGACACTTAGGGTAAACCTGAACACCTGTGCTGAAAATCTAATATTCTCATAATCTTATTCGATAAACAACACAAGAAGTTTATCTCGATAATTTGTGACATTATGATACGTTTCAAAAATTTTCCTATCCTCCTATAAATTGCTTGAGAAAATTTGCCTTTTTGAAAATAATTTTTTCAGCATATAACGAGCACGTAACGCTTTAGTTACCCCGAACAAATTATTTTTCTCAGATATTGTCGACGGAATAAAATTGAAACGCACTTATTATGCACTCATATATAGCGAACAATTCGAGAGGAAAACTCAGAAAAATTTTCTTAGAACAAATGAAAAAGATTTTTCAGTAATATTGATGAAAGAGACAGGCACAGAAAACAGGGTAAAAAGTTATTATAATAAAAGGTACATTTCTGATTAACTCGCAGTCGTCATCAGGAAATAATTTATTAAAAGTACTAAATACATACCTAAGATACCAAAGATTCAAAATACACGAAACTAAACTTTGGTGAAGCTTAAAGCTTACGTTTAAACTTCCTTACAGTCTAATTTCTTGAAATTTCTAAAAATTTTAGCTGATGGGTGATAACACGAAACGTTCCTGTTAGAATAATAACTTTTTACTCGTTAATCCTTGCCGTACGCTTTCTTCAGCTGCGCGTGCGAACCATTCTTTCCTCTCTCTGCTGACGGAAGTGTAAATTAAAGTTGAACTTGTCACTGTTTTTTTTTCACAGTGACACCCAATACATCTTTTGTGATACTGGCTGATGGAGCGCGCAAATGTTCCGTAATTTTGATTGAGAAGCGGTGAGAAGCGACTTAATATCGTATCATAGCTACTTGAAATTTGTACCAACATCGGTTTGTTATCTTTTTATCTATTTTTGGTCCAAATAAGAATCTTTTCCTAGGGCTCATAACGTACTTTGCTCAGACGCAAAGAAATAACAAAAGGATGGATGAGTAGCCCTTGAAACAAAATATCGTGAAAATTGTTTAAAAGTCAAAATTTAAAGACAAATAAGCGATAGCTGTACTTCAACTCGAAGAGATTAGAGCTCAGGCACTATTTTTTCTTAGGCAAAAAGTTTCTCTTAGTTAAATTTGGTCTGGGCAGCAGACTGCAGATAAAGCAAGTGAGTGGACAGTAGACGACCGCTAGGCCTACACTGGCATGGCTTCAGGGAGTCTAACTCGAGTTTATTGAACGCAGATTAACTCAATTTTGGTGAAGTAGCCATAAAATTAGGCTGGGTTCCTTGCTCCGTCCGTTCCTGCTTGGAGCGCGCGCGTGACATTGCGTAGGCCATTTACGGAGACACTCAGCACGGCGCCTCTTGGGACGCGCGCGTGGCAGTCAGATATGTTGCGGAGGCGGCCACCTAATGAAGCAATCTGGCCACACAGGGCGGGGATCTCGCTTGCAAGATACGCACTCTTCTTGCTCGTGTTTTGCTCTCAGGGTGCGCAAGTATACCTCTGGGACGCTCGCCTTCTTTCTTTAATTTCAAGTGACATCTCGGCAGCAGCGGCAGCGTTCTGCTCAGCAGTCGTCGTCTCCAGCTGCTTCTCAGGGCCGTTTCGGCGAACTATTCGTTATACTTGTACGTACTTGTGAATAGTCTAATTTTTGCGTGATTCTGAGACTTTTCTGTATATATGCATGAGCATTGAGTTGTCCAGTTTCTAATCAGCTTTTAACGTATTTGCTTCTCTAACCTTGGCGCCAATAATGTAACATCTATCTAAGTTGACAATCGTCTTGTCACACAATCTCCGAAAGTAGCTACCATCATGCAAGGACTTCCGATTGACAACATTATTATTGAAACGTTAATTTAACGTTTTTAAGGAAATTTAATCAACGTAAATTAATAACGTTAAGTTTAAGGTTGTTAATGAAAGTTTGTGAGGCAATGGTAAACCGCTACGCGAAACCAACACAAATTTCAGGCCTCACCAAGACGTGGCTACGCAACTGATGCGTCCTTCTGACGCTCCTTTGCTGTTATATTTCTGCCTCGCGCCCCGATACACAACTTTGTGATGATAATTCTTTCCTTCACAACTTATCTCATAGACAGATATCTGACTATTTCTCACTTACCCTAAACAAAAATTGCCCAGAATCAATTAGATTAAATCTTCAGCACGAACAAAAACACTCAGCGAAACCGTCGTGCATGGTGAAAAGTCTATAGAATTTTTAAAAGCTCTGAGCATTAAACGCCTTTGTGTACTTCTAGGCTGGGCACCCACCACAATTGTTATCGGAGCTAGAGAGCTAAGCACCGAAATGAGCTTTACAGCTTCCTCTGGAGGGTGCACCAGTTACACGTCACAGCCTGGTCACCGTACACCGAAGGATCCTCACTTTTAGTTAATTCAAAAACTAATGATGTGCTGTTTGTCTCATATTTGTCGAAAATAAACTGTTTTCATATTTTTTCATTCTTCCTTTAACAGCTAAGATGTTGCACTCCTTTCTCTTCATTCACTTACACAAGTACGATACTTGCCTGCCTACATAAGACATATGGTTATTGACGAGTACTACATGCCATCACACACACATTTTTTATCATCACTGCGATTTACATCGGAACCGAATCATCACTCCCTGCCTCACATTACCGACACTGATCACCCCACACTTGGCACTGATCACCACACAGCTGGCACTGATCGCCACTGATCACAACACAGTTGCACTGATCACCACACGCCTAGCACTGATCACCACACGCCTAGCACTGATCACCACTGATAACCACCCAGCTGGCACTGATAAGCACTGATCACCACACAGCTGGCACTGATGAGCACTGATCACCACACAGCTGCACTGACAAACACTGATCACCACACAGCTGACACTGATAAACATTGATCACCACACAGCTGGCACTGATGAGCACTGATCACCACACAGCTGGCACTGATAAGCACTGATCACCACACAGCTGCACTGACAAACACTGATCACCACACAACTGGCACTGATAAGCACTGATCACCACACAGCTGGCACTGATAAGCACTGATCACCCCACAGCTGGCACTGATCACCACAGACCACCACCCAGCTGGCAGTGATCACCACGCCCGTACGGCACTCAAGTGACGGTCGGCCACGGCCGGCGCAGCGCCGCCGGTGTGCCCTAAATTTGTTAAGGTAATCCTGCAGCCGCACACGGCACTCCAGGGGGCAGTAAAGAGCCAATTCTGGACGCCGATTACACTCCTCCAGTTCTCCTTCCAGCTCTACAGTCTTCACTTTTTGGGCTCGCTCAGAAATTTTCAATGTCTCAATAATCCTTGTGAAAGTGCATGCCTTAAGAGATTGAGATTATCTTATAGAAGTATATTTACTTTGCATCTTGTTAAATAGTTGTGTAGTGAAAGTGCACGTCTTATCCAGGCTATCTTGAGCTGGTAAGAACTGATCACAACCAGTGTTACTTGTTCGATTGGCCAAAAAATGACGTTCATGGAAGAAAACACAATGGAGTAGATTCAACTACGTTTTAGTAAGGAGCTGCTATTATTAAGGGAACAGAGAAATCTATTATACCTCGTACGACGTTTTACCTCTGATGATACCACAGTCTTATTTCAAAAACGGATTTTGATTCGCCACAGATTCCAGCCTCACATGGTCACTCATGACCGGTTCTGTAATTGCACTTTCGCTGCTCAAGCATATGGAAGCACAAGCACATGCCCTTCTACTGCTCAAGCACTGTGTTCTTTGTTGATAAAATCATCCAACACAAGGATAGTCTCGTCTAAAACTTCTACCTAGAAATGTTCAGGTGCTGGATTGATGATTTTCATACGCCTAGAATACATATGACCAGGCGAAACTGGCTTATTTTATTATCTTCCATCAATGTTAATCAAGTTTAATTTTTGCAAATGAACAAATGTCGCGTCAGTTACTCTTTGCTGACAAGGCCTGAGAAACACATCATTATGGATAAAGCCATCAATAATCTAGGAGAAATACTTATCTAAATGACAACACAGGATTGAGTCATGTTTCGCAAGCTAGCGAACAAAGGGCCCTAAAAATATTTCAAGACGCGAACGACTGCCAGGGCTCGCAGGAGTGTAGTAAGAGGAAGCGCACTCGAAGCTTCGTGAGTGTTGTCCACAGATGAACCAGGATCTCCGTTGGCGTTCATGATATTCAGTTGCATTCAAAATGAGTGAATAGTAGCAAACAATCAATATAGTCCTTGTTCTTCACACGTGACACTGAAGCTAAAAACGCAACGTTTGGTTGTAAATTTAAATGGTAGTAGACGTCTTCATTTCTAATTTGGAATTTGTTCAACGCTTCCAATATTTTTTCTATTCATGATCTATAGAGCTAACACAGTATTAGCATCTTTTCTATTTAATTGATATCATTAAATGGTAGTTATAAGAAGCACACAATGTCTTAGCAGCTTGGCTCACTTCCAGCTGAATTGAACATGCACGTAACCAAGTCATTAGGCTGAAAATCGGGAGTTAGAATTCGAAATATTACGAGGGAAATTATTTTTCTCATTTCCCGGAAAAAATTCCTACTTTTTCCAATTGAGAGAAATTATTTATTTTTTCGATAAAAAAATATCCACTATGTTTTTCTTAATTACTTAAAAAGTCTTTTTTTCTTATTTCTCCTTGTTTCGCCTTTAGAATTTTTCATTTGGTGCAAAAGAAGACCTCGAACAGACCAAGGTATGGAAGAGGGGTGTGAGGGCTGGGTGAGGGAACAGGGCAACAAGGAGACCCACGAGCGACTGCCTGCATTGCCATTCAGCAGTCACGCCGTCACCTTTCCGCACCACCGCCGCTCCAGTAATTAGCATTTCTAGCATCTGTTCCGCTTCAAGAACTTGGGCAGAATATCAATGAGTAATTTTTGCTCTTGATTATCCTGAAAAAAAAGCTATAAACACCACGTGCATGAGTGTGTTCTGCGCAGCAACAGCAGCTTCAACGTGGATAAAAATTTAAAATATTCATACTGTGGGAATATCATTGATAGATGAAACAATTTTTTAACATCTTTTTCAAGTAATCCACGTACATGCAATTCTCCCGTTTTACTGCAGTTGTGCTCAACACTCATTAACTTCCCACGCTCTGTTGTCTGCCTCATCTCTAAAGAAGCGCCGAGACGTTCACGGAAAGAATCTATCTGCCACGAAACTGGGCCATTGCTTTGCTGATTTCTTTCACACTGGTAAATATGCGAATACTGCGTTCATTTTAGCCAACGCTTGAGCGTAGAATGCAGTGAAACTTTGAGACTTCGAGCTGTTGCTGCAATTAACCTTATTCAGTAGCTGCTCATATATCTATGATACCGAATGAGCGGCAAAACACTAAACCCTCGGCATTCTGTACACACACCTCGTGTTGACACATGGAATGACTCTAGCGCGTGCCGTCACGGTCTCGGTGATTCAAGGGCTTGCATGAAACTTTATGCCCTGTTTGAAACTCTTATGGTTTTGTATAGCCAATGGGGAACAAGTCTATTCTCGACAATCCACGCCAAAAAACATCTAATGAAGTAATTTACAGCTCCTGATACAGGGTATGATTGCCTTTCAGTCCTTGTGGGGTTGCCATTCTCCCCTTATGTTTGCCGCTTCTGAAGACTCACAATTTTTCCGACTTGGTCGACGGCTGGTGCGGTGCTCACCTCGTTAACATCGTAACGTTGATGTGTTGATTTTATAACTTCCCACTTCGTAATTGTTATAAAATAAACAGAATGATGTTCCCAAATCACTTCGTTCCCAAATTTGTTGCAGTCTTTCTCTTCATTTACATTTTCTCCTATACCGATGTGAGACCATCAACGTAGTTCTTAAAAAATATCACTAACCACAAAACTTATGCCTTGAGCGTATCTTATCATGGTATCGAAGCGTGGTGATCACAGCTAATTATTCTGCCAAGTTTGTATTGTCAAATTCACTCACTGCACTTCATCTTAAAGAAACCTTCACTGTCTTGCACTCTAATATTTAAGTGCAATCGATTATTATTTGGCTCAAGCTTGTCAAGAAATAAACTAAACTCCGATGTTCCGTTCCCTCTTCTGTGCACTCTCGAATAAATTCGATGCTTTAAAATGCGTTTCTATGGAACAAAATATAATTCTCATCTCCTCGATCCATAATTTAATGGTAATTGAAATGATCTACCTATAAATTATTTTATCATTAAATATTTCCAGTAATTGCCATAATAAAATAACATCGAAAATAACGAGTATCATGGCTATTTGTATCTCTACTTGCATCTGTCATGATGAAATCAGAAATTTTTGATGGACGCTGGCTCAACGTTGTCCACAGACAGCGCTTGCATTGGGCACCAAATTCGTTTTCT
Organism: Morinoia aosen; assembly: GCA_030386875.1. Lineage (NCBI taxonomy): Eukaryota > Metazoa > Arthropoda > Malacostraca > Amphipoda > Talitridae > Morinoia > Morinoia aosen. Next base: position 86,390,406 of record CM059562.1, on the reverse strand, counting down.
TGTTCTTCTACCTCTACGCTGTAGTCATAAAGCGTGCAGAATTCAGGGTTTGAAGCTCACAATTCATGAAAAATAATTTCAAAGCATTTTATTGAGTACCTAAAAGGGCAATCCGTATACAGGGCATAAATATCAGAGCATTTTTCGAGGTCGTAAAAAGTCTCGGATAAAAATAGTTGTAAAATTGGTACAGAATCCCTGAGCGCAACTTCAGCTCAAGTTATTTTCTGTCTGCCTCGCAGCTCTGGGCAGGGAAACGGAGAGTTCCATCCTTGAACGATCTTGCGCCAGACGCGCCGAATTTTTCTTTGATTGACTTATGTCGTAATTGAAGTCAAGAGATAATCAGAATTTTAAATATGTATCTTCACTCGTGTGAGTCAATTTTATACACTTACCGATTAAGTATCCCTCCCAACAGTTTTTTCAAATTTTATTAATAACTGGATTCAGCTGCTCTGTATCAAAATTACCTCTTTGTCAGCGTTTTAAATCTTCATTGGCTCGTAAAAGGTTCTTTAAAATTTTACAGGAAAGCCCATTTTTATGTTTACGCTAGGAGGTACGTTATTCCCCCACCTCATGCCTTGACCATCAAGGAAAAAAAATTCCCAGGCAAGATTTCTGAGACGCTACAGCCGAGACACCAAATTCATCCGGAAAGTTGCAGGCAAATGAGGATACGCCTGATGTTTCCTGATCCAAATTTACTAGCAGTCGTCATGCACCAGAATGATGTGGTCGTTAGTCCAATTTAAAGTTATTGGGATCTTGAAGGAATTACGAGGAAATTTTAATGAATAAAGGAATAAATGACACAAAATAAATGATATCATAAATTTTGCATGAGTTTGAGAAAAAGTTAGGTGAAATCTGTGGAAGTTTCTATCTTTATATTTTTGTTGCGAAGTCTCTAGTTTTGCTCCTCGTATTTGCTTTACGCAACTAAACGAATTCTTTGGTATTATTTTGAACACGATTGGGTTATTAAAGAAATTACGAGAGAATTTTAATGTTTAAAGGAATAAATGACGTTGAATTTGCAAGCCAATGAGCTAAATGTTATAAATTAGCTTGTTAATCACAAAAAAGTGATTCATCCTTTGACCTACATTAATATTTCACTAACAAAATAAAACTCGACCAGTAATGGAGCTCAAATTACGAAGTTCAGATGACTTATTGAATAACTATTTGTACAACACTTTAAAATTGCTGCCGTAATGGAACAGGTGCATCGCGTCCATAAAGGGGCACTCGCCTTCCATGCTTGCTGATCTTTTCGTGCTTGGGAATTTCGAACAAGAAATTAAACAAACACTTTCGAGTTCATGGCTCACTTCATTCACTCTTCTAAAGAGGAAAAAGTTAATGAAGTTTAGTTTATGAGTTAGTTTCAGTATCTATTGTATTAATGAAGAAAATAAAGGCCGTATGTGTGAATTCATTTTGGCTCTCGTATCTTAGGATGAAGCAAACAAAATTTTTGATTCTCCTAAGTTTTGGCCTCAATTACTTCAGCTGTCGTCTGGTACTATAATGGATATTTTGCGATCGCTTTGCGCCAAAAAATTTACTGCTGACTTTCCAGATGGCGGACAATTTTGTCGGGTTTTTAAACAGTGTAAAGCATAATACTTCGAAAAGTTTCATTCCACATTAATTCTGAATAATATTATTAATTCAAAATCTCATTAGAATTTGAAAAATTAGTCTCTATAAATACATGCCAATAGACAAAAGCTAGCATGTTCTTGCCATGTTTTTTACGATACGTCAGGACGTTTTCTTAGGTTTTTACTTAGTTTTCCAAGGATGCTTGCTAGCAGTCATTACATTACAATTCATAAATAATGTTACTGGATTAGTTAGGAAGGAGCCTTTGCATCTTCCAGTAGGCCTTCTCAATTTTATGTGCTCAGAATAAATATTGAAGCATTTAACTTCGTCTAACTTCACCGTGTTGACGTTTCGCCATAAATATTTCCTGGGCTCACTGAACGCTCATTATTTTTGTTAGTGTAAGGTAACAGAGTTTATTAATATATTAAAGTGCTCATTTTATATACCAAACACTCGTTTGTGCCACAAAAGTGTCCGTAGTTTGTGCATTATAGCCTTCGGTGACGGTGCTGCAGCAAATTCAGGTACAAGCTTGAGCAAACACTAATTTTGTTTTGCTGCGTCACACGAGAATATCTAATTTAGTTATTTATTTTCTCGAGGGCGTGAGTTATGCGTGCAAATAAAACCGCCAAGAATCTTTTATTCCAGGTCAAGCGCGTTTATTCAAGAAACTTACACCAGACAATTGGCTTCTAAGTCGTGAATAAATTCTTATTTGAGTTACTTCAGAAGTTAGACAGAATAAGGGCTTGCTCCTGAGAAACATAAGGCTTTTGTTGGTATTGGTGCAGCAAAATTCTGAAATATTCCCGCAATTTATCTTCGTACTGTAATTCATACGCAGAAAAGTTTCCTGAAATATGTACGTCAATGCCGAATGGAAAAGCGACGCGCTTTTGGGAATAAAAATTCTTCCTGTGCCATTATTGACCTCGCGTAAGTGACCGGCATGCACGTATGATCATAGTCTTGAATACATGAACGCTCTTCCGATACTTAAGTCATGTCTCACTCGGACCAAACTTTTCACCCTAACCCTTTTTGCAGCATTTTGCACGCTAAACGCGACTCTTTTTCAAGGCATTTATTGCTGCTGATGCTCGGAGTAATTGGAACAACGATGAGCACTCGAGAAATTGTGCATACGATAACTGCACTCAAACCTGCAGTAAAAAGAGGACAAAGTTTCATAATTGCCACACGGACCGCAGGAAACGCTAGCATTAGGCGAGACAAGGGCCCGAGCTCAAACATCAAGTCAGGTCAATGACGGAAGAGGTGCAGCATTGAGGCAACGTCAGGTATCGATGATACCATGACCGCAGCGTGTAGCACCTTCCGACCTACTTTTGTCGAGAGATTTCCAGCCACTGTGGCGCGCCCATTAACTCCAGGTCGAGGGAATCAGAAACTGATCTATGGCTGATAATGAGTCGTACTGGCAAATATTATGTCTTATTTGAACAAAGACATATTCATGCGTTGGGGAGCTGTATAGAGTGTAGTCTCGGTCATGTAAAATGCAAGAGACGTACTGGGTTCAAGGCTACTGTGGAACCTCGAAGACGGTCTTTATGACGGCTGTCGCTGCAGCTCGAGTGGGTACTACGTGAATTTTGGAAAATTATTTATATAACAAATTATAGAGTTTTCCAGTTTAAATGATTACGTTTTGTAAATAATTGATTCTAAATTGCACTGAATTTTGAGGCTTTACCCCTTTGATACTCCAACTTGTCCTGCAAATTGTAGTGTAATATTTTAGCATATACAAATAATGAGCTGGAGCTGCGACACACCCTCACTTCACAACCATCGATTCGTAAGTCCTCTTTCAACTATCGTACAAGATATTCAATGGTAAAACTTCTGCACATGAATCGCCAGTCATTATATGTCCCTTTTTCAACACAATGCAATTGCATTTATGCAGTGCAGCATGTGTACCTTATGCTACCTATCTACTTTTTACGTGCCTCTAGTCGTGAATGGTGCATTTTACATCTGATGCTGACACACCAAAAACTAATGATGGGAAATTAATTTTATTCATATGAATCGAAACTATTGAAAATTGGTTTGAAATATTTTTTATTTATAACAATTTTATTCTGAAATCAAGAGCTTTTGTGAGTTTATAAGTTAAGTAAAATCAGCCCGAAACAATATTAAATTACTGTCTTTTGAAAATTTGTGGCAATTCTAGAATTTACAGTACGTTTTTCCAGTCATTACGTGTGTGTTTTGCACGATAATTTTTCTGCTGAAAATGAGTTAGTTTTATTATTGCAGAGTACCCTCTGAAAGATTGTAGAGCCTTAACGTTTGTAGCGTTTTATTCGAACGCTTTTTTAAATACCTGTGTTGGGTGCGTACGATGTTTCTTTGCTCGCAAAATAAGAACCTGTCACATCACGTGTCTGCGGAACATCATTTTTACTTCTCAGCTGAGCACCCCGGATTATATTTTGCTCACCATGGTGAGCAAAATATTTACACCCGTTACCGACCTGTACACCTATGGTAATTTAGAGCACATTCTTAAGAAAACTAGATGGAAACAATGTTTTTTAATACTTAAAAAAACAAAACGGATTTCATCCACTACAAACACTGAAATTTCACTCTCCTATCTCAGCTCAGGTTAAAAGTCCATACTAATGAGTTGAAACGATATTTAGAAATCGCTATTGCTCTCATTCACCAGCTGTGATTTCAATACTAATCCTACGCGTCACAATATTCTCTAAACAAATGTGTCAATACTAATGCTTCGCTGCTAAGTAGTAAAATATTTGAGTTGTACTCAGAGATCAATTTCAATCAGAGAGATTTGAATTTCTTTTTTTCAGAAATTGAATTTTTACTTATGTATCCTACATGCTTCGATGATTGGAATGCATCCTACGCACTTTGATGCTTTAAAAATTTTCTCAAAAGTATTCTTTCAACCATGGAGTGGATGCGTCTGTCAGTGCAGATATACATGCCTTTGCTCTAGAATTACTCCTGATGCAGCAACTGGTTGGCCTTGACGCTGCAGAGCTAGGTGCCTTGACTGCACGGGTACCACAACACAGCTCAACTGTGTCGTGACTGAACATCTTGTTCAACGACCTGCGAGTGTGAAATTTCTCAATAAAAATAGTGAAATTTCTTAATGAAAATAGTGAAATCTTTCAATGAAAATAGTGAAATTTCTAAATAAAAATAGTAAATTTGTCGATAATAATAGTAATTTTTTCTAATAAAAACAGTGAAATTTCTCAATAAAAATAGTAAAAAAAATTCAAAAAATAGAGAAATTTCTCAATAAAAATAGTGATATTTTTCGAAAAAAGGAATTTTTAAATAAAAATAGGGAAATTTCGCAATGAAAGAATACAGAAATAAAATTTTTCAACAAACATACTAGGAGATCAATTTGAGCAAGTCAAATTGATTGAGTCTTGTAGCTCTAACGAGGTAAAACAATTTTAAAAGCTGTTTTCATATCATTGGCCGATGTTTGCAACATTTTCTGAGATTGGAAAAAGTTGACAAGTTCTCTTCACAATTAACCGTAAATTTCTTCCTGCTAATTTTTTCATTCTAACACGAGGCTAAAATTTCGTTGTAAACAGGTCCTTCAGAGCATCCAACCACTCAGTCAAACGCGATTATTTAAAAGTTAGTACAGCACAGAATTAAACTGTCAGAATGAAGAAAAAATACTAGATGAGTCTTTCAGTAGGTCATGTAAATTCTTAACTTAGTTGAACCCATAAAGTACCTTTTTAATGCGCGTTGAAACTGATGCATGAAAAAATGATAGAGGGCGCTTAAATTTTATGGCGCTTAAATTTTATGATTATCAAAGATAAGTGAAAGGTATCCTTGGAGCCGCGTCAGAACACCCATTCGTAATGCCGATGTATCGTCTCCCATTGATTTTTTTCCAAATGCACAAATAATTTGCCAAACTAGATTGTTAGGTAAAACACACAGATTCAATGAAGCCACCGATATGTTTAATTCAGATTAGAACTATGATCCTTGAACTCTGGCTCTTCAACAGTTAGAAATTCATTAGGAACAGTATGAATGCATTAGTCAGTTTTGCTCAGGACCAGACCTTCTTTAAATGACCATAACTCATCAATAGTCAGTTATTTTATTGCTCTTTGTTAACCGACTCCTTTGAAACATTGTTAAATAATTAATGCAACCGAGAAATAGAGAAACATTTAACTTCTTTCAAATTACCATAATAATTTCCCACAGAAATTTTTTCAATGCATGTAAGTTATGCATAGCTTTATGCGACGTTATTTGAAAACCAAAAAAGTTGGGAATATATACGGTCGATGAGAACTTATATTACATGCTCCATCAGAAATCCTGTACTAAAGTATGAATGTTCTGTTTACCTATATTGTTTTCCATATAACAATAATGAAAGAATGTTAGAAACAATTATTTTGCTGAGTTCCATGAAAGACATTATGAACTAAGCACAGAACATGAAAAATTATTTTGAAATGTGCAAAGCATGGCTTATGGCCTTAACTACGAAGTGTACAGAACAGTTTTCTTTCATATATTGAGTCTCGACGCTGTTCCTCTATTTCTTCAACAGTTTCTGAGTACTTCACCAGGGTGTGTAATGTGTATATATTTTTATAAGTCATAAAAGCTAATCAGCCCCACCTGACCGATGCTCAGATGTGTAGCCTTCACTGAAGTTAGAAATTGGTTAGCCTTCACTGAAGTGATTTTCGTATTCATTACTTGAATTACTTTGAGTAAATGCACAAACGTTAAATTAACTAATTTCAATAACGGGCCCCTTGCAGGGAGCATTCCCTTTTACCGGAAACAAACAATCCCTTTTAGATTCAATGTTTTTCGCAATTAAGCACAGAACAACTTCTTCCGCTTGTTGCAGTGAAAAGTTATTCTTGGATCAAGAAGTAAATAACAACTTTGGCAGGTTTTCAGAGCATGTAGTGGGAGTGAACTAAAGTCGTCGAAAAGTTCTTACCTGGTAAAGTTTCAAAGCGCTAATATAACACTCGAGGACGGTAGCAGAAACGCCGTCGGCAGTTGAAATGTCAAATGATTGATCAACGTCGTGCTTCGTAATGTTCACATTAGTCTCATACATTACATGAAGTGAAGAAGATTGATGCTCCATTTATCCAGTTCAATTACAACAAGGTTAATTAGGACTCGTTAATCTCGCTGTATCATGCGCTGGTGTTATTATTCAACAAGAACGTCAGAGACGTCGCAGCTCAACCCAACGCGGCTGAATCTGTCCTCTTTCTCGTGACCTGAGTCTGGCGACTGATGGCATCTGTATTTGTCCTCGGAGCTCATTGGCTGCGACCTGCAGGCGCGTGGTGAAACGAAGAGGGCTACGGCGCTCTGTATGGCAACACCAGCCGAGGGGAGGAACCTCAGAAGTCTTCCCTCGTTTACTAGAGCAGTGCTTACCGCCGAGTACGGACGTACGTTGCGTTAGGCTGCTTCCTATCACAAATCTCACGCTAATATTGTGAAAGGAGGAATTTTTTAACTTCAAATCTGGAATTAGATCAGATTATTTTCTCTCACACGTAATGTTACCCAGAAATTTCATTGATTTGGTAACGAGAAGCTCGGTAAACTCGGCCTAGAGGGTCACGTGCTCACTGTGCTCACCTGCTCCAACTTGTGACTCGGTCTACAACTTTGATAACAACTCACTAACTTCAAAACTTAGTCTCAAAACAACTCTTCTTTTACTGTGTTCGCTCCAACTTAAGTTCAATGACCAGTGGGCAAAGTTTTAGCGACTTAATACTAATACTACAATGGGTGACAAGATCTCCGTCGTCTGACCGCGATAAGTTGCTAAGAACTCTAGCACCGAACTTCAGTAATTTAGTTTGATAGAAGTTTTGCTTGGCAGAGTTCGGAAGAGAATCAAACTCATGTGGTAACTTCTTCTAGTTTCTTCTTCCAAGTTAGTTTCTGTTCAAGTTTTCTTGAAAACTTCGTCGCAAGAAATTTTTACTCGATAACTAACATTTTTCCGAAAGTTCTGCGGTGCGGCTCGGATGGACTTGGCCGATTGAAGGCGCCGTTGTCATCACGGGTCTCGAACTTCACACTTCCTTATTTTCTAACCTCAAGTGGATTGTGTGCTTCATTTTTCAGGAAACATCGACTGTTTACAGTTTGATGCAAGAAATTTCCAACTTACAACTTCAAAATTTGTGGTGCTTGTGAGACTTAAAGAAAGAACTTGAGGACCACTCGTTCAGTTCACGTCAACGCTAAAAGTGTTGTGCAAGTTTGAAAGCTTCGAGTACCTTTCGTAAGGTAAGTCAACATTTATTTTTATTTCGTTTATAAGTTAAATCATTTTTACATTTTCTTAAACTGAGAGTAACTAAAGTTCTGTGAATCAAAATTGGAATTTTTACGTATGTGTCCTACATGCTGCGATGATTGGAACGCGTCCTTCGTGCTTCGATGCTTTGAATATTTTCTCGAAAGCGTCCGATTACCGCGGCTCCGTCGTGTTGAGGCACCTCTCAAGTCAGCTGTTCCAGAACCTCTGTCTTTCGCTTGTCTATATGAGGAGTGAACTTGTAATGAAACATAGTAAGGCGCCGTGATAAACTGAAGCTTCATTCCTCATGGTCAAAATGAAATGCGGAATTAATGCTCGAATGCAGTTTGTAATTAAAGTGTTTTGAGACTTTGGTTTGTTCATCGAGACTGAAATGGTCGAATTGTTTACTACTGTGAGACTCTCGTCTGATTACGTATAGAAGTTAGCTGGTGTTCACTAATTTAAAAAAAAGCTCCACAGTAAAGCTAATATTTTTTCGTTTTGGAGAGGAAGCGCTTTGGCTTGAGACGAAAATATCTTAAAATTGTGAATAACAGGAAAAGTTCATTTTTGACGTCGAATATGTCCATCAGGCCAATGTTATACGACTCAGAACAGTGAATGCGCTCAAAGCGAATTGCTGACTCCGTAATTTGAGGGATCCTTCCTATATAGGGATAGCAATCTGAGGACTTATGTTGCATTCGCAAATTTCATCGCGAATTAATAAAAGCGAGTTTGTAAGATTATTGCTAACCTAATAAGTTGTGACGCGAACAATTAAACGGATTGGAAGGTTCAAATTCTCCTCACACGTATGCGAAACACTGAGAAATTTCCTTTTAACTTATTTTTTCTTAGTGGTTCAACTTTTTTCCTCTATCCGTTCAGATATTTCCAGCCATTAATAGATTTACTGTTTGTCAGTGATAAGCCATAATTCTTTAAGATTCTTTGAACTTACCTGAAAACTTTTCATCACAGTTTTAGGCACATCATGAAAAAATATTCATATAGCATTGAGGTAGCATACGTCACTAATTTTCTCGTAAAAAATCGTAGCTTTTCTTCTCATTGACATGTCCTGAGACTTTCCTACCAAATCGTATCAAATGACATAGTGGCATCCAACCAGCATACATAAAAGCACAGCATGCACTTCCAAGTCTATTAAAGATAACCACCTACGTTAAACTCATGCAAAAACTTGAGCTGACTCAAGCCACCGTAATCAAACGATACTTTATACCTCGACCTCATTCTATCAATTACACCTCCGACTCTTACTATGAAGATAATGACCTGGATACGAGAGAAATATATCCCTCACATAAACAAGGCTTTGCAAGTTCATCACTTCCGAGCTTAGTCATTTCATGATGGGCCTTCCATTTCCATTCCCGAAGGCCCATCAACAATATCCACGCCTTTCGGATAGAGTGTCTTTAGACCTTTACATCTACGTGCAGGAAACAAGAATAAAGCATCATGCACAACTAACACAACCCGAACATGGCCCACTCAGACAGAGCCACATAATGGCTCAGATAAGACCCAAGGTGAACTGACCCTGTCAGATAAGATAAAAAAAAACACGCGGCCGCTGACCAGGCCATCGCAGCCTCATGTAAGGTTATGCAGCAAATTCCCGGATCACGAGTGAGACGCTTGGTAATCACATTCCCAGTCTCGTTTCAGGCCCGCAGGACCAACGCCTACGTTTGCTGCTTGGCTCCATGCTACACAGGATGCAAACCATTTCACTTTTCATGTCACTCCCGAAATAAAATTCTTCGTTCTTATGCATTGATAACTCGTCATGGATCAATGGATTGCTTGCAGAACGTCTGTTTTGAGACAGCGGCCTTCTTTACTTTCTTGACGACGACTCCCTTGCATTTGAGTTGTCAGAAGCCGGTGTCTTCAGCCGGCGCTTATCAAAAGAGAAACATCCTCATCCTTTTGACAGCCACATTTTTTAGAGAAGAGTGAGCCGGAGCTCCTGAGCTCTTGTATGGCAATTTGCTCAATTCCACTCCATTCGGAGATGTCAAAGTGGCTCGTTTTTGTGCCAATTAGGCCGCTGGTGCGCAAACTTATATGACGAGCCTCGGCCCAGTGTACTCTCTGGTGCTGCGCTCGGCAGCCCTGGCTTCTTGCGCCGAACTCCTTCTGTCTCTCTTGGCCCCCTCAAGGCATCACACACTGGGTCTGAAAATTTTACCAAATAGAAGCCAAAAATCCTGCCAATTACAAAAATGAGTTCGAAAAAGCCTCTGATATTTTAGGCATATTTTTTTAAGTGTTCATTCAAGGTGGAATAGGTTGGACTTCTTAAGTATGTTAAAAGGAACAAATTTTATTACCATGTGTTCGAGTAAGGGAATATGTTCAGAGTCTTAATTTTTTGAAAGATTATTATACGTTAAAAATATCTGAGACTTGTACAATGGACAAGAAATTCTTTCTGTTCTACTGCTCCACTGGTTGCAATTAAATCTGTTCCACTCCAAGTATTTATGATTAAAATCAAATTTATACTTCTCCACCTATTCACGACCACGGATAAATTTGTACTACTACGCCCATGTAGTGATTGCAAATAATTCCACGAATTCAGTTAGACGGCACAGCTTTGCGCAATTTCTTGCGTTTAAATTACATTCGTGCATAACTTCAAAATCTTTTGCATTTTGTCTCGTTTATAGATTAGGTAATGAATTTCCGGTTTCAAATTTGCAGTATCTAAGCTACTTTTACTCTAAGAAGTTCGAAAATATTTTGTGAGCTGCATGATATTCATTACTCCATTATTTTTATTCACCAATATTCATTTAATCACTGCTAAGAATTTCAATTTGAATTTAATTTCACTTCGCATTTCTATTTGAAATTTGACGGAGTTGTCCTACGGTACAACGACCGCGTTTCACGATTTCCTGTGTACCAATCCTGATCTAATCTTGACGGTGTCTATCTCCTTCAGAGACCGATTACATTCATACATTGTGGTCGCTGAAGGGGTTTCCATAATGCTTGTCACCAACCGGTGCTCACAAACTACAATTTCACTTATGTTAAACCAAATCCAAATGACGAGATTTTTCAGTTAATATTGTGTCCATTTTGAACCTGAATATTGAAATTGAGCGTAATTGGCATTGAAACTTGAATTTTAGTTTAACATGCCTCATTTAATGTGTGAATAAAAGGTTCTAAGTGTTAACCAGAACCCATAACATAAGAATTAATGTTTTGTGGGGGAAGCCAACATTTTGTAACAACCAGTCCCGATTTCGCATGAGACCCGTCGATTCATTATCTGGCTACAGCATTCTTTTTTTTAATTTTCCAAATCCATCAGATGCTAGACGCTGCTGTTAAATCAGATATTATAAATGCAAAAATAAAACTTTCAGTACAAATAATTTGAAATACATTGTTTAGTCAAATCGTCTGGTATTGTTTCACTAAAATTAATTCTAGAAAGTGCTCACCAAATTTCAACCTTAACTTCTATCTCGTACGAATTTTGAAGCTAAACATTTATTGCATTTTAAAAATTGTTCACCATTCACACAGCTCTCTCGACATTTTTGAGCGGTAATAATTTGTTAGACACAGTCGTCTTGCTTCATATTGCGTTATCGAACTGCAGGTTCAAGCGTTGCCCGTTGGCTAGACGCATTAAATTATCGAGCTTTATAGATCTGCAACTCACGAACTCGATTGGTGCTCCAGCAAAGTTGCCAAGTGTGCAAGATTTGAAACTCCCCTCTTCAAATTTAGCTTTTTTTCCGGCTTCTTCAATAAGAAGCGTTAGCGGGTAAATTTTTGCATTTTTCTGGAGCTGCATTTTTCGCGAGGATTCTAATTTAGCCAGCATTTTTGGCAGCCTCGAGCGACATAGAACTTTTTGAGCTCAATGCCGGAGTAGCAGGGGCCACAGAGAACATTTTAGAGAACAGCACTTTCTTTACTCCCAGCGAGAACAGTTCACTGTAGAATTAGATTTACTTACCAATTTTTTAAGTTGAAGTGCCAGTAGAGAATATACCGGTGAAAGTTTTTGTTACGTGTTACCTAGAGGGGCACCACAAAAGCAGTTGGGATTATAATTACATTTTTCTGATGAAGCTGAGTCATTTGTGTACTGGTTTAGATGTGCGGGCTGAATAAGTATAAGTTTGTCCTATTTTAGTTGCCGTCACTAATCCTTAAAATGTGCGTGCACTGTTTCTACTTTTTGCAAAGCTGTCCTGTGTGTGTTGTTCACATCAGTGAATAACCAATTGTGACTAAAAAACTATAGCTGTTTAATAGCCGTTTACAGCTCTCGGTCACAATTGTGTGCGCAATAAGTATTAAGTTAGATTAACAAAGGAATGCCAACGCTACTGTCTAATACATTGATACTCAAAAAATGTCATACTCATTTCATTTCGAAGACATTATAGAGGCCTACGTAACTTCATGTAATCCAGTACCTCAGGTCTTGAGCTTATTTTCATGGAGATTCTTTTTCCATTTCGTAAAGAGATATTTTTCTGTGGGCCAAGGGACTTGCCATCAGAAAAAATAGTGAGCATTGTCATTATTTTTTGGGCGTAAGGAGTCCCCGGAGATGTCCGGCAGATTGCGGTATTGTGAGCTGCGCCCGCCGTGGTCTGCTGACCTCCAGATTGATGGTCTTGTTTGGTACGACAATCATCGCAGCTGAGCCTCGTACAATTTTTTCTTTGGGCTCGGCTTTATCTTGACAGCTGCTGCAATTTCTTCCTCCACAAAATTCCCCAATTTTTGATCACCAAGTTTTGCTCGTGACAACCTGGGCTAGAGACAGAGAGAGGGAGAATTTGGGTTTCCGATGAGCGTTCACTCTCACTCTCTCAATTTTCGTTTTCAGATGAGGGTTCACTCTCTCTTTCTCAATGTTTGTTTTCAGATGAGTTTTCAGTCTCACAGACATGTATGATGAAGTCTGCTAACTTGCCTTTCGTGATGTATTACAAATGGATATTCTGAACAGTTTTCAAACAAATCTAATTCAGGTGTATTACGGATCCTTTGAAAATGGTGCGATTTCTTGAGGGTAAATTACACGAAGTACTGAAAATCAGTACGAAAGAATTAGTTAGTCACCGATGAAATAAGTGCACTTAAATATATTAAATATATTAAATATATGAACTCGTAAAAACAGTATGAGTCGAGGTCTCTCATGGTTAATAGTGATCGGGTTTCTATTTTCTTGGCATTCTTTTCGTTTCGCATTTTCTTCAGTGACTTTTAATTCTGGTGCAGTGGAAGGCTGATTTTGCTGAAGAATCATCGGCTACGTAGTGCAATTACCTTCCATTATGTACCATAAATCACATAAACGAAAAGTGTGAATGTTCTGAGGAACACTCAATCCATCGGCATCGCCGTTAACATAAATTGATTTGTGCTTCATGTTTATTTTCAGTTTGTGACCCTCGCTTTGCCATTTACATGACTAACCAGGGGTTACAGACTCCATTCTGATTTTCGTTAAACGAAATCACAGTGTTGGGATTTTTCAGTTAATGCTGTGTCCATTTAGAACCTGAATGTTTTAATTGAGCTTAATTAGCGCTGAAACTTGAATTTGAAATTAATTTGTGTTAACGAATGTAGTAATTAATTTGTGTCCATGACAACTCCTTTCAAGTCTCATGTGTGCGCACGTAGGCTTAACGTGCAGACGCCAGCCTTTCTTAAAATCATTTCTGTGGTTCTCTTTAAGTAGGTGTGATAAGAATTAAGTGAGGTATCCCATGTTGATTTGCGTTAGTGTTTGATTGTGTATTCTTCACCAAATTTATATTTTGGTTCTGTTTTTTGCCTGTTAGTGGTGGCATACTTGGAAAAAATTGAATGCTCAAGTGATGTTAAAGATTCCATTAAAATTAATTGCACTGCTAAGGCTTCTAAACAAATGTTTGTCTCATGTAAACGAAACGAGAAATCAGTCGAGAATAAAAATTTAAAGCAATGTTAATACTGAGGGAACGCAAATAATTATTACGCTCATGATTTCAATTGTTGTTATTCAAGTGTGCACTTTCGAGTACATTAAGTATATCCGCACATTTGCTGTTGCAACCTAACGGAACAATGTACTATGTGTTGTCTTGGTCACACATTCTTAATATTTAAAAGCATCATATTCAATATTTTCAATGGTTTTACATTCTGAGCGCTCAGCTTAGGAATGCTAAACGAAACTTCCGCTTTACTGAGATAAGAATCGCAAGTTACAGTTTCGACTTAGCGTTTCAGCCTCCAAATTTTTTCTCAATCGGCTTAGAGTTGGAGAATTTTCTCTGTGTCATCATTGTGCAAGTTAACCACGCTGTATATCAGCACACGGTTAATGTAAATGTTCTTTATAGAGGTTCAACTTTGCGTGAACTTCTTCGGAAGCACAAACAATATAACTAACAAATTCTGTTTTAAAACAGTTCAATTTTGCTTGTTATTATGTAGCATAAGTTTCAAATACATATGCCGCAGTGCACAACGTGTGTGTTATAAAAACGATTTTTGATAATTAGAAATTCAACACAAAATAACTGGCCTTAGTTCATTGATGCCTCACTTAAAATGCATAAAATGACGTTTAAGGGCGACTAAAAAAATTCTGCAGAGCTAAGAAATATTTTTAATTAATTTGACATTATAAGAGGTCATTTCCCTGATATATTTCTGTGAAGTGAATACACATTCTATTCACTTATTGTCACGCAACTGAAGTGAAAGGGCAGTCCACTTTCAGACATCTATTTGCTGAGGAAAATCTATTTTATGGGGGAAAATCTATTTTATGGGGGAAAATTTATTTTCTGCGGGAAAATGGGAAATTCGTTCACTTGCAGTTACTATCTGTGGATGAAATCGTTTTCATTTCCTCCAGCTAGTGAGGATTTAGTCAATTTTTATCTTGAGCGTGACGATAGGAATTGTGGTCATAGCTCAAATCCCTCCAAAATGCTAGGTTGGAACGTTTTTTAATGCCCACAGCCCTCGTAAAAGTTCTCGTGGTCAGTTTATATCTAAATATTAAGGATGGAGAATGTATTTACTGCATCGAATTTTGAGAATATAACCTTCGTTCTCTATCTCTAAAAATTGAGGGTGTAAACCCTTCAGTTACATCTGTACAGAGAAATGCTCTCTTTTCTTAAAAGAGTGAGCTTGTAAGCTACCTTAAGTCGTATTTTAAAATCGATACCATGTATTAAATAAATAAGGCTAAAAACTACCTCTAGTGACATATGAAGGGTAAAATGCAATCTTCGCTCTCTTTCCATATATGTATAAGTGAAGCTGTAAACAGCCTCTAGTGACATCTGTGCATTAAAATGTAATCTTCGTTCACTCCCTCAATAAAGTAAAATTGTGCGCTGCATGCTACCAAATTTCTTCCTACAGACAAACAGGCGGCCGCAAAACGCGGGGCTTGTATCTCCGTGTCCCCTCGGCTGAAGCTCATTTTATTCGCTTCATTCGCATTTTATTCGTTTTTTATCGCCTTCCTATCTATTTCTATTTGTTTCCATTTGCTGGGAGGTGCCGCGCACACGATGACCGGGTGACTTCCTGCGATCGTTTCTTAGATTAGAATGATCCGCCTGAGGACCGTCCCTAGCTCACAGGCTTGCGACCTTCATACTTTCTACTCTCTCAAAAAATAAACGCAGCATTTTCCAGTGTGTCATTTATTCTATGAGTCAACATTAAGTCAAGCTTAGAATTGTTCAGCGATTCACGTAGGGCAATGAAGTCATTGTTGTAGGTGCACATGTTGATTTACGTTTTCAGTATATATATTTATGGACACTAGCACGCAAGGGTCCTCTAAAATTGACTAATTCTACAACATACGTTGAAACACGCTCATTGCACAATTAGATTTGTTATTGCATAATACATCTTTACAATCTAATTACTTGAACAACTAGAAGCGTGTGATTAGAGTATCGGCGACGCATGCTTCCATACCTCTCAAATTTTCCCTATGTCATTCCGTAACCTGAGGATGCCGAATAAGCGTCACTGTGGTTAAAATATTATTTTTCTATCTATGCAGGGGTGAAACCGACATTACAGATTTCATCAAGCACTCTCATCTGAAATGTAAAAGAATGTGCGATTGTTACAAATGAAATAAAATACATTTAAAACATAGATATTCTCATCTTTATGCACAATTTCAATGTCCGAGGTGTGTTGAGTCTTAGTTTTCAACTCATTCAGTCAGAGAAACAAATGTCTGTGGCCTTTACACTGAGTATGAGCGATTTTTAACGGAGAATGTGACTTTTCTCAGAAATGTTTTCTGTTATTCCTCAGTTCCAAGTTTTATATCTGACACTTATCACGAAAAACAGTATAGTAGTTCGCTAATTTACTGCAAATTTTGACTACATTTTTGGATATTTTCAGGCCCAGGGGAACTAATTTGCTTAATGAAAAATATTTTAATTTATATATTGACTTTTAATCAATAATTGTTTATTGATAAAAATTAAATAATGATTTGGAAAATAACACTTTTGTTTCACTCTCGATGATTTGTCACCGATAATGAACACAGTAATTTATTAATATGTTAGCTATCATTTAATATTGATTATTAGCTAAATTCAGAAAGTTTAAACAGAAAATCTCTCTGAAGAGGACAGTCATACAGAGGCCTAGTCTTGTAGAGCTACTTCACTAGTTTTCACTAATAAATACTTCTCCAGGAGATAGGTGACCTCATTGCCTTCAAAACTATTTATCGTCTCATAAATCCCCCACGCGTTACCTTTATATTTTGCCCTAAGACTATAGCGTTTTAAAGCTATCACAAAGCCCACAATTACTCGCACAAAAAGCAAGTCATGTTCGCCATCCTCCGCTCCACCCACGCATTTCTAAACACCATCCGTCTGTTGCACGGTCAGCTGATCATTTCCTCACTGATGCGGTACAATTTGGGGACAGTGTTTTTTGTCATTGAATTTTTTCCGATCATTTTGCCGCGGGGATATTTTTTCCGCCTCTGCGGCAGTCGCGGCAACTGACCGATGGTGCGGGGCTTCGGGCCGGCGGTGCTTCGCGCTATGGACTAGCGTATAGGAGCAGTGGCGACTGTTCTTCTCTGCTGCACCGCACACTACCTCTTCGTTGTATACGGTAGTTCTCTCTTGAAGAGTTATTATTTGGCGTAAGCTGGAGTGAACTGCTTCAGTACGTACAATTATAACATTAGGTACAGATTCACACTCTCACTTCAGTGTATGTAGTCGGTTGCACCTGAAGAATTTTTAGCTGCCGAATTTTTAGCCTGAATGCCATGACGAGGGAGTGAACTGCTTCAGAACGTAAAATATTATAACATTAGGCACAATACCACTCTTTCTCTTCATATTAGTCGACTGCATGTGAAGAGCTTTATGTGCCGTATCTTTAGCATGAATGCCCTGCATGACGAAGGAGTAAACTGCTCCAGAATGTAAAATAATAACATGAAGTTCGGTATTTCAATTCCCTCTGCATAGGGGTTGTCTTTATGATGCTTGGATGAAAGATCAGGGTGTCATGGACGGTTTTAAGTAGAAAGAGACGTGCAATTTCTCCTTCAGTATTTGGGAAAAAGCAGATATGTAATACCAAAACGCAGTGACATTTTCTCAATATTTGTGTCTTATATCAACTGGTACGTCAAAACTTACATGTGACATGTCCAACAATTTCGGTGTCTCAGACTCGGTCCAACTTTCAACATTGTCGTGTAATCTCAGTAATTGATAAATTGAAGTTTACAAACTCTGTAAGTCTGCGTACATCATTTATTGCTAACTTGAGAGTGCCTTTAGACACCCAATATAATGTTCATAGGAACAGCGCTAGCCCTGCTTCGACAGAGTGTTCGGTTTGCTCTGGCTTCAGCACACATGTTGGTTTCAAGAAGCGATGTGCATGCGAGCAGACAGTCTCAGCTACCAGCTCGAATGTGAACTATTATAGTTTTCTTCGCCTACCACTTTTAATGTAGTATTTCTTCGCTTTGTAGATTTTTACAATGTCTGGAAAACTCTGTTTTTCAACTAGAAAACTTTCTCTGTAGTTTCGTCGGAAGAAATACTGGTACCCTTAGACAAATTTCCCTCACGCACTTCGCTCACTTTCACAGATGGAAAAAAGTATTGGATAAAAAATATAGTTCAGATAAAGATCATGTGACATTTTGATAATTTAAAATTAGAGCATTTGTAGCTTATACTTATTTGTGTTTTATTTCCTATTAGATTTCATTTTATTTTTGTCATAAAGGAATATCCCAACTTTAATTTTTTGTTAAATCAGTATTAACTTTTGTTGACTTTCTGGATTACTTCTCTGGAAGGTTATATAAGTTTTTGCAAATTATTATACATACAAGAGCTTTGTGAAAAATATAGTGTTTACTTTGTGATGGAAAAAGCTTTTTTGATTTCGTAGACAGTATTAGGCAGTTGATGCTGCTTAAATTTATTTTCACACTAAATTTTTGTTGGACTGTAGTGAGCTAGAGTGAGCGTGTGGTCCAAAGTTATTTGAAAAAGTAGACAAGTAGTGAAATATTTCTGTTTTCATAGTTGGGCTAGACATCTCTGATTACCAGCTTGAGACCGTGGCTTGCATGCTTAAACAAACCTTTTCTTTTTTTTACGTCACATCCTAAAAAGATTCATATCATTAAATATGTTTTAATGCAAACAATTTATAAATTTCTGGATTTTCTTCTTGAAATATATTTCGACAGAATTTACTTAGTCGCCGTTTGTCACGAGTTGGTCATGCGAGACAACCTTAATGGTCATGTTAGCAGCGTCTAAAATAAGACACTAATTCCTATATGATTAAAAATTATACTACCGCATCATGTGGGCTCCGATAATAATTCGTGCCCAGTTAGTGCACACATTTCTATAAGGCTTGTACTCAAACGAACATCGGAAGTTTTCTCGTGGCTGCCGAGATGAAGACTAACGAAGTGCAGGGCGCGGGCCACTACATTAATGGGAACAAATGAACAGCCCGCCAGATTACACGATTCCTTCCTCAGCCAAAGGGTTTCTCCTCAATATTCGGAGTGCCTCAGCCAGTTCTACTGCTCCGAACAGATTCCAGTTCTTTGATTTCGGTGAGGTCAGTGTTTCGAACCCTCGAGTGTTTGAGAGGAAAGTTCTTTACCGTATATTCTTCTACTGTGAGTAAAGTCCTGTAACGTGCACAGGGGTTCCTAAAACATGTATTCATTCTTCTAGTATCCATTAATGATATATTTTATTCTGATGTAGGTGTTTATTGGCATAGATGTAAGTCTAATGAGCTGAATATAGATGCAAGTCTAATTATGAGTTGAATCGAGGAAAGAAACATTACATTTAAAAAAGTAGATATTATTAAAGAAAAGATTGTTGCACGTGAAACAAGCAAAAAATACGGGAGTAATCGTCAGTCATAGGAGAAGTTCATATTTTGGGGACACCGTGTATACGTGAGGGACTGCCTCTCCTCTATTGAGGATATCTTAAAACACATGCATCTTGTGTTATTGAACGAGGAAATCCTTTTAAATTGCTTTGTCTATGTGGGGACAGTGGACTGCTGAGGGGAGAAGAAAGATTTCAGCGTGATTTCGAGTGCTCTGCTGTACGGTTATGGTCAGCACAAGGTGTATTATCGCGGAATGTGTGAGCTGTGGTCCATTTTGGAGATATTAAATTCGAATGTAATTGAGCTCTAAAAGACGGGAATAAAGTATCAAAAACTATTGTTGAAAATACCATAAACGAAGAAAAAGGCTGACTGCATTCTTATAGATGTAAAAAAATGTTAGCGGCCTTTAATAACTTTGTTCTTAATTTATGTAACGAGACTAAAGGACGATAGTGCTATTTCTGTGAAATCGTCAGTCGTCATTTCTCACGCAGCGCTGCCATTGGACGTTCATCACAAAAAGTTCGCTTGTAAATCTTGTCATTTACGAAGTTTGCAGCGCTGACCTGTTATGTATTCATGGAATTCAAAGGGACGTCTTTTCTGCTCCAGGAATAGGGAGTTTTGCTTCCTGGTTCCCACTCCGTTCTCGGTGTGGTCATCATATCTGCTTAGTTGAGGAATATTGCGTTTTGACTGACGCTGTATACTGAATAGACTCAGTGCAATTACAACGCGTTCAAGCAGACAAAGCAAAGTTTTCGTATATCAATCTCTAGGTAAAACTGAATCTTCATTATTCCTCTGGGCTCTTCGATTCAAAATTGCCCAAGAAAAACCTTTGCGAATGCCTCAGGTAAGTATGCTTCAGTAATTGTAATAGTAATTAATTGTAATTGTAGGCTCTGTGTTGGTTGAGATAGCATGCTGTGCCGACCGTAGCCTCTGCGTGTAGGTTGAGTCATTATCTGTGGGGAAAAGTTTACGCTGCTCGAAAAAATCAACATATTGCATGCTTTACCGACTGTAGCAAATGTATGGATGTACTCATGTTGCCAAAAAATTAACATCTAACATGCTTAGGCAACTGTAACCTCTGTGTATGGCTTGAGTCAACATTTATCAGTGTGGAAAGGTTCATGTTGCTCAAAAAAGTCAACATCTAGCATGCTTTTCCGACTGTAGCCTCTGTATGGCAGTGTTCACGCAGCTCGAAAAGATCAACATCAGATTTCAAATGAGGGCATTTTTAGCTGCCAAGACTCCCTACAGAGCAGCGTGGTGCTCGTTTCCAGTCATTGAGAGCGATGACGCTCGTTACGGCAGGTGATCGCAAAGCGGGCACTGCGCAGCACATCCCGTCCTGTCGATTGCCTTCCTTCCTTCCATCTAGACCGATAAGGAATTTATGCTTGCGCAAACAGCATTGGTTCACTTCGAAGAAATTCTTGTTTACGAAACCAATAGTGGTTTTTTGTTAAGAAATTTATGTTTGCCCTTTGGCTCTCTGCTAAGAGATTCTTGTTTTCTCAACCAGCATTGGTTCACTGCTAAGAAATTCTTGTTTACGCACGGTATTTTCTGTCTCAAAAGAAAACTAAGTTTCTTTGTTATTTTCTATTGAACTTTTCATATCGTTTGGCTGTTATGAGAAATTATTCTTATGAACGCACAATTTTGATGGTACAGTGTAGGTGCTTTCTTGATTCTCATGGCGAAATGGAATTAGTTTGTAATGACATGATGCGTTTGCGCATAATCAAGGCTGGCTCTCGTTCTGAAGCTTGGTTTATTTTTATCAGACTTGATCTTCATAAACTGTTCATTTTAAGATGTTGAAGCTAGAATTAGCTCTCCTACTCTCAACAATAATTGAAATATAAATTTCCTACTTTATTCTCCAAACAAGATATAATGAATAAAACTACGGTGTTTCCAAACGGTTCGCGTTTTAATTCCTCAGGTCAATTGTTACCGAAAATTATTGCAACTAAAATTGCAACACTAAGCTCTTATAAATGTTTTCATTTTTCCCTAATTAATTTATTTTACCCCCTTGTGCCAAAGTTCAAATTGCTATTAGTGCTTACGATCCATAACTCCTTGGTCTGATTTTCTGAACACAGAATTACGCAAAAAGTTAGGAAATTTCTGGTGTGACACTTATGTCAATTTGAATAAAAAATAGAGGCAATCGTTATCAAATTGAACGATGCTTTGTAATACGTGTTGAACACTGAACAACGAACTGTTTTTTGATTCATTCAGATCTTCTTGAGTGGAATACATTAGCACAAATTTTATTCTCGTCAGGTAGTTTAGAGATGAAGTCCTATAATTAGTTCTTTATTTTAATTGGAGGGAGCGGAGGGAGCTTAAACGCGTTGTTCCCTCACCAGCCGCCGCGACGCCTCTGCTCAATTGCCTCCTGAAGACGGACGTGCGCCAGCTCCGCTCGCTCCGGCAATTTCTTTGTCGCGCCCCTTTTTTCTAATTAAGTGGAGCAATTACGCATCGCTAATATAAAATAGACGCGCGTTAGACTATGCAAAGCGCCCTAATAAGAGCGGGGGCGCCAAAAAATGAGATGCTTTCATGTGAGCGAACTCATTCCGCCCCAGCTGAGGCCTTCCTTCCACTTGACTGGAGGTCCACAATTTGGGAGGTGCGCGAATTGGCTGATGCCTTCTCTCGCTGTGTCGTGTTGTGCTGTACATGCGCTGGACAGATGTAATTCACAGGCGCATGGCTCGCTCTCTGGTTCGTTTCTGATGTTCTTTTTCTGATGTAATTCACAGGCGTATGGTTCGGCTTCTTCTTCATATTCTGATGTCCGAACGACAAACTATCGAATTCCTTAACGAGGTTATCTTTTATGCTCTGTAAGCTACTATTGGGACCGCGAGTCTCGTTGGTGCTTATAAATTCCGCGCTAGATATATATTTTTTTCAACGTTGAATTAAGCCAGAGGAGAGAACGTTTCATAGATGTAAGAGAAGCCTTGTCACCTCAGATGTATGTATGATCGCACATGCACTCAAAACTGCAAGCTTGATGAATAAGAATAGTATCATGATCTTGAGGGTAACTGTTTGAAGCTGTATTATTTTCCGTGCAATGAAGTAGAACATAAAACGGGAAAACCGTTTATATTAAGAGGCGTACTTAGTTGTCTATCAGGTTTCAGTTCCATGCGCTCTCCTCTTTTGAACATATTATGTACGTAATTACGCATAGTCGGAAATATTCTGACAATTAAATTTTACGGCATAAATGCGTGCTGTTCCCTAAGATAGCTTCCATAGTTCAAAGTACTGCAAGCGTACGTAGGACATCTTTCCGGAGTTGCTAATAATGACACTGAAGTTTTATGACGGGTAAGCCGAGATGCTAAATCCTCTCGTCCAAAATGCGCTCACTTTTTAATGATACCGCTATGTTCTGTTAAGATAGTGATACTCGACCTGTTCTCGAGTATTGCATGAATTATATCATGTCTTGACGCCCAATGTAATTGATCACAAAACCGCGATCGTTGTAAACTTTCAAAAGCTCTACTTCATCTCATTAACACATGTGATTTTCATTATATGAGATAGTGGGAAGATAATACAATTTTACGAGCGTACCTTTACTTTTATTAGCTTCAAACAATTATTTTATTCTTCATTAGCTTTTAAGCATGTCAAATATATGGTGAAATTAATGCAACTTCAATAAGTGCCTTAATAAAATATTTTTAAATTTCGTGGTACTTCTCTCACGGTTGTACCCTAATTAAGAAAAGAATTGAGTTTGTTTCAGCGGCTAAGTTTTGCTTCGCGTCCTTTCTGAGCAACAAGTAAATGGCTTCAACATCGCAAGTCTGTGCTAACTTTGCTTGAACAACAGCGTCATGACGCTAATCTTAATTTCAACGCCAAGTTTACGCTAAAACTCAAAGCGATAGCAATTTTCAGCCTTCCATTCTCCTTCGCCTGTATCGACTATGAGACAAACCGATTTCTGCTCCTCAATAATACTAGTTGAAATTTTTGTCCAATATTAGATTTTGAGTTACCATATTTTTGGTGCAACAGAACAAGCCTCAAACGAGGCTGCGTCCTCAGCTGTGAGATGGGTAGGCCTATCTCTCTATAGGCTGTAATAATCCTTAGGATTTATTGAGGAAAGGGTTGTCTCGGTAACTCTGCACATTCCACCCTCTGTTCAGATCCATAGATCGGCTACGTTAATGTTCGGGTGATAAATGGCGCTCTAAATTATGACCGTAAGCGATACTTCATCAACTTTTGGCTCCTGCTCTGAAGATTTCATTGCCAACTTCAACTCATCTACATGGGAGAGACGAAACTGTGCACAAGTCTTGAATTTAAAGCTTGTTTTCATTTATTATTCTCCGTTTTTTCATGGAGCAACCCGATCAGTTCAATCGCTGAACTTACTTGACGGAACTGGAAAATGTGCAACAAACTCTACGTTGGTGGAGCTCTTATCGAACGCTGCAGATGTCGATCTGCTTAGAAAAATGATCGTCGAACATACTTGGCTTGAAAAGAAGTTACGTACAACGAATATCATACTAATTTTGCTTGGCTTAAAACGTATTTGTTATTCACTGGCAATTTGGAGATTGCACGGGATTTCATATTTGAAATTGATGTTAGATTAAAAATTTCTAAAAATTACTCTCCTGTTATGCTGCTAAGGATAATTTAACGAATGAAAGCAAGATGTTTGCAGCATACTCAGTGATGGGCATCCCCTCTTTGTACAATACACTGCTATGTGTGTCTTCTGTTTGCACCATACGTTGCCTTGTTATGATTACGGCCTTCATTTATAAAATATCAAGAAATACCAATTTTATTTTTTGTAACTCCCACTAACATGACCCAGTCATCAATCTTCGAATTAGGATTATACTACTCATTGTTCATATGATTTTGATGTAAATCCCTAGGCTCCCTTGTAATGATGCGTTAACGACACCTTTGTGTTTAGTCCTGATTGCGAAATCTATACCACATCGCGCGCTCATCGCTCTCGCATCCGACCCAAGGCTCGTGTTTCCGTTTTTTTCGCCCGCAATATTTTGCGGACATGAGATTCTTCGCCTGCGGGATCCCTTCACAATTACGGCCCCCTGATCATCTTTGTGTTGATTTGATGCCCGCGTAAAACACTCTCCTCCCTCGTAGCACTCCCTCTTGTTGCCCGTGTTTTTGTGCCTATTTTTGGCCAGGGCGTCTGGGCAAAAGTTTGCATCTCTTCAGGACATAGTGCGCATCCTTCCTGTCGGGAACTTGTCGCAAAAGTGAGCACTTAGCGAGTCTTTTGGACGGAGCTTTAGAGCCGTGCTGTCTGAAGATGGGACCCAGGCATGGCAGGATAAGCGTAGTCAATGCATACCTTCACTTTGTGATAAATAAAGCTATTGTTTGCGCTTAGTCCAGATATCAATGGGATAACTACAAGGGGAACCTGGAGCATAGAAAAGCTGATTGCATTGGAGTCTTTTGGGTCATGGGTTGGGATTTTACGAAACCAAAGATATAACCAGCTCCACTGTAAAAATAAAAACAATATCGTTGACTTTTAATATTCCATTGGGCAATAATAACATCTCCGCAAAAAGGAATTATTTATTTTGGTAAGCAGCAGCCTTCATAAAAAAACAATTACTGTGGTATAAATAAATGAATATCAAAAGTAATTCCTTTAAATGTTTGAATTCGATGTAATGATTCAACGAAATATCAAGAAAAATTATTCCTGCAAAAGTAGACTCATTTCCACTCAGGAGTTATTCCTGAAAGTATTGCATCTGCTATCATACATATAATACTAAAAGAAAAGGAAACGATCAAAGTTTGGTCTGTTCACAGCGGGGCGACCAGCGCTTTGCTCGTCCGCGTACTCTGAAACCATTTTTTTGTCCGTTCAATATCAGGACGGAAGAGCGCTAGTACCGTGCAAACTTTTTCCCTGTCAATTTACTTGTTTTCCATTTCCTATATCGGCAGAATTTGCGCGACGGGGCCTGCGAATCTGTTTAAATACGAAGCTTATCAAGAAATAACCGAGTTTCATTTCCTGTGCCGTAGAGCCCAAAATAACGGCTCCAAATTGGACAGTTTTTGAGCCGAGCTGAGCAAAGATTCCATCTGCAGCCTCGCGACGGTCCCTGATGGTGCATCTTGCCGTTGGGTTGATGTTGGTGCAGTTCATGTATTTTCTGGTGTCTTCTAACTCGCTATACAGCAGTGACATGCTACTCAGTTGTGGGTGGAATGCATATCTGGAATGCGCTGTTGTAGTAGGTCACTGTGCTTCTGCAATGACAGGCAGTTGCGAAATACTGTAGATTTTTCGTGGCTCACACTAGAATATTATGCTAGATTTTTGAACAATTCACAAAAGTAGGTTACTGAACTTTTGCAATGCTGCTTTGGAGTAGTAGATCTCTGAGCTTCTGGAACGTTGTGCAGTGGTAGATTATTGTTATTCTGGACTTACTTCGATATATGTAGTAACGAATTACTGTAGTTCTGGAACGCTAAGCAGTGGATTGATCTGTGTTTTTTTCATTCTACATGGAAAAAAATTACTCAGCAAAATAATGGGCAATGTAGCGCTACCACACATCATGGTCTCTGGTCTAGCGCCTTGTTAGGAAATCTGAAGAGAGAAATTACCGTTCTGATGAATGGCAACGCGAGAATTCTTGCATGCGTATCAGTTGCATAATAAGGGATAGATATGCCCTCAATGTGTAGAAAGATGCTTTTATATAATGAATCACTCTTAAATCAGTTGGGGAATTGTGCGATGCTTGAAGCCATTTTAAACTGTTCGAAGAAATATACAAACCAGTACTGTGTGCGGCCTTCATTTGTATTTATGTTGACTTCCACGACTAAGCGATGAGTAACAGTTCTTCTAACTTGTACACTCCTATACTAATATTGAAGAAAAAATATCTCAATTCAAAATACATGATTCCTTTTTTAATTTTCCGAATTTTAATTTATTTTGACTGTCTGACGATCACACAAGTTCATTTTTGTAACGCTTCCCATTCTCATCATAGCGTGTGATCAAAGCTGAGATGCTTTTGTCCTCTAAACTTGAGTTGAACAAATTGCTTATTTGTTTTTTGGTGAGTGTGAGTGCAGAGTCGGTGTGAGTGAAACAGTCTTTAAATTACTATCGTTATCAATAACAATCAGTTTCAGTTTCTAATTTATCATACACGATTTCATAAGAGTGCAATGAGGCTTAACTCACAAGTTTGGAAAGGACTCAAACCTTCAGACGAACCTCGCTGTTGCGAAAGTAGCCTTATTTAACCGTGTTATTTTGCCTTCGTGTACTGAACCTCGCCACAAAGCTATTCCATTGAGGCGACGGTAGTGCGGGATGTTCCTGCAGGAATGCCGAGTGAGTTTGGTGTCTTCTTTAATATAGCGAGTGGCGCGCAAAAGGAAATCGATATGTCAAAGCGAGTAGACAGCTTTCGCTTATATGCACAAGGAGTGACATGTCTCTCTCAGCGCAGACCTCCAATTCAATAACAGGCTAAAAGGTCTCGCGATGCTGCTTTTATGTCAAGATTTGCTCGAATATCCGATTTGCGTCATCCTCGATCAGTGCCCAGCGACTCTAACGGTTGTCGGGAGGTAAAACGCATCGCAGGTCTCCACGACTCTCCTCCAACACGACGGACAAATGTACCGTTCTCACCTCATGGTGGTCAGAGCGACTCTCTTCCAACAGCGGCAAGTTCAGTCGAAAATTGTGCACTCGTTCCTGAAGTGTGAAGTCCTGAAAGGGAGATCTTTCTTTTTTTAAAGTGTTTAGTTTCACCCCCTCATGCCCGCGCCATCGCATGATTAACTGACCGCGCACACGCAGCATTGGCATATTTCAAACAATTGTATCATTTAAATTAATCTAAGTAGAAATGTGCTCCTTATTGTGTTTTTAACAGGTTTTATATCTCTAGAGTTTTGGGCGTCTGCTAAGTTTGCATCATTTTCATTTGCCATTTTTGCGCTTAGGTCCATGAAAATAGCGGAACTCGAAAGCTTCAAGAACCTCATCAGATGTGCCATGAAATCAGCAATTCGAACTGCCCCCACATCGCGAGCCACGTAATGCCATAATTGTCAGTCTTGGATGATGGATCTATAAAACGCGAGCATTGCAGTGACACCATGTTTTTACAGTTTTTTGTTATTTATAGTAGTTTAATTTGTACCCTTTTCTCGAAAATGCATTTCCCAGTAATGTTGTAATTAACCCTATTTTCATTTTTCTCAATTTAGTATAACTGAAGTTATAAGTTCATGCATTTTTAGTGACGAATACTTTTCCAATATCTTTTGATGTATGGAAACATTCATCTAAAGGTTTCATTCGGCCCACAGTCGACGGTTGTGAGTATCGTGAACATAGAAATTGACTGATATTATACGTAGACACTTTGAGGGCTGTTGCCTGCCCCAATACCAGACAGGCGTGAGCAACACGACTGAGCACACTGGTTTGCCCACGGGACCAAAGGACAGAGTGGACTGTCATCTTTCAGCTCCGAGACGAGCTGCGTCTGAGGATATGAGGCCTCTTTGGCCGCCTCGCGGTGCCGCCGGTGCGGACGGGCGGCGCAAATATCGCCTGGAGTTTCTGGGGCTGCCTCAGCCACACGCCACTCGACTGCCAAGCTGCAAGAAGTGGCGGTCTCTTCAGCGCAATATTGTGCCTGCCTGCAAAACCTCTTCAACTTCTAAGCCGCACCAGCAAAAAGCTCCTGAAGCTTTATTGTACTTCAAGGGTGTCGGCCTTCTTTGTCACGCCGGAACTCGGCGCTGCGAGGTGGCAGTCGCACCATGCACCGTCGCCGGGCGTGCGAGGCTCCTGAGAGCTTTGCAGCCTGGCCAACTTTTGCGAGTCAATCTATACACTGCATTGCGTTCTAGAGGTGACAGATGACGCCGTCATAAGTTTTGAAGACGGGGCCTGGAATCAAATTGTGTTTATGTCTATAATTTTAATGCAAACCATTGGTACTGCAACCAAAGCTCTAATTCCCTTTCTAGGAGTAAAGTTAAGGTATCTACTCATGCTGCTGCTGATATTTTTTTCTTTCAAATTACGCTCACTGCCTCTCAGTTATTAAACATAAAAACGCTGAGTACATGCAGCGTTTTATAAAATTGGGCATTTTTGAAAAATTAAGAGCTCCCACTAAAATAGAACTCCAAACGTGGAACGTTTGACAATCTTTTTTAACCCAATCTAAATTTTTACAAAATAAACTTTTGGGTAGTAGAATTGGCTCTAACTGAGCTCTTATATAAGAGTTTTTGTAAATGATGAGAGTCATACTAAAAGAGAAACATTATCTAGTCTCATGGAAGATTTCGTTTTGATTTCGTTTCGAATGATTTCGTTTTTTCTCTAACAAATGCTGTTTCGAAAATTCCCTTGGATATACTGTATGTCAGCGATATATAGTAAGCTACGCTGTACTTTACATTTAGGTAGCTCCTATTTCTACAGCAGACCAAATTAAGTACAGAGTGATGAATTTCTTCGCACGTGTAGGCCACAAAATATGAACAATATCGATGAGAAGATCGGCAGCAGAGAGCGAGCTTTCCACTGGAGTAATAAGCCATGTGGGTCTCATACGCAGTGTGAAACCGTTGTGCAATTTATTATATTTTGAGCAAGAACATTCAACAGCCGTGATATCTGAGCTCTATATGTCCTTGCTATTTGCATTTATATATTCCGAGGGATGGTGGTTGTTCATTAAGTATTTGATTTCTTCGTAAAAGATAAGATTTTCGGTGATAGAATTGATATGTCAAATCAAGCTAATGCGTTTGAAAAAACTACTGGAAGTGATTAGTTTCACTGAAATAGGCGAAATAGTGTTTTTTGGGTGTCTTGTGCTATGTGTAGGAAGAAGTGTGTATGTGTTTTATGTCTACTTATATACATTATCCTCTGAATGAATTGAACGTCACTGTTTTGTTGAATTTAAATTAGAAGTACTTCCGGTTTTAATCATCTTTCGACGACTGTTCTATGGAGGATGTAGGTCCTATTATTAAAGAAGCATAACACTACTGCCGAAGTTCAAAGAACGATGACCGACGAAAATTATTTGGCTTCGACTTGGTTCAGCATTTCCTCATGATCATCCAAGAGTTACTGCACTCAATGCCTCTAATCCATGATCCAGAGTTAGCATATATGCACCAGCGGTTGCCCTGTATGGCATCTCTACCGTAACTAGTGCTACTACTACTAATGCTGCTGCTGCAGTGGCTGCCACCAATCACTCGTGCAATACAGGCCGCAAAAGATCATCGCTCCTCACGACACATTAAGCAGAAGCTCCTCAACTTTGGGTGCAGTTCGAGCGCTTTGCATGCAAATGGATGCCTCCCTTCAGGCAACGTTTCTGCTACCAGTCCTCGCTTGAGACCACAATTTCAAGCTCGCCCCAATTAAGCCTCAGCAGAGACACAATTACTCCGGAACTCGCGTCTTATATTTACCACTCGGCCACTTTTCTGGAGAGTTCTGCGAGCAGACGAGCGCCGCCGCAACTGTGATGGCCAGTCCAAGCGGAAAATCTTGGGGCCGGGACGGCTTCTTTGGACCTCCTTGTGGGGTCCTTAGAAATTCAAATTGGAGTAGCGGGGGCTCAGCTCCATCCCCAAATCTTCCGCTGAGATGCTGCGTGCTAAAGACTCTCCGTGTCGTTGCTGCAGTCATGTATTAGTTGGATTTTGCAACTAAAGCAGTCCTTGCATAAAAAATCCCTGTAAAATAATGTTTTTTTAGACATTCGTTCTAACTATGCTAGTACAGAAACTTTTGTTCTAAGCGGTCGAAAAAAAAATTGATTGTAAAGCGAGTAGGTACAAGTATTTAGTTTTCTCCATGATTTGACCACTCGTTTACATGTGTGCAGGATCGGTCTTCAATGAACAAAACTTAGAAAAAATTTGCCCGCTGTTAAGACTCACTGTATCCAGTAGGCGATTGGTCCGTCTCCTGGTCCAATGGTCCGTCTCCTGGTCCATCTCCTGGTCTCGTGTCAACCCAAAGTCTGTCCTCGCTAAGCACTGAATTAAAACTAAATTCCTTAGGAGCTAATTTCTTGTAGGGATTTGACAGCACTCACTTCTACTGCAGTTTTCTTTCTTCTCGATTGACGAGATCTCATGAGGAATCAGATATAAACTAAAACCAACCTTTTATTTTGTGACGTCTAGAGTCCGTAAGACCCCAGTGCGGCATTTCATTCCTTTTGTTTGTGATCTTACCCAAAATATCATTTTTGAAAAAAATACATAGTATAAGCTATTGATATTTTTTGGCTCAATTCATAGAAACTAGATTGCATCAAGTAAAAATTTGTTTAGCATCGGGTTGTAGTCTGTTATCGCTTTTCACAATAGCTTCTTTTTGCTTGGGTGAGCGTCAGCGTAGCCAAAATCGAACGCTAACTACTTCATGAAGAATTTGTGAATAGGTAATAAAGTGATAAGGAGGCTCATCGACACCCTGGTGCGGATATCGTAAGGATTGCGAGCCAGGAGTCGTGGAGTGAGGTGCCAATCCTCTACAATAGGCAATCTGCAGTAACTCAATAAAGCCAACGCCTCGCGCACCGTCTCTGCTCACGGCGCCTGCGATCGGAGCGAACGTAGGGATCACGCCGCACATCGCCTTCGCCATAGCCGTTCGACTCTAGTTTTGCTACTAATTTCGTTCCAGTAATGTTTTTAAACAAAGATTTTCGCGAATTCTAATTCTGATCAAAATCTAGGTTTCTAATTGAGTTACTTTTGACTTAGGTTTATTGATCTGTGTAGAACATTTTTCCACGTGCATGCTTTATTTAAAACGTCTGGGGGGAAATCTAATTAGTTGTGTTTCACTCGAAGTGAAGCAAGAATTGACTGCATAAGAACGGGGTAATAATATATGAATTGACTACTAGGTAAACTGGTTTATAATACATGATTTGACTGCATAAAACCGGTTTTTGATGCATGAATTGACTGCATGAGAACCGGTTTATAAGACATAGGTAACATGCCAAGAACAACAAATACAAATGTACACTGGATCTGCATTAAATGTAAGTCATTCGGCATTATATTGGACCCTCTGTTGGTTGAAGGAGACATGAGCAGAAGCTACGGAATTTAAACAATTTAAATTGTTTGAGCAAGCATCTTGAATACAATACACACGTACACTGGAACTGCGTAAAAACGAGTCATTCCACATTATTTTGTACTTATTCAGCATCATTTTGGCTAAAGGAGACATAAACAGAAGCTATGGAGTTGTCAAAGGACCTTGACGAGCCTTTCTTTGACGCCCGACGTTGCACAGACGCTCCCCCGTATCCTGCGTCGCATCAGCTATGCATCCTGACAGCGTTTCAAGGACCTTAATTTTTTCAACGTTCGACTATTTGCATATCGGAATAGCTTATTCGGTGGAAAATAGCACGATCTCAGCGCGAGGCTTAGGCGGCCGATGTTCTGCCGTCCCTGGGGTGAGGAGCTGCTGCTTCTCTTCAGTCCCGGCACGTCCTCTGCTGCTGCTGCTACTCCTGTTGTCGCTGCTGTAAAACTTATGCTACTGCTGCTGCTCTTGTTGTCGCTGCTGTAAAACTTATGCTGCTGCTGCTCTTGTTGTCGCTGCTGTAAAACTTATGCTGCTGCTGCTCTTGTTGTCGCTGCTGTAAAACTTATGCTACTGCTGCTGCTCTTGTTGTCGCTGCTGTAAAACTTATGCTGCTGCTGCTCTTGTTGTCGCTGCTGTAAAACTTATGCTGCTGCTATTACATCTGCTGCTGTTGTTGTCGCTGCTCCAAAACTTATGCTGCTATTTCAGCTGCTGCTCTTGTTTTCGCTGCTGCAAAACTGATACTGGCTGTTGGATCTTAATATTAAGATACCTTAAAACCAACATTGTAAATTTCATGAGTCAACTTTGTTGGAAAGAAACTATTTTTCTTTTCTTTCATTTCTGTTGCTGCTCTTATTGTCACTGCAGCAAAGCTGATGATGCTACTGCTGCTACTGTTGTTTCTTCCTTGTTTCTACAACTAGAAAACTAATGCTGCTGTTGTTCTTGTTTCTGTGGTTTGTGCGGCTACTGCTATTGCATACTAGCGGTAGTTATTTTGATAGTAGAACTGTAGAGGTAAGAATTATTTTGATCTAGCGTATCATTCTCACTTTTGCTTTCACGGAAGTCTGCTTCAGGCTCATGGCGCCCAAACATCGCTGGGAAGATAAAAAAAGCAAGAGGCTGGAATACGTCGCCCTGGCATTTTTTGCATCCCTATCACCTCAGTATCGCCCCTGTGATGAAATCAGTTTAACTTTGAATAAAGTATTTTTTCCGGCTATACTTAGGAATAACGGTAGCTTCTTAGTAAAAACAAAAGTAATTTTCATGGGCCTTAAGTAATTTTTTTTTGGGTACTCAGATAGTTTCACTTTGAGGGGGACAATAAAGTCTACTGATACATCCACAGGTGCTGCAGCGGCTTCTCCCTGTGTAAAGCATTTACAAACCACTCGTGTATCTTTACGTGCAATCATATTATCTCTATTAAAGAATAATGTCAGTTAATACACTTTTTAAACTTGTTTACCGTTGTTTGAATCCTAGAGTCCCGGTACACACGTGCACACACCAAAGCTCACAGAGGCCCTGCGCAACCGCGCTATCAACTCTGTTTTTATCCAGAGCGTAAATTGCCACTCGAGTTCTTGCGTTGATTTCATTAAGGCACGGGAGCTGCAGCGGCGCGTGCTGTGGCCACGTTTTGTGAGAACAAAACTCAGCTCCGTCGTCCTGACGATGAGCGCCGAGTGGCCCTTGAAGTGCTCGCTTTACCTCATGAGTTTACGCCGTCACTCCGGCATAGCGGCACCCTGCGTCTGCGTTCTGGTCGTCATGCGCCGCTGAGGTTACATTTCCTAATAACACGTCGCCAGCACAGCGGTATCCGCGCTACGAGCTTCATGCGCTGCAGAGGTCGCATTTCCAAAAAATTCACGTCGCCGGCACAGCAGCCCCAGCGTTACAAGCTTCATGCGATAATGACGTTGCATTTCTTAATAATTTACTTCGCCGTCTTTGACCCGTGCTCCGAGCTTCATGCGCTGCAGAGGTCGCATTTCCAAATAATTTACGTAGCCATTGTCGCATAGCGGGCAGTCTAAATTCTTTTAAGACGACTTGCGAGCTACGAGCTGTTTTACTCGTTCGAACTCAATAGGTTTATGTTTTTTCCAAAATTTGAAGATTCTGGCCAGAAAAAATAGTACGTTGCGTACTGATCGACAAATAAAAAAGGACTCATACTGCGAACTATGTCACAACGTTGAATTAAATTGTGAGCAAACCCTGTCCCTGGACTCGAAATTGTTGGCCTTGAGTAAAGGAGTTCATACGTGAGTGAATCATCGAGTGTCCTGCTAATGTAGTGAGTCTGCTGAATTGTAGGGTATTTGGACTTTTCTCTTCTCAGTACAGTATCTTTAACTTGAATTTAGTTTTTGCAAAGGCTTTATTTTTGCTGCTAATGATTATACAATAGATGAGTATGCTCTACCTTAAAAACTGATCTACCTTGAGTTAGGGTTTGCCCAGAAAACAATTGTAAAATATTATTCAAGAATACATTTCTTCTGTCAATACGAGTCTGGGATTCCATGGAATAACCTAACCACGAGACAATTCTCGTGGTTAATAGAGAAATAAAACACACAAAGTACGCCCCGTTAAAATCCCATTATTCAAGTCAGATGGCAGACACGTTGCCCCTCGAAAATACGAATATCAGTCATGCTGAGAGCAAACAATCGCTTTCACTTGCGGATATGGAGTCACAGAAGCCAAGGCAGCACCTCAAGAGCGTCTGCAGGCGATATCCTTTGGAGCCTCGGCTGCTTCCATCACGAGTATTTGCCGAGCGCATCTCTGCGTGATCGGAATATTTGGAACCGAAAGCGTATTTGCGGTTCGACGATCAAATTTTAAGTACCGTGACGACGAGCTACTTGTGATAGCGTCGACGCCTCGCGTGTGTAAATTGCATGTCTTCGATTTACTTTTTTTGTTGTGTGGATGCTGAAAACAGAGCGCCTTGAAGAACTCGAGCACGAGCTATTGAGTCTCTCTGTTTTTGAGGACAATTTATGAGGGAGGCTGTGACAAGACTCCAGCTCGTCCCCAAGAAGTGGAGGTGCTTGAAGCGTCCGAAGAATGCGGCTACGGCAGGCCCGGAATGCTCTCTGGTGTCCGAATTGTTGCATCAGCGGCGCCTTTAGAGCCGTCGTGGTCGCATACAAGTGACCTCACAACGAGACGCTCCCTCGAGCACCGTTGCCTCTTCGCTGGACATCGCTGCCGCTGCTCCTTCTGCTATAGCTGCGGCAGGCGCTGCTGTGGCTAGTGATGTGACAGATACAGCTGCTGCTGCTGCTGCTTTTCCATCTACAGCTGCAGTAGCTGCTGCAACGGCTGATGTCTGGTGTGTGTTAAAAGAGGACACGACTGTAAGTGATGCTCTGGTGTTGGCTGCAGGAACTGCTCCTGCATGTTGATCATGGTGATTCTGTTTCAATGTTGGTCTTTTGTCAGCTCTAGAAGTAACTTCCACTTCAACATTTGATCATATTTTTGATCTTGTGAAAACAACAGAAAAATCTCATGGGTCGAGGTTACCCAAAATGCTACAGATTTAAATCCATGCATGATGGTGCTCAGTTTATTAAAATGATTGAAATATTAATATTTATATACGTAACTTTTCTTGTCTATATCATTTTACTTCGTTTTGACAGTATGAGATTTTCCCTTTCTTTATAACTTTTTTACTTTTTCAATTTTTTTTTAATAACACGAACGTTTGTGTGGCGTTAACATGCCCCTCAACATCGAACACGCCTAGTTTTGACAAAACTTATTTTCCAGCCTCCAAATTATAACTTTAAACTGGAAAATTAATTTTCACTCCTTACTTTTTCGTTTCCTCAGTGACATCAACGACGTAGACGGAAAAACCATGCTATGTCGTCAAAAACAAGTTTGCGTTTTAAACACGGATTTAGTAAATTCACGATAAGCGATTTCGAATACTTACAAACTACTGATAAGTTTTTCGTACACTTCTGATGTTTCTGCAGTATTTTTTTCTTTTTTGGCATTCACAAGTAAAATAATAAAAATTATTTAACATCAATTAAAGCTTTTTAGTTATTCCCCTCACATTTCTAGAACCTAAATCTTGCTTCAATTCATCCTCTCATCTTCACCTCTAAATAATTACTACGTGAAAATGAAGCGATAACTACTAGAACAAGAACACATCGTTCACGCTCATCTCCTGTACGCCCATAACCAAAGGAAACCCACAGGCGAATTTTTCACCACATAATCTGCGAGCGAGTGGAGCTTCCCTTGAGACGGTGAAGGAAGCAAGTCGCGTCCGAGCGAGAAAAGGTGCGGACGAGGGCCTGGTCTGATGGACGCGTGAAGTTGTTTGCGCTGACGCTGCGCCGACTGCCAAATGCCTTCATTGGGGCCACCTAATAGAAAGGGATGAAGCGGGCTCAGCTTCGCACGCACTTCTGCACCGCCAAACTGAAAATAGCCAAGCTCTTGACCGCCGCACTCGCCAGATTATTTCGCGACCCTCAAATCACCTCCGTGTGGACCCACATTCCAAGTCTGCCGCGGCACTCCTCAGTGCCGGGCCAAGGGTCTTTGATCTGCAAAAAGCTAACAAATCTTCTGTGTCTGAAGTGTGGCAGTTTATACGAACTATGTGAAATACGGTTGCTTTTACCATGGCGTGGCTCTCAGCTTATCCGTTTGTTTGGTTGCTGAAATGGTTGATTCCTTTGTTCATACTGTGCAATATAGTTGTTTGCTCGTCTCACAGTTATTTGATTTAACGCAGGGAACTCGATGAAGGAAACTCTACGAGTGATGCTCATGCTGTTTGCATACATTTGTACAAAAGCAATAGTTTTTAACTCATTCATGCAAAAAAAGCGTCGCCGGCTTATATTTAGTCATCTATGTAGTTTAAATTGAGAAATGTAAATTTGTTTGCAATTGCCGTTGCAACACAGCTGTCGCTTTGCTTTATCAAACATAGAATGAAGGGAATATTTGCAAGGAACTAAAATCTGCCGTTTCACGACTCGCTGATTTACCTTCAAGTTGAGTCAGGAGGGTCCGGTAAATTGATCAGGGGTCAATTTTTCAGATCCGGTTTGGGCAAAGCGCTGCGGTGTTGACAGAGCACGGGACACTGATTGGTCAGAGAGGCGTCGATGGCAGCTCAAACACGGCGGACAGCTCGGCAGGGCACCCCGAGCATTTAATCCCCATTTATTGCATTAGTCTTCCAATACATATCCCTTTCAATTTAAATAATTTTTCCTATTTATTACATTAGCTTTTGAATGCACATGCCTTTCCATTTCAATTATTTTCCCATTTATCGTATTAGCTTTTGAGCGCACATCGCTGTCAATTTCAATCATTTTTTTCCATTTATAAAATTATCTTTCGAATACATATAGCTTTTGGATGCACATCCCTTTTCAATTTTAATTAATTTTTTCAATTTATTTTATTTGGTTTTGAAAGCACATCGCTTTCAATTTCAATTATTTTGAATAGTGTTGCCGTACTGCGCTTGAAGCGTTTGAATATTGTTTTAATTCGCGTAATTCATTTTAATTTTCTGATGTGTTTTATTTTTTATTTCATTGTTTGAATTATTTCCAGTTTTGTTGCTGTTGCTGCGCTTCAAAATGCTTTAAAAATAAATTAATACACAAACATAGTTTCGTTTGTTTATTATTTATTTCATTTTTAAACGAGCGCGAATGAAGTATGACTTTTCTTTCCATAAGCCAAATACCCCTTGTGTTTGTCGACAATCGGTAACAATGATGTCACCTTTTCACAGAAGAGATCGTTTATAGAGCAGCTAGCACAGAATCAAGTTTCAAGTTGTGCGTTGCGCTAATGTCGGCATCAGCTTTTGGCCACCACCATTGCTACCAGTGACCACGTTCTCAGAAGGAAGAGTTGCGACCATTTCCGAAGCGCTACTCGTCACTTGTCTGGCTTGGACGCATGCCTCTCTCCTTACACTAATGTCAGCATCAGCTTTTGACCAGCACCATTGCATCTAGTGGTCTGAGAAGGAAGAGTTGCGACCATTTCCGAAGCGCTACTCGTCACTTGTCAGCCTGGGATGCATGCCTCTCTCTCAGCAGCACTTAACGCCGGCAGCGGCGCCTGGCCAGTACCACCTCAGGGTGTTAAGTCCATTACGCTGAGGGCGCTCGCACCTTTGAACTCCACTTTGTGATTAGCGATGCATTTCTCACCCAC
Source organism: Morinoia aosen (assembly GCA_030386875.1). Taxonomy (NCBI): domain Eukaryota; kingdom Metazoa; phylum Arthropoda; class Malacostraca; order Amphipoda; family Talitridae; genus Morinoia; species Morinoia aosen. Next base: position 86,352,442 of record CM059562.1, on the reverse strand, counting down.
TGACTTTGCTGCGCGCCGACTCCTGCACGCCTCCCCGGGGTCGTCTCCAGTCACACGCATACCTGTGAAAATTTGTTCCCTTTTCTCTTCAGAATTGCTATTCCAAGTCTCAAGTTTCAGAATAATTATATTCCGAAACGTTTCCGTTTAAATGTTCTCAGTAACGTTGGTTGTTCTTTTTATTTTCAGAATAAGATTCCCCAAGAATAACCCTATAGGAACTACTATAATTGCTAGATTTTCTTTAAGGTTTTCCTAAATGCTGTTTTGTGATCAAAAGTAATTACTGGGTAAATTATTATTGCTTCATATTAGGAAAAAAGTTTGAGAGAAGCGACTTCTTTTTGTTTGTTAACAAGGAAATGAAAAAACTTACAAGCGTGTAACGGAAAAATAGGTTGCGTTTAACATCGTCGACAACCGCTTTATTACAAGTCGATATACCATATCTGTCCACTGCTGCGCAGCCTACACACATGCCTCAACTATCAAACTCTATATTAACAGCACACGTGTTTTAACCCTGTTCGGAAAAACATTTTTTTATGAGTCCTTTATGCAGCAACCAACATCGAATTCTCGGCTGACACATCAATAAGGCTACCCTTGTTTTCGTCCATGAGTAGCTTATATATTGCGTATTGTTTTCACGGCAAATTAATCTATTTTCGATTATTCATTTAGCATTGAAAATGCATTTGCATTAGGTTGCCTGATCGAGAGCTGTATTGAAAACTCTCACTTTTTTCTTTCATTTATGTAATTTCTTGTTTTTTATGGTCTGATAATTCCTGATTAGTTGTTCCTGTTTGCAGGTGAGAAGGCAGGAGTAAGTTTTTCTTCAAACTAAGGCTATGAAACGATTATTCCGCTTGCAAAAGTAATATTTACATTAAGTTTAAGTATTTCCTTGTCATTCTCCGTTCGTTACTCCCTCCGAACAACACTTCGCCACCCTCCACACGCCCGCCATCTACCTCCCAGTAGGGTTGCGCCTATAGCTCTTCTCCAATTTTAAGCCATTCTAATTAACTCCTCTGTGTTGGGGAAAAAATTGCCTGCCTCTACAGCTGATTGCTCGGATTAAAGCCTTTAACTCGCTGTCTTTGGTGCGGAGATTTTAGGCAAAATTTACGCGCAGTTTCTTGATTGCGTTCTGGTATTGCGCTGCTGATTCTCTTGAAGAGACAATTGATATTTACTCCACACTGTGGTTTATATTATTAGGTTTGAATTTTGGATATGATTAGGAAACGTTACAAGTGATAATGTTGTTTGTATATTCACTATTCGTATTTTGGTTATGATGGTAACTGTCAGTAACATGAGTACAATGAGTAGCGATGTCTGCTTCTCCGCTTCAGGGCCTGGTGTGAAGGTTAGGGCAGCTACTCAGGAACGAAAGAATTCTCAAATTCATCTCCACGCTCGAGATCAAAAACTTTCAGAGTTTAAACTCTTAAATCTTATCTCTGAAATAATAACCACGTCAATTCTATCATTTTGAATTCGAGAATTACTTCATTGAGATTGGTGCGGGAACGAAACAATACTCCGGCTACGAGATCTACTGCTTAAATTAAAACTTCTAAGTTGAAATCAATAACAATTCAGAGATTTCGATCTGGGCTTATATTTGTGTCCCTCAGTGGTTTCAATTTAATTTCTAACTCGAGGCTGGCACAATCGTCATCGATGTTCTCTCACACAAAACTCATCATTTGACGCAGCTCTTCAATGGAGCGAGCGGGTGCCGCAAGTAATCCTCTTCTAATGAGATTATAGTGCCGCATCAGTCTCCATCCTCCAAATTCATTCTTCGTATCGTTTATTGGGCCGGGAGCTTCCTTATGCCACTTCACTGATTCTTGCTACCAGCGTCGTGTCCGCACACAACTCCGTCTCGTCCTATACAATGGACCGGTGGTGCTGAGCGAGGCGTATTGTCCCATCGGTAATTACGAGGCATAAGTCCATTTTCATGAATCAAGAAGTCTGTAATACATCGATCATCATTATGTAAGACGTACTCGGCAGTTTCATATAAAGGTTGTGCCCGTTTCGAGTAGGTAAAAGTATTTGCACAGTACGCACAATTTTTGGGTAATACGCACAACTGTTTCTGTAGTTTAATGGTGTGCAGTTAATTGGTAATTTCAGTGGGAAAGTCGACGACGATTAATAAAAATACATCAACACCAATTACAAGAAAGGTCTCTCGGGATACTTAATGGATGACAATCATCACTCATACAAGTACGTGCATAATTGCTTAGGTGGGTCTGATGCCTCGATTATACCACATAGAGGTGGCTGCAATTATTGGAACACAATACTGAATTGGTGCTCATGCTATCACAATCCACGTCTGCTTGTACAGATGTCAAACTGACGCCCTACAGAGAAATATGCTATTCTTTAAATTTCCCTATTCTATAAATTTTACAGAATAATCATTTTTAACTATATTGTTCTGTGTGATAAGAAAGCAATGCTTGAGCCATTGTTTGGAGCTGTTCTCTTTCAATTATATTGTTCTGTGTGATAAGAAAGCGATGTTTGAGCTATTGCTTGGAGCTGTTCTCTTTTAATTATATTGTTCTGTGTGATAAGAAAGCGATGTTTGAGCTATTGTTTGGAGCTGTCCTCTCTGCAGACAAGCCGCCTCAGCCTCAGCTGCTGCCCTCACAGCAGCGCGGCAGGCCGCCGCTCTACTCTCGTCGTCTTACTTGCAAATCGCCTTTGCCGGCATCGAATTTCTTAGCAAGGAAAAACTTTAGGACATAATCCGAAGGGTGACGGTTAATTAGGCACGAATTTTACGAAGATCGAAGTTCTGTGTTCGTTAAGGAGGGTAATTATTCATTCAAATCAGCTCGAGTGTTTCTTAGGCTGCTCTCATTATTCCTCCAATCAAGGGTAACACCGGCAAAAATTGCAGCCCGAGGCGCTCTTAAGCAATGGAGCTTCCTAAGCCGAACTCGTGCAGCAGCCGGAGGAGGGATGCGGTTGTGCGCTTTGCTTGCTGGGGGGAGGGAGGGATTGATTGCCTTTGTTCTTCGTTCGAGAAAACAGGTTGTGGAATACAAAGGAGAAGAGCACTGAGAATTTGGTTTGTTCTCAGTTCGAAAATGCAAAGAAAGGAACTACCTAACTGTGAGTTGAGAGCCGAAAATATTACTTGATCTCCGCTGGAAATTAAAGGAAAAGGATTAACTGGAAATGGCTGCAATACTAATGCCTTGCGCTTAGCAGGAAGACCATGAACTCAATACTAAGCAGCAACACGCGGCTATAATACAATAAACTCAATGCTAATGCCTCACACCAAAAAGCAACACCATAAGCCCAACACTAAGCAGCAGCAACACGCAGCACGACACTCGCAACAGAGCACCACTAAGCTGGCTGGTGTGACATCTCTACGCTGCCACATTAGGGCTCTCGCTGCACAATTGCGGATCATCCGCTCCCAAGAAATCTCCCAGAAATCTCTGCAGGAAAAGAATTCTATTTTGGGAGGGCAATCTGGCGAGGGCGCAGTGAGCCGTTCCATAGAATTGCTTATTAGTTCAGTAATTTTAGTTATGGTGCTCTAAGCTTCGGCCCTATTGCTGCGCATCATCTACGCACGCCAAGCTTTATCCTCCTCTTTCCATTTAATTTTAGAAAAAAGAAAAAAGGTTGGGCGATTGCATGGGGAAAATCTTCTGAATGTTGAGAAAAATTTGTACGTCTGAAATAAGGTTGTTTGGGTTTTACTTATCTCAAATGGTTTGAGACATTCCAACGCGTTTTTGCGATTAAGATTATTCCCTTTTAACGTTATATTTCATCTATTCAACATTAACATTCTCTTTATCTTTTTTTGACGACTCGTACACATGAAGCAGTTGCAACAGCACCGCCATTAAAGTACTTACTGCACGGAACAAAAAACGCTTCTCAAATTTCCTTGCGGTTTCTATCAACAGCTATCTTTATGTTGCTAAACGAGCTCTAATGGCGTTTCAATCCATCGTAAAGCCGTTTTCAGTGTATCAGGTACAGCATTGTGAAGCAAGCAGACGGTTTTAACAAAGAAACTTGCGAAGGGTTATCACCGTGAATATTCACGAATTTAGTACCTGTTTTTAGGTTGCAATGACCGTTACCGTATATGTTATTTTAAATAACGCTATTCAGGAATCTAAACACACAATGTTAACACAAAAATTCATCGTTTTACGAAAATTAGTCATAACCTTATTCATTCCAACATTGGATAACAGGCCGTGAATATTCATTTTGCTTAAAATTCAAGTTCAGGAAAGCTTATAAATGGATTAGTTGAACTTCGATATTAAAACATTTCACGTTTCATACTACATCGAGAGGATAAATTGTGATCGCGAGCAGAAGGATGGTAGGCAGGCAGAAAGGCAGGAAGGCAGGCAGGCAGAAATACAGGTAGGAAAGCAGGTAAGAAGGCAGGAAGGCAGGCAGGCAGGAAGGCAGGAAAGCAAGCAGGCAGGTAGGCAGGATGGCAGGCAGGCAGGAAGACAGGTAGGAAGGCAGGCAAGAAGGCAGGAAGGCAGGAAAGCAAGCAGGCAGGAAGGCAGGCAGGCAGGAAGACAGGTAGGAAGGCAGGCAAGAAGGCAGGAAGGCAGGAAGGCAGGCAGGCAGAAAGGCAGGAAAGCAAGCAGGCAGGCAGGCAGGAAGACAGGTAGGAAGGCAGGCAAGAAGGCAGGAAGGCAGGAAAGCAAGCAGGCAGGCAGGCAGGCAGGAAGACAGGTAGGAAGGCAGGCAAGAAGGCAGGAAGGCAGGAAAGCAAGCAGGCAGGCAGGCAGGAAGGAAGTGCGGCGGAGCGGAGGCTGCAGCAGCGCCTTAAGAGGATTGCAGGCGACATATTGGAGATCTTAGTCGTCTGCTTTTGGTCCTATTTTGGAGGCTTGTATCCAATGTAAAGCGATCCTGATCTTAAGTGGCGCACATTTCAGCGATCCCGGCCGCGGCTCGGCTCCTATTTACGCGCCCAACTTGGCGCAATGAGGGGATTTGGCCGGCGCAAATTTGCCTAAATCTCTTTTCGCGGATTCGACAATAAATTATTTCCAGAAGCTCGGATCTACTTGCGCGTGAAAATTAAAGTTGTTGAAGCTTTTGTAAATTATTCCTCGAGACGAGGACTAACTGCTCCCCGTGTCGCGCAACTTTCGAATTATCTGATCAAAGCATGATATACCTTTCGCTAGGACGGGTCTAATACTTTGTTTCTGATAGAATAGCAAGAATTTTTATGGATAAGAAAATTAGACATTATTCGTGCTTATGTCTGCTACAAGAAATCGTTAAGGTTACCGTTGATATTGTCTTTGAGCGTTTTCATAACTTACTCTACTCTCATCCTGCAGAGAATGCTGTAACATATGCCCTTCTAAATTTTGTCGCTGATCAAATTTAAATGGCTTGAATCCTTAGATTGACGTCTGTCCGCTTCCAAAATTATTTTTGACTGTATATGAGTTCAATAATTGAAAGACTTTTATCGTACTATACAATGTTATCATATTCAAGAGCAAAGTGTCAAAATGTATTCAAAAAGCAATTCAGTTGTGCTCGCATATTTTAGCTGTGCTCACTCAGATCTTCAACAGAGGAGGTTCGATCGATTAGGTAAATTATGTTCGATGTTAATAGCAATTTTACTATTTAATCACTGGAGTTCTTAATGCATCGCCCGCTTTGGCGATGCTTTATTTATTCGCAGTTTTTACGGTTAGTCTACATTTTGAAAATGCTAGTGGAAAACAATTTTGAATTGTATACCAGCCAAAGGCTGGCTGCATTCGAAACAATATTATAACAATTGAAAGTTTTTTATATACGTGAGTGTCGTCATGCTATCTCGCTGAACAATGGTGCTTTATTGCGAAGATTGTATTGTTTACCTGATGCGCCTCACTTCTGTTTCAACAATCATCTGAAAAACAGAAAATTCGGCGTGCGCTAAAAGGAAATAACTTTGCAAAAGGAGAATAATAACGCTAGCAAAATAAAGAAATAAATTTCTGTTCTGACAGCTGGTAATGAAGGATAAAAGAAATGGTAATGCGTCAAGAGGAAAATAATAACGTAAATACATAAATGTCTCTTCTGATAACTAATAGCAAAATAGCAATTCTTAAAATAAAGTAATAACGCAACAGGAGGAAGATAATAACACACATAAGATAAATAATAATAACTGCTCGTTCTGGTAACTGATAACAACTAATAAAATGAAACAATAACGCTACAAGAGGAAAATAATAAAAATAATAACGCAGATGAATAAATACTAACTGCCTGTTCTGGTAACTGGTAACAACTTACAAAATAAAACAACAAGGCCACAAGAGGAAGAGAAATAGTAAAAATAATAAGGCGGAGGTGGTGAGCTCATTATCGACAGCGTCCAGCGAGGCGTGCGCGCCACAGCGAGGCACCGCCACAGAAGCGCGCAAAAAATAAAAACAACACAAACGAGCAAAAACGGGCGAGGCCGAGCAGCCGAGCGAAGGTTCCCCAGAGCTGGGGAGTGGGGGGAGGGTGGGAGTGGTCTTGTGAGGAGAGTTTCAACAGAGCTGGAGGAGGATGGGAGTGGTCTTGTGAGGGAAGTTTCCCCAGAGCTGGAGGAGGGTGGGAGTGGTCTTGTGAGGGAAGTTTCCCCAGAGCTGGGGGAGGGTGGGAGTGGTCTTGTGAGGGAAGTTTCCCCAGAGCTGGAGGAGGGTGGGAGTGGTCTTGTGAGGGAAGTTTCCCCAGAGCTGGGGGAGGGTGGGAGTGGTCTTGTGAGGGAAGTTTCCCCAGAGCTGGGGGAGGGTGGGAGTGGTCTTGTGAGGGAAGTTTCCCCAGAGCTGGGGGAGGGTGGGAGTGGTCTTGTGAGGGAAGTTTCCCCAGAGCTGGGGGAGGGTGGGAGTGGTCTTGTGAGGGAAGTTTCCCCAGAGCTGGGGGAGGGTGGGAGTGGTCTTGTGAGGGAAGTTTCCCCAGAGCTGGGGGAGGGTGGGAGTGGTCTTGTGAGGGAAGTTTCCCCAGAGCTGGGGGAAGGTGGGAGTGGTCTTGTGAGGGAAGTTTCCCCAGAGCTGGAGGAGGGTGGGAGTGGTCTTGTGAGGGAAGTTTCCCCAGAGCTGGAGGAGGGTGGGAGTGGTCTTGTGAGGGAAGTTTCCCCAGAGCTGGAGGAGGATGGGAGTGGTCTTGTGAGGGAAGTTTCCCCAGAGCTGGGGGAGGGTGGGAGTGGTCTTGTGAGGGAAGTTTCCCCAGAGCTGGAGGAGGGCGGGAGTGGTCTTGTGAGGGAAGTTTCCCCAGAGCTGGAGGAGGGTGGGAGTGGTCTTGTGAGGGAAGTTTCCCCAGAGCTGGAGGAGGGTGGGAGTGGTCTTGTGAGGGAAGTTTCCCCAGAGCTGGAGGAGGGTGGGAGTGGTCTTGTGAGGGAAGTTTCCCCAGAGCTGGAGGAGGGCGGGAGTGGTCTTGTGAGGAGAGTTTCCCCAGAGCTGGGAGAGGGCGGAAGTGGTCTTGTGAGGGAAGTTTCCCCAGAGCTGGAGGAGGGTGGGAGTGGTCTTGTGAGGGAAGTTTCCCCAGAGCTGGAGGAGGGTGGGAGTGGTCTTGTGAGGAAAGTTTCCCCAGAGCTGGAGGAGGGCGGGAGTGGTCTTGTGAGGAAAGTTTCCCCAGAGCTGGAGGAGGGCGGGAGTGGTCTTGTGAGGGAAGTTTCCCCAGAGCTGGAGGAGGGTGGGAGTGGTCTTGTGAGGAAAGTTTCCCCAGAGCTGGAGGAGGGCGGGAGTGGTCTTGTGAGGGAAGTTTCCCCAGAGCTGGAGGAGGGTGGGAGTGGTCTTGTGAGGAAAGTTTCCCCAGAGCTGGAGGAGGGCGGGAGTGGTCTTGTGAGGAAAGTTTCCCCAGAGCTGGAGGAGGGCGGGAGTGGTCTTGTGAGGGAAGTTTCCCCAGAGCTGGAGGAGGGTGGAAGTGGTCTTGTGAGGAAAGTTTCCCCAGAGCTGGGGGAGGGTGGGAGTGGTCTTGTGAGGAAAGTTTCCCCAGAGCTGGGGGAGGGTGGGAGTGGTCTTGTGAGGGAAGTTTCCCCAGAGCTGGAGGAGGGTGGGAGTGGTCTTGTGAGGAAAGTTTCCCCAGAGCTGGGGGAGGGTGGGAGTGGTCTTGTGAGGAAAGTTTCCCCAGAGCTGGGGGAGGGTGGGAGTGGTCTTGTGAGGGAAGTTTCCCCAGAGCTGGAGGAGGGTGGGAGTGGTCTTGTGAGGAAAGTTTCCCCAGAGCTGGGGGAGGGTGGGAGTGGTCTTGTGAGGGAAGTTTCCCCAGAGCTGAAGGAGAGTGGGAGTGGTCTTGTGAGGAAAGTTTCCCCAGAGCTGGAGGAGGGTGGGAGTGGTCTTGTGAGGGAAGTTTCCCCAGAGCTGGAGGAGGGCGGGAGTGGTCTTGTGAGGAAAGTTTCCCCAGAGCTGGAGGAGGGCGGGAGTGGTCTTGTGAGGGAAGTTTCCCCAGAGCTGGAGGAGGGTGGGAGTGGTCTTGTGAGGAAAGTTTCCCCAGAGCTGGGGGAGGGTGGGAGTGGTCTTGTGAGAAAAGTTTCCCCAGAGCTGGGGGAGGGTGGGAGTGGTCTTGTGAGGAAAGTTTCCCCAGAGCTGGAGAAGGGTGGGAGTGGTCTTGTGAGGAAAGTTTCCCCAGAGCTGGGGGAGGGTGGGAGTGGTCTTGTGAGGAAAGTTTCCCCAGAGCTGGAGGAGGGTGGGAGTGGTCTTGTGAGGGAAGTTTCCCCAGAGCTGGGGGAGGGTGGGAGTGGTCTTGTGAGGAAAGTTTCCCCAGAGCTGGGGGAGGGTGGGAGTGGTCTTGTGAGGGAAGTTTCCCCAGAGCTGGAGGAGGGTGGGAGTGGTCTTGTGAGGAAAGTTTCCCCAGAGCTGGAGCAGGGTGGGAGTGGTCTTGTGAGGAAAGTTTCCCCAGAGCTGGAGGAGGGCGGGAGTGGTCTTGTGAGGGAAGTTTCCCCAGAGCTGGGGGAGGGTGGGAGTGGTCTTGTAAGGAAAGTTTCCCCAGAGCTGGAGGAGGGTGGGAGTGGTCTTGTGAGGAAAGTTTCCCCAGAGCTGGATGAGGGCGGGAGTGGTCTTGTGAGGGAAGTTTCCCCAGAGCTGGAGGAGGGCGGGAGTGGTCTTGTGAGGAAAGTTTCCCCAGAGCTGGAGGAGGGCGGGAGTGGTCTTGTTAGGGAATTTTCCCCAGAGCTGGGGAGTGGGGGGAGAAGGTGGTAGTGGGGAGGCTGTAGAAGTGGGTCGTACGTGTGAACGTTCCCCAGAGGTGGGGAGTAGGGGGGGAGGAGGAAATGAATCCCGTGTGCGGTATGTGTGCACTCAACCCACCTTACAAATAAATGAAAGAAATTAATGCTACTAAAGTGAGCCACTTTAGGACAGTGTAGCTTTTCATGATGTAATTTTGCTTTTAAAGTCGAACTTTACGAGTCTCAATATTTTTAAAGAGCCATTTCAAACTGCTCATGATTGAAGTTACAACGGCAAATATTATTCATTCTAATACAACCGGGTTGCAACTATTAGAAGCCCCTTTCAAAAATTAAATTCTCCTTTCTCTTGGTCACAGTTAGCAAAGGAGAACTGAATATTTCAGCTATTTTATTCCCAAATTTGAAAATCTGCATACAACGCTACTTTTTATTTTAGAACGAAGAAAGAATGGTCGAGAACGTGTGAGTGACTGAACTGATAGTACCGCGATTCAAGACGAAAACTCATCTGCCGCGACGGAGCAAAATTTTTGTCATTGCATGATAGCAACACACCACAGATATCAGCTGATCTGTAGCAAACCAGCTCCCGTTTTTTTAGACAACTAACGTTGACGTCGTTGATCCACGGTCTGTCACAGACCAGCGGTCGTATTTTGAGATAATTTGGGTCGTCGTAGCACTACATTCACTGACGAAAGTTCTGTCAACTCATTAAAGGAACGAACTAGTCATTTTCAAGCAAAAATCTTCAAATTTTATCAAGAAAATGTTTTAAGTTGAAAATTTTGGGAGAAAAACAGCACGCACAACAGCCAAGTCAACGTTGCAGCTTTCGTTTTCGGCTGCATCGCTGCGATGATATAAATTGTATGATAAACTAACCCCACACATCCGCTTGTGTGCACTGGGACTAAATATGGACGCTGTATATCGATGGGTCAGATGGCGGAGACGGGGAGTGTTTTTATTGCGGTGATTGTGCTCTTTGTTAAATTTCCACCTAAACAATCGCCTAAAAAATCGAATCCTCGGCATGCTACTCGTGAGGTGAATACTTCAAGACACGTAGTGGACGTTTGTCAAGAGAAATTTCCTTCACGATCGACTGGATGTATTCAGAACTGATTTTTTCAGAAAGTCTAACCCACATCGGGTAAAAATTTCATTAGTCGTCGCATTATTTTCATAAAATTATAAACTCCTGTAAATTTAACCAGCATCGTTTAGAAAGCTGATGCACACCGTATGTCAAACGGGTGCTTACATCTTCTTCTGAGTGCGTCGATTCGTTCTTTTTTCTCGACTTTTCAAACGAAAAAAGCTACCTGCTTACGTGCTTGGTAACGAGAAAAAGTCCTTCTCGTCTTCGTCTTCAAATGAAATCTTTTGACCAGTTGTCGATCTCATCAATCAGAGTGAGAGCCGCGAGCCACCACGAGCATTTGATGCTCGCTCAGCTAGAAACGGATCTTTGCCAATCTTTTATACTCGTGGTCCACTTAAATCAAACGAAAAGAGCAACGCAACGAAAAAAAATCATTACGAGAGTAATGTTTATGTTGGCTCTCCTCCGGTAAAAGCCTCGCTAGATTGGCCCGCGTACATCTAAAATTTAGCGCAGGGAATCAATGTTGATAGAATTTCCGAAACGCGTAATACCTGATGTTTACTGTAACAACGCGGCTTTTTCAGATGTTCACATCTACCACATTTCTTGTTCTACCGATGTTTCAAGTGCTGACCACGACAAAATGGCCTTTTGTCAAATTGAGGTAAGGAAAGTCACTTGCGATGTTGTCCCATACATTGAAGTGCGCTGCTGACAAATTAGTGCCTCTAGGTTCCCTTTTTCTTACCTTGCCTCAGGCGCAGCGTTTCATCAGAAGCAGGCAAACACAACAGCGCCCTCTTCCTTTATAAAAATGTTCGTAAAACCTTAGGTAAAACATGAAACTTGCCGTAAGTCTCTTGTAGAGCCACAGAAAAACTTGTCAAGCCGCAGGTATACTTGCAGAAGCGAAATGGGCTAACATTTTTTTGGCCATCGACTTCCTTTGTTATATTTTTACCAATGGAAACTTTCATGCTGCTAATGTTTCATTCTCCTTTAGCCACTGTTACAATCCTGTACAGTAAGTTTTTATTTCATAAATCAATATTGTAGTCTTGGACTTGAATAGGTTGATTGTGCTTTAACTTGTTTTACATGATTCACAGCTGTTTGCATTATCTTCGCCGTACAACTCAGTATATTTTAATAAATGTTGATATTCATGATACGTGAAATTAAATTTATGCATAAGTGTCAAGTTAGCTTCCCTTTCATAAAATTTTGCTTTTATTTTGATATTTCTGTGACATATCCGATTGGCTGTGTACAGTATACTCGTATATGCAAAAATGTGTCACCACACATTCTAGCTTTGAAATAACTGTCCTTCATGCACGACTCTTGTCTACCAATCCCTCCCTCCTACACTTTTTTAGATTGTGTGATGCTCGCTAAAATTCTTCTTAATTAGACAACAAAGTTAGAGCGGGTCCGCACGAGCACGACCAGAATGAGCTCGACTGCATGCTCTGAGTGTGCACACCTCCCAACGTACGGCAAGGCAGCAAGGATGTCTCGCTTAATTACACCACAACATAATTGGATGGTCTCCTACAGAACAAGTCTGGCGAACCACTGTTTGATCTTGTCCATTTTTTTCTTCCTAATTATTTGATGAAGGCCGGTACTTTTTCCTCAATCATAATGAAAAGCTCGACCAATATTTGTTCAGCGTGAGAGAGGCGAGCGAGACGGCTTTATCTCAATAAACTTCTCTCTCAGAGCTTCCTTGCTTTCATCTCACTTCGGTGCTCCGTGAAGCTGTATATATACAGGCATTCTGTGTTATCTAACTTCATGTGATGAGTTCTTCATCGTTTTCTCTTTTATTATCCCCTTAAATTTTAGTTTAGCATTAAACTCGATGAAGAAGAAGAAGAAGCTTAAGATTTTTACAGGTCGTGAAAAACAAGCAACTTTTCAAACAAATTAAGACGCAAGTAGTGCGACGGAGATTTTTGAAATACGATTCAGAAAACTCAAAGAAAAACTTCACAGTCCTCTTTGGCCTCAATCAGAGAACTTTTGGGTTTGCTGAGAAGTTTCGGAGCATTAAGCTTAAAATTAAAATTTTTCGATACGCTCTTAATGGCAAATCTTCAGTGAATAATTTTCGGTAGGCGTGTTTGTTTCGCATGAAGAGCCTTTAGGTACAAGGGTCACTGCTCCCTCTCGTGCATCCATTAAAAAGTTTAGGTTAGACGCCAAGAGCTCTCTGGAGAGTACAGCGCTGGATTACCACCAGCTTAAGCCAAACGGATGACCAAAGCCCTAGAGTCTTGACTACACGCTCGCAAACTCCGCTATCGCTGCTTCTTTTTCTTATCCTTGCTGCAGGCTGTGAAGGTAAAGCATTGTGGTTTTCTCTCGGATGATTTTTGGTATGACGATGGTGATATTATATCAGTCACTCAAGAAAACTACACGTCGAAGGTTTATTTCAAATATTTATCGTGAAGTGGCATATGTTATGAGATAAGCATGAAGAGTATTATTCTTTCAATTTAGTGAGTTCAGAATCTTCATAGCAGCAATTTTAAGGACATGATAAGGCAGTAGCATAGTTCACGGTTAAATAGTAAAACTTTCACTCAACGGACCTGAAATAAGCCATATTTGAAAGTGATGAGCGAAAATGGTTTCTAACATATACGCGCTGTGCTTAAAAAGCACTGAAATTGTGCTTCATACATTTGTAATTTCACGAAACAAACCTCTACCTACGTGTTAAAAAATTGAAATTCCCAGGCATTTCCCAAGGGTTAACACTTTGACTGCGACTACTAAATATTAAGTTCAACACCAAACTCAATTTTGATTTCAACTGTAGTAAGCTATTTGGAAAATACCAAACATGAACTGGATCGTGCCTTCATTTAGCTTTGATTAAATATTTATGAAAATTGAGTTTGCAACTACTGGTCGGTCAGCAGCACTTTGGAAATTACCTCCGTGTACCACCGGCGGCGCACGTCGACGTCAAAGTGTTAATCAGCGTAGCAAAAGCAGTATACTTCAATACATTTATTACAGATTTAGATGAGAGCACACATGAATGAGTTACAAGGGCTCGAGTGGTGTGCAGGCAGGCTGAGATGCACGCACGTAGCCTGGGCCCAGCCTGCGCGGCACTCGCTCGGGTTACGCAAAGTTTGGTAGGATATCAGGCGCACGGAGACTTGTTGGTTCCTGGGCGAAAGACGAAATTAAGCTTGAGGCAGGGAACTGACTTCTTGAAGTTTCACTCAGAGAGAATTCCAAAATGGAAAATCAGTCAAAAGTTATTGCCCTGAACAAAGAAACTTGCGAGCTTACTCGAGTCAAAGAGCCAGAGAGTAAATTTGCTCGAGGGCGACGGCCGCAAAAATTCGGAGAGCCTCCAAACTTAGCTTGAGGTAAACAAACTACGGTTGATCTTCGCCCAAATTTTCCAAATTGTCCGAGCGGATGAAGCCCATCTTGCCCTCAGATAAGTGCAGATGCTGCGGTGCTCAGATACTCCCAGAACCTCGTGTGATTTGTTTGCTTTTTTCGCGACGGTTTCAAAGTTGCAGAGCTATCTCGTCTGTTTACTGCGTCTCAGATGATGGACTAAATGGTTCATCCCGAAATTATGCATTGATTTTGAATAAAATCGGCTAAACACCTCCTTATCTACACCGTGGGAAGTCAAGGATGGGAAGACCTTATGCGTACAGCGGACAAAAGTTGTAGCTAACCACAGTCCAAGACTTGAACTCTCATCGGGTGTTCCCCAGGTCTACCTCGGGTAAATCTTTCATTTGATGCGTATGTTAATCTGATCCGCACCCAGCGTTTATGTTTACGTACGCTTTCCAAAATTAAAATTCGTGAATGCCTACCTTAGTTTATTCCATTTTAGTATGAAAAACATTTCACTTGCATTAATAAATTACGATTTCTTTATCCTGAATCACATATTTCCTTTAGGCAAATAGCCTAGTAATTTTTTATTTTATTATGTCGTAAATAGGGTTAAAACTGCGATATTATTAGCGCTAACTTCAAATTTCCGTAAATTTTTGTACATGTACGATAACCCTTTACTTCATACCATAGCAGTGCTGGAACAATTATGCTCAAAGGCAAAAGACTTCCAAACGTATAACGGTTTTCAACCAATATCATGAGTTGATGCTCATTTTACGAGTTGCAACTCCCTCAAGACTTTCAATACGAATTGATACCTGGTTATGATAACCTTGCGTTATTTTTGCCACGATGTTTTTGTGAAAAGGACGTCTAGCTGCAAGTACCTATGTGTTGTACAGCTATTATTCGGTTAGCCGATGACGAATAGTTTAGAATGACAACTCAAAATTAATGTCGAACATTTTCTAACTGATTAAGTGTCTTACAAGTATTCTTAAAGGAAACGGTTGTAATTTTGATCGGTACTCGAAAGCCTGCATCATCGTGTCAGGGCCGCCGCAGCGCAGCGCTAGAACATCCGAAGTGGCAGGCTCCAGATGCTCGTGCCGACACCAATATTGCAGATGATGAGGGGCTCAAGAGGGCTCACAATCTGGCCGGAATTGCCAATTCCGATTTAGAAAATATCTTATTGCCCTGGAGTCGTTATATCTTCGTTATAAAGAGGGTACACTGATTCCCCGATGTTCGAATTCGATCCTAGGACGGACTGTAGTGATACTCCGACTTCGCGTGAAATTTAAAGTACTAATCCTGTAATTGCATGATTTGGCGTACGTGGGGACTCCAAACATGAAATATAATGCAATAATTATCGTTTCTGTAGACATGCTAACGAACGGTATTCTTAAAACAGAACATAACAATATTATTCAATGATTCCTTCAATTTACTTGTGTGGGAACTACTTAACAAGGCACTTTTCTTATATTTTCAACACTAATTCCATCAATTTGGTGAAATGTGAACTGCTCAAAATTAAGTTATATTACGCAATTTAAAAAAAGAAAGGTTAAACTTACTGAAGATCCTGCGAAACACGATTATTTTGGTACGTATCAAGTCATGTTGCATAAACAGTCGAACTGAAGGGAAAAGTGAAATACCGGGACTTGAAATTTTGGACATTCTCAAAATAGAGTTCAAATAACAACGTTGAAAATAGACTGTGAAGTGATCTTTCAAAGTAACTCGAATTTGTCCCGAACTTATACTGGAGAGTAAAGTTTCTTTTACGAACTCATGTTAATGTCCATCATAACTGGGAAGATTTTTGCAACGAATTATAGCAATTTCTTCTCTGACTTTTCCACACAATGATGCTATTCATAACATTCATGTTTTCTGGTTCAAATTTAAAAACTTTAACATTTACTTTTGAACTTTCTAGTACTTAGCCTTTGGTTAAAACTTCATGAGCGCATCTATTGAGAGCTCTTTCTTAAGAAGAGGCACATAAAATAGTAGTTTTAAATGGGCACAAAACGAGCAATCTGGCTGCTTATTCTGCCTCGCTGGAGTTTAGAATGTTCGCCTCATATCAGTATCAGCCTCACCTCTTCTCCTCCATAACCACCATCCCTCCTCCCCCCGCTGACCGTTGAACCCTTAGTTAATAATTATTCAAGTTAACACACCTCCGCATGACGCTTGGCAGTTTTAATAAGTATTTAAAATCATCTTGGGGTGCAGCGAGACCAAATAAGTCAAATATTTATACAAAAATGACCAAAAACTTGAACAAATGCCTAGCATATCTCCACAATTTTGAGTCTTTCCCTTTAATCGTATCAGTATGAGTACTTGCACAAGACTAGCAGGCATGAAACTTTTACATCTCCTCAATTTTGAGTTTTTCCCTCAATCATATCAGTATAAAAGCTTGCACGTGACTAGCTGCTGCAAGCACGTCCCGTCCATATCATCGACCATTGAGTACTTGCCTGGTGGTGATTACCTTCTTAATGTACCCAGCATCATGCTCACCGTTATCACAAGTATCGAGCACACTCCACGACTTATGAATTGAGGGTCTCTACTGCAGTTTGTTGCAATGCGGAACAGTGAGCATTGTTTGATTGCTTTGGGGCATCGAATGATATTGGAAATATTACTTCAAATTTATCTTTTTATTTCAACTGTGTGGTGATAAGGTCTAAAATATAGGTACATAAAACAGTGCCTTCAAAAACAAATAAACTCAACTTATTAGCTAATCTATCTAACTTGGTAAGTGTGACTCGTGAATAGTTTAATGGGATGAGTATATTTCATTTATTTAGCACACATTCCTTATTTTCGCTGCGATAGTTCAAATCAAAATTAAAACACATGTAAAATCTTGTGATTTCATAGGCAACTACGTGTAAAATACTTTAGTTTTTACTCTAGTTTACTTTTAGTAAATGGAGGCAAATAATCTACTACTTGACCCTGACAATTCAGGGAAATAAACGCTGTGATCGAAATCCGTTAGACCAGGACGCTCTTCCTTTGATGCACAGGCCTCTCCTTCAGCTGGAGCTCGCGCCGCGACGTCGTCTGTATCAATATGTTAATTGGACCGCCGCGAGGTGCCGCTTACGGAACAATTACGAAATTACCTGAACACGCCGAGCGCTGCCTAATTTGCTGAGGCGGAGGCTAATTTGACGTGCCCGGATCTCGTGAGACGCTCTTTGACGGATGAACGAGAGCTCTCAGGTCGACTTCTTACTGCTCACTTCACTCGGCTCCTTCTGTGACTATGCCGAGCTTCTCAAAATTACGAACGAACTTACCCTTAGACGGGTGATCAAGAGGTCTCAAATCGGCTCAATTCGCTCTGCTTGTACTATGACTATATCATACTTCTCAAAGCTACGTATGAATTTGCCCTTTGACGGGTGAACGAGAGATCTCAGATTGGCTTCTTACAGTTCACTTTGCTCTGCTTCTACTGTGTCTATGTCTAGCAAGAAGTAGACCAAGTCGACCGAGTAAGTTCTTTCACGTAAGGAAGGCTTATGAGAATATGCAACACAGATGTAGCGTGTGATGTAGCGAGGTGTTTCATGGATGCACAGCAGGAAGCGATATGATGTTAAGACGCTGTTGGCTACCCTGTCTTTGTGTAATGTATTTTTCAGGTCACTCTTGCAGTATACTGAAAGCAAACATTCATTCCGACGACGCACGTTTACTATAACTTTGGATCATTGTTCGTTTTGGAGAAAACACCGACACACAGCATGCTGATAGGCATGCTGAAGCCTGTACTCGTGTTCATATATCACTTTCCAGTAGGGATGCGTTTAGATGCACTTCAATAAAGAACGTTTCAGGGTTACTGAAGGACTATATCTAAAGTGTGTAGAAATCGTCTAATTTAGTTCTAATTCTTATAACCCCATGAATAGCAGCGGCGGCTGCTGCGATGGAGTGCTCGACGCGTTTGCTGCTCAGCAGCGGCGGTCTCGGCACCGAAGTCCCTCGTGCTCGAGTCACCTCATTTTCTTGGCAATTACCATTGCTAATTACTTTTTTCGGTGCTTATCAGGTCTGGAACCTCCTGGGTCTAAGCCGCGGATGCCATCGCTGGAGATCTTGAGAATGAATCCTAATGTGATTTGCTCTCCTAAAACTGCGAACTCCAGGGCCCTCTTGAGAGCACGCTGCTGCTACGGCCTTTGTCTTTTGCTCGTGTGGACTTTCCATTAATGTTTGTAGGAGTTATTCATCCCGTAATACTGCAGCAAATTACATGTTTATTGTTTCTAAGTATTTCCTGATCGAAAGAATGGAATAAGAAATCTTTTGGAGGAACGATCCTCGTGTGTCGGCAAACAAATGAACTCCACGCGAAATTTGTGTGATTGCTTTCTGTTTATTCGTTGAGCGGCATTTGAGTTCCAATTTACAAGAACATTCGGTGGTTTTAAGCAGTCACTAAACTGTGTTGAAAACTGAACATCAGACAACAAGATATTTCAGACTGTGCCTGAGTGCATTACAATATCTCGTACGCAGCGTTCATTTAAACTTACACTTTCACTGAACCTAATTTCGAAACTTATTAAGTTGCTTACACTCCTGTCAATCAGACAGGGCAGTATAAAAATCGGAAATATAGCTCAACAAAAAACTTAAAATTTTAGCTTCAACTCGTTCTTAATCCGGGCGTCTTGAAATACCATGCTGTAATTTATGCAGCGAGCTTTAAGTGTTATTCTACTAGCTTAAGAATGTGACTGACACACGGCCGTTCCAGGGAGTATGAGAATTACAGTCGATACGTACCCATTAACGACATACAACTTCAGTTCAAGTTCATCAATCATTTCGTAAAGTGGAAAATTTGGAAAATACACACATTTCTTCAAAGAATCAGGAAAATACCCTGAAAAATTTTCTAAAGCTCACTATTAAAATACGTAAGACAAGCAGCCAAAACGAGCGCTCATTTCCGTCGTGATGGTGGCATGTGGCTGACGCGCTTGACCTCAACTCTGTCATGCATTCATAATTGCGAGGGGCGCTCGAGCCCTGGTCACGTCAGTGCTGTAGTCACGCCGAGACCAATAAGTAACGAGACGAGTATCATTAAAACTTCGTGTCTGTGAAACAGACACTCCCATTGGCCGGCCACAGGCGTCTCCGTGCCAGCGCCTAGAGACACTGCAGCTCATGCCAGACTAGACCACCGCAATCCAATGACATGAAGATGTTTTGTTCTAACCAAGCCTGATGCACATCAGCTCGTACATTGGGTTTCTATGCGTGTTATAACTAACTCTAGGACACATTGAAGAGTACTCTTGATCGAACCAGTCTCTATTTCCGACTTTTGGAAGGTGTGGAATCATGGCTAAGTTTTCTCTTTCCCCAACGGGGAGCACCACCGTGCTGGTATTGTCAAAATTTCAACAGATGAAACTACCCATAAAAGGTGCGTGATCTTAATGCACCTTATGGTTCAAGACCCCTTGTGGTAGTGGACTCTTTCGTAATTATATTATCTCACGTTGATAGATTTAGAAACAATAACTCTGGCTTTGAAGTACGGGTTTGAAAATTATAAACTTCGTAGAAGAAGCGCTAAAAAATAATAGAATTTGGTGCGTATCTGAACATGCTACTAATATGTCCTGGAAAAGTGAAGGGATAACTGTTGAAATACCGCTCAGCAATGGCAAACGTGACTGAATTTGATGATTTGTGAAAATTTTCGATTTGTGGCGCCATCCACTTGTGGTACGTAATTTCTAGTTACCTTTTCTTCAGCTACCCTTATTTTCATTCCTTTCAACGCTACAATAAGCCAATGATGGGGATGAGTTATCAGGTTTCCTCTAATCATTTTTTCAACCCTTGGCGTGACAATTATGATACCTATGTTACTATTGAGCAAGCGCGCGGATATTCTATATATTATCCTCTGACATTTTTGAAAACTAAGATATTCTTGTATATTTTATGCATCAATTTTACTGATAAAATCTTTTTTTTCCTTTTTCGTTCGAGTGGATTACGAATTGTCTCAAATTGAGTGGGGGAACTCAACAAGTGATCAGCGAATAAGCATCAGTTTGTAATATCAGCCAAAGTGCTCACACGCTCAATTAATATGAATCAGCGTTGTGTACGACACTTTTATTATCGTATAACAGAGTCCTTTTTTCTGTAAAATTTCCTTTTGCATATTTAGGAAGAACTCATGAATATATCACAAGTTCCTCCCAGTCCTTGGAAGAGCGTGTCACTGGCGCCCGCTTTTAGTTTTGCGATAGCGTAAGTTGGAGTAAATTTTAAAGCCTAAGCAGGAATTTGCACACAGAAGAGTTTACAAGAGTGACCATAATGAAGGAATTTTTTTCCTAAATAAAATCTTATTTCTAATCCTCCAAATAGATCGATGTTAAGTTTTTGCATTTTACTTGGAAGGAAAATTTTTTTTTGGTTTCATGTTCTTCATCTTTCAATGATTTTATCTTTATGAGTTGAACTTGTGATATCACAATCCAATAAAACCCAAAACAAACAATAAACCCAGTATAACCCAAAAAAACAAAGAACCCAGTAAAAAACAAAAAACAAGTGGGCTGTTCGTAATTCGTTTGTAGTTCGTACCACAAACCGCCATCAAATTATGATAGCCTCCAGAGTGACTACCGTAACCTTTAGACTTCAAATCAATCTTCAGATTTGGAAGTGCTGTCCGCATGGAGGGCAGGGGCTTATTAGCATTGCAGCAAAAGATGCGTGATTCTCCTCATCACATTTTGACTCGTCACATTCCGAGCTCTACCAATTGCTGGTGCTGTTTTTTTTTCTTCGCACCGAAGCGACCCGCGGAGCAAAGATATCGATTTCGCTTCTGCTGTCCGTGCGAACTACTGAGCTCCGGCGTGGTTTGTCAGGCTTGTCTATACGTGTGAGTCTATGGATTTTTCTCTAAGTAGTTATTATTGCACTAAATTACATTCCTCTAAATTGAATGAGGCTCATATCAGTAAAAATATTTTACCCTCATTTTAGTGGCATTACGCTTATTGTTACAGTTTACGATTTATTTAATATGATAGGCAGCAATACTGTCACAATACAATTCAGCGTAAAATTCTGCGTAATTATCACTTATATTCCTAGTATTGTGTATACCGAATTTTTAGGCAATGTGACATATATTCACTATTAAGGTCTCTCGCGAATGTTAAAATGGTAACATTCCTAATTTAGCTCGTAAGCCACAAGTGTTTAACACCTAAGCTTTTATTCAGTCCCAGATCTCTTACCTATATTTATTCACAACGTTCAGCGTCTGCGGTGATTTCCTCTATAAGTTACGTCATTATTGTGGCTTATCTAGCCATTATAATTCAATAATTTGCCCAATGTTAACTTTGCGTTCGAGTCGCATTACGAGTGATATTCATTGAGTTCCTCCAACATATCCTCTCTCCACTCACCAATTTTTTATAATAAGATCCCTTACCTGCTTCTAGTTACTTCCTCTCGCTCTAAACATCTCATGTGCGTGTGGAATAGTGCAGCAGTAGTGAGGACTGAGGAATCAATCAAGTTTGCTGAAATATCATTCTTGTTTACTAACAATAGCTCAGTTATCGTATCAACATCTTGTACAACACACACACCTAAAAATTACAATCAAAATACAGCCAACACACCAACTTCCTACACAAAACACACCTAAAACTAATCATAACACAGCCAACACACCAACTTTCTATTAAAAATACACATAATACTATTCATAACACAGCCAACACACCAACTTCATTCACAAAACATACCTAATACTATTCATAAAACAGCCAACTCATCAACTTTCTACACAAAACATACCTAATACTAATGATACGCAGCCAACACACCAACTTCCTACCCTCGCTAATCGCACCCTCAACTTCTGGCATTACGAGCGGAGTTGGGCTGAGTTGTACGAAGTTGGACAAACTTTCGCCTCGTTGGCAAAAGTTTTCGAGAGTTGGACAAAAGTTTTGAAAGTTGGGTAGAAGTTACTGAAAGTTGGAAGAGAGTTGGAGAGAGTTGTACGAAAGTTCCGTAAAATGGGAAAAGTTGATGATAAAGTTATTCGGAGCGTTAGAAGTGAGTTGCTTAGAGTTTTAAAAGTGAGGAGGCGCTCGGCGGTGGTTGAATGGAAAGAGAGGGAGGAGCGTTGGAGCCTCTTCTGAATGAACGCAAATCGATCTGGCGTAGTAAAGGGGGGGTGAGGGGGTGTCAAGGTTAACCAAGCAGGGGGGAGAGGTGAGGGGGACCTCGAGCTGCTTCTACTGAAGTCTCAATGGAGCAAATCTACGTGAGCCCAGTGAGGTAGACTCGGGAGCGCTGCGAGAGCACGTTCGACGTGTATGGAGGTCCAGGCACGACTGAAGAGGCTCGGTTTCAGGACCCAGGTGCGAACCGGAACCAACATGGCCGCCGCTGGGGCATTGAAATCCCTTCCTGTGTGGGGACGCGTGCGAGCCTCATTGAGTTAGGGCTATCCTGTTGAAGTCTTACTCGTTGGTTTTTATTTTATTTTTTCTTAACTCACTGAGTATTATTCACATTCGCTGTGCTGTGGCTGGTAATCATTTTACATGAAATTCAGTCAATGGTTTTTACAGGTCCGGAAAAGAAGGAAGTAAAATAAAACTTCAAGACCTCGCTGAAGAACTGATACCAATCCCATCCCATTCCTTTCAACTAAATAAGAATAGGGGTCATTTGTCACTGATCGTAACATCGAATATTTGTGGATCAAATGATTTATTCCATGCCTTCTGCTTTTATTCCATATCAAAAAGTTTTAAACATCTCCTCTAATTTAGGTGAAAATTTTAAAACGTTCAGTCATTTTCCTCATAAAGAAGCAGAGATACTTAATAGGGTAATGAAATTCGTTCATATTCATCATAAAGAACAAAAATACTTAAATAGGTGAAGGCATTCGTTCATGTGATAGAAGCAGAGTTACTTGAAAGAGTAATAGATTTCATGCATGTTCGTCATAAATCATGAAAAACACTTAAAAGATTGAAGACATTCGTTCATGTTCATGATAAAATAGCACAGATATTTGAAAAAGTAGAGACATTCGTTCACAAATAGCACAAAGAGCAGAAAACTGGCAGATTACAGTCACCACCTCTGTTCCTTCCAGTGCTGCAGCGACCTCACCCAGTCTAAATAATAGGACTGAGTTGACAACGGCCTTTTTCTAGACGAAATTCCCAAATTTGTCTTTCCTTTAAACAAAATTTGGTGAACTCCGATGAGGATTATCTCTAGAAAGAAAGCTGACCAGGCTTCCCTGGGTGAAACTAACCAAGTGCAGCTATGCATAGCACCGCAGTATGAACAAAGTTTGGAGGGGTATTGAGGTTGGACGACTCATGTATTGAATTTTCTGATAACATGTATTAAAATTATCGAATATTGCTGAGACTCCCAGAACACGTGGCATTTTGGGAATATTTCACTATTCGAGTTAGCTTAGCACAATTATTTGCAATATAAAAATTGGGACATATTGACTAATAAAAGCTGTGCAAAAAAGTATAAATAGAACATAGTTGTAGAAAACAATATTCTACAAATGTATTTCTTCTTCTTCTAAACAATATTCTTTGGACAATATTCTTTCTATATTCTTTGCACACAACTGTATTCTATAAAAACAGGCCTCTCAGGTCCTTCCTTATGTATAAATAAAATATGTTTTTGTTCGGATACGGGCCATATTTTTCGGCTCACTCGCACTATCAGCGCAAATTACTTTCTCCTACAAATTTTATTTTCTTTCATTAACTTTTTTCAATTCTGCTGTTTCGATTTGCAGGATTTGGAGATGCATGTTGTATAATGATTCCTAATTCCCTTACTTCTATGTACAGTTGCCTTCCCCCATCCTCTCTGGGGAATACCTTTATCGGGTTCGGGGAGGCCTCAGTTAACTTGTGATGTATTGTTCAAAAAAATCTATGTTGGATACTGGACGAACCTTTCATTATTTCTCTTCAAGAGAATGCTTACTCGACTCATAATATTTCACACAGTTTTCCTAAAAAAAATTATTTAGTTTATTTTGTTAAAAAAAAGAATGGCAATTTTTTCTGATGCACCTGACCTAAAATGGCCACAAATTTCTAACTTTGAAACTTAGCTACAAATCAAAATGCTTCAATCATTTAAGGTACTAAATTTCCTGAGTCTCTCATTTTTCAACTTAATTTTAAAATGTTAAAACTGAAATTTGTCATTTCTCAGCGCCGCCGTCAGTGCCGGCGTATTGATCGATGTAGTCTGCGGTAATAACAACCAGCATTTTAATTACTTCCTTGTATGGTGTTGCTTTTAGTCTACGGAAATTACTCTTTGTATTCAACTATCTTTTTCAAAGAACTCGATCTGTTTATTTCATCATTAATTTTTCATTGTAAGTTCTATAGATTCTAACTACTTATCTTCCGTCAGCATTTTAATACCATATTTTAGATGATTAAAATGATCAAAAGTCGTCGTAAGATTGGGTTCCGTAGTTATTTCCAGCAGTAATTCTTGTATAATTTAGAATTGTGTAAAAAATTAAAAACTCTAAAAAACTGGCCAGTCGTGTTGGCAAGCAAATTATATGCATTATCCCCGCGGTAATTCTCGCAAATGACAAACGCTGAATGTGAGATATCGTTGAGATCGAGGTCTTGATCGATGACCGCGCCTATTTCTCTCTATTTTAAGCATTGCATCCAGCCTGCCAACCTCGGGATTGGCGTAGTTGGAGACACCATTGCACAGCGTGTTGCTTAGACAATTATTCATCTTATTCATTTTATTCATCAGTTAATCACTGATGCTTAGACACTTATTCATCAGTACTGCGGTGTCTGTAACTCGCGTATCTAAATAGATGAATCCAAACCACACATTTTGATGATGAACAAACATGCATGCATCAAGACAACTGAAAGTGTATAAAGTAAATAGGGCATCGGAGCTAATTTCTTTCCCTAAATTATTGCTTTGTATGCTATTGTTTAAAGGTGAACTTCAGTTCGGTCGCACTAGAAACTCAAGCTTCGATCTTATAACTTCAATATCAATGGCGAATAATTGTCTTAACATCCTGATAGACTGAATATTTTTATCTGTCAATCTTACGCGTAACTTCTGATTTTCTTTTCAATTTCTTGCATTACCTGTCCTTTACCGTTCGTGACGTTCCAGTTCGTGTTTAATCTTATTGAGCGCTTCTTCTTCCTGCCTTGCTGCCGCCTCTTGTCTCTCTCTTCCAAACTGCGCTCAAACTTTGCTGCAAGAGCTACCCTCCCTCCCATGTCACCCGCTTGCCCCCCAGCATCTTGGATTCCTGCTCCCATCCCTCAGGCCCTTGGAGCTCACCCACTCCCCAATCCTGCGAGGCTGTTCCATCAGTGAGCTTCCTCTAACTTTGTAGAAGTTTGGTCGTGTGCAGCAGCCCCAGCTTCAGCCCCAGCCCCTCTCCCCACACATCCCCTCTTCTAATCAATATAACGCAAGAGGTTTCTTCGAAGGGGTTGGTACCGCTGCCAGGGTGTCTTGATTTTTATCAGTAACTGCCAGGAACAAGGAAATCTGGCCGCAGTCCACATCATGGGGAGCTCAGCATATGACGCTCCGTTGTCGCATATAACAATTCTCGCCATCGAAGAGTAATATTGCAACAGATCGTAGAAGTAAGAGGTGTTGTTCGTTAGTTCTCGTGATTCATGAACTGTAACGGATTTATTCTCGTCATCTTAGGTTTAGTTTTTAAAAACTGTTGTTAAAGGGTATTTTTGCTCTGTTTACTGAATGAAAGAAAATTATTGGTATAGCCAACGGGATTAAAGGTGGATATTGAAGCATTCAATTGATTAAATAGAATCTTGCAACACGTGGAAAAGTGATGTTCCTCAATTTTATAATAGAACTTTTCGCTTAAAATAGAAAGAGAAATTTTTTTCAGACTTGTAAATTTGTTTAGTTGCAATTCAGTACTCCAAGTATAAAATGAAAAGTACTCTGAATATGAAGTGAAAAAAATTCTAAACCAATATTTTCAAGTAAATCAACTCCTTCTCAATTTGATTATAACTGATTCTTACTGCCAGCTTTTCACTTCTGAAGAACACATGAAAATTAACTGGTAGAACAAGCATGGGAAGCTTGCTACATGCATGCATGCCGAGCGAGGGCATGTTAATTCGGCATGAATGCTAAATAGCAGTGCAATGCTGTGGCTTGTGTTTGTTCGTGGTCTCTAATTATTGCTCAATTTCAATACATAGCGTCACTGATAGCTTGGGCTGGCTTATATTAGATTGCATTCCTTTGAAAAAAGGTTGATCAAAAACAGTCAGTAAAAAATTAAATAAAATGCCTAAAATGATGAATACCTTTTGCGATTTACCGCTTGAGTTCAGCTACAGCGCTGAACCTTCTACCGCTGCGCACATTTTCACTCTAACAAATAGTTGTCTTTTCATTGGCGGTCGTAAAATAAAAAATCTCTGATAACATAGCAATCTTAAATACTGTAGATTCATATATAAACCAGCACACGCACAGTAAATGGAGAGAAACTACGGCATTTCTTTCAGTTTACACCAAAAACCAACGAAAAAAAAAGAATTAAAATGAAATCCTCGTCTATGTCTGTGAACCGTTTCCATTTAGAGTATTGATATTCTGTATAGCTTTTGAAAAAAGACCAGCAAAGTTCAATTACGTTCTTCACCTCTTCGTTTCTTCCTGTACGTGAGTCTTGAGCAGCGACTCGTGTTACTGAAACCATTCAAAAGAAGGAGGATCTCGAAGAGGCTGAGCTGTGCCCCGCCCGTGCTGGGTCGTCTTTAAGGCGACTCCTCCTTGCCCATCTTCCCATTACACGCACTACTCTCTCGCATTTCTCTTTTCTTCGCAGAACTTTTCATGTACATCCGCTGGCCAGTTGTGCAGCTTTGAAATATGAAGAGTATTTTGAGCGCAGTCAGAAAAAGAGATCAATCCTACAATTTTACAGTTATGTACAACATCTGACACAATGAGATCAATCTTCGCTTGGCACTTACTTACAATATCCGACGCACCAGTAGCTCTTGTTATATAAGTTTTATAAGCTGGGCTTCGTCTCATCGGATGTTTGTCTTGATTCACTAGTCACAGAAAATAAGGAAATCTACTGAAAGCGGTATCGTGTGGTCTCTCTTTGCTATTAGCGTGATTTGTACTACCACGATATTTGCATGGTAACCGATGTGCAATTTGGAATAGATTAAGGCCGTCTGTGTAACTGTGAAGAAAAAAGTCAAAGGGATCCTTCATCGATCTTCATCATTGGTCGATCATTATCATTGGTTATTAGCTAAAATGTTCGAGTGTAGATCATGGAACTGCACTTACAACCTGAATTAATAATAAGCAGTTGTAACTATCAATTAGCAGTCGTTGAACCAAAGTGGACAATTGTCTTTCGGGCTCAGAAGTTTCAAAGTAGATGTCTTTCATTTGGTGGAAAATTATTGATGAAAACTTTACTTCTATTCATATGAACGACTCGTTTATATGTTCAGAACGAGTTTAATTACTAACGTCGTGTCAAAATTTCGCTGTAAAATGTTTGGTTACGTTGAGCTAACTCGAAAATAACATTTATTGTCTCTTGTGCAGGACTACGTCTGTGAAGGAGCTCTGACTCGTGCTCAACAACCAAACTGTCACTCCAGGTCAGTCAATATGAGGGTCCTTTGTGTTTTATACGTGCCGAAACATACGATTAATAGAGATAAGCTCCGTGACATCAACTGTCATGGTTGGTCATTAGTAAAGTTCACAGGCCAATTTCTCTGCCAGGCTATTAAAGCACTACATCATTAGTTGTAATGGTGTTGCCACTGGGGCAAATGTTCTCCGAATCCAGCAATACGGAAATTTCCTTGATTATAGCCATTCAACTCTATAGTATAGGTTGAACTCTACAGGTAGATTGACCTCTATGGTATAGGATGAACTCTACACGTAGATTGACCTCTATAGTATAGGTTGAATTCTACAGGTAGATTGACCTCTATAGTATAGGTTGAACTCTACAGGTAGATTGACCTCTATAGTATAGGTTGAACTCTACAGGTAGATTGACCTCTATAGTATATGTTGAACTCTACCGGTAGACTGACCTCTATAGTATAGATTCATCTTCTTACGTCATAAGTCAAGTTGCTTCCGAGTTTTTCAACAAAAAAGAATTGTTCGGATGAATCCCCTTTAAACAATTTACCTCTTGCTTCAAGGCGGCCACCTCCTCGAGATTGACATTTTCTCTCATTTTAAAACGATGAGCTGTCGAGATATCAGCGAACTCTTTGACTAACCAGAACCTCGAAGATCTTGAAAAATTGTTTCCTGTAGTAATTTTACATGCATTTTGATGTTCTAAATTGGCGTAGTACCCCAGATAACATTTTTAACAGCTTGTATGTTTCAATATTGAATTCATGACCGTTAATTCCATCTATTTTGGAATTATGGACGTTGCTTGATAACTAAACGGAATCCTTAACATACGCTTGTCTTGGTACTCCTACGGTGTCCCATATTTCTTCTGTGCAACAAGTCCGAGTGTATTTGTTCTATGCCTTATTTAAAAAAAATGTTCAGTAGGAAATTGTTGTATCCGGTATTGCTTTCGTTCACAGTGCGTGTATGTTTGCATGAGGGTTCGTCCCTCCAGGTAATCTACTATAGTGAATAAAATGTAATGCCGATGTGATTTTCCATGTTAATTGTGTTACCAAGCATGAGTAGCTCCGAGGGTCCGTTCCCTCCTTAGTTTTGAGCACACTATCCGAAAACTTCTTTAGGGCTTGGAAAAATATTAAGTTAGTATACATGTTTCTGCCTTGAATTGTGTTGTTTCTCTTTGGACAACTTTTGTAATGTTTAAAATGACTTCAGGATTGTAATTCATCGGTCAAACTCAGAGTGATAGTTCGTTTTGTTGAGCGCATTTTGTTAGTACGGGTCAAATTTTAATTCATTGAACTTTGTATTCGTTTCATCAGACTGACTTCTTCGACTGGAAAAATTAAATTAACTCCTAAGCATGCAATGAGTTTCAAGGTTAAGTCAGTTATATTTAAGAAACATTTAGAAATAGCCAGTTAAGTCAGTTATATTAAGAAATGGTTATAACTAAGTAGTAGCCTTTCTGTTGGTATTTTGCGTTTTTTTTTTTTTGACGATTTTGTGCCTAGGATACCTTAAATTCAAATTAGACTCCAACACCTGCCAAAATAAACCTTGTAAACAAAAGCACTCCAAGCACTTAAATAAATCCCATTTTGGGTAGATGAATGTCGGTTTAGTTATTTTCTTAAACTGCTAAAAATAGTGGTGTAATTTATTTTATTCGTACTTGCCAGGTATACTCGTTCACAACTGGCGTATTTGTATCACGCTTCATCAGTCAGTTCGACTGAGCCATTTTGGCCGAGCCAACAATCCGCTCGAAAGCGACGAAGGCAACGAGCTCTGCTTGCACCGGTTCACTGCGATCCAATTCGGTTTAGCAGCATTACTGCCCGGCTCGTTGCCTTAGCAGCGGGCACAGAAAGCGCTCCTTACGTTGCTTTGCGTGGAAACCCTCTTAGCGTGGAAAATTCATGGTACAGTCAGTTGTTCACAATCATTGATGCCATGAATTTCAATGGACGATTTTAGGAGATTAAATTGCCCAGTTCGTTTCGTTCTCCCGATTCCCGTTGGATCACAAACGACACTTGAAACGAACACATGACCTCCAATTGAGCCTTCCCTTCCTTACCCCACCGCAAGCCACTCGGCTTCCTACCAACGCTTTCAAGTTCGGAAGGTCGGCCTAATTTGGCACCTTTACTGACGAGGAGCATGACTCTAGTGTTGCCTCCCCTGCCAGTCCGCTGATGAGATATCGTTTATCTCTTTTCAGGAGCTGGCAGGCGGGTCGGCTAGCACTCGTCGTTGTAAACTGCGTTCGTCCGCCGTCCAGTCGGGCACTTGCCACCTGCGGACGCTCGACTGGAAGACCGCGGGGCTGCGGTGGGGGAAGGAGGGGAGGCGTGGCACCAAACTGCAAGTCCAAGCTGCTCTGCAAAGGCTCGGCCCCAGAGTATGCGTGCAAGTCCAAGTGCTAAGCCCTGCAGCTCTAAGTGCTAGCCCTGCAACTCCAAGTTCTTGCCCTGGCAGTCCAAGTGCTAGTTCTGCAGTTTCAAGCCTTGTTATTACGCATGCCTTGGGTTGCGAGCTTCTTTATCGCACATTCATGCTCTTTAACTCTGCCGCACTCATCTGACTTGAAGCGCTAAAATCGCCTTATCGACAACTGTTCTTCAAGCGGATTTGTTTGTTCGTGTTGAAAATTTTTACACTCATAGACAGTTGCACAATATCAACGCTCCTGGAAAAAACAGAGGTTCTTTGAAAACACTCTGAGCATTCTTTTCTTGAAATCATGTTTTTGCACCCAATGCATTGTCCGTGAAATAAGCCTGAAATAAACATCACAGCGATTTTAGAAACAAGAGACAACTTTCAGAGGCAGCAAAAATAATGACTGAAAACTCTGTGAAGACTTCTGAACTTCTTCCCACTGGAGCACCGGCGGGTTCGAGCTCCAGTGTGGAGTCTCATGTGTCCACCAGCCAAGCAGCGGACGCTGGGGCAGCGCAAAGTGGCTCTCCTAACGGAGGAGGAGGGATGTTGAGATCTCACATCCCGTCCCCCCATACCAACGTCTCCGCAGGGCCACTTCCCCGCCGTAGACGGGGCTTTCAGAGGAGCTCTTCGGAACCCCCTATATCATCCACAGAGGAGGAGGAGCTCCCATTCCGACAGCGCTTTGATTTCAAAAGAAAGTGTGATATTTTGGACTCGCTTGTGCCGGGTTCGTCTAAGAAAATTTCTAAGAGTGAGGTTGGCGGCGCTGATAGAACTGATGGCCGCAGTGTCAATGAAATTAGGAAAAAAAGACGCAGCGTCGGGGTTCCTAGTTCTTCCAGGAAGATTATCCAAAATGAGTTTTTGAAGAGAAAAAATAGAATCCTAAGGCATCGTCCCAAACGGGTCGGAAATAATAAGAAAAACTCGACTCTGAAACCGAAAAGGGAACAAAAGTTTGGCTCACGTTCATCCATTCCCTCAGGGAATTCGCTCACAAAAGAAACAAAAACAGGCGAAAAAGTTCCTCAGTCGGATTCTATATTCGCCGCGAACACAAATTGTCCATCCGAGGAGAAAATTACGACACACCTTTCAAAGGATGTAAACAATGCCGGATCGCGCTCTCCTAAAGACAACCCCGCGTCTTTCTCCCGAGGGGTCAAAGTTGGGGTATCGAGGACTAAGAACGCGACGAGTCTAGCATTAATATCTGGGAAAAACCTCACTAAGAATTGCGATAAAATGAAAGACTTGAACAATGGGGAAAATGTAGAGAAAAGTTTGTCTTACGGAGGTCTAAAATATGAAAATAATGCTGAAGGGTCGTACAGCAGGCCACATGAGTCTTCAAGCGTAAAATCCGAGGAAATAATGAACGAAACCTCTTCGAAAAATAATGAAGAAGAGAAAAGCGCTCGAAAGGACGAGAGTTCTGGCGAGAAAGTTGTATCTCGAGATTGTCACTCGCCAGACCCAGAAAATCTTGAGGAGCTAAGTCGGTGGCTCAATGACCGAAGTCGACAGCGAGAAAGAAAAGAAAGACCGTCCGAAGGCGGTCAAAAACAAGCGGCCTCAACGGGAGCCGCTGGTGACGACAAAGAAACAGAGTCCGGTGCTTTGATCAGTGACGCTTCGTTCGGGTGCGAGCCCCTTGCGCCTGAGGCAGGGTCTGATGGTGGCGGTCATGGTGAGGACAGCCCAGCGAGGCACCGTCACGACTATGACAGAGCAGATTTTCATCGCAAATCAGTTCAGAGGAGGAAGCCTCTGCAGTGTAATGCCAGCGACCGGCTTACTTTAAAAGGACGATATTCTAAGCCATTTTATAGCACGTCTAAGTCTAAAGTCTACGTTAGCACGTCTCATCTCGAGTGTGATGACGTCACGTCTACGACAACTGAAGATCCAATTGCTTCTGAAAGGGAGCCATCCGAGGACAGCCTTGTGTCAACGCACGAGCATGGTCAGGGATCAAATTCACGAGACGCTTTCATGAGGGAGATGACAATCGATGAGCCCGACACGACCACTGCCGGTAAAGAGGAAAATTATGAAATCGAAACGACCGAGAGTCGAGATCCCGATGACATGGACGACCTATCACGAGCTCAAGGACACCGGTTCAGAGAGGGGCGAGCCGTGAGGCTTTCGACTCCGGAGTCCAGCAAAGAGGATTCTGATGAGATGCAAATTGAGGATGATAACCTCACAAAAAGGCTCGACCAAAGTCACCGCAAGGATTCCTTCAGATCCAAAGGATCGTCTCCCTCCTCAGATTCAGTCTCCGACAGCTTTCGGCAGACGTTTAATTTTTCAGCTTTTCATCCACTCGATGCAAATGCCACCGCACTCACGGCGCAAGCTCTCTTGGGCTTTAATGATGCAATAACTGCTGCTACAGCCTCTCTGCTGAAGTTACAATCTTCGAGTGTTTGTTCTCCTGAAATACCTTCCAAGTCATCATCGGAGTGTCCTTCAGTGGCCGCCCAGTCCCAACTTGTTATGAAACTTTTGGCTTCAAGTGGTACCAAGGCAGCGTCGGAAGCTTCTGGCGATGCCGGAGTCTCGTTATTCTCAGAAGATTCTTTAGCGACAGCTGCGGCGAGTGCTGCTGCAGTCGCGGCTTCGTCTATTTTTCGGTCTTCGTCCTCGCCGATTTTAGATCGACGGTCAGTATCTCCATGCTCGGCTTCCACGGAGAATTTTTCCATGATAGCCGCCGGTCGAGCAAACAAACTACCGAAGTCCGGCAGCGGATCGCTGGGGTCAGGCCGCTCGGACCCCACAGCTCCGAGCATCCAAACTCCGCAACCTATTCGCGCGTCCCTCAATTTGGCAGACGCTGCCGCTGCGAGCCTCGTGTCCCTCACGCCGCACCTGCTCTCTGACGCGCAGGAGTACAGGCAGCTGCTCGCTTCTGACCTCTCCGCTGGTACGTCTTCTCTTCATCTCACATCGCATACGCGCTTCCATTTGCTCTGACTTGTGCAAAGGGATTCTTACTTTGAGAGTCCTCTGAAATCGCATACGCTCTTCCATTTGCTCAAATGTGTACCAAGGAATTTATTTTTGCTCTGAGAGCCATATTTTGTATCTCTCCATACTTTTCTGCGATTTTGTCAAATTATTCCTCGTGGTAATTTTATATCCGGTAAAAGTAGCTTTTTGACCACAGTAAGACAGCCACAGTGCTCTCCACTGGTAGACAGCCATAGTACTCTCCGTTGGTCTTCATCTTAATTCGCATATACTTTCAAATCTCATACACGTTTCAATTTGGTGTTACTCGTAAAAAAAAACTTTAACCTTGAGAGCCGCATATGTTTTTTCATATTTTTCTATGATTTTTCTTAAAGATTATTTTGAACCGTGTAAAAATAGCTTCTTGACCACTCTATGACAGCCACAGCGCTGTTTCAAAGTACATGAAAAATTCAAAGATCTGACTTTACCAGCGTCGCAGTTGATTAGCTACAGATTCAAGTAAACTAGTTCATGAAAAATTCAAAGATCTAGATGATAAATTTTGAATTTATTTTTTTTTAAATCATTCCACAGGTTATCTAGACAAAACAGTTTCTGTTGCTCTAATTTGTAATTCTTCATCGCTTAGCTGGCTATTTCTTATTCATAACATGAAAAGGTTTTTTTTTAATCAACGGATGCGCTATAATTTTCTTATTTCCATTCGTTCCACATTAGCAAGAAAAAGGTACAGTTGCCTCCATTTTTTTAGTATGTCATGGTGGAATTCAGCGCTGTGCAATAAGTTTTATCGTCTAATGAATGGGCACAAACTGATCCTCATTTTCGTTAAAAAAGCTGGAGCATATGATTCGAGACCTTATTGGATTTTCTGTTGTGTGTTCTAAAAATGGGACGAAAATTTAAACGCAGAATTGAAACTTGAATGTGGTTACGTTTCTACACTTGAGGGTAATCCCGATAACCAGGATACTACGAATCGTACTCCTGTTTTGTTTTTCTCTTCGTATTGCGCTCATTAGATGTTCCCTTCCTAAGGGCTACTTCCTAAGGGTTACTCATCACTTCCTCATCTAAAGTAGGAAGAGGGGTTACTCATCTCTTCCTCATCCAGGAGTAGAGCAAGGGTTACTCATCGCTTCCTGATCCAAGATTAGAGGAGGGGTTACTTATCTCTTCCCCATCTAGGAGTAGAGCAAGGATTACTCATCGCTTCCTGATCCAAGAGTAGAGGAGGGGTTACTCATATCTTTCTCATCTAGGAGTAGAGCAAGGATTACTCATCGCCTTCTGATCCAAGAGCAGAGGAGGGGTTACTGATCTCTTCCTCATCTAGGAGTAGCGTAAGGGTCACTCAGCACTTCCACATCCAGGGCTAGAGGAGCGGTTATTCATTTAAACAATTTAAACAATTTAAACAATTTATTTACCACAGGTGATACAGAGGTAGAATTTTACTTAAGTCTAGTACAATGGTCAAATTTGAGTATAGCTACCTGTGGGCCCGAATAAGTTCAGCGACTTCTAGGGCATCCTACCATCACGTTATTCTAGGGTGTACAAAAGTTTAACCTAGTTCACTTAACCTAGTTTCGCATTAGACTGATCATTGAGATAATTAACTCGATATTTTATGCTGTATTTTACAATATAGGTCAAGTCGGCTATATTTAACAGTATGTTCGATAAAACGATTCAAGAGCAGAGAGAAGATTGGTTATGGTACACAAGGCAAGTTACGTTATGACATTATCGTTAGTTACATGTAGGAGGCAAGATTTCGACACGGTGATCTTACACGACTAGTATTCTGATAGGAAGTGAGACTCAAGATGTCTTTTGAATACTTTGTACGAATTACATTCACGGATCTCTGCAGGTATAGAGTTCCAAGTTTTGGTTCCAACGAAGAGAATACTGTGTTGCGACCTGGCCTTTGAATAATAAGGAAGCATGAATTTACTTCTATTTCGGGTTAAATGGTCGTGATGACCAGTTTGCGCAGTCAATAATTGTCTTAGGCTATTGTCGCCATCATTTCTTAATGTTTTGTAAATGAAATTACAGATGGAGATTTTGTAGAGATCCGAAAGTTTAAGTATTTGTAAATTTTTGAAAGAATCATTTGTGTGAGCATTATATTCTAGGT
The DNA here is from genome assembly GCA_030386875.1 of Morinoia aosen. Taxonomy (NCBI): domain Eukaryota; kingdom Metazoa; phylum Arthropoda; class Malacostraca; order Amphipoda; family Talitridae; genus Morinoia; species Morinoia aosen. Next base: position 86,317,288 of record CM059562.1, on the reverse strand, counting down.
TCTTTACCGCTCTGACAGCCCTTTTCTGCAGAGTAAAAATTTTGTTGGTTTTATTTTTATCAGTTCCGTGCCATGCTTCTATTCCGTATTGCAAGTATGGAGAAATGAGCGTTCGGTAGAGCATTTGTAAAGCTGTTTCAGGCAGAAAATTTTTAACTTTATTTAGGATTCCGATGGATTTTGATAATTTAGAACTAATATGAGTGATGTGCTCTTTGAAGGTCAGATGTTTATCTATTATGATGCCCAGAAACTTACATGAGTTGGTTTCTTCGATTTCACCTTCGCCAATTTTAATGCATGGGAGAGATACATCTTTCTTGTATGAGAAAGTAATATAATTTGTTTTATCGATATTTAGGCTTATTTTATTAGCTTTGAGCCACGATGAAACCTTGTGAAGTTCTCTTCTCATCTCTTCCTCATTCAGGAGTAGAGCAAGGGTTACTCAGCACTTCCATATCCAGGGATAGAGGAGCGATTTTTCATCTATTCCTCATCTAGGAGTAGGGTAAGGGTTCCTCATCGCAATCTCCCTCAGAGGTTGAGAATAGATTTCTCGTGGCTAATCCGTGGCCTCGCTGTACGTCATGGCATTTTTGGCAGGAGGCGACGTGTCTCTGATTCTTGAGCCGTCTTGAATATTCAGGCCGATTTGCATCTCGTTGGCGACGTTGCTGAACTGATGAAAGATCGCTCTTTGGGTGAGACGCATCCCGCACGCTGCTGATCAGCCTTCCTCACCTCGTTGAGATTCTTTTAATTTGATTGTACGGGGCTACCTCCGAACAAATGTTGGACCATCATCTCCAACCGTTTTAAAATGCTAAGGCTAGATCTTACATCCAATTTCTTATGAAAACTAACTGATTGAGTCTATGTAATATTGGTTTAACAGGAAAAATTTGATTTTCACTAAATTCATATCGTAAACGACTAATCCTGTTATCATTTTCAAGAAGAACATGAAATTCATGGAGCACATGTAAGTGCTCACTAACATTTCACCACTATTTCTGGTGCCGAACTATGGATGCATTTGCGTTTAGGTAGTGCATACCAGCTATGGGCTGCTCAATATTCTGCTCTCTTCCCAACAAATGTTCTCGCAAAAATGTTCGACATTCATAGGGGTTTTTATGCCCCCTACACATATGACTTCACTTGGAAAGGTCGATATTGGTCTGAAAAGCTCGTTTCCATTATATTGTTGAAACGGTGTGGCGAGCTTACTCACCACACCTTACTTACTCATCAACTTCCTTTACCAGGGAAAGGATACACAAATATAATACTGTCGCTTCAAATATTTCACTTTACCAAATGAGCATGTTCTTGATTCTACAACTAGTTCACTTTCATACACCGAAATTGTGTTCTTTACGTTGAAAATTATGTGCTTCAGTTCTTGAAATATTTTTATTCTATCTTTAAAATTGTTTCACATGACTTAAGAAGTTGAGGATTATTTACCAAGCGTTTATGAAAAATCTATAACTATATATTCTAAGACGCGCTTGTCGGGCAGAATCCTTTGTTAACTTTCCTAAGCAAAATAATATTTCATGTCGTGTTTGTAGTTGGAATGAATAAGTAATTCTTTTTCTATTTTCAAATCTAGTGTGAGCTGAATCGCAATTGTTCGAAAAATGCGCTGTCGTTGTTTTAGTACAGTGAAAACTTTCATCATCCATCCCACCATTTAGAAAAAGCAGCACTTAAAATTGGGTTACTTAGTAAAAGCTTCTGCTGCTTAGTAGCGCCAACAAAAAATATCTCATGAAAATTTCATGGACACATCACAAGAGGTAAACCGCAAAAGTATTGCATTTCCCCTTTTCTAGTCTAGTGAAACTCGTATTCCAAATTGTCGCATTCCCCACGGCCGGCGTTCGGCTGCTGCAGCTTGCACAAAAGTGCAGCCTCGTTCTCTTCAAGTCTTGTAGCGCGACTCAAGACAACGAACGCTGCGGAGGGCCTCATAAAGATTCCGCTAGTGTCTCGAGCGCCCTCGCAGCGATTAACTTGCGCTGCGCACCGCCGCGTCCCCCGTAGGAATAACATTGTTGCAACTCCGGTGTCATGGGAGAGGTGAATATCATTATTAAGCCCCTTCCATATTCAAGAGGAGCCTGTTAATTTCCTCGCCTAAAGAAAGGCACTTGCGTGTGATCTCCAAGGGACACTCGCAGAAAATAGTATCAATAAACTGACGACCCTCCAAACAGCAAGTCGGGATGCGCTCTTGAATGGTTGGTAGTTTTAACTTCATTCGTGGTGGAGTTTCTTGTTTTTTCAACGTTTATTTCGGATAGTAGTTGCGTATACTGGTTTTATTTACGAGGGATTTTATTTCGTCAAGCATAGAAATGGGTTTTCCTTTGGAAGCATTTCAATCTGGAAACTAGACGCTATACCTTACAAAAGGAGGGAGACCTATAGACTGCAACTGTAGAGAACTTTCACGGCTATTTACTAATATTAATTCTCTTCCGAATCAAGGGGGAACGTGTCAGTAGGTTATTAAATTTATTCCGTAAAGCTCACTACTCAAATAATCCGAATTGAATAGATACGTATTTTTAAGAACATCATGGAACTGCGGCCGCTGGTAGCATGGACGTTGAGGTGAAAGAGTACCATCTCTTATAACAGTATCCCGAACTAGAACCTCGCGCAGAGACGAAGCACGACCGTCACCAGTAGTGAACTGTATCACAAGTTCTATTGTAATCCCTTAAATAAGATCCTTGGCTGTGCGTCTTAATCTCTAATGATCTAATATAGGAGGATGAGACACGGCAGCAGGGCAGGCAAGCCCCAGTCGAGGGGCCCTGCAACGCTGGGGCGTAATCCAGGCCCTGGGGCCTGTGCCGGGCGGCCATCATTAACTCTGTACGCAGACTTAGCGTGTCTCCGGCCCTAGGCCTTCACGAGCAACCTTCATGATTAACATTAAACTCGTGTGCTACGTTGTGCTATAGCTATAGCTCGGAGTGACTTGGAACATGTGCGCCGCATAAACTCTCGTGCCGCGTTGTGAAGCTCGTGGTGACTGGGAACATGTGTGTTCCATGGGATGTTTTTTCAAGAGTCCATGATTTGGAGGTCAATACCGCGTTGTGAAGCCTGTAATGACGGAGAAAATGTGCGTTCCTTAGAATATTTTTCCGAGAATCCACGATTTGGGGAAGCTGACATTTCAATCGATCTGTGAGTTGTGCTCGGGCTGACTGGGAACATGTGCGGCGTTCCTTAGGATATTTGTGGGAAAATCACGGTGATCTATAGAGCACAGAGGCTGCTGAGCACGAAGTACAAGGTCTGCAGAGAAGCCTCAATCAGAGCCCTCATTACCCCACACACCCAGAGCTCTCCTCCCTCCTCCATATTAATTACAGCGAGTGCCGCGAGCGCTCATTTGCGCGACTGTCGCAAGCCCGTCGCTGCAGCTCGCATGTCTGCGTCCCTGCATCGCTGCGCTGCCCGACCTGCTGGGAGGCGAGTGCTGGTAAACTAAATACCGCCAGACATTTCCCTGTGGCCGACGTATTTGGACTCGCGTAATATACCGAGCACCATAATTAACGAACGCGTAACAAACTAAATATTTTTTCTGCATGGCTCACTCGTCGTGAGGCTAGTCGTAGCAGATGAGCTACCCCTCTAATGAGCCGGAAATTTTCTCGTGGGTGAAGTACCTGGACTTGCGAAATGTAGCGAGGAGCATTATTGACCAATGCAAAATAATACTAATCAATATCCATACAGAATTATAATTTTTCTGTGATCGATACAAAAAAAAATTGTATGGATCACTCGCCGCGAGGCTAGTGGGGACTGTTGATACCGTTCCAGCGAGCCAAACATTCATTCATAGCCGACATATTTTGACTCCTGTAATGAACCGACGGGCATACAAAACGGAAACATAACTCGCTAGATAATTTTCGAGGAGAAAAGATAATTTAGTGTCGGAAGTAAAGTTTCAGTGTTGCCTTCTCATATCTTCTGGTTTGCAGTAGTCCATGCATTGTTTCGACTACGAAAATTTTTCTTTAGAACTGTGCGTCACTAAGAAACATGTTCATTCGATTAGCAAATGTTGGGTAGAACAGCGAAGTTGAGTTTCTATGAAACCTCTGTGAAGCAGCTTTTTTACAATAAACTTTAAAAGAAGACTGAAAGTCCGAACCGTTGAAGTTTGAGATCCAAGAATTTTTTTTCCCACAGACCACGGTAAGGGAAAACGACGGTAGCTGTGAATAACTCGTCAAAATTGACGGTTTCGAGATACCAAGTGCACCGAATATCACTTTTTCATTAGTGGAAATTTTTACTGTAAGACAAAATTTCCAACAATTTGATGATTTTCAACGCCCCTTCAGGTTATACGAATTAACTATCGCTGAGCGGTGTGAATTATCACTCAGGCCAAGTGCACTGAGTGTTAGGCATGCCTGCCTTCTCAGGTGGTGTGCTTGCCTTCTCATATGGTATCATTGCCTTCTCATATGGTATCATTGCCTTCTGGTATGGTGTGCTTGCCTTCTCATATGGTATCATTGTCTTCTGGTATGGTGTGCATGCCTTCTCATATGGTATCATTGCCTTCTCATATGGTATCATTGCCTTCTCATATGGTATCATTGCCTTCTCGTATGGTGTGCATGCCTTCTCATATGGTATCTTTGCCTTCTCATATGGTTTACTTACCTTCTCGTATTGCATCATTGCTTGCTCCTCACAGAATGCAGAATGACTTGCCATCAACCCTGCATTCGTTGCCTACGAGATGCGTTGAGCGAGTCCGTAATGCGTGAGGCCTACGCACCGTGCTGCTCCTCTCTGACAGCCCAGCCCAGTGCACGGAATAGCAAGCAGGATTAGAAAATGTTACCCAAAATTGCTTTGAGGCTTAGCTGAGTAGGCTGGCCTAGGTTTAGGAACCCCGTAACCACTTCTCTGATTGTTATGCAGGACTTACAGACGAGTTGCGTGCTGTGCAACTGTGACAACAGTAGCCTTTGTCTGATCCGATAGAAGTGAATATTCGTGCGGAGCGGTTCCACATTTTAAACATCAAAAGCGTAATTTGATGTAGTTATATACACGCTGATAAAACAGTTGGGGTGAGCGGTATAAAATATCAGAATATTCCCGTCGTTGCAAGTACTAATAAAAGTTCATTCACATACAAAAAGAAATTATGACAGAATCCAATAACAAAACCAGAATGAAAAAAAACGAAGAATGTACAGATGATGAACTCTGCTTCAGCAGTGATTCTAGACAAAGCAAGCTTCGAATGATTAGAAGCGCGTGGGTACATCTGGAATTGACACACTTTCGAAGTACTGCACAATTACAAATTTTGCGCGAGCACAAGTCGCTTTTATCCACTTTTTTCCCTTACATCTCTGCACATCTCTTGCTCTCGTCGGATGCTCTCAGGGCACTCAATGCAGGTCTTGATCCGCGCCCTAATTACAGGACACCAAATGCAGGTCTCGATACACACCTTAATTACAGGACACCAAATGCAGGTCTCGATACACGCCTTAATTACAGGACACCAAATGCAGGTCTCGATACACGCCTTAATTACAGGACACCAAATGCAGGTCTCGATACACGCCTTAATTACAGGACACCAAATGCAGGTCTCGATACATGCCTTAATTAGCCGTTTTTGAGGCGAGCGCACCGCTGCTTATGTCTCGGAGGCCTGCAGCTCGGCTCAGAAGTTCTGCCTCGCGAGACAGCCTCAGGCCAAAGAGCGTCTCCCTCTCGTCTCGTTGCTGCTCCTTGCACGTATTTTTACACCACTTAAATTAGCAAACTGTCAAAACAATGATCAATTAGCACACTACACAGCCTCCTTTGACGAGGCGTGCACGGCAGCGCAGTGCCTTGTGAGATGCAGTTCACTTGCTCAGGTTCCTAATGAGCTCCGCAGAGGGGAATGTATTTTCTTGCTCTCGCTTGGGCGGTTCAGTCCACCTCTTTGGTTCAGTTTGTCTGGATTAGTTTTTGCATGCATTAGTAACCTGAGTAGTTTCAAAGTCAGAAATCAACTGAGACTGATTGTGAATTAACTTGAGCTCCTACCCTATGACTGAGAGGAGATAGTTATGTATGCAGAAGGTAATAATTGTCTGCGAGCTGTAGTAATGGTAAAAAATGTATCTAAAAATACAGTCCAAATAATGAAGGTATTTAGAAATATAATATGCGCAATGAAGGCAACAAGAAATGCTGGACTGATTACAAGGGTAGCAAAAGATGTCGTACATGTAATACTAGGAAGATTAAATTCAATTTCAGTAACAACTAATAAAGACGACAGAAGTGCAGTGTAAGTAGCAAAAGCGGCAACAAATTCAGCGTAATTGATAAACAATGCAAAAATTACAGGTCAGATAATAAAGGCAGTAAGAATAAAAGGAAGTCACTGTCCAACAGCAAGCTCTCAGCCCCTCCAGCGGCAGTTCACAATTAATTAGCCTTTTAATTGTGATGCTCTTCATTATCCTCATTAAGGCTAAAACGCCTCTCGACCCGTTAATGAGAGGCAGAAGCCCTCCTAATGTCATTACAAAGAAATCTATTCACTTGGAAAAAGTTCAAGGGTCGTCGAAAAGATGCTAATGCACATGCGAGTTTTTCCTTTTGGTTAAAGTATTTCAATTGTCAAATTTGTGTGAAAAGTCGCAGCCTCAATTGGTTCCACAAGCTAATCGGTTTCTGTGCATATTACTGTTGTACATCTACTGGGTGTAATTCCAATGCGTTACTCTTCATTACCCAAAATAACTAAGCTCTCATTGATGGTTTATAAGCGTTGGTATACATACATATATATATATATATATATGTGTGTATTTATATATATATATATATATATATATATATAAATATATATATATATATATATATATATATAAGCGAGCGCTCTTTCAGTCCCATATGTTGGAGATAACAATGATACGGCTCTAATTTTCAATATTAAAAACGATCACAAGTAAAATTCCCTCCTGAACAATTGAGGACGATCCTTCTCAAGTAAGTATCATGAATAAGTATCGTAACAGCCAACTGTATTAGCTTTGTGCGACAAATAAGCTATGAAGCTTCTACATTCTATTAAAAATCAGCGTCTTACAATAGGGCAGCTTGACGCAGTAATAATAAAACTACGATGCAGACGTCATGTACGTCTATGAGGCAATTTCAATGCGCCATGAATTAATTCCCATTGCAGTGATTCCATCCATTAACTCCACTGATCGGAAACGAACCCCAGTTGGGCTACACCAGTGGTCCTTAACCTTGTTGGAGGTACTGAACACTACATTGTTCTTTTTTTCTTCAAATTCAAGACATATATATATATATATATATATTGAATACTGTATTAGTGCACAAACTGTAGAATGAAGACTACTATGAAACTGATTCACTGAACCCCTGGGGTTCGATTGAACCCAGGTTAGAACCACTGGGCTGTACAGCAGTTCCCACTATAGACCTATTGTGCCTTCTGGCTGTGTGCACTGCTGCAGCGGGCGTATAGTTATCACGGCACTCAATATCCAGCGGCTGCAATCGATTTGATCTGCAGCCAAAACCGTTAGGGCTATGTGCTGTTCTAATTCGATTTTAACACATTGACTGCGAAGGGTTAAACTGAAGTTCAATATTCAACTCAAATTTAAATTTAACAGTGGTTAGAAATTTTATAATACCAAACATTTATCGAGTCCGTTAAATACCATTAATTTTAAAAGATTATTAAACAAATTTTAAACGACCCATAAATGGGTCGTTTTGCATCAGAAAGAAATTAAGCACGACCCACTGGTGGGTCGTATCGAAAGCAGCGTGTTGAAGTATCGCACAGCACCCACCTGCGGAAAACAATTGGAGACCCGGCTCTAATTTTTAAATTGCTAACAACCTACCTAAAGTTGAGTAAATTCTGCTGTAAGCGATGGTAATTATCATGGCTTACTCCTGATTCTAATTATCAGGTAGTTGGGCTCTTAAGACAAGTATGCTAAAATCAAGGTGAGAAGAATTATAGTTTGAAACTTTGGTCAACGTTTATCTTTATTAGGTGCATTTTTTTAGGGTTGCTTTATAATTGAAGGCTTATACTGCCTATTTTTCTAATTGAAAAATCGTGTTTGGAAACAGTATTGGTCAGATTTTTATTTGCTTCTGTTATCATAACTTAAATTTTATTTTTATAAGAATTCTAGTGCATGCAAACATTAAGCATACGCTTAAATTCTGGATAGGTGTTGCAAATTTCACCAGACACAGAATTCCAGAATTTGGTACCAGTGAAAATACAATCCATTTTAAGAATTGGCTTTTGAGTAATGAGAGGCTATGAGCTTATTTCCAGTTTTCGTCAAATAGTCATAGCTATAAGTTTGAGCTCAAATTTGTTGTCGAACGTCAGAATTGGCATCAGTTTCAAGAACTTTGGACACAAAACGTCCCAGATAAAATTGGAAGTAGTCTGATTCGAAATTTTTAGACTCTTAAATGAATCACTTGTGAATGCTTTGTGTTTCAAGCTGAATGAAGCTTTAATGACCAATTTTGCGATGCAAATATTATATGGACTTATTTTTAAATGGGAATCAAGATTAGGGAATTTTTTCAAAACATGATACAGCAGACTGTGTAGGCAAAGCAAACGAATCAAGGAACAGTGGACATTGAGGACTAATTTCTGTTTTGTTGTGAGTTATCGAACTACATTTTTCATGATGGAACTCGTTCGAAAGCAAACGTAAGTATCTAAAGCTTTTAAATGATTTACGTAATCGATTTGTAATGCGTGTATAACCGATGATTCAGATTACACAAGGCTTGACTTCTTTGTTGGCCGCAACAAAAATACGTATAGAGCACATACATACCTTGTGTGTTAGATTAAACCTACAGTTTTCTGTCTTTAATCAACGCTTGCATAGGCATTAAATTATGCAAGCAATTATTCCATGAACTTTCTTTTCTCTTGTTTTACCAAAAGGTATAGCAATAGGCAAACAAGCTTTCCATATAGTTGGTGTTCCACCTTTTTATTGTTTTGCATCAATGAAAAAATAATCCAGTTTTGTAAGTCGTTAAATCCTGAGCTTCTAGTCGCTGTGCACTAGCAAGCGTTCCTTGAAGCTAAAAACAATCAAGGCTTACTGAAGGAAATTCTCGGCTCTTCGGCATTTAAAAGCGCCCAAAAATTATCTCAGGCCGTTAACTTTTCCATTTAAGACGGTCCCCTCGCTAAGCTTTTTACTGGAAGCATTTTTTCCTTTTATATTTTAATTACGGGAGGGTCTTTTTTTGAAGTGGTGTCGATTTTTATTAGTTCCTCAGATCATTTTGAGGAAGTGAGGGGAGGCTGCTGGCATCCCTCTCGCCCACATCGATCCTCAGGCATGCCTTAACACGGCTTCTTTCGTGCTTAATCTCAGCAAATTTTACCTTCTAAAATACTCAGTCAGTGTATCAGTTTTCGTGAATGTATTTTTTTACGAAGACCATTTATGCATGAGTCTTTTGCTTGTTGATGCTTTCTGAGTTCTGAAAAAGGTTTCAGGTAATTAGCCCTTTTCTTAAACGTGATCGGAGGCATATAATCTGGAGCACAGTTGCACAGAACGATCACTTGTTACAACTCTGTAGTATAAGTACAGATTCAATAATAAATAAATTTGGGAATCATGAGCAATTTTTGATTGGGGTGAGAGAAAGTACATGGTGCAGAAGTTAGTTCTGTATTTTCAAGAAGACTGTGAAAGCCTAAAATGCCGTATTGACTGTCGCATCCTCTATTTAGCAAACATTTCAGCTTGAGCCCTGGATCACAGCGTGACTTTGGTAGAAAAACGGCACCATAAAGACCCTGGTCCCCTCAGCGCGAGATATACGCTACTACCGCTACTACTATAACGTCCTCACCTTTGGTAGCTAAGTGCCGTACTGTCCGGTAGTTATTTCTCAATAATGGAACGCCCATGAACGAATTAGAAGCTCATTTGACACTTCGTCAACCCTTATCATCGAAGTCAAATGCTTCTTAGGTCGTATCAGTTCTGGGAGTGTTCGCTCTGTATTTTGCCGCTAGAATCAAGAGAGCAAAAAGCGGCCACGAATGGAGCTACGAGTTAAAATACTTGTTAGGCTTTTAACACACGAAGTCTCCCTGCTTAGGAAAGTTACTTTTCATGCAATAACATATTTTTTTAAGTTTTGGAACGTGTTTTTTCCGCTTTCTTATTCTCGCTGCTTCTGAAATAGTATAGGCATGCTCGTCGATTTTCCTAAGAGTATTCACACGCTATTATTCGCCGTCTGAATGCAGTTGCAGTCCAAGCTTAAATTAGCTTCCCAGCTGACTAAGCACCTGCTAAGAAATTATAAAATATATCCCGGATTATTTGATTTGAAATTATTATATTAAAGCCACCTCTCAGCAACTGTTGAGAGAAACCGCTGAAATCTGACAATATACGACACCGTGCAAGTCATTCTCAAACATTCACCTAAGCCATGCCATTCACCTGTGTAGTTCTAAAAGGAACAATGATCGCAATTATTCAACTCTGCAATTTGTGATTGTGAGGGGCTCCTCAATTAAGTGCACTTTTAAAGCGACCAAATATGCGCCGCAGCAGCTGCAGAAAAACAGCGTCCGAGGCACGTCTGCGTTAATTATTGTCCCCGTGTGAAGGGCCACAAACTTTTTCTCTTCACCCCACAAAAGAAAAAACTCGAGTGAGAAAATGCAGCCCGTCCAAAATTGGATTCTTTGACGCAACGTTTGACGGGAAATCAGAGGAGAATCTTCGAAGGGAATTCGTCTTCCCACTTCAAACTAGCAGCGACCGACGGCCCTCGGGACGTGTGTGCTGTGAGCTCCAGAGGCGCAAGGAAGCAGGAGGAAGGAACCTCTTACAATTTAGCCTTCGGTTAAATGAGAGTCGTGTGCATACGCAGGCTTGACAGTCATTAAGTTACTTTTCTACTTCCTCAACCGTGTGGAGTTGTACCAGATCATCTGTGAAATAGATTCTTAAATGATTAATTGTGTGTTAATGAATATGATCAGCAATTTCCTGCGTTTTTTAATTCGTGACGACGTGGAACAATCACTATGTTAATTTATTGAACTGAACTGTGCACCACTATGACAAACTGTACTATGACACACTGGATTTGTAATGTTCGCTGCATGTTAACTCATGGATTTATGCAGGATTTGATGAGGTGATAAGATAATTAATACCTCGTAGAGATTTGGAATTTTTTGTTTTTGGCCCAATCGTTTCTTAGTAACCGTCGAGTTTTGATTAGGCTACTTATTTTCTGAACTGTGTAATGTGTAAAATTTATCCACTCACTTTTGTGTTAGATTTGTCAGGAAGACGACGTCAAATTTAATACTGTAAAGCAACTCTGCATCCCGAGAGTAATGAACACACCAATGAAGTGGTCTTGTGTTTTATGTATGGTGGAGTTTTTCCTATGATAGTGGTCGAGCTATGGGACGCTTCTTCAGTAATTCCGTGTGTAGTTGAAGCCTTTCCTGTAAAGTCTCGAAATTCTGGTACGAGAATTTTGTGAAAGTATGTGTTACTACATGCAACTCTTACCTTAGCGTCTGTTATACGTTAAGAACGTCTTTTTTGAACATTGTAAAGTGACTGAACTACTTATTAGAGTAGGAATACTAGAGTTAAGCTAAAAAATTCATTTCTTTCCGTATGATCCGTGTCCAACTCAAACTGATTTCATTCCGACCCCTTTCTAATTTTAAAGTGTAACATTATGACTTGTGTACTATGTACATAGATTCACGTCCTTCAGGTATCATAAATCTTTCTTATTGAGGGGAACACCTTCACAACTGCGAGATATTTCCAGTGAAAATGAGACAAATAAAATTTCAAAACGAACCAAAATAGGTGAGCCAGAAAATCCTAAGTTTCCCTGGGTCATTTGTGTAGCAGATGATTGCTGGAATTAAGTTGCGCAGCTTAATAAGTGGCGGACGAAACGAGGAAGTCTGACTCCAGCTCTATGAGGCACACCTTTGAGAGGCAACTTTGCTGCTCAGGTTCTTCAGGTCAAGGAATGTAGCCAGTGTTATTCGAGCTAAAACAGGCACTAAGGAGTCATCCAGCCTTAATTGCTGTCGCTTGAAAGGACCATCAGATACAATTACGCATGAATTCGAGAAAACTTTTCTATTGAAGCAAACTTTTCATGACGTTCTTCGTGGTCTTCAGTGACAGCATCTGCTTACTGATATTTTCGAACCTGAAAACAACGAAAACATCACTGCACTGATATTTTCGAACCTGAAACAACGAAAACATCACCCCACTGATATTTTTGAACCTAAAAACAACGAAAACATCACCTTACTAATATTCTCGAACCTAAAAATAACGAAAACATCACCTTACTGATATTTTCGAACCTGAAAACAACGAAAACATCCCCCCACTGATATTTTTGAACCTAAAAATAACGAAAACATCCCCCCCCTGATATTTTTGAACCTATAAACAACGAAAACGTCACCTTACTGATATTTTTGAACCTAAAAACAACGAAAGCATCACCTTACTGATATCTTTGAACCTAAAGACAACGAAAACATCATCGCACTGAAATTTTCGAACCAGAACACTATTAGCCCCCAACTGAATTTCTATGCACTCATGAGTTTAAAGTATTCGGTGTGCGGTAGTTGATTAAAAATTAACACAAGTACCCTCTGTGTGTGGCAGAGAGCAGCAAGTGCCCCACGCCTGGCTGCAACGGAACAGGGCACGCGACCGGCCTCTACTCCCACCACCGCTCCCTCTCAGGGTGCCCTAGGAAGGACAAAGTCACTCCTGATAGTGAGTCATTCTCTCTCTCTGTCTCACTCTGTCCGTTCCACTCTACCTATCTCACTCTTTCTATCTCACTCATTCTACCCCGTCTTTCTGATCTCAATCTTTCTACCTCACTCATTCTTTCCTACTCTTTCTGTCTCACTCTTTCTGTCTTACTCTTTCTATCTTACTCTTTCTATCCCCGTCTTTCTAATCTCGCTCTTTCTCTCGCTGTGAGCCTCTCAGTGCAGTCAATGGAGCAACATAATCTGTCTTCCTTTAGTTGCAATGTATTTACCCAAGCTCATTTTGAGCTATGGCTCCGATAATGTTTTTGTAGTTCAGAATTTAAATTTTTCTGTGAAAGTTAGAATAGAGATCACAATTTGGAAAGTTTCGACTCTACAACGTAACTCAAAATGTTCTCCATAGTTTTGGAATTACATACTTAGTCCCGTACTGAACATTTAACAAACACCAAATATTATTCACATTTTAAGCTCTAAAAACGAACCGTACGGGAACTTCGATCCCTACTTGTCGTCATCATCTTCAGCTATCTTTCTTCTTCAGGTGCTCTTTGCCTCTGTACAGTATAATAATAATGATAATGAAGGCATCTACGGATGCTTTATTTCCAATCAAGCCTGATACATATCACCTTGTACATTGGATTTTCAAATGCCTTATAACTAACGCCAGGACGCCATGACGCTTTCCCCCGGTCAAGACCGGTACCCATTTCAGACACCTGGGTAGAGTGGGGTATTGTGCTTGGAATTTTTCTCCTATACCCAACAGAGAAAATCGCCACTGCCAGCGCCGAGTTTCGAACCCGGGTCCCGACCGCACGGCGGCGGAACCTATAGCACACGGCTATCGCGAGCACAGTAGACAGGCTTCAGGCGAATCCCATCGTAATACTATATTATGCTAAAATGTTTATGCTCTTCATAAAAGAGGCTAACTCCACCATTTGATGAACTAATGATCAGAATAGCACTGATTTTGAGCCTTAAATTCGTGTTTGTGCTGAACTAAGCCATGAGTGCTCTGAACATTTGTTCTCACTTGGTTGTATGGAAGATCGTTGAATTTATTTTTGATGACAAATGAGCAAAGCAGTCAAAGTTTGAAGTACACTGGTCGGGTAAAATTGCCTCCTGGCCACCGGTGGCGCAGGCAGCAGTCAAAGTTTTAAAATGAGATGATTGCGTGCAGTACTCGCTGCTCACGAGACCATCGTCAAGTGCCCGACGCCCGGCTGCTCCGGACGAGGTCATGTAACAGCCTCCCGCCACTGCCACCGCTCGCTGTCGGGCTGTCCCCTCGCCGCCGCCTCCCGACAGGCCGCCAGGACCCACCGCCACCGAATGGCGCTCCTGCAGCAGAGCACCACCACATCTCACCACCACCACCACACCCACCATCACCACAACCAGCAGCCGTCACCGCAGCAGGCCGTGCAGCAGCAGCAGCAGCAGCAGCAAGGGTCTCACCACCAGCTGCAGCACCAACAGCAGGTCGCTGCTGCAGCAGCTCGCCAACATTACCTGGGCTCCAGCGCCACGCCTCCTGTAGTGGCAGGTAACTTTATAATACGAGTCTCAGTTGTTTCAATGTTACTTTACCATATGATGCGAGTTTGAGTTATTGCTATGTTACTCAGCTAGGAATTTTATAATACGAGTCTGAACTGTTTCGATGTTACTCACTAAGAAACCTTACCTTATGCTACGAGTCTGAGTTATTTCACAATTACTCAGAGCTAAACTCACAGCCAGACAGTAATTGTTGTTTTTCGAAGAAATATTGTTTTTAATTATTTGTACATTTTGTGTTGTTTCTGCCTCTAAATGTATCTTCAAATTATTTTTATCGAACATTAATTGTTGTTTTACGATACAGACTATTTATCAATTATTATCCCATTTTTGTTGTTTCTGAAACATAAAGTATTGACGAATTATTGTTACATTATTTTTTCACGTGGCATGCCTTATTTTTTCGTTATCTGCAGTTTTTTGCCTATAAAGCATATTTTTTAAATATTCATACATAAATCGTCATTTGTGCAACATAGCGCATTGTTGAATCGTTTGGACATTTATTGGGATACAACAAATTAACAAAATATTGGTACAACATTTATTGTTTTTGTGATACAGCGTATGTTTGTACAAATGAATTAACAACAATTATTAGCAAACCATTGCTACGTTATTTGTGGTTTCTGTAGCATAATGTACGTTTGTATTAGTTGTACATTTTTTACGATAAAATATCTTAACAAACTAGTGATACATTATTTGTTCTTTTTGTGATATATCGTATTTGATTTGTTTACACATTTTCCGCAATAAAACATATTAAAACATTATCGGCACATTTATTTTTGTTTTGATGACGTATCGTAACTTTATTACTTGCGCAGCGACACCCGGAGGAGGGCGGAAGCGCAGCGCCGAGGACTCGGTGGACATGAAGGTGTCCGGCAGCGACCCGTGCTGGGCCACGTCCTGCCCCGCCCCCCTCCCCTCCTGTCCCCCTCCCGCCTCCCCCGCACACAGGCCCATGGACACCTCCCCTGCACAGCCCCACGACTCCTCCAAAACCACCATTACCCCCCACAACAATAACAACACCAACACCGCCAACAATAACAACACGAAGTCACCGCTGCCGAACATCAGCAATAGCAACAATGGCCATTTGGGCGGCGGTCATGGAGCGGAGCAACAACAGCAGCAGCTCGGACAGACACGGTCTCAACAGCAGCAGATGCATTCTGTCAACAGCAGTGCCTCGACGGTGTCGTCACCCGTCATCAACAACAGCAACAGCAACAGCAACATCATCAATAACAACAATAACCACACGTTCACCGCCCCGCACCCGCCACCACCACAGCCACACTCCAAAACGCATTCCGTCACTAACGGACTCACCCACAACAATAACAATATCACCAGCAACAACAACAACAACAATAGCAGTAAAGGACTGAGTGCCTTCAGTGGAGTGAACATCAAGTCAGAGTCGGCAGGGGGTCTGCAGTGCTTCAATTACAAGTCGGAGGAAGAGCAACCAGCTCTCGTCCGCCCGTCCGGAGTCACCGAAGTCCGGGATACCAACTCTAGGTCAGTTGTGTTACGGTGCTCTTCTCACTCTGCGGCCTCATGATAAAGTTCTCTGTTCGTAATTTCTCGTGTGCCTAGCTTCTGAATTTAGTTAGCCATATAATAAAATTCTCAGTTTCTAATTTCATACAGGCCTGGCTTCTGAATTTGCTCGCAATCGCGGGAAATAGATAATAACGTATCTACTGCTCCTCACTGCTTGCCTTCAAATGGAAGTTTTCTTGAACCCAGCCCAGCTCTAATGAGTTGAGATTTCTCTATTTCTATCATATCCTCTCACATATTTCAGAATCTAGCCAGGCTTCTATATGCTGTTTTTTTTACGTTTGTACAATTCTAAATTTCAGAGGATAATTTTACACAGCAGTTACAATGATTCTCGCAGTCAGTTGCCACACAATTTAAAAATCAGTTGACGATTCACATATTCTCAACAAATCCCAGCAATACCCTTCGAAAATAAAAAACATACTTGCATTAGAGATTGTACTGTTGTCATCGCAAGCAAAAAGTCAAAGTGATTTATAATCAAGAATAAAATGTCATGCTATCCCATCATGTTAAGAAAAAAGTTTCGCGACGGAAATTATTTTTCCGTAATTCCCAGTAAATTTGAGCTTCCGTGTGTGTCAGATTCGACATCAGCACGGCATCGTATCTGGACCTGGACCGGCAAGCAACCATAACTTCTTCCCACGCTCCTGCACCTCCTCACTTGCCGAGCTCGTCAGCAACGAGCACGTCAACACCATCATCATCTGCGTCATCGTCATCGTCAGCGTCAAGCTACCACTCGTCAGTGCTGACACCGAGCTCAACAGTGAGCGGCAGCCTGCACACAACCCCAAGCCTCATGTCCCCACCTTCCCACAACGGGTTCCCCAGCCCCATCAAGTCAGACTTCACTCCCCCAGCTCCTCCCCCGGCAGTGGTGTCATCTGCTGCCAGCCACGAAGCGTATTTCGGCACCCACAACGCAAATCTTAACAAAAATGGGAACTTGTGTGACGTCAAAGGCATGGACGCCCTGCCGCCCATCTCTGCAGCGTACCATCCCATCGCTCCGCCTCCCATGTACCAGAGGTGAGATATCCCCTTGACACTTGCATCTATTCTATCCTATTTGCAGTAATATTCAGACCTGGGTTCAAAAACGCGCACTGCAGTAAAGGACTGAAATAGAGGTCAGGTCCTGCATTTGAGACTTGTATCTATTTCATTTGCAGAGATATTCAAAACCGGGTTCAATAAGTCCCGCGTATTACGTAGAAGACTGAAATGCATTTGCTCATTGTTTGTTTCAAGACGTTGGAGATTATGTGCTACCTAATGCGCCTTTCTTCCAAAAAATTACTGTACCTGTAAAATACTCTAACGGTATCAGTTTTTTAAGCTTTTAAATTGATGTTCTAGGGTAGCATTTTTTCCTTTATTAGTTATCCAGTTTTAAGCACGAAGTTTTCACTCATTGGTTGAGTACATTTTCTTGTCACCCACATCTGTAAGATTTATTCGAGGAAAACATCGAATCCCTTCATATTTGAACACACGTGTACAGTGGTGAATTCTAACGCTCGGTACTTGCAGCTCTGCCTACCGATACGACAGTCTGGCATTATTGGAGGAAAACATCTTATCCCATCATTTTTGACAGCCCGTGTACACTAGCGAATTCTAACGCTCGACACTTGCAGCTCTGGCTACCGATACGACAGTCCGGCGATCAACCTGAGCGTGAAGACCTCAGCACTGGGGCCCGCCTCGATGTCCCCAGCGAACGTGATGGATCTGTCGGGCCCAATGGGGGCCGCGGGGACACCGCTGGTCACATCTCCTCATTACCCAGGCCCAGGAGTGTCCCCGTGCTACAGTGGGCCCCATTTGGTGTCCCCGGGCAGCACTGCAGAGTCTCACCAGACCCTCGACTTGTCGCTCAGACCACCTGGATCTTTTAGGTGAACTTTTGCGGTGTCTTCGCATTATGCATTGTATCTCCTAACAGTTTTTCAGTAATATGTACGTTTTCGAGTTAGGCTTCATTTTAATGCATGCAAATCTAAAAAGAATTACTCTAATATAAAAATATTGAATTAATACGATGCTGGAACGACATCTGTATTCAATTTGCCTTACACAGAATAGAATTAAAAATCAACGACAGAAACTATACAAGTGGCCCATTCTCGGGCTGTCCCCAAACATGTTGTGCTGTGTTCGACATATTTCAATATTCTTCAATCATCTCCTCTATCACGTTCTTATTTCCTTGTTTGCTGCACTACAGTGGCCCCACCAGCCCCGAATACAGCCCCCCCACTCGCCTGGGAGGGGTTGCATACCCCGGCCACCCCCCCACATTTGGGCAACCTGCCCCCATCGACGAGCAAACAGAGCCCGTGGATTTCAGCTCCCCCACCGAGCCTGTGAACTTCTCCCTCCCCCGCCCCCTCGACTACCCCCCTCCCGCACACCACGGGTGCCCCGCTCCCGACCCCAGCTACGTCACCACCTCCGACAGAGCTGCACACGACTTCCGTAACATGAATGGTGAGTGTTGATCACGGTAGGTGTTAAACACGGTGAGTGTTGAATAAGTGTTGAACACGGTGAGTGTTGACTAGGGTATGTGTTGAACCAGGCTTCACTATCGTGCGTTTGTTTGTAATCGTATGGGAATTTTCCCTATAAAGGATCCACAGCAAAAATTCTAAAGGTTCAATGCAATGCTGAATAGACAACCTCTATTTGTAAAGTGAATTTGTTCTAAACTTTTTCATTGTTTAATTCCTCTAAATAAGCCGTACCGACTATCAATGGTGTTCTCTCGAAGAGTTGATAATAGAGACAATTTTTCAACACTTGAGATGCAACCAGCCTGTAAAGTTGTACACCAATAAACTACCATATTAACCCTTGCGTTTGTCTCTTCCAATGCTGCTTCTTCGGACGTAAAATCTTCCCATCCTCTATTCTGTTCACTAATTCCTATTTTAATTCCACGCCTTCTTGGTTTCGCACGATTTATTTTACACCTGCACAAATTTTAACACCAACATCGTTGACAACATTTACGGGATGGCTTTTTATTTGGACGCTGCTTAATTCCATATTTTCTGTGTTTCACACAATTTACGTTGAACCTGCACGAATTTTAACACCAACACCATTGATAACATCCACGGGGGTACTTTTTGTTTGGACGCTGCTTTCGTTTTGAGCATTTTGGCTGGAGTAGGCTACAATGCCATGACGAGCCGCCCCTATGACGTCACGACTGCCTATAACCCTGGCTACATGGGATACCAGGGGTACCAAGGCAGCTACATGGGTGCAGGAGGGTATGGGGCGGCCATGGGCCCCGTGGGTCCGGACTACATGTCCTCCACCGCATGCGGCACGCCGTACCAGCTCTCCCCTTCCAGGACCCAGCCCCCTCCCACGCCTCTGCCTGAGAGGTATTGTATCCTTCTAGAAATGTTTTTTTTTCAAATCGGCATATGACGATCTAAATTTTCTGCTAAAAACTCTTCGATACTGTTTTTGCATATCTAAAATTTCTGCTTAGAACTTTGTCATTTTCATGCTGTCTTATAAACTCGAGTAATATTTCTTCTCCTAATGTTTCTCTTCGATTCTGCATCTGCCGATTGAAATTTTCAGCTAAAAACTCTTCGATTCTACAAATATCTATCTAAATTTTCTGCTAAAGCCGTCGTCATTTTAACGCTGTCTTATAAACTCGAGATAATATTTCTTCTCCTAATGTTTCTCTTCGATTCTGCCCATGCCGATCTAACTTTCTGCTAAAAACGTCATCATTTTCACGCTGTCTAATAAACTTGTTTAATATTTCAACGTTGAATTTTGAATTATTTTTCAGGTTCTCTCAAACCCACGAAAAGCAATATTTCGTGCTAGTAAAAATGTATTTTATGCTGTCTAAGATTGTCGAACAATGTTTTCATGTAAAATTTTATTTCACTATATTAGGTTTAGTTATGGGTTTTGTTTGAAATATGATTTTAGCTGCTTAAACGAAATTCAAGTATTTTGCTCCTATTAAATGATGTATCAATAAAGTTACTTCGTGATACGCACTCCCTCATTCCTTATGAATTTATACAAAATGTTTTATGAGTAAACAGAACACATGGAAATGCAATGCACTCGAGAAAAGACACTTCAGTATTGGCGTCTCTATCTCTCGTACTACACAAATTTAGAACAATTCTCTGCATATGTCTTGAAGCTTTCCTCTGAATTACTTAACACGTATTTCTTACCACTCGCTCTACCTCGTTTTTTCACTGTAAACAGTCTTTTTGTAATAGTCGGCAGCCACTGCAAGCGAACATCTCGGCATTGAGCCAACCTGTGAACATCCACTATTTGCAGACATCAACACTCGTAGAAGCTCTACTTTACTTCCTTAAATACCCATTGATCTAGTTAGTGAACTTGAATGTTGCGGATGGAATCAACTCCGCTTACCAGAGTAAACAAATATTATCAGTCTCTAAGCACCGATGTCTATGCTAAGCTCAAATATTTTAAACATTTGCATAACAATAGAACATCTTGATGGTCGCGATTGTTGAATATCTTCGTCTTTTGTTCAATATGGATGAAGGTCACCACAATTGTTGAATATCTCCACCCATTGCTCAATATAAAAAGCACCCCGCAATAGTAGCACATCTCCACCCATTGCTCATTCTGAAAAGCGCACCACAATTGTAGCAAATCTTCATTTATTGCTAAATTTGAAAAGAGCACCACAATTTTAGAACATCGACACCCATTGCTCAATAAGAATGAAGTTCGCCACAATTGTTGAATACCACCCATTGCTCAATACGGAAGAAGCTGTCGCTGGAGACACAGACAGCGGCAGCTCTAGTGAGTCGGTAGTCGCCGTTGCGGTATGTCGGAGGTTCGGACGCTGACGGGAGCTGTGTGTGTTTGATGCAGTGGCGCCCGTCCGTTTGCCCGCAGCAGCAGTCGGCGCGATGGAAAGGAACTCATCCAATGCCCCACCCCGGGCTGTGATGGCATGGGCCACATCACCGGCAACTATGCCACTCACAGGAGGTGAATAATCTTATATTTAGGAACTATACTACTCACAGCCATTGAATACTATTATATTTAGTATAACTATGCCACTTTCAGGAAGTAAATACTCTTATATTTAATAACTATGCCACTCACAGCAGGTGAATACTCTTATATTTAGTATAACTATGCCACTTTCAAGAAGTAAATACTCTTATATTTAATAACTATGCCACTCACAGCAGGTGAATACTCTTATATTTAGTATAACTATGCCACTTTCAAGAAGTAAATACTCTTATATTTAATAACTATGCCACTCACAGCAGGTGAATACTCTTATATTTAGTATAACTATGCCTCTTTCAGGAAGTAAATACTCTTATATTTAATAACTATGCCACTCACAGCAGGTGAATACTCTTATATTTAGTATAACTATGCCACTTTCAAGAAGTAAATACTCTTATATTTAATAACTATGCCACTCACAGCAGGTGAATACTCATATTTAGTAACTATGCTACTCACAAGAGACGAATACTCTTATATTTAGTGCAGTAATTCATCTCCTGCAAGAAGGAAAATAATGCGCGTCCCCTGTGCCGATCACCTCCCGTGACGCACTACACGCTAAACAGTTGCAGTGAAGGCCATTTTGCCTAGCGTTCTTATTTATAGCTGAGATAAAACAGTTTTGAAGCATGTGTTTGGTATTATGTAAATTTTTAAAGATGCATCTTGAAATAATGAAATATATTTGAGCTCTGTATTTTCTTGGATCTTAGATGGGCGAGTAATTTCTTCCTGTTTAAGTATTTTTCAATAATTTCCGTGAATTTAATACGAAGCTAACTAAAAGTAGTTTTGAGACTTCATTCAATGTAATTATTTGTAAATACAAAAACACTTGTACACTAATTAAGATCTTGATTTATATTTCAAGAAGTACCGGTAGTTGTTACAAATAAAGTTTTTGTGCTCGAATCAACGACTAACAAGTTGTTTGAAGAGAACTCTCAAAATCTAACTACATTGAAATAAAATTCCTGTATTGTTATGCAGCGATTTCTTTTATGCAACAAGAATTTTATTTCAAATCTACATGTAATCCCAGTACACGAATCACACACCTTATAAACTTTTTCCTAGTATTTCATACGGAAATGAGTATCGGATGACGCCATGTTCGCGGTACTCAACACTTATGAGCATGAACTTGGTTCATGCGATCGCTTTCAATCAATGTCAGCTAATTTCAAACATTTCATCATTCCGTTCGAATTGCAATAAATCATCTTCTGAGATTTATTAAATAATACTCCCCAATTCTACATTTTCATATTAGCTCTAGGGACCGTGTTTCGAGGCCAATACAAGCAACTTGGAAATCTCTCGTAAATTTGTCAATATAGTCAACATAGTTTATCTCTACACATAACCCACATGTCATAAAACTTGCTCATGATGTTATATTTAACCTTTGTACGTTGTAAAATGTGTTTTTGATTTTTTTCTTGAAGCCTCACATCTTTTTAGGTCATAAAACTTATTCGTAATGTTTTTATTGAAGCCTTACGTCTTCATAAGTCATAAAACTTGTTATTGATGTTCTCCTTGAAGCCTCACGTCTTGTTTCCTGTGGACCGCTCACTAGGTTTGGCTTGTATTGCAGCTTATCGGGATGCCCCCGCGCCGACCGCTCCGCCATTCAACACCAAACCCAAGAGCTCAAATGCCCCACCCCGGGATGCGACGGCAGCGGTCACGTCACAGGCAACTACTCCTCGCACCGCTCCCTCTCCGGCTGTCCCAGAGCCAACAAACCCAAGCATAAACCCAAAGACTCCCAAGACTCCGAACCTCTTCGGTACGTCACTTCAATGTCTCTTTTCTGTTCTGCTACACCTTTCCGCTCAATGGTGCAGTAACGGCTTCAAATTTCAGCGTCAGACTTGCGCACAGCAAAGGCTCCTCTCGTATGCTTGAATTGTATCAGTTACTTACTCAAACCAACTAAGGTTCCTTCTAAATTTGAGCTTCCAGCTCCTTTTGCAAAGTTTACAGAAGCTTGAAAACTTAGAACCACACACTTCATACAGAATCTTCCTGCTTCACCTGAAAAGCTTCGGGAACTACGAACCGTACGTACCTAAACTTATTGCATGAAGAATTTGATGCGAGTGTTATTGCACGCTGATAATCAGCGCAAACTAAGACTATACATAACATTATTGTGTACATGAATAGGGTGAATTTGCCGTGTTAATATCAGTACGCGCCTGAAGAACAACTGCTGCCAGTCTTCACTTCCGCACCCACATCTCAAGGTAAACTCCAGCCTGCGAATTTTTGGTTCATGGCTTTGGGGAAGTCGCACAAGTCCACTCAAAGGAACTGAGATATGTTAGTTTTAAAACAAGTCAAAACATTTTTGATTTTTTGATGAAAATTTTCACTCAGATCAGGTTTTTCATCTTGGTAAGCCGGATTCGTTTTTTGACGTCAATGCGTTTTTTCTTCGATTCATCATATGAGTATTCCTCATTTATTCCTTTCACCATATAGATAATACATAAAAATACCTTACATTACGCTTTATTCGATGTGCATCGGGTTTGTCGACCTCCGTCCTCAAAACTGGATAAGAAGTTGCAATGCGTGTTTGTAGGTCGCTCTGGGAAAGTCCGACTCCCTTTGCTACCCCGCCGACGTCCAACTGCCCTGTGATCGGCTGCGACGGCTCCGGCCACTCCTCGGGAAAGTTCAGCAGCCACAGAAGGTGAGACACTCCACCACAGACCACTTCAAGCTTCTCATCCGTCACTCGAACTTGTAGCGTTTTCTTACTCTCCTCAACTTATTATGGTCGAGAATGTTTTTTAGATACATTCAAATTCACTTCGACGTAAAATATGACTCCCGGAGAATCTATGCCAAATATTTTCAGTCGTTCCATCCCACACCTATGTATATTGTTGATCCAAATCATTTTCTCGACCATACATTCGGTCTAATTTATTTTTTGCAATTTATTGAGACATTACTTTTTAGTGACGGATGAAAGTTTGCATCAAAGCTGCCAGAAATTTTTTGGACTTCATAAGAACTAGTAACCACACTGCCACCGTTTTAGGAGGGCGACATTGCATTTGCCCTTGACCCACAAAAGTCATCATCTAAGCTTCATCCCTTCGATGTCTCAAGGGTGCAGCTGTAATGTCTCACATCATTAGAATAACGAATCATTTTCATCCTTTCTGATGAAACTCTTCAACTTCGTACCATGTGCAATCGCACTAACCTCCAACCAACTGTAAATCTTAGTTTGAAGTCCAAAGAATGACAGCTTCAGGAAGGAAAGCGTGGATACTCGTATGCCAACACCACTTGAGGCGTTCTTCGTTGTTTTTCATTTATAAATTATCTACTTTGGTGTTTGAAGTAACAATGACTATGAGGCAAGCGATAAATATTCCCCACTGAATCATGTTCGCTACTGATCAGACTAAAGTTCGCGAACAGACTCTTCAGTCTTCCTCAAGTGGGGTTTGCTTCAAGTGTCCCTCTTTCTGCGATGACAGTTTTGAGATTAACTATTGACATATACTGATAACATTGCATGGATGATTTCGTGATGAAATTTGCATACAATGACTGCTAATACTATTCGCTTTAAACTATGCCCGCCCCTCTTGTCCATGAATATAGTAGTCTATTCTCGATGTGGTGTTGGTAGAACGTGAAATTTGACCTTTCCTGACTGCTACTGATTGTTTGGTATTGTGCACTAAATGATACCAACGAATCAATGTTACATCGTGAAACTTTTCTCAGTTATGACGATGACGAGATGTTCCTCCGCCGAGAATGAATGTTCATTCTGACTGAGGCGATCGTTGGTGTCTAAACTGAAAAGTTTGACGAAGAAAAAGTGGCAAGTTTAATCTGTGGTGGGGTATCACTCACGTGGGTGCGTTCCTCGATGTAGAAGTCGTGACATTCTGTGTTATTTTGCTCTTTAGAACCGCGAAGTAACGAATTTAGCTACTAAGCCAAATTTAAAGTTCAATCACAACACAAGGGTTGTTGCCACTTGCTGAATTCTGAGGGGCGAACAAGTCCCGTTTCCAGTAAAATGCTTTCAGGTTTTAGCAGTTCAAATCATCTTATTTGGAAATTGTCTATTCAGTGCCGAGCTTTTCTGGTACGACGCTGAAATTGGCAACCCCCAATAGAAGTCTCTTACGAAAAATTTTATGAGATTTTGAACTATCCCAGAATCAAAGGCTTTGCAGTGCATTCCTTAAACTTTGCTACTCAGCAAGAAGCTGAGAGTATGCGATGGAGTATACTCCCGTAATCGGTGTGTGGTCAAAAATTTATTTCATAAGTTCGTTAAAGCAAATATTTCAAATTAGTAACTTCCAATTCAGCAGGACAATGAGATTTTTGCCCGCACTTAGTGATCATGCGACAACTTTCAAATAAATATAAGAAGGCTTAGCTACGTTCATCAAATCAAATGCGCAGAAGCAAATTTTTATTTTCGGATTTGTTTTAGTTAAGCTCACTTTCGATGTTGGCTTTCCGAGCATAAGTCAAAAACTGTGTCCATCTAATACTTGATTTGTAATTAAATTGGTTACTTCGTCTTTGGCTTGTATTACACCAAAGGTAAGCCCACCCACAGTCACGACTTCTACTGCCAGTGAGGGCCCATTTTCACTGCAATTTTGACTATCGCTGGCAGTCCGTGTTAAGAAAAGAAAGTTTCAGCTTTCAACTAGAACCAAACCCTGGGTTTTTGGGTCTTATTCGTAATTAGTTCGAATGTCTGACACGTTGCAGCGCCGCCGGTTGCCCAATAGCTAACCGTCAAAGAATGACGCGCGATGGTCGAAGCATCGGCGCCTCTTCTGTAACCAATCCAGCCTCGTTGCTGGCTGCAGCTGCGGCAGCTGTTTCCTACGGATCTGTCGATGTGATGCATCAACAGCAGCAGTCTTCTCTGTTTGCTGCAGCCGCTGCTGCCTCTCCCCTCCTCCATTCAATCCAGTCTCCCAGTAAACGCATCAAACTTGAAGAAACTTTCGACTCGGCTAGCAAAAAGGAAGGTAGGTGACCTCAGTCAGAGCGCGGACCTTTGTGTCGTCCCATTTGTCGTGTCTGCCGGCGACTCAGGTATGACCTATACAAGAACTTTATTCACAATAGTGTCGAGAAGCAGGACATGCGCTTCGTATATTTCCTTGTAGTTTTTCCTTTTTAATGTCACTCTTGATATTATTATAGAAATAAAAATTAAAGATTGGTTTTAGCCAACAGCATAATCCTGTATGTTGATCGTAGTGAAAAGAGTAGAAATTAATTCATGTAACATAGGCTTAAACTCAGGGCTTTTGATCGGCATATAACCTTGTTCGTACCCATCAAAGTTCTAGATGAAGTGGTAAATCGTGAGTTTTCAATGTCGAAGATAATATGATAATATCATACTAATAGGAGACTCGTAATAAGAGGAATTCTAAAGTTGACCACATCCTCACACTTTCGGAGAGCCACTTGCACTAGGTATTTATGCGGTGCATGGTTTAAAAATTATGTTAACTTACAAACGTTATTATGCCTGACCTGAATTCAACTCTGAAGTGCGTAGGTCCAGTACGTGTGCACAAATTTATCGATTGAAAGAGACTCGGAGTATTCCATGGAAAGATTTGAAGTCATAGATTAAATGGCAGGGTAAACTGAATTCCTCCTCAAATGCTGAATTTAACACTCCAAAATCAGAATAAGTTTATGCCCTTGCACACCCTGCATGGGATGCGATCGAACTGCTCGAGCTCAAGACCCAGGTTCTGTCACGCGTTGATGATAGGATGCCCTAGAAGTCGCTGAACTTATTCGGGCCCACAAGTAGCTACACTCAAATGTGTCCATTGTACTAGACTTGAGATAAAGTCAACTGCTGTATCACTTGTGGTAAATAAATTATTTAAATTGTCTCCACAGACGCGCCCCTCACTGGTTCGGCCTCGGCGACCTCGGAGTCGCTACAGGAGCAGACCGAGACAGGGCCTTCCCTGGGGCCCCCCGCACCGAGCTCACTCCATGACGGCTCCTGTACGGAAGCCTCCCTAACACCAGGACAGAAGGTCAGTTCTGCAGAGAGTATGCCTCAGTAACACCAGGACAGGTCAGTTTTGCTGCAGAGGGCATGCCCCCTAACACCAGGACAGATGGTCAATTCTGTAGAGCGTGCATCTTCAACACCAAGAAAGAAGGTCAGGTCTGCAGATGGTATACCTCATTAACGCCAGTACAGGTCAGTTCTGCAGAGAACTGCACCTGCGAAGGCCCACCCTGCTACAAAGGTTAGGTTGTCATTAACTCATTAACTGCGGCGTGGCGCACTGTAGTCACTGAGAGGGTTTTCATAACACGGCCAAGTCCCAGTGATCACAAACTAAATTTTCATGTGTTTTTAATGAAATTGAAAGAAGGTATGATCCATTTAATGGTGGTGTTTTTAAATTTGGTACACTTGAACTGATTTTAATTAATCAATTTGAAGATTGAACTTCAGTTTAACCCGCGGCAATCCAAGTGTTACGCTACATTAACTAACTTAGCAGGTTGTATTGAAAATAGAAACGCATCACAATTCATGTCAATTTGATAGAGACAAGCAGCGCATTTGCAACTTTCGGAGTGTATTTAGAGGTGAGTTTAAGGTAAAATGAACGTTTCTTTACATGTATACGGTTACTCGTGATGTCTCTAGCTCGTCATCTATTAAATTTACGTGAGTTGTATCATAAAAATGAAAGTTTCCAGGTGTACCAAATTTTCACCATGTTAAAATGCTTGACTCTGCCGATTTCAAGAAAACAACTTGTTTCATATTAAAGTGTGCGACTATTTTCACTTATACGAAATTTCTCAGAATAATTCAATAGAATTTTTTTTAGAATAAACCAATAATATGTGTACACATTGACTAATTACCACTACTCCAATGTTCTCCAGAGGAAAGATTTTGTCGAATGATAAACCTAAATATCGTTGCACGACTTTATTCATATAGGTTACTAGCTGAAGAGCTGACGCAGTATTGAATGGTTCTTTGCATCAAACTGAAGGGAATTTTCCACATGTGGCAACTCAATTGTACCGTGACTCTACCTGTGTTTATTTTGGTTGAGGGATCCCTTAGTTTCTTGAATATTCTCACATTTATCGCGAACAAGCTACTCTAAATCTATGTTCTAACAAATCATAATGATTTCACAGGCAGTGGCTGGAACTGGTGAGGGAGACTCCCGTGCATTTAAAACACGCGTAAAGCTACCCAGCGGGTCAGGCCCAACTCAATCCGCCACAACCACATCTGCTGGCACGTCGTCTTTCACGCTCCCTCCTGCAACCTCCATCCCCTCACTACCCACTCCAACCTACGCGTCATCCTTCCAGCAGACTGGGTCTTCGTTCACTCCCGTCACTCCCCAGTCTGGAGGCTTATTTGGTTCATATTCATGTGCTCCACCGCAGCAGCCTCCTCCATCTTTGACAGACGCATATCAAAATTCTAACCACTTTGACTCGTACCTTTCTAAGATCCACTCTCTCTACACGGACACTTTTCCTGACGACGCGTCTTCTATGAATCTGTATAATTCCGTACGACCAGGCCTACATGATTCTGCAATCCCACCTACTCCGCTGTGCACTGCGAAGTCCAATTACGGCTGGTAGTGCGAGTGCCGCTATAGATCAACTTCGGCTGATAGTGCAGCAATCAGTCGAACAATTACAGTTGGTAGGGTGGCTATCACTTGACCAACTACGGCTGGTAGTGTCGCTGACCCTTGACTAACTACGGTTGGTAGTTGGTCTAGTAGTTGGCCAGTCGGTCGGTCTTGACCAACTACGTCTGGTAGAGCAGCTGACTAAAGGCTAACTGCTTCAGGTGATCCCCGTCTGGCAACATATTACATGCGGTAGTGCGTCACCAACAAGACCAATCAGGGATGGTAGAGCAGACCTGCTAAGACCTGGTTGCCTTCTTGTCTGTAAGTTGGTCCACTAGCACATTCAAATTGTGCTCCTCGTCACCAAGTCCCTGTCTGTGAGTGAGTCTGATCAAGAATTCCATACTCACTTGCCTACTTCCAAAGCTGCTCTCAAGTCTCCCCAACTGTGCATACCCACGCTGGTATCCCTCGAATAGGGGCAAGGAGACATTTCTGAGGAGCATTGTTTTTGTAAAACAAATTCTAATTTTATAAGTCTATTCAAATCATATCAACTTATATTGCAGCAAAAATTGAGAGTTTTTTCAAACTTTACATTAGTTGCTGATGTTTTCTGGATCTCTGACTTTGCTAAAGTATAAATTTTACGATCTTAATGATTAAGAAACCTCAAACTTTGTAACTGAGTTGTTATAATTTCTGCATTCAATGCTAGATTACAAAGGATACTATTACTCTCAAGATATTACAATATTTCGACCAAAGATTAACTAAGCTAAAACGAGGGTGAAACCTGTCTGGTCAGCTTTCACTAATCTAAGTTGTTGATTGTTTTACCTAACGAGAAGTTAGAGTTATGTTTTTATTTTAGTAGTTTATCGTACGTCATTATTTCTAGTTCGTTGATATTTCCATGACAATGTTTTTATTTATGATCCGTTGTTTTAGCAAATGCGAGATGACTTCGTCCCCTGGGGGCACTCAAGTGATCATCTGGAGCAGTATTTCTCAACACTCAACACAAGAGAACAGCTCTATATAGGGCAAGAACCAACGACAATCGTTTTTCTTTAATACTTTGCCTGCGACGTGACACACCGGTGGTAACTGAAGGGATTTTCATAATGCTGCTGACCGACCACCAGCCCCAAACTCAATTTTCACAAATGCTTAATAA
Organism: Morinoia aosen; assembly: GCA_030386875.1. Taxonomy (NCBI): domain Eukaryota; kingdom Metazoa; phylum Arthropoda; class Malacostraca; order Amphipoda; family Talitridae; genus Morinoia; species Morinoia aosen. Next base: position 86,287,254 of record CM059562.1, on the reverse strand, counting down.
AAACTATATAATTTAATGTTGGGTTTTTTTTCAAATTCATCTCTAAAATTAACGATAACTAACTCTAAAATTGGCTTTTAAAAGTTGACTCAATGAAAAATTACGTCAATACTCGGGAGTCAATACTCCCGATATATTTAAAGTCCTAACATAACAGTATTTATGAGGTTGAGAACTACTGGTTTAGGGAGAGCCTGGACCGTGCTACGTTAATTAGATCTCTGATTCTAGATCTGCTTGACAATCAGAGCTCGAAAGAGGTCGCGGTCGCTTTTGGTCGTTGTTTGGCCGTTCGCACGCGTGAAACTCGACTCTCCGCCGGTCTGCATCTACGTCAGTTATTCGGATGAGAATTTATTGAAGAAACGTATCATGCTTGGTGCGTATGTCGTCATCGCTGTAGATAGTTTTGATAAGATATTATGAATAAATTATCAGTGGAAGCAAAGAATTTGTTAGTACAATGTTGTACAGTTGTACTAGGATACAAATATTGTACAGGATACTTTTCATGGACTGCAGAGTGTACATAATAGTCTTGCCTAGTGATACAAGTTACGTATCACCATCACTAACAGGGTGGTAGTTTACCTATTTAGTTAGCGAGTACCTCTATCAAATAATTCTATTTACTTTTCCCCTGAAAGTGATTCTTAAAATTCGTGTACGTCTGAAATTTATTGCCTTCTTACGAAGAAGTTTTTCTTCTTCATTGACAATGGTTGGCACTAGAGTTTGAACACTGCTGACCAGCTGGCTACGTCAGACACCCTTCTTTTCGCAAAGTGATTTTAAGAATGTGAAGTCCAAAGCCATCAAGATTGTATGCCTGAGCTGATGTGCGATTATTTTGTACGAAGCAGTCATTCAAATGTTCGTGGGATTATGAAGGTGAACAAATATTTTTATTCAACACTGGTTTCACTGATGATCTACTGAACTTGATTGGAAGTCAGTAGGCCTCTGACTCTTGCGTAGGGAATAAATACAGTTAAGATTATCCATCAGCATTTGTGGTTTCATAAAAACTCATGAACATGATTCATAAGTACTCTAACGGGAGTTTAGAAGAATTTTACTTTGCTTTCTCAAGAGGCTGTCAGAAAACTAACTGCATTTCAGTGAATGTTCGTTGATATAAACCAAAAATCACATCGTTCACCAGGATTCACTGCTTTCCTTCTGTGAAAGAATTAAGATGATGTTAGGATTTTGCTGCTACTGCGTAGCCTTGGGTTAGTTCGATTATTTCATTTTTTGAAATTAAATTGATTTAGGTGGGAGTGAATTCCGAGCTATGTTATTATTGAATTGAAGAAAAGTTTTGTTTATTGTTGCCACCGTTCATTTTTGACTAATATTTAAGGAAGTGGAGTGTTGGTATTCTCGTGAATTGTGCTGCTCTCTCAAGTATCTGTAAGCTTAAGTTAACTGTTTGTGTTGGTGTTTGTGTATATAAAGCGTATAGCCTTCTAATATCATCCTAGATGTGTTGCTTAAATTATTGCTCTTGTTTGAAATCAGGGCTCTTGAAGCTGACAATAGCCCGATCATATCAAACCGAGAGCGGGTGCGAGGGATTTTGGTTTGTTAACGGAATGTTCGTCTGAATGATATTTTGAGAGCGTGTGACATTCATATGCCGGTTTGAAAATAATTTTCAGACGTTACACTTAATAAAGATGTTGTAGGTATGTACAATGACGTTGACGTAACGCTGAAGACTGTTTGACTAAACTGTACAGGTCTGCTCACGTCAAATCATTTCCCCTCCTCTCATTTCTTCCACATTCTTTTGTCAATTCGCAAGCTTTTCCCGAATTCACTTTAGACACTTTCCTTTTTAGATTGGACTCTTATAGTTCAACAAACAGCAAAATTCATGTTAAGACGCTGTTCAAATCGGATCATCGGTTTCCTTGTATCAATCCTCCAGATTTCTTGAAAATTTTCACTCTAAATTTCCTCATATCACGATGAATGGTGATTTATTATTGCTTTCAGTAATACCTGCCCTCGACTCGTACAACTACATAGGCATTTCAACACAAGCAAGCATCGTCTAGCTACGCACTGACTGTATTGACTTGACTTCATGCACGGGGTTGGGACTTTCTGACTATTTAGACAATTACGATACACATATATCAACATTTTGACGTCTGTAAATTTGTATCAATGTATCTTCTTATTGAATGTATACTAAATTGTCATTTGAATATCTGTTCTTTTTTTACCTGCATATATGTAAGTCTGTTTCACCTGAAGAGGTGTAACATGTTCAAGCATTTGTTTGTAAAATCAAAAAGACTCGATAGAATATCTGCCATTTTCGTCTTAAGTTTGATACAAAAAATGAAGAGCCGAGCTTTCTTTCAATATTCAATATTCTTCCAATATTTCAATCGAGCTTTCTTTCAATTCATCTCACGGGTGCAAAAATCTGTCAGTCAAATTCTACGAATTTACCACAAATGAGCAAAAACACAACACCGCACTTTGATCGAAAATAACATTTGTTCAAAGCACAGCCTCGCAACTACTGTTTTCACCTGAGTAAACACAGCTTCCCTCGTGATATTAAAAAACGGGGAGGTCAAGCGGTATAAGTTGTGAAGAAAATCTCTTTCTCATTGAGCTCGCGCTTTACTTTCCTCCATTTATGTTCGCAGCTGAAAAACTGTTTTGTATCTTCATTATTACGGGGAGTGTTTTCATATCCCGGAGAAACCCTTCTTGTAATAATGAAGGGACTAATGACTGTATTAACTCAATAATTTTATATCGCATTTCATCAAGTCTTTATATAGGGACATACCAATCACTAGTGACTTTAACTTTTCTAAGCCGTGAGAGCTGCGATCAAACGTCAAATGTTTAAAATTTATTTTAGTTTGAATTTTTCCGTTCATTAATCACAAAATCTTCACGTGGATCATCAAAATCTGCTTTGCTGCTTGATAATATTTCCATGGCAGACACAACTGGCTGTCTTGGAGTAAGGTATTCTAATAACAAGTTTTCTTATTTCTACAGCAGTGATTGAACCAACTACGAGCAATGCTGTAATAATGGGCTGGCTCTCTTGGTTCTCTAAAAGTTAGGGAATAACTAAAACACTCTACTGGATTTTTAATTCAAAAAGGTTTAAACAATTGTACTAAAACGATTGAGTCTGTTGTCCAAGATACTTTAAATTATCAAAAAATAGCGATCCCAACTATTTTTAAAAACTTCTTTGTGAACAAAAGTAAAGAAATTCTTTACCACCATTTTCAAAATAGTGTTAATCAGGCAGTTTGAATTCCCATAGATACACTAGTAAATAATCATATTTAAATGCACTAATAGACAAAAAAACATCGGCATCTAAGGATGCTTTATTTTTAATCGAGCCTGATACATATCACCTCGTACATTACTTTTTAAAATGCCTTATAACAAACGCCAGGACAGGTTTCCCCGGCCAAGACTGGCAGCCATTTCAGACACCTGGGTGGAGTAGGGTATTGTGTTTTGAGTTTTTCCCCTATACCCAACGGAGAAAGTCACCACACAGCGCCGTGATTTGAATAATCGAGACCTTCACGGAAGAGCAGTATGGAGAGAATGAGTGGAATGCCAGATGTGCTGAAGATGATTGCGGTATGAGCTGTCTTGCTGGATTGGATCAGGAGTGTAATGCGAGTATCACTGAGGCTATGAAAGTGTTTCTTGTGCGTGCCTGGAGTAAGAGACAGTGACTGGAATGAGCCAGTCTGGTAGAATGGGCTGTAATGACCCAATGTGCCGGGGGATGGTGTTTTGACACACTGGCTGTCCCGGTGATGCCTTCCAATGGAGGCTTGTGACAAGGATCGTAGATCCTGAGTAGTTTAGTGGACAAGTCTGGTACCAGGCGCTGAACTCTTTGTGTGAAAATTGTAGAGGGAATTGTAGGCCGTTACAAAGGCGCCGACACTGTCGGCCCTCAAGTTCAAGTTCAAGTTCAAGGTGGGTTGTTTAACGACACGGGTACGACGAGCAGTACTAATTAGGAGGGATCGTAGAATACCCAAGAAAATATTCTGGTTATGTATAGTTCAGATTATCAGTGCTATTATATTAGCAATATTTTTTTTAATTCATCAAAGTTGGCTCTTGGTTCACGTTATTTGTCTTTAATGCTGTTTATACGTGCCGCCATAGCCATGTGGTAGAGGTTCTGCCACCGTGCGGCAAGGACTCGGGATCGAATCTCGGCGCAGGCAGTGGCGATTTTCTCTGTTGGGTATAGGAGAAAAATTCCAAGCATAATACCCCACTCTACCCAGGTGTCTGAAATGGGTACCGGTCGAGACCGGGGGAAAGCGTCATGGCGTCCTGGCGTTAGTTATAGGGCATTTGAAAATCCAATGTACAAGGTGATATGTATCAGGCTTGATTGGAAATAAAGCATCCGTAGATGCCTTCATTATTCTACAGTCAAGAATGTCAGAGAAATTAATCGGCGTAAAGAAAACTGAGTTGCTTGACATGAGTCTTGTTCTCTACGTGATCCATCGGTTCACAAGTGATAATGTCAGCAGAGACAGCACTTATGCACATGGTATGCATAAAATCCAATGAGGTTAAAACTGAAGTTATGTGCAAAAATATAAAAGCGTTCACTACAGATTCGCCTACGGTTTGCCGAGAGCGTTGCACCTCTATTCGAGATATGTTGCACTAGTTCGATATTCGGTTGTCTCAAAGCATTAGATCTATTACTAGTTTTACTCATGGCTTCTTCTGCTGTTAATGGTATTAGTACAAATCACGAAGAATACAGAAAGAGGGTGAGTGTCATTTTACAATTTATACTGTCATTGCAACAATGATGCGTTAACTTTGGTAAATGAGTCATGCTGAAAAATCTAGAAGTCGTGACGTCAACTGATAAGATCAGTCATGTGATATGAACATACTACAACTTGCATGTTGCAACAGTGCCTTCCTTCAGTAATGCTTCACTTCTTATCTGAAGAGTGTAAATAAGTGAAAGACGCCATAAAAATTCTTACAAGGCTGTTGAATTGTTTGTGTGCTGTTATCTGCACAATTGCTGATGCTTTTATTATGCAGGGTTGTACTGTCAGTTTTACTGCTCAACCTGCAGTTGGGCTTATCTTGCTCAATAAATTTTTTATTCCCTAAGTTCCTCATATTCCATGAATTTTTGTGCATAAAGTGTAATTTTTGTATAGTTTTTTTATTTTGTCTGATATTCTTGAGCTTACCAAGGCCATCAGTTGGTTGCTTAGTAAAATTTTGGTCAATATTGAATATAATGTTGTCAACGAATTTCATATTTTTGTAGGTATGGATAGGTAATATAGTCAATTTAAAGACGTTTTACACGAATGACAATGTGTCCGGAAATGCTTATTTTTGGAGATATTTAACTTTGAAGTTATAGGAACGTCGTTTATAAAATTGAAGAAACGGAGAGGTAAATAAGCAGAAATCCAGTTCTGACGTAACGATAGGTAAGGTTAGGTTTGGTAAAGTTAATTTAGTTAAGTATCCTAACCTAAGTAAGCCTAAAATATCTTAATTTTACTCAACCATACCGAGGCCGATGACTCCCGCCAAAAAACTTGGCATAGTCCGCGTCCGCAAAACGCCGGAAGAGCCATATCGGAACTGCCGTTAATGCTATTCTTACCTGGCGTTATTTATCCTATATCTCCAAAACTAAGCATTTCCGGGCACATTGTCATTCGTGTAAAACGTCTTAAAATCGACTATATTACCTATCTATACCTACGAAATTATTAAATTTGTTGACAACATTAAATTCAATATTGACCAAAATTTTTAAGATGCTGGCATAGATATTATTGACTCATAGAAATCATTGTATCACTTTATATGACTTTTAAATTGCAACATTCACAATGACCAAACTTAAGGTCTACTAACAGATTTTGGTTAATGTTGAGGATTATTCGGGAATCGATATTTTATTTTTAGGTGTCTTAACATAGTTGATTAGATCGAAATAAGCAAGTTTTCTTTTATGCACTCTCCGTTGTAAATTAGTATTTTACAAGTTATAGCAGTAAATTAGTTACCGCAACTCAAGTGTGTGAAGCGGGAAGTAATTCATTTGGCCCGGTGAATGGCAACGCTGCAATGGCATCTCGCTTCCGGTTTTCTTGTTTTCAAAGACGAAACTAAACCTACCGCGCTAACTCGTAAAATATTCATTTGATGAAAAAAGTGTATGGAAGAAAAGTAGTTTATTTCGATGTTATTACCATGATTCAAGCAACAAAAATTAAAAAATCAATGAGTAACTGTTTATTTGAGCGCATTTGTCATCAAAGTCGGAACTAAACCTATCGCTATAATTCGTAAAATAATCATATAGGCTACAACAGAACGTGCATAGAAGAAAGCTTGTTTATATTTCGATCTAATTTATTATGTTTATTATTCAAAAAGTGGATAGTTGATTCCCGAATAATCCTCAACATTTACCAAGAGTTTATAGAATTTTTTTAGTTTGATCTCTCCTTCATTATTGAATTGTTCTGTTATTGCAAATTTGCAAGAAATGTTTCACTTTCTTTATGATGAAGCTGCAGATGCTTTTAAAGTTGAAAAAATTTTTATCTTCAACATTTCTTGTATTACTGTTTTGTATATTTTTACATGAATTAGATATAATATATTGAAGTTTGGTAAATGTGTAACGTTTAGGAAGAATCTATTTTCCAGTTTTTGGGGCCTGAGCATAGTTAATTAGGTTAAAATAAACAAGTTTTCTTCTATGCACTTTCCGTCGTAAATGAGTATTTAGTGAGTTATAGCGGTAGTTTTAGTTTCGTCTTCGATGGCGAATGCGCTCGAATGAAGAGCTACTAATCGATTTACAAATTTTTGTTGATTTAATCATGGTAATAACATCGAAATAAACTACTTTTCTTCTATACACTTTTTGCGGCAAATATGTATTTTACGAGTTAGAGCGGTTGGGTTTATTTTTTGCGCAATTGATCTGTTAGAGTACGTTTGAATACTTTGTAATTTATTATTAGCTCACCCCGCGGAGCTTGTGAAGCCTGAACTCACTTCTAGGATCTTTTATTTAAAAACACAATAGAAATTATCACCCAAAAATAGCGAATTATAGCGGTATGTTAACTTTCGTCGTCGATGGCGGGAACCGCACTAGTATTCAAGCGCGTCGGATCAGAGCGTCCATGACAGTGATGCCAGACCCACGGTCGATGAATTACTTGGCGCCTCAAACACTAGAGTTGCCGTAACTAATTTACCGCTATAACTTGTAAAATACTCATTTGCGATGGAAAGTGCATAGAAGAAAACTTGTTTATTTGATCTTATTAGCTGTGTTTTGGCATCAAAACTTCAAAAGTTGATTCTTGCCAAAAGCTACACATTTACCTAAAGTTTTTATAGCTGTCTAAAACTTTGAAGCGATAATTTTTGCATTTTTGTCAAAATGTATTTTAAGTGCTGCACGGAAATTCAAAATTTTGTTACGGATAATCACTAAAGAAACACATTTGAAAACGTTTTACACAATTGATATTCTGCTCGCTGATGCGTTATTTTTGAATTATTCAACTTTGAAGTTGGCTGTTGCGTGCCAAAGGAAGCGAGCGTGCCAAGCAGAATTTAATTAATAACAGAAGCTAATCCCTCTATTACAAATGTAAAGAGGTTGGGTTGTGAGGGTTAGCCACAGTTCTTCTAGTGAAAATTATTAATAAAGGTTCTAACCCACCCATTTGGGTAACGTCCGCAGTTGTGTTTACATCAGCTCCAAGATAGCAGCTGCCGTACTGGGTGGCTGCCGCCATCTTGGAGCTGATGTTGCGGATGTCATCCTAATGTGTGGGTTAGAACCTTTATTAATAATTTTCACTAGAAGAACTGTGGCTTTCCCTCACAACCCAACCTCTTTACGTTTGTAATAGGGGGTTTGCTGCCGTTATTAATTAAATTCCAAATCGCTGCAAAAGCAACTTCAAAGTTGGATAATTTGATAATAACGCATCAGCAAGCAGAATGTCATTCTTGTAAAAGGTTTCAAATGTGTTCCTTTAGTAATAATTTGTAGCAATATTTTGAATTTCCAGGCAGCACCTAAAATACATATTGATCGCATTTTATCAATGTGTTATGTAAATGTCAACCAGCAGTAAGCATTTTTGTTAAAATTTTCCTTTGAAGTAGTTTACCTCAATATATTAGATAGAACTATTGTTTGAGAAGATTAACATAATATGGAGAGAGCATTCCAGTTACTTGATTATTATGTTGAAAAAATATTTATTTTTTATTTTTTTATTATTTTTTTTTCTCTCCCCCTCAGGGGGAGACAACTATTGTATTTATGGAAATTAGTGCTCCCAGGCGGAATGTGTGAGGGCCCAAGCTAAAAGTTAGGTAGGCTTTCTTTTCATTGAAATAGAATGAGTTTTTGTTTTGTTACAAACCAAATTTTTTTGGTTCAATGTTGTCCTGTTTTTCAGCACCTACTACTTTCTCCTTCAACTTTTTCTGGTTTCATGATCTTCTTTCTTTGCTTTGTTTCTGTGCCCTCTCTGCATAGATTCCACATTTCCTTAACTCCATACTAAATGGTGCCTTCTTCCTTCCTCTCTTTGGATCTCATTTATTGAGGATAGGAAGGTTTAAACTAACTAATAATCTAATCTAATTTATTTTTTTTCTTGGTTGTTTTTCACCTATAATAGGGTGAGTTTTGTTATTTTTGACTGTTCCCCATTATCATATAGATAGCATTTAAGTGGAAGTAACACCACAAGTATTAGATAGCTTTTGCAAGTGTGAACCTAGTTACCAACGTCCAACATTTAAAGACAGGTAGCATTCCGATTAGTAGTGTTATTATTATGTAAATGCCATCTGTACGATAATGAGGAAATGGTTGAAATAACAAACTTATTCTATATGCTCAAACCTTATATAAAATAATTCCTTTTTGCATTTTTTGTTTGCAAAGCTTTTATTTAGCTGCTATATTAGTATAAAGCCTTTTTCTTAATTTCTTCATCTTTTTCTCCATTGCTTATGGCATAGTACCTTGAAATATGAAATCAGCTGTATTTTGTTGAGTTCAATCAGACCTACTTGCTGCAGGAAAGTAATAACAAATATGCACTCCTCAACTTCTGTTGATCAAAGTAACACTATGCTAAAAAAAATTATGTATTATTTGGGATAAACCTCTCAGGAAGATACAAATTATGTATGTATGGAAATTACCAATCCTAGGTAGAATAATTTCAGTCCCAAGCTGAAGGTTAAGTAGATCTTCCTTTTGTTGAAATAGAAAAGGTTTTTTATTTTGTTACGGACTTTTTTTTTTATTCACTGCTCTCTTGCTTTTCAGCACCTGCTACTTTCTTTTCAAACTTTTATCTTGTTTCATAAACTCCTTCATCAACTTACTGTTTTTGTGCACTTTGTGCATAGATTCCATGTTCCCTTAACTCTATCCTAAATGGTGCCTTTGTCTTCCCCTGCTTGGGAATGCCTTATTTGTGGTTTGGAGGGCTTAGACTAACATACAATTTACATGTGACAAACCCATTTCTACTTATCTATTGAGCTTATTGCTGTGCTTTCTTATTTAATTGTTCATTGGATATCACTAAAAGCTTACAAAATTTTCAGAGGTTCAAGTCAGCATATTTTTGTAGTAACCACTTGCTCTTCCTTGTCACGGTCTATTTCAATTCAATTATAACTTATTTTTTGAAGTTATGTGCTTGAAAATTTATTAGTAGATAATAAAATATTAATATGACATTGTTCTACAAAAATAACTGTTTTTCCTGTCAACTTCTGGATTGATATACATTAATTAGTATTATATCTTAGCAAATACCTCTATTTTATAATTTGACAGCTTATAATAGCAACCTAAATACAATCACTTTACTCAAGCTGCAAGTTCCTTGCTGTAGTCTCCACTATTCATGAACAGGGTATAATATCTGACTGCTAATACAGAAATATTGGGAACATTTCATCAAATAGTAGTTAGTCATTAAAATTGTTCAAGTTTTGTATTGTTATTTAGTCTTCATGAATAAACATTGGACATGAACATATAAAATTATTATTGACTGGACATAAATAAGCCATCTCACTTTCTTCCCTGTAGTTCTGAGCATTAATATATGTAACAAAATTGGCCAGTTACTTCTGAATTTTCATTATGGTAATCTAAGGAGTAGACTTCCAAGGTAGAAAATGTAAGATCCTGAGCTGCAGGTTAGGTAGGCTCTCTTTGTATTGAACTTAAATGTCTTTTGTTTGTTACAAACCATCTTTTTTTAGTTCACTGCTGTCTTTTTCTCAGCATCTTTGACTTTCTTCTTCAATTTTTATTTTGTTTCATAAAATTAATCATAACCTACTGCCTAAATATGCAGGGGGTCTTGTGTGGGAATGCTCCCAAGTAAATTCCCTGTTTCTGAAACTCTATACTTAATGGGCTTTAGAACACCTTTGTTATGGATAAAAAGGCTTAACCCATTACTGCCCAACTGGACTATTTCATCCTCTTTCAAAAATAACAATAATATATCGTATTTCTTATTCAATTTGTTCACTAATGTGTCCTTTGAACTGCACTGCCGAGTGGCGGTTCCTTCCCCATCTTGATAACAGTGACTACCTAATGCCAGTGTCGGTTTAGTGATAGTGGTTGTCATAACGGTAATATGAGTATAAAAATGTGAGCGTTAAAGGGTTAAACTGATTTGTCAGTGTTTTTGAAATTGAGCAGAGAATTGGTGTTTGTATTAAAAATTAAAATATGCTATAAAAAATGAAGGACTTGAAATGTACTGAAATTTTTCTGTACTCTCATTCTCTAAAATGCAAAGAATGAGGGCAAAGTAAATGAGCAAAATATTATATAAGCCAGTCTCTATTCAAGTTTATTGGTAGGCATTTTAAAACATGGTAGGTATGTATGTATGTAGAGATAAGAAATTTTATGATGGAGCTTTTTTAAAGATGATCAGGTAAAAGGAAAGTTGCATTGAAATGCAAATTGAAAAGAGGAATATTAGAAGATACAGTCTAATCTTGGTTCTCAAACCAAATCATATTTTCCCATCACAATTAATGTAAAAGAGATTAATTTGTTTTCAAGTACCAGATGAATACCTACTTACCTGCTTACACTTTATAATATTACAAAAACATTTTTATAAACAGTAAATATCACATGAAATGTAAATAAAACAAAAAACATAAGGGAAGTAAACTTAATAAGAGCAATATTGTATAACTTACAGTACCTTTTTGGATGACTTGCAATTGCGTAATTTGATTGAGATTTGGGAGGAAATGGGAGGAGTTAATTCTTGGAAGGGGAATCCCCTGCCATGAAAACTTCTGGTAACTCTATTTCTGGGGCCTTTCTCTTTGTCTTTTTGGATGACTGAGGGCTAATCAAGAAAAGATAATGAGAAGAAAAGAAGTGCAGAACGAATGTTTACAGCAAAGTGGTCGGTGCGAGACTGTTTGTTTACCAACAACCGGTCTCGCAGCCACGTGTCATTGTTCGAACTCCGAGACGTTTGAGAACCGAGGTTTGATTGTATATGAATATCTGGAATGCTGCTTTTGTTTTATAGTACTTGCTGAATTTCTCTCAGATGCCTTTATTATTTTGGTTTCATTTAACTGCATGTTGGTGTGTTTTAAGCTTTGCTGTGCATTCTCCTTGCAACTAACCAGTAAATTCCATCAGCATTCTAATGTTGCTCATTAAATTTTTTATAAGTAACTTAGTAGATTAACAACTCAAAATGACTTTAGTCATGTTCTAGGCCAATTTAATAATTTTGATCAGTTTTTTTTTTTTTTTTTTCCAAACTGGTGTTGAATTTCTTGGATTTTATATTTTGAATGGTTGCTATTTCCATAATATACTCTTTTATCTGTGTTTAATATGATTTTCTTTTTCTTCCTAAAATGCATGTTCTAGATTGAATTTCTCATGAGTTTTGTTCCAGTTATTGCTCCTGTGCCTGTTTTTCCTTCTTGCGCGATGTATCCGTATAGGAGTGTTCATTATACAAGTGTTTACTCTCCTTACGCATCTCCATATTATGGGCATTACTATAACTATCCATACTATGGACCATACCGACGTTCATATGGTCGAGTTTATAACTCTGGATCGGTCACCACTGTTCCCACTTCAGTGAGTAAAGTTTTTGTTAAATACGTGATCTTATTTATTTTGTAGTCATTTAGTTTCATCTACACAATATTGATAGCAGTGTGGAAAATGTTGTGTTAAAATTGTTTGTGCACTGCATGACACTAATGTCCCTAGAGCTTTATTGATTTGTTGCGAACCAATTAGCGTGTGGCATACTTTATTTTTTTTCAGAACTGGTATCATGAATATTCTTCATTACTTTTCTCAACATGAATGCACAAATTTCTCTTTTTTTATGGCATGTGGGGCACATCAATTATTTGCTTACTCTCATCACTGAGTCCTTACCTCACTAAAATAGTTGCTAGATATGCATTAATTGCCTATGGGGATTTCTTTTCCTGTTCATAATTTTCTATACTAATATTACCCAACATTCGTTTGTCTAATATTACCAGACTTTTCCTCAGAGCAGCTTACTCATTTACAGAATAAGTGGTTAAATTGCTGTCAAATTGACACTAACACTAGCAATGTAAATTTGGTCACAAATTTACAAAAAATGTCCCTCTTGGTTTACTGGCAAGCATTATGATAGCTAAGTATTCCAAATTAATAACATAATCCAATTATTGATGGTCACGAGTTACACAGAAACTACAAACTTGGAGAGTAAATGAGTAAAGTTTAATGTCACATGTTGGGGTTATGTTGTAATCATTTTATCTGTTGCTGGATTGTTAGTAGAAATTATGAAAATTTCCTCATTTTAAAATTAAATTAATGTATTTGAATTCTTTGGCTCTCTGGAAAATGTCTGTAGTTTTGAAAAAATTTCTCTTAGGAAATCAGCTTTATCTCATGTTGTGGTATTTTTTGTAGCCATAGGTATTTTTTAAATGGGCTTTAATATTTACCAGCATTTTTTTTAATTGTACAAAGACATATGAGCCATTATTCAGGGTTAAATTAATTATTCATATATGTTTATTTCTTTTTTTAGATACAAACATCTTTATTTTGGTGTTCACTGTTCCAGGCTTGTTTGTGTTTCACGATGGCTCTTGATACAATTTATGTTCTTCAAAAAATTACATTACAAAGAATGCCTGAACATATATTTAGAGTATCTGAATTTGATTAAAAGATTATTTAACAACATTATTGAGACATGAGTTTTTATGATTGCAGGTGGTGCTTGGTCCCCTACCAGCTGATTTCCTGCGTGTGAGCAATGATGGCGGAACTGCAGCCATCAGTGACCGACAGCTGCAGGAGCAGACTGACCGTGAAATGGCAGCACAGCTACAGATGTCGAGTAGAAACCAGCCAGTCCTGGGACGTTTTCAGGTAATCCTTCTACGTACTTAATTTTCCTCTGAGTTCTTAGTTAACTGTACCAATTTGCTTCTGAGGTGAAGTACTGAATAGACATAAGGTTTTGAAAGTGTACATGTTCCAGTATTTTACAGCTGGGGTTATAATTTAACATTTCAAGACTCATTAACTAGGCTTAATGTATACAAAGACATGAGAGAATAAGCAATAAATTTATATGCTTATTTATTTATAAATTTTAATTCATCTCCTTGCATTTGCATTGAGGAATATTTTGACATGGCTTTGAGAATGAACTCATTTAAGTGACAGATGCTCAATGATGATGTCTAAATCAATTAGATGATAGCTCATCTATTCAAGGATGAATCATATCTATTTTAACCCTTTAATGCCCCAGAGGACACCAGTGTCCTCTTTCAAAATTCCCCTTCAATATATTTTATTTCTTATTCAATTAGTTCCCTAATGTGTTCTTTGAAGTTCTCTGCCGAGTGGCAGTTCTTATCCCATCCTGATATCGGTGACTGCCAGATGCCAGCGCCAGTTTAGTGACGGTGGTTGTGTTAACGGTAATATGAGTACAAAAATTCGGACGTTAAAGGGTTAAAATACTTTTTGGTATTCGTTAAATGATTTTTCATTTAAAGAAAAAATGTTCATTTGACACACAAACCATTTGTGTCAAGATGTCAGCAAGTTTTCATCAATCTATGATAAAATCCCCAGAAATTGACCTCATGTCTGCATATTATGCTGAAATGAAATTTTCTCATCGATGCATCTGAAATGCCGTATACAGAGACAATGTCAAACATAACAAACTGTATTCATTTGAACTGGTTCCTTTTTTGTGAGTCTGTGTATATTAATTATTTTGAAATTGTTAGTTTTAGTTATTCATGTGAAAATTATTTCATTTTAGTGTTTTCTCTCATCTATACTTTGGCTTGTGTTTTTCTCCTGACATGAATACTGATCATGTACCCTTTCAATCTGTGTTATACATTAGTGATTATTGTTTTTGTTAATTGTTGGAGTTTTTCAAAGAAATACATGATGGTGAACTATGCTAAATCATAATTGTATTTTATAGTATTGAACACTTAATTTACACACCATGCAATTTGTCATTTACATCTGCATGAAATTATGTGCCCAGAATTAGTAACATGTGTTAGTGCCAGTTAGAGTGTTCTTAGTCATTTTTTGTTGCTAGATGTACTGCAGCTTAATGTGTAACAAATTTATCAGTGGAAAAGGCTCCGAATTCCCTTGTTTTTATTTTCTCTGCATAATGTGGGATGAAGTTTGATGTCATGCTGGCTAAGCATTTACCAATGATGCAGTCATTCAGTTATGCTCTTCATTATCTAGATGGTAAAAAAATGATGCCAAACCTGCTTTGCAAAAAATCTCTCATCCATCTAATTCCTGAAGTGTCATATCAACACTTCAACGTTTTCATTTTTCAGCTCATATTACCGTTATTATAACCACCATCATTAAACTTGCTCGGGCATCAGGTAGTGACTAACATCAGAATGTGGGAGTATCGGCCACTTGGCAGTGAACTCCAAAGAACATACTTGGGAACAAATTTAACAAAGAATTGAAGATATTTAGGCTATTTTCAAAAGTGGACCAAAATGGCCTCTGGGGGTGTTGAAGGCCTAATAGCTGATTATACTTAGAAATGTTGTCACTGAGAAAGGAGTTGTGTTGCAGGTGACTGTGGTGCGGGCGACGCTGCACAAGAACTATGGCATGACACGCATGGACCCGTACGTCAGGCTCCACTTCGGGCAGCAGGTCTTTGAGACGCACACTGACCAAAATGGAGCCAAGAATCCTGTGTGGAATAAAACGTTTTACATGTAAGAGTTCGGTGGTTCTTTTGTGTGCAGCAAAAGCAAGTATTGATTCCTACAAGTTATTATTTTTTTGTATTATCAGGTAGGGTATCACAGGCATATTTAGAAGGTTAGAAATGATGTGCAATGAATATATGATTCCTTTGTTTCTTGCTACCTATTGAAGTAATATCTCACAGCCTGCAAAAAATGTTCATTCTTATTTCGATTGTTCAACTGTCTAGTTGAGCGGTACCTTGCTAGTAAATGGTAACCTTATACTCTTAATACTGCTCGACAGTTAGTCAAGAAGGGAGGAATTTGCTTTTTAAAAAAGTACAGCTTTTTACACTCTTACCTAGTTTGTATTATGTTTGGCTAATATTTTAGTTTAGTTTGGTCCCCATTTTTCAACCTTTTGTAATCCTGGAAGCATTTCCAGTACCACACTGGTCTCTGCATTTACTTAAAAGCAAAAAAAAAAAAATATACTTCATAGTGGTAATTTGACTTCTAGTGTAAGATATAGGGATCTTTGACAAGGTTTAGTGTATTTGGTAAAATTTTAAATGGTATTTTCTACAATTTACAAGTTATTCAGCTGCAATTTTGGTATTAGTTGGTCCGAGGTCATTCTTAGTATTCCTTGTGCACATATTTAAATTTTTTCAATCCGACTCAACAAAGTGTGTTGCACTACATTTACTTTTGTATGCTAATTGGTTGAAGTTCAAACTTAGTCCCCAAAATTTTTTGGAAAAAATATATTATTCCCTGCCTCAGTAAAATGTTTTGTTACTAACTTAATAAACCTCCCAAAATATTGTGAAAGTGTACGGGTGGAGTGCGCAAGCTAACTTATCGTTGGTGAAATATATTTGAATGTTGGTAATTCAGTATTGAAATTGATATTTATTGAAATCTCATTAATTCATTTTAGCCACAAAAATTCATTCTCGGTATTTTTTATGGGTTTTCTATTGAAAAATATTTTACTATGAATGAATAAATGATGTTGGATAATAGTAAATAATATTGGTCAATAAAAATAAATAATATTGTACAGTAATTTTACTATATGATATGCAAAGTCATGAATGGATAAAAGCAATATTACCTGCTATATTACTAGTTTCAGTTTGCTCATTCACTTCTACTAACTTAACTCTCATTGTCTTGGGCTGAATTTTCGAAAAAAGTACTGAAAATATGTATGTGCATAACAAGCACAAACTGCGATTTGAAAGAGCGATGTACGGAATGCACCTCTGGCTTGTGTTTTGGTGTTGCCTACACAAACTGGCGTGCCTTCAATGTAAAAGTAATAAAATTGACTAAAAACCATTCATATTTTGACTAAAAACCATTCATTAAATCGGTGCATTCGTATTTATAGGTTGGAATGTACTACCTATGACTCGCATATGCCAATAGATGATATTTTATGAATAACTCCATTGATAAGAAAAAGGAGCTCATCGAAATGCTTATTACGTAAATCAGTACTTGTGAATCTTTCTTTTGTTTATTAAAAAAATTACCTCATGATTGCACGTATCAGGAGCCACAAAACTTGAATCTTTTATTCGTAGATTTTAACAAATCATTATGATTGTGGCTTCCAGGTGCCTGGGAACATGAATCTTTCTTTTGTAGATAAATATTTCTTTCCAGGATTGCAGCTACTAGGTGCCTCAAAATGCGAATGTTACTTTTGTAGATTAAATTTTTTTCCATGATTGCTGCTTCCAGGTTTGAATCTTTCTTTTGTAGATTAATATTTGTTTCCATGATTACAGCTACCATGTGTGAATCTTTTGCAGACTGATATTTCTTTCCATGATTACAGCTACCATGTGTGAATCTTTCTTTTGTAGATTAATATTTCTTTCCATGATTACAGCTACCAAGTGCCTCGAAACTTCGGCAGTTTCAATGTGGAGATCTTCGACGAGCGCACGCTGTCGGAGGACGAGAGAATAGCCTGGGTCACCGTGCCGCTCCCTCAGAATATCTTGGAGGTCAGTCCAACACTTCACCTCACGCTCTACTTGTGGTGACATCAACTGGTTTTGCTGCACTTTTTCTCTCTGTGCTTCTGTGAACACATGAACTCAGTTTACCACTTTTATTTTGAAAATTAAATATATATGTTGATTTTTGTGCTTACATCTACATAAAATTTCTTCATTTAGAGAAAATAGAGTGTAGACAAAAACATTAAGGAAAGCATAGGAAGTTTGGTTAGAGTTCGGGTAAATCAATTTAACAGTGATGGTCATTTTTACTCAAAGATGCTTGGATCTTATGTTTGCTTTTTAGAATGTTTTAGGAAAGCTTGAAGTTTAATGCAACACGTTTTATCTTGATTAACTCGTGTGGATTTGAAGCTCAAAATCACCAAGTTTTTCTTTTTCAGAATCATTGAAGTAGGTACAACTATTGTATCTATGAGATTAGCACTCTCAGTGGGAAATTTGAGGTTCCACGCTGAATGTTACATAGGCCTTCCATGTGTTATAATAGAATAGGTTTTTTCTTTTCTAACTGACCTTTTTTTTCGGTTCATTGCTGTTCTGTTTTCAGTACGTGCTACTTTTCTTCAACTTTCACCTCGTTTCATTAACTTCCTTCTTAACTTACTGCTTTCATGCGCAGGGCATTTACTGAGGAACACAACTTGGGGTTAAATTCCCCATTCTTTAAACTCCATCCTATATGATGCCGTCCTGCTTCTCTTTGAAAAACCTTTGTTGTTGTTGTTGGGAAGGCTGAAACTAGCCTATTTAATCTAATTCTGTTTCGAATGGCACGTTTCTGTTATGCTATATCGTTTTCTATACATTTTTGAAGGGGGGTATCCACGACAGAACCTACAACCTCTCTGGACGCATTGGTGACGGCATGGAAGGCACCATCCAGATCATCATGTCGTACGAGGTGAGTTGGAAAGTGGTCAGTCTATTTTGCTGTGCCTCGCATAAAAGACTAGCCCGATTTTACTTGTTTTTGCGTGAGGTTTTGTAAAACCTCTAGTTAATTTGCTAACTTATCATTGATGGAGAGTTAATCCCCTAATCCCCTTTCGGACATGATGCACCAAGCAAATGTTGAGAAATCAGCCATTTGGTAACCAGCTTTATTTCATCTATGATCCAATTTGAGAGGCGCAGTCTGTTATAAATCGTTATGTTGTCTGCCGACAGATACATTCTATTCAGTAGCTCATCCATCCATATTTCTCCACTCGTTTTCCTGCACATCTCTCATCAAATTACGAGTGAAGCAGGTTGGCTATCGTGTATGTCATGTGTGTATGTATTCTGGAGCTCAATAGGCCGCTAATTACAGATCATGGTTATGAAAGCTTCTGGGCTTCAAGACTTGCTTCCAAGAAACTTTCTCTTCATTTATATGTTCTATTACGGGTGAATCTTTGTGAATGAATTGAAAGTGTCTCTCCCAAGAAAGCATCTTCATTTATATGTACTAATATGGGTGAATCTTAGTGAATAAGTTAAAAGTGATGCCTATTTCTGGGCATGGGCTCAATATGTGCCGTCATTACAGAAAAATGTAGCTGCGCCTGCAGTGGCTGCTCCAATGGTGGTGTATGGAAGCCCTGGGTATCCTTCTGTGATTCCGTACGCTGCGCCTATGCCCGTGTACCACCTGCCTGAGAGGACCCAGGGGTACACTCCGCGTATCTCGCAAGAAGATGTCAAGCAGGTTCGTGTGCCTTGTTTGAAGTTCCGGTTTTGTCTATTCTAGCTTTAACACGTTTGTTGACTGCGATGGAAAATAAATTGAAGTTCAATGTTCAACCTAAATTTTAAATGAAAAGCTCTTAAAAATTTTATAAATACCAAACAATAACTGGATATGTTAAATACCATTAATTTTAAAAGATCGTTAAAAAGTTTCAAACGCACGACCCACCGATGGGTTGTCATAAACAACGTATTAATTTTAATCTATTTCTAATGAACCTCCGTTTAATGGAGATGAAATAAAGTTTGTTCTAGGCCACTCAGGAGAATAGAACTATTTTATCTATTTGAATTAGCGCTTGTATGAAGACGATGTAGGGCCTCAAAATGAATATTAGAGGGCTTTGAATATTATTAGAAGAGGGGCTTTCTCTTCTTTAGAATAGAAAAGAGTTTGCTTTGTTACGGACAATTATTTTTTGGTTCGCTGTTGTCCATTTCCAGCTTGTATTATAACTTGGTTTTTATTTTTTCCTGACATTCTTGTAATTGAGCTGTTTTTAGGCTTCGAGTGTAAGATACATCTTGTGCATCCTGTCTTTTCATTCTATTTTGGATGATGCCTTCTACCTTGCTCTCTTGGTGGCACCTTTGTTATGATTAAGGAGGCTCAAACTAACATCTAATCTAATCTAACCTGTATTCCGGCTTTAGCCAGTAAAAATGTTTCGATTCTAGTGGTGAAATTCATCTCTACCTCATTTTTCTATTCTGTGGTGACACATGTTTCGTTTCTTGGAACCTTTGTTCTCGGGCTGCTGTTAGGTCTAATCAGCATCTTTGTGGTACTGGACTTTTCTCGCAGATGTTCCAAATAACTTACGGCAAGTTTTACAAAACTACTGTGGAGAGAATTATGAATTGGTTTACTTCTCGATTGGGGTATGCCCATTCCATATTTTCTTTTCCCCTTCACGTATGAAAACTGACGTGGTATCACTGTTCAGAATGAAGAAAAAGGTTCATGCGTCTTCTCTCTTAGAGGAAAATATATCTTGTAAAGGAGTAGTTCTGTCCAGTTTATAAGGATAGTAATAAAACCAATTTTTTATTAGGTGAAATCCAGCAGTAAATTTCTACGAAAATCATTTAAACCCTTAAATTTTTAGTTTTTTCTCTTGTAGCTCCTAAGTTCGTGACTAATTTGTTCCTTCATCGTCCAGGTTAGCTCGATGTTCCCAGAGATGGATGTGGAAGTAGTACGGTCTGTGCTGCTGGCTTCCCATGGCAACAAGGAAGTAGCGGTGGAAAACCTTCTCGCCATGCAGCAAGCTGACCAGTGATCTTTCTCTTGGTATGTCGAGGATATTTCAACAAACCGTGATCAATTGCATGCCTATAGTACTTATATTGACAGGGAGTGCTCATTTCAGTGTGCCACATTTCTGCATACCTTTGTTGTAGCGTTCTCTGAGGTGTAACATTTAATCTATATTTTCCTGTCGAGTTCCGCGTTCTTTCAGTCAAGTGGCTAAATTAATGTGTAGTCTTCTTCCTGTGATGAAGGGTGACGTCTGTAATTTATGCTCGAGAGAAATGTCGTAATTAGATGAAATGCAGTAAAAATTCACGTCATTCCCTGTATAAATTTGTGTAGGATTTAATAATGAATTCATTTTACTATAAAGAAGTATATTAATTAGAAATGTGCGTGGTAATGATTATTTGAAATATTCTGAGCTAATACAACAGTGACAACACGTCATGAAATTAGATTCTGGCATGGAGTGATAACTGCACTTTGCATCTACACGCTGAGATACAAAATGTGATAGTGATAATTTACTTGCCACAGCGGGCTTTTATGCTTAGTGTACATAAGTTAAAGATATCGTTGCCAGCTCCTTAAAAAAATTTTCCCCGATCATTTTTTCACGTTTAATTTTGATTGCGATCGAAAAAGCACACCCCATCGTAAAGTCACTGGCACCAACTTAGCCATTACATCGTTTTAATCTTGTTAATTTTACCTCAAATCTGTTAACCACTTGATTTATCTATTGTATTTTTGAGTAGTATTTGCTTGAGTATTATTTGTATTTTATCGTTCTAGTCTAAAGCTTGAACTGTTCATGCAGCAGTTATGTCTTGGAAGTTACCAATGAAGTTAAAGTGTTTTAAAAAGTCCTTTGAAATTGCCTTGATGCAATATCTTGGAAAGTTCTTAGTGTGCCTTCCTTTTGTCGTCAGAAGTTTTGTTATACATTTAATTTCTCAACACTTTTTGATAATCTTTTGATTATTGTTAGAACGAATTCGTCTGAAAGCTGAACAGCCGAAATCATCAGAGGTACAGCAACTCAGCGCCAGTGCAGGAATCTCGCCCCCTTGCAATTTCTAGGACTTACTGCTTGTCAGTAACGCTTTCAATTGTCCACTCTCCAATCGATGAGTGCATGCTAAACTCAGGGATCAGTTACTGAATGTGGGATTGAAGAGACCATAGGCTCGCCCAAATTGCTTTGAATTGTGCAATTTTTCGCGAGTAATTTTCTGACTTAAGCGGATTGTTTTCTCGGCCACACGATCTACAAACGAGGGAATTAAAAAAAATTCTGCTCATTAAAAAACCTGAATCCTTCTACCTCGAGGGATCGATCATATTGCTATATTTTTTTTACTCTAGTAATTATCTCAATTCTAAGCTCTACTTTTCTAAGAAAACATTTGCTGCATTATGTACACCGCTGATCGAAGGTAGGTACGTTCGTTAAATATAGCCTGTTGATTGTGAGTTATCCATGTACTGTTGAGTATTTGATGTTGGCCATATTTTATCAACGTTAAGTTTAAGTTTACTAAGAAAGTCGTGCACTTTTGTTTTAGCTTCCAAGCCGCTCTTACGTTGCGTCCGCATAGCACTCAAAGTGATCAGCATTCCAATCTGGATAAAAGACGCAACTGTCAGTTTTTAGGAATACTGAATGCAAATTTTGCGATAGAAATGTCATGAATTTAACAAATATGAATTATGTAAGGAATCATTACTCGAGCAGAATTGTGAGTCCTATTCGTGTCCTGTAATACACTTACAAAAGCTCACGTGTTTCTTCCTACCAATGCAAAACCAGTTGGTGAGTTTTTTTTCCATATGACATTCAAGGTCTTGTGCGTTAGAGACAGCGTACAGTACCAGTCTGTAGTACTGAAGGTATGTTTTTTTTTTGCACTCGTAAACGTGAGTTAAGAAAAGCGAATCGGTTACCTTAAAAATAATGGTTCAAGAAAATATTCAAATACATCGAGCGCTTTATTTTCATACAGGACTAGAATCAAAGAAACGAATATAATTTGTATTAAATAAACACAGCAAACAATCTTGCTAAAGCATTAAAAGAATGTAGGTGCTTACCAGAGAGTGACAACTTCCCATCATGGATTTTTAAGCAACCGAATGCATGCATTATTTTTCACTCGTCAGAATAGTATATATCGCAGTTAATTCAATATTAGATGTTAGCTCAAGCCTCCCTAACCGTAACAAAGGTATTCCGATGAGAGGAAGGAACCATTTAGTATGCAGATAGGGGAACGCGAAATCTGAACACAAGGTCCATAAAATCAGTAAGTTGAGAAAGAAGCTCATGTAACACGGTAATAGTTCAAAAAGAAAGGAGTAGGTTCTGAAAAATATGCCAGCAGTAGATCGAAAAAAATAGAGCAGTTAGTTTGATGCTCCGTTTCTACTGGTGAAGTACTTGCACAGCAGAAAGGAGGTGCCATTTAAATTGGACAACGAAAACAAATAGACAAATAAGGCGTGTTCCTACACAAGATACCCTGCGCACAGAAATGGCCAGTATTAGGTAAAGAAAGACCCCAGAAAATCGTAAAATAAAGTACAAAAATGAATAGGAGAAAAGCCACGTAAAATGTAGGTCCTGAAGACTTTTCGCAGGGTTAACTTAACATTATGTTCCTTGGGAGCGCCGGTCCCTTTCACATATAATGGAGAACCCTAATCAACCTAAACCTACACTCTTTCCTATGCCCTCTGATAGGAATAATCAGATAATTTCTCGCCATAATCTTAAATCGATAATAATGTACCTACTAATTCGAAAGTCTGTTGACAAACGCATGTATGCAGGGGAGCGTAACGATTTTACTAGTCATAACATTGCACAGTGAATATTTTTGATTTTCAGTCCCTAGATAAATTCTATTAATATACCATACCACTTGAAATACGAGTATTACCGCCGAATAACTGGCTAGTCATGTATCAGGTCATGTACCTATAAAAAATACTTGAATAACGGCAGTGGCAATGAACGAACGTCATATCAATGCGCATAGAGATTATTGAGCCGCCAATCCGGGTATAATCTTAAGGACAAAAAAGGGTATGTTAATTTTAGCATTGGCGGCAATATTATAACAGAAGCAGCTTTAGTACGAGAACAAAAGATACATTTTCTATTCTGAAAAAAATGTAGAGAGCACTAGCTAGTAACGTATCGTAATAAAATGAATACTATTAATACAGTGTAGCTTCAAATACACACTCCACTTTTAGATGCGCTTGTCGGCTTCAACAAGTTTGAAACAACATAACGCCACTTATCTTTAAGCACTCGTTCATACAAATGCGCATCTTTCACGTTAAATATAGTTCGTTTACTGCGTATGCTATTCTACAGTAAGATATTTGTGCAAAAAGAAAATTTGCATCTCCCTAATAACTCGCGACTTCGATGACCGGATTGTTTCGTCCAACTCATGCAACGCTTGTGCTATAAAAATATACTTTCATTTAACGACTAAAAGCTCACGATGACTTTAGAAAGAGAAAAGATGAAAGAGTGAGCGTCTAGAAGCATGTACCTGTCTCAGAAGCCGAGACTTCAGAAAAGAGCATGACGCATAAATTTATTGCAACTTAAAACTGCGATTGCAACCTCTCACTTCGATTCTCTCCCGTTTTGGAGATGCTAAAATCAACTCTGAAATTTTTTCAAAGCTGAAGTAGCGTTTGATAATAGCGTTTAAAACGATTCAGCAGATACGCACACCATTCTTATCACGAACATTTAGAATATAATAGCTATCATAAATTATTTGCAGCACAAGTAGTTGGCAGACGCGACTCACAATTTCAAGCTTTCTCACTGGCCTTACTGTTGCACGCATAAATTTTCTTATCAAAAACATCAAAAATGCGCACAAAATTTACATCGGAAATAGTTATTTTGGTACTGACATCTTGCATCAAATCGGAACCCCTAACTTTGCATGTACTAGGACAGCTGTTCATAAACCACGTATGATTCAAACCGAACTTGGCTCACACCACATCGCGTAAGAGATCAAACAATCGTCTTCGGCCCGGCACAATAAAGAAATTTCTGAATCCACATGGTAAGTGAAAACAAAATTAGCAAAATACCCGATTGCACCATAAAAATGTAATGCTAATTTTGTACCTCCAAGTATATGCATTTCGTTCATGTTGCGCAGAACATGAAAATGCATTTTTTGAGCCATGAATGTAATTCATTATTTTCGTTCTTGCATTTGCACTAAAATTCATGTTCGTAGGGCAATGGTGCGAAAGTGATGACATCGACTTCACAGAAATACATCCTCAAAACTGGTGCTCAAAACCGAGAAGAAAAACACGAACATGCAAACACCTGAGATCGCAGCCGAACATGGACGCAGTTGCGCTCACATGCGAAATGAGTAACAGGTGCACTGCTATCGTGAGGATTTGCACAACGGAAGTTAAGAAGAGGCAGTGCCACAGCTCGACACTGATACAAGACTCACAGTACGTGCCGCATGACGGAGAGGTGCAGTTTGCCGTGCGCTTGAGAAACATCTGGTGCTCACAGAGAAAAGTGCAGTTTTTCAACATCTAAGGGAAGACTAGTTCTAGTTTGAGACGAACAGGAGTAAGTACTCATCACATTCTCAAAATGTTTGGCATGTCGGATCAAGATTTACGAGTCAATGCCTCGCACTACTAAGAAGACCCAAAACAGGTGGAGTAGTTGATCTCACATGAACAAGTATATTGCTGGCATCGTTTCTCCGTGAACAGCAAAGAGGTCGAACAACTCAATTAAGTTTGTAAAGAATAAATTTTACATTCTGCCTCAACTTCTTCTACAGTCTATGCCATAATGCGCAGATATCTGTGAGCGGAAGTCAGCATTCTCGGCCAAGTTTTGAGAGATACAAACCTCTGCACTGTGTAGTTTCAAAGTCCGCTGTTATCGAGAGAACTAATGAATAGCAATCACTTATGTATAGCAATAACAAGAAAAATTACCCTGTTGTGTTATGGAAAGCGTAGCATCTTGTTCTGCTTTTTCAACCACATTCCAGCGAACCTAATTGTTGCATACGGAGCTGAGGCTGCTTTCTTACTTTGACGAACAAATACACGAGGAGCAGAAAATATTGAAGAACATCATAACAAAGTTAATTGTGCAAGTATACATTATAAGATCACATGAAGGAGAACGAAATGCATACATGATAATAAAATTAAGCACCATCTAGTGTAAGAGAATACGCTTTTGAGAAATATTTCCTTTTTCAAGCAATTGAAAGCCAATTTAGGGTCTGGTCTATTCATTAAAAAATGCGCAATTGAAATAGAATTCTATACAACTCAAAACCTGCTATTTCTCGGTTAACGAATCATACATCATCAGGGTTCACTAACCGCCTGAGACATCAAACAATGAATACACAGCCATAGTGGAATGATGTAGAAACGAAAATTAGAAAAAAGGAAGGTTCGTAATATTAGCACGCTTCTTACTACACCTCTTGAATGCAACACAAGTAGATCTTGTTTTCATACTCAACACTAGTAGCCTCGATATTCAACAAAACAAGTAAAATATAGCAAATAGTCCCGCGCTCAATGAGAAGTAAATATGAGCGAAACTTAGAGGCCATGCAATGTGCGTTAACTCCAGAATGTGGGTTGCACCACAATATCTGTGCAGACGTGCAACTTCCTATGTAGCCATGGGAACCGTGACCGATCATTTCTTTCACTTTGAAAAAAAGAAATTGGAAACGTAATCAAATAAAGCCTATAGCTCATCATAATAGGATTTGTACTATGAACTCATCAAAGAGAAGTGGTTAGCATCACTTAACACGTTGACTGCGATGGTTTAAACTCAAGTACAGTTTCAACTCAAATTTAAATTCAAAAAATTGTAAGAAATTTTATAAATACCAAACATTAACTGGGTTCATTAAATACCATTAATTTTAAAAGGTTGTTAAAACTTTTTCAGCCGGCCCATCGATGGGTCGTTTGGTAGCAGGAATAACTTGAGCACGACCCATCGGTGGGTCGTATCGCAGTCAATGCATTAAAACTCAGCCTACCAGTTTGTCACTTCATGCTCAAAAAACACACAATTATACACTCCGAATGTCAAAGATTTCATAACACCGCGGGTTCATAGGTAAACCCAACTGACACGCAAAAATATAAACCCAAAACATAGTGAATATATGAGCAAAAAATACGTAATCCAATCAAAATACAAGAAAATACTATCATGAGTCTTATGCTGATAATCGCAGCAGCCAACTGAGATACAGCTTAATAAAAAATGAATAGAAATGTTTAACACGCACACACATGCACACCTCAGTCTATAAATTTGGCAGTGCTCAACTTGGCCAGAGCAGAATAGCATGATTTTAAGGATTTATTTAATGATCAAAACAAATTCGAGACTAAAAATCCAATAAACATGTAAAAATAATTAAATTATATAAATTAAATAGCAAGCAACAAATAGATGCATCTATAGGGGTCGATCAAATTTATGCATTAACTCGAGAGAAAATTTATACATTAATTGAAGAAAAGAGAAAAATTGGAAGAAAACCCCTCATCAGTGCATTGACCTACCGAGTAGCAATGGAATATTTTGATAAGAGCATATGCATAACCATGTGCCCACCACCGCAACTTTTTTAGCAGCCACCAAAACAGACACAATGAATACATTTCAAAATGATCATAGAATGACTATTTTTCTTCTGAAAATAGCAATAAAAAACTACAAAAATAATTCAATAGGAGTTAGAATGTAGAATAAATGCGCTCAAGTAACTTGACTATGAGAAGCTAGCACAAAGTGCAGCACTAATCAAACCAAACTCAGCAAAAGACAGGGAGACTTCAGTACACACACAGCCCTTCATATCTCGAGCACTCAACTCTGACAGAGAAAGCTGCATTTGGTAACAAATGAGGTGGTTGTCATGGCGCGAATAACCAAAAGCGCTTTATTTGGTGAGGATGGAGTGGTGATTTATGAGCAGGGTCTCCACGAACACATTGACAGCCTGCATGGAGGACAGCGAGATCTGCTGGGGTCCCCCGATGGGCGGACGACACAAGTTGGGTCCGAACACAACGGCGAGGTTCCCGGCCGTCATCTTGTTCAAGTCTGATCTGTCCATCACCTGTTCACCACAAATAGTAGATTGATTGATTATAAATTAGTTTTAGCCTCCTTCTCCCACAACAAATACTCAAAGGGAGGAAGGATGAAGGCACCATTTCGTATGGAGTTAAAGGAACGCAGAATCTATGCACAAAGGGTGTTCCCGCAAAGGATCATGTGCGAATAGAAACAGTAAGATAAGAAGAAAGATTATGAAACAAGATAAAAGTGGAAGAAGAAAGTTAGAGGTGCTAAAAAATAGGACAGCAGTGAACCGAAAAAAGATGGCCTTTGACAAAACTAAAAACAGTTTATTTTTAAAAAAGCCTACCTTTCATGCCTACCTTCTCAAAAAAAAGCCTATCTTCTCAAAAAAAGAAAGCCTACCTTTTCAGGACTTCACATTTTCCCCCTAGAAGCGCCAATTTATATAGACACATAAAGAAGTATTTTATGACATATGACACAAAGTAATAGTAAACACACAGCCATAAGGAGTATTAAGCATATTAGAACATCATCTTACGGGGGAAAAAACGGAAACACCTGTGATTGTTCAGGCGTGAATCCTGCAATAACACATACCGGCAACGTTTACACGATCCAAAACTTGAGAAACAATGCCTACTAAAATATACTTGAACCCACACCCCCTTTTTTGAGTAATACAGCTCAATCTGATATACCAACCTTGGAACATACCTAAGGATCATACAGCCGCTTAAATACTATGAGGCTTACGTTTTCCAGAGTCACGTTTCAATAATCTCAACGTAAGAACAGAAAAATGAAAGTCTGACAATTTTCTTTAAAAAGGGATAATAACGATGCACATGATCATTTTCCTACTGGAGTATCCCAATGATAAAGAGCGTGCCGCCACAGCCATGTGGCTAGAGGGTTCTGCCTCCGTGCGGGAGACCCGGGATCGAATCTCGGCGCTGGCAGTGGCGATTTTCTCTGTTGGGTAAAGGAGAAAAATTCCAAGCACAATACCCCACTCTACCCAGGTGTCTGAAATGGGTACCGGTTTCGATCGGGGGAAAGCGTCATGGCGTCCTGGCTTTAGTTATAAGGCATTTGAAAATCCAATGTACAAGGTGATATGTATCAGGCTTGATTGGAAATAAAGCATCCGTAGATGCCTTCATTCACATCTCTCCAATTTGAGATCTCATCAACTAAAAAAAGGGAAGTATAAAAGTTGAAAGGTGAAATAAGTAAAATTAAAAAGCACCATGAAGAAAAAATTACACGCAAGAACAGTTAAGCGCAAATCAGATTCAGGGCTCTCGAGACTGCCGTTTGTAGAGGATTATCAAAAACTCTGTCCACAGAAACCGTTATCATATATGTCATTTCCTGGGTAGTACTCTCAAATTAGGTTTTTTATGCCAAATTCTATTTGAATAGGCCAGATTGCCCCCAAAAAGACAATCTGAAAATTGTATGCAGAAAACACCAGACAGCTGTGGTCAGAGCAGAGGAAGGGAAGGTTGCTAGAATTCAGATATTGCAGTATACTCACCTAAACCAAAAAGCGAAATCACTCTCGAAAAAAACAAATTAGTTAATTGTGCCCCAAAAGAATATCCTTTTCATTTAATTGATTAAGTCGTCGGACACCTGTAGTCAGGGATTCTAAGTCAAGAGGTCAGAGAAGGGTAACGGAAGGTTGCTGGAATTCTGACACTGCAGCAAATGAGACATTCAAGTAAGGTCACAGCAATTGAGACCCTCAACATTGACCTACAATTTTAGGAAAAACTTGGGAAATCGTGAACTGGAGCAAAAGATAGCTTTAACACTTTGATCCACTGATGGCCAGGGAGAGGATTTTCATAATGCTGCGGACCGAACGGCAGTCACAAACACAATTTTTATAAATACTAAATTAAAGATATATGAAGGCACGATCCAGTTAATGTTAGCAAATTTCAAAATTGCTTACTACAATTGACTTTAAATTTGAGTTGGATACTGAACTTCAGCCCAACCAATAGTGGTCAAAGTCTTAAAGAATGAGTTGAAAGCTGCACTGCAGCACACTCACCTTGGCCAAGAAGTTGACGAGGAATTTGAGCACGAGGTAGTTGTCCTCAGGCAGCTGCTCCACCACTAGCTCCCTGCAGGCCGTCACGCGTTTCCCTTTCTCCAGGCCTGCTCACAAGTAGCACTTAAATTTACATTAACAATAAACAATAACACGTTCAATTCTTGTTAAGCCAACACTCGGATTCATATCAACGAAAACAGACGTTCAATTTTGTCAAGAATAGATGCAATTGTAATACACCAGCTCACGAATAGATGCAATTGTAATACACCAGCAACAACACTAGAATACCTCTCAGTAAAATTATGTGTTGTAACTTTCAAGTGAAGAAGAATTGCCAAGTACAAGATTATAAGATTATAAGTTAGTTTAAGCCTCCCTAACCGCTGCAAAAATAGAGCGTATCGAAGAGAGGAAGGAGGAAGGAGGAAGGCACCATTTAGAATCGAGATAAGAAAATGAGGAATCTATGCTGAAGGGGCATAGAAACAGTAAGCTGAGAAAGAAGTTCATGAAGTAAGATAAAAGTTGAAGAAGAAAGTCAGAGGTGCTGAAAAACAGGACAGTAGTGAACCGACAAAAGGTGGTCCATAACATAACAAAAAACATTTTATTTCAACAAAAAGAAGGCCTACCTAAATCGCAGCTCGGGCCCTCACATTTTTCCCCTGGGAGCGCTAATTCCCATAGATACAATAGTTGTATCCCCTTGAGGGGATTGCCAAGTACAAATAAAATGCATCAAGGAAATGAAAATAAATAAACTGCCACTTCCGCATGTATTCTTATTGCAGAAGATATAGCTTTTAGGCAGAACGGTACATCCTATTTGCTTATATTTTTTAATGTTACTGTGGATGTGTTGCTACTCATCAAGGTGAGTTTGTAATAAGTATTATCTTGTTGCATCAGTAGAAATTGTGCAATATTGAAATATCATGTAACTGGGCACTAGTTAATTGACTCAGAGTAGCAATTATTTCCATATTTACGTGCAGCAACAAGAAGTGTGAGTGAACATCTCGATGATTTTCTTCCTCACACATGTTGAACAAATCACACACGATATGCGGTAACAACTCGGAATTTCTACAACACAAGTAAGAATTTGTCACAATAATTATACATCAGTTTGGATCGTACAACAAAATTACTACAACGTTTTCGTAAAAAAGAAACATCACCCTGAGTGCACTGAAAATTGGGCATTAAACGTATTTCACTTACAAATCAACCGTACTACACCCATGAATTTAGACGCCATGTTACTTAAAAACCGATTAATACTTTCATTCCTTTATAACAGCTTTCAAAATATCCTCGATTCTCACACACTCGATAGTCCTTCCTATTACATTACCTAATAGTTCAGTGTTTGAAAATGATAAATAGTTGACTAAAAGTTTTTCAAGATCACAAATTAAAATTTAAAATAAGTTACCTAATTCCTAAGCCCATACCAAACTTCTCTATGGCTTAAAGAAGTTTCAAGTTAACACTGAAGGTTCAAGTCTAGTAGCTACAAGTCAACATGTTCGAAATTAAAATTCAGTGACTAAAATCAAACTTTTTAAAGTTCAAATTTAGTAGCTAGAAGTAAACATTTCTAAAATTTCGATTTATGAGCTACATGTCACCATTCAAAGTTTGGATCAACGAACACGATAACCTAGAACTGACTGTGCATGGCGAGCACTTGCTCGTAGAGGCAGTACGGAATGAGCGGCTCCTCGAGCTCCCTAAGGAAAGTCTTTATCATGACGGCAGCCAGGTGGACGTCGCTGCTCGGCTCAAAGGTGATGACCTGACCTGCGTTGCAGCGCCTCTTGACGTCCTCCACGCTCGACGCTACCACCGACCGTCGGAACAGACCTTCCGTCTCCAATGCTGCACGGGATGATCACACTTAGATTGAATTAGATATTAGTTTAAGCCTCCCTAATCGCTAAAAAAAAGCATTACGAAGAGAGGAAGGAGGTAGGCACCATTTAGTATGGCGATACGGGAACGCGGAATCTATGCAGAAGGAGCATAGAAACATTAAGTTGAAAAGAAGTTTATGGAATAAGATTAAAGTTGAAGAAGTGAGAGGTGCTGAAAGCAGGACAGCGGTGAGACGAAAAAAGATGGTCCTCAACGTAACAAAAAACATTTTATTTCAACATGAAAAAATCCAATCTAACTTTCAGCTAGTGCCCTCACACATTTTCCCCAGGGGCGCTAATTTCCATAGATACAATAGTTGTCTCCCTCTGAGGGTAGGATGATCACATCTTAGAGCCAGCACCACTACATGCTCAGTGCAGTCGTTTCGTCGAACGAAACTTATGGTAGTTGTTTCTGTATTCAGAAAGCTATTACAATGATAACTGAAGTTTTCGAAAATGAAATCCGGGAAAATGTCATGTGCATATTTAGCGATCAAAATAATTAAACGGGCATATAATTGTTTATTCCCCACAATTAATAGACAAGCGCGATGAAAATAAACTGCGATGAAAACCAGCAAAATAAAATTACATTCAAAACAAACAATTATTTTCAATGAACTATTGATTTGAGGTCAGACGGCC
Organism: Morinoia aosen; assembly: GCA_030386875.1. Taxonomy (NCBI): domain Eukaryota; kingdom Metazoa; phylum Arthropoda; class Malacostraca; order Amphipoda; family Talitridae; genus Morinoia; species Morinoia aosen. The sequence goes on along the minus strand of CM059562.1, from coordinate 86,255,021 downwards.
GCATAGTGACACGCGTAAAACTTATGTATTAATAATGTTAAATTATAATGGTCACATTATCTTCTATAACATATGTAGTAGATGCATCTACGTGCAAGTGGTGTCAAAATCTTCAGCCTCGTTCAGGGGAGTAATACGACCATCATAATCACATTCAAAATCTACATTACTTGATTTAAGTGTACACTATACACTGGCATTTCCCCTAAATTAAAATCGCACCTACCAATCACAATGAAGTTCGTAAAAAAAAGAGTAAAGATGCCTCGCTCGGTCCCCTAGTCCATTCTATGCCATTGTCAGCATTTTGCTACGAGTTTCGTGAAAGTTAAGCTTCCAAGCAAATGGAGAATTTCATGCCCTCATCTCCCTTTAGACGATCTAAAATCTACTTAACGGGCTAGAGCGGTATATTTTTGTTACCGTGTCACAGTAAGAAGCAGCAAGATAGCAGTTTCAGAATGATCTCGGAATGCCGCACTGTTTCTTAAGAACCACACCAATGCAATACACAAATTTACATGAAAATAAATGTCTACATACTCATTTCAGTTCGGGGTAATTATAGATATCCTACACCTCCCAGATTCCAACATAAAAAACTCCCAAGGAATTGTACTCCAAGAACATCCACGTTACCGTCAGGATGGTCGAGGAATGTTATGGACTGCTTCAGTATGGACGGTATGGGATCCTGGTCGTTGTTCTCCTTGATGAACTGCAAGCTGACGCCACCGAACTGATGGTGGCGCGACACTTCTCGGACGCCAGCCTGGGGCGCCTTAGGGGGAGACCGCAGTTTGGAGAGCAGCTGAGCGTCGTGTCTGTGGAAATAAAGACAATGTGGATTTTCCTATTAGTACAGAGTGTCTTAGTTTTTATTGCACCAATATCAGCTCCTAAATTAGAAGGCACCTTATCAGTCTTGGCCTTTTTGTGCTCGTTTGTAGAATATAGAGGATAGTGGGTCACAAAGACGTGAACACTGGGACACGAAAATTGTCAGTAATCTATGTATCACTGATATAATCCTGCTTCTAATAATAAAAACCTCATGAAAGTAATATGAATAATTTCTAAGTTATTGACATTTAATATCAGAGATTGGGTTTTGGTGACTGATTCGCCTTCAGTACACTGAAGCACATCAACACCGAATACTATCATGTAAATCATTTTCAGGTTAGGCCAAGGCAATGGCTAACATTTTGATTCAAGGAGAACGTGGCTTCTTTACTCCGTGATAAGAAAGTAAACTAGTACGATCTAATATTAATTTATACAATTCATGAGTAAAATCCCACCACTATCTCTAAAAAAAAAAAGTCACATGAATTCAAGATTCTCAAGTGCACAAATGCAACCAGCATTTTACTGATGCATTTCCCCTCAAATTTGAGGAAACCCACAAGAGAATAAGATGAGAAAGTCCCCATAGATACAAGAGTATCTCTATACAATAGTTGTATCTCCCTGAGGGAATTCAAGAGGATAACAGGGATGGGAGGGATACCTCACTTTCAGAGTGTGCACCATACAAAAACTAACAACCTGCCCACAGGAGAGGGGTGAAACTCACTCCTTCACGCAGGGCGGAATGGGCAGTTGCTTGAGGTCAATGTGCTGCTGCAGCTCTTGCAGATAGTTCACATAGAGCAGCTTGCGTCCAAATTTCACGCTGAAAAAATGAAACATGTGTCTTCACAAAGGTGAAGGAAAAACCAATCGTTTCTGCTTTTTACACACATAATGAAATAACAGTAGAAAGAGTAACATTTACTAGTACGTAAAATAAATTAAACCCCTCCAGCTGGCAACAAGATATTGACTAAAATAACTCAACATCTGTCATTGCAACATGTTTTGAATCACTTTATGTAGCTGTGTTACCCAGAGACTAAATTTCTGCCAAAGGAAATGAATGCAACGTGGCTTCTGGCACTGCTATTATTCTACAATCACTTTATGAAATTGCAACACCCTAAGAAGAATTATCAATAAAAACTTGGTTAGTAGAGCAATACCAGGCAACAATAAAAATTATTAGCGTTCAAAAAAGTTCAACTATTAAAACTACATTAAATAACTGATCATTAAAAGCAAACGTTGAGAACCTGACCTAAGCTACTTTAAAGACTATGTCTTTAAAGACAAAACCTGCAAGACATATTTAATTAATTCAAAACCATGAAAAACAAAAATTAAGCTGTATTGAGTTGTCGGCCGCTGTTCGGGAATACCACAGCTAAGTATCCCATATGCTCATCTATAGTCTCATCGATCCTCTATAAGTAGCTTCATGTGTTAGGCATAAATTAACTTAGTTCGATGTATTTTCCAGGCGACCTTCGTTCCTCTGTTATCTATATTCAGCGCTGAGACTCCGTCTCAACTAAGATGTACTTCTCATAATTATCAATATGTTTCTCTATTAAATGATTCAGCTACGAGGCTCCACCTCATTTAAGACGTTCTTGTCGGACTTCTCAATGCGTTAATATTATCTACGTCTCGTCCGTTGTTCACGTTAAAAGGCTTCACCGACTTATCTCAATGCCATAGCGCGAATTCTTATGATTTGTGTCATCTAACAGTTAAGAATTAACTCAATCAACGAGATCTGATAGCATTGTAATCATTTAAACCTTTTAATATGCTGTGTAATTCGTTAGTCGTTTCTTATTTCCACATGTATCATCCTATGTTGGTTGAGTTTGAAGACGTCGTCAATATAACCTAAACGTGCGTTGCATTCATCTCGTCATTCACCTTCTACTTAACTTATTATAATATCATGATTATTTACAACGACTAATGACATTGAAAAGTCACAGTATATTACGATCTTTAATCATATAACGAAATTAGAATAATTGAGACCTTCTGTCTCGATCACCAATCTTGAGATTCCTGAAATGCGACATTGATGAAAATTACGATCACGGCTTCGATGAGAAACCACGTTCATAACAAAGCGCCTGAGGTTACACAATTCACTTAATTGGCAAAAATGACCAAGTATCCCAGAGATAAAGTAAGTGAAGCCCCATGAAAGAAGCCCAAACAAAATCATGATCCAAAAGATTCCCGATTCAGCAAAGTGGCTCTTCCACACGTAATAGCCAAAAAATTGAGAGAAATGAGGCTTTTACCAAAAAAAAAATAAAACCCCAAAAAATCTGCAATAGCTATTAACACTGACTTTCAAAATCAATCCCCAAAAAATGAAAGAAATTACGGTTTTATTAAAAAATCAAACCCAATAAAATTTCCCAATAACTAGCACAACCAATTTTAAAAGAAAATAGCTGCAATTGCAGTCGAGGAGTGCTACTTCCTGACCATACACTGATGAGAGGAGACCATCACTACACTCGGCTAGTGATGCAAAAAAACGGTTTTATTTGATTGAGGTTTTTTTTGCAAAAAAAACGTGTTTTTTATGTGTTTTTTTTGTTTTTTTGCTCACCTAAATTTTGTTAAGTATATGTCTGGGTTTTTTTTTGGACACCTAAAATATATTAATATCCATGTTTTTCAGTCATTTTATTGTTATAAAAACATCAAAAAGAAAGCATACAGTAAAAGTGGTGGCAGATAACCCACAATTACCTAGAGGCGTCTAAGAGGAACAGCAGGAGCCACAGAACTTATATTGATGGAGTCAAAATTCAAAGCTCACTATCTCTACTAAGTCCGATTTTATTTTTATGTGACCAAAAAAATCAGACATAGCAGAGATATATGCAGGCAGAGATATATGCAAAGATAACAATGGAGAACTGCGACGTTTACTGGTACGATGTTGTACAGGTAGGGATGCGGACCAAATGCGCGGGCCCTAAAGAGCTCACCGCTTATAAGACCTCTGAGCACAGGGGTAGGGAGGCATGCTCGCTCGCACAGATAATAAGCTCTGAATTTTGACTCCATCAATATAAGTTCTGTGGCTCCTGCTGTACCTCTTAGACTCCTCTAGGTAATGTGGGTTATCTGCCACCACTTTTACTGTATGATTTCTTTTTTATGTTTTCATTACAAAAAATGACTAAAAACCATAGATATTAATATATTTTAGGTGACCAAATAAATAAGCAGTTTTTTTAAAAACATGGTTTTTTTACAAAAAATTCTGACTAATAAAAATGAATATTAATATATTTTCTGGTGCCAAATATAACCATGCTGTTTTTTTTACAAAGAATAACTAAAAAACAATATATTTTATGTGACCTAAAAAGCCCCATGCAGTTTTAAAAAAAATGTGTTTTTACTAAAAAATCATGACTAAAAAACATGAATATATTTATGAGACCTAAAATGGTGTTTTTTAAAAATTATGTTTTTTTTACAAACAATGATGTATAAGAAAACCTGGATATGAATATATGTTATGCGACCAAAAAAACCATGCTGTTTTATTTTATGCATTTTTCATAAAAAATTGTCTTAAAATCATGGATATTAACATATTTTATGTTACTAAAAAAATCATTGTTTTATTTTAAACATGTTTTTTCATTAAAAAGTTATTATGATTCATTTTTTGGGCACAACTTTTTTGTTAAAAAATCACCCCCTCAGGGGGATACAACTATTGTATCTATGGGAACTAGCGCTTTCAGGAGGACAATGTGAGGGCCCAAGCTGAAAGTTAGGTAGGCCTCCTTTTTGTTAAAATAAAATGCTTTTGTTATGTTGAGAACCACCTTTTTTCGATTCACTGCTGTCCTGTTTTTCAGCACCTAATACTGTCTTCTTCAACTTTGATCTTGTTTCATAATCTTCCTTCCTCTCTTTGGATCGCATTTGTTGCTGGGTAGGGAGGCTAAAACTAATGACTAATCTAATCTGTAAAAAAACATGGATATTAATTTATTATAAGTGACCAAAAAAACCATGCTTTGTGAAAAAAAGATTTTTTTTACAAAAAACAGTTGTGTTATTAAATTTAATCTGACAAAAAAACATGACATTTTAAAAACCGTGTTTTTTTTCACAAAAATTCATTAATACCCATGTTTTTATGTCATGATTTTTTGGTAAAGAAAACATGATTTAAAAAAAACCAGGATGGTTTTTTGGCACATAAAATATATTAATATCCACATTTATTAATCATGATTTTTCTGTAAAAAGATGTTTTAAAAAAAAAACAGCATGGTTGTTTATGGTAAAATAAAGTATATTAATATCCGTGTTTTTTTAGTCATGATTTTTTGTAACAAAAACATTCAAAAAATAGCATGGATTTTTTGGTCACATAAGATATATTAATATCCAATAGAATCATACCAGGTCTTAGAATAAAATATCCACAAAGAATCTATTCACTCTATAAAACCTTTCGGAGACTAGCTCCATCCTCAGTAAGTCATTCAGTCAAATGTTTTTCAAAGGAACAGTGAAAATTCATTGTCCATTTCACCAAATTTTACTGAATGACTGAGGATGGAGCTGGTCTCCAAAAGGTTTTATGGAGTAAATAGATTCTTTGTAGATACTTTATTCTAAGACCTAGTACAGTTCTAATAAACATGATTTCAATATTAACAGCATTCTTTGTTTATAAGTTTCTAAAGACAATTCGATTAAAGAAAAATAACTTTCCTGATATTTACATCCGTGTTTTTTTTAGTCATGATTTTTTAAATGTTAAAAAAAAAAATTTTTTGGTCCCATAAAATATAAAAGCCATGTTTTTTTAGTCAAGATTTTTCGGTTAAAAAACAATGTTTTAAAATAAACAGCATTGGATTTTTAAAGTCACATAAATATATTATTATCCATGTTTTTTATTCATAATTTTTGTATAAACAACATGTTTTTTTTTAAAACAGCATGGTTTTTTAGTCACATCCCTATCAATGACCATAAGTAAAGATATGTTATTATAACACACCATTTTGGGACTTGAAGGTCATTCACAAGTACTGTAAAATAAATGTTGGGAAAGATTTAATTTTGGAAATTTAACTAATTTATGTCCTTTTTTTGTAATTGTGTGTTATAAATTTTGGTGCTCACTCAATGCTTACCTAAAATTTTGTTCGGTAAAATGTCTTTGCAAATCCCAGCGGCACAGAAGGGGTCTCTTCACCAAATGTTTGGTTAAAATAAATGTTAGGGGTAGGCGACCATTAGATGTGTGTTGTTTCAGGCGAGGTGGGTAGATTACGCTATCAAGAATTTGACGGTGTAAGCAGTCCTCTAGGCCTCGGCAGAACCGCCTGTTGTGAGGGTTAATTGCACAGGCCTCGAAACTACAAACACAGTGGTCGACAGATTTAAGGGTCCAAACACTTGAGCATGAGAACCCTTAGAGCGATACAGTTTCCACGAGAAGTGTTGTCAAAAAAAAAAAAATACAGGGGAAAGATGTAGAAGGGCCAACGGCTCTCAGCGAGAATCCCGGGAAACCTCATAAGGGCGGAGTCAGAAGTTCACGCCGAAAGACTCTAAGCCAATACAAACGACCCTGAATACCCTTTCAAAAGTCGATTGGTCAATACGGAAAAGGAGAGAACCGCGCTCTTGAGCACAGCGTCATTACTGAGGGAGTGAATTCAGTCTGCGTCGACGAGCGTCGTGAGAAGTGCGTTTCTTTTATCAAGTGCAATACTGGAAATATAATTTAAAAAAAAAAAAATGAGCAATACGTAGTTAATTTGGTAAAATCGTTTTTGGGGAATTTGCTAATCCAAAATTTTCTCTTTCCATTTTTGCAGAGAAGAAATCTCACACAAGACCACTGTGGATGAGATGTAGAAAGTTATAAGAAAGTTTAAACGTCGATGGGCCGGGTAAGACTCATGTTACTCATTCGCGATAAATGCTGTTAAAAGGATATATACATATGATGATAAATTTGCGCCGTTCAATTAAATATGGCAAGAAAATATTGTGAATATGAGTGAGGTAGATGTAATACAAAATTAATGCCCCTTTATTGAATGAAAGATGAATATATTTGAGGAAACGTGATTGACGCTATAATGAGTAACAAGTCATAATTCAAATTTCAGGTGGGAAGGTAAACCTGGATTAACTGGATTAACTGGATAAAACGTACTACAAGGCGAGAAGATTCTCGGGAGTGCCGGGATCAGCATTTCGCAACAGACTTTCTGTGTACTGTGCACAAGACAGAATTTTGAACTGAAGCTGTTTGTAAAAGAACAATTCTGTGGTTTGAAGTGAGACCACCTTCTGTGCTGCGGGAACGCAAATGTTGGCAGGCCTCATTTGTGGCATTTTATGTAGGAGCAATATATGGGGAAGCTGGCCAGCGGTAGCACTTATTGTCATTCTGTTATGTAAGCTGTTAACACATGAAATTTCTAGAATTCCGTTACTCAATCTACACCAGTTCTAATGCCGTACATTGCGTGTGCTTCTCGGTATTCTGTATGATGTATTGCCGTAAATTATAAATTAAGTGAATTTTCACGTGTATAAAATTCCCCCCAAATTTAGTAGCAAGCAGCCCTCATCATAATTGATGCGCTCTGGAAAACGCGCATTGAGTAAGTCGAGTTCCACGTACATCGGTGAGTACTGCCCAATTTTAGTATACACATTTTGTAGTAGTGTTGATTTGTTTGGGCTTGCCCATAAATTTTCCTTGTGTTTCCTGTGCATTTCATTGAGGTATGCCAACCCCTCAAGCGAGCATTGGTCTTCTCATTAGTGTAAATTAATGAGAGACGAGGCAGACAGCCTTCTCGTGACATAAATGAAATATCAAAGTATGAAACCTCAGAAAATGAAAAATTTCATAAAACCATGGAAAACCACCAATTAAGAAGTATGTTGTTTTATTTTATAATCTGACATGAAAACACATGATGTAATGTGGTTCTTTTTCTTGCTGAGTTATTTTAAGACAAAATATTTAAAAAAAAAAAAAAATATGCACGTTTTTTTTGGCCACTGTTTTTTTTGTAAAAAAAACGTGTTTTTTAAGTCACATCTCTACACTCGGCTAAGAAACCTTATACATACAAGAACTATTAAGCTTTTCAACTTACACTAGAGGACAATTCCCTACAGCTCAACCAAGAATTATGTTCGTTTTGAATAAATGGTTCCTATCAGGGGAGAATAGTTACTTTTCATAAAAAAGGAGGAGAATTGGGTGAAAAATTGAGAATATCATTAAAGATTCGATTTTAGAAGAAGGAGGTAGGCACCATTTAGTATGGACTATGGGGAATGCGGAACCTGTGCACAAGTTGCATAGAAACAGTTGGTTGAGAAATAAGTTTACAAAAAAGATAAAAGTTGAAGAGTAGTAGGTGCTGAAAACCGGACAGCAGTGAACCGAAAAAAAGGTATGTAACAAAACAAAAGACCTGTCCTATTTCAACAAAAGGAAGGTCTACCTAATCTCTAGCTTAGGACTTCACATATTCCCTCTGGGAGTACTAATTCCTATAGATACGACAGCTGTCTCAAACCGAGATGAGAGTAGAACATAAAATGAAACAAGGTACGAAGTGCTGATTTCTTGCTAAGAAAGCCCAAAAAGAGACTAGAGTCTAACAACTAGAATGTTGGCATTTTCTTCCAAGAAAATGCCAACAGCTCACCTTATGGCAGGCTTAAAGATGTTATAAACGACTCGTATAAAATTGGTAGGATGCACGAGGTACAAAGCCTTCAGGTTCTTCTTGTACTTCCTGTCAAGAAGCTTGTAGACCGACCACAGCCATGAGAACGGCGGCTTGTTATTTCTGTTGAGTCCGTGATGGAAATACACGAGGGAATAGTCCTGCTCCACGTACTGGTCCAGGGTGTGCATCAGGTACCTGTACACACCACACAACGCTTGTCCAGTCGTGCCAAGTTAACCTTTTTTGGCAAAAAACACTAATCTTAATTTTCTCTAAAACAATTGAATAACCTTGTTTTGGCAAAAAAAAACATGAATTTAACTTTTCTCGGATAGAATTAAATAATCATTTTTAGCAATTAAAAAACACAAAGAGAAGAAAATAAAAGCACTCAAACTTTAGAAATCCACCCATGTCTCCAGATGCTCAGGGAATTTCATTTTGAAAATATATTTTAAAAAAACAACCCAATTTATGAATTTTGTTTGGAAAAAGACAATTCGGGAAGCTTGTGCTGATCAACCTATCCAAGAGCTTTATGCAATTTCTGATTTCAAACAAGTATAGCACAACACTGGATGTTTAGTGGCTAGAAGAGAACTCAGTAATAAAGATTTAAATAATTATGAATATTAAAAAACAGATTACGCCAAACACACAAGGCCTCATAGCAAAAATTGGCGCCGTGATGCATAAGGCACACGACAGCAATAATTTGAGATTTAGACTATTTTCAACAGCTAAAGTTATCATTTTTAGGAGTTAAATAAACTATTTTTAAGAGCTAAATCAACTATTTGCAACAGCTTAACGTACTATTTTTAACAGCTAAATTAATCATTTTTAAGCAGCGAGAATGAAAGTTAGATATTTTACTGAATAGCTGGTATAAACTCACGCCAAGAATTTATTATGATTAAAAGTCTTGTTGCTGGGAAGCTTGCAGGCAGACACCACGACAACCTTGCGGCCGTAAGGATCATCTCCCACGATATCGACGATGCCATGCTTCGCTATATCAGAAAAGTCTTGCTGAGCAGCAACCTCCGATGGCTGTGCACTTTTGCCATCTTTCCTGATATCATCGACTGCCTCTTCGCCCAGCTCCATCTCGAAATTTTCCTCGATGGTGCCATCAGAGACTGGCGACTCTTGGTAGTCGTGAGAGATCTGCACCAGGTCAGGCATCTCCCCTGCAAAGGTTCCACAAGTCAACTCCAATTGGTAGATTTTTGTTCAGTCAATCGTCATGCTCCACGTGTCAAGCATAAGTCAACTCCAATTGAAAGGTTTGTGTTAAATCAAATCCAACTCAAAACTAGTTTTAAGGTACTCTCAGCAAACGTCTAAGGCTACAATGATACCATCAAAACAAAAAATTTTGATCTGCATTCAAGGAATTATCAACAAATTACAGATTAGATTAGTCGTTAGTTTTAGCCTCCCTACCCAGCAACAAATGCGATCCAAAGTGAGGAAGGCACGATCTAGTATGGAGTTAAGAAAACGCGGAATCTACGCAGAAAGGGCATAGAAACAGTAAGTTGTGAAGGAAGACTATGAAAAAAGTTCAAAGTTGAAGAAGAAAGTAGTAGGAGCTGAAGAGCAGGACAGCAGTGAACCGAAGAAAGGTGGTCCTTAACATAACAAAAACATTTTATTTCAACAAAAAGAAGGCAGGCCTACCTAACTCTCAGCTCGGGTCCTCACATTGTCCCCCTGGGAGCGCTAATTCCCATAGATACAATGATTGTATCCCCCTGAGGGCTCAACAAATCACAACTACTCCACAATAGTTCAGGCACACGAATTCCACAAAATAGAGCTCCTAAAACTGTTTCTCCCATAGAAGTTATTTTTCTGCAATAAAATAACGTGATGCACCACAAACAATAACTTGTGTTTCATTGTCTACCACAGAACAAATTAGACAGAATATTGCAACATTCAAGGACCAATGTTTTGAAGTTCAACACAATTTTAATAAAATCAATGAAGTTTTACCACCAACAACGAAAACAATGTCTAGAGTTGTGTTGCCTGCCTACGACTAATTACACAAAATTGTCCCATTAAAAGATTAATATTTTCCAAGTTCACCTACATTGAAATATTTGGTTGCCCAAAAAGGTCGTTCGTCATCTGAATGTCATCTTTCCGACCTCCCAAGATTATTTTTGTTTTTTATTATCTAAATCAAGCATTTGGTACAGCATGCTTACATCAGCATGTAATATGAGTAAGCCTCCAAGTAGAGAAGTTCTAACATTTTTACTTGCATTTGAGACCTTGAAATGGTGGACCAAGCAGAGCACTACTGACATCCAATGCTTTTCACTTTAAGAAAGGAAGAAAAGCAACAGAAACTATCCAAACACAGGGCATATATTTGTGTAAGTAACTGTGGTTTCATTTCCTTTCTGAAGTAAAAAGCATAAACAGGGCATATATTTGTGTAAGTAACTGTTGTTTCATTTCCTTTCTAAAGTAAAAAAGCATAAACAGGGCATATATTTGTGTAAGTAATCGTTGTTTCATTTCCTTTCTGAAGTAAAAAGCATAAACAGGGCATATATTTGTGTAAGTAACCGTTGTTTCATTTCCTTTCTGAAGTAAAAAGCATAAACAGGGCATATATTTGTGTAAGTAACCGTTGTTTCATTTCCTTTCTGAAGTGAAAAGCATAAACAGGGCATATATTTGTGTAAGTAACCATTGTTTCATTTCCTTTCTGAAGTAAAAAGCATAAACAGGGCATATATTTGTGTAGGTAACCGTTGTTTCATTTCCTTTCTGAAGTAAAAAGCATAAACAGGGCATATATTTGTGTAGGTAACCGTTGTTTCATTTCCTTTCTGAAGTAAAAAGCATAAACAGGGCATATATTTGTGTAAGTAACCGTTGTTTCATTTCCTTTCTGAAGTAAAAAGCATAGTGATATCGGTAGTGCTCTACTTGTTCCACCATTTCAAGGGCTCGAATGCAAGCAAAATTGTCAGAACTCCTCCACTTGGAGGCCTATTGCACACTGATGTAATCATGCTCAATGTACGAAATAAAGGATTTAAAGAAAAACATGAAACGATCTTTCGACGGTCAAAAAGATGACATTTAAAGAACAAACTTACTTTTTGGCCAAGTATTACCTAAGGTGTATAACTACTGGAGACACTACATACAGTGGCGCACATGAGTACATTTGATGTTCATCAGTCTACATTCTCTCTCAACACTTTGAATATCCCATCTGTTGTCACCGCGGGCTAAGTTCCACTTCATAAAACACAAAAAACTTTCGTCCTCCGGCGGGTATGAAATAAATGAACCAACAATCGCTCGGACAAGACTTATTGCTTCTAATACTCCCACAAAAATGTATGTTTGGACCATATAAAATTACAAGTTAGAAATTTTACCAGGTTAAAAATTTTTTACAATAAATAAACAGTTATATTGGTAATAGAATGATCATTTTGTGATATTTTAATCCCCCTAGTCGAATCTGAGACAAAATATATTATATATTAGAATTGAATGATGCCTTTAAATATAGATATAGTATAGGCAACACCATCCAAGAAGTTGTACAAATAATGTTGTGAACTAATTTTTATTTCAAAAATTAAAGTGCTCCATTAAATTCTAGTTTTTCAAATTATAAAATTGAACATTAATCAACAATCAATTGAACATTGAGTTTCAAGTGAAGTGATACCTGCACGTTGAAACTCACCAAAAGTAGCATCCATAGATGCCTAACAAATGTTTTGAATTGAAGCAATTTTAACCGACTGTGAGAAAAAAAGGTATATCCTTGCAACGGCAAGAACCTCGTCTGAGGTACAAATTTCTCATGCACTGTACTTCGCCAAAATCCTATTTCAGAATATACTAATCCTTTCCAGCACATCCCTCCTCACACATACACACACATACACACACATACACACACACACATACACACACACACATACACACACACACATACACACACACACACACACACACACACCATGTATGATGTGGGTCAGATATACTAGTTTACTCTTGTCATGAAGTTTATTTAAATACTGGATGTAATAAGTGGGTACTGACCAGTGTAAAGTTCTTGAAAAACTGCATCTTTCATTACGGTGTTCCATGGCCTGCTGCAGGTATGAGTTACATTAAAAGATATCATCTTTTCGTGTTGATCTTGTCTCTTGGTCTCAACTTTCTGAACCCTTTACTGTCCAAGTGGATTTCAAATTCCACTTCCATAAACAGTCCTAACATATTTTATTCCATGTGAAATTTGAGCCCTTAAGTGTTCTTGTGTACCCTAATGTATGAAGTTCATTGTCAAGTGGCAGTTACTCCTTTGTTGTGATGTTGGTGACTATGTGATGCTGGTGCCAGTCTAATGATGGTGGGTGTGATAACGGTAAAATGAGTACAAAATGTGCACGTTAAAAGGTTAATGTCCACTCCTCCACACACCACAAATCATACCTCAAACAGAACCGGCGACCTCTCCGCAATACCTGCAACTGGAGGAGCAGCATGCAACTCTGTGTCATCAAACTCAAGGTTTGGTTCGTAGTCATGGAAGTCGCTGAGGCTCGGGTAAGGATCATCTACATGGTTGGGGGGGACGCTTCCAGGTAGCGCTGCGTTCGGGCCTGTGCTTGTCTGTCGCTGAGGATGAGCAGGACCTGGAAGATGAATACTTGTGATAGATGCTTCTAAGTTTACTAGAATTTAACACTTTCAAAGTAATTAAAATGTTTAGTAAAGAACATGTGTGACAATCTCTCAAGTCTTATCTAAATGAAAACCATACTGCTGCCAGCCTAGAACAATGATTCACTTAACAATGATTATTGGTAAACATCATAAGACTAAAGTAATTATACATGAAATTTAATAGATTTGAAGCAAAGAGATTCTCAACCTCATAATACATATTAATTAAAAAAGAATAAATAACTTAAATGTAATAAATGCAAAAAATATCTGATTAGTACTAAGCCAAATATGCATGTCATAACTTGCACAGCTTATTCAAAATAGATGTGTACAAAGGAGGTTAAGACTGAGTACATCCTCTTCCATTCAATTTCTACTATGAAGACATCTAGCAAATAACACAAAAGTATAACAAAACATCATTGCTACCAAAAATCTATGGGTTTTGCATTCTTGAGCTTATTGGCATTTAGATTTTTCTTGGGGTAAAAACTGAACCTTAAGTGATTTTTTGTTTGTAATTTCAGCCTATATTTTAAGATATAAATATCATTCATCACTGAGAAATTCCAACACTGAGAATGCAAAAAAGTGTTCTTTATGAATTCTAAGCTCGTGTTCAAGTTCATGTGAACATTCTCTACAAAAGATTATTCAAGAAACAAGCTGAACATGAAGCATAGTTTAAGTTGTTAACAATAGCTCCACAGAAATCCTATAGCAAAAATCACAACAGACTATTTTTACTTACTTCAAGCTTGAAAAGTTACTCATTAACTCCAAAGCAATTCTGATACACTGAACATAAAAATACTAATGAATTCTATCTACCAACCAAATACCAATTGCTAAATAAACATGAAATAAAATTAAGCATAAAAAAGTCATACAAGACTATCTATCTCAACAACAAACAACCACAAAAAAAAGGACAGAACAATTGAGTACTGGCAAGTTACAGTTAGTAACAAATTAAAGCATTACTGAAATGAAGAGTATAAAAATATTTACATATATCACATGAGGAACTTAATGCCTGAAAAATTTGTTTACCTTTATAGGGATGATGGTTCATGATTTGAAAGGAAGGTCCCAAATTTGAGAGTCATCAGACAAAACTTTCACAACAATCTGAAAGAATTGTCACATGGAAATTACGCAACCTCAGTAATGGTCTGTGCTCAAAGAGGAAATATTTACAATAGGCTCATTTTCATGCATTATTTAGCACTTTTAATACAAATTTAAGCTTCAGAAATGTTTGAAGTAAATAATAGATATGTGGTTGAAAAACGAAATGATATCATGAGCAAAATATAGCCCAGTTATAAACACACCATGTGTGCTTATAACACTTGCTTACCTCTAAAATACTAGCAGCCCAGCTGCTTGTGCATATTGCACCTCGCGGCCCCGCCGCTAGTGGTCTCCTCCAAATCCCCTCACAACCACCACTGCCTCACCTCAGCCTAGCCTACAGAGCAATCTCTGCACTAGACTACAACTGTCACACAGCCTCACAGCAATATTACTGCCACAGCCACAACTGCCAAGGAAGGGGAAAATGCATGGAGCACTTACGCCACAACCTCTCACAAGCGCCAACTGCTCTCAGTTCAGCACAGGCGAATCCATTGCTGGACTCCCTACAGCATCCAGCTGGCCGAGGTCTCCCCCCGGCCAACCGAATACCTCGAGTCTCGAGTCTCTCTAGACGGTGACGTCTCACACGTGATCAATATCACTACTCAGGAGACAATCAACGCCAAGATTACCCAACTCCGGCATGACGAACGCAGTGACACCAAAACAATGCCCCTGCAACCCGACTACCACACGACAGTGCTTCCTAACCCAGAAAGTCTTGCAGTCCGCCGTTAACAACGGCCGCCACGGTCGGAAAGGTGTTGGCCCACCAACACCACCACCACCACCACCCGCGGACAGACAAGTGCCCGCTTGCTCCCGGAGTTCACCAGGTCCCAGGAACAACGCCCATTCAATTGGGCACAAACAACTGGCAAACAACTCCTAGTAGTAATACCAGTCGCTCTGAGCGATCTCAGATTGCTCCTCCTTAACCGTGGGAACAGCAACCGACCTAGACGGAGCTGCCTCGGGACAGTCACGGGCAAAATGCCCGGACTTCCCACACGCAAAGCAAGCGGCCCTCCTACCAGTGGGGGCCCTTGCAGGTGCCGCAGTACCCTGCTTTTGCGGGCACACCTTCACACGGTGTGCGCCACCGCAGCGATAGCAAGTCAACTTGTTACCACCGCCCTGCTTCCCAGAAGCAGCAAGGCCTGCCACGGGCTTGGCCCTTTGGCCTCGCCCGTCAACAGCCCTCTGTGCGGACATACGATCACGCACCTTCAATACCACAGCATCGAACGGCGCAATATACGCGTTCTCTTGCGTAACTGCCCACTCGTACAGAGAGGTAGGGAGACCTTCGTAGAACTTGACCCTAAAAGCCAAATCCCTTCGGGATAGCCCTACCCTCTCACCTAGATGCTCCAAGCAGTCCAGGTAAACGCTCACCGGCTCGCCAGCTCTCAGCTGACGTTTGGTGAACTGCCTCCAGGCCTCCTGCCTAGGCAATGCATACACAGCGATCAAAGTAGCTTTCACTACCTCCCACTGAGCAGCATCACCGAGAGTCATGCGGCGATACACCCGAGCGGCATTGCCGTCAAGCATAAAGCCGATGATATCGGCCGGCGCAACGCACTCCGGCTGGCAGAGCCTCTCCAGGTCTCTCAGCCATTCAAGCACGTCAACCGACCCATCGCCGGTCAACTTAGGCAGTTGCCTAGCCAACCGATCCAGAATCGGCCCACGCGCCTGAGTCAGGATGTTGGCCAACATACCAACATCCACAAGCAAGCCTAGGTTGCTCTCAACTGGCCGCACTAACGACCCCAAATTGTCAGCTCCAACTGGCTCAGCCGACGCCATCTTGCCAGCCCAGCCAGCTAGGAAGGCACAATTTAGTTTGGAAATTATGGGATAAAGAACTTATGCACAAGGTGCGTTTTTACACAAGATCTTGTGAACATATAGGAAGTCTGAAAAGAAGATTATGAAACAAGATATAAGTTGAAGACAAAAGTAGTACATGCTAAAAAAATAGGTAACAATAAACCAAAAAACATGGTCCATCTTACAAAACAAAAACTTAATTCTATTTACACAAAAGAAGCTCTACCTAATCTTTAGCTTAAGACCGTACATTTTTAACCAGAAAACCATGATTTTTGCACCGAGAACCATAATTTTTGCACAGAGAACCACCCAGGCCAGAGATACAATAAATGTATCACTCGAAGATAAAATTTGATACACAAACTTTAAACAAAAGATATTAAAACAGAAACTATACATAAACTGAAATAGGCAATTAAACATCTCAGATTGTAGATATTATAGGTTTAACATGAACATGTAAATTCAAAAACCTCAAGGCAGTAATATGTGCTACTGATTAATTCTATTCTAACAGGTAGCACTGATTTGACAAAGAATACACAGAGATAACTGATATTTGAGTAAATGTTAATGAGACCTGGCTAATCAATTTTTGCATTCCTATTGCTGGTATCATGGTAATTAAATTGAAATAAACAACTTTTCTTCTATGCACTTTCCGGGGGAAATTAGTATTTAACAAGATACAGAGGTAGGTTACTTACCAAAATTCTTGTCTTTCAAGCGGGAAAAATTGTTTTGAGGGGAGGCTACGATAGAATGTTTCAATGCGCTTGAATGATTGTTACATTACATCAAGTTATGTTAAGGAGATTGTCCCAGGCCCCTGTAACTCAGGTGGTCATTTTTCATGTTTTTGTTGGAAAAGAACCCTTAGGTGGTGGACTATTTGGTCTTAACCCTTTAACGCCCCAGAGGACACCAGTGTCCTCTTTCAAAAATACCCTCAATATATTGTATTTCTTGTTCAATTAGTTCCCTAATGTGTTCTTTGAAGTTCTCTGCCGGGTGGCAGTTCCTATCCCATCCTGATATTTGTGACTGCCTGATGCCAGCGCCAGTTTAGTGACGGTGGTTGTGTTAAAAGTAATATGAGTACAAAAATTCGGACGTTAAAGGGTTAAAATTTCATGGCACTATGGACAATGAATCCCCCCCAAGGGGGGGGGACCAAAATCTTCAACTTTGAGCCCATTTCAACCCCCATATAAAAAGAGAACGAATGGAAAATGGAATAAAAGCCCATTTGAATTTGTTAGGAAGGTTCCAAGGATTCTAAAACTGTCTTTGGTTTTTTTTTGGCCTCAAAACTTGAGGACGAGTCCCATTTTGAAATATCCATAACATATACCAAAAAATTAATTTTTTGAAAAAAAACTAAGCCCCAAATCAAAAAAGTGACAGTAGTAAAAAAGGTTTACTGTCACAAAATACATATACTGGCCAATTTTCAAACGAATCGGACGAAAAAATTTGAAAAAGTGGGACGATCTCCTTAAGTTATGTTAGGTTGCTTTAAATTACATTAGGTTGGGTTGGGGTTAGATCAGCTCAGTTTTGTTACGTTACATCGCCGCTATAACTTGTTAAGTACTCATTTCCTCCAGTAAGTGCATAGTATAAAAGTTGTTCATTTCAATCTAATTACCATGATACAAGCAACAAAAATTCAAAAACTGATTAGTCAGTTTTTCTTAATATTTACCAATGTTTGTACCCTTAAATATCTTAATGTCTCTCATGGTACTTTTTCTATTTTGACAATAACGACTCAAATGTGCAAGCCCACTACACTATGCGCAAAATAACATAGGCAACCTAGAAGTCTCCTGGCATCCAATGGTGACTGAGTAAACGCCAACAACCAAAATGCCTTTGTTGGGAAATGAGATTTACCTGGTATTTATTTTCTGAATAAGTCACATTGTGCTCGTTGTTTCCTTTGAATTAAGCATTCTTTTTGTTCCCCCCACAGTTCTGATTAAAACGGTAAATAATAGTTAATTCAAAACTGAGAGTTCTGCTGCAACATTTTGCGTGATTATTAGCTACTGTACTCCTATAGCTACTACCGAAGATTACCTGCCTGGAAAGGCTCTTTATCAGGTGAGTCATTCATCTCTGTCCCAAGTTAGGTTCTGTAAATAGTATAAAATAAGTAAGAGAGAATTGGTAGCTAGCTAGTGTCATTAAACAGTAATTGTCATGATATTTATGTTGTTCTTAGTGGTTATTTCACAGTAATGGATAAGATTTGTTTATGTTAGCTACATGTTTTTCTAGTGTTTCTTGCATTAACACAGGTTCATGTATTTAACTATCTACGGTTCATGGACTTTTACATCTGAGGTATTAGCATCTCCAAGGAGGCTGTAGGTTATTGTTTGGTATTTTGTGACTTCAGAGCAGCAAGTGTGGAGTGGAGGCCAGGAGCTGTGCTGCTCAGAGGCTATCAGAGTCTCTCCCTGTCCCTACACTGTCCGGGAGAAGCTGGAGTGTGGCCTGGTATCTCGCTGAAGTAAGCCTGTCCTGTAAGAGGTAAGCTGAGTGGCCTCCGTCCTGGAAGAGGGCCCTGTTGGGGCGTGACTACCCATGAAAACTACCTGACGCGTCACCTGTAGCTTGACCTTGCCTTCTTACCGAGCTCTGCACTTAGCTACAAGTCTGCCGTCTGTCCTTGGTTTCTCCATTCTCCAGTTATACTTCGGTCCAAGATTGTCGCCGTTCACCTTTTGTTCCATTCAAGATTTTCTCCCGTCAAGATTACCCTTAGTTCTCAACCAGCTGGCCATCCTCAGTTTACTTTGCCCTCAGTTTTGTTCACCTTTAGTTACTGCAAGTGCTGAGTTGTGTTATCTTTCTTTTGGTAGCCAGCTGTACTCTCGTTTATTAGCCACCTTTAGTTAGTTTTCACTCGTGTTTATCCAGTTATGTGTCATTGTGTTATTCAGTTAACGTGATCATTTTGTTTGCTTCCTTAGGTTCGTACCTTATGGTTGTTTTTGGTTCCCTCATTATATTTTGTTAATTATTTCTTGAGTTTCCTGTTTCCTAACTGTGTCGGTACTATACTGGCCTTACCGGGACCTTTAGCCTGTGTTCAGGGTGACAGACTTGCCTCGGTGCCCTAACACCTTAACACAAAGATGACTAGATTATCAATTTAGCATCTTCCTTCTTTATCAGTTACATAAAATTTAATTAGTCTTTATTTAAAGAAAATTTTAGGAAATTAGTTAATAATTTGTCTCAATATGTTCACCGTGTTTTCACATTGCTAACGGTTGGTTTGGTTAGATCGTAAGTAGCAGAATTAGGAAATCAACCATACTACTTGAATACATTTTTTGCTTAAGAAACATGAAAATGTACTTGCACTATAACATTTCAACTTTTAAGATAATTTATTTTTTTATTTTAAATCGCAAAATAACATTTCACAGTGTAAGAGAAGTGATTTTTTTTGCTAAAAATGGAGGTAATTTTTTTTTGGTAAATATGATCCTCTCGATCATAATTGTGCGTCGGATGGCAACACTACAATGGACTCTCCCTTCCGACGCGCTCGATCATTCCCGCCATCGAAGACATAAATGAACATACCGCTATAATTTGTTATTTTTGGGAAATAATTCCTAATGTGTTATTAACTAAAAGATCCTAGAAGTGGGTTCAGGCTCCGCGGGGCTGGCAAAAAATAAATAACAAGTACCAAAACAAACTCTACCCAAACTAAATCTACCGCTATAACTCGTTAAATATTCATTTCAGACGGAAAGTGCACAGAAGAAAAATTGTTTATTTACATCTAATTAGGGTTAAAGTTAAGGAGATGCAAATAACCGATTTTCAAAATTTTGTTGCCTGTATCATGGTAATTATATCAAAATAAGCAAATTTTCTTTTATGAACTGGCAAATGTTTTCAACGAGTTATAGCGGTATGTTAATTTTTGTGTTTCATGATGAATGCACTTGAATAAACAGCTACTAATCAATTTTTGAATTTTTGTTGCTTAAATCATTGTAATAACATCAAAATTAACTACTTTTCTTCTATACAGTTTTTGCAGCAAATGAGTATTTTATGAGTTAGAACGGTAGGTTTAATGTTTTGCGCAATTGAGCTGTTAGAGTACATTTGAATACTTCATAATTTATTATTAGCTCACCCCACGGAGCTTGCGGAGCCTGAACCCATTTCTAAGATCTATTAGTTACTAACGCAATCAAGGTTATCACCCAAAAACAAATTATAGCCGTACGTTAATTTTATCTTAGATGGCAGGAACGCGTTTGAGCATTCAAACGCGTCGAAAGGGAGCGTCCATTGCAGTGTTGCTATACAACGCGCTAGATGAATTACTTCCCGCTTCAAACACTAAAGTTGTGGTAAGTGATTTACTGCTATAACTCATCAAATACTCATTTTCCCCTTAAAAGCACATAGATCAAAAGTTGTTTATTTAGATGTAATTACCATGATATAGGCCAAAACATTTCAAAAATCGATTAGTTGCATCTCCTTAACATCAACCCTAATTAGTTATGTTTACGCACCAAAAAGTGGAAAATCAATTATGGTCCTCTCCTCCACATTTACCTTTTTTGGTAAATGTGTAGCGTTGGGTAAGAATCGATTTGCAACTATTTAGTGCCTAAACATTGTTAATTATGTCGAAATGAACAAGTTTTCTTCTATGAACTTTCTGTTGCAAATGAGTATTTTACAAGTTATGGCAACTCTAGTGTTTAAAGTGGCAAGTTATTCATCGACCTTGCGTCTGGCAACATTGTCATGGATGCTCTGATCTGACGCGCTTGAATGCTCGAGCGGTTCTCGCCATCAACGACGAAAGTTTATATACTGCTATAATTTGTTTTTGGGTGATAATTTCTATGGTGTTATGAAATAAAAGACCCTAAAAGTGAGCTCAGGCTCCACAAGCTCCGCAGGGTGAGCTAATAATAAATTACAAAGTATTCAAACGTACTCCAACAGCTCAATCAAGCAAAAAATAAAACCTACCACTCTAACTCGTAAAATACTTATTTGCCGCAAAAAGTGTATTGAAGAGAAGTAGTTTATTTTGATATTATGATGATTCAAGCAACAAAAATTTGTAATATCAGTAGCTCTTTATTGGAGCGCATTGGTCATCAAAGACAAAACTAAACCTACCACTATAACTCATTAAATACTCATTTGCAACAGAAAGTGCATGGAAGAAAACTTGTTTATTTTAATCTAATTACCTATGTTTGGGTCCCAAAAATTGGAAAATCAATTCTTACCAAACGCTACACATTTACCCCCTTTTTTGCATAACCTAAGAAATAGGATTCATTTATACTTGTATGTGAAGGTGCAATTTATCAAATGGTTCACATATGACACCAGATGCATGAAACTTGTTAATTTTATTCCCCCAAAAAATTTCAAATACATGAAAAATGTCAAAAAAACAAGATTATAAGGTAAATCTGAAGGAGATGACAGTTGTCGATTTTCCACTTTTTGGTGCCTGAACCTAATTAATTGAATCGAAATAAACAAGTTTTCTTCTATGCACTTTTCGTCTCAAATGAGGATTTTACGATTTATAGCGGTAAGTTTAGTTTCGTCATTGATGACGAATGCGCTCGAATAAACAGCTACTCATCAATTTTCGAATTTTTGTTGCTTGAAACATGGTAATAAAATCGAAATAAACAACTTTTCTTCTGTACACTTTTTTCGTCAAATGAGTATTTAACGAGGTATAGCGGTAGGTTTGATTTCGTCTTTCAAGACAGAGCGCTGGAAGCGAGACGCCATTGCAGTATTGCCATACAACTCGATCAAGGAATTTCTTCCCGCTTCAAAGACTGGAGTTGCGGCAAGTCATTTACCGCTATAACTAATAAAATACTCACTTGAGACGAAAAGTGCATAGAAGAAAACTTGTTTATTTTGGTGTCATTAACCATGTTTAGCCATTACAATTTGCAAAATCAAAAACTGTCATCTCCTTCAGATTTACCGATTATAATAGCATTAGAGTTAACTTGAACTAGAAAGTGATGACTGATGGCAGATGGAAAATTTGTAACAGTCTAACTTTTTAGTTACACTTTTTTTTAGTTTTTGCATATGCAGCAGAATGGCATCTTTGAGCTTCTTGCTTGTATACTTGACTTATCCATTGAACATACTCAGCAGTCATTCTGCATATTCCAGTCAACCTTGTCCCCAAACATGAGCGCATAAATAGGGAAGCAAGCCTATCATTGCTTAATTTTCAGGGGTTGTAGATCATTAACATTACTGGTGGTTCAAAGTCAGAGCCCCAATGCCACACACATCCACAATAAATTTTATCACTTCATCAAGTAGACTGCAGTGGATCTATAGAAAAAAAAAGAATAAATGATAGCTTAATAGCTAAAAATATACTTGCTTTGTTTGTTTCAGAATAGAAAACAAATATGAAACTAAACACTCTGCTGACCAGTACAAAGAAAACTGTTGATACTTAGAAGAGAAACACCTTGAACATTATAGCTTATGCAGTGAATTGGTATCTAGTAATAAATTTTGCGTTAGCTTACTTGGCTACACAACGGATTTAGGTTATCATTATACTTTCACAACTAAATTTTAGCATATGATAGGTCTCTAAAATAAATAGAAGTTTTTTCACTTAATTCAGGGTTCCAGGCGATTAAATGCGTAAAAAAGTGAAATAAATAACATTATTGATTATTAATGTAGAACAATTGCGTTGGATTATATATTAAACAAAAACTTGAGCGCGGTCACCATTCTTCTGAAGTGAAGGGATTATCTGCATACGCAGTATTTTGTCTCTTTCTCTCCCTCCGAGGTTTCCGATATCCGTCGCTGCTGCTCGGGGTGGAACTTAAAACAGCGTATTGATTACGCAAAAAAAAAAAAAATAAGAAATCAGCTACATCTTTTCCACGGGTATACTTCAAGACTTCACTTTGAAAGAAAATTTACTAATGTATGAATTTTTTTTTTGAGATTCCAATTTCGAACAATGTTTTGAAAAAACTTTAATTTGCTATATTTTAATAATTGTATCTGACTCTGATAGTTAATGTTCAACTCATGAATCAAGCAATTAATAGTATTTAACATAAATAAGATGGAGTATAATTAAATGAACCTGATTAATTCATTTGAAATTGAATAATTTATTATAAATCGATATTGAAGTTAGAAAAGCTTCAAACTTTGCACTCTGTTGTTGTTTGTTGTTCTTTTGGACCAGCTGCGCAGACTTGAAGATTTCTAATGTTGCGCCATGAAGCTTTTTTAGGAACATCATTGCAATAATTTGCACAGATTTTGAACTGTGACCGTATTTACTCATCGAGTTTCTGTTGCTCCTGTTATTCCCGTTGTCGCGAAATTTCGTACAGAGTAATCAAACTACATATATGATTCCATTTAAAGTGAAACGATGTATTAGGTTATCGAAGTATTGTTGAGCTAGGTTGTCTGACTTCTGTAAAATTTATGCAAAGCTAATGGCTACCACTAGACCTAGAATAACGTTCTCTGATATTTCTTTTCTCTGTATTCTTGTACCGTTATGGAGATTTTCTAGAGTACATAAAGAAGCTTGAATCTTCATGTTAATCATTTCCTTAATTACTAAATTCTTAAATTTCATGCCTTGCATTTAAAGCAAGAGCATTTGTATCAGAATCTCTTAATTGATGTTTTCCTATCCGTCCTTAAGTTAGCTGGTGTTGGATCTGTAGGACTTTCTCGGAGTGATCTACTTTGTGGGAGTTTTATCATGTACTTTGGGATAACTTCAGTGTGAAATTTCCTTGATGTCTCCTTGGACTGCTCATCCAGCTTCTTGGACTCCTTGCAGGACCTCTACATCATCGCCATACACACAACACTCACAGTTTTGAATCTCCCTGGGTTCCTGAGTGCCATGCTAAATGCTATTCTCACATAAGCTGTGACTTAACTTGCTCCTACCAATATGAGCTGTGACATAATATGCTAAATGCTAAGGACCTGGGCTTACTAGTATCCTAGTATGCTATGCTAATATGAGCAGTAACTTAACTTGCTCCTGCTAATGTGCTAATGTGCTAATGTGCCGACTTGCTTCTGCTCACATGAGCCGGATTTAACTTGCTCACTCACACCTCACCTTATTTTGAGTCATTAGTTCTACCTGAGCTACGTCATTGACCCTCGCTCAATTATCTCAAATTGCCTAATTCAAGTTCCCAAACACAACTCACTCACCCTGCCTACTCCATCGCGTGACGGCCTTCGCCCACGCCAGCCTGGCTCTCCGGCACGGATTGCCCACCTAGACAAGCTCTCCGAGATCAAGATCCAAGCCAGTTCTCCTTGGTTTTCCTTCAATAAACTACACGGCAGGAAAAAGCTGAGTTAACCAAAAATTGTCATCATTATCCCTCTGATAGTCGCTCAAATTTACTTGTCGAGAGATGTTGTAGTCTTTGCCCGTCAATTCACCCCAGCGGACAATCAGACCTACACACTGGTGACCCCAGTTAAAATAACCCAAAACTTTCTTAAAAAAACTTAAAAACAATTCAACTCGATAAGTGTTTGAGAGATTGTGAGAGGATAATTTTGGCATGTCATTGTAGTGATAAATTTCCCATGTCGTAGTCTTTGAGAATTTTCTATAGATGTCACTGTGCTAATCTTTCTCTGAGCAGCTCTAAAAAATTTTATGCTGTTTTCCTGTCTTTGTTTGTTTTCGTGCCTCAGTAGGTGGGAAAAATATTTTTCTCCTATTTCCGTGCTGTGCATTTATTTCTGACTACCGTAAAAATCTTCGCTTCCATTCTCTCTCTTTCCGTTTTTTTTTCAACGTTAAGGATTGATTGAGTAGGTAGGAAAATAATTTTTTTCTCACCTGCTTTATTTTTGTGCCTACGCAAAAATTGCCGCATACCGCATAATTTTTTCTCGTTTCCAATTTCATATTTCTGTTTCAACTTAATTTGAATGATTGAGTAGGTAAAGAATTAACCCAAATCCTTGCCACTTAATTCCAAGTCATTAGGCGCTGAGATCTTAATTGTGCATCCCCAAAGAGATTGCTAGCATGACTGAATCAGATAATGAAGATCGAGCCCCCACTAAACCCATTAGGCTCCCGCCCTTTATCCCGGAGGACGCTCACACCTGGTTTCAACAGTGTGAAGCCATGTTTAGGTACCACCAAATAACCAATAACACAGATCAATTCTACGCTCTTGTGTCCGCAGCCCCCACAAAATTGTTGAATGATTCAAATCAATTGCTCGAAAACCCTCCCGCCTTTGACCCGTACGGCACCTTAAAAAGAAAGATTCTGCAGAAGTTGCAGATGTCCGATGCGGACAAATTCCGAAATTTGGTAGACGCCTCAGCTATTCCTTCTGTCTCTAGCTCTTTCTCTCCCACTTCGCTAGTGAAAGAACTGCGGAAACTCGCTACGGGTGTTGCCGTAGCTGAGGGATTTCTGAAGGAAGTTTTCATGACTAAGCTTCCTCCGAATGTGCGTCCATTTTTATCGCTAGCAGGCCCTGATCAAACGTTGGAAAAGCTGGCGGAGTCCACCGAGACGGTGATGCGCAACATTAATTCGCCACAGGCACCGCAAGTTGCGTCCCTTAATGCAGCTGCTGCAAATTTTAGCCCCGCAAAAACTCAGAATCAATCCTCAGCCATAATAGATAAGATGCAGCAAGACATCGCTGAGATAAAGCAAGCTCTCCAGAATTGCCAGTTGGGTCAGAGTGGTCAGAGCGTAGCTCACATTCAGCAAGGCCCAGGGAGATTCCAAAGCCACCAAAATGCCTACGACTATCCTTATGACTATCCCTCAAACTATCATCCTTTTCCTCCTCCTCAACGCTTTGATAGAGGTAGATCTTATGATAGATCAAATCAAGACCGTCGCTTTCGGTCGCGCTCTCGTGATGCCGTTAGCAATCTATGCTGGTACCACCAGAAATTTGGTGACCAAGCTCGCAAATGTGCCTCTAGATACTGTCCGCGTTATACCGAAATGACTTCGGGAAACGCCAACAGCAACGCACAGTAGCGAGTACTGCGTTGCCTCATTCCCAGACTACTCGCCTCCATACTATTCTCGATCCCGTTACCAAATATCGATTTCTCATCGACACTGGCTCAAGCGTGTCAATTATCCCAGCCACGGCAAAAGACAAAAACAATCCATTGTTGGCGACATTACGCGCCGCAAACGGCACGCCAATTCCTTGTTACGGTGAAAGAGTATTAGAGCGCAGTCTGGGATTGAGGCGATCCTTCCTTTTCACCTTCTTAATCGCGGAAGTCCAAGAGCCTATCATTGGCGCGGATTTCCTAGAGAAGTATGGGATTATTGTAGATGTTAAAAACCGTAGAATTAGGGACGAGGAGACACAGATCTCAATTCCCGCTGGTAGCATAACTAGAGCAAATGTCTTGCATTCCTTCTCGATTGCTTTCAGGGAGGAGTGCATGTTTGAACAAGAACTTAAAAATTTCCCAGCATTAACAAACCCTAACTTAGCTTCTAATAACATGCAAACATGTACAAAGCACTTCATAGAGACGCAAGGTCCGCCAGTTTTCTCCCGTGCTAGGCGACTGCCGCCTGATCGATTGGCGTTAGCCAAGAGAGAATTCGCGCGCATGCAAGAATGTGGCATCATCCGCACCTCCAAAAGTCCTTGGGCTAGTCCTCTTTTGCTAGTACCCAAGGCTAACGGTGAATTCAGACCGTGCGGGGATTTCCGCAGGTTGAACGCCGTTACTTTACCTGATCGATACCCTATTCCCTACCTTCATGATTTCAGTGCAAATTTAGAGGGAGCACAAATTTTCTCTAAGATAGACCTGCAGTCTGCCTTCCATCAAATCCCCTTGGATGAGTCTGCGATTCCTAAGACCGCGGTAATCACTCCGTTTGGTCTCTTTGAATTCCTCAAGATGCCATATGGCTTGAGGAACGCTCCTCAGACGTTCCAAAGGCACATGGCTGAAATTTTCTCTGATCTCACTTTCGCCTATGTCTATCTAGACGACATCCTAGTGGCATCCACAACCCCAGAGTTGCACAAAGACCATCTTAGGGTCGTTTTTCAAAGACTGTCCGACAATGGACTCCTCGTAAATCCTGAGAAATGTGAGTTCGGAAAGTCATCACTGATTTACTTAGGTCATGAAATTTCTAGCCTAGGTCTAAAACCTTTGCCTTCCAAAGTAGAAGTGATCAAAAACTTTCCTCTTCCACAGACCCAGAAGGAACTAAGAAGGTTCCTAGGTTCTGTTAACTTCTATCATCGTTTCATACGCAACTGTGCCCAAACTTTAGCGCCCTTGTCTGACCTCCTTGAACCGAAACGAAAAGGAAAATCTATTGAGGTAAAATGGACAGAAGAAGCGCGCAAGGCTTTTGAGGAAATAAAGCACAAGTTAGCTTCCGCGACGGAACTATCCTACCCTATTGCTAATGCTGATTTCAGCCTAGTTGTTGACGCATCCAGTACCGCCGTAGGTGCTGTTTTGCAACAACAAGTAGGTACTAATATCTCTCCTCTTGCTTTCTTTTCCAAAAAGCTGTCGCCCACTGAGCGTGCTTATAGCGTGTTCGGTAGGGAACTTCTTGCTATCTACTTATCTGTGAGACACTTTCGCTATGCTCTAGAGGCGAGGGAGTTTGTGATCTACACAGATCACAAACCTCTGACCTCAGCGATCAAAATGCCTTCTGAAAGACATTCCCCAAGGGAAGCTCGACACTTGTCGTTTATAAGTCAGTTTACCACTGACATCCGCTTCATAAAAGGGTTGGACAATACTGTCGCTGATTGCCTATCGCGCATAAATACTGTCCAAACCAGTGGTGAAATCACTTTTGGTAATATTTCCAAAACTCAGAAGGAGGATCCTGAACTTCAGGACCTTCTCAAACCTTCTAACACTTCCTCTCTGAAATTAACCTTGGTTGACGGCGTGTACCGTGATGCCGAGCGACTTTCTCGTTTGTACCTTCCTGCAACTCTCCGCAGAGTAGCTATCCTGCATTACCATTCTCTCTCTCACCCTGGTATTAACCGTGCATTGCGTTTGATTTCTGATCGTTACGTCTGGCCAGCGATGCGTAAGGAGGTCAAGCAAATCGTGCAAAATTGCCATGCATGTCAGAGTAGTAAAGTGGTGAAACATAATCGTGCAGCGCTGCAGAGTTGTGCATTCACAGGTCACAAGTTCGACTCGGTCCACCTAGATTTGGTGGGTCCTTTGCCTTTATCGCGCGGTTATTCTTATTTGTTGACCATCATCGATAGGTTCACACGTTGGGTTGAGGCTGTCCCTCTTCCTGATACCCAAACCGAGACTGTAGCGCGCGCTTTCATGTCAAACTGGATCTCTAGATTTGGTGTCCCCTTAAAGGTCACGCATGACCGGGGATCACAATTTACCTCCAAATTCTGGAGTGAGCTTAGCATTGCTTTAGGGTGTGCAAATACATCAACTACAGCTTATCATCCACAGTCAAATGGACTTATTGAGAGAGTCCACAGAGACTTAAAGTCGGCATTACGTTGCCTAAACTGCAGCAATGATTGGACTGACAGACTTCCAGTAGTACTACTTAGCATCCGAAATTTACATAGACAAGATCAGCAATGCACAGCGGCTGAAATGCTATATGGTCAGACACTTCGTCTCCCCGGCGACATTGTTGACCCAAAACCTTTGCCTGAATTTTCATCCGCTGACCGTTCCGCATATGTAACCTGCCTAAAAGATTGCATGCGCCAGATCAAGTATGTGGCTCCGCGAATGCCTCAGACTGAGGACAAACTGGATCTTGCCCTGCGAGACTGCACACATGTGTATGTCCGAAACGACGCCATCAAACCTACACTCACGCGCCCTTATGATGGCCCATTCAAAATAATCAAACGCACGCCCAAGTATTTTGTCCTGGAAAGATCGGGTTCACACGACCCCGTGAGCATTGATCGATTAAAGGTCGCGTACACTTCCGATCATAGTGTAACTGCTAACCCATCATTCTCTCCACAGAATTCTCCTTCCACTGAGACTCGATCATATCTACCATCTCAGCTTCCTCAGTTGGCTGCAATGTTGCCTAGTCAACTTGAGTGTAACCCTTTCTATGTGTCTGTACATTCAAACCCTATCCCTAAGCCTATCGTAGACTCTAATTCTAGCCCTCTTACTGACACAGCGACAAGTCTGGAGAGACCAGACGAGCCCGCTGCAGTAACTCCTGTTCCTAGGACTCTTGCCGATCTAAACTTGCAGACCCGTTTGGTGAAACTTCCCCGCTCAGTATCATTTGCCAATTGCCGAACCCGGCAGGGTCGTGTAGTTCGCCCTCCTTCCCGCTACAGATGATTGCAGCGGGTGGACCTTTCGGTCTGCGCCTTGGGGGGTAATGTAGCATACCGCTACATAAGCGTAAAAATTAGAAATTTGCCATTCGCACTTAAATAAATTAATTAGTAGCATTAAAAATCTTACTCTAATTTATTATTAATTATTTTCTACTTCTAATTCGTAATCATTGAAGTTTTTGTGTAAATACATGAGACGATAAAATAACAATTGACATTTTTCGAGAGAGAAGCCCTCTGGTGGCAATACTGCGCAAGGCGCGTCTCTGTTTCAAAAAGAGCACTCTTACTTTGGCGGTTGCCTAGCTCGCTCACAGCACTTTTCTCGTGAGTAATCAGTGTTAGAAAATAATCGTGTTCTTTCTTCGTGTTCAGTGAGTATTAATAGTTGACAGTGCAGTGTTATTTGGATACGTAGTTATGCGTAGGAATTGTGATGTAGCATGTTTTCATTCAGTGTTTTGTTTTTTTTTCTCAACATGACTTAGCATAAAATTTTGCGTCAGATGTGCATTGCATTTCCGTGTCATGATTTTATTATCAAAACATAATCATGTTCGTTCCTTTCTTTACTACAATAGTATATACCTGCAGTTTCCATTCATGATTCGATACTCGGAACGAACGCGGCTGAATTGCCGGCGTTCGTTGTCGATAGCGTTTTGTGTAATGGCGGAACATCACACCGTCGTCTCTTGTCACTACTCCGTGACTATAATTCACTATAGGCATGTGTTATAGTAGCATTTATTCTTTTTTTTTACAAACCGACTTGCAGTAGTTTTAAATTACGAAAAGTATTCATGTCTATGCTTGCTAAGTTTTGGAATTTCATTTCTTAATTCCATACTCTTTGAAACCTTTACGTAACCGCACTTATTTCAATATAAAACATTTCAATAAAATTTAATTTAACTCATCGCATTCTTGTGACAAACACCCACTACCATCTGCCTATCTTGAGTGTGTGCAAATTGCTGGCGGCTTGGCTGAGGCCGACGTGTAAAGCCGCCCGGCTAAATCGCCGCACGGAATTTTCATGCTTTCGTTTTTTTTTTCTTCGCGTATTTTCCGTCTGTGAAATCAACGCTTAGGTTTCCTTTTCCTTTTATCATTGGGGATATATATATTCCTTTTATCCCTTCATTATTGCAAACGATATTTATCAGTAAATTTCAGTAGAATTTATAAATGAACTTTAGGAATTTCTTTTCTCTGTATTCTTGTACCGTTATGGAGATTTTCTAGAGTACATAAAGAAGCTTAAATCTTCATGTTAAGCATTTCCTTAATTACTAAATTCTTAAATTTCATGCCTTGCATTTAAAGCAAGAGCATTTGTATCAGAATCTCTTAATTGATGTTTTCCTATCCGTCCTTAAGTTAGCTGGTGTTGGATCTGTAGGACTTTCTCGGAGTGATCTACTTTGTGGGAGTTTTATCATGTACTTTGGGATAACTTCAGTGTGAAATTTCCTTGATGTCTCCTTGGACTGCTCATCCAGCTTCTTGGACTCCTTGCAGGACCTCTACATCATCGCCATACACACAACACTCACAGTTTTGAATCTCCCTGGGTTCCTGAGTGCCATGCTAAATGCTATTCTCACATAAGCTGTGACTTAACTTACTCCTACCAATATGAGCTGTGACATAATATGCTAAATGCTAAGGACCTGGGCTTACTAGTATCCTAGTATGCTATGCTAATATGAGCAGTAACTTAACTTGCTCCTGCTAATGTGCTAATGTGCCGACTTGCTTCTGCTCACATGAGCCGGATTTAACTTGCTCACTCACACCTCACCTTATTTTGAGTCATTAGTTCTACCTGAGCTACGTCATTGACCCTCGCTCAATTATCTCAAATTGCTTAATTCAAGTTCCCAAACACAACTCACTCACCCTGCCTATTCCATCGCGTGACGGCCTTCGCCCACGCCAGCCTGGCTCTCCGGCACGGATTGCCCACCTAGACAAGCTCTCCGAGATCAAGATCCAAGCCAGTTCTCCTTGGTTTTCCTTCAATAAACTACACGGCAGGAAAAAGCTGAGTTAACCAAAAATTGTCATCATTATCCCTCTGATAGTCGCTCAAATTTACTTGTCGAGAGATGTTGTAGTCTTTGCCCGTCAATTCACCCCAGCGGACAATCAGACCTACACAGTCTTCCCAGTTGAGATATTTTATATTCTCATTAGATTCAGTTCACGCTTTAATATATCAGTTGAAATTGTGTTATTTGTAGCTCACTGTTGCCCAGAGTTTTTAAACTTTAAAATAAGGTTTAGAAGAGTATGGCTGCCACGTCCGCAGAAGAAAAGGAAACAACACTGACTCATTCGCGAGGCCACAAATAAAAAGTATGGAGCAATCAATAATAGTCTAAAATAAAGCATTTTTTTATATCTTCAAGACCTTCGGTGCGATATAGTTTGAGTAACTGAGGAGCTAGCAAACCCATGTTACTACTACTACTACTTATATCTTCAACCATCACTCTACTACGTTCCGTCTTGCTTCTGTTGATAGCTAAACTGTAGTCAATACTACATGGAAGTTTTTCCATATTATTTAAAAGATTGCTCAAGGTTTTTAACGTTTATCTAGGTTTTACATTTTTGCCGTAAGTTGACAGTTACCCGACTCTGATGAAGTATTAAGGTTACAACCTTGGGTGTCAAAACTGATGTAAATATTTTAGAATGTCCATAATCTCTTTGAATCGCCTGTGAAGAAACGCCTTCTACATATAAGATCTCGTCAGTTTTCGCTTACACGAAAAATTAAAAATGCAATGCGGTGATCGAAACTCGGGCAGCAAAACCGGATGTTCTCCGTGCATGCGTCACGGTCTGGCTTGACAGCGGATGCTGACTCACTCTTCTAGGTATTGAGAATATCACTCTGCTTGAAAGAGGGCTCCAAGCAACTTGTCAAGAACAATGAGCCAAGATAGGCTTAGATTCCCTCATAATTGCACCTTATTTGGTCGGAAGCTTTTATCACTTTATTTAGAATTGCATCACCTGCCCCCTGCTAATGGGGGTCGCCAAAGTGCTACAGTACTGAAATAATTAGTGAGGCATAATGGGCAGACATATAGGTTTTTGTCCAAGTTGCCTTATTTAAGCGAGGTTTAAACTAATCTCAAAAGATAACCAATTTCATGAGCAAGAAATATATTGCGAATAAAAAAGGTGGCATCCACTGCTAACGGCGCAACTTACTAGAGACCTGTAAATTCAAAGCGCGGGTGACACCTCATCAAGTAAATACCATATTCCAACTAAAACTCAACCAGTCCAACTTTTTTTTAACATGATAAAATGTTTTCTCACCAGCCCGAAAGCGCTTGAATTTGAGTACCTGTAGTAAAGTACCTTTCTCACATGTAGAGAAGTACCAGAGTTCAACTACCCATGGGCAACACTATCTAGTTTTCCCGACATTGATCCATCTTAATGCTATCTCATTTGCAGTAACTTATAATCTGGTCAAATCTCTTCCGCAGAGTGCTACAGTGGAACGCTTTAAAGATTAGATTATTAGTTAGTTTAAGCATCCCTATCCGCAACAAAGGCTATCTAAGAGAGGAAGGAAGAAGGCACCATTTAGTATGGAGTTAAGGAAACGCGGAATCTATGCAGAAAAGGCACAGAAACAGAAAGCTAAGAAAGAAGATCATGAAACAAGAAATAGTTGAAGAAGAAAGTAGTAGGTGCTGAACAACAGGACAGCAGTGAACCGAAAAAAGATGGTCCGTAACAAAACAAAAACCTATTCTATTTTAACAAAAAGAAAGCCTACCTAACCTTTAGCTCAGGCCCTTACATAGTCCCCCTGGGAGCGCTAATTCGGAACGCTTTAAATGTTGGCGTGAGTTCGTGTGTTTGGGACTGCGCTCACATCTCGAATTGTCTCATAATTTTCCCTCTACTAATGAGCGAAGGCCCAGCACTTGAACAAAGCTATGTTTTCTGACAGTGTGCTAGTCTAAGAGGCGAAAACCTCGTTTTTTTTCGAGTCCAGGTTGAAATTCAAAAGAATATAAATCATAACCAGGTAACTAAAAAATAACTCAAGAAATACAAGAGTCTCTAAGAACAAGCACTGCATTTAAGCGCATTATTACTTAGCTTAGACGTCTACCAAGAAATCTGAGAAATATTCTCATTTCATCTTTGGAAAAAATACAATGAAGGGATGTTACAATCCTAATGAATCATTTGCTGAAGGATAATTAGCAAAGACAAATTCCGATGATCACCTTTCAAGTGGCACAGAGTACTTGAAGTAAGTGTGAAGAGTACAAGTCTCTTTGCAGCCAATTCACGCACGCCCAAAACCTCTGCGGCCTCCTCGCCCTCCCCACGGAATGCCACGTCCTCTGGGGTGACCTCTACCACGACCACGACCACGACCACGAAGCAAAGGCCTTGCAGGCACCACACGCTTGACACCGCCCTCTTTACTACGTTTCTCCTCAGCAAAAGAGGTCCTGACGGCTGAAGCGACGCCACTGAGCACCTCAGACACAAGCGTGGCAGGCTCCACACTTCCTTCCTCGTTGCCCTTATGACTAGACCACCACCACTCGTGTGTCAGAGATGCTGCGCCCTTGTCGCGACGCTCCGCTGCAGCGCGGCGCTGGCGTCCCGAGTACAGGCTCGTGATAGACCGACGAACAGCACTGAACTCTTCCCGCACATCGCCGCTGATCTCCTCGTACAACCATGTGAGGCCCTCTGCAGAAGTAGGTTTGAAGCATGATTCAAAATGTACCACCACCTTGCTAAAATAGGTTTCAAGTATGATTAAAAAAAATACTGCCATCTTGGTAAAATAATCGTACAGCCATATGAGGTCCTCTGCAAAAATAGATTTCAGTATGATTAAAAAGTACTACCACCTTGCTAAAAATAGAATTCAAGAATGATTTATAAAGTACTACTACCTTGCCTGTCTATCTTGTTTTTCCCCACATTTTCGCATTTCTCGATAATGCACTGTCACACTCCTAAAGGTTATAAATGAGAGCACCAAATTTAACACCTTACAAACAATACACCATTTACCACTAATACTTGTGAAATCTAACTAGAAATGGTAGGGATTTTATTGCATTACAGAACGAAATTTCACGGGAGAAGAGTTCAGAATCACGGCTGACCATAAAAAAGAACAAACCTTGAACACAAGCATCCTCAGCATCCATGAAGAACTTCTGCTTCTTGACATAGGGCTTCCGAGCCTTCGATTTTGTTGAAGTCTCAGACTTTGTTTTCCGCGGAGTTTTCTCCTTCTTTGGAGATCCCTCCTTGGATTCCTGTTCTACAGCTGCGGGTGCCTCACTGGCCACTTGAGCGCTAATGTCAGACTCTGACAGGGTGCCTTCAGACGCCTTCTTTTCATTTCCACCGTCCTTCTCATCAGTGGCCTTTGTTGAATCTGAGAACCAAGTTTTATAACGATTATCACTACATAAGTCCCGTAATAAAAAGTTAACTGAATCTTGAAACATGTAGATGCTAAGCTGTCAAACAAGATGTCACTGTTCATGATACTCAAGTTCAAGTATCATGAATATTTTTGAGGCTAAAATATTATCACTACAACTGAATGAAGTACATGATATTAAACTCAATCTTAGGATGAAATGTAAGCAAACTTCCGATGTCATTATCCACCATTAGAAAAATTTCTCCTGTAGATAATTTAATTATTTCTTATTGTCCGTTCAGCTTAGGTGGTGTTGATGCATTTGCTTATGCCAAAGAATCCGCCAACAGAACAAGCACGGCCGACTTGAAGATAGGAACTTCGGTTACTATGAGTAGCGCCAGAAGAAGATTACTTTGCTATAGTATGCTCACAAAGACGTACAAAATGATCGCCCCTAACTAAAGAGAAGCCATGAAATGCTACCCGATCTGGCGTCAACAAGATGATATTAAATTTTTCCACAGCAATAACATGTAACTATTCCCAAAAGCTATGCCTTTAATACGTTGAACAACTTTAGATTTCATTTGAATTTCAAACTTTCACTAGACGCTCTAGATATTGAACAAAACCACTAGCTCGACATACAATCCAATCTTGTATGACACCAAATCCTATCATCACTGACACTAGTTAAGTGAAATACTACATGGCCCCAATGCTGTGATTGTATGGAGGCATAATTTCTTGAAGAGTTAATAAAAGCAGATCCTTGCACCTCATAGAGAGCCAGACAAACACACCCCATGGAGAGCCAGACAAACACACCCCATGGAGAGCCAGACAAACGCACCCCATGGAGAGCCAGACAAACGCACCCCATGGAGAGCCAGATAAACGCACCCCATGAAGAGCCAGACAAACACACCCCATGGAGAGCCAGACAAACACACCTCATGGAGAGCCAGACAAACACACCCCATGGAGAGCCAGACAAACACACCCCATGGAGAGCCAGACAAACACCCCCCATGGAGAGCCAGACAAACACACCCCATGGAGAGCCAGACAAACACACCCCATGGAGAGCCAGACAAACACACCCCACGGAGAGCCGGACAAACACACCCCACGGAGAGCCGGACAAACACACCCCATGGAGAGCCAGACAAACACAGCTCATGGAGAGCCAGACAAACACACCCCATGGAGAGCCAGACAAACACACCCCATGGAGAGCCGGACAAACACACCCCATGGAGAGCCAGACAAACACAGCTCATGGAGAGCCAGACAAACACACCCCATGGAGAGCCAGACAAACACACCCCATGGAGAGCCAGACAAACACACCCCATGGAGAGCCAGACAAACACACCCCATGGAGAGCCGGACAAACACACCCCATGGAGAGCCAGACAAACACAGCTCATGGAGAGCCAGACAAACACACCCCATGGAGAGCCAGACAAACACACCCCATGGAGAGCCAGACAAACACACCCCATGGAGAGCCGGACAAACACACCCCATGGAGAGCCAGACAAACACAGCTCATGGAGAGCCAGACAAACACACCCCATGGAGAGCCAGACAAACACACCCCATGGAGAGCCAGACAAACACACCCCATGGAGAGCCAGACAAACACAGCTCATGGAGAGCCAGACAAACACACCCCATGGAGAGCCAGACAAACACACCCCATGGAGAGCCAGACAAACACACCCCATGGAGAGCCGGACAAACACACCCCATGGAGAGCCAGACAAACACAGCTCATGGAGAGCCAGACAAACACACCCCATGGAGAGCCAGACAAACACACCCCATGGAGAGCCAGACAAACACACCCCATGGAGAGCCAGACAAACACACCCCATGGAGAGCCGGACAAACACACCCCATGGAGAGCCAGACAAACACAGCTCATGGAGAGCCAGACAAACACAGCTCATGAAGTGCCAGACAAGTAACGGCACGCACTGCATGATGAAATAAAATAAGGAAGCAGAAGTCTCACCCAGTTTGCCCTCCAGCATGTCCAGAATACTGAAGGTGCCAGAAGCACCAGAGAACACGAGGTCTTTGGCGATGCTCACAACTGGAGTCACCTGCAACAGCGCATTTCATGTTGGAAATATATTAGACAACAGTAGAAATTTTGATGTTTGCTCATAAAATTATGATCATCAACAAAAATATAGATCATACACGAAAATAAAGATCATACACGATCATAAGTGAGAATATGAATTGTAAACGACAATATAGGATTTTATAAACGAAAATACAGAATCTCATGAATGAGAAAGAGAATACCTACAGGATATCATAAACAAGAAAAAGGATATGATAAACGAGAACACAGGATATCATAAACGGAAATATAAGAGATCTCAAACGAAAATACGGATCAGAAAGGAAAATACAGATCAGAAAGGAAAATATCAGAGATCACGAAGGAAAATATAGATCAAACGAAAATATTAGAGATCCTTAAAGAAAATATCGGAGGTCATAAACAAAAATACAGATCATAAAGAAACAATTGGAGGTCATAAACAAAAATACAGATTATAAAGGAGAATACGGCAGTTGACTAGGAAGAACAGGAGGAAGAAAAACCTGACTTTGCTCCGTCCTTCAGTGGCGTCAGCAGCAGGGTCGGCAGGCTGGGTCTGAGGAGCAGGTCGGGTGGGGTCGTAGCGGCGCATGACAGGCAACCTGAGCACAGGACACGCATTACTGGAGCGGTCAGACGCCATTTCGGATGACCATAAAAATGCTTACATCACTATGTCAGCACTGAAGATTTAGAAATTTTATATAAAACACCATAAACAAAAAAAGCCTCAATCATGAGAAACGTCATGGAAAATAAAACACATTTATTTGAAGCACAAAAGTCGAGCACACATAAGCTCTGTGCTATAAACATTACTGAGTAACTGCATCTTGCAAGCACCAGCAAAATATAAAAAACACAGAATATTTGAAGCTACAGCTCACGGTAGCATACATACAGTACTTAAAATCATACAGCACCAAGCGCCACTTTCCCAAAACGTCATAAAACAGCTTCATGGTTTGGCGACTTTCAAACGTGTATCATCTGAGCAACCAATGCAAGTATTTGACCACTTTGTGACTATCTTTCTGTTCATACGACTTACTCCCCAGACAGAGAAAGGTTTGAAGATGACAGTGGTATAAATAACTCGTTTTCACTGCACAAGGTACTACACCTTTTTCACTTCAAATTAATCTAAGTCAAGTTCAATTTAATCCGAGTCAAGTTCAATTTAATCCGAGTCAAGTTCAATTTAATCCGAGTCAAGTTCAATTTAATCCGAGTCAAGTTCAATTTAATCCGAGTCAAGTTCAAATTAATCCAAGTCAAGTTCAATTTAATCCGAGTCAAGTTCAATTTAATCCGAGTCAAGTTCAAATTAATCCAAGTCAAGTTCAATTTAATCCAAGTCAAGTTCAAATTAATCCGAGTCAAGTTC
This sequence comes from Morinoia aosen, assembly GCA_030386875.1. Taxonomy (NCBI): domain Eukaryota; kingdom Metazoa; phylum Arthropoda; class Malacostraca; order Amphipoda; family Talitridae; genus Morinoia; species Morinoia aosen. The sequence goes on along the minus strand of CM059562.1, from coordinate 86,216,296 downwards.
AAATTAATCTGAGTCAAGTTCAAATTAATCCGAGTCAAGTTCAATTTAATCCAAGTCAAGTTCAATTTAATCCAAGTCAAGTTCAAATTAATCCGAGTCAAGTTCAAATTAATCCGAGTCAAGTTCAAATTAATCCGAGTCAAGTTCAAATTAATCCAAGTCAAGTTCAAATTAATCCAAGTCAAGTTCAAATTAATCCAACCCTTAGTTGAGTTAAAAATGACGTAATAATTTGTTAATTTGAGTTTTTTTGATAAATATGTATCTATTGGATGTGTTGAGCAAAACTGGTTTCGAGGATTGATTTACACTCATAGGTATTTATACACGTGAAATTCCACTTTATCACATATATGATATCAAATACATGCAAGTACAAAATATTATCATTTAACGATATGTAGATTTAATCTTCAAAAGAAATATACAAGTGCGATTCACTGAGTACTGCGCATGATGTACGATTTCCGTTTAATTACAATTTATAGTTGTACATTACTACCCAGATACATTCTTGCATTAGCAATATATATGTTGCCATCCATTCTAATTCCGTGTTGGTCATTGTGTAGAAATGTTGGATCCACTTACAATACACAATAATAATACAAAAAACAATGTTTCTAATTTAATGCTGATTTTATTTGTCTGTGTTCACAATTCAATTTATAATACTTTTAGAACTTCATTAACTTTTATAATAATCATTTTATGAATATTTAAGTCTTGAAAGTAGTACTCAGTGAATCGCCCTTGTATATTTCTTTTAAAGATTAAGTCTACATATCGTCCAATGATAATATTTTGTACTTGCATGATATTTGATTTCATATATGTGATAAAGTGGAATTTCACGTGTATAAATATCTATGAGTGTAAATAAATTCTCGAAACCAGTTTTGCTCATCACATCCAATAGATACATATTTATCAAAAAACTCAAATTAACAAATTATTACGTCATTTTTAACTCAACTAAGGGTTGGATTAATTTGAACTTGACTTGGATTAATTTGAACTTGACTCGGATTAATTTGAACTTGACTCGGATTAATTTGGACTTGACTTGGATTAATTTGAACTTGACTCGGATTAATTTGAACTTGACTCGGATTAATTTGAACTTGACTCGGATTAATTTGAACTTGACTCGGATTAATTTGAACTTGACTTGGATTAAATTGAACTTGACTTGGATTAATTTGAACTTGACTCGGATTAAATTGAACTTGACTCGGATTAAATTAAACTTGACTTGGATTAAATTGAACTTGACTTAGATTAATTTGAAGTGAAAAAGGTGTAGATACCGCATGAATCTCGGGGCCTCATTTGTAACTCAGCCTATGCCCAATTGATCCACGGCGTCCATTATGCAATTTACAAGCCACATGCAGCTCGTGGTAATCTAACTCAAAGGTCTCACTCTTTGAGAGGAAAATATGAATGAATTTGTCCTAAATACTAACAAAGAAGTTTCTCATCTTTGAGATAAAAATAAGTAGGCATATTTCTACAGACGAAAATTTAACCACCAGTAGAATGGCGAGTCTCCGACTGTAATTGTGTCAAAATATGCAACAACACTGTAGATTTTTCTTCAATAAGCTCTTAAATTAATGTTGTCTAGTAAAATGAATCTTATACAAAAATGAATGAATATTTCAGCAGTTAATTGAATTCCACAGCCATAATTATTATCACTATAATCCATGTACAACCCCACTACTGTTTCATGGGTAATCATGATGTCAAGGTCCAGTGGACTGACATATCCTGTCATCTCATTTAGCATGAAGCAAGTTTTGATTAACTGGTTGTTTTTAAAACATTTTTATTCAACAATAGCACGACTGCGATGGGTTAAACTGAAGTTCAGTATTCAACTCATATTTAAATTCAAAAGTTGTTAGAAATTTTATGAATACCAAACATTACCAGGGTTCATTAAATACCATTAATTTTAAGATCATTAAAACGACCCAGTGATGTTTTGCAGCAAGAAAAACTTAAGCACGACCCACCCATGGGTCGTACCAGCGTGATAATAGCACACAACATACCATAGCTGCAAGATCACTTACTTTGGAGCAGGCCGTGGTGTGGTGGGCGGACCTTGGTCGGCACTATCATCTTTCTGCTCGTACTGCAAAATAAACTTAAATTAAAAACTGAAGCATAGAAACCATCACATTGGTGAACTAATGTTAAAAACTGCTTAAAACCTTCCATGCAGGTAAACTTTACAGTTAGGTGGTTTCAACCTAACCCTGCCTCTGAATAAGGTTTATGCTGTCACCGCGCCTCTGTAACCAACAGACATCAGCTGCTGAAGCTTTTTCAGTTACACACCAGCCACAGCAACGCTGCTGAGTTCCAGCTCTTAATCTCGTCAGGTGGCACTAGGAACTTAACTAAGTCTACAAAGACGCAGGTCGATAGGAAAAGTTTTCTCTCCAGGCCACAGATTTTCATTAGTTCACGCGAGTGTTCAGTAAAACGTGGTCAAAGAACGCTTTAAAAATTTCCGTTTATTCAAGATTTTTACATTTAAAATGCCACGATGACAAGACGAATAAAGTTTTTAGGGATAAAACTCGTATAAGGAATTTCTTTGCGATCGGCAAACCAGGCACGATATATGACAACACTATCAGGCTTAGTTACAAGCAACAAGTAGACAAGGCTTAAGTCTGAGGCAGAGCGGCTAGAGTTACGTCTGCACAAGACAGCAGGACGTTGACGACTGTCGGTGACCCGCCAAGCCACGCCCTATATACCCTACTGCCGACTGTACTTTGAAAAGGTCGCAAGCGAGACGACACGCGCATGGGTACACTGGAGCGCACACGTTCAATGAGGGATTTTTATTCAAAGAAATGTATATTAAAACGAACGACAGTTTTTGTCGTTCACAATGCAAACACACCACCTCTACGACTTTGCGCTCATGAAAATGAAACGCTTTCTAGAACTATACTATGAGTAGGATTGTTGCAATTAACACTACACAAGCAAAATATTTAAAAGCTCAGCAATTTCAGAATTTATCATAATTACAGAACAGAATACATGTTAATAACGGATTGGGATCCAATTTTGGCTGGAATAGTAAAATTTGAATGCATACAGCATAACATTCTTATTTGTGCCAAATGACAGTAAGATTTTTATTCAAGAAAGATTATTTTCCATGGATAAAGCTCCAAGCCACTAACTGCATAACAAGGTTGATTGTAACAGGCGAGTTGTAGCAAAAAATTTTCAAGTATACTGTAACTTCAATATCGTGAAATTGAAATCAATTTATATTAAACACAAGATAGAAAAATACACAAAACGAGTATTATAGTAGACAGTAAATTAAGAGAAATTAAGACAATAATACAAGCAACAATATTGTATTTGTTAACAATACAAGCATTACTATATTTGAGCATGACACAAACCTATCACAGCTGCACATAACTACAGTGGACCCGCGGGTTATGGCGTCCCTAGCTTACGTTTTTTTACATTCCTTAGTATTTGGAATACCAAGTGTGTTTTGTATTTTTGCTATCAACAATTTCTCTCGCGCGGTCAAAAAATTAAAAATTCAAATTTAGTGATCGGTGTGTGCGTATGACTGTGCAAGTCACTTGCTCACACCACGCTCATACATCGCTAAGATACTGGTCTGCTATTGGTCAACGTCACGGCCCGCCATACAACGATTTTGCCTTACAATCCCAACTCTGGAACAGATTAATATCGTATGGCGAGGGTCCACTGTACTTATACAGAGGCACAGTGTCCACTGAGAATGGTATAATAACATGAACTCTAGAATAAATGCATCATTACCTGTTGATCAGGAAGTTCATCATCATCCCTCCATGCAGAGCTATACGAGGCAAAGCTGGGCATCAAATCAACATCCATGGCATCCTGCAAAACAACATTTTCAGTATGGGGCATCGAGTCAACATCTATGGTATCCTGCAAAACAACAATTTCAGGATAGAGTATCAAGTCAACATCTATGGCATCCTGCAAAACAACATTTTGAGTATGGGGGCATCAAGTCAACATCCATAGCACCTTGAACACAATTTCAGTAAGGGGCATCAAGTCAACATCCATGGCACCTTGTAAAACAATTTCAGTAAGGGGCATCAAGTCAACATCCATGGCACCTTGTAAAACAATTTCAGTAAGGAGCATCAAGTCAACATCCATGGCACCTTGTAAAACAATTTCAGTAAGGAGCATCAAGTCAACATCCATGGCACCTTGTAAAACAATTTCAGTAAGGGGCATCAGGTCAACATCCATGACACCCAGTAAGACGATTTCAGCAAGTAACGCTTTGCACTGACAGCTTACTTTCATAATTTACCATAAATTTTCACCTCAATCAGGCAACTTTAAAACAAAAATAAATATTTCAAACAATTTAACCAAAAATAATTACAGTACAGATTAAAGCACGACTTACCTTTGAATAAGTGGGTTCAACATCATGTGAAGAATCATTAAAGTTAGATTGTTTGTTTTCATTTTTATGAGAATAATTGTAACTAAAAGAATCATTTTCATATGTTGAAAAGGTAGATTTGTTATTGAATGAAGAAGAATAGTCTGTACTGTTATTTTGATTTTCATAACGGCCACTGAAATTCGTCTGACTGCTGTTGTCCGGGCGAGGGAGAGTTTTCCCGGCTGCTCGAGCTTCTCTTTCCCGCTTCAGTCGCTCAATGAAACTTTCTTGAGCTCTCTCCACAGAAATGGTGCTTCCACCCAGTGTGCTGCCATTCAGAGCATAAATACCTGAAAATAGATTTGATATATCTGACAAATGATTTGAAAATAGAAAAAAATTAATACACTAGAAAAATTAGGACTTTTTAAAACAATTTGATATATATAAACCAGTACAGCTAATTACTGTTCAATCTGAAAAGCAAAGGCTAAGATTTTCAATACATTGATAAATTCACATTCACAATGACCAACATTGCTTTCAAATTTTGATAAATTAAAAAAAAAGAAAGTCCCTACCAACATGCATGGACATATTTTTAAAACAAATGCAAAAATATGTAAAAACAATATTTTTTGCATAAAACATATGCCAAATAATTTAGAAGCTCAAATCCACAAGCATAAAATGCATATACTTCAGGAACAGGTTGTTTGGTACCTTTTGCAAAAACCTATAAATCATAAAATTTTGCATAAGCTTAATAAGTTAAGTAACCTTTAACTTAGGATCTATTAAAAATTACTCACACTTTTCAATGCTAGCATGAGGTCCATCCAAAGTTGCAAATGCAAATCTTTTCACAACTTCTCCTGTGATTATGTCTTTTTTATCTTTGATATCAATGCTGAGCACTATTCCATAATTTGAGAGCTGGTGCTCCAGGTTTGCCTCCTCCAGGTCGGGGCTCAGACCACCAATAAACAAGCGTGTGCCTGCCATTTTTACAGGCCAAGTTTATTTCAAAAGATAATCTGCACAAATAAATCAAAAGTAATTAGAGCTATACTTGAAGCAAAACCTCAAAAATTTAATCCAAATCTTTCAGGTCAGGAACAAAATCTGTGAGAAAGAAAATGAAGTTAAACATGAATATCTTGCTCAAGTTTAAGTATCTCAATACTTTTTTACAGTGTATTTAGTTTTTCTGTCACCTTTCAACCATTATTGAGTTCTAGGACACATTTTTAAAAAATATTATGCTTGTTACTGAGTGCATAGCAAAACCTTCACAAAACAGTCCTGTTTTAGAAATCCAACATTATTTAAACATGTGAAGCCTATTGAGTCTGTTCATTGTCTTGCCTCTTCCATCTTGTTAGGCTGCACTGTCAAAGACAGCATTAGGTGAAACATGCTTGTATCTGCTAGAACATCAACAATGCTGTTTTTGCTCAAGTTACAAATTAACAAATTTGACAGATAAAAATTAAGAAGAAATTTTAATTTCAAATAATATTATGGTTTCAAGAAACTGTAACTATCATTATTGTTATTTTCATTCACCTACCTATTTTAATCTTCAGCTGGCTGAAAAATATCCCACCTACAGAAATTACAATTTCAAAATAGTAGAATGAAGTGATCATTTAGTAATTAGAACTATTTAAAACATGGTACTTCAAATAGGATACTTTGGCCTCTGTAAATTGAAACAGCAACTCAAAAAAAATATTAATAAAAAATGAAAGCATAAAAAATTGAACACAAAAATTGACTGAAAAAAAATAAACCAAAGGTTTCTTCTTAGCTGAGGCAACATAACAGCATATATAGATAAATCCGCAAGAGCCATAACACACAACAGGCAAACCTGACAAAGCTTCAGCAATTGTCTACTCTATGCTTCATGAAAGCACTGTAACTATCAGATAAACTTTTGTATTTTATATTGAGAACCCTTGGTTAGGTCAGGATATGATTGGATAGCTTTGGTTTTACAAGATATATTAGGTTAGGATAGAGTGAATTATCAAAAGATTAAAACATTCTGTATTATTAATAATTAGAACAACTGAGTTTAAAACATTGTTAAAAATCTAAAATTTACATTGCATTGCAATTTAAATTAACACGTTAGTTGCGATGGATTAAACTGAAGTTCAATATTCAACTTAAATTTAAAGTCAAAAGTGATAAGCAAATTTGTAAAAATCAATCATTAGCTGGGCCTGTCAAATACCATTAATTTAGAAAGGTTGTTAGAATTTTTCAAAACGACCCATCGATGGGTCGTTTCGCAGCAGGAAAAACCTAACTACGACCCACCGGTGGGTCATACCGCAATGAATGTGTTAACAGATGTTGCAGTATCTCAAATGTAATATGTTCCATGATATGGGTTAATGTGAAGGAGATACAACTAATCAATTTATGAAACTTTTTTGCCTAAAACATATCAATTACATCAAAATGAACAACTTTTCATCAATGCACTTTTTGGGGCAAGTGAGTTTTTAACGCGTTATAGCGGTAAATTACTGACCGCAACTCTAGTGTTTGAAGCGGCAAGTAATTCAAGCAGCGCATCGGACGGCAACACTGCAATGCCGTCTCGCATCCAGCGCGCTCGTCATCAAAGACGAAACCAAATCTACCGCTATACCTCGTTAAATACTCATGTACCGCAAAAAGTGTATAGAAGAAAAGTAGTTTATTTTGAGATTATTACCATTAGGTATTCAAGCAACAAAAATTTTAAAATTAATTAGTAGATGTTTATTCCATGGCATTCATCATCAAAGACGGAAATTAACATACCGCTATAACTCGTTAAATACTCATTTGGGTCAATTTTTACTTTAATGTTGTCAATGATTTTCATATTTTCGTTGCCAATAACTAATAGAGGAACACATTTAAAAACGTTTTATAAGAATGACATTCTGCTCTCTGATGCGTTATTTTTGAGTTATTCAGCTTTGAAGTTTTAGATGAAAGAGCTTTCCCGCGCAAAATGTGCAACAGAGTACGACCAGGTTGGGTCGGAAAAGTTCGGATCATGAGGTGTTAAAGTTTTTGCCAGAACTTTGTAGAAATAAAAGAATCATAGAAATTGATGATAAAATAATAAGAAATATTGTTATCAGTTAATAACACAAAAAATAAACGTACTATTTCTTGTATTTGGTGCTTTTGACGCTTTGATTTTAGTCTTCATTACGTCGTCACCTTTACAGTCAGCTCATAGATGGCGCCACCCGGTACGGCCGCTGCCATCATCATGGAGCACATGTAAACAGAATTGTTAACGTGATCTTAATGTGTTGCTTTCAACCTTTATTTATAATTTTCACTAGAAGAACTGTGGCTTCCCCTCACGACCCAACCTCTTTATGTTTGTAATAGGCGGTTAGCTTCCGTTTCAACTCTGAAATTGCACAAAATAGGCCATTCAGGAGCGCCGCTTGTATAACTTCAAACTTAAATAACTCGAAAACTAACTAAGCATTTGCAAGCACATTGTCATTCTTGTAAAACGTCTTAAAAGCAACTACATTACCTAACTATAGCAACAAAATTAAGAAAATCATTGACACTATTAAATTAAAAATTGACCCTCATTTGCCCCAAAAAGTGCTTAAAAGAAAGGTCAATATTTACTTTAGGTGCGGCAAGGAAATTAATAATTAGGGGGCAAATAATCACTAAAGGAACACATTTAATAACATTTTACAAGAATAACATTCTGCTCGCTGATGCGTTATTTTCGAATAATTGGACTTTGAAGTTGGCGCCGGCGCCGTTATTTAGTTAATAAGGGTAGTTAACCCCCTATTACAAACGTAAAGAGGTTGGGTCGTGAGGGTTAGCCACAGTTCTTATAGTGAAAATTATAAATAAAGCTTCTAACCCACCCATTAGGGTGACGACCGCAATCTTGTTTACATCGAATCCAAGATGGCGGCGCCCATGGTGGTCGTTTGCCGCACCTAAAGTAAATATTGACCAAAAGAAAAGTTGCTCATTCCGGGTCAATGTGAAGTTTAATGCAATCACGGAAATTGATAATTATATCCCAAACAATCACTAAAGGAACCCATTTAAGAACGTTTTTCAAGAACGACATTCTGCTCGCTGATGCGTTATTTTCGAATTATTGAACGTTGAAGTTGGCCGTCGCGCGCCCAAGGAAGAGAGCGTAATTTAATTAAAAACGGAAGCTAACCCCCTATTACAAACGTAAAGAGGTTGGGTCGTGAGGGGTAGCCACAGTTCTTTTAGTGAAAAGTATAAATAAAGCTTCTAAACCACCCATTAGGGTGACGACCGCAATCTTGTTTACATCGGGTCTAACATGGCGACCACCATGGGCGCCGCCATCTTGGAGCCGATGTCAACAAGATTGCGGTCGTCACCCTAATGGGTGGGTTAGAAGCTTTATTTATAATTTTCACTAGAAGAACTGTGCCTCCCCCTCACGACCCAACCTCTTTACGTTTGTAATAGCTTCCGTTATTAATTCAATTCCGTTTCACGCGCTCGCTTCCTTTGGCGCCAAGGCCAACTTCAAAGTTCAATTATTCGAAAATAACGCATCAGCGAGCAGAATGTCATTCATGTAAAACGTTCTGAAATGTGTTCCTTTAGTGATTCCTGGGATCGGCATTATTATTTTCCGTGATTGCATTAAACTTCACATTGACCCCGATGTCAACAAGATTGCAGTCGTCACCCTAATGGATGGGTTAGAAGCTTTATTTATAATTTTCACTAGAAGAACTGTGCCTCCCCCTCACGACCCAACCTCTTTACGTTTGTAATAGCTTCCGTTATTAATTAAATTCAGTTTCACGCACTCGCTTCCTTTGGCGCCAAGGCCAACTTCAACGTTCAATTATTCGAAAATAACGCATCAGCGAGCAGAATGTCATTCGTGTAAAACGTTCTGAAATGTGTTCCTTTAGTGATTCCTGGGATCGGCATTATTATTTTCCGTGATTGCATTAAACTTCACATTGACCTCATTCCGATATAATTACCAAGATACAGGCAACTAAATTCCAAAAATCGATTAGTTGCATCTCCTTCACATTAACCATGATATAATTTGTACTGAAATAAACAGTTTTTACATAACCATCATCCACAGCAATTCCTTAACTCAAATTTAAAATATCTTATATAGAACTATAATTTTGTTTCACTGCTTATTAGCAAAATTATTTTGTGCTAAAATTTAAAATTTAATTTAACTATTTGCGTCATTCAAAATTGTACCAAAGGGTGTTCATTTCACTAGTTAACACATTTTACTGAAAGCTTTATTTTGCACAAGTCCATGTGCCCGATCACACTATGAATTTAAGTTTGAGTTTAATTTAGACACAACATAGTCCAGATAAAACATTTTGGAATGGCACAATGAACATGGAGAAAAAATGAAATATTTGTTTACAAGAAAACTGAAATGAATTACAACAAAATTGGATTTGAAAATTTTTAAGCATTAGACTCCTACACTGGTAGACGCGTTATAATTTAGCAACTAGATTTTGAGTATTGATTGCAATAAGCACTGCTCTCAACACACAATGAGATAAGTTCTAACTACTTATGATTGCACGCGAGTAGGCTAGGTAGATTTATGATTATTTATTTCTACTAGTCGTTCAATAGTTGTCTTTTATAGAACACTTCAAAAACATTTTATCTACCATTTTCATTCATTTTTGAACCCCCTTCTGACTATATTACCACTTTATTAACTCTGAATAAGTTCTTTTATTTCTCTATTAAAGATGCGAGCTTCAAATGACGCGTCTAACCATTCAAACATTCCAGATGAGCACATGTAAACATTCCTGTACAGTTCAAAGTACATACGCTAGCGCCTCAGTATCCTTGAGCTGACACCGGTCTGTGAAAATGAGTTTGTACAGTACAAAGTAGCAATAAAGAACTTTAGGACAATTGCAGCACCCGGAAATTGTTTACCGATCGCATGCATATTTCCTGATGAATTTATATACTCTGGGCATTGATATTTTCAATGAAGATCTTTAGTGGAAGCACATCTCAAGAAACAAAAATTGACTAACCTCGGTCATTTAAAGGGAAGTGAATAATAAAATTATTTTAAGCACTTAGAGTAGTTAGTATTTTTATTATTTTAGTAAATTCATGAAATACGAAAACATATACCGGTAAGTACCCGCAATTTGCGTTGTATTTTTTTTATGTTTCAGTATGATGCGCTCAATGACGCCAGAAATTGTAGAAAATACAAATACGTACTACATATTTACGTCTTTTACGCTCATGAAATCATGCATATCACTTGTAAAAATTTTATCATAGTGTTGAAACAACTAGTTATTACCAAATGAAAAGTTGTAATGCTTTTTTATATGAATTCATATTTCACACCGTGCTTTCACTCATAGTCTAGTAGTTTGATTCTTTCAAAATTAAGAACCCTGAAATGTATTGGAAGGCAAAAAATTCATATATAAAGAATCTTTGTGATTGTTAAGTTTATTTCAGCACCTCCGAAAAATACTTATAATCCGTGTTTTTCCAACTCGAAAAAAAAAACTTTTTAAGTATATCAAGACTAAGATCCGTGGTAAAAGATTAAATACGTGAGAAATTGATGACTTTTTCTATAAAGTAGCTAACTATGTTTTCTCTAGCCTTGTGTCCTTGTGTGGGGAAGAGGCTGATGCAAGCGAATAGTAAAATTTATTTTTTACGAATAGTGGCTTCTCAGCCGATTTAACAATTTTACCACAGGTGATACAGAGGTAGAATGTTTCTTAAGTCTAGTACAATGGTCAAATTTGAGTATAGCTACCTGTGGGCCCGAAAAAGTTCAGCGACTTCTAGGGCATCCTATCATCACGTTATTCTAAGGTGTACAATAATGTTTAACCTAGTTCACTTAACCTAGTTTCACATTAGACTGATCATTGAGATAATTAACTCGATATTTTGTGCTGTATTTTACAATATAGGTCAAATCGGCTATATTTAACAGTATGTTCGATAAAACGATTCAAGAGCAGACTGAAGATCGGTTATGTTACCCAAAGCAAGTTACATTATTACATTATCATTAGTTACATGTAGGAGGCAAGATTTGACATGGTGATCTTACACGACTAGTATTCTGATAGGAAGTGTGACTCAAGATGTCTTTTGAATACTTTGTACGAATTACATTTACGGATCTCCGCAGGTATAGAGTTCCAAGTTTTGGTTCCAACGAAGAGGATACTGTGTTGCGACCGGGCCTTTGAATAATAAGGAAGCATGAATTTACTTCTATTTGAAATGTATCAGTGAATTTAAATTCATTAAAATTACCTCATGCCTAAATAATATATTTCTTAACTGTATTTTTTGTCTGATTTTTTCATTTTCAATAAATAATTCATTGTTGAGAGCGAACATATTGTTTTTTAAAATGCATTCGTGCTTGAGGTATCCTATATGATAAATTATAATTCTTTCGGTGTGATTTACGAGAAAAACTAGAAAATTATTAGTTTGTTTGCTAGTCATAGCCGTGTGGCTTTCGGACCTGCCTCCGTGCGGGCAAATGAGGGTTCGAGTCCCGGCGCTGGATGGCGATTTTCTCTGCTGGGTATAGGGGAAAAATTCCATGCACAGTACCCCACTCTACGCAGGTATCTGAAATGGGTACCGGTCTTGACCGGGGGAAAGCGTCATGGCATCCTGGTGTTAGTTATAAGGCATTTAAAAATCCGATGTACAAGGTGATATGTATCAGACTTGAATTGGAAATAAAGCATCCGCAGATGCCTTCATTATTATTATTATTTTTACCTCTAACATATTGTGAGAGGATTAATACTTTTAGCGACGCATTTTACTATAATGTGAAATCCAGTCTGGTAATTATGTTTTATGTGCACGAACCCTAGTTAGTTACTGAAGTTTAGAACTCAACATTGATTAGTCTATGGGTTTGTGTTAATAACAGGGATTCGCAACGCCAGTTAGCAATATAAGTTGCATTGGTATCAATGGGACTCTTCTGCCGACCAATTGACAGCAGTTAGACCTGATATTGTTATCACAGAGTAATAAAAGAAGACAGAAAACTATACTTCCAATGAAACCAATGCAAATTTGCAATATAACGCTGTGTTTTATGAATATTTCATATATGGAAGCCCTTAATTGCAGATACGCTTTAGAAGGTATGATTGTAACCATACGAACGGTTGTGAAATTGGGAAAAACATTAAACGTACTCTTTTAGCTAGTATGCACTTAGTTTGCATACATTTAAAAAGATGCATAAATGAGACCTGTGTACTTATGGGGAAAGAACATTTTGTTACAAAACAGATCATTTTAGCAAGCAATTTGCGAAAAAGCGCATGCGAAATATGTTCCTATATTCAGCTCGGGCTATTTTTGGACCTATGGAATCTTGCGTCTAACATGCTAAAATTCATGTAACAAACAATTATTGCTCATGGCGAATGAACTGTTTGGTGAGAATGCATGCTCATGCTAACCGTATTTGCATAAATATAATATTCCTAGTTGGCTTCAAAATAAAGATATTTCCAAACTGTTGATTGAAGGTACCTAATACTACGTTGGAGATCATTGAATGCCTATCTCAGTTAAAAACTATCAATAAATAAAAAAATTCCTGATTAGTACATAACACCGAGTATTGAACGCCACTGTCACTCTAATTTACGCTGGAATTCTATAAAAAATTCCATTTACATATTGTAGGTTTCACGTAGTTATTTTAGGGATGTTCACCATATCAGAGTGCGTTTCTACTTTAAACTTATTCCAAGGCTATAACTTCACTGTTACTCAAGCGTGTTCAAGCAAGTTTTCTGGTTAAGTAGTTTAGGTCGAACGTATCAAACTCAAGACGTTGTACCCTAGTAGAATGTATTATACTTAGGTAAGTTACGAGCATTGCAGTGTGTTTAAAAATTTGCATGGTTCAGTTATAGTATTTTGTGATCATGCCCGAGCTTCGTAGTAGCCGGTGGTGGGCCTCACCTCCACAACTCAGGCTGTTCCAAGCGCGTGCGCTTCCAAATCATAATTCGCAAGATAAACATGACACATTGGATTCCGCATTCCACTGTAATTTATAGACGACGTACACTCATCCAAGCAACGACTTTGCACAACGCATATTTCGCAATAACGCTTGTGTGCGCAGTCAGACGACCATTTTAAAGCGAGGTAACTCGTCCCGTCTTGTTTACGCTTGAAACACACAACATCTTGGATCAACACACTAGACCGCAGTTACTGCAATGTAGCTGACAAGTTAGGGTCTCCTTTAGTTAAAGTTTGTTCCACGCGAGGTTAGGGATTTCCAACACGTGTGCGTTCAAAGCTTGCAAGTATAGTCACTGGTGGAGCGCAATTAACACTGCGTTCAACTATGAAAGAATTGTTTCATCAGTGAGGTGTAGTCAGTCAGTTACTCTAGAAGATAATCAGGTGTAAAATTTGCAATAAAAGAATCGTTCGATTGGTGGGGAGTAGCAAATCAGTTGATTGTGAAAACTATCAAGACAAGATTTTAAAAGCTGGCAGTTTTGGGAATTTGCCAAACCAAAAATTAGCGGTGAATCGGAAAACACAATCGTAATTACTGGCAATGTCAAAGTTAATACTCATTTAATTGTATGAATTAATTTTTCATTCCCATTCAAAAGTTTTTACCTAAATACGCAAACCTTGTTGAACAGTTTCAAAAATTTTACAATTAGGATCAAATTTATAGCGGTCAAAACAGCTACAATGTTATCTCGAAGACAGTGAAAGAAGAAGCAGAAACAATTCCTATTTTTGTAAAAATATTTCCCGCAAAAAAATCTCCATTTTCTATTGTAGTAATCTTTGAACCATAATAAATTCATTACAACATTTGTAGATGTTATGCTGTACAGGAATCGCTGACCTACACTTTGAGTCCAGACCGCAGAGAAGCCTTTGCGGTTAAAGCCCTCAGATCCGACGGAGAGACAACTTCTACCTAAAAATTAGAATGCCAGTATTTCAAGGAATAAATTAATGTAAATAGGAATAATATCTGTTGTTATTTTTTTAATTCTTTCGAGTTTGCTATATTTTTCAAAAACGTGTTCTATTATATCAAAACAGACAGTTATGGGTCCAGTAACTCTTCGCGCTATTTTTCTGCTATCTGTTGCACAATGCCAGTGAGCAATAGCGCCCAGTTGACTCGCTTCTGCTGATGATGTAATTACTTCTTGTTTTTTTACAGATTTTGTTTATTTTTTTTGACAGATTTTTTCAGATATTTTTATAGAGTAAAATTATTATTGTAATACTATAGAGGATCAGGTACATTTTCTGGAATTTTCTTCAATTAAAAATAGGAGAGCAAAAATCACTGATAAAAATTTAATTATACTGAGAACGTTTCGGGCAAATACCCATCATCAGCTCATTAAAAGAATCTGAAATATATCACTGAAACAAAAAATGAACGTAAATGTACAAACAGACATAAACACGGATTTAAAAGTTCAAAGAGAAAAAACAGTATGAATGTGAAAATGCAGTAAATAACACGAAACAACTAAGAACCTATGATGCTAAGATGATGTTCTGATGATGTTCTGAGTGTGTTTCTTAGCATCATAGGTTCTTAGTTGTTTCGTGTTATTCACTGCATTTTCACATTCATACTTTGTTTCTCTCTTTGAACTTTTAAATCCGTGTTTATGTCTGTTCGTACATTTACGTTCATTTTTTGTTTCAGTGATATATGTCAGATTCTTTTAATGAGCTGATGCTGGGTATTTGCCCGAAACGTTCTCAGTATAATTAAATTTTTATCAGTGATTTTTGCTCTCCTATTTTTATTACTATAGAGGAAATATACATTCGAGATTGTTTGTTCGTGACTGTTCACTGGGACATAATCCTCCCAGTACACATTAACTAACATGTCTGCTGAGACACCAGGGTGCCAATGCTATAATTCTAATAATGTACAAAAATGAGAATTGTTTATGCTTCTTCAATAATTATTTTTTGCTCAATCTGTTTCCGTGTGAATACTAGAGCTGAAGCATGTATTTTTATCTGTCTAAATCAGTTTCGTGAAAGTCGACTCGAAAGATGTAAACTTCCTTTATTTTAATTAATCCAAGAAAACTTTAAGTATGAGATAGGAAAGGATACTTCGGTCTCAATGACCTCGGCTCGATGCGTGCGAAGGTCTAAGGTTCAATCCCACACACAGAATGTTTCCGGAGCAAACAAGCTCTTCTAGTTATGAACAACCGGATGGGGCACGTCGTAAGGGAAACCCTCCTACTCAATGAGCTTGCATTTCACACCCTTCCTTTTGAGTTGAGATTAAATTTCAAAACCGACAAAAAATTCAAAATGCATGTATACGATTGGAAAATGAAGTCATCTATCGACGCGGCTAATTAGATCTTTAAGAATCATAAAAAATATGAAATCGAATTCTAGTTGTATGTTCGGAATAAAAGTTTGGAATAAACTTGCATGACGGACAGCGAAGGCTGATGTTATGAGTGTGTTTGTTTTCTACGATCTGAAAATCTCAAGTGTTCAAACGAATGCCGTACTTTTACTTTCCAGATGAAACACATATCTCCGTCGTCGCTTGCCAGTGAATTTAAACGTGAAAATAATTGTTCATAAAATTTTCTGATTACACACGTTGTTTTGAGTTTACAATTTAAAACTTCATTCATGAAATTTAACGAAAAAGGCTAGGCAGACAGGATTTTTGCAACTATTGTACATAATTTCGGAATATACATATGTACCTCCGCAGTAGGCAAGTTGGAAATTTTGTTTACTAACCAAATTCAAGTTGAGCTGCTCTGAATGCTGAAGCGTGAAATTTATTTCATTCTTCACATACATATGTACTGTAGTCGGAAATAATTCAAACAACGATTTCCTCAACGTGAGTATAGAGTTTTATTGGGTTTTATTATTTTTTTATGTGCTGCGTGTTACATGACCCACAACGGGCAGATTAATGATATTAAACTCTGACACACTGCCATTTTTACGACTATCATTTTCTGCGGATCCCTTGCTCAATATTTTGAAGCCGTAGTTGAGTGCAAAAAATTATAGGGCTTTTCGTCTCACCGCAGATATTTCATGGTCTCTTATGTCCACCCAACTTCTGTTGCTTTCAGGCCAACCTTCACAAGCTACAAAAATCGATAACCAGCTAGCAAAAGAGGAGGGTGCTTCTGGCACGGATGCGCAGCTCGTTATCATCGACGGGGCCAACTGGACCTGTTATCTGAAAACACTGTACTTATCACAGCACTTCGATCGTAGATTTTAAACTCCTATTTTTTAAACAAATAGTCATGAGAAAATAGAAGCTACGGCGCAAAACTGTTGCAAGACGATACAAATTAAGATGTAGCGCGCAAAAATAGAGGAGGTGGTGGGGTGGGTGGGGCAGAGGTCCTAGACCCCTGTGGAAGGAGCCAGCTTCCTCGTGCAATATAAGGAAGAGGAGCTCGGAAGCTGACCAGGTACTGTGTGAGTGTTTGTGACGGACACATCGCGGCGCTCCTCCTTCTCCTCCTCCAAGCTCGAATCGACCCTCGCTCCCAACCTGTGTTTCCTTTACGGCTCGTGACTCATCGCTAATCCCCATAAACGTATCTTTAAATCTCAGATGCAAGGCCCCTCAGCACAATTTTTCTAGGGCAGTGCTCCACATCAAGCCTTCCATAAAGTGGAAAAGCCAAAGCATAGGGAAAATTCACGTTCGTACTTTTCATCACTTCCTGTGGGTCTTTCACACTATCTCGTGAGAACTGAATGGTTCCGGAAATACGGAATGTTATCAGAGGCTTATCTGGAAAATTTCAGCAAGCGCATATCCTTTGCTCTCATCCACGAACGCGGCACTAGCTCGCATTCCCATGTGGAGAGCGTGAGTGAATGAAATTGCCTGCGCAACCTAGAAAGTGTGGGGAAGCTTGAGATAGGATGTGACGCACGAAGGATACCGATACTCATTCAAAGCACAGGTACTATAAGACTACCGTGATCATATCTTTTGGACAGAACGCAATCAGTGCTCTTGGTTGATAGGCGATGCTGTGCTAGAAAAATAAAACTTGTACAGATCTATAACACGGTGTTTGAAAAGTGCCATACATTGACCAGTGTTTTGGAAGCCAACGACTGAAGCAAATCGAAACTACAAAAATCCAAGCGAATCAAAAGTTTTGTGTATTTGCATCTGGCTGTGACTAGTCTTTGAAACGATAAGCGAAAAATCTATCAACGTAACAAAGGAAACATCGAGATCAGTTAACAACGTGTTTTCGGGGGTCGAAGAGCTGAAAACGGTCATGACAGTGCCACAGGTTAAGAGCGTCGAGGAGTTGAGGGAATGCCTGAAGGTGGCCGAGCAGCTGGCTCAGCTCTCGTTGTCCAGTAGAGTGCCCTGCAGCAGACGGAGCAAGAAAGCTCTCCTGCAGCAGGCGACCGACCAGCAGGACAGCGAGACAGAAGACCAGGAGGATCGCGCCCCAGCGCCGTACGTGCCGCCTAAGCAACTTCTGCTCTACCTCGTCAGGTGAGTGCGTTAGAATTAAAAAATTATAATGAAAAGTAAAGCGAAAATTGCTGTACGTATGGTCATTTTATTAATACAAATAGTTAAGCTTAAATGAATAAAATTGAACATTTCGCGATTTTTGCCCTACTTTTCATTTTAAGAATCAGACGCTTCAACGCTGATTTCATTTCAGATTCGATAAATTAAGCTTAAAGGGGAAGCCTAAATTTAGCGATTTAGTCCGAGTCTGTCTCGAAAACAGTCAGCAGTAATAAGGTGAAATATTGAGCTCTTTAGGAAGAAATGTTACAAAAAATCCATCGGCTTAAGTCAATTGAACGCCTAAATCAATTAGTGTGAAAGCTCAAATTAATTTAAGATTCCCCAATCCTAACTAAGGCGTTTCAAAGATAGGAAGGATGAAGATGCCGTTTAGTATGAAGTTAAGGGAACACGGAATCTATGCACAAGGGGTGTTCAAAAACAAGATCCCTTGTGCATAGATCAAACGAAACAAATTCTTTTCGTTCGCTTTATAGAAGTACAATTTTCTCGCAATTAATACTTTCCTTACATTTTATTTAAATAGTTCATTTATTTATGAATACACACGACTAAATGCAACTTTGATCGACAAACAGGACAATTTCATTTTATCATGAGCATAAGACCTCAATCCTTCTTGAAAAATATTCGGACTGCGTCTTGGTATCCAAACGTTATAGTCATTCTTCAGATAAATTTAAAATTCTGCGGGTACGTACTGAAGTGGGAGTTTTATTTTAATTTTATTAATTGTATATTAATATATTAATATATTATAATATATATTAATATTTTATAATATATTAATTAATTATTATTAATTAATTAATAATATATTAATTATATTAATATATTAATTAATAATAATATATTAATTAATTTAATTTTATTAATTTAATTTTATTAATTAAATTAATTAATTAATTAATTAATTTTTATTAATTAATTTAATTAATTAATTTTATGAAATTGAAGATTTTATGCCACCTAAAACAAGAGTTGATCAGGGAGAAAATTTGATGCGAAAATCTTTACGACTATAAATCCTAAGATTGAGATGACGAGGTAAAGTGCTCGATTGTGAGATGTGAAAACCATGTGTTGGTTTACGTATGTGCAAACTCAACAAAATGAAGTCATCGTCTCAGTATAAATGAGTAATTAATAATGCTCTAACAGTTTCATGTGTAAAACATGGACTGTTTGTATCTTCACGCTTCCATTGTCAGCTTTAGGCACTGGAGCAACGCCTTGCAGTTTAATAATCCGGTCCAACCTTCTCCCAATGACAAGACCTCAAAAGTTTCAAGCAAATAATAGTTACTTTGATGTGGACTCTTACGATAGCACTTCTTTACGCTTCATGTTTAAAACATGGGATATTTGTATCTTCACGCTTCCATTGTAGGCTTAGTGCAATGCAGCATAGCTTAAAAATCCGGTCCAATCTTCTCCCATTGAAAAGACCACAAAAGTCTCAAACGAAAAATAATTAATTTGATGTGGACTCTTACGTAAATACTCCTTTACCGGAGGGATAATTTGGTGCTGGCTTGACGGCCGAAGCGTAGCAGATAGACAAGGCCTACTGCCGTCACGACAGTGCGTAGAAGTGTTGTTTGTTTAGCGGCTACGGCATCCATTATCAGGGAACGCCATGTGGGTTTTGATATTGACGCTCCTGAGGAGGGATGGTGTAGGGGGCGTTGATAAGGGTTGGGTGTGAATTGTTTGGGGTGCGAATCCAAGGCGAGCTATGCGAAGAGTTAAAGGCTTCTCACTGAGAATAGGTTCATAAAAAAAAACAGTTTTTTCCGATACAGTTGAAACGTGAAATGATTAACATTGGTTTTTAATATACCTTAACATTAACATTCTTAGTTGATAATAACACATCGGTATCGTAACACCATTCTATCGTAAAGATAAAATGATATGGAAATGGAAATTAAATTTAGGTCACAAATACGCTCGAGCGGAGGCAGAGGAAGGAAGGGAAAAAAACCGTTTATTTTCCAAGTTGCCACATGAGATACATGCCAACAATTTGGGTTTTAAAAAGTTTCTTAATTTAGGACGTCCTAAAAGAAATGTTCCATACGAGGAGTACTAATTGACAAACCATCCGAGGTGTACAAATAGATAAGCGATACGAGGCATAATAATAGGCAAACTATACGAGGTGTACTATGAGAATAAATATCAGAGGTGTACAAATAGATAGACCATACGAGGCATATTAATATTAATGGATCTATCCATCAATCTATCTCCGCTCTTATCTCACTGGCCACATGAGAAGTACACTGAATATATTCCTAACTTAATAGGGATATCCCAGAGGTGAGTGTCCATTTGCTTATATATATTTATATTGAAGTGTCAATATTGGTATTGATCTATGTATGTCTATTTATGTCAGCACTATTACTGTGTTGTGTCTATGTGGGACCCAGGTACTACCCTTATGTTGTTTAACCTATACTGTGCTCTAGTGTAGGGTTACCAGGTGTATTATTAAAGTCTCTTGAATTGGCTACTTTTGCAACTGCTATTGTTACTACTACTATTTCAGGTTAACACATAACAAATTGGCAATTGAACGCGGGCAATTGAATCAATTGAACATATTGAACGCGTCTTACGCAGCAGCGTGAGACTTATCTTCGCTTTGAAGGCTTTTTGCCGAGCAGCTTTTTGTGGGCTCATAGAAATGGTTCAACTCTGACAAGGACGCTGAATGTAAATTTTGCTTGCGACAAGATGGGCGCGGCTTATGATGTAACACGTAGCATTATGTACTGTATTTGTCCTAATCAAGTTTCAATTTTTCATCCTCACCCATCAGAATCTTCCTTCACCTTTGGGGACAAGAGAGTAGAAGTTTTCTAAATACATGATGTTACCTTTAACACGTTAGTTGCGATGGGTTAAACTGAAGTTCAATATTCAACATAAATTTAAAGTCAAAAGTGACAAGCCAATTTGTAAATATCAAACATTAGCTGGGCTTGTTAAACACCATTAATTCAGAAAGGTTGTTAGAGTTTTTCAAAACGACTCATCGATGGGTCATTTCGCAGCAGGAAAAACCTAACTACGACCCACCGGTGGGTCGTACCGCAATGAATGTGTTAAACAATTTAAACAATTTATTTACCACAGGTGATACAGAGGTAGAATGTTTCTTAAGTCTAATACAATGGTAAAAGTTGAGTATAGCTACCTGTGGGCCCGAAAAAGTTCAGCGACTTCTAGGGCATCCTACCTTTATATTATTCTAGGGCGTACAATAAAGTTTAACCTAATTCACTTAGCCTAGTTTCGCATTAGACTGATCAACAATATAATGAAGTCGATATTGATGTTTAATTTTACAATATAGGTCATATGGACTATATTTAACAGTATATTCGATAACGATTTAGGAGCAGACTGAAAATCGGCGATATTACTCATGGCAAATTGCATTATTAGGACCAGACATGTAGGAGGCAGGATTTGACTTGGTGATCTTACACGACTAGTATTCTGATAAGAAGTGAGACTCAAGATTTGTTTTAAATACCTTGTAAGAATTACTTTCACGGGTCTCCGCAGGTATAGAGTTCCAAGTTTTAGTTCCAACGAATAGTATACTGTGTTGCGAGCGGGCCTTTGAATAATAAGGAAGCATGAATTTACTTCTATTTCGCGTTAAATGGTCGTGATGACCAGTTTGCGAAGTTAATAACTGTTGTAGGCTATTGTCGCCATCATCAGTTAATGTTTTGTAAATGAAATTGCAGATGGAGATTTTGTAGAGATCCGAGTGTTTAAGCATTTGAAAATTTTTGAATGAATCATTTGTGTGAGCATTATATTCTAGGTTCTTTACCGCTCTGATGGCTCTTTTTTGCAGAGTAAAAATTATATTGGTTTTATTTTTATCAGTTCCATGCCATGCTTCTATTCCGTATTGCAAGTATGGTGAAATGAGCGTTCGATAAAGCATTAGTACGGCTGTTTCAGGCAGGAAAATTTTAACTTTATTAAGGATTCCGATGGATTTTGATAATTTAGAACTAATATGAGCGATGTGCTCTTTGAAGGTCAGATGTTTATCTATTATGATGCCCAGAAATTTGCATGAGTTGGTTTCTTTGATTTCACCTTCGCCAATTTTAATGCATGGTAGAGATATATTTTTCTTGTATGAGAATGTAATATAATACGTTTTATCGATATTAAGGCTTATTTTATTAGCTTTAAGCCACAGTGAAACCTTATGGAGTTCATTATTTATACTCTCGACAATCGTAGTGGGATTTTTGTTCGGAAGGACCGCAGAAAACGTACTGTCATCGGCAAAAAGTATGAATTTAAAAAATGCTGTAGATTTAATAATATCATTGATAAAAATCAGAAAAAGGAGAGGCCCAAGAACAGATCCTTGTGGAACTCCATGGCTAATTTTCTGTGGGTCCGATTTTGCGTCGTCAATGACAACGTATTGCTTCCGATTTGTTAGGTATGGTCTGAACCAGTCATGGGCAACCCCACGAATGCCATTACAGTGTAGTTTCGAGAGTAATATGTTATGGTCCACACAATCGAATGCTTTTCGAAAGTCAAGAAATACAGAGAAGACGGTCTTTCCGTTATCTATATTAGAATAAAGGAATTGTAAATGATTTAATATTGCCTGTGTTGTTGATTTTTTTACAGCGAAAGCCGTATTGTTTATCATAGAGAAATGATTTTTGTTCAAAATAAGAGTACACTTTTTTATACACAATTTTCTCGAATATCTTGCTAATAATTGGTAACACGGAGATAGGTCGATAATTGTTTACACAGGTTTTTTCACCATTTTTAAAGATAGGGGTTGCTCTAGCAATTTTGAGGGAGTTCGGGAAAGTGGCTAGTAAGAGAGACTGGTTAATAATATTGGATATCAGCGGGACCACAATATCAGCAATAATTTTAAGGACTTAAGTTGGAATCGTTTGTTACCCACTCGATTTATTTTTCATGTTGTTTATGCACGCAATTACATCGGAGGAGTTTGTAGGCGTAAAGAAAAAGGAGTTATGTACTCGAATATGATCCATAAATTCCAGGTGATCAGTAGGTTCTCTTGGAATACCATTGGCTATAGTTTTCCCTACGTTTACAAAGAAGTTGTTAAAGAGATTAGCCATTTCATTCTTCTCATGGCATTTTAAATTATCTTGAGTGATATATTCAATTTTCTTTTTATCGGCGTTATTCGGTTTACAACAAGAGTTAAGGAGGCGCCAAGTCTTTTTAACATCAGCTTTGAATTGAGTTAACTTGAGGGTAAAGTAGCTCTTTTTTGATGTTCTTATCTGGTTTGTCAGATAGTTTCTGAATCGGTTATATGTTTCTCTAGATATTCGCCCTTCGCAAACGAGGGCTAGGTACGCTTGGCGCTTCTTAATGTTTATCACGATGTCTCTAGTAATCCAGGGCTTTTGTTCATTTTTCGGGGTAACTGTACGAGTTATAATTGGGCAACACTGATTGTATGTGGTCATTATAGTTTCAGTCAACTTTACTACTGCTTCATCAATGCTCCTTGCATTATTGTTTTGTTGGGTGATGTGCAATGTTGACATTAATTCTTCTAGAACGGTGCGCATTTCTTCTAAATTTGATTCGTTTATTTTACGATATGAGTAAGTTTC
Source organism: Morinoia aosen (assembly GCA_030386875.1). NCBI lineage: Eukaryota > Metazoa > Arthropoda > Malacostraca > Amphipoda > Talitridae > Morinoia > Morinoia aosen. Next base: position 86,192,469 of record CM059562.1, on the reverse strand, counting down.
AGCCCGTGCTTTGGTGCAAGCAATGTAGAGATTTTTCAATAAGAAAAACTGGAAAATTATCTGATAAGTCAGAAGTAATTATTCCAGCAAGAAAATCACTTGGATCTGTCATAAAGATATTGTCAAGCAGCGTAGCACATTCTGAGGTTATTCGTGTTGGCTTTGTGATGATGGGAAGGAAAGATTTAGAATGAAATGCATTTAAGAAATTAGAGATTGGTTCATAGGTTTCATGTTTCAGCAAATCATAGTTGAAGTCACCGCATATTATTATGTCATTGTAGAAGGACCTGTTGAACTGAGGAATAATGCGATCAAGTTCATTAAGGAAGGATATAGGACAGGCTGTAGGAGGCCTATACACCGTTCCAAGCACAATTCGTTTGCCATCTCTAGACAGTTCTACGAATAATGATTCTATATGATCCTGATTCAGTGTTGCACTTGCTATGATTCTCGAATCCATGTGCTTAGAAATGTATGTACTGATGCCCCCGCCTCGCTTGTTTTTTCGTAGCGAATGGTAACTATGATAATTTTCAAATTTAATCATGTCTTTGGTCGAGTCATCTAGCCAGCTTTCGGTGAAGCTAATCACATCTAGGTTATACTTAAGTTCAGTAATAGTGGATTGTATCTCTTCCAATTTTGGATAGAGTGACCTAAAGTTTCAACACAGTAGCGAAAAATCCTGCCGGGTTATTCGTATAGATTCGTTGAATTTTGATATATTAGTATATCTGCAGTTTTCAGAGTCGTTTAGGTTTGGAAATATTCTGTTCAAATGATTGAGATCCGGGTCGATTTCGTCTAATATATCAGCGTGATCAGTCATTCAAAATTAGTAAACAGTAGGCAGTAAGTACTATTGTATAACTTAAAACGAAATACAGAGTCAAGATTAAAAGGGTATTCCTATCTAAAAACTAGCTTAGAAAGTATAGAAAAGAGTAAAAAATCTAGCGTGATTTCGTGAGTACACTCAATACTCAGCCAAGAGCGATTAATATTGGAGTTCAATATACAATATTAATGCGTACAAATTGCTGAAGGCGTTGTTACAAAGTTCACAAACAACAGGTAATAAGTTTCAAAAAAAATTAACGACGATGATAATCTAATCAGTTAATATGTTTGACACATAATAATTATTTTATTGGTAAAAAATTACATACAATTTATGAGGAAAAGCGAACAGGGTGGATATCAATATTCCATTATAACATTGGTAGGTACAAATTGCTGATGGTGCTGTTGCAAGTTCCAATACAGTTGTCATAAATGTTCATATATACCTGTCATACGATTGTCAAAATTGAGGTAAAACTGACGTATATATCTTTTTAGAGGTTGGAACTGATTCATGACTTGAAGTTATGCAGTTTGAAGATTTAGTGTAGAGTTATAGAATTGTAGGCGTTATTGACATACGAGTATATAATTTGACACAGTTACATGTTTTGATACCTAATTGAGGTGATCACCCAAGACCTGTTTCGATGATTTATCCAATTGCAGCATCAGGTATTGGTCGAGCTCTTCTGGCGTGTTAATCTGACGTCTCGAATCCAGTTGTCCAGGGGTGAATGCGAAGATGTTTTCCTCCTGGGTCCTCGGGGTTCCAATTTTTTCCGGGATTTTCTCTTGGCTACTCTCAAGGTGTACATGATCTTGGCTCGTGAAGGTATTAGATATTCATTTATGGAGAACTTTGGTTTATTTACTCGGCAGGCAGAGAGAATTTCACGTTTCTTGTTGTAATGTTTCAGTTCGAAAGCGATGTTTCTTCGATCCTCGTTTCCAGTTAGTGGTTTTCTTCCCATTCTGTTAGCTGACGTGATGTCAGCATCAATGAGGTCAATGTTGATGTCCTTGAGAATTTTGCAGATTTTCTTTGCGATTTTCGTTGGTGTGGGATTGAGGTAGTTCCCCCCCCCCCCCGGAAATGACGAGAGTACATTTTCTATCTTCCAGGTCTCGGCGCTGATCATTTTTTTCTAAGCGATCGAGACGCGACTCCAAGCTATGTATTTTCTCATTCTGTTCTTCAATAATTTTTTTGTGTTCTGCTTCTTTTCCTGCTATTGTTCCAGATAGTGTTTTAATGTGGCTTATTTCATTTTTCATTATGCCAATATCACTGTTAAATTTTGTCATCACTGAGTCGAAGTATTTTATAAGGACAGAAACCCCTTCCTTGCCGTCTTGCGTTAGGCTAGACACATCAGGATATTGACCAAACTTTGGTTGATACTCACAGCTGTTATTGCTGCTGCTGCTGTCGTTGCGGTGCTTCTTGGGTCCTATCTTGAAGATTGAGAGAGTCGACTTCCTTGTATAAACGAGGGTCGAACACTTTCACACTTTTTGAGGGAATATTATATTCTTAGTTTGATGATTTATATGTTTATATCACATTTGAATCCTCATGGCGAGAAAGGGTACCCATTTAGGTTAGAAGTACATTCTTTCTAACAATAGGCACTTTGTTTCGGAGCGAGCGCAACGCACATCCTCACCATATAGAGTCTCTGAGGACACTGTTGATGCAATCATAACCAATGAGCGTTACCAATTAAAAATAACTTAAATATGAAATGAACTTGTGACTCATTTGTAAACTTGATATCAGGATGCACCGTCATCTTTTGCCATAATCTACCTCACTGCTGTACAAATACCTTTATCGAAATCACGTTATGCGTTTTCATTGCGCTCAAAAAGTTGAATTTAAATTTTATGTTTTTCCAGCGCCCACTTCGCTATTAAACAACGAATAGTTTTTCACTGTAGCTTTTATTTGCTGGCTACGTTCGCCGATAAGTGTACCCTCAAGCTTCGAGCCCCTTTGGGCGAGTACAAGACTTATATACTCTAGACTAAGTCTGTGTTGGTACTCTAGCATTATGAAATTTCATCGATACGTTGCTGCTGTTCGTGAAGGTACGCTTGGGTGTTGTGACCTTGCAAGAGGCAGATAATAGCGCTAATAACAAGCTGAGTCGCGTCATGATGCTTGTTACAACTGTAAATATTGATCACCTGGTGAAGAAGTTCGCGAGTGCTGCTCGCAGCTCGGAGACGTCGCAGGTAACAGAACTCGCCGCGCTGCGACCTTTTCCTCGCATAGTTGCCAGGGTTAGCAGATCCTTGTTTTTTTCTACGCGAAACTTTTAAATTTAGCGAATTGTCGTCCGAATAAAAGTTAAAGATTTTTGTATGAAATGGGCCACTCTGCCTACCCAGGTGTAAAGCATGCTCTTGAAGTCCAATTGCGTAATTGAAATTACTCAGAAGAGGATGATGCAAAAATACATACGGGATCTTGCAAAATTTATCGTACGACTGTCCACCCGAAGATAAATGCGCATGACTAAGTGGCTCTGAGAGCTGAATTTATGGAAAAAATCAACGTGCAGTGATCAGTACCACTCCAGTCAATATGTGAGTCTAGCAAATTTGACTGAGAATAACCCCCGCGATTTGGAAATGCGAGACAACATGCGTGACGATAAGCAAGAGGCAGTAGTCGATGCAGGCACTATCGCAAGCGGAAGCGCTGCGCAGCTACGGAGGCAGAGTCGCAAATGTTTGACCAAATTGGCGTCCGTGAGATAAGGATATCGCGGTATACTTGTGCGTCTCACTCGATTCCTCTCAGGTGTCGTCGAATTTTTTGTCACTAACCTCTTCTTGTGTTTAGATCAGAGCGTGACCATGGATTGGTCTTGCTTAAAGTTAACACTTTGACTGCGACGTGAGCCACCGGTGGTCACTGAATTTCTGTTCACTTCTGCATGTTGTATTAGAATTAAACGGGCGATTTTGGGTTTATATTTCTTGTTGCTTTTTTATTCTTCTGCATGTTGTTGTTGAATATAAACGAGAGGAGATTTTGTACTGGATATGTCAGTTCCCGGGATGATCGAGATGGGTTTCTGACGCCTAATAACTGAGGGTGAGTGCAAGAGATTTTCTCACCGTTTTGTCAACTTTGGTGATTGATTTTCGATTTAGCCGTGGAAAGTTTCTCAAAAAGGAAAAAACGATGTGAGTGCGTGTACCCACCTTGATCGTTTTTGGAAAAACCATTCCCCCCATCCATAGGTGTTTTCCATTTGAAGATCTGAAAGTTGAGAACGTTTTGTGTCCGAATAACGACGAGCTCAAGATTTTCGATACTACGTTCTTGCTAATTTTTTTCACTCGTATTAATTCAACTTTATGCTGAATGATAATCGAGAATCTTTCTCCGCACCTTCTAATCTCTTGGCTTCGTTGCAAGAATATTTGCATTGCCCTGAATTTTTCTCTGCTAGAAAGTAGGCAGCGCCTCAGACTCGTCTTAATCTAGCACTGAAATAACGGAAATCAGAACATCTTCGTCGGACAAGATTAAAGAATTGTAGAGAATTTCTGTAGAATTAAGGCTTTCAATGGCTTCAGGCAAATATTCGGGTTTTTATGCAACGATTCTCCTTGTTAATGTTTGAATAAAATCCTATATTTCTAAAAAAATAGCACCAGTAACTTTTTCCTCTTATTCAAAAATTGTTCTTGAGAATCAATCCATAGTTGCGTCTGCAAGCCAGAATGACAACGTAAGATCGCGGTGGAATTTTCAACGAACAATGAATCAAATTTCAAGTTAAATACCTGAGAGGGACAAAAAAATATTCCAGTCTTGATAATTTACGAGCCCGTTTAGAAACATCTATCCGTTATAACTCCCAGGATTTTTTTAAATCTACTCATATTTTACACGATATCTATTTTTTTACGCCAATGGTAAGCTTGAAGTTCTGTATGGCTACAAGTTGACTTTAAGTTAAAGGTCCTGATAAGATCAAATATCTGAAGAAAAATTAGCTCCTCATGCCATTGATTGAATTCAGAATTGCCATCACTTCAGGATGTTGCAGATAACTACAAACAAAACAATGTGTACAGTGCAAAAGTGTAATGCAGTACGCTTAGAGATGAAGGTATCATGCGAAGGCTACTGATGAAACTGTGCAACCGTAAATCTCCTTGCTCATAGTATTTTTTTAAATACTACTGTAATTTCAATTTTTATAATCATGAAATACGCAACAGGAGCAAAAGAGCAATTTTTGGAAAGAGACAGAATACAAAAACGTATCACTTTTGGTATCCTTATAGGAATACATGTAACTTTGGTATATTTTTGAGTACATGAAACTCCAACAGTCGCTGCAAAACTTGAAGAGGCGTTCTTCTCAGAAATCTGACATGAAATCTCTCCATTTGATGAGGCGGCGTCTGCTTCCGGTTTGGGACGGACATTGCGCAGGGATCAGAGGCAATTCTGAGGAAATTTCATTTCGTTCGCTTGCGTACATCCCAACACATTCAAAGCCAAATTTCCAGGCATGAAAGCGGAAATTATTTCATGGGCAGGACCTTAAATTCGAGCTCGTATTACTGGGAAAGAAAATCCGTCACAGTAATACGAGTATTACTCGTAAGTTTTTACGAATTATTGTTAGAATTGACCAGAGTTTCAGAAGTGAAATGAAAATTTCCTTTCCCGAATTCCCAAACTGAGATTAGTGCTTGTCTTAACACAAATGTCACTACGCAAACAGAAATTATTCAATTATTTATATGGTAATTTTTACTGCGTAAAGAGAAATTATTCAATTATTAGGTCCTGTGGCAAGAAAAATAAAATCAACATCGAGGAAAATTACCAGTAAGCACACTTTTATAAGTTTACCATGAATTTACTGTTTATATGGTCAAAATTTTATGAGCTAGTTTCATGAGCTATAGCTATTTCGAGAGCTATCTCTTTAGAAGAAAGTCCCAAAAATTAAGTTCCGTTAACTCCAAAGTTGAAGTCTTGTCGTAAATGATCCTCTAGCTTCAACGCGGCGTTTTTCCGTCAGTAGTATCTGTTATTAAAGTTCCGTTAACTCCAAAGTTGAAGTCTAGTCTTACAATGAGCCTCTGGCCTCAACGCAGCGTTTTTCCATCAGTAGTATCTGTTATTAAAGCTCAGGAAACAGCGGGCAGTAGCAGCAGCGGCAGCAGCAGCACTCCCGTTAGCGGAAAGAAAGTCATTTCGAAGAGATGACGCGTTCCGACCTTGTCGTAGCAGCAGTACGGGTTTAACGAGCCGAGTGACCTTTGAGAGACGATCTCTCCTTTACAATATGCAACTATTGCTCCTGTTCTTCTACGGCACCCCGAAGTTTTAATCGAGATGCCGTTACGAGCGCCACCTAACGCTTCCTGATGTCAACTTTACTCGAAAAAGCGTGAGATTTGCAGACGGACATTTTTTCACCGTGTAGCTCATATGGTAATTGTTGCTTCGGTAAAAATTACTCCCTCACTGCCCTGGCACTCATTTCCGCGCAAGCAGTTCAATGAGCTGAACAGTTGGCGGCGAGGCCTCTGTTATTTTTTGACGCTGAGTCTAAATAGTGACTCGCAGTTTTGGATTACCACTGATGCAAGCAGGCACTTTTTAGAGAAGACCCGGAAGCAGCACCCTGTTGTCTCCATGGCTGAGCTCCCGCCAAACTTCGCTGTCTTTCAATTCTAAAGTGGAAGGGCAACTGGAGGAAGCGAAATTTTAATGTGTGCACGAATGGTGAGCAAAACCACACAGACATCGAGAAACACGGTGATGTTTCATACCAGGAAGTTAGCAGAAGCGCAGCAATGTGTTTTTAAGCGCAGGAAAACGTTTATCTCGCACAAGAGTTGTGGCCCTGAATTAATCAAAAAACTGATTCAGGGAAGACATTCCCAGCTAACAATTTACGTCTCTCGTGTTTACATTTTTTGCAATACGCCATAACAATACTAGAGCAGTACACATTGTGAGCTAACTCCCAGGAAGCCTGTCACTTGACCTCAACTCACAGGATAGTTAATTGACCATGAAAATTACTAAATTTTGGGTGAGGTGAAGGGCCGTGAAGCTGGCTTTATGCCTGCTTATCTTCAACGATGTATTCATAGTACTTGATACTTGAGTAGGTATGCATTTCTATGCAAAAGCAAGTATGTAAAAGAAACTAGATAAATCTTTGGGCGCGAAGAACAATTGCAAGACGGTCGACTAGATCACATGCATGTGAATTCATTCTTTATTGCTTGAAAATATGTTTCACTAATATTCATAAACGCTCGGTGTCTTATAATATCGCACTCGATCTAGATCAGAAAAATGCCGGAGGAATGAGCAACGCTCGTTAATTTTTGACGTTAATTTTCATTCCTTCATTGGAATGCATTTCATAACATGATGAAAACCTGTATTCTGAAATGCTTAAAGAATAAATTTAATACTTGAACTCAAACATTCAGGTAGCCAAAAAAGCTCTCCTGTTTGCACAAGAAATGGGTCCCAAATTTGGCTAAGAAATAGAGTTGCGACTAAGTGGGGCTTATAGTGAACGCCTTCTTCTAGCCAAGTTAACAACGTGAGATGCCTTTGTAGATCAGCGTATGAGATGGCGAAAGACTTTATCTGAGTCTGCAAAATTATAGCTACTGGTGTTTTCATACAGAAAAGCATAAAAATACTCCAACTAATCCATATTACTATAGAAACAGTTACTTGGAAAATAGAGTTTGTTCTCGATGAGCGCGTTCTGAACAGGACGCTCATTGAATTACTCACCTACTTCCGTGCCTTTGATTAGCTTCTCGTGATTTTGATTTGCCGCGTGATTGTAATGTAGAAGCACAATCAATCAATTTGCCTCATCCGCTGGCCAAATGGCAAACCAAATTGCTGCTCAGGTTGATCTTTACAAAGTGCAGCAGAGTCGATAAGAGTCCAATTCTCTTATTGGGTTACATTTTCGACGAACAAAAAATCCTACATCGCCGTACCTCATCACTGCGCAGTTACGCAACGTCCGCCCGCCGCTGTACCGCAATACCTTAGCATTCAAGGGCACCGTCCCGGCTTATGCAGAGCGTATTTTTTGAAATGACACTAGGAGTTATTAATGAAATTCGTGATATCTCTTGGTGATTTCTTCTCCGTTTCTAGCGAGAGCTTCATTTTGATAGATGGACCACTACCGTTGTGCCTTTTTTCCCTAACTTACAGCAAGCTAAGATAGTTCTTTTTTTTACTCGTTCGCTCTCAGTTGGTTGACTAAAGATCTGAATATTATATTTATTATGGGAAGCGAAGTTGAGGACCCTTTCATTGAGAAATTTTTAAAAACTAACTTGTTGACTCATACTGTGAGTGTAATCTTTTCAAAAATATACTCTTTTACTTCTTTCTTAGCATAATGGGTTTCATAGTAAATATAAGTAGAAGAGCTAGCTGAGTGACGGCGATACTAATCGATACTGGTTACAGGGTGATATATTTTTTTATTTGGAATTGACGTATTGCTTGGCATGGCTTACCTCAATATATTTCTCTTAGGGGAGCAGTTCTGTGAAATTATTGATGATTTGAATTGTGTCAGAACATTTTCACCAGTTCTATTATGAGCATTGTTTATTGTGACGTCTTTGATGTAATTTACCAATTTAAAAACAAATTTAGCAATGAATATGCATTAAGGAGGTCTGAATTTCAACAGAGTAGGAGTCCAGTTGCTCCAACATCGAGTTGTTAGGACATCAAAGCCTTTTTGGAACTCACCACAATATTTAACCTTTATTAGTCATCTTGGAGTAAATTGCAGATTAGAAAATGTAGTCTGACGTTCAGTGGTTTAAATAATAATGTCACTAATTTATATATACAGTATTCGCTTGATATTGCAGCTGCAATCATGACCCAAAGCTCCTGGTTAACCGCACGCGCAACACTCGTACGTATGTGGTGACAGCGAGCAAGGCGATGGGTGGAAGCTTTTTAGCCTCTGAGTTTCTTCGAAAATTTCTTCACCATCAGAATGCTATTGTATTCTTCTTAATTAAACATGGCGTGTGCGACCTTTATGCAGTCAGTATCTTCCTACCTTTCCCCCTTCCAATGATGCATTCGATCTACATTTTGACTCACTCTAAACTTATTGTGTGGAGTGAAGGAAGGCCTCTGAGGAATGAATCAGTGAATATTTGAAATTGGGGTAAAATCCATTCTTCCGTTACCGACAAAGTTCCACCGCAAGCTGATTTGAAATAAACGAAGAGTTTATAATACTGAACCAATTGATTTACATGCGTATGAATTCACAGTTGAATATCTGATAAAGGGATGATAGGCAGACCTCGCGATACGCGCGATCCCAGCCGTATCACGAGCACTGAAGTGAAGAAAATATAACTTACTAAATTACGTGGCACAAAAAATTAAATCGAGGTAAGAACTATCCAGGCACGCTATCAAATTACAAATTTTAAGAGAATTTCCATTAGATTTCAAATACTAGGTATTGGTTTGTGTGCAAGAGCAGCGCATTTTTTCGTGCTAATTATCACCGCGAGAAATTCACCGAAAATTCCAAAAAATTAAACTTTAAGTAAAGATCGTTCATGCGCGCTGTTTAATTGCGAATTTTGGGGAGAATCTCAACAAAATTATCATGCTTTAGGAATTTGTCTACGTGCAAGACGAGCGTTAAATATTCAGGCTAACCGTGTCCGCGCGACATTCTAGCGGAGTTGGGAGGTGAGCATGGTTGGCAACAAGAGCGACCTTCACGGGACCTCGAGGTGTAGCCCAGTCCTTTGTTATGCTTGAGGGTGCCCGCTGCCTTTGTCGGTGTCGCGTTCCTAACGTGCTGCGGAAATGCCGTGCAGTAGCTAAGTCTGGTCCTCCTCAACATAGCCCTGGGTGCTTATATATGATATGCTATAAGCTTCGTTACAGGTTATGAGTCTGGTCCTGCTCAACATAGCACAGGATCGTAATAGAATAAGCTTCATTTCAGGTCATGATTCGTGTCAAAACTGCCTACGGTTTCTCACATTGATAAGCGTGAAATTTTAAAGCATGTTGGTATTATTGGTCGAATGTCAACCTATTTTATCCATGGTTCCTTTCGTAAAATGGACGCACGAAGGAGCGGCCTGTTCGATTACCAAATCGAGAGTAGTTTTTCTAAATGTTCGCACTCAAGGGTCGAGTGCTATTTCGAATGGAACATGTACGTGAACATTCTAAGCGAAAGGATCCAACGATTGTCGTCAAACTAGTTGCTCCTGGCCTTGCAATTAATAGTATGTATTTCACTTTAGTTCAGCTAGGGAGGCTGGATCGAATAAGAATAGTGCACTCGCATTCGCTATCGAGGCTGCACGTTGCACACGAAACCGATGCCCGAAAGCGTCGGGTACAGACCTCACGTATGAATGAACTGCTACTTCGAATTCAAGAAGGTGATTTCCCACTCGAGGGAGATAAGCAGCAGGCTAGTGACGCAGCAAACGTGAGAGGAGGCAGAGGGAGGTGAGGGGGTAAGCAATAAACGTTTAGGGGGCGTCGGTTGAGTGCCGTCTATCCGGTGCAGTCGGCGGCAGTGGCACTGGCAGTCTGGCAGTGAGGCACTGCTGCTTCGTGAGATTGGCTGTGTCGTGTCGCGGGACCGGTAGGCTCCGCATTATGCGTACTGCTCTGCTTCTGCCTACTGCAGCATTAAGGTACTTGTACACGTAGCTCAGTGTACCAAGTTTGGTAAAAAATCTCCGGAGTCACGTTCGAGGTCAGTTTCATCAAGTGATTTCTAAAAAATTCGAGATATAAGCTGTACAATAAGATAAACACAGAGTTTATTAGATTTTAGATTTCCACTGCGCAAAACAGCCGGCCCGGTAGATGTTGCATGCCACCCGTATTCCGAGCTGTGGTCCTGCATATCACCAATGGGAAACATTATTACGCTGTTCAATTACGTCCCAGTCCAGGAATGACCTTGCATGCTCCCAGGCGTTGCCAACGGTTGCTAGAGCAACAAAGCAACCGTGGCGCCATCTTTGATTGCGAGTGACGGAATGAGAGGGGACAGCTGGCTGATAATAATGTATGGTTGAATCGTGGTTGCAAGAATAAAGAAAAAAATTTGTTGAAAAAAGTTGATACATGAAATACATTGCATACAATTAGATTTTAAATATTTCTTTACGTGTTAGACAAGAGGCTTTTGTGCTGAAGATATTTTAACATTGATCTGCACTACGGGATGTTTAGAATTTATGTTACATTCTTGCAATACTTGGAACCTGCAGATCTATGACATTCTTTTTTCTCGTATGTGAAAGAACACACCTATGCACCCATAATTTGTGGTATGCATTGCATAAAACCATTCTGTGCAAAGTATTTGATGTTCATGTATCCGAAACTCGGGATAACTTTTTTTACTGCGCGATGTGAAAATATGCCGTACCATCTGATGCTGATTCTTTGAAAGTAGTCTTCCGTTCTTCACGGAGCTGGAAACATTGAAAAATAAATAAAATCGTACCTCGAGTTATATACAACGTCTTATGCGAACTTAAACTTATGTGTACAGATAGAAATTATTGCTAGTTATTCAACTAACATGTCATTTGATTCAAGTTGTGAATAATTTAGACTTCTTTTTGTTACGACAAGTTGAGGTTCGAGTAAGATGTAGTCGCATAATTCAAAGATCGACTGTCATGAAATTTCAAAAATATATGAATTGTTAAAGTCAAAGGCCTCACTGCTGAACATGAACGTACCATGAAACTCAGAGTTGAGGCCGGCCGAAGTACGCTGCAATGCATTATTGTATCGTGTTGAAGTTGTGGTGGGTTTGACTTGCCCTCAGTAGGTGTTGTTACGGAGAACCGCTTGAGTGTAACGAACTGTGCCATTTACGTTTCGCCATTTCAAAATTCAGTGGGCGCGGCCGACGTTGGAAGAATGATAACGCAACGCCGTTAAATTTTCTACACTGTTGCGGGGATTTCTATAATATAACATTCATTGGAATTAAAATTATAACAAAATATTCTAAACGTATGGTTTATACTAGTATAGACATTACACTGGCGATAAAATCTCCCAAACATGTTTTTAATTATTTCTGAGAAATATGCGGTGCTATGTAAACTTTATTTCGTGTTCTTATTGTAATGGTGAAATAATTTTCGCATTTCATTTCGTTGGCACACATTATTCACGTGGGAGCATTCGACCTTCTTTTGCATTCATGGTGTGCGTTGAATGTTACAGTGGGTGTCCTCCATAAGTTTTTTAATGAATTCTTCAATGCTGACAGTGAATTTTAATGGAGGTCTAGGTTTCTCTTATAACTTTTATTGGGCAATGTGATCTTATCTAATATCCCGATTTATGACTAGTTTCACGCTAAACTACATGGTCCGTCGTAGCTGCTGTCCACGTTGCAACTCACTACCCTGCCAGACCTGATGCCCTAACCGTAATCGTTAATCGTAAAACCACTCGATCAATTCGAATTCACGGGGCAGATATTTGCAATGGCTAATCATGAGGTTTGGTCACGATTGGTTAGTTATTTTCAGTTCGTTAAGCATTTTTTTTACGTATAAGGCAGATTCGGAAATTACCGAAAAACCGATAATGCGGTCTGGTCGGGTTCATGCTTTAAAGCGGCCCATAGACGATCAATTTAATTGTCAATATCATTGACTCAATATATTGACGAGATTTTTTTTTGCCCACTAAAGCGGCCCACAGACGGTCAATTTTATTGTCAATATAATTGACAATGATGAATATTGACAATTATATTGATCGTCTGTGGGCTTGATTGACGACCGTCAATTAATTGACTCAATGTATTGACGCAATAAAATCAGTTTGAGCCCATAGACGATCAATTTAATTGTCAATATCATTGACTCAATATATTGATGAGAATTTTTTGTTGCCCACTTGCGGCGTCAATCTTTGCATCAATGTAATTGATGAAAACCAGTTATTTGCTCTGCGGACGCCGTAGGTGATAGACGACGAAGAAATTACCGTTGTATCGCTAGCCTTGGCACTTTCAACTCCAAGAAAATCGCCGCGTAAACGCAAGACCTGGGCCAAAAACTGGCTCAGGGAACGTGGCAGAATATTCGGAATCGACGCATTGCTCAAAGAATTACGTGCAAATGAGCCAAAAGATTTCAAGAACTATCTTCGAATGGACACTACATAATTTGATCAACTTTTCCATCTCTTCACTCCATATATACATAAAGAATCAATAAACATGCGAGAACCGATATCACCTAGCCAACGGCTGTCGCTCACGCTGAGATATCTGGCGACTGGCGATTGTCAGTCCCTTCAGCAATGCAATTACCAATGTTCAGATACTTACCTATCAACAATTGTTTTAAGGCTGTCACAATTCTATCTGCATCACATTTTACTAATTCTGCAATTCCTAAGTTGATTTCCCTTTTCAGGTATATCGCTGTAGTATACATATAACTGATACCCCAAGTAGTTTCATGATTTAAATATCATTACTTTCGTCCAATAATAAACTGAACTTATTGTTGCCATTATCATTGGTCAGTTTTTCGAAATGAGGATACAATACATTTTTGATAATGTTTGTGCATTTTGTTAGATGCATCTAAAGCGGCCCATAGACGATCAATTTTATTGTCAATATAATTGACAATGATGAATATTGACAATTATATTGATCGTCTGTGGGCTTGATTGACGACCGTCAATTAATTGACTCAATGTATTGACGCAATAAAATCAGTTTGAGCCCGTAGACGACAGATTTCATTGTCAATATAATTGTCAATGATGAACATTGACAATGATATTGATCGTGTGTGGGCTTGATTGACGACCGTCAATTAATTGACTCAATGTATTGACGAAATCAAATCATTTTGATTTTTTATTGATGGTTCGTCAATATATTGAAACGTCCATTTGGTCGCGTCAATATATTGCGTCAATATTTCATTCTGAGCTCTGGAAGGCGTAGTGTATGCACCTGAAAATACTTCGAATTTTATTTAGGTGTACTCGCAGATCTGTTACTTCTTGCATGCTGGAGTGCGCTGCTACGAATATGTGGTACTTTTTATGTCTTATTATAAAAAATATCATTTGAATTTAGTGAACTAATTTTATTTATAACTATTAACCTATTTATTAGCATTATATAGGAAAGTAAAAACTTGGGACTTTTTCTTTGGAATTTGCCACTTTCGTACGGCTAAATCTGGTACTTTTAACAAAATACGTAGAACAAGTTATGGCAACCAGGACTGAGGGTGCTGACAAACCAAAAGACTGAAAGTGAGAAAGCAAGCGAGAGAGAAAGATGTCAGCATGATCTATCACACACAAAATAACACACAGTTTGCTCCTAAATGTCATAGAAAGATGTCTATACCAGAAACGAGCAGTACAAGCATGTGTTTGTAACGTTGATTTCATTCCTACTTCATCCCATTGCTTTGAAACTGTAACCTGTCCCTGTGCTTTGGATTTTTTGAGTTCGAAATGCGAAGTACAGCATTAACTTCGAGTATCAGAAGTTCAGTGTATGCTGGATGAATTGAGCAGTACGCCAACCTTATCGACATCTCACCGCGCACTACCAGGCAGCCAGCTTCTAGCTGCAACTCTCAAGCGTGAAACAATCTTCGAGTCGGTTTCTCGCTTCAGTCAATCTTCAGTCTTTCTCGCTCGCTCTCTTGCTTGCTTGCAGTGTATGCACTCTCACAAGAATCCATGTTAATCAATTCAAGCTCGCTAGCTTTCTCTCATCAAATCGTTTGGTGTGCAGGCATCCTGACACTTTAGATATTTAATAGCTACATCTATATGTTTTCGCTTAAACCTTGCTGTAAAGTTTGGATTGTAGATATTAGCTAAAAAAATCTAGATGTTTTTTTTAGCTTGCTTGATATTATCTTGCGGGAATTACACTTAAGCGATGCATATGATTTATCACTCAAAATTAATATTATGCATTCGCTGTAATGTTTACTTCTTCATTCTCATAAAATTTACTGATTTGCTTAACCAAATTATTTGAATAGCGAACTTACCACGTTCAGAACACGTTATGTTCAGATTATGTAGCAGACCAAGACGGCTACTGCCGTGTTTTAGGGTCACCATAGTGCAACTTTTAATTGTGATCATATGGTTGTTATGTTAAAGCACATCTCCAACTGCAAACCTATTGATGATGTTCAAATGCATCTAACAAAATGCAGAAACATTATCAAAAATGTATTGTATCCTCATTTAGAAAAACTGACCAATGATAATGGCAACAATAAGTTCAGTTTATTATTGGACGAAAGTAATGATATTTAAATCATGAAACTACATGGGGTATCAGTTATATGTATACTACAGCGACATATCTGAAAAGGAAATCAACTTAGGAATTGCATAATTAGTAAAATGTGATGCAGATAGAATTGTGACCGCCTTAAAACAATTGTTGATAAGTAAGTATCTGAGCATTGATAATTGCATTGCTAAAGGGACTGATAATTTCGCCAGTCGCCAGATATCTCAGCGTGAGCGACAGCCGTTGGCTAGGTGATATCGGTTCTCGCATGTTTGTTGATTCTTTCTGTATATATGGAGTGGAGAGATGGAAAAGTTGATCAAATGATGTAGTGTCCATTCGCAGGTAGTTCTTGAAATCTTCTGGCTCATTTGAACGAAGTTCTTTCAGCAATGCGTCGATTCCGAATATTCTGCCACGTTCCCTGAGCCAGTTTTTGGCCCATGTCTTGCGTTTACGCGGGAATTTTCTTGAAGTTGAAATTGCCAACGCGAGCGCTACAATGGTAATTACTTCGTCGTTTATCACGTACGGCATCCGCAGAGCAAACGACTGGTTTTCATCAATTACATTGATGCAAAGATTGACGCCGCAAGTGGGCAACAAAAAATCTCATCAATATATTGAGTCAATGATATTGACAATTAAATTGATCGTCTATGGGCTCAAACTGATTTTATTGCGTCAATACATTGAGTCAATTAATTGACGGTCGTCAATCAAGCCCATAGACGATCAATATAATTGTCAATATTCATTATTGTCAATTATATTGACAATAAAATTGATCGTCTGTGGGCCGCTTTAGTGGGCAAAAATAATATATCGTCAATATATTGAGTCAATGATATTGACAATTAAATTGATCGTCTATGGGCCGCTTAAAGCGGCCCACAGACGATCAATTTTATTGTCAATATAATTGACAATGATGAATATTGACAATTATATTGATCGTCTGTGGGCTTGATTGACGACCGTCAATTAATTGACTCAATGTATTGACGCAATATAAGCGGTTTGAGCCCATAGACGATCAATTTAATTGTCAATATTATTGACTCAATATCTTGATGAGATATTTAGTTGCCCACTTGCGGCGTCAATCTTTGCATCAATGTAATTGATGAAAACCAGTCATTTGCTCTGCGGACGCCGTACGTGATGGACGACAAAGAAATTACCATTGTAATTGTATCGCTAGCCTTGGCACTTTCAACTCCAAGAAAATCGCCGCGTAAACGCAAGACTTGGGCCAAAAACTGGCTTATCAAAAACTGGCTATCATTGGTCAGTTTTTCGAAATGAGGATACAATACATTTTTGATGTTTGTGCATTTTGTTGGAGGCATTTCAACATCATCAATAGGTTTGCCGTTGGAGATGTGCTTTAGCATAACAACCATATGATCACAGTTAAAAGTTGCACTATGGTGGCCCATAAACATGGTAGTAGCCGTCTTGGTCTGCTTCATAATCTGAACATAACGCGGCCTGAACGTGGTAAGTTCGCTATTCAAATAATTTGGTTAAGTAAATCAGCAAATATTATGAGAATGAAGTAGTAAACATTACAGCGAATGCATAATATTAATTTTGAGTAATATATCATATGCATCGCTTAGGTGTAATTCCCGCAAGATAATATCAAGCAAGCTAAAAAAACTATCTAGATTTTTTTAGCTAATATCTACAATCCAAACTTTACAGCAAGGTTTAAGCGAAAACATATAGATCTAGCTATTAAATATCCAAAGTGTCAGGATGCCTGCACAACAAACGATTTGATGAGAGAAAGCTAGCGAGCTTGAATTGATTAACATGGATTCCTATGGTAGTGCATACACTGCAAGCAAGCAAGAGAGCGAGCGCGAAAGACTGAAGATTGACTGAAGCGAGAAACCGACTCGAAGATTGTTTCACGCTTGAAAGTTGCAGCTAGAAGCTGGCTGCCTGGTAGTGCGCGGTGAGATGTCGATAAGGTTGGCGTACTGCTCAATTCCTCCAGCATACTCTGAACTTCTGATACTCGAAGTTAATGCTGTACTTCGCATTTCGAACTCAAAAAATCCAAAGCACAGGGACAGATTAGATATTTCAAAGCAATGGGATGAAGAAGGATTGAAATCAACGTTACAAACACATGCTTGTACTGCTCGTTTCTGGTATAGACATCTCTCTACGACATTTAGGAGCAAACTGTGTGTTATTTTGTGTGTGATAGATCCTGCTGACATCTTTTTCTCTCGCTTGCTTTCTCGCTTTCAGTCTTTTGGTTTGTAAGCACCCTCAGCCCTGGTTGCCATAACTTGCCCTACGTATTTTGTTAAAAGTACCAGATTTAGCTGTACGAAAGTCACAGATTCCAAGGAAAAAGTCCCATGTTTTTACTTTCGTACATAATGCTAATAAATAGAATAATAATTATAAATAAAATTAGTTCACTAAATTCAAATGATATTTTTCATAATAAGACATAAAAAGTACCACATATTCGTAGCAGCGCACTCCAGCATGCAAGAAGTAACAGATCTGCGAGTACACATAAATAAAATTCAAAGTATTTTCAGGTGCATACACTACGACTTCCAGAGCTCAGAATGAAATATTGACGCAATATATTGACGCGACCAAATGGACGTTTCAATATATTGACGAACCATCAATAAAAAATCAAAATGATTTGATTTCGTCAATACATTGAGTCAATTAATTGACGGTCGTCAATCAAGCCCACACACGATCACTATCATTGTCAATGTTCATCATTGACAATTATATTGACAATGAAATCTATCGTCCACGGGCTCAAACCGATTTTATTGCGTCAATACATTGAGTCAATTAATTGACGGTCGTCAATCAAGCCCACAGACGATCAATATAATTGTCAATATTCAACATTGTCAATTATATTGACAATAAAATTGATCGTCTATGGGCCGCTTAAAGTCAAGCTTTGAAACAATTTACGTAACTTCTCAGGAGACAAAGGAATATGCTTAGGCTAGATGGAATTATTTTCGGTTTTCTACGAGGACTGGCGCTTTCAGTGAGAAATTTTACAGTTACCTGAGCTATTGATAACACTTCAAAAACTTATGTCTTTCTTGCCATTTGTTTCTTTCAGTGCTCACCCCTTTTTCGCTATATCTTCTTTGGGTTTTCTTCTTCTTCTTCTTCTTCATTTCTAACTGCTTCAATGCGCTCTGCATCGTGCGTGGGAACACACCTTGTGTATTTTTCAGATATCTGCACTACATACTTGATCATAACTGCCTTTGATTCAGCTAGGGAGTTTTGGACAAACTTATGGCAACAATTTTTGTCTTCGGATAGGGACGTCCAGAAGCCTATCTCATTTCAAGTCGATTTGAGACTAACCAGCGTGCCTACACTACGCAGAAGATGCCTTATTTTTATGGGTGAGCACGTAGCCTAGCCATGTCGACTTGAAGAATTTAGTCTGCCAGCTAGCACCGGAAAGACAACGCAAGTTTAAAAATCCGGCCTTTGGCGGTGTGAAGCTCGGACTGATAACATTCGTTGAGTCCTCAACTTGACTATTACCGCCAGAGGAAACGAGTAGCTCATGTTAGAAGTAAGCTCACAACTGACGACAGTGTAAGCTCACATCTGCAAGAATTGTGCGAGAATGTTCTTGTTTGAAATCGAGTTATCGAGGTTTGGTCATTTTAACGATGTTAATTGAAATTTTTGATGATTGATGAATTGTCGGGTGTGTGTGTTCAAGGGAAAAGTAACGATACTAGTAATAATAAAATGTCCGTTTTGATACTCATAGGCCTGGGATTATTTTTCGGAAGATGAAAATTATCAAAAACTGTTCTTATTTCGAATTTTTCAATTGGAATTTGTTTATTGAAGATGTTGGAATGAAACTCCTGTGCTTCCTCTGTACATAAATAGCCAGTGAAATTTATTTATGGAAACAGTACTCGACGTAGGGAACCTCGATGTTGACAATCACATCTTTGGAATTACGTAACAGAACTTTTCCTCAGCATTTTCATTCTATTAAATTCCGTCGTTTTTTACGGGTCGTTACTCAATTAGGAAATGATGCTGCATAGGATGCTAATGTAACGTAAAATTTATTCAAGGAGTTGATGTTTCGTACCAGACTTTGTTGTTCCACATATTGAACTTGATCTTGTGTGTGTGATGCAGTAAATTTGAAATTTTTACAAATGTTTATAATATTTCGTAACAGACGGCGTTGTTCCATGCAAAGAACTAATATTTCGTACCAGACATCGTTGTTCCCCGGATTGAACTTGATATGTGTTCGCAGGATGGGCAGCTTCACATCTAGACCTCAAATAGCGAGCAGCGCAGGACAAGATGATGGAGTGCAGCCTCCTTCAGGAGCCACGCATGAGGAGATCTTGGAGTGGGTCAGGCGCCCTTTGGCCGACCTTCCTCCGCAGCTCCTCCGTCAGTACCGAAAAGCCGCGTCCCCGAGGCTCTCAAGTCTACACTCTCCCTCCCCGCCTCCAGCAGCCACGTTCAGACTCATGCAATGGAACGTTTTGGCTCAGGGTAAGCCAAAACTTTCTGGTGCTGCTTATAGCGTGAAGTCTACCACACTGTAGTATTAGATCTACCTCTAGCTAGTACTATAGCGTGTGGTCTGCCACACTGTAGCATGAGATCTACCTCTAGCTAGTACTATAGCGTGTGATCTGCCACATTGTAGCATGAGATCTACCTCTAGCTAGTACTATAGCGTGTGATCTGCCACATTGTAGCATGAGATCTACCTCTAGCTAGTACTATAGCGTGTGATCTGCCACATTGTAGCATGAGATCTACCTCTAGCTAGTACTATAGCGTGAGGTTAGGTTAGGTTACTGATGGATATTAATTTTTCCATTCATATGACGATATATGGCAGTAGACATCGCGCTATAGTTGCACCGACTTTCTGTAATGAATTTCTTTTCTTCTGACATTAGAATGTTGACTAGATTGACTAGAGACGTATGGATTCATTGATCAGAAATGTTTATGCCCGTAAGTGCTGAGGATGGGTACAACTCTGCGTTGCAAGCTGTTTGCTCATATTCTAGAAAATCACGTACTTGGTTACTTACAAACCAATGAAAACTCAAGTTTTATATCTTGAATTTTATATGTGCTGGAACTTTAGTTAGTTTACACCTTTTCAACCATAATAAAGTGTTCCCAAGAAAGGAAGGAGGAAGGCATCGTTTATTATGAAATTAAGTTAAGGTGTGTGTCTTCACACCCTGCGCGAGGAAGCAGCCAGATAAAAGGCATTTCATAAAGAAAGACCAAAATTGAAGAGTGTTAGATAGTGAAAAAAGGACAGTAGGGAACCGAAAAACTTGGTCCGTAACAAAACAAAATCCTCATTCAAATTCAACAAAAGGAAGGCCTTCCCTAACCTTTAGCTCGGGGCTACGTATCTTTTCCCTAGGCATACTAATTCCCGTTGATAAAACAGTCGGATCTCTGATGGGACTCTAAGGCGATAACCGGTGTCCGAATTTGAACAGAAATTTTACAATGTAGTTGAGTTATTCTCTATTACTCTCAGTCTATAATTCAGACGCACATTTTTTCTACTTTTCTGTTGGCTTTGTCAGTAGGCAATCGCTGTCTTTGATCAGACTCTAGTTTAAAAGATTTTAATTGCTATTCTGTTTTCCGACGCAGCACTGGGCACCCACGCCGACAACTTCGTGATGTGTCCGCCAGAGGCGCTGAACTGGGATACGAGACGGTTCAGGATACTCGAGGAAATCCTCTCACACGAGCCCGATATTGTTTGCTTGCAGGTTGGTTGGTGGAGCCTTAGCCATTTGAGATGGATAAAGGACATTTTATTCCAATCAAGCTTGATACATTGCTCGTACATTGGTTTTTCAAGTGCCTTATAACTAACACCAGGACGCAATGACGGTTACCCCTGGTCAAGCCGGTACCCATTTCCGACTCTTGGGTAGAGTGGGGAATGGTGGCTGAGTTCTCCCTTTTCCCAACGGGGAAAACACCGGGCGGCACTACCGGGTTTCGAACTGCCGGCACCTTCCCGTGAAGGGCGCATTCTTAACCACTCGGCCACGGTGACAACATAGGCCAGCGCCTTCATATTGAGATGTCATTAGAATGGGTTCAGATTCATTTTTCGGCTCAGTTGTGCTGCAGGAACTTTGATTCTGTCCAGCTTGAATAGTAATTGGTTAGTCAAATTTGTGTTCTTGAAAGTTCCTAAGGCTTAGTATCAATAACTTGGTGTTCGCAGCTACTGCCACACTATAACTACTGCTTAGAGTTGCATGATTTACTTTAAGGGCTTACCATAACAGGACTGTATTTGAAAAGCTTATTTTTCAATGATTGCTTGTTGATTTCACTCTGGTTTGATCTATTGTTATTTCAACTTCCAAAGTAAGTTTAAAATCGGGGCAACGAACATTTCGCTCCAATTGTAAGAGTATAAATTTACGCTCGGTAATTTAATTTCGTCGGGTAGGTTCTTGCTAACCTATGCTGCTAATTTGAATATTTTTACGTTTTCATTATCCATACTCCTAAATTTTTAAATAGGTAGTTGGAGTCTTTGCAATTTTACAACATTATGCACGGCATTTCCCACACGAAGCATTGTCACAACCACGGCTGTGAATACATTACGCATTGCAGTGTTGCGGTCCCCTCAGGGGGATACAACTATGGGAATTAGCGCTCCCAGGGGGACAATGTGAGGGCCTGAGCTAAAGGTTAGGTAGGCCTTCTTTTGTTAAAATAACATAGGTTTTTGTTTTGTTACGGACCATCTTTTTTCGGTTCACTGCTGTCCTGTTTTTCAGCACCTACTACTTTCTTCTTCAACTTTTTCTTTTTTCATGATCTTCTTTCTTAGCTCTCTGTTTCTGTGCCCTTTCTGCATAGATTCCACGTTCCCTTAACTCCATACTAAATGGTGCCTTCTTCCTTCCTCTCTTTGGATAGCCTTTGTTGCGGATAGGGAGGCTTAAACTAATTAATAATCTAACCTAATCTGCAGTGTTGCGGTCGTTCGTAAAGCGGTACAGAACGTTCCAAGTACGCGTTTATAACAGCTCTACCTGCTCTTTTTTCAACTCGTTGCTTGAGATACGACCCAGCGATGGGCCATGCTTAAGTTCTTCCAGCTGCGAAACGACCGATCGATGGATAGTTTGAAATATTTTAACAAACTTTTCAAATTCTTGGTACTCAATGGACCCAGTTAGTGTTTGGTATCTATAAAATTGCTGCCAACTTTTGACTTGAATTTTGAGTTGAATATTGAACTTTAGTTTAACCTAACGCATTAACTATGTGTTGTCCCGCTCGCAGGAGGTGGATCACTTCCCTGTGTTGGAGCGCGTGCTGGGCTCTCAAGGCTACGAAGGTTTTTTCATCCCCAAGCCGGACTCTCCTTGTATCTACGTGCCTGAGAACAGAGGTCCCGACGGATGCGCCTTATTTTATCGTACCGATAAATTTAAAATAATGGAACATCACTCTAGAATACTCGAAGTATGGAGAGTGCAGAGCAACCAAGTGAGTAGGTTGATGGGGGGTGGGCCGGTGGAGATTTTGTAGTTTTTAATGTTCTTTACGAAAATTTTGTTAGAATTTTGCATCTGAAACATTCTACACATGAAGGTAACCCTAGTCCTCAACTTTGGCCTCCTCTACGAATGGTAAGAACTTTGTATGTCTGACCACAAAATAGCGGAATTCTTGGCACCTTGGCCTCATTTTGGCACTCGTAAGCTGAGAATCCAATCTCACTACAAGTCGCAGGGTTAGGATGAAAATAAGAACCTCCTATGTGGAACAATCCATTCTCTGTTATAATGCTAATCTCTTTTTTACGAGGAAAATTTCAGGGTTGATCATGTCTTAACTTGAACTTAGGGAAGAGGACGGCATCCACTGACTGGTAACTCAAATAAAGTTGAATAGTTTTGATTTTGAAGTAGTGAATTTGCTCGTTCTCTTTTTACAATACTGATACTGTGAAACTCGTGTTCTAGTTCCAACGCAGTGGAGAGTATCGAGAAAGTTCTCAGATAATGTTAGAAGTAGCAATGCTAATAATCTTGCACTGTTGTGACAGATCATATACTCATGCCAAGTATCTGATCATACATCATACTCCACACTTCAAGTCTTTACTTCAGTATTCATCCCAATAGATGCCGTGTAAATTTTGATCACCGATATGAATTCTGAAGACACTGAAGCGTATTGTTAAACCGTTCGCCCTCTTTTGCAACAGGTTGCGCTGCTAGTAACACTCAAGGAGTACCAAAGCCAGCGAGAGTTCACAGTTCTGACCACACACCTCAAAGCAAAACAAGGAGCCCTGCTCGCCAGCCTCCGAAATGAACAAGGTAAGGATTCCAGACATGGTTGAACACAAAATTTTATTTTTTTACGTGTGGTTTTTGAGATCTTCACTCTTTGAATTCCTGTCTGTCATAACCGCATTTACATGCTATATTCTTAATATTTTTATTTCTAAGCGGTAATACCGCTTTTATTTCTACGCGGTAGTAATATTAATTGGGCCCTAACGTAGTGGACGGGATATTAATAGTATGTAATATTGTTGAAGTTTTTCTACTATTCATTGAGGAAATTAAATGCGAACGAAAGAAAGTGTCCGCAATACAGTAGAGGACCCGAGATCTCTGAATGAGTTTCTGGATAATCTTTTGAGAAACTATCGCAATATTGGGAGCCCCTGTTGTGATAAAGACGTATTTTTTCGTTTTATTAGACATTATTCAGGTTACCATCTCACTAAATTCCACTTTAAAATCATACGCATCCGCAAAAAACAACTTGTTTCGACATCCTCTCACCGGAAATTATTTTTTTCATGACTGTGAGTATAGTTTGGAATAAATTTTTCCCCATCATCGTTAGCATAGTTTGGAAGAAATTTTTTCCACCATCGTTAGCATTGTTTGGAAGCAATTTTTCCCCATCATCGTTAGTATTGTTTGGAAGCAATTTTTTCCCCATCATCGTTAGCATTGTTTGGAAGCAAATTTTCCCCATCATCGTTAGCATTGTTTGGAAGCAATTTTTCCCCATCATCGTTAGCATTGTTTGGAAGCAATTTTTTCCCCATCATCGTTAGCATTGTTTGGAAGAAATTTTTCCCCATAATCGTGAGCATTGTTTGGAAGAAATTTTTCCCCATAATTGTTAGCATCGTTTGGAATAAATTTTTCCCCATCATCGTCAGCATTGTTTGGAAGAAATTTTTCCCCATCATCGTTAGCATTGTTTATAAACAGGGAAGGACTTGATGGACTTCCTAGAGCAACACCGGGACGGCCGCCCGGCCGTGCTCTGCGGCGACCTCAATGCTGAGCCCAGCGAGCCCGTGTACGCCACCCTCACGCAGTCCCTCGCCTCAGCCTACGCCACCGTCAACGACGGACAAGAACCTCCTTATTCCACTTGGAAAATTCGCGGCGACGGCGAGTCCAAGCACAACATCGACTACATTCTCTACACCGATGAAGGCACCAGTGCTCTTCAGGTAATATTGCACAAGATACTAGAGTTAAGTAATTTTTTGTAGGTCTCGAAGGAGTAATGGGTTATTTTATCATATGTTGTGCTTAGAGTTTGTATAAATTTTGCGTTAATTTCTAAACTTGATGTTTCTCAAGCTCGTTGAATTCTCCCCTAGACATTAATTAATGCAATGTCTTGTTCAATTCCTACATAAACGGTGGCCTAGCTGTTGTCGTAGGGGACCGTAGTTCTTACATGAATTCAAATGATGTAGGATTGAAAAATTAAATAGTAAGTTGGGCGCCCCGAACTGTTTATGATATTGGTAATCAATGTACCACGGATACACTCTTCTTCCCAAAAACTGAAATGCAAAATAATCAAACGAGTTACTGAATTTCTTTTAAGTAATTTAATACCCAAATTTCTGTCATTTAATATCAAAGTTCATTGCTTTGTGTCCATTCCTGTGAGATAATATCAATTGAATGTAGTATCCACGATGACAAGACCCATCCATTGTCATGACTACCTTATGGAGACACAAATTTTGTGGTGCAAGTGTCAGGCGTGCTAGATCGCCCGAGCGAATTTCTGCCATTTAATATCAAAGTTCAATGTTTTGTGTCCATTCCTCTTAGATGATATTGATTGAATGTAAAAGCTAATCTATTGAGACGACAAAACCCATTCATTTATGACAACCTTGTGAAGAAACAAATTTTGTGGTGCAGGTGTCAGGCGTGCTAGATCGCCCGAGCGAATTTCTGCCATTTAATATCAAAGTTCAATGTTTTGTGTCCATTCCTCTTAGATGATATTGATTGAATGTAAAAGCTAATCTATTGAGACGACAAAACCCATTCATTTATGACAACCTTGTGAAGAAACAAATCTTGTGGTGCAGGTGTCAGGCGTGCTAGATCACCCGAGCGGAGAAGCGCTGGGCCCTGGTCGGGCGCCGTCTTTGGCGTACCCGTCCGACCACTTCTCGCTCGTGTGCGACTTTGTGCTCCCGGAACTACCTCGTAGAGAAGAAGAAAGCGATCACAGAGGGCGATAATTTGTCCTTTTATTTTTTGTATAGTTCTCACGTTTGTTTGGGAATGCCGCGAGTTTTGGGACGTCAGGGAACGTCCGTCGGAGGCAGCTATGGTCAGTTATGGTTCAAGGAGGTGCACAAGAGATGAATTTCTGTACCACTTGTACCTCTGAGATGACCAAGTTGTTCATATAAAATTCTGATAGCTGAAAATTCTGGCCAATTGTGTGTGTGAAACCTTATAATGGGCATTTTCCTTCAGTTGATTTATTTGAAGTTTAGCCTTCAAATTTATACTTTTCAAAGTTTTTACTTATATTAATTAATTAGTCTTGCTGAATTAAAATTTTCTCACGTGCTCCAAATTTTCATTTAATTTTTCTTCCTTATTCCATGTTTCGTTGGCGTCCGTGCTAAATTCGTTAGCTTAGCAGGTACGGAGAACAGACTGAGCTTGTGCTTTGCTGTATTTAAATTTCCGTAATTTATTATTGTAATAACACATTGAAACTCTAAAAATTTCTCTGATTTCATGAATATTTTTGAAGTTTCTCACAGTTTATGCCGAAGATGCCTAATCTCTTCCTAATTAGTGGCGTAGAATATCTTCTAGAACTCTGGATGAAACGTGAAGGTTGATGGCATTTGGCAGACGTTAAAAGAGAGAACTTCCCAGTAAAAATGTTTTTTAATCTTGATCGATGAAAAATGTATTTTACGCAATATATTCGTTTTTAAATAGCTTCATTGACGCCATTAACAATTCCGTTTTGTTGTATTTCCAAAAATTCTTTCATTTGCGCATGTTCTCTATTCGCATAAAACTGAAAGTTTAGTGGCTAATTACCAAAGGTTCCTTCCTCTCAACGCTCTCATCTCATGAGGGTATTCCTCTTCCCAGACTGACCACTCAGATGTTCTGGAATTTGTATATTTTTGTATGAACCATTTTATGCTGTAAATATTTATTATAAATGATGTATTATTGCACATGTACGTTGCATTGAATCTCGATGATAAAGAATTGTGGAATTTCTTGTTTTTATTTCCCCCGACTACACACGCCTGAACGTGCACTCAACGAGTTCCTGTACGCATAATCAGCCGTCTTCCTCACACTGATTATTTCCCATACAAATGAAGAAAAAGCTCTAGCCAGTTACCAATATTTTGGTGAAAAACATCAAAGGATATTCATTTCTAAATGTTAGGACGGAAAAAAGTTGAAACAAAACCGATAACGTATGACTCACGCGAACGCTTTCAAGCACATAAAGAAAGAAAACTGTCTTCAACAAGAAGTATTTCATTCAAAGACATTTTCGCAAATTCTTGAGGACAATAGAATAAAAAAAGTTACAACCTCACCGGCCATCAATTGCCGAGATGCATGCAATCAAGCGCAGCCGCTGGCTGTGCACGTTACATTTTTAAACAAGCTACTTCTCGTTGTAAATAACCTCCCATATCATGCGAATGTCTACGTAGAGGGCAAGACCACGTGCAAAATAAAATTTCCGTGTTAAATCTCACGGAGCTCCAGTCACGTCCGGGCTGCTGGGTAGGATGAATTCAACATGTGCTACAATGCTCTCTTGTCTATGGGTCATTGTTTAAATTTAAATTGTTTATTTCTTACTTGCGCACGGCGCTCATGAGAAAGCTCAAGCACCGATTAGGAAAAGAAGCAAAACGGTACTTTCGGCTAGAATACATGGAGTGGCAATCGTTCGTCTCGAGGGCATCAATTTCAGAACAATTGAAAAGTCACGGAAGAAGTCCTAACATGAATTTATCATGGGTACACTTATGAAAGCGTTTTACAGCTCGGACGGGAGCAGACGATTGTCGGTAAAATATCTTTTGATTCAGCGGAAAGTAATTATTTCCTAAAGGTCATTAACGCTACAGTACATAAAGTACAGTGGGCGAAAATTATTCACGGTATAGGATAAAAATGCGATCGTTTAACTGCACAGTTGCGTAATTAGAATCTAAGTAACACGATGAATCTAACACTCACTTAGTTCGCGTTCGAAAGTGAAATTCATTGCAATGAAAAGTGATATGGGGGCTCAAATCCGTTTTAGTAATGCAGTTTACAAATCACGCTGCAACTACGACTGCAGCTAGCGAAACGACGAAACTTATTCCCGATTTGCACCGAAAGAAAAAACATGGTTAATGTTAATTTGAACAACGTTCGACGCATGTGTTGAAATCGTTAGTGCCCAGGAAAATAATCATAAAAGTTAGAGGCCGCACTCAGGTTTATGCCCAGTCTTTTTTGACAATCTTTTAAACCTGTGACAGTATTGATAAGGAAAAATTTTACCGAAGAGCCATCGATTACGTGGCCGTTATTTCATTTTTGGAGAAATCCCAGTCACTAGATCTAGATATCATTAAAGCGAAGACTAGCTTACGTATTCTCATGTAAGATTTAAGAGCCGTTTTCCAAAACCTTTTGTTGAAGCAGCCTTTTTCTTGATC
The DNA here is from genome assembly GCA_030386875.1 of Morinoia aosen. Lineage (NCBI taxonomy): Eukaryota > Metazoa > Arthropoda > Malacostraca > Amphipoda > Talitridae > Morinoia > Morinoia aosen. Next base: position 86,164,137 of record CM059562.1, on the reverse strand, counting down.
GTGGTTGAAAAATGTTTTCTTAGTATCATCTACATGTACGGTTAGCCATTGCACAAAGCTTGAGAGTTGCAGTAAATGCTTAACGAAAGTGATCTTGTTATACCACTCAGCCATGAAGAAAATGAGTGCATGATAGGTGCAGTGTAAGAGTGTCCATATCTGGCTGTAGCTCTCAGTTGATCTCTCTAATAGACAATCGAGTGAAAAAGCTTTTTCCTTCTATTTCAAAACAGAGCTGACTGTACAGTTAGCTAATACACAGAATAACGCTGTGAGCAATTTGGGAAACAGTTCTGTTGTTCTCTATTCATTTTTCTTATTCTAGTTCATTCTATTATTTTAAAGATACATTTTCTGTACAATCATAAGTTACCTCTAGACAACCAACATCTGAGCGGGCTGATGTAGAATTCCCTGCTTGACCTACATCGTCCTGTTGCCATGACGCGAAGCCAGACTTCGCTGGCTCTCCAGCTGGAGCCACCGCACGACTCTGATAAATCTACGGATCGAAATCATCTCTCTTTAAGATCAGTTCTCGTCCAGCCGCCGCGCGTTGCGGGTGTGTATCTCGGTTTGGTGTCTGAGGCTCAACAGACGGTCGACTCTAAAAATGCGAGGGATGCTGTCTGTTTGTCACGAGTGTCAAAAATAAAGGTTTTTCGTAATATTCTATCAAGTCGTTCTAGAGACAATCGAAATACGTAACATTATTCTACCCAGGGCTTCGTATGAAATAAATATAAATTTAAAATAGAGCCTTTGGAATGAAGAAAAAACGAAACAATACCTAGTTTTGGATAAGGCGTGTCGGAGTGAAGACTGTGAAGCTCGCAGAGTTGGCCAACGGCGAGTGCATTTGGAAATTTAAGAATGTCCTTTGATTATAATGAATTCTTGATACTGCATTTTAAATGCTAAATAGTTCCCAAATCAATCAAGCACTACTTAGTCATTAAACTTCTAGTATGGTGATTCGTAAGCCATGGGGTAAAATTCAGCAAACTTGATATTTCTTTCAAAAGGTTCGCACCCGAAAAATGAGACACTCATGTATTCAAATCAAAGAGTTAATTGATATTATAAATTTTGTATTCCATAAATCCAATTAATCCACTTATCCCCTCGATGAGTGTATGACAATGACGGTGAATTTCAAAAAACGACGAACGAAAGAATCAAATAGATCAATAATTGAGCATGTGACACTTGTGTAGCCAGGTCGGTATTGCACAACATGCCAGTTTCTACCACGGTGGTTTCCACTTCAAGAAGGTAAAAGATGTAGAGTTTACACCTGAGCCACAAACTCATAAACTCGGGACGGTCTCCTGCAACAAGTGTTGTAGATTCGATAGTTAATAGCTACGGTTCTGAATGAGGGGCGCGTGTTCTCCAAGCCCACGCTGGCGTAGACAGAACATTGGGTGCTATTAAAGCGTGATGTCTACTGCCGTATATCGCCTACCCAGGTGCAGTTTGAGATGTACTAATTAAGTTTTTATCACTAAATGAAATGTATGGAAATAAGTAATATCCATTAGTAACCTAACCTAACGTCACACCATAGTACTAGCTAGAGGTAGATTTTATGCTATAGCGTGGTAGACCTCATGCACGCTAAAGCCGCACCGAACGTTGAACTAGGTTGAGTTGAGCTTTGAAGTTCTGTGCATTCTCAGAAGAGAGCTTAACTTAACACGCGGGAAAGTAATCCCCTTTCAAGAGAAATTTGAGTGTTAGACTTTGTACAGGGGCAGCGATGAGACTAATAACAGTTACAAACTTTAGAGCTGTTTTTATGATTCTCGAAGTGATCTTACAGTAAAGAATGGAATGCAGAGTCAAAATTCTACAGAAAAAATGCTTTAAAAAGCCCTTTTGTAAAATAGACAAAGACAATACTTTCTGTTCATTAAAATGGCATCCGGCACATGCAGTAAACACAACAGTTGCTAGTGTTCAAAGGGAAAGACATGTTGAGATTAATCGTAAATAATTTGTTGGCGCGGAATGCTTCAATAACTGTAAAAACTGGAATGGAGCACTACTAATTGGAATGTTCTTTGAAACAAAAATTCATAAGTCATGAGACAGCAAAATGCATGACGTCAATAAGTGAGTTTTCCCTCAAAAATTAATATTGAATTGCAGGCTGCTACGTTTCAAATTTCCATGATATATATATAATTAAGCTCGTGTTCACACCAAAGCTTGTCGGATCAGTTTTAATTTGCGACGAGCCCTCAAGACGGCACATTGTTGTACGACAAATGATCAATAAACAATTCAATCAATTTAATAATTCAAATTTAAAAATTTAAATTATTTATTTGGCATGAGTGACAATTCAAGTCGATCGTTTTTTATGGCTATTACAATGGACACATGGGCATTACAATACTCGTACACGGGACGTATTAGTCGCCTCAACTAATGAAAGGAAGTTTAATTGCGTAACAGATTAAAATAATAGGCAAACGAGCTCGCCAGCTCTGGTGAATAAATACCTCTAATTTACTGGATTACATTTCGTTGTGCCCGATGGGCGAGAGTGTTGGTTTTGTAATTTGGATCCGACAGAGAAATTACTGGAGTCTATCTTAACGTGAGCGAAAATGAGCTCTTTCCGCTCAAACCTCAGAAGTGAACGATTGAATTAACTCAAAGAGTAGGTCATAGAGATCAGGGATTGAAATCTAGTTTATGATGTCGAACATCCTTGTGATGCGAAGCGAGGGTTTGATTTATAATCAAGAAATAACTTCTTCCGGATCATGTCATCTCTCACCGAAACATCAACTTGCAACAAATTGTGTTCATAAGAAATATCATTATTCACCTCTTCGCTGTAGCAATCTCGCTGAAGTACAGTTATTTCTGCGTCTTAACCAAAAAAGAGGAAGTGAAGGAACTCTCAACTAAATGAGTTGATGAATTCCGCTGTAACCCATTTTTTTATCGCTTCACGTTTTTTATCACCACCAGAGGAGCTTATTTTACTCCAAAAAAATACCACTCTCATTTCTCTAGAATTCAACCACGATCTTACTTGTCCAAAACATAATGAAGGCTCTGCTCTCATCCTCGCGAAACGGAGAAGAAAAAATTAATCGACGGAGAAAACTCAGTGATTGACAATTTTCTTGAAATGAGTGAATCTCAGTGATTAAAAGAACCAAACCCAAAATTTATTAAAAATATCGTATAGACGAACTGATGTTAGTAATCAACTCAATTCATAGAAGTTGTGTTTTAAGTCTTTTCATGTTTTTATTTAACTTACAATATGCTATGAGTACATTTTTACCATTTTACTCTCAGTCGGTTCAACCATTGTCATGGATGAAACAATACTAATAGAGTCATTTCCACAATAAGAATGAAGAACATTTAAATTAAAATAAGACAATCTAAAGTGTAGTACATGAAAAAGTGTTGTTTATAAAACCAGAGGACTTTATCTAATCTTAACGAAAACAATCTCTCTGTACGAGGTGCTAATTACTAACAAATGAAGCAATCCATCGTGGACTAAATTTTACGTATCTGCATGAATTTCATGACAAAGGAAGCATCTAATCAAGAAAGTCACCAGTACTAAACTGCCAGTAGCCGTGACAGAAGAGCGCTGTTGGCTGCATCCCGCCGATCAATATACAGTCGCCCCTGACCCGTGCTCAGCAATGGGGCTTTAGGACGAACTTTATAGCAATAATTGCCAAGCTTACCTTAGTGGACGCATCTTCTCACGGTAGAGCATCAGGTTACGTATATCATCTGACGCACGGCTGTAAGCGCTCGGGAAATTAAAACCTATAAAATATGATCCGAATAAGTTCTCAGTTTATTCGTCAAGGGACTCAACGCATTCAGAAGACTTAAACCAGCTGTCTTAAACCCATTATAATATTTTCAGAGAGCATGTCTGTACTGTCCCCGATCTTGGGTAGCGAGAGTACATGGTCTTTAACTTACGACCATGAGGCTTATATTCACAAGAAAGCTGATAACAAATGAGACGTGATGCTCGGGTAAGTTTTTACCATTCAAATGCACTTGTGTCATTCAAACAACTACAACTTACTCAGCTTTTTCAGATGAACAAGATAATGTTTCCAAGTTTCGGCAGCTGATGTTGAGGGATACTGAAGGCGGTTACTCTCCAAGAGCCAAAAGACGTATTGTCAGCTGTACGCATGGTCCACCGAGGCAAGACTATGGTTGGGGGTCAATGCGAGCTCTTGGTGCGAACGGGGCATCTTAGATAACAGCGGTCATGCCCCACGGTAATGACAAAATTTCAATTAGCGTAAGCCAGCTCTGCCCTATCAAAGAAAATAAGCATGAATCAACTACTGGCCAGCCTGAAGTCCGTCACACGAACTCGGAGATCAATTGTCATCTTAAGTCACCTCATCCTCGTCAGCAATTCTTTAACGATGAACTTTGGAAAGGTCGTGGCTTTTGGAGTAAGCAGCATCAAGGAACGAACAATAGATTGACCGCGGAATTATTAATACCGAGTGTCTGCTGCGGCAGTGATCGGCACATCTTGAGGCCAAGAGGACGCACGATTCAAGAGAACGTCAAAAAAAGCGGAGAAAAAGTGCACATCAGTTCTTCAAACGCTGTTCAGAAGCGAGTAAAGAAAATATCAGAAGATTTCACCATTACTCAAATAAATTTTGAAAATTCAAACAAACCAAATTCCGTCATGATTAATTTGGATCGATCCCAGCTACTTTCCCCCAAGTTTCCGAGAGGGATAAGTTCAATGAAGTCTATATGTAGCAAATGTCAAAATTTTCCTTCTAAACCGAATATCCTGCCATTATTCAGCCCCAACGAGGATCAAACCTGCTCTGATCAAACTTGTGATCCTGATCAAACTTTGGATGTAACGCAAGAGGACAAGCAAGAATCACAGTGTGACTCCGAAGAAGAACCTGTCGTAGATGTTCATGCTTCTTCATCTTCGACCAACTCACCGGCCTCACCTGAAGAAACAAGCTGCAAAGACAACGGCGGAAATTCGAGTTCTCCTATCCTTCATCGGTCAGACGATGATGAGAATAGAAGTCACCCCTTTTCTCGAGGTATTGGGAAGAAGCGATGTCTCTCGGCCTCCATCTCTCCCAGGGTTCATTACGTTACTCTGGTTCAACTCAAGAGAGCCCGACAGTTCACCGAGAGGGCGATCAAGGTAAAGTGATCACTATATTATTGAAGTCATGACAGCGTAGCTAATATACTCTGTGTAAGTGATATTTCTGCAACTTCAACATAGTGAATGATAAATACCATGTCAATTTTGAAAGTCGCGTGATGATCATTTTTAACGATGATTCCAAATAACCACAAAATTTGACGACGGATACTACGAAGACAGATATCCATTCTTGTGCTCTTGTATCATAAAACGCGATTTATACTTGTATAGTTATTGCGTGGGATGTTAGTCAATTGAATTCTAAAACATGATGCTTTACAATTTAATGGAAGAATTACATTTCATAACAACGTTATTTTATTATGCAGGAAGGTCGAGTGTTCTCGATCTATGGTCACTTTCCAGCGGTCCGACATGCGCTGAAGTCGCGCGGCTGGGTGGAGAAGGTGCTACAGCGCACACCGTACGTCAACCCTCACCCTGCCAACTGCGTCTGTTTCCAGGCCCACTGCACCAGCGCCATGGTACTAAATTCTCCTGGTGTCACAAGTGGCGATCACACGCAAAAGAACTCTGTTGTTTCAGGACGCTCCCAGTTGAATTTCATCGAGAGAAATCGTAGGTTGTGTAGGTTTTTTCGGAACAAGCCAATAGCCCTGGAGGAGGTTGAAGAAACTCCACGGAACAATGAACATAATCCAGCAGGAGAAATGAACGTTGAGGATAGTTGTGATTCTATTAATGAAACTGAAAACATCGTTTCAGAGGAGCCTATTGAGGGGGGTATTCAAACTAACACAACACTGAAAGAAGAGCCTGAAGAATCCGAGTCACTTGAAATGAACGCTGAGAAAAAGGAGTATCGATTTAAATTCAACCCGACTACCCTTTGTCCTCTCGAGATCCGCTGTGGCATCGATAAATGCATTAATGAAAATAATGAGTCTCTTTATAAGTATACAATCCCAGTTTATAACCCTGTCCAAGTTACAAAACAATGCTCCATTCAACCAACTAAGGAGGAAGAAGAATGTTCACCCCCTGAATATCAATCTCGAGTAACATCTGCCGAAGACGTTGTTACGGAAGAAACATTTCGAGACCGTCGCGTGGAAGATGAGTCATCCCAAATGCAATTGCCGCATAAATGTGTGAATGAAACCTTGAAAGCACCTGAGAATGAAGAAGCATACAATCCCTTAGATCCATACCCTGACTTAAACTTCAAGATTAATGACGTTGATCCTTCCTTGGTGGGACGTTTGCTGAATAATGTAGAGCCGAACTTGATTTGGACTTGGACGCGCGACACAGTTTCTTACAAACACCTCACCAAGGATCAGCTGGTGAATCGGTTCCCCAACACCGTCTTCACAACCAAGGTGCGCTTCTAAGCACACAGTATGTTCTGGTCCATATTTCACTTTCAGTATTTCAATATGTTTGATGATTTTTAAGGAAAGTTTGAATAATTTCACCAATAAAAAATTACGTTGTGTATTTTTGAATGCATGGAAGGTGATTAGATCGGTGAAAATTTTACGTAATGGAAGAGAAACAAACAACTGCGATCATCAGATACTCTTGTTTGTTTTACACTAGATGCAGTGTGTGAATGGCGTCTAGTGTTTTCCATTTTTAGGAATAAGATTTAAATGAAACGTAAACTCCTTTCAATTGAACTTTACTCGTTGATATTTTGAAGATCGACGCACTTCCTCGAACATGGTTAAACTTATTTAGAATTACATCAATCGCTCTTCTATGATTAAATGAAAGTCAGAATGTTTCTCAAATGAATTTCCCATCTTAAAAATTTTCACTAAGAAAACCCCATCGATTAGCATAATTAAAAATTTGCCTTAGACATGTGAGGCAGTGATATTTGATTATTATTTACATTGACACTATCTAAACAAGTTCGCTAGTCACTAAAAATGAAATTTACTGAGTCGCCGGTACTGCTATCTCCGCAAGCCTTTTGATATAGCTATCTCAGCAAGCCTTTTGATACTGCTATCTCAACAAGGCTTTTGCTATTGCTATCGTAGCAAGCCTTTTTATATTGCTCCCTCAGCAAGCCTTTTAATATCGCTATCTCCGCAAGTCTCGTAGTATTGCTATCTCTGCAAGCCGTTTGATATTGCTATCTCTGCCCTTCTGTTGATATTGCTATCCACACCCTCCTTTTGATATTGCTATCTTAGCGAGCCTTTAAGATAGCAAGCCCCATCAAGTTTCTCAAAGTTCTGGCACTAACGAAGTGGTGACCTGACAGCACGGGCTGTGCAGCACGATGCAGCAGCTGCACTGGTTCAGTGAGGCCCCTAGCGCGGAGACATTCGTGCCGCGCGGCTACTGCATCGGGCAAGCGGAGGAGCGAGCCGCGTTCGAGCAGGACTACCGTCTGACGGCGTGTCTGGGGCTGCTGGGGTGGCTCTCTGAGACCTACACCACTGGCGGGTACGACGCTGTCGCCAGCGCCGTAGGGGAGGTAATGCACCCTGCGTGATTGTGTTGTGCCTGTGATTGTTTGCTGTGTGACTAGAGATTCATTGATATCTTTATTCTTGGATGCAGGCCTTGTCAGCTACATGAATAGAGATTTATTGGCATCTTTGTTCCAGGATGTAGACACAGTTTTAGTTCCATCGTGTCATCCCTTAAATTGTCTGATGTGTGGCAAGAGACTTGCATGCAGACACAGTTTTAGTTGATCGTGTTGTCTCTAAGCTTGTTTGCCATATGAAAAGAGATTTATTGACATTTCTGTACTTGGATGCAGACACAGTTCAAGTTTGATCGTGTTGTCCCCAAGCTTGTTTGCTATTTTGGGTGGCACTATATAGGAGGCATTGGTGCAGGTGGCGGTGCGGCGCGTGTGGCTGGCTGTGACGCAGGTGCAGCAGTTTGTGGACTCCTGCACGCATGACCACCTCGACAGCCCCGTGAAGGTGCCTCTCCACGATCCAGAGTGGGAAGCGATTCTCAGCGCACACCACAGGACGGTACACCGCAGCTGCAAGCTGAAGGCGACGCAGCAGCAGCTTGAGGTGGGTAATATGCCAAGGGACAGACAAGGACTAAACCTAAAGACAAGGGTAAGGAGGAGGTTTTTTCTTCAATTATGTCACCTTCATTGTCTCTTAGCATTGCTTTTAAATTTCTTGTGACAATGACATCGTAATGGAATCCTAAGGTTGAGCTAGTGCTCATTATACCTCTTTATCGAATGTGGAAAATTGCGTGAGGTCTCCTGCCTCAATCATGCATCAGAAAACCTTTCTAACCAAGCTAGTGTGGGGTTGTGTATTCTTATTTTTTCGCTTCTTATTTTCTGTTATATTTTACATTGCTTACAGTCCGTGTCTTAAATTGAGACAGCAGGGAAGAATAAAGGGGATTTATCTCAACTCGCATTAAATGCCACGTACCTAATATTGGTATAGGTGTAGACCCTAATTGCAAATATCAAAATGGACTCCCTGTCGTCCCAGTACCCATTTAAATACCCCGGCCAATCCTGGAATTGTAGGTTAGTTTCCTTTTCTAACGGAAGAGCTCAACGAAAGCGATGGGATCGAACTCCTGAAATTTCTTACCCAAGGCAAAAGCTTTTACACTAGGCTACGGTGACTCCATCCAAAATCAGGGCGATGCTTTTCCCCACTTGGCCGAGGAGACTCGATCGAAAAAGTGTTATGCTTTTATCACTAGGCCACGGTGGTTTCGTTATGAACAGGGTGACGCTTTTACGACTAGGCTACGGCGATTCTATCCAAAATAGAGCGACGATGCTATCATTAGGCTACAATTACTCCATCCAAGACGGGGCGATGCTTTTGTCGCTAGCCTACTGTGACTCCATTCAAAACAGGGAGACGCATCTACTACTAGGCGACGTTAACTCCATTCAAAACAGGGTGACACTTCTGCTACTAGGCTGCGGTGACTCTATCTCGAAGAGAGGGACGATTTTACCACTAGGTCACAGGGCCAAAACATGATTCGATTGGTCGTAACCACAGCAACACTTGGCAGGCGGTGGTACAGGAGAGCATCGCAGTGCTGAGGCGCGCTGAGCAGCACTGGCCGCAGCTTGGCATGGACGGCGTGCGTAACATGTGGATCGTAAAGCCGGGGGCGCAGTCCCGAGGCAGGGGTATCCACATCATGCACAGCCTCACTGATATTCTCGCGCTCGTCCAGTCGCCCTTCATCTACGAGACCAAATACGTTGTGCAGAAGTACATGGGTTAGTTCGAGTTTCCCAGTCTATTATCATCTTTATTAGAAATGAACTGTTTTTCTTTTCATTTCATGCAAAAAACAATGTGTTTTGGAGAAATGGGTGATGAAATTTCCTCGTAGTGTTATTTTTTTACTGGCTATGCTCCCAATAGCTCAGCCATTAACGTACTAACTTTGACAATTAAACATCATGAGCGAATGAAACTTGAAGAATATATGGAAAGATAACAGGTTGTACGTGGAATATTATTCATTAATGTTTATTTAAGATTTTCTTTCATTTGTATTACACAGAGAGACCGTTCCTCGTATACAACACGAAGTTTGACATCCGCCAGTGGTTCTTGGTGACAGATTGGAACCCGCTCACGGTCTGGATGTACAGGTGACTCATAGTACTGCTGTCTCATCGTATATAACTCAACTATTTGGAACCAGTATTTCCAAACAAAAACATTCGGGTGTTCGCTTAAAAAAAAAAATAACCTACCCAAAGAACCGGAGTTGTCGACACTAGCAAATTAGAATGTAGGACCTTCAAAAAAACACAATTTCGTTTTATTGTCCGGTGCAAGCGAGTGATTATGTTGCTTTTTACACTTCACAGCAGTTTATAAATTTGAAAGGAATATAATATTTTATGAATTTTACTTATTCTTTAAAAATACTTTATAACTTTGAAACATAAATTTGCAAAAAATAAAGCACTTTATCAATTTAAATATAATTTACAAAGTGTTTTACAAAATATAAAGAAGCCATTTTTCCAAAATTTCTGACGCGTGTGCAGGTCTATTTTATAACTTGTGAACAATAATTTAAAATAAACACAATACTTAATGAATAGAAATATAATCTTTGAAGTTTTTATAAATTCTAAAGGCATATAATTGGGTAATTGCTACAGAATTTCTGCCGAGTATGCAGGTCCAGCTACGAAGTAAAAATTAACTTGAATGAAAAGTAATACTTCATGAATTTAAAAACAATTTCTAACGCATTTAATAAACTTGAATGGAATATGTAGTATATAATTCGATGACTTTTACGGGATTTGTGCCACGTGTGCAGGTCGAGCTACGTGCGGTTCTGCTCGCAGGAGTACGACATGAGCCGCACGCACGAGGCGGTGCACCTCAGCAACAACGCCATCCAGTGCAAGTACGCGAACGGCCGCCGCCACCACCGCCTCCCTCACGAGAACATGTGGGACTCCAACACCTTCGAGGCCTTCCTTGAGTAATCAAACCGAAATTTTTCTCATGCATTTCTTGAGTAAAGAAACAGAGATTTTTCTTCCAGGCATTTTTTGAGTAATGAAGCAGAGATTTTTCTTCATGAACTTCTTCAAGCAATGCAATTATATTCTTCAATAGGATAAATGTATTTTTTATTTTTCCATCAGTGTTGCCGTCTATTTTAGTAGGTTTTCTTTAGGCATGCTACCATTATTATTCCATAACTTCTTTTAACTTTTAAGAGCAAAAGAGAACGGCAGTTCTCAGGCTATGCGGTTGAACCTCACGAGCGCACAATTACATCACGGTTCTGCAGTGGCAATAGTTGAGCCTTCCAAAATAATGTTATGGTAAAGTTTAATTAATTAAATCACTCAAAGACCAGAGACTTCTTCTCGAAATAAACTTAAATAATCAGGCGGTGAAAGGCTAATAAATTAAACTTTTGTCTACAGACGGTCACTCTGTTTATTGCCTCAAATTTGATTGTATTAACGTGCTGGCAGGGAGAGCGGCTGGGGAGGCGCGTGGAGGGAGACGGTGTACCCCGGCATGAAGGATGCCCTTGTGGCCGCCATGTTGGCTGCGCAGGTGCAGATGGACTCCTTCAGGAGCGGCTTTGAGCTGTTCGGAGCGGACTTCATGCTATCGGAGGATCTCAGGTGAGCGAGCGGCTTCAGGGTCAATTCAAAGTACCCATTCAACTTTGCTCCGTCAAGAACACTCCTTGAATTGTTTTAAATCAAATGCAAATGAACCTCTCTGCTCAACGTACATCCTCAGCCAAAGTAACTGCCCTCGATGGTGTTGCAAAAGTGTATCTGTCTTCCATTGCTTTCCAGACCTTGGCTCATTGAGATCAACTCTTCACCGTGCATGGCTCCAACTTCATCAGTAACACGGCGACTGTGCGCCCAGTGCCTTCAGGACATTATAAAAGGTACTGCTCCGCTTGCGGTTGAGGTATACATACAAGGTTCATGAGTGATAGACGTGGCTCTCTTACAATAGAGTGTTTGACATTGCTCATGACGCATCCTTCTATGTACCGTACGCTGTTTGTGGATTGGTTGCTGTTCACTTGGTTCCTTGATTGATTATTTGCTTTCTTCACTCAGTGTTAGTTAGCTTATTAGCTTGCTTGGTTGGTCGGTACGTCATCTTTGTCAGCGTCATGAATTTACATATTATCGACACTGAGTGAACATGAATGAAAAATATATCGACGTTAAAGAGTATCTTCATTGTCTTAGTATCAACACACCCTTAGTATCTAGTGATAATCGGGATACCACAAAATAACTGCAGATTTTTGTTTTTAATTGAAATTCATTTGTAGCTGAAAAATCGTTTCTTGTGTGCGTCTGAAGGATTAAGGAGCTATGCAGGAGATATTGAACTTGTCGCGTAACGTGGATCTCCGATACTCCAAATGCGCAAACTCTTCTCTGAAAAAAAAAAAAATCTGCAACTTGGTGAGAAATGCAGCGCGTAGAGAAGCTAAGTCGACAGAGGAACTTTTGTTACCGGCTCTACCATCAGTACAACGAAAATTGTCGGAAAATCCGTCCCCTGAGTAATAAACAAGATCCCATGCCATGTCAGATCATCCGGCTCTCAGGATGGTCGTACAAAAGTAAATTGGAAACTACAGAACTGAATTATAAATTTTTTTTCGTTCATTTCGGTTTCTTTACACTCGTTTGCTTCATTTCAAGCAAACAGGCACACGTCACTCTCAGGCTGACTTTGTGACCGTTTTTCTTGTTCTACTTCTCCATCATGAACAAACAGCTTTTGTCTCCTAATTGCCTTTGAATACTTCTTTTAACCCTTTTCTGCTCTGCGTACCAGATAACTAAATTACAAATAACAAATATAATACGGATTAATACTTGTAAATTTTGTATAATGCAAACATCAATTTTTTATACGTATTTCACTTTATTAATTGCAGCACTTTGCTTTGCACTCATACTACGTCAATTTTCTGCTTCACCAGATCTGACTTAGTCAGAAAACTCCTGTATTATCCTGTTATTTTTTTGCTCTGTTTGTCAGAATCGCTCACACTTTTACTGTCTCATGTCTCTTCGTATTCCCACCTTCGAATTCAATCCTCACTCTTCAGTATTTAGCATCCAAATCAAAACTTTACATCTAAAAAATCGCACCCAAAAATACGGTACATCTGGTAACTGCAGGTTCAGCCAACACGTTATGTGTGATTGTTCAGAGAGAGTAATTCCATTCCACTTGTTAACTCATTAAATACTGAAGAAAACTGTTTATGAAACTTACATAAAGTCAAATCAGTTCAATTTGTCGTTATTGGAATATAAATATAGCACAAATTTTCTTCGACATTCTTCCAACACTGGAAACGGAAAAAGAGGACGGCAGACGTAAATTTAACAAATCTCATTCGCACGGGTAAAATGTTGGCTATTAACAAAGTACTCTTTAACACTGTCTTTCTTAATCTTACTTATGATCTATCCCAATAACTGACCTACTAGAAGTATACGCAATCTTAATCTGACTGGGTGATGGTAGGATGCCCCAGAAGTCGCTGAACTTATTCGGGCCCACAGGTAGCTATCTCAAATTTGACCATTGTACTAGACTTAAGAAACATTCTACCTATGTATCACCAAAGGCAAATTAATTGTTTAAATTGTTTATATTCGGTGTGCAGTGGTGGTGGACCAGCGCGCGTGCCGCCACGCCGACACCGGCCAGTTCGAGCTCATACATCGAGACGCCCAGAAGCTGCAGCCCACACAGCCCTACCTCGGTGTCAACCTCCAGGTCTGTCCAGCCAGTGCGATGTGATACATTCGATACATAGAATAAATAGAATTTCTTGATGTCTTGGTGAGTGAACTGTGTTAAGTAACTTTGCCGTGAAGGTACAGAAAATAATTGTGGTGAGAAAAATGAAGTGTGAGGCTAGTGTTTATAAGAATTTGCGTGAGCGGAAAAACTGACAACGTAAGTTTTCTGGCCATTTGGCTACGTAACGTGATGTTTTTCATGACATATTTTTAACTATGAGTTTTTAGAATAAAATTTGAATTGTGAGTGTCTGGTAACTCAGTTGGGTTTCCAGATGTTCCGTGCTCAAACAAAGTTGGGTTGCAAGGTGTTCAGTGCTTAAATTTTCATTCAAAAATGCTCAAACTCGAAGATTTTGAATAAGAAAAAATAGTGAGTCGCGTAACCAAGTCGTCAGAGGAACTAAGACGACCAATGGTACCGCTATAGCGACTTAAATTGTCCGAAAATCTTGCGCCAGAAGTATTTTCGGCAACTACAATATGGCTTGTATGTGAATGTTATTTGAAGCAACGAAAATTCTGAATAAATAATTTCAAGCGTTACAATGATATCAGAGTAGTGGTATTAAAAATTCTTCAGGTTGAAAGTCTAAATTGCCAAGAAATAATTTAAAACAACGCTGTTACATGAAACCAAAACAACGACTCTCACTGGGAGCTCTCCCCCACATTGTAGACCACAGATTAACAACTATCGTAAATAATAACTCAATAGGAGAACTCTCGCTAAGGGCTTGACTCATTGTAGACCACAGACTAAGAAGCACTAAATATAACTCAAAACAAGAACTTTCGCTAAAGGCTCGACTCATTGCAGATCACAGGGAAGCAGATACTCCGGCACCCTCCTCCTCCCGAGAAGCCCAAGCGCCTCACACGACCCAGAACAACAGCTCAGACGACCATCAGACCGCTGCGGCTGGTGAGCCTGGGTGTCGGCCCCACTGCGTCCTGTGGTGCTGGAGGCGTGCTCAATTCCCTGTGTCGGAGTGGTGGGTCGCCCAGCTCTACGCAACGCGTGTCTTCCTGAGGATTCGATCGTCTCACCAATGCGGAGGAAAATTGTTGCAGGACTGTTTGTGGTGTTAGGCGTGTCTTCGATCGTCTCAGCAATGCGAAAGGAATTCACTAATGGATGGTTTTTGGTGGAAGGACTTTGTAAGTGACAATTAAAAAATGTGATTAATTTTCGGGGTAATGATAAATGAGTCGTCAAATTACCACAGATTCACTCGACCATGCGTAGCATCTTGCGTGATTAGCGTGGGTTCTATGCAGCGTGTTTGCATCACAGATACGCTCGCAGTCGACTTCTTTATACTCTTGAAACAGTATCGCTGGTGGGGGGAAATGAAAAATGAAGATTGTTTGCTACTTGCTTGTATTAATTTTTGTACAACTTTTTCGACACTATCTGGAAATTTTCGAAGTTCATTACTGCACACCAGCAAAATATGTGACCGGAAAAAGTAAATCTTTCTTCTCTACTTTTAAAATGTACGTGGAAATTAGCCATCTCCTACTTACACGTGAAATCCTAATTTTATTTGTCGCTCTTTGTATATTCTGATGTAGTTCCTCATTCTCGAGGGGAATTAAGTGAAAACCTAATCGTTCACAATAATAAGGGACCCTTATACATACGTGAGTGTTTAGTAATAACGTGCTCTTACGTCAGTGTTTAGTAATAACGTGCTCTTTATAGGACATTAAGCAAACATTTAATGTAAAACATCAACTGAGTTGGCCATAAAAATTTCTAAACTATGTATAAATTACGAAAAAAATTTTTGCATAAGAAATTCATATTGAGGAATACAAGAGAATATCATTCCTCAGTGCAACCCATTTGACGACATTATAACCTTCCGTACATATAAACCATTTCTATTAGATCCAAAGGCACCAAATTCAATAGGGTTTACTTTTAATAACATACATATATGACCCCTTGTAAAAAGCATTTGCCTACAACTGCGAACGTGAAGCAAGTATTATTTGTTGGTGTCCTTGAGTCACGCTCCGAATGTTTTCTCGCAATAAAGCTTTCTTGTCAATTCATGATTTTACGAAACATTACAACTGCAATAGAGTGATCAAAAGCAAATATGACGTACAGTTTATGAATACGGCGCTTTAATGTTTAATGATTTTTGTGCAAAGAATTATATTTGCTTAACCTGGTAGTTGAACCTGTTCATAAATACCTCAGTGATATTATGATGCGCTATGATTTAATTTGAAAGAGTGAGTGAGTAATGCTATCTAAAGTGATCATATCTACTACTTGTGGCATCAGGTATTGAAGTCTTGAAATCCCACGACCGTAATCTCGGCACCTCTCGCTGGCTACAGTAATGACCAATCTTATAGCCTGCATGTTATTGTCTCTAGCTTTCTTTGTATGAAAAACTTGCGTTTTTCCAGGTGGGGAAAATGTGTGTAGTTTGCATCAAGCACTTAGATGTATACGAGCTTTCAAATGAAACTTCACTGCCAACTGTGTTCAAGAGGCTTAGCCAGGCACAGTTTAAACTGTGGTGCATTTCTTATTGCTTCTGTAATGAATGTCTTTGGTAGAAGTGTGCCGAGTAAAATGTGCATCGATTGGAAAAATTATGACCCACCTTTGTTGGGGTTATGGAGGCTTAAACTAACTTACCTAATATAATTCTACAAAAATTGGGCTCGAACTATTGCTTGGTGTTCTTTTCACGGTAGGGCAAATGGCATAGACGCTACAAAAAACCTCCATTGGAGTTAAGATAAAATATTCCATAATTCATACAAGTAATACAATTTGTGTATTAAATTACGGAAACTTTGTGATGAACCTTCTTTGTTTTGTTGCAATTTAAATGTTTAAATCACCGAAAAAATTAGTGCTCTTTCTTTACTATCCTCTAATATCACCTGAACTGTTATGAAAGTTGCACACACGGAGCACTTAAGTGCCACGTATACAAGTACAGCCAATGCTACTCTATAGCTCGTGCTACTAAATATGAGTTCTTGCTTATAGAATATACTACATAACATATTTTTACCTTCATAGATTCATTCATCCATCTCTATCCAATATTTAGACACAGGAAAGATTACGCAACTAAAATTCTGCTAGAATGGCCCGCTCAATTGTTGTGACAATTAAAATGGACTCGATAAACATAAAAACAGAAGTTCGTTGTTTAATTTTAACTCATTTTGCATCAAAATTGCATTAAAAAATTCCTTCCCGGGCTTGCTCTGTTACACACGTTCAAATTTAGAGCTCCCGTACATAGACAAAAAAGTCCCTGAGCATTGTAGAGGACATCAAAGGCATGGAGTTAAACTTTACTGCACTTGGAGATCAAAATTTTGTCGTCGAATTTCTTGGAGGACTTCCTCAATTTGCGGATCTTCAACGTCCCAAGAGTCGAGATGTCCAATGTAGGAGATGTTCGGACAGTTTTTGATGAGGTAGCGGACCGTGTCAATCGAAAGGGTGCAGTTGAGGTGCATGCATAAGTTGTATCGGTACAAGCTTTCTACTTTGAAGCTCTCAAGAAACTCCAAGTAGGGGACTACGTTCCGCACGAGCGCATCTCCAAACTCGTCGACGATGTAGTTTCGATCGTTGGTGAGGGTGAGGTGCAGTTTTTTGAGTCCGGGGCAACCCATCATGAGATTTTTGAAAGCAGTGAATTCAATGAAGCTCGAGCGAAAAAGGTGGAAATGCTCTAGACTGACGATCCTGGGAGGTGCGACGCCCTCTTCGTGATCATCACTAACAAGCAACGTTGGCTGTCGAAGTGTTAAACTCTTCAGAGCTCGGCAGTGTTTGCCTAAATTTCGGAGAAGCTGCCAAACGCCGCGGTAGTCTAGAATCAAATCCAGAGTCACTAGATTAGGGAAGAGTTTGGTCCTGTTCTCGAAGTCAGGCCATTCCACTTTCAGCACGGTGACATGGGAAAATGCCTCTGATAAATTTTGGGTTGTTGTGGGCGAGGCGATAATGTCGATTGCTTCCAGTCGAGGTAGCAGATCCTTCAGGTACGAAACATTGGGCATTGGACGCCTCATGAAAGGATCATGGTCTCCAATATTTTGTAACTTGAGAGCTTTCAGAGGGCTATTCTTACTTCTGAACTTCATAAGTGCGGACATCATGGGAACGCCACTCACGAACTCGAGCTGAGTAAGAACACACAAGGCACTGGCCAGCGATGTCGCAGCAATTCCGTTCTCGTCCTCCAGATGCGGTAGCACTAACTTCCTGAGCTGTGGGCAGCCGTTCACGGATGACATTGAGAAATTTCCGGGAGCCCTTCCGTACAGGGAGGCTAAAGCCCTCGCGACGTCGTCCTCCCACGAACCATTCGCGGCCATCAGAGTGAAGGTGTTCTCATCTTCGTCTCTGCCAGCAACTTGGCAGTCGCAAGCCAACACCAGCTCCTGCAATCCGGCACAGTGTCCTCCCAGCAAACGGAGCAGCTCCCCGGACACCAAATGCGGCCACACAAACCGCTCGACATGTCGCAGTTTGATGGCCCGCTGGCCCACCACTTTGAGCATGGCTCGCGCGACCTGACCGTGGTTCATGATGCACTCAACCTTGGGATCCCTGTTTGACAGGCGGGTTGAGTCCACCCAGTTCATGGCAAGGTGCTGCACTTTTGTGAAGTCGATACACTTTATGTTGAAATCAAGGAACAAATCCAGTATGTACGATAGACCAGTTTCAAAACACGTCACCCTATTCAAAAACTGTTCAGTGTGTTTTTTACGCTTTTCAGGCGAAACTGGAGCTGTCATAAAGCGAGTGAAACAGATCAGCACTTCATGAAATAGATTTTCCTTGGATTGTTTAGGACGAGCATCCTCTAGATAATTCTTGACTCTCTTCAGTTCTTTTTCTGGCACTAGAAGTGTCGGGACCAACTGCACTTTCTTTTTATGTCGTTTTTTGAGGTTTTTGGAACTTTTCACAGCTACAGGAGGGCTATAGCCCACCAAGGAAGCGATGGCTGCAGCTACGGCTCGTGCGAGTTGCAGCATCGCCAACCGACGTAGGGAAGTCACTGGTCGGAGGCGAGGCATTGTGTATGCTAATTTTTCCCAGGAGTTTGGTTAAAAATAAAAGATACTCCCGCGCTGTTTCCAAGAAATTTCCACGATCTTAGTCCTATCGCCAAGTCCAAGATGCCGTTTGGAAACTGGAGTGGTTCTCTTTTTAATGTACACTCACAGATCTTCCTTTTTTAACTCACTTGTACCAAGAAAAAACTTGCTGCGTCCAATAATTATGGAGCACTCGGCAGTCCATCCACCAGCGGCAGAAGTAGCCGAGTCCCGCTAAAGTGGGAGCCAATCATTAATGTGCTGGACAAGGCGACTTCCGCGCAGTAACTGCGTCGACACACAAGTCGCATCCTGAACCGGCCGCTGCCATGGCAACGCGTCCCCTTGAGGCCTATATTTGGAGCTCATTTATTCCGACGCGAACTCGCGCTCTGCATAATCACGAAAGCGGCCGAAGTTACCTCAGAGTTGTGCATTTCTGGCGGTGGTTATACTGACCGTTCTATTCGACTTCCAAGTGGAATTTGGGTGTTTTTTTATTAGGAATGCAGATTCTTTACTTTAAAAAAATGTTCTCTCACAAAATGGTCTGAAACATAGTCTAAATCAAGCAGGTCGCAGCTCATGCGGAACGTATTAACGGTATCAGAACTAATATATGGTTTATATTATAATAAACAATATATAAACCAATAAACTGGATGAATATATTGGTAAATATATTTATCAATGAACATTAAATTTGGGTGAATGTTTTGACGCGAGGCGCATTTTTGATATCATGAACAATAAACCTTTATCTAAGTCTAAGGTGTGCAGTAAAATCTCCCTAAAAAAGAGAAAATGTTAAGAAATCCAGCCAAACCTGTCGGAGTTTGAGGGTTTCTATTTTTGGAACATGAGTTTCCAGCACATTTCCACGGAGTTTGCCCTCACACACGTTAGGTACATGTGTACTCCTTCACGAAGATGTCTTTTTGGCTTAAGCCTCATGAAATCTCAGAGATTTTTTCGAAAATGAACCGACGCCTCGACCTGATTTGAGCAATTTATTCAATGCATGAAAGATATGAGTGTAATTATTACTTAGAACAACTCCATGGGATACTTTTAAAATATAGCTACTAGCAGTCCGAATAAGTCCACTGATTTCTGTGGTATCTTACATAGCTTAATCTATTTCGATGCACTTTTTGTATTTAATTTGGAGCGATTAATCCTAAACACACACCAGACTGATCAAACGGCTGTATTACTCTTGCCTCAGTTGACAAATTCAATGATCAAATTAATTAACTAACTTCGTACACCTCAGCCAGTGACACCGGAATCATGGTGTCCACAGCTTAAAGATGGTCACCTATAAAGTAACCCCAGACCGCGGCTGCTCTGTAAAATATCGACTTTTTAGTTTGATACGAAAAACTGGTTTCAAATTTGCGACATGTCTAATTTTAGTTTGAGTAAAAATTCGATCATAACTGCAATATTAACCTCTGAAGTCACATGCAGCGCAAGCCTCCTTTAACCAGTTTGCTGTCATGCCTCGTGATTGCGTACGAACGCAAAATTTCACCTTTTCTGGTAAAAAATTCACACAATTTGTTATGAAACAGAATAAAATGTAGAAAATGAGAAAAAACTCACCTTATGGATGGCCGGATATCCCTGTCTACTCTATTGAAATAACAGAACTAAAGTCGAAGGTCACAGATAGTTAATGCAATTTCAACACTAAAATTGACTCAAGACGACAGTTGCTAACTGCAAAAATTAGGCTATCTATTTTAGCTGCAGTCGCCATTTACAGCAGAACGGAATATAAAAAACTAGAATACAAGAACAAAAACAAACCGAGTGGCTCGTGCTCGGGTTACAACACAAGTCCCGTACCGTCAGACACCAGTCATGCACTGGCATCTAAGTGCGCATACCCACAGTTGATTATTTTTGGGTGAATTTCTTTTCTTGCTGATGATTTCACCCATAGAAAATTTGTTTTGATCTGAATATGTGAGTACTATATTGTTCACCTTTGTTGATGATCAATTACTTATATTGATTATTTAACATGTAGAAGATTTTTTAGATGTAAACATGTGAGTAACATATTACTCACCTATGTTCAAGACCAATTGCTATTGTTAATGATTTCACCCATCGAAGGTGGCTTTGATGTGAACATGTGAGTGATGTAATGCTCACCTTGCTACTGCATGCATCTATTATTGCTATTGTTGATAATTCTTCTTGACGTCGATCCGCTCAGTTTCTTCGATCAACGTCTTCTCAATACCATGTTTACAATGAAAATGTTTTTTCTTCCTTTATCATTCAATGCCATGCAACAAACGATTTTACTTCTAACACATAAAAAGCAGCATCTAACAGTGCTTCCTCATAAAACAATAAATTTATAAAATATCAAGGTGAAGACAATTAACTAAAGATGATTCAAGCTCACCCAATCGTAATAATATGAATGAGCGCAAACAGAACATGTACATAAAACCAATGGGCTTGATCAAGCATGACATGTAGCATGAAGGGATTACTCTAGCGAGATGTTGTTTTCTTTCTTTTTCAATCTTTTTTTCCAAGCTATCCAACTTTTAACTTATACCCGCTTAGAAGTAGTGGTTTGTGCAAGGTTAAATCAGATTATATGTTAGCTTTGAGCCTCCCCAAATAACACAAAAGTATTCCAAAATGAGGAAGGAGGTAGGCACCATCGAGTATAGAGTTGAGGTTGCGCTTGAAATAACTCGGGAATTAACCGAGCTCAAGATTGCAAAAATTTTCGGTTTTAATAAATAGAGAAATGGAGGATATAATGAACGGCAACATATACATACCTGCGATTGCTGTTCTGATGGTAGTTTGAGTTGTCCAATCAGCAGCCAGAACTCTCAGCGTCAAGAGTTGCGGAGACATGCACGGCTCGGTCTCAGCAGTTTCGCCCGCATTCCCGCTAGCGCTTTTTTCCTCAATTTAAATCCCGCTAGCGCTTTTTTCCTCAATTTAAAGAGAAGGAAGTCATGAATTGAGACAGTTTTATTCATTGAAAACTATAATTTGACGGCAGTCAAAATTTCACAGACACAAGATAGAGGCAAGTTTTATGAACAGTTCGCTCGGTCACAGCAATTCCGTTAACGCTTTTGTCTTTCTTTTTAAGGGAACGAAGTCGTAAAATGAGGTAGTTGTTATGATGGAAACTATAATTTGACAACATTCACAATTGCACAGACATATAATTGAGGTAAGTTTCATCACTCAAAAATTATTTCAGCTTCAATAGCTATAGAGCTGCACCTTATTTGTGCCTCTGTACCAAAAACACTCGTCATCGCACTATACTCATTTCTTTAGTGTAATAGATAGTACTGAAATAGTCTTTTCGATGTTTATCCATGCACAATATACGGCAAGATCAAGTAATACTTGGGAAAGGTTCCAAGGAAACACAAGGGAACATTTCACTAAATGCGCTCACCACTCTACAAGAAAGAAAGGCGAACACTTTACTGCAACATTCATAGCTGGTGCCTCGAAAGAGTTTTTCTTAACGCGTGAGTTGCAACAATTGGTCATAAATACGGTAGAAATATAAGTAAAAGGTTTAAGCGAAACTAAAATTTGCATTGATTAGTGTCCAAACATCGACAAAGTATAATTCTTGAATTACATTATTTTCAGATAAATCAGGTTTGGGCTCCTTTTATTCTGAATGTTTGGAGTAGCAACGACTGTAATTCAAGCGTTTGAAATCATGAAAATTTCATTTTAATTAGCTAATATGACATTTTTTAAGTGAACATTAGAATTATGGGGATTCTAGTTCCTAAAAACGCTCTTCAATACTGAAAATTTACCACGTTACAATCATTGTTTTCAGAAGATGAGACTGTAAAATATTAAACTCATAGCCTTGAGACTTCATTAAAATGAGTCTAGCAATTTTTCACGATTTACTCACAAATTGTACACCTGCACGGTTAACGCTCGATACATGTGTTCATCACTTATTGATTTCTACGGCCGGTGGCGCAGGTTGTGGTTAAATTTTTAATATACTGACCGCTCAGGAGCACTGGGCGCTTCACCAGAAGCCCCGGATGGACTCCGACAAGTTTGGAAATGAAAGCGACCATCATCACCAGGAGCTTTATTGCATATCTGCTTGAGATGATAGTATATTTTGAGATAAAATTCATGAGATGAGATGTGAAAAAAATACATTGAAAAGCTTAAAATACGAACAGCATGTAGTGAATACTGCTGAACTGCACACGAACACACGTCTCGGTAACTGGAAAAAATACAAAACCACGGACACACAAATGGAAAACGCAGGGAAATTATCTGTGATAATCGTGCGGCTGCTCAAATGTCCGACCTTATTAGACTAAATGTTGCAACTATCTGGTCTTCGAAATTGGGCCGTGTTCCTACAGCAGACTGCTGAGTCTACTTTGCAACAAAATGACCTCTACAACTTCATCTCTGTCGATACTAGTCACAAAAACGAAATTCCTCATAGTGATTCATAACACTTTGTTGTGAACTGTTAGACATTTTACAACTTAGCGCGAGTCGTTACTCACGTCCAGCGATGATAAAAAAGTGCCAAGGCTTGACATCCAAGGAAAAAAATTAAAATCGCTTGAATATTTCCAAGATCGCCTTCAACGCAAAGATTTCGAGCGAATAAACGCTCGCAAGAGTCAACGCTATAACACTAACAAATGAATGCATGAGTTTAGTTTATAGTATTACTTCCTTCAAAGATTTGTATCCTTAAACAAGATTGAGAGCGTAAACGTAACGTGAAAAAATAGAACGCAGTAGTTTCAAGAGTTTTGCAGGGATAGTGGTGACTATTCATAGCGTCTCCGCAACGGAACTCGCAATACTAGAGACAAATACTTAGAGAAATTCAGCAGGTCAGTCTAGTCTTCGATTCTTAACAGCAAGTGCACTGAATCCCACTACATTCTTTGGCACGTAAATGCAAATGTTTTTTAATGCGAATATCTGGACAGAGAGAATGATTGATATAACTGGAAAAGCCTAGCGTTTCACTTCTAAGAAGCATAGAAGCCCAAAATAAATCCGTACTTGAAAAGATTTTTCAGTAGTTCAACTGAGGCGGTTAACTAACACTGCATCTGTTACTTAATGGGAAAATCAGAACGTAAAATTATTTTAAACTGAAGGTATGCTTTCGAATACTTTTATTTGCGAATGTTGCTTTTACCATGAAACATGCTACTTCATCTCACATCAAATGATACTTTTAATTACTTTTACTTTGATGAAATACATTCATAAACGGTTAGTCTTGGATATAACTCACCAGTATTCCGCAGCAGACGGTTGTTATGAGTACCGCTAATATCGCATTGTCACTTTGATTTTCAAAATTGACACAGAGACTACACGAGCTTCTAGGCGTCCTGAGCGTTCTGTCGCTCTCGTGCAAAATCTTTGCTTACGGTCACCTCAAAACGCGTTTGGTATATGTACTACGATCTACGCCCTAGTTCGATGCGAGTTGCAGTGTTCACGCCGGCTTAAAATCGTGGGTCGGAGAGCGACAGCGGGCCGAACCACAGCACAATACCAAACATAGTGTCAGGACACTGGAAGGTAATTCTTCTCTACCGTAGGCTAACAACGCAAACATGTAACTGGAACACTAAATAAATAAAAAAACAGGCCAAACAAATCACACCAAAATCGAAAACCAAGAACCGAATGAGTATGGTACCTATGTTCTACGGCTGATATTAACATAATTTCACTACGTTTAAATGAGATCGATTTTTCTGAATCGATCATAATCATGTAGGCATAGGACGCCACTACATAGCTTTTTAGCACTACCTGAACAACGAACACGCAAAGAGTTTTGGAACTTTGCGATGCGACATTTTCTTTGCAGCAATGAATCTGAAATGTAGCTCATCCCTTTCCTACTCTTGAAGCATAGAACTTGAAGACGAACAACGGAAGCTTCCGAGTATTCGATTAGCATGCTTTGTCTTGGTAAATGCTCACTTCACTATAGGATAACAATGTGAGTTATGAATTTTGGTTAATTCGGGTAAGTGTAAAAGATTGTAACTCCGGAGCCAAACCATTGAAAGCCAGACAAGATTCAGCTTCAAAGTCGCCTATAGTGAGGATTGTTTCATACGAGGCCTGTCGAAAAAGTATCCGACCTTTGGCCAGAAAAAATACTTCAACAACCTGACGGGGTTGGGACCCTAATCCCCTTCAAAGTAGGCTCCTTGTGCTTCCACACACTTAGCCCACCGATCCTTCCACTGCCGGAAACACCTCTGGAAGTCTTCTTTTGGAATGGTGTTCAGCTCTGTCGTCGCGTTCCGCATTATCTCTTCTCTACTCTCAAAACGGGATCCTTTCAGTGGTGTCTTCAATTTTGGAAACAACCAGAAGTCGCAAGGAGCCAGGTCTGGAGAGTAGGGAGGTTGGCGAACGGTCGTAATTCCATGTTTGGCCAAGAAATTGCGGATCAAATGGGATGAATGTGCGGCCTGCCACAACGCCTGCCACAACGCTGCTCACTCTCCGCTGATGTGCGGCCATCTTTGAATCGGTTGAACCACTCCTTAATTTGTGTTACACCCATAGCATCTTCCCCAAACACCTGCTGAATCTTACGAATTGTTTCAATTTGAGAATCACCAAGCTTTTGACAAAATTTGATGCAGTGTCTTTGCTCAATTCGTTCAGTCATCTTGCAAGAAAACTAAATCCGACAAACACTTAGAACAGCACCTTACTTGGCGACCACCAGCCAGTGACTGGCCCAAGTGAATGCGGTGAAAAAAGTCAAGCATGCGCATTAAGATTCCTCCTTCCACCGTGCACAGTGGCGCCGCCTTAGAATCACTACTTTGCGCGGGAAAAATTAAGGTCGGATACTTTTTCGACAGGCCTCGTATAAACGAATACGTTAAATTTGTAAGAGGGCTTTTTCACACACTCAGTGCAGTAAAATAATGTTCAACTCAACCCAGTTGCTTATATAGAGAGCATTTAACTTACGTTCAACCTTACGACTATTTTCTGCTCTGTAAATGCTATTAGAACGAAGGTTAGAGCTAAATCATCAGAGCAGCCCATTTGTTTAGTGCGCAAGGATCGCGCAGCACCGATAGTCTCAAGGTGCATTTTTTGGTCCATTTTTACAGCGTAGAGGAGTAGCAAAATTCTTTCATATTATAGGAATCATAACAATCTCACGCAGGTCAGTTCCCAGTATAACTCAAAGCACAAAGTTTTTAACAAGGATAAAAAGCAAAACACTCAAAATTACTTAAATTATCGAAACACATCCCTACTGATATGCTCAAACAATAATGTTGAGGTAAGATGGCGTGTAATATCTTTACAGTATACAATGCAGTTGAAGTCACTCTCAACATGGAAGTAATCAGAGAAACACTCCGTAACCATAAGATATAGTGCGACCGCACCACACGCGGACAGAGAAGAGTTCAGACTTTGGCACAAAAATGAGCTGCCGGCAAGCTGTGTGTGAAGCACCTTGCTTGATCCCAGGAATTTGATTGCATTTTTGTAATATGTACATCTCATTGGCGTGTCTTGCCAACTCTTGAGCTGACATCGAATTTTACACAGTCTTTTACGACCGAGAGTTCATCTGTTACCAAGTAGTACTGTAGTAGTAACATGGGTTTGTTATCGCTTCAGTCATTCAAACTGTATCGCACCGAAGGTCACATAATTTAATAAGAATCAGACTCTCATTTACCATACAAGTTTTTTTTTTGCTCCCAAACGCACAACTGCTAGTTAAGATCGCCAGTAATATGCACGGAGCAAAGCTGCATTAGCTATTATATAAAGACCATCATTCCAAAAACAACGTAGTTCTAGGTTTCTTAAACGCCAACATTTGATTTTGTAGCACGAGTACTCAACTGTGAAATGCAATGTATGATGTTCGTACGGTATAATATTCCAAACCGTAAGCAATAAATACCGGACATTATAACACTGGTTCTCTTTAGTATTTCAAGAGGGAGATTTCCCAGGAATCGACCAATTGGACAATAGTACAGAACGAACGTTACTGCAAACAATAGCTTGTGCCAGCGATGAGGTGCTCATGATGTTGACCCTGTGCCATTATAGCTGAGATCAAAGAGTGGTCACCATGATCAGTCGCCTGAAGGATCCGCTGAGATGAGCGAAAGTGGTGAACCGACCAAACACAACCATTGGACGTTTTTCGACACACTGTGAGAAAGTGCACACGTTCAGTAAACATAAGTAGCGAGATTTAAATTCCACGTGGGGCAAAGGGCAAAACGATTTCTTGGTGCGTAATATAAAGGAGAGACGATTTAAATGCGGTTAACATGAAAAATCCTCATTTCATTGAAAAATACAACACGTTTTAGAAGTTGTCCAATTTAACAACGAATATCGAATGACTTCCGTGACAGACGTTTTCACTTCATCACAATGAGAGGCCCAAAAAACTTTACCAAAGTGGTTCACGTTTACCATGAAAATTGGATGTTACTGCTGCGCTGAGGGAGAAGCTTGGCAACCCACACCAGCATCTCCTCAGCCGGCGGCCGGGCACCACACGCGCTCTAAGAGCCTCAAGTGGCGACCCCAAACACACGAATCTATCACGAGGACTCGAGATCACCATGAACGGTGTATGGAAAATCGCTCAATGTTTTGATTTTCAGCAACAAACATAGCAAATAGGATGTAAAAGCGAATGCGGCAATTTTGGAAGGAATCTTCCTCACAACACAAATGGATCACAATGTAAACTGGGCTCATTTAATTTTTAACAATTATATTTAAACTTAAACTTTCCCTCCACCGACTGCACAATTCACCTACATTATGTTAAATGTAAATAGGGTTGCTATTACGAAGACAAATCCAAACTGTGCTTACAACTCACAAGAACAGCAGGCAATTTTCATTGATCTCCAGTATCGAATAAATAACATTCATTGGCAGCTGTAACGAAGGAAAAACCACTGTATTAAAAGGAAATAGAGACATGTTAACATTTATTCCGACAAGGAGTACCGAGTACAGTGAGACGCAAAGGCACGTTCCTTTTGAGCTCACATCGCAAGTACCACGGAGGACTTTTCCATTTCACTCGCCTTCTATTATGCCTCAATAACGTATCTTCACATTATTCTGTTTTTGTATTGTTAAATTTAAAATTTTTCCCTCGCTAGCTTGGACTTGAATTTCGTCTTTAGTCAGCACCATTACGAAGATGACAGGAGTGACAGTTAATAGCATCACATTACAAACGGTAGGACAACGGAAGAGGCAACTCTAAATTTATCAGCATGCGAGATATCAACGAGTCAGAATCTGTTCCTGGACCTCCATCACACGAGAACGAATTTCCAAGCACTCATTCCTTCACATTTAGCGAGATATTACGTAAACCTCAATGGTTCTCGGGTGTCTCCTGACTGAACACACATATTACTATGCATCGAGTAATTTGTAGCAGGTTAATGTACGTACAGTAAAACACAATGCCCCTATGGCAAGGGTTCCCAACCTGGGGTACGAGACGATATTCCAGCGGGTGCGAGAAAAGTCCAGGTAAACAATAGGATATTGGCATTTTTATTTCAGGGGGTGAGAGGTTCGAATGAAATTTCTTTAGGGGTGCGGGGCAAAAAAAAAAAAAGTTTGGGAACCCCTGGGCTAGTCTGTTCAATTTTTCAAGGGCCACCACTGAACGAGCAAGCACGTATCAAACATGTGAAATATAAAAAGCCAGCTACAAGAAATGCAAGTTCGACTCCGGCTCGCGGCAAATTTTAATTATTGTCTAGGTAGATCCAAACATTTGTCTGACTCATGAAATCCGACCATCTCAAGTACTAAGCGCCATAGGAGAAATTGAACGCTAAACAGCAAAAATAGTGAAGGACAACCCACGAATTAAGGAGAGGAAAAATTCTCTAGCTTATGCGAGAGTGATATGTCTTAGTAGAGGTAGGCTTATTAAGCTAAGCAATGAAGAGATAACAATACTAAGGCAACTTTGCTGATAAAGCAAACATATTGATAAGCATATGTATACATTTATCTAATATTACGACATGCAATGTAATCTTAGAGCGAAATACTGCAGCGCAGTCGAAGTTTTATTTAAAAATTGAACACGCTCTACTTGGTAGCTCAAGAAAATTCTCCACACATTTCTGTTGCCAGGGTCAGTTTCTCAACACATTTAGACTGGCCAAGACGAACCACGCGACCAAGAAAGAGAAAGCTTTTTTTATTCATAAAAGTTAACCGAGCAACGGCTGCACATAAGGTGAAGGTTCAATTATGAAATTATTGAACCACTGATGCCACCCGTTGCACAGCTTTGGTCTGCCTGGCTTCTCAAGCCTGACTTGCTTTTTTTGCACAGAGGAATGTTGCCATCGGCTGCAAACGAAGTGAAGGTTCAATTATGAGATTATTGAACCATTGATGCTGTTTGGATACAGCTTTGGTGTGCCTCGCTATTGAAGCCCGACTTTGCTTTTTGCAGAGCGTGAATTTAGTGAAGGTGTTCACTGACATCCACTCAATAAAAAAGGGACAAAACAACGAAGAGATTTGCAACATGTCAATGCTCATACAAACTACGTTTAAAATGTTCTGCTGTTCAAACACAATTAACTTGATTTGAAAACAAAATACTAATTTAGTGTTTGGCTCCCGTTTTTTAATTAATGTAGACGTACTAAAAAATAATCTTGATATCGCTTGCCTCGCATTTAATCTCAGTAACGTGGCAAGTTTTGCATTGAGTCAACACGTTGACTACGTATGTGTACCACTAGGTAAGTAAAAAATTTATGTATTGGGATAAATGAACAGCAATTCATTTATTTTAACACTTTTTAGAAAAGAATTTGGGGCCCAAGGTAGATTATCATGGTGCTATTACATTTTCTCTTACTTCTTAAAAACGATACAAGCGTTTTCGAGCAGTAAAGTCGTTTTTAAACTCTGCTAATTACAACTCGTAGCAACCGCACAAACGCCTTCAACGTGTTAAAACTGGGAAACACAATCAGGGTTAGTAATTCGTATTAAATTTTGCACTTTATTCTTTGTGGTCGCTTTTCCACCGGGGTCGCGAGCCCATAGCAAATGCGCAAATGTGCGCAACACATGTTACTAATGCTAGAAATTGCCTTGTGCTAAAACCAGCAATTTTACAGAATATTCTTCCTCATTTGGCGCTATTCCTTTCCTGGACATCCAGCTCACAAGAAAGAACGGATGGTAACAACAAGACGCCATTAAGCAGCAAGTCGCTTTTCCCTGTCCTTGAATAGCAAGTGAACGACACACACAAATCCTCCAGGAAATGAGCAGCAATTCGTTGATTGAGGAGCATGTACGGCTCACACGGACACTGGACGGTCGAAAGCTGAATAATAATAATAAATTTAGCGTTACGTCTCCACCAGCACCTCCGGCAATATCGAAATTCAAACCTTGTTTACCTAAAATAACTCATGAACTGGCCCAAGTCGTCATATAATCACACAAATAGACTCGACTTAATTCAATTTTGAAAGAAGCCGAAAAAACTCCCTGAATATTTTAGAGTAAAAAATTTGCACTAAAATAAAACTTCCACGCAATATTATCCTGCTGCCACAGGAAAATAGAAATTATCAGAGTGCTTTTAAGTCAATAGTAATATTACATCTGGTACCGGCACTGGTGCTAACTTAGAGACTAATGCCAGCACTACTGACATGGCAAATCAAACGTCTACACTACCATCAAAACTAGCAGCCAATGCTACTGAATGCGACAGCAACTGGAGTCTGTCACATGACGGCCTCAATATCGCAAGATTCTATCACTAGAGTTAAATTTTACCATTGATAAATGCCTAGCGCAAATAAGAAGTACTAAAACTTGATGAAAGTCACTGACAGTGAGTAGAAGAGCTAAATTCGTTAGTGGCGCTTGTCTCGAGGTAAAAGTAGTGAACACGTCTAAAAAATTTGAACACATGATAGCGTTGAGAAGATCTGCAGCACAAGGCAGGGGTACACTTTGCTCTCTCGACTGTCGAACCGCACGTATTGTGGACAGTGCGTCAGGTCTTGGCTGCGTCTCTGCAAGGCCTGCAAGCTTGTGGTGATGACTGTTGAGAGAGCACAGTGTATCACCCCTACTTAACCCTAGAACTAGCACAATCCCCGAAAAACATAATCCCATTTATAAAAAAAATCGTCCCCACTTAACCCTAAAACACAAACCATACGGCTTGTGTGACACTAGCTGGAAAATAACATTCCTTGGCTTTCATTTCTCCTCATATGAAGTTACTCTAACAATGACAATACTATAGGGGGACTAAAAAATTCTCAAAAATACTAAAATTTTTAAATTAAGTTAACATTGAATCACGTTAACACTAAAGGTCTACCAAGCTTTGTGTTCTAGGGTTATGAGTACAAAAACGATCTCCATTGTGCAGCTGCGGACATTGGGATACAATCAGGAAAATTTGCTCAGTTCCAAATTAGCGTGAGCAGACATACCTTGTACGGTGCTTGAAGAAGGATTGACACAATGCACAAGTCACCAAATTCTGACTTCTTTTGTTTCATGATGAAATAAGAAGTGAATCCCTGAACCAAACGTCATTTTTACGTTCGTAGACATGCCATACTCAAGGCGACTCACCAACATACAACCCAGAGTTCCAAGCACAAGGTTACTCAGCAACGCACAAATGAAGTCCTCATTAAGGGCTCAAGATCCATCAGGTTCAGCAGAAGCAGCAGCAGACCAGCCCAAGGTGGCTAGGAGCGCATCTTTCATGGGCTGATAATACTGGACGCGCAGCAGCAGCATTTCAGGCCGTGACCGTAACGAATGCAACAACCCTGAAGGCTTGCTCTCCAGCACGCACACACCCACGAGCGTCACAAGCATCACGACACACACCAAAACTCGCAGGAACACATTCATGAAGCCCCACAACCGCTGGGACAGAGACACTTTCTGAGCTGCAACGCCAGAAGACCTGGATGGCTCATGGAAGCCAGCACCGTACGGCCGAGGTTGCTGTTGGTCAGAGTAGTACTCCGCATTGAAGCGGCCGTCGTAGCTGCCAAGTGAGGTGTGGTGGTCGTGAGGTCTGGACTCGAGGTGAGGTATGCTGTGAGCTGAGGCGTACGATAGCTGAGGGGAAGGGTGAGGCAAGTGGCTGGTCCGAGTGTCCGTAGCGTCTTGGACGTAGCGCGAATCTGGCACGCGTGGACTTGCTGAGCGAGGTAGTGTTCCGTAATGCAAACCAGGCCCTCCTGAGGCAAAGAGGTACAAGTCTAGTTACAAATTTGAATTAACATTCCCAAGCTGCGGTTTTGTGCTAAATTAAACTGACTTTGTTGCAATAGAACTTAAATGAAAGATTTTCAGCAAGGCCAAGATAGGTAAAGCAATCATCCATAGACAATTTACCTCTTGAAAGCACTAATTTCTATGGTGAAAATAGTGGTAGTTCAGCTACAAGTGTTTTCAATTTACTTTTATAGTTAGCATGAGTACATAACATTTAAAATACTATACAATCTTCCCTCACTTGAAAAAATCTTATTTTTGTAGAGCAATCAACCAGTCTAAAAACCGCAAATTAACCAAGCCCAGAAAGCAAAAATGTACAACTTACAATCTTTCAAATTAAAATTCAAAATAAGAACAAACTGAAACTCAAATCCACTGAGGGTAACGCACCAGAGCAAGTAAACATCTACTGCAATCAGACCCAAACAGTACCCTAGGATACAAAACAGGATGACGCCTGACCTTCTACAGGAGTACCAGACCCATTAAATATCTACTGTCATCAGACCCAGGCAGTACCCTGGGATAAAAAAAAAAACGTAGGAAGCCTAACCTTCGACAGGAGTAGCAACTTTATGGGAAGGAGCGACCATGGGAGATGAGCAGGCACTGCCAGGCCGCGTTGAGCCAGTGTGGTGGAGCAGCTCAGGCGTGTTGTGGTGCAGGGAGAGGTCCTGCGGTGACGGAGGCGTGCACGACGTCATGTGGCGGGGCAGCGACCCGGTGTGATGGTACACGCCTCCTGCAGCGCCGTCTTCAGGCAGGTCAAGCGTGTGGCTGCGACTGTACGCGCCTCGGGACCCTGCAGTGAAAGTAGGGTGCTCTCACCAGGGCGCCGTCAGATGTAGGGTAAAATAGTTCATCCCAATGCCAGATGTTCTGGTCATATTAAGTTAAAATTGAATCACGTTAACACTAACCCTAGACCACGTCTACAAACGTAGCTTAACCACGTGACCAAATATCTGTGCAACTGCGTCCCAATACCAGATATTCTGGTTTGGTGCAGCTGCGTTCTAATGCCATTTATTCTGGTTAGGTGCAGCTGCGTTCCAACAAGAGGTACTATTTGTGAAGTTTCACCCCCAAAGACACTACAGTAGCGTTACATGAGAGCGTTTGCAATAGAATGAGACAAGGAAGGAAAGAGACGAGACCACAAAGAAGTTCACCATTCAAGATGCTAAAGTAGCATTTGATAGAAGTATTTACACTAAAATGAGCAAGAGAAACAGGATGTAGAGGGCGGCCTCACAAGCGGCGTGCAGTGCCTGCTCGTCCTCGTGAGCCTCGAGCGCCTCAGCAGCGAGGGCCTCCCCCGCCTCAGCACCGGGCTCCAGCAGCGGTGGCAGGTTCGACTCCGGGCAGCACGACACGCTCCGAGACCCTGCCGGTGCAATGGTGTTATTTCCTTGTCTGCCTGGTGCAGGGCATGGCATACGCTGGCTTTGGAAATTCAACCTGATCAATGGTATAAATTATAAGATAAATGTTGTAAAATAAATTGGTTTGTGAAATGCCTCATATGATCAATGTCCCAAAATACGTTGGCGTTAGAAATTTACTATAAAATAAAAGTCACAAAATACACTGCTTGTGAAATGCCTTATAAGATAAATGTTGCATAATGCATTGGTTTGTGAACTGCCTCACAATAAGTACCAGCATACAATAGCGGTTGTTAGTATGAGAAGCAGAACCAGCAAAGCCTGACTTGCAAAACCACCTCAACCTCGCAATTTTATTACTTACTTCACAGAGTCGCGTCACAACTCCAATCTCAGAACAACAAAAGGCCCTCAGAAATAAAAGAATATCGCAGCTGCATCAATATAGGAAACAGAACACAACTCAAGCTAGAACTGCAATGCGACGATGAGGGAAAATTGCATAGCATCTCAAGCCATTAGTAGCAAAAGAACTTCCGAGAGATTAAGTTACACACGGTAGGAGAGAAAACAAATCAGGCCGTGTGCTAGAGTGCGACGAGGAGGGAGAATCTTACAGCAACTTAAGATATCGATCAGCATTAGAAGAAAATCGGAGTAAAAAAGATACACAAGACCGAAGAGAAAATAACTATACCTGAGTGCGGCGTGGCGGGAGAAGCGCCGCCACACAGCGCCTCTTCGTCAAGACTGGCGCTGCGGTCAATGTAAGGCAGGCGGCGGTGAGCTGCTGCGTCTGCCTCACATAAGTATTTTCATTATAAAATTGATTATTACTCTTGCTTATTGGAATAAAAAACCATGCCATGAACTTTACAATTAGATTGTAAGATTATAGATTAGATGTTAGTTTAAGCCTTCCTAACCGCTAAAAAAAAAAGCTTTTCGAAGAGAAGGAGGAAGGCACTATTTAGTATGTAGATAAGGGAATGTGGATCATATGCAAAAGGAGCACAAAAACAGAAAGTTGAGAAAGAAGTTAATGCAACAAAATAAAAGTCGAAGAAGAAAGCAGTAGGTGCTGAAAAACAACACAGCAGTGAACCGAAAAAAGGTGGTCCTTGACACAATAACAAACATTTCATTTCAACAAAAAGAAGGCCTACCTCACTCTCAGCTTGGGCCCTCACACATTTTCCCCCAAGAGTGCTAATTCCCATAGATAAAATAGTTTTATCCCCCTGAGGGGACGTGACCACGGTAGAGAAAACAAGGTAGGGTTATTTCTATGGGGGAAAATACACCGCCTCTTGCACGGCCAGCCAACAGGAAAGATTTAGTTCAAACAAACTCTATGACGTCACCAAAATGCAATGTCGTTAGGCCAATGCTGGAGCCAGATTTGGGGGTAGCAGTGCTACCAGATGCAATATGAGCGCTGATATTGGTTTGTTGCCGTGAGGTCAACAAAACCACATCTTCAACGAAGACAAGACTGGTTTGAACCTTCCTTGTTTCCTCTACCATGAACGTGACCATACAGACCGTGGTCGTCCTGGTGAGACGGATCGTCCGGGTCAGGCGGCGTGGTGGGCAGAGAGGAACTTCTGGGCAGCAGGTGGGGCGTGCGTCGCACACGCGGGGCTTCTCTGCACCACACAGACAACGCATCTTACATTGCTCTTTTCGAGCTAAATTGGACATTTTTTAAACTGAGGTTGGCCATTAAACTAATTGAAAATGGCTAGGAACAGGCAGGAATAGTTTTTAATTAGATATTTTCAACAAATTTTGCATATTAAAAACATTGAATAGCTGGCTGCAGGTAGAAATAGTTGAATTCTGAAATTTAAAAAAAATGCTTAGCCATTAAAACAATTGAATAGCTGGCAATGGGCAAAAATTGTTTTATTTGGATGTTTTCAGAGTTTGGTCATTTACATAATTGAAAATGGCTAAGAACATGCAAAAATAGTTGAATGTGGACTTTTCAAACAGATTTTGGCCATTAAAACCATTGAATGACTGGCAACAGGCAAAAATTGTTCAATTCGGACTTTTTCATGTACAATTTAGCTAGAAAAATCTTTGAATATCTGATAACATGCAAA
Organism: Morinoia aosen; assembly: GCA_030386875.1. Taxonomy (NCBI): domain Eukaryota; kingdom Metazoa; phylum Arthropoda; class Malacostraca; order Amphipoda; family Talitridae; genus Morinoia; species Morinoia aosen. The sequence goes on along the minus strand of CM059562.1, from coordinate 86,128,641 downwards.
AATTGTTTAATTGGACGTTTACTAAAAATAATTTGTCCATTAAAATCATCAAATGTCTGGCAACCCTGTTTAAATTTCAGATGGACAGAGCTTTTAAATAATTACAGAGCAATTAATTAAGATGACCTTCCCCACGTCAACACAGATCAAAGACCTGAGAAGGCCGGTGCTTCAACAGATGCCCAGTCAACAAAATAAACAAGCCTACCATATTGGATAACATACTTGCAAATCATGAGTTTTCACTTAGTCCAACAGCAATTGAGATAGCCTTCTCCATATCAACACAGATAAAAAACCTGAGAATGCCGGTGCTGTCTAGGATGACCTCTCGCTCACACCGGCCTTGGTAGCGGAAGCGAGTGCCGCGTGAGAAGAAGCTGCCGCCCGTCACAACCACGCCTCGCTTGCTGGAGCTCGACAGCCTGCACAGTGCACAGGGTGGTGGGTGCTGGTTGTGGTCTGTACCTTGCACTGTGGTCTACAGCGTGTATGATGGTCTGCATAGCGTGTATGATGGTCTGCATAGCGTGTATGATGGTCTGCATAGCGTGTATGATGTTTGCACAGTGAGTGATGGTTTATGGAGTGTGATAGTTTATAGTGTGATTAGTTTATAGAGTGTGATGGTTTAGAGAGTGTGACGGTTTAGACAGCGTGATGGTTCAGAGAGTGTGATGGCTTATAGAGTGTGGTGGTTCATAGAAAGTGATGGTTTACAGAGTGTGTTGGTTTGCTCGTCAATCGTGATAGTTTCATTTATCCACAGTCTGAAACTGGCTTAATTCTCTACGACTGCAATGACAAAGGAAAAATGTTCTAAGGCTCACATATTTCGTTCAAAAGTAAAACGAATTCACGACCAAAGTACAGCAGCTGCTAACGTCAACTTTATGAGGAAATCCATGTTTCAAGATCTCATGGCATACAATATTTTCAGAGCGTTATTCTAGGTACAGTTACCTACTGACATTGGAAGATTTTATTACTTCATGCATCAATGTTGTAACAAGTAAAGCACAATCACAAATCAAACATACCTAAAAGTCAACATTATCAGCATTGTGGAACAAATTATGAAGCAAACCAAGGGAAAACTTTAGTTGACTTGTGTTAATATCTCATAAGTAGTAAGGCATACAAGACAAATACGCTAACATTGAACTGGAAGGTAAGTTTGACACTCGAGTTGACGTTTCTCATGACCAGAGCTTAAGAGATTTGAAGTTAGTTTAAGCCTCCCTAACCGCAACAAAGGCATTCCAAAGAGAGAACACAAAAATAACTTATTCTATTTCAACAAATTGAAAGCCTACCTAACCTTTTAGCTGGGGCCCTCACATATTCCCTTTGTCTAATGACCAGAAATCTCATTGAAACATAAATATCAGTAACCATATTCAGCATACTAAGTAAATGGAAGGTGGAGACTCGACTCACGTGTAGAATAGCCTCTGCTCCACAGCGGCGCGCCATAGGTGCTTGCAAGCAGAGGCAGATGAGCACTTGAAGCCCACCGTGTGTTTTGTCTGCTCTCACAAATGGCAAGATAAACATCAGTCAAAATGGCAGGGTGAAGGCACCTGTAGCCCACCGTATGTTTTGTCTGCTCTCACAAATGGCAAGGTAATCATCAGTCAAAATGGCAGGGTAAAGGCACCTGTAGCCCACCGAGTGTTTTGTCTGCTCTCACAAGTGGCAAGGTAGACATCAGTCAAAATGGCAGGGTGAAGGCACCTGTAGCCCACCGTATGTTTTGTCTGCTCTCACAAATGGCAAGGTAAACATCAGTCAATAAAGTGCAGTCAATGCAATAACATTTAAAATTCACTTATATACTCAATACTGTAGCAAACTTTCTCACATGTATTTTGCCAACATCAACAGAACCTGAAAAATTATTGGAGTAAAAGTTTTCAATTTGTTATAAGAAACGTTGACTAAATTTACAAGCGACCAATAAATTGTTTAGATGTATTTACAAAAGTTTTCAAACTCTAGTTACAGATATTGGAAATCAATTTACAGCACAAAATGTTCCAAAAACAGACTCATTGAGACCAGATCATGAATTCAACTCAATGGCGACAATGGCTGAGCAAAAGTGCACGGGCTCATAGACAATGAGCACAGCTTCAAACCAATCAATCCCATGAAAGTATCATGATACAATTCTAACACTTCCACCAAATAATTATACTAATTATTTTAAAATAAATATTACTTCTTTATTCATCTTTTCATAACTGCTCTGTAGAATTTCTCCTGCTGCTTTTCCATGTCAGCATCTCCTTCACTACTAGGGATGTTCAACACCACATATCCTTGTGAAACAACCAGCACAGCACACTTCAGTCACTCATATTACAGTTAAACAATATAATCAATGAGTTGAAATTACAGGAATAGCTGTCGCATTACTGCTAAGAGAATACTGAATTATCGAAGTTTATAAAACAATTCTTAAATTTAAGCCATTAAATTATTTTTGCAGGGGTTTTTAGAGCAAACTTGCACTTTCAAAGAAAAAATTAGGTCTGACAGAACACAGCACACTTAATAAAATAAAAAATACCAAAAATATTCCATGCTAAAATAGGACTGGGAAACAAATGGTCACAACTGGCTTACTTTAGTCCTGGGGTCCTGCAGGGTGCGGTCACAAGCAGCGTGTAAGAGAAGGACAGAGAGAGCTGAGCTCGAGGGAGCAGAGACGAGGGACGTAGAGCCTTCGAATAATTGCCTTCAAAACAAAGCAACCTTAATCAGTTCTCTAGCACACATTAGAAGCTAGAGGAGCCAGACACGCAGTTCAAGATAAACCTACCGTGGAAGAATTGAGAAGCCACTACTTTAGTTTAGGCACTCACGCTATAGCAACATTTGCAAAGAAGCAGCCTTTGAATTGAGTATGATTTTTGACATGATTTTATTGACTAGCATGAAATTTTATGAGCAAGTTTACAACAAGAAATTTACAAAATCATACCATGCTTTAGATGCTGATTTACATAAATGACCTGTAGGCATCACACAGGCAATGACCTGTAGGCACCACACAGGGCCAGCACGACACGATTGTCTGAAAACATTAATGATGCTATTCCATGTACGTGATGCCAGCATTACACAAGTGAGGCATAAATACAGCGCAGTCAATGTGAACAAAAAATCTCTATATCAAGTGAACCACTCCTTGCATAAAATTCATATTACAACAAAATAATAAAGCACGATCATTAAGTATACACATGTACAACGTTCAATAATGTACAAGAATGTGCAATATCGAGTAGAGACGATTTCTGAGTTATACATCACCTTACAGAAACCTCAACTTCACGGATGAATAATGATATTTAGATTAAGCTCATTAAATCACATTAGCAATGATTCATGTAATTTGTCTACACAAAAAGGATGTTTTTTAGTCTAATCAAGCCTGATACACATCACCTTGTACTCTGTTTTTTCAAATGGGAAGAAACACTGGGCGGCACTGCCGGGATTCGAACTGCCGACACCATCCCGTGAAGAGCGCATTCTTTACCACTCGGCCGCGGTGTTGAGTTGAGGTTCACGTAAGATGACGTATCAGAACTCGAGGAGCATTGACTGTAATGTATGAAAGGAAGCACTGAACAGTAAACAAGTACCTCCATGATGGTGATGTGCGCAATGAACATCTTGCCCTCGTAGTTGAGTCGCTGCACCTCGTTCCAGCGGAAGTGCTGTGTCTTCTTTGAGCCCTGGAAGGTGAGTAGCCCTGCGTGGGACAGCCCCAGGAACACTTGGTTGCCCTTCTGGTCCTGCAACACAAACAAGAGGTGTATTTAGTTGATTTGGCATCTTTGAAATATTGATAAGTTAAAATAATGTGTTTGGAACATTAACATCTCATTCACTTAGAATAGCATGTTTGGGAGAATCATTTACCTCTCATCCAGTTAAAATGACATGTTTGGAAAAACCATTCGACTGATTTATAGTGATTTATCTGTTCTATGAGACCCATATCTACAATTTTACAATGAAACACATAGAAACTTGGATAAGCCATATCAAAATATTATTATTACCTAAACTGATTGTGCTACAAGTTGTTTTTGGAATTAGTTACTTCTCATTGCTTTCCAGCATGCTTGACTCAAATTACAGGTTTCTGAACCAGGATGCATGCTGCCAGAAATTATCACACTACAACAGCAAATTTAAAATACAACACATTCAAGTTATTGCAAATGCTAATGCCAATAACAGGATTAATGAAAAATAGTCCATCACATTGCACCCTGTGGCCTTACCTTGACAGGGTGAGGATCAACACCGTAGGTATCGAGGGTGGCTGCTTTCTTCAAGAATGCTGTCTCAGCTTGTGACGCTTCCATGCCCGCTAAGGTTGAGTGAATTTCTTCAATCTTTTCCTCCAGTTTTGGTGTCTGACGCACGAGCAGCTGACACTGCTGTACGTAACCCTCGGACTGTTCCGAGTGGTCTCCCAACTCAGCTGAAAACAGTAATTCAGTTTTAGCCTCCAAATAAAGAAAATTAATTAATTTTTTACATTGGGTAAATTAATCCAATTTGAATAGCACAACTACATGACATACATGCTCTATGTGCTGTGTGAGTTGTACTTGCTACCAGGCTTCACCACAATGATGTTCAAAACAGAGATCCCAGGAGTTGTCATGAGCAATAATTTTTATTTCTACCTACTACCATTACCTAGAGATCTTCACAAACATCCCACACTCAAAACACTCAATGTTGCCATGTGTTTGAAGTTTTTTACACAAAAATTATAGAAGTGAAACAGTGGAAATATTCCTTTTGAGAAACTGAATTTTACTAATACATATACACTCCTGATCATAAGTTAAAGACCTATTGAAAAACTGAAAAATACAGTTTTGCATGGATAGATCTTTTAAGATTACTAAAAAAGTTCTCTCATAGTGAAGATAAAGAATGAAGGAGACAGACAATTTCTGAGTAATCAATTTCTAACAAAATTATATTTTAAGTAACTGAGCAACTTGCAGCTAATCAAAAATCACAACCATGTGGCACAAGTATGGAAATTTGTTAGAATTTCCAACCTAAGCAATAGGTTGTCACTCATGGTATAAAAGCATCGTGGCAGCCAAGGCCAGCATACAACCCAACTCTGAACAAGATGTGGTAGTTGAGCTGCATGAGCAAGGTTTGTCACAGCCTGCAATCACAGCTGAGAGCAAACACAGTAAAGCAGTGGTGTATAACTTTATGAAAGACCCAGATAGTAATATAGTGGCAGACCAAAAGAATATAAAAAGTATTGAATATGAAAATTGATAGAATTGTCAATCATGATTTTTAACAAAATTTATTTCTAATAAATAGGAGGGTACATCGAGTTAAACTGGCAGTAAAAATAACTGCAATGTAATTTTATACCATCACTATTACGGCAGTTTTTGCAGATATTACAGTTTATAATAATTAACGTGTTATTTGTAGCTAAAGGTTTTAAAATCTGGAAGTGACTTTCAAAACTATCCTTATAATTTTCATAAATGCAATTTCAACAAAATGTACTAGCAAACGCACTTGAACTTAATTAGACTAGAATACTGACTGATGGTGCATGGCATTAATAATAACCCTTTGGTTTCAAAAGATCATTAGCTATCTTACAAGATCAAATGCAAAATGTTATTGTCAAGCATTCTGTACAATGCAACTACCTGGCTCAAGGCACAAAACAAAGAGGCAGGAAGCAGAGCACACTGCACAGTAGAGCACTCAGACCTTGCAGCAGGAGAGCAGCAAGGTGCGCAGCATCAGCCTGCTGGCAATAGAGGCGGCCGTGCATCAGATCGCGGCGCAGCTGCAGGAACAGCTGGTAACGAGACACCTCCTCCTGCAGCTGCAGTGGCTCGCACGGGTAGAACTTGACACGGAAGCATAGCAGCAGGGGGTACACACCTGTTCATGTAACCAATGGTTTATAGTCAACTGGAGATTAAGAATGAAGTGCACTTTTTGATTTTGCAAAAAATTTTTTTACAACCTGACACTGCTGTCAAAATCCATTCATTCAGGTATACACTTCAATAATGTTGAGCTGGACTCCATGAACAAAGAAGTACCAAGAACTATTCATATAGAATGTACTTGAATCACATACATCATCATATGACAACAAAAAAACAATACCCAACTCTCAAATAAAACCTCCAGTCACTCAAAAACAGCCTAAAACCTACTCACAAAAGTATAATCAACACACAAACACAACCATATTATATGCACAAAGCAGGACATCCCCTACATATAGCACATAACTAACATTCAGGAATACATCAACCAAGAGCAAACATAGCCTACACTTTATACAAAGGATCATAGTATTCAGATTATTTGTGAGGCAAAGAAACAATGCAGCCTGATTCTTTACATCTTGCTGCAAACCTAGTTAATTAACACAGAAGCTAATGAAACTATACTGTGACCTTTCTCAAATTAGACAAAAACATCCATTGCAATAGTATACTCCAACTCAGCACCCATCAAGACTCTAAAAATACACAAAAAATAAACATTTAGTGCACTCACAAGCTACAGATTTGCAAAAAATTTGAATTTTTCTCAGAGAATGCATTGTACCAGACACTTATACACTGAATACAAGTGAATGAAAACATACCAAGTCTGCAAAAGTCATAAGTGGATCATAAAAGCATTGGAACAAACTGCACAATGCATACTTAACTCAATAAATGAAACTGTTAGTTGCCATATTGCAGTAAATCATACCTTTCATTTGCCTGAGAATGCTCCTATTAGGATCAAGCCAGTGCTGTAACAAACAGGACAAGCAAGCGTTAGTGCACCCAAACTACCTTGAAGCATATCATTTCCTCAATATTTTGCTACAGTTAATCAAAGTTGAAGATGATGAAGTTAGCACATGGAAGAACTAGAGAATACTGATGTGTACAGTTCATGAGTTACTCATGAATAAGAATGACAATAATAAAAGATAAAAACAATGCAATAATATGAGACACTACAAGCTCATCATGAAATACCTGCCACAGCTTTGCAAGAATACAACTTAGCTAGCTAAGAAACTTGATGTTTTGCATAGCATTTGCCAACAATGATATCATATTGCCATAGGGCATACTAAATGCATTTCAATTTGTATGCAAAGCAATAAAAACTTTGACTCAACAGCACAGAACTGAGATACACAAAACAACTTCTAGGAAGCAACACACTCTCAGAGGAATGAAGCAAAGGAAAGTTTGTGATGGCTAACAGCACAATCAAACAGCTTTATTTCTTGAAGAAGAGTGTGGCCAAAAGGTTTTGCAAGCAAGGTTTATTGTATGCCTTGCAACAAAATGTAAGCAAATTTATTCGTACAGAAAATGGGGAATTCTATGAGAAATATCTGAAATCATTTTGTTTCACAGCCTTGAGCCTTGCTCTCTTCATCTGCACAACTTAGGAAAAATTCAGCACCAGAGCAGTTAAATCAGAGTAATCTCCTTCTGCCAAGGCAGGAACATCAATAAAAGTATATAAACTATTGATACATATTTATACTTACAGTACTACTCTTGGGAAGTATTACAGATAAATTAAAAAGTAACTGAAAAATAATTAGCTAGAAATGATTTGTTAAATAAACACTCTCAAAAAATCAGAATTGTTATCTTAAAATTTTGTTAGAAAACAAATGTAGCAAACTCTGAGAACAAAGTTTTTTCAAACTTTTTTGCATGAAAAAATATCAATTGATATGTCACTCATGCAGTAACAGTTCTTGGAAAACTGATCAACATGTAATTCATAAAGACTGTAGCAGTAGTACGTTTAATTATTTCGCCCTCAATAATTGCTTTGTTAATTCAACAAAATAGGTAGGTAAAGTTTTTTTTTTCCACAGTGCAGGATCTGAGAAATTATAAGAATGTGTACTACAAGTGAACTTTGTCCACCATGCTCTGACAACACAAAAACCAGGAGTGGCTTGCTACTTCGCCAATATTTCTCTGTGCTTTTATTTAAATAAAGAAGAAGGCCGTTTATTAGTTATAAAGTTTACTTAACACGTTGACTATATTGGTACACATATGTACCACAAGGTGAACTCCTCATATGCATACTGGTATAAATGAACAGCATATTAATTATTCCACTACTTTTTTAGGAGCACATTTTAATATATCATCATGCTCAAAATTCACTGAACTTTTTGAAAAAACAGAAATGTATTCAAACAGTAAAATCAATTCATCAGCTTTGCTACTTTCAACTTGACCTAACCAATAGAAACCGCTCAAACGTAGTCAATGTGCTATTATTCAAAAAGTGAGAACATGCAAGTTGCAAGAAATCCATGGAGTGAATAGATAATCAATAAAAATTTCAAACTATTTAATCATATCAAAATGAGTGGCGCAAGAATCATTGCATAATATTCCTAAACAATAATTGTGATTGAAAACCCATGAATAAAGAAACATCACACGTCAACAAATTTTCCCAGATTTTTTTTTGTTTGTAATATAATAATGTTAATGAAGTGCTTTCATTGAGCACATACTGCATTTCTGAAAACACAAATACAATAACAGGCCACAAAAATAGCTAACTAAAGTAGGTATATCACAACATGTGGACCTATGTACTGGCAAAGGGTGCACTGAAAAATTTGACACATAACCAAGCATAGGCAATCAGAAAATATGACAGAAAAAGAAATATGCAACTACATGAAGCAATGGAGGTAAGAATTGAACTGCATGATAAAGCAAGGGAAATTGTGATTTCATCATTGTTGTCACAAACAATTATATCCAATAAGATATAAGGCCCTTGATACACAGCAATACTAAACTTAGCAAGAAGTATACTTCTTAAACAGATAAATTAAAAAGTAACTGAAAAATAATTAGCTAGAAATGATTTGTTAAATAAACACTCTCAAAAAATCAGAATTGTTATCTTAAAATTTTGTTAGAAAACAAATGTAGCAAACTCTGAGAACAAATATTTTTCAAACTTTTTTGCATGAAAAAATATCAATTGATATGTCACTCATGCAGTAACAGTTCTTGGAAAACTGATCAACATGTAATTCATAAAGACTGTAGCAGTAGTACGTTTAATTATTTCACATGAATAGACAAATACCTGTTACTGCAAGGCAACATTTGCTATCTTTTTTACACTCACCAATGAGAACATATGAACTTAATCAGTAGATTCTATTAAACCATGGGTTGTTGAAGAAGTGACATATTTAATAAATTAATGAATTTTTTTCATTGTATGGCAATGAGAAAATTAACTACTCATGCTTCAATTTTGTAAGACATACAAGTTTTGTACTTAGAGAGCCCAATTCATAAAAATAATAATCACTAGGAAGTGCAAAGGTTTGATGCAAAATGAAGGTTACAGGTTAAAGCATTCAACATGAAGATTTGAAACCCTATCTGAAAGTGACTCAATGAAAAAGAAGTATAGTAGGTAGTGATTGATTTAGTGTAATTCAACTATTATGCAGAATAATATTGACAGTATTTCCTGTACTGTAATGCAAATAGATCAGTGCTGGAGATATAAAGACAGATTTAGAAGAAATCCAAGTTAAGGTAGCAGTATCAGCTGCCAGCATAAATACTTTTAATTCAACTTTGTACAAGTTATGAGTTACAGCATGAATTATAGCCAAGTTAAGAAAGATGAATTTGCCCTCCCAACTGTAGAGCAGCAACAGTTTAAATTGAAAGAAAATCCAGCCGATAGCCTGTTGACTGCAAGGATAGCATGCAGCGTTATAGTGGTGCATGCATTTATTTATAACATCTAACCTGGAAGCTTTTCTAAAATAGACACCCAAATTAGAGTTTATTGGCTCAAAATAGGGCAGTGACCAGACTGTGTTTTGAAGAATTGTTAGCTTAAGGATATAGCAACAAATTTAGAAAGATTATTTTTTTTCAAATTACAAGGATTGCCCTTTAGGCTTGGGATACTTTTTATCTCAATTTCTTTCATAATAAAATAAAACAAGTACATTCATTTAAGTGACATATATTTGTGCACCTTCCCACTGAGCTACTATTTGAAACAAAAACTTAGGAACACTCACCCTTTGTTTATGCTGATCAACATAGCGCAGGCCAAAATAATCCCCCTCTATAAGATTTAGACGATTAAACACAAAATCCAGGAGGTATCTTCCTTTGTGGTAGCTCTGCAATAGAAATTTACGTAAATTACAATTGTACATATACACATATTCAACATTAAAAAGTTCCATAACTTTTGTTAAAACTAATAAAAACTTCACATGAATATGTTATATCTTATTTTAAAATGAAGATCATAGAGACAGTTTAGGTTAATAGCGAAACAAAAATTAGACTTATCACATTATATGAAAATCTTTTAATGCATTATGATAAGACATATGAAAATACATCAATTAAGACATTCTTTTGACACAATATTTTTTATAATTAAGTGAAAAAGTCTCAAGATGTAACATTCTCCACATAGCTACTGACAAAAAATTCATTTGAGACTCACCTGAAAATCACATTGGACAACTTCACTGTCATCCAGGAGTCGTATAGTACATTTATTTTCATCATTCAGATTTTTCTTACTGCCAAACTTCAACATAGTTCTTAATGCTATGTAAAAAGTAGCACAGCATCTAAAATAAAATCAAATTTGACATTAAAAAAAGAATAGAATCACTTAACACAGCATTCAAGTACTATATCTTTTTTATGCATTTTAACAGGCTAAAATTCTTCTGTAAATGATCTAACTTAGTCTAACCTTCCTGTAAATGATCTAACCCAGACATTAATTATTTGCAATCTTTTATTCTTTTACTTGAAACAGCAACTGAAACTGGCTTCCAGCTCAACATCTTTTTTGGGGGGCGAGGGGTTGGGGCCATGGCTTCCGTGGCCTCCCCCTCTGGCTGCGCAACTGATGCTTAAAATACGTAAGTGTGAGTTCATGGCAAAGTGAAGTTTGCGGAGAGTAAGGGAGCACAAAACAAATGTTTGGAAGCTTTGGCTAAGAAAACTAACGCTATCCTTTATGCGTGTTAGAAATTGTGATGAACAAGGGTCAAAGGCACACTAAACGCATTAGGGGTATCATGAAGATGCTGCTTCCTCCTGGTCAAAGGGAGGCCAGCAGAATGTTGGCAGATAGCCAATGAAAGAGTAACTCTCTAATGCTGATTTCAAAATAATACAGAGAGCTACAAGTGTATTTACATTTTTGGGGACTTGGAAAGCTGCAAATTTGAGCTTGTATTGTTTGAATTTTCAAGATTTTGATTTGTGTAACTTGAATTTTTTTTTATTGAAAAAAAAAAGTTTTACATCAAGGTATTTCATAACTTGGATTATTCTTAGGGTCAATGTTGGGTTTAAAGCAATTCGTTAAATTAATTAATCCGTTCCCAAGAATCAGTATGGGAGCACATTTGAAAACGTTTTACATGAATGGCATTCTGCTTGCTGATGCATTATTTTTGAGTTATTGAACTTTGAAGTTATAGAAGCGTAGCTTATGAAATGGATTTTGCGTGCTAAAGGAGAGGGTGTTCCAACAATGGCAGAAGCTTGCCAAAGTTATTGCTTCTGCAATATATGGCATCATTTATTATTTGCCAATCCCGTGGAGCCTGAGTCCACTTCTAGGATGTTGTAGTTAATAACACAATAAAGGTTATAACCCAAAACTATTAGCGGGACTGGAATAGTGAAGACATCAATCGATATCCCGTTGACATCACTTTCAAGATGGTGGCCACCATAGAACATTAGCATCTGTAGGGGTGAATACCGTAGATTTAATATCATATTTTTAAAACGTAATATTTTTTGGTAATATCCTTTATTACGTAATTAACTAAAACATCCTAGAAGTGGGTTCAGGCTATGCAGGCTTTGCAGGGTTAGCAAATGATATATTACAAAGTACCCACGCATACTCTAATGGCTCAAGCACGCAATGCAACTGCTATGGAAGACAAAAATTTCAAAGTTGAAGGATTAAAAAATAAAGCATCAGCAAACAGAATGTCATTCTTATAAAATGTTTTTAAATGTGTTCTTTTAGTGATTCTTGGGAATGGAATTATTCATTCCCGTGATTGCATTAAACCCAACATTGACCTTCATTAGTCGGGTCTTTTGTAAAATGAGGTAGGCCCTATGTCAGTATTTGGATATTGATTGAAGAGGGTTAAATTAAATGCAGCTTCTTAAATTATTTTCCAAGACTCTTATATGCTCCAATTTTAGACAAGGGATTGAGAAATGAAAGTTCAAGCCCAATAGCAAAACGCATCATAATTTTATGATAAAATTTGAGGATATAATGATAAGGTTCAATTTTCTGCCAACTTAATTTGAAAATCAGGTAAATGTTGAGGACTTGACCATAATCGATTTTCCACTCTTTGATCAATAAAGATTGTTGATGAGACCAAAATAAACAAGTTTTCTTCAATGGACTTTCTGGAGGAAATAAGTATTTTAAAAGTTATGGCATTAAATGAGTTACCGTAACTCCAGTGTTTGAGGCGGGCAAAAATATACCGGGCGGTCCGACGTGAAAGTTAACAGGCGTTCCCGCACGCCAACCAAGCCGACGAAGAGCAAACCCCCTATTACAAACGTAAAGAGGTTGGGTCGTGAGGGGTAGCAACAGTTCTTTTAGTGAAAATTATAAAACTAAAAGAACTGTGGCTACCCCTCATGACCCAACCTCTTTACGTTTGTAATAGGGTGATGCACACTGGAGTTCCGGTAACTCATTTAATGCCATAACTTTTAAAATACTCATTTCCGCCGGAAAGTGCATTGAAGAAAACTTGTTTATTTTGGTCTCATCAACAATCTTTGTTGATCAAAAAGTGGAAAATCGATTATGGTCAAGTCCTCAACATTTACCAAAAATCATATCCTTTTAATTATGCTCTATTTAATTTGACCTGTATCACTAACCATGAATCTTAATTTTAAATAAAAATGATGTTTGTAGTTTTGTTGCAGCATGGACATTCTACTTAAAAGTAGTAACCAAATAACATGAGAAACTTACAACAACAAATCATGAAAAATACTTTGAGCAGATTCTTTTTTAGAAGTCTCATGGGTTAAAACAGACATGGTCTTAGTTCTAAACAATCCTACAGCAAAAATAATAATTAATAAATTACACTCATTAAATATTTCACAGTCATTAAAATAAAGTAAAATAAACAGTTACAATGACGCTTAATACCTATAATGAATAAAATTAATTGCAAACAAAGGCTGAATCTGTGAAGTTCATTAGTAGGGTAATTCATCAAATATCGAACTGAACTGATTATCGAACAACTTTGGAAATATGCGCGTAATAAATTTAGTAAGCATCCAAACTTGCTCAGTGCCAGTGATCTTACATCTAAAACTCCTATTTTAGTGATAAAAACTCATTTCTGTGAGCTGCAAACTGCTACCAGCTGTTGCGAACGCATTTTCTGTACGACCCTTACAAATTGGTCGAATTTTTTCAGTCGAAAAATCTTACGCACCTCGGGAAAATTGTGACGGTTTAATTGTTGTTGGGTCACCGTCAACCTCCCGTCATAACTAGAGAGTAGTGTTGTCATATGATGTTCTGTTACTGTATTTTTTTCTTTTCCGCCAAAAACTTGATAATTATTCCATGTTTGACATTCAGTTCCTTTTTCATGTCAGTATTAAATACTGAACAAAGGTGTTCGAATCAAAATTCCTTAAAAATCATGAATTTATGCCTCGAACAAAGCTTTTCGATTCTTAATTCTTTTAAATAACTGAATCGAGCTATTGAACGCCTGTTTCATTTCATTAAAATATTGTATTAACGCTTGATAATAACATTGAATAGTTGAAGATGGGAATTCTGGTGAGGGGCTATCAATCATCTGCTGGTGTTCCAAAGCCCTCAAGATCATCAATGATTCGTCTGGCTACATTTACTGATGATCAATCCCTTGCCAAGAAAATTGATGCAAGCATCAATAATAATTCATTGACGAGTGCTTTACACTCTACTCCAAAAAAGGTCACACAGGTTGATGATCACAATGATGGTTCAACAAACACTGCAAATGAAACATCGACATCATATTCAAATTTTGATAACTCTCCATTCAAATGCATCTTGAAAATAAGTAATGAGACAGTTATTTCAAACAAACAAACAAAACATACATCGGCATCTTTGGGATGCTTTATTTCCAATCAAGCCTGATACAAATGATCTTAAGCATTGGTTTTTCAAATGTCTTATAACTAACCCTATATATAGGACACCATGACGGTTCCCCCGTAAAGCCGGTACCCATTTCCGACACCTGGGTCGAGTGGGGTATTGTGCTTGAGCTTTCCCTTATACCCAACGGGGAAAATCGCAGCGCCAGCGCCGGGATACGAACCCGCAACTCCAACATACAAGTCCGATCCCTTAACCGCTGTGCCACCGCGAGCATTTCCAAGAAAATCCAGTGCACCAAAGAAAAAAAGAATGAAAGAAAAACGTTTATTTTCCAAGTGGCCACATGAGGTGTACAAATAGATAGACCATACGAGGCATATTAATGGACAAAATATACGAGGCGTACTAATAGACAAACCATACGTGGCGTGCTAATAGTCTAACAAAAGTTCCGTGCGGAGAGAACTAATTGACAAACCATCCTGTTCGAATCAAAATTCTTGTTCGATTCCTGTTCGATATTGATGAAATTATGTTACTAAAGAATTCGATTTTTAGAACAATAAATACATTTCAATAATCTACGTTGTCTTTCAAGCGACATCACAGAACAAGAAAGCAACTGTTCAAGAATAACCTTGAGGCCCGCAAGAGTTATTCAGAGCAAAAGTTACCGATTTATGAAGGTTGTTTCTAGACACACGTGATTTCTGTTCGATATTTGATGAATTACCCTAGTCAAAAACAATTAGAACTTGAGTTCTCGCCCAATATTTTTTGACTGATTTAATTAACTTTTAAATTTGAAAACCCATTTTAAATTAATCATAAACACATTTTCCTACATAACTCTAAATAAAGATAAAAATTCAATCGCAAAATATGTTAGAAAATCATACCCCAAAATATGTGCAACAAATTGGTGCTTCGTAGCTACTGACTGCGGCAGTTGGCACTTGGCACTACCGTGCTTGGCACCCGTGACGCCGGATCAGACGAAGAACACACATCGCCCTTTGGGTGTGAATTCAGCACTTGTTCAAATCCTGTTTGAATCATGTTAAAGCTTTTGGTAAGGCGTCATTTTATTCACTCTTAAATATCATAAATAATAGCCAAGCAAATAGATATTTCGAATGATATATATTGAACACAAATATGCTTCCGCATTTCTTAGGAATTTCTTGCCAGATGTTTTCCTACATGTGATTTCTTTACGTAAGTTTTTTTGCAAATAATTCACTTTCCTGCGTTGAAGAATTATAAATATGAATGCCTAAATATAAACGTCTAAAGGAACACAACTGAGAACAGAATAAGACCATGTAAATCTGCCTCCCTCCTCCTTCCCCTCATTAGGTACCTTTCAACAATTAGGCTAATCCTCAAAAATGCCCAGTCGGATTCCGTCACACACAAAACTTTCACGCTTGAACCTGAACTTGAAATTGCGGGCCGACAGTGTCGGTACCTTTGTAACGGCCTATAGTTTTCTACTCAATACTCACAATAATCACACAAAAAGAGTTCACTGTCTGTGTACCAGACTTGCATAATAAACTACTCAGAATTCCACCAATCGTTGTCACAAACTGCCATTAGACGGCATCACTAAGATAACCAATACGTCAAGACACTATTTTCGGGCATGGTGGGCCATTACAGTACTCCGTGGCACAGCGGTTAAGGGATCGGACTTGTATGTTGGAAGTCGCGGGTTCGTTCCCAGCGCTGGCTCGGAGATTTTCCCCGTTGGGTATAAGGGAAAGCCCAAGCACAATACCCCACTCAACCCAGGTGTCGGAAATGGGTACCGGCTTTACGGGGGAACCGTCATGGTGTCCTATATATAGGGTTAGTTATAAGACATTTGAAAAACCAATGCTAAGATCATATGTATCAGGCTTGATTGGAAATAAAGCATCCCAAAGATGCCGATGTTAACCTAACCTTACAGCCCACTCTTCATGACTGGCTCATTCCAGTCACTGTCTTTTACTCCTGTCGCATTACTGTAATAATAGATTTTATTGTTCAAAATGATTTGCATGCATATAATCTTTCCGCATATGATTTCGTTGAGAACCATGTGTTTCTTCACGTAGGAAAGAAATTGGTCTTAATTTTCTTTCAAGAAAATTAAAGATAAAATATTTATTTGAAGTAAAAAATATTTTTTATGTTCAAGGTGTGTTTTAATACTGAAAATAATTCATTTTAGAGTTTCGTTTGTTCGAAAATTAGTCTCGGTGACTGATAAATTGGCCAATATTACCAAATTCCCATCACAGTAAATTTTCAGTTTACATTTAGGTTAATAAAAATCGTCGTTAATTGTTTTATTCACTCAAAATTTAAAAAAACGAATGACAAAATTTTTTTCTATGTTATCGCAAAAAATCATAATTTTCCGTTAATTCGTACGTACACCATTGAAGACTCCAACGAGCGATAGTGCCAGTCGAATTTAGAAAGATAACCAAGGTACGACGGTCGACAAGCAAGAGCGTGAGTACACTGTCAAGTATTCATCAAATAAAAACTTAATAAGTGTCTATCTGTTTTTCTTATTTCTTTTTTCGAGTGTGTCTGCTTCATTGCCAGCACGGTATGGGGAGACATAAGAAGAGAAGGAAGGGGAATGACACCTCTGGGTCCTCAGATGGAGACTCGGAGGGGGACTCTCCTTCTCTGCCCTCTCTTTCAACTAACCTAGCTTCACTTCCAACTTCTGATTTCCAGTTATCAGGAGAAGTGCTTATGGCTGTGGACCAAAATCAGTCAAATTCTTCAACTTCAAATCAGGTAGACCTAAATGTGGGAAAAAATTCCCAACTCATCTCAATTCCTAAAAACCCAGATCTTGAGGGATGTTGCCAGCAAGGTGGCCAGATAATAAGCAGCTCAAATCCTGAGGCCCTCACTTCCTCAGCTCAAAGAGCTATAAATCAAGTTGGCCCTCAGGAGTCAGATAGCCAAGGGCATGAAATACTGGCAGAGAAGCCATGTGTTATCATCATAGAACCTGTTGCTGACAATCGTCCAGTCACCAAATTCTTTGCTAATGATATCTCCCTGAGCAAAGCCTTAGCAAATTCTCCTCTAGGCAAAGCAGGTATCAGCAGAATGACTAAAAACTTTCAGAAAAACTCACTAATAGTGACACTGAATGAAAGTGCTACTAAAGATCTTCCTATCCTTCTGTCTGTCACTGAAATAGGCACTTGGGTAGTAAAATGTAGATTGCCTCTCAATCAAACCAGGTCATTGGGAGTAATTGGACCATTTGGAGAAGATACCACCAATGAAGACTTGACTGAAGCACTGACCCTGGCAGGCTATGACATCACTACTGCAGAAAGAATCTTTAAAGGTAAGGAAAAAACCAAAACCTCCATGTTTAAAGTTCATTTTAATACCTGTTCCCTTCCATCCTATGTGTACTTAGGCTATCAACGCTACAAAGTTAACGTTTTTGTGGGAAGACCCTGGCAATGTTTCAAGTGCCAGAGATTTGGCCACAGTGCTGCAAACTGCAGGGGCTCTCCACGGTGTGTGGCTTGCAGTGGCCCCCACAACGTGAAGGACTGTCCTACTCAAGGTACGCCCAAATGCTGCAATTGTGGAGGCAGCCATGCGGCTAGTTATGGGGGATGCTCTGTAGTCAAACAGGCTAAACAAGTTGAGGAGGTACGAACAGTGAACAAGATCTCATACAGTGAAGCTCTCAAACTTATGCGGAATGAAAATGCTCCTTCTGATTATAGCAACAGAGCAGCAACTGAACAACCTATGGTAGTGCGTCCTGTAGCTGGGGCTGGAGGTAGAGACAAGGTCGAGTCTCCAAAAAATAGCTCAGTTGGTACCCAAACTTGTGATGACAGCAAAGAAACTACTCTTAAGGATGTTCCAATCTTACAATTCATTGAACTATTGGCAAAACTCTTACCTTTATGTAACACAACTGCTACCTCTGAGTCCCACCCAACTGAAATCATTACAAAAATTGTTGAAGAGACATTTCAGCTAGCAAGTTTCTCTACAAAACCAACTCAGCTTGACTCAGCCTCTAGCCTTGTGGGAACACGTGCACAGTTTCTTGACAAGGTGACACCTAAGAGACCAAGCTCTGTCTTGAATGAGGATGCTCCTGATAATGTGATGTCATCCCCAGTAATAGGAAGTCATTTACCGCAAGGCAAGCAAAAGAACCAGAGAGCCCATGCTCAGCCCTTGCCCCGCATTGTGGAAAAATCTCATCCTTCTAAAGACAAGCCATCAGTAAAAAATAGAATTTCTAGTCTGAGTTCCTTTTCAACTCAAACCAAATGTCCTCTGAAGAAACAAAAGTAATCCAGTGGAACTGCCATTCACTCAAAAATAAACTAAGCAATTTCAAGTTATTTTTGTATGCAAACAAACCCAATGTAGTTTGCCTAACAGAGACCTGGCTGAATGCTCAATACATCCCAAATTTTATCAACTATACCTCAATACATAACCACAGAGATGCCAGGCAGGCTGGGGGTGGCCTTGCTGTTCTGATCAGAAGTGATACTCTTTATGTTAAAATTAACCTTCATCCTTACCCGCAGGGCAAGTTAGAAGTAATCGGGATAAACCTATTTATTAAAAACAGTCAATCTCCCCTCTCAATACTCAATGTTTATAATGCCAATCACTCCATTGCCTCATCTGAATTTCAGCACTACTTTTCCCAGCTTGAACCTTCACGACTAACAGTTGGAGATTTTAATGCCCATAGTCCATTATGGGAAACAAGCAAACCACCAAACACTACTGGTAGGAATTTGGAGCATTTATTAACTCATGATCCCTCTCTTGCCTTGCTTACCCCTCCCTCAATGCCCACATACTATAATGTATACCATAACTCTTTTTCTACCATTGACTTGACCTTAATTTCAGCAAACCTGCAGCCCATTGCTGATGTAAACACAGAGCAAGACATGGGCAGCGACCACTACCCGGTTACAACACGCATAGGCATCACTCCATCCACCACTCAATTCAAGAGGCGGCCATCCTGGCTGTTCGAGAGGGGGTCCTGGGCTGAGTGGAAATCTACACTGCGGCAGGTGGGAATTGACAACACACCAGATATTCAAGTAAGTAGCTGTAACTTCACAAGATGTCTAGTGGAAACTAGCTTTAAAATTTTTCCACAAACTAAGGAAATTGTAAATCCACGCTACAGTAAACCTTGGTGGACATCAAAATGTGCCGAAGCTGTTGAGGCCAAGAGAGCAGCAAAAAGAGTCCTAATATCCCAACCCACCCCCGTAAACCTAATAGCTTTCAAGCGCTGTACTGCAAGGTTCAAATGGTAGGTGAAGCAAGCTAAACAGAATTCCTGGATTAATTTTTGCAGCTCAATTAATTCTGAAACTCCCATTGGTACACTTTGGAAACGAGTTAAATGCTTAAAAAATCCCTACAAGAGAGAATCCCGTCCATTCATTCTTCCTGGTAACATGATCACTGACGCTAATGCTAAAGCAAATGCACTTGCATGCCACTATGAAAAAGTTCTTGCATCTCCAGTCCCTCGCCCATTCCCAACCTACATCCTCCTACTCCTAGCCTTGAGCGAAGAACATACCAGTCCGATAAATGAACCCTTCTCATTCAACAAAATGAATCGGTGCATAAGCTCTCTAAAACCTGTCTCTCCTGGCCTTGACAGAGTACACAACAAACTCCTTGCTAACCTCCCTACTGAACACAAACTCTGGCTGCTGTCTATTTTCAACTCAAGCCTGCAGAATGCAACTATCCCTAAGGAATGGAAGTCCAGTCTCATAATACCCATCTTGAAGCCTAGCAAACCTCCAACTAGTGTGAAGTCCTATCGCCCCATTGCTTTGTTGTCATGCACAGTCAAGCTACTGGAATCTATGATTAACAAACGCATATACTATACTCTTGAGCAAAACAAATTCCTGCGACCAACCCAGGCTGGGTTCCGTAGTAGGATGTCTGCCTTAGATCAGGTTGTTAGAATAGAGACGGCCATTCGCACTGCTCTGGAATGTAGGAAAGTTTCACTGGTGGTATTCTGTGACCTCAGCAGTGCCTTTGACACAGTTTGGCACACTGGTTTGCTGTACAAGCTAAGCCAGTGTGGGATACGAGGGGCAATGCTCAGGTGGTTAAGGGAGTACCTCAATGAGAGAAATTTCCAAGTTCTTTTTGAGGGAGAGCTCTCAACAGGCAAAAATGCAAAATCTGGTGTCCCACAGGGAGCAATTCTGTCTCCTGTGCTATTCAATGTGATGATGAAAGACATCCCTTCGGAGACAGGAGTTCATGCCACTGAATATGCTGATGATGTTAGCTTCTTTACTAGTCACTCTGACATAGCAACAGCCACTGCAAGACTGCAGTCCCAAATCACCTCTTTCTACAACTGGACCAAACAATGGGGATTGACCTTAAACCTCCAGAAAACTAAAATAATGTGCTTTACCAATAAACGAATAGTTCCTCATCCCATCAACATTGATGGCCAACCTCTGGAATATGTTCCTCATTACAGGTACCTCGGTGTTGTACTGGACGTCCCTCGACTACGCTGGGAACCCCAAATTGCCCATCTTAAAACAGCATGTCTTCCTCTAATTAACCTCCTGCAATCTATTTCTCACAGACAATGGGGATCTGACCGTATGCTCCTGCTCAAACTGTATAAAATTCTGATTCGCAGTTGGCTAGATTATGCGGCTCCTGTGTACGCGACTGCAGCCCCTTCTGTCTTGTCTAAGCTTGATGTGTTACAGAATAACTGTCTCCGAATTGCTACGGGAGCCCGGAGAACTACACCAATCAGTTCTCTACAGGTTGAGTCAAATATCCCTCCTCTGGATATTCATAGAGAACTGGTAATGTGTAAATATTACTGTAGATTGATCCAGCTTCCGATATGCCCTGTAATCCATGACCTCTTTAAAACCCACCACCAAATCGCAGAACCCCTACGAACCACCAATCTTCTGCCTTCGTTTGTTTCTAAAACCAGAACCATATTTACTAATTTCAGCCTGAGCTATCCCAAACTTCTGACCTCTCCACTAATATCTCCATTGCCCCCCTGGTATAATGCAGAAGAGCACATACTCACAGATTTTGCATCAACTCCCGTTTCTTCTATGACTCCTGACATGGTGAAACAACTTTTTCAGGATTTAATTAATACTAAGTTCTCTGGGTTCATTACCATCTACACTGATGGATCACGGGTAACCGAGCCGGCCTGGTCTACATCATCAGCAGTAGTAGTCCCAAGCAGAGGGGTGCTCCTAAACTGGAAACTCCACCCGGAAATTCAAGTAATTGAATCAGAACTCTACGCCATATTTGAATCTCTGGTATGGGCGCAAAATAATGTGCTTCATGGGGAAAAAATAGCAATATTTACTGATTCACGAGCATCTTTATTTCTGATAAGGAACAGGAGGCCCAAAAATTACCTCCCGCTGGTGTTTAAAATCCAAAACAACTTACTCATGCTGAGCAGATCCCATGACGTAAAATTGCAGTTTGTGCCTGGACACAAGAACCTGGCAGGAAACGAAGCAGCAGACCGTGCTGCTCAAGAAGCCCACTCATTACGGTACCGTACAATTACTGCTGCCTCCAAGGAAAAAACGGTGAGCTTGATTCATGATCTTCTGTTTGCGTACTGGAATAGTAGGTGGCAAAATAATGTGTGAGATACAGGGAGGGGCCTCTTCCTTGCTCAAATAAAAGACTCAGTAGGATGGTGGCCATGGGCCCATCACAGAAATCGCAGTGTAGAGACAGCTATAGCCAGACTTCGTCTTGGTCATGCAGGTGTCAGGGCTCACTTAGCTAGATTTGGAATGGTTGATAGCCCGTTGTGTCCGTGTGGTAATGTAGAGACTATAGATCATTTTTTGCTGTCATGTCCTCTGCGAGGCTTGGAACGTACTAATCTGACTAACACCCTTGTTACCTTAAGAGTACCTCTATCATTGAAAAATATCCTTGGAGGAGGCCCTTTCCAAGTTCCAATACAGGAACAAATAATTAATGCAGTGGCCAAATTCTTGAGAGACTCGAATGCCTTGAATGCCATTTGAGAATTGTTACCTAAGATTATTGCCTTTGTTGCTAGAAGTATCATTTCTACTATGTTATACAGCTATTGTTTGTTCTCATGTTCTTGTCTCATGTTTCCTCATCCCATGAATAGAACCATATCATTTCTACCATCTTTCATGACCTATTCACTCTGAGAAAGTAGACTAATATGTGACTACCACCATGGGCACTAACTGAATATGTCAGCTCCCAGATTGTTTTTTTTTTTTTTTGAGCTCAATGATGGGGGAGGATGGAAGCCCTCTACGCAGTGTTACTTCTGTTACTCGATGATAGCTGTGTATTTTTAGGGCACTTGCGGCACTGTCTTATGTAAAGAGAATTTTCACTCTCCATCAACATCATTGATAGCTGTAAATTAACTCCCTTTTCTTTCTCCCTCAGAGTCCTGTCCACAGGAGTTTCCTTTGTTTATCAGTAACAGTAGAGTAAATTTTTCATTTGAAATTGCCACATTGGTATCAGGAAGCTCCAGGCTGCACCGTCCCAGGCTGGACCTTCAATTAAGCCCGGTATACTCATGTGTGACGCAAGTTAAGGCATGCCCTAGTTACTAACATACACTTAAGTACTGGGCCTTGTTTGTCCAATTCTGTGAAAGTACATCTAAAGTAAGGGGTGGGAAAAAAGTGAAATATACTGAGAGCTAACGAACGTTTGAAATGTGTTGTGTAGTATCATACTATAGCCAGGCGTGATATCATCTTGGAAGATTATAGATGAGGAAACTGCAATATGGCCGGGCGCACTGCGTTGGTACCTCGGGGGTTTCAGCGTGGGTAAGGCGTCCGGCCATAAATGGGTGGGCAGCTGAAATCCCTATGGGGTTAGGCTGCTCAGTGCGTCTGAATGTGTATTATGTACAAAACCTCAATTGCGTGACAATTATAATCTTGACCTGCAATACTATTAATGAACAACTCCAAGTTCTGCATAGTGAAACTTTTTTCCCTTCTGTCAAACCAGACCCAGCTCTGACGAGAGAAACATACGTTCAGCCGTGGAGCTGCATGGAGACCTCTTCGAAGCTCCAATAACCATCAACTAAAAAAAAAAAAAGATAGTGCCAGTCTCCTGTCGTATGATTGGATAATATTGGAGAAATCAGAATAGGTAGAACAAAAGAATACAAATATTTAGGTTGTATGATAAGTGAAGATGGATGTACTAGAACTAAAGGTGAGAAAGTGGCTAAAGCAATGCAGAGGTAGTGTGGAGTGGACGGTTAGGTAGTGTGGCCAGATACAGAGCAAACAAGTACGAATGTGTGAGAGGAATGTGGAAGTATGTTGCTGTACCTAGTGTCATGTATGGTATGAGTGCTCTTGCTTGGAATGGAAGTGATCTTGAAAAGCTGGATGTGATACAAAATAAGGTAGGACGTGTAGCATTTGGTGCTCCGAAATGGACAGCTATAGAAGCCATTAGAGGTGACCTAGGGTGGAGCCTATTTTCAGAAAGAATGATGAAAGCTGAGTTGAATTATAAGGTGAGAATTGAAAGAATGCAGAATAGCAGATGGGTAAAGCGAATTTTTGAATGGAATCTGAGTGTAAGCTATTGGGAGAAAGTGTGTTGGGGGCATGCAAGGAAGCTTAGAATGCAAAAGATTATTCATGTTAGAATTGGGAGACCTGTGGATGACTGGAGTTTAATAAATGTTGGAGGTGTAGGGCCTGAGTGGGACTGCAAGAAATGGAAGAAAGAGATTGAGAGACAAACAAAAGAGTATGGATTGAATAAGTGGAAGCTTAGCATGATACGGAAGCCTACACTTAACTGGTATATGAAAAAGAAAGCACCTAAGTTTGAGCTGTTCTATGATGGTAGTTTTGGAAGTCAACTCTTGTTTGCTGTGAGATGTAAGTCATTGAGTGTGAACAGACGTACATGGAGATGGAATGAGAATAATAACAGATTATGTCAGCAGTGTAATAGTGGAGTAGAGGAAACAATTGAGCATTTTGTGCTGGAATGTAGTAAGTATGAGCAAGAGAGAGAGAGTTTTATGAATGTGGTGTCTGAGCAGTATGGAGAGAATGAGTGGAATGCCAGATGTGCTGAAGATGATTGCGGTATGAGCTGTCTTGCTGGATTGGATCAGGAGTGTAATGCGAGTATCACTGAGGCTATGAAAGTGTTTCTTGTGCGTGCCTGGAGTAAGAGACAGTGACTGGAATGAGCCAGTCTGGTAGAATGGGCTGTAATGACCCAATGTGCCGGGGAATGGTGTTTTGACACACTGGCTGTCCCAGTGGTGCCTTCCAATGGAGGCTTGTGACAAGGATCGTAGATCCTGAGTAGTTTAGTGGACAAGTCTGGTACCAGGCGCTGAACTCTTTGTGTGAAAATTGTGGAGGGAATTGTAGGCCGTTACAAAGGCCCCGACACTGTCGGCCCTCAAGTTCAAGTTCATGAAGAGTATCTTCAACTTCATGAAGGGAGTATAAATTGTAGTAGATTGTTCACGTATGAACTTATATAAAGAATGTTTTAAAAATCATGACAATGATTTTTTGCGTATTTGAAAGTGATTGTTGGCAAGAAATTTGTTCTTATTGTGCAATGGAACCCCTACGTCGACATGGATCTCGAGTGATACCACTACCATGCTAACCTACAGGTTTATCGTATCAGGAAGTGCCAATTGGAGCCCTAGGCTAATCGATTGGGAAAAAGCCTTCTTGGCTCCGTTTAAAAAAACTTTTATTCATGGTAGGCATCTTTTAAGAAAATAGGTGAAGGTTTCGAGGGGATATGAAAATGGACAATCAAGTTCTTTCTGTTAAGCTGCTTGTCTCAGTTTTTTGAAAAACATTTTTCATGCAAGTTCTTGAAATAAATCACTAGTGATTATCAGTATTACTTAGTTATCTGACAAAATTACACTTGTGGTATAGTAGTTTTGTAAATTTTATGTTCTCTGACTAAAAGCTGTGATTAATGCTAGTTAGGAATATGGGTAAATCTGAAGGATATGTCAGTTATCAATTTTGTAAATTTCTATGCCTGAGCATAGTTAATTAGATCAAAATAAACAAGTTTTCTTCTATGCACTTTCCGTCTCAAATGAGTATTTTATAAGTTATATTGGTAAATGACTCACCGCAACTCCAGTGTTTGAAGCGGCAAGTAATTCAAGGAGCACGTTGGACAGCAACGCTGCAATGCATACTCGCTTCCAGCGCGATCGTCATCAAAGACGAAACCAAACCTACCGCTATACCTTGTTAAATACTCATTTGACGAAAAAAGTGTATAGAAGAAAAGTTGTTTATTTCCATGTTATTATCATGATTCAAGCAACAAAAATTCGAAAATCGACGAGTAGCTGTTTATTCGAGCGCATTCGTCATCAAAGACAAAACTAAATTTACTGCTATAAATCGTAAAATACTCATTTGAGACAGAAAATGCATAGAAGAAAACTTGTTTATTTTGATTCAATTAATTGGGTTCAAGGACCAAAAAGTGGAATATCGATAACTGACATATCCTTCAGATTTACCGGAATATGCTTATTTTTAGTTATTTAAACTTCTGCCGAGAAAGGATACTTGTAGGTTACCCTCAGCTACAGATGAGCCTTTGGGACTTTTTTTTATGTGCCTATTCTGCTTCTTTTTGTGTTTGTACTTAATTTGTCATTGTTATCTATGTTAGTTTTGTTTTTCCTTCTCTTTCATTCATGACTTGCTTCAATTTATTAGGTATCTTGTGTAGTAGTGAATTTTGTCCATTGATTAGCCATTTGCTACCCTACATTTTGAATGGTCAATTCAATTCTCAATTCCCCTCAGGGGGATACCACTATTGTATCTATGGGAATTAGCGCTCCCAGGGGGACTATGTGAGGGCCTGAGCTAAAGGTTAGGTAGGCTTTATTTTTGTTGAAATAGAATAGGATTTTATTTTGTTACGGACCATCTTTTTTCGGTTCACTGCTGTCCTGTTTTTCAGCACCTCCAACTTTCTTCTTCAACTTTGATCTTGTTTCATGAACTTCTTTCTCATCTTACTGTTTCTGTGCCCTTTCTGCATAGATTCCACGTTCCCTTAACTCCATACTAAATGGTGCCTTCTTCTTTCCTCTCTTTGTATCGCCTTTGTTGCGGATAGGGAGGCTTAAACTAACTAATAATCTAATCTAATCTCAATTCTCAATTTGCTTTGAGATAGCTTTCAATATAGGTCAGGATCTTCAACTAACAAAAAATATACATAAAGATATAAGTAAAGATTATCAAGCCCATGTACCCAAATAATAGGAAACTAGCATAAGAAAAGTATATTTTTTATAAATAAAAAAGAAAGTAAAGTGTTAGAAAAATGATTATACCTCATCAGACTTAAAAACTTATAATATCCTTTGGCTTGTGTAGTAGATTATATGGAAGAGAAAATAAAAGAAGTGTATTGTTTAGACTGTAATATATACTTGTTTGGTATATATTTGCTTATGTTTCATGCTTTTCTTACAGAGGGTTGAAAAGTCTTTCTGTTTTTAAAAGTTTCTTCCTCTATTGATACCTAACCTGTTAGAGACGCAAAAGATATACCCAATGGGCCGAATGCTATGCTTTGCATTTTCTCTAGAGTGATTATCATATTAGCATAGTTCTGCAATATGGCATAATTTCAGGACAAGAAAATAAAAAATTGTTGAAATACTCTGCAAATTATTATTGAAGAGATTCAAATTTAGTATTATTCAGATATAGTTGTTACAAGGTGTATTAGTAAACTTCTGCAATCATTGGAAAATTGGCATTATGTTTTGTCATAATAGAGTGGGTTCAAAGCATTCTATGTTTGACATGCTATGAGTAAGAAAGCTAGTGGAGAATTGAATCAACTGAAAATTATGACAAACTTATAGCTTGATGATCATGCCAATTACTCTCTTGAATATACATGTCATTGTTGATGTACATACTAAACAATTTCCTTGCTTATCTTGGATTAATGTTTTTATATTCATTTGTTTTGTTACATTTTGCCATCCAGCTGTGTAATTTTTTTTTCCTTTTCAGTTTTAAACAGTATGATTTTCCTTGATTGATATTCAATAGAAAAATATTGTTACCAAAGTAATCTTATAAATTCTTCATTTTTAACTGGTATTAGAGTGTAATCCCAGCTTACACAATGGCTACTCCTATGAGGGTTGCACCTCCTCCTCCACCCATCAGAAAAGGTAACATTTTGTTAAAACCAAAATTTTCCTATGCTATAGTATAAATTAATTATTTTACATTCTTGCTTGTTAAATAAATTGGTTTGATGTAAAATCTTGGATACTAGCTTCTTGGAATGCAAGTTTTCTATTTGATATTCAGGGTTCTAATGAGAGATACACACCGGTAAAATTATTAGTGAAGTGTTTGTTAGTTTTAACTAGTAATAATTCAGTTGAAAAAATTTTATATGCTCTAAATGAGGTTATTTATTACAACAGGTAGATTTGCAGCCTTTCATGCAAGGATGTTTTATATGGTACCTATACATAATAGTTTCCTGTCATTTCAATTGGTGTAAATGTACGAGGAGTTTGTGGGCTCGAACTCAGGACTTGAGATCACCGCGCCAACACGCTATCGACTGCGCTATCGATCACCCAAAAAGGTGACCGAAGCACAACAAAAGCAATGTTTTGGCACAGTGAAAGCAGGCGCACTGTCCTGACAGATATTTAATTCCCATATGTATCGAGAGCTCAAAGTCTAGTCACCCCCAGAAACAGTTAATTCTGGTACGGGAAGACACTGCTTCCACAAGGTTTTTTTCAAATGAAATAAATGTACGAGGAGTTTGTGGGCTCGAACTCAGGACTAGAGATCACCGCGCCAACACGCTATCGACTGCGCTATCGATCACCCAAAAAGGTGACCGAAGCACAACAAAAGCAATATTTTGGCACAGTGAAAGCAGGCGCACTGTCCTGACAGATATTTAATTCCCATATGTATCGAGAGCTCAAAGTCTAGTCACCCCCAGAAACAGTTAATTCTGGTACGGGAAGACACTGCTTCCACAAGGTTTTTTTCACGAAGGTTTCAAGGTTTTTTTCACGAGCCCACGAACTCCTCGTACATTTATTTCATTTGAAAAAAACCTTGTGGAAGCAGTGTCTTCCCGTACCAGAATTAACTGTTTCTGGGGGTGACTAGACTTTGAGCTCTCGATACATATGGGAATTAAATATCTGTCAGGACAGTGCGCCTGCTTTCACTGTGCCAAAACATTGCTTTCGTTGTGCTTCGGTCACCTTTTTGGGTGATCGATAGCGTGTTGGCGCGGTGATCTCTAGTCCTGAGTTGGAGCCCACGAACTCCTCGTACATTTATTTCATTTGAAAAAACCTTGTGGAAGCAGTGTCTTCCCGTACCAGAATTAACTGTTTCTGGGGGTGACTAGACTTTGAGCTCTCGATACATATGGGAATTAAATATCTGTCAGGACAGTGCGCCTGCTTTCACTGTGCCAAAACATTGCTTTCGTTGGGCTTCGGTCACCTTTTTGGGTGATCGATAGCGCAGTCGATAGCGTGTTGGCGCGGTGATCTCTAGTCCTGAGTTTGAGCCCACGAACTCCTCGTACATTTATTTCATTTGAAAAAAACCTTGTGGAAGCAGTGTCTTCCCGTACCAGAATTAACTGTTTCTGGGGGTGACTAGACTTTGAGCTCTCAATACATATGGGAATTAAATATCTGTCAGGACAGTGCGCCTGCTTTCACTGTGCCAAAACATTGCTTTCGTTGTGCTTCGGTCACCTTTTTGGGTGATCGATAGCGCAGTCGATAGCGTGTTGGCGCGGTGATCTCTAGTCCTGAGTTCGAGCCCACGAACTCCTCGTACATTTATTTCATTTGAAAAAAACCTTGTGGAAGCAGTGTCTTCCCGTACCAGAATTAACTGTTTCTGGGGGTGACTAGACTTTGAGCTCTTCAATTGGTGTGTTTTAGTATTTTCAATTTTTCTTATATAGATAGGCAAGATTACTATACCTCATTAATTTGTAGTATCATGTTTCAAAGAATTGATTTAGCTATTCATTTTAAATTAAGTTTTTAATTTTGCAATCCTGTTTGTGCAGTTACTATAGTTTTTTAGTGAAGCCTCGTGTTGCCATATTACTAACATCTCATTTTTATACCATCTTTTGTGCTATTTCTATTTACTGTATTATCTTGTGCTAAATTTTTAAGGGTGGCCTTGTTGTAGAATTATTATGAAGAGCAATTTTTCTTATGTTATGTTTTACACTTTGTTAGCATATATAAGGTAATTTCGCATTTCTGATGAATTTTCTCTGAACAGTAGAAATTGTTGTATTGTCTTAATTTGTTAACATTTGTTGAAGCACAACTATAATTTCATTTATTTTTTCTTCTTTAACCCTTTAATGCTCAAATTGACTGTACGGTCATCCTTTGAAAATAGCCTCAATATATTGTATTTCTCATAAAATTAGTTTCCTGATATGTTTTTTGGACTGCACTGTCAAGTGGCAGTTTCTTCCTCATCGTTAAATCGATAAATATTTGATGCCGGTGCCAGTTTAATGATAGTGGTTGTGATAACAGTAACATGAAAAGAAAATGTGGATGTTAAAGGGTTAATGAAAACAGAGAAACATAATAAGGCAGCTGTCCTTGAGTTAAATATACTAAGTATATATCAAGTAATGTTCCATTTGTATATATATTGTAAAAGTGTAATTCTTGCTTTTTAGGTCAAGTGGTTGCTCTAGAAGTTCTGCACAGCTATAAAGCTAAACAGGTCAGTCCATTCAATTGTTTGGTACTTCTAAACTGAGATATTATAGTATATTTTATATTCTTTGCAAATTTTTAAAGCATTTTCTCCAAGCATTCTTCTCACTCCATTTTTCTCTTACAGCATTTTTACAATTTTATTTTTTCTCTGACATTGTTCTTACAATTTTATTTTTTCTCAAACGGTGTTACAATTTTGTTTTTTCTCAGACAGTGTTCCTACAATTTTGTTTTTTCTCAGACAGTGTTCCTACAATTTTGTTTTTTCTTAGACAGTGTTCCTACAATTTTGTTTTTTCTTAGACAGTGTTCTTACAATTTTGTTTTTTCTCAGACAGTGTTCTTACAATTTTGTGTTTTCTCAGACAGTGTTCCTACAATTTTGTTTTTTCTCAGACAGTGTTCTTACAATTTTGTGTTTTCTCAGACAGTGTTCTCATAATTTTGTATCTTCTCTGACAGTGTTCTTACAATTTTGTCCTTTCTCTGACAGTGTTTTTACAATTTTTTATTTTCTTGGACATTGTTCTTACAATTTTGTGTTTTCTTGGATATTGTTCTTACAATTTTGTATTTTCTTAGACATTGTTCTTACAATATTGTTTTTTCTCTGACATTGTTCTTACAATATTGTTTTTTCTCTGGCATTGTTCTTACAATATTGTTTTTTCTCTGACATTGTTCCTACAATTTTGTTTTTTCTCTGACAGTGTTCTTACAATTTTTTTCTTGGGCATTATTATGATTTTGTTCTTCCTCTGATAGTGTTTTCTAACATTATTTTTTATTCTGTTGGTGCAACAGGCATCAGAGCTAACCATTGAGGAGGGAGATCTGCTCTTCATCTTGGATCAAAGCAACTCAGATTGGTGGAGAGCCAAGTTAGATGACAAGGAAGGATTTGTACCAAGCAGCTACTGTGAGTACTGTTGTTAAATTCTGCTCTATAATGCGAATCCTTTTCATTCATGTCCATTATCCTAATAGTGATGTTTGAGGTAGTTATATACTTTTGTTAAAGACTTTGCTAAAATATAAATGAGTAACAGTTTCCTCTGAATTCAAATATATTCTTCTCATAATGGTGTTCTGGATAGTTATGCAGTAGTCTTTAAAGGGCTGTATTTTGTTTCTCAAATCATTGGCATGACTCAGTGCGGGCTTTGTTTATTAAGCTATGTGGAGTGCTGCTTAATGGATGAAATGCTCTGCAGTAATTTTTGGAAGGCTAAGTACTTTTAATTCATAGTATAATAGAGATATATTTACTTTGTGTTGCTGGTCTATTGTAGGGTGTAGTTTACTGATGGTTAAAAGCAGAAGTTTGCGGTATACATCATTTAGTTCCAGTGCTGCAACAAAGATGAGCTGATGAATTAGGTTTATTCATAGTCATCATTTTCTATTCTGGAGCTCAAGGCAAAAATAGACTGTTTTTTAATTTCATTTATGTTGTTAAATTCCTGGGATGTATTTTTTTTATTGTAATGGCAATGTTTAAAAACATTCCTACCTTCTATCCTTCAAGTTTACTCAAACACAAATACCTCTGCAGTGTCGCAGACCACTTCACGAGTGCCTATCATTGATGGGGCACGGAGAGGGAATGTCTCTCTTGTGCGGGAGTGCTTAGCAGCAGGCGTGAGCTCCAATGCCCTTGACAAGAGCGGGAGCAGCGCTCTGCATGCTGCTGCTCAGGGTGGCCACTTGGACTGCCTAACGCTCATACTTCAGAGTCCTGGCATTGAGGTCAACCTCCAGGTAATTATTGTGGGTTGTAGACAGGGTTGCGGAGTCGGAGTGGCTGGAGTCGTATGTTTCTGGTAGGAGTCTGACTCAAAAATGTATTACTCCAACTTCTCAACCCTGGTCCTAGGTACACTTATGATTTTCTGCTAGAGAGACTGTGGGTTACAGAGGGGTTAGGTTGCCCTAAAGTGGTGTTGCTGAATGAAATGCAAGTATACATGTAGTCAGAAACTAGTATCGCTAAATTATGTAGGTTTGATTGTTTCCTTATGAATAAAGTAATTGTTCCAATTGCAAGTATTCATGTGGGATGAAAAAGTGAGAAATATTTGTACAAATCGAATTACACAAAGGTTTATGATTTATATCCTGGTTGAGTAATTTTTATGTATGTGTTCAGATGAGATTGAATTCTCTAGAGCAGTGGTTCTTAACCTGTGGGGTACGAGCCTCCACAGTAAAGCCTGACTTTTTCCAGTAATATTTCAACAAAAGAGTGAATTTACACCATTGAATATGTTTGAGGACCTAATTTACAATATTCTTTGTTGAGAGCTCTTATTTACCAGTCCATCGCGCACAGTTTCTCCTGACAATTCTTAAGGGGGATGTGGGAGTAAAAATATTGAAAACCACTGCTCTAGAGTGATGACCATACATGATCTTTGGTCAGAATAAACTAAGGGAAGATTTAATATTGTAGACTGAAAACTATGCATGATCTTACGATAGAGTAAGCTCGGGGAAAATTTAATTGTTTAGAATGACGACTATACTTCACCTTATGACAGAACAAGATGGGGGACACTCCCCTGCACTGTGCCGTCAGCAAGGGGCACGACCAGGTGGTGCAGGCCCTGCTGCAGGCTGGGGCAGATCCTGCCATAGCCAACAAGTAAGCTGCACCAGACGAGTTAATCTAGGTATTCCTATGTTGCTTTGAAATGACAACGAATCTTGAGAAAAGTTATGAAGCTGTCAGCTTTGTGGAGGCTGCTTATGTCTAGGTTACTGACATCCAGGCTACTTACATCAAGGTTACTTGTATCTAGCTTACTTGTATCAAGGTTACTTGTATTTAATTTATTTACAACTAGGTTGCTTACATTTAATTTAATTTAATTATATTTAGGTTAAGCGTGTTCAGATTAATTACATCGAGGTTAATAACATTTAGGTTACTTGTATCTTGGTTACTTTTATTTAGATTACTTATTAAATATATGTTATTTATATCTAGGTTACTTGTGTAGGTGATTTACTTACATCTTTGTTTCTCAACATGTTGAGCTTCACATTGGGAACTACACACAAACTCCTATGAAACAAGCTGCACATCAAAGTATTCCCTAATCTGTGCTCTAATACAGCGTTGATCACGTGGAACCAAGCTGCACATCTATACTATAATAAGAGCCGCGTCCGTCCGTCCGTCCGTCCGTCGGTCGGTCTGTCCGAAGCCAGCCTGCAGTGTGTGATGAGCGTATCTGTGATACAAGCTCCAGCCCTATATATTTTGACGGGTCGTGTTCAAGCGGCCTCATCTACTCTCGAGAGATTGCATTTTTTATTTTTTTACGGCCTTTCTCTCATTTCGCCCACTTTTTTATTTCAAATAATGGGGGGTGGACTAGTGTATTATAAAGTGTCCCCTAACTTGTGCCTGATTACAGCGATGGTCACGTGGCCCGTGGACTTGCCAAACGCTCGTCGGTGCTGGGACTGCTGGACGAGGCAGCGCTGCAGCAGCGCGGGGTGGTAGAGCGGCCCAGCAGCTACCTGCACCACGAGTACGGCGACAACGAGGACTCGGACTGACTGACCAGCTCACCGCGAACCCTAAACTGAGGGGAGGATGGGGGGGTTATCTTTGTGTGCCTTTTGCAGAAATTATCTGTTCTGTATCGTGTGCCTTCTGTAGAAATGATCTGCTTTGTATCATGTGCCTTCTGCAGAACGGATCTGCTCCTTATTGTGTGCCGTTAGCAGAATGGGTCTGCTCACTTTTGTGCGCCTTAATCAAAACGTGTCTGCTCTTTATCATGTGCCTGTAGCAGAACATGTTTGCTCTGTATCATGAGCCTTTAGCAGAATGTTTTTTTTTTTTATTATGTGCCTGTAACAGAAGGTGCCTGCTTGCTTTTGGGCTCGTTTAGCAGAATAGGTCTGTTTTGCCTTAAAAAATAGGATCAACCTATACTGTAAACCTTCATGTCAGATCTTTTGTTGGTGACCGAAAGAATGGATCTGGTCATTTTTGTCTTTTAAGGGGAATGTCCTCCACTCATCGTTATGTACTTTGAATATAATGGAAACCTTTATCTTACCGTGAGGATAAAAAATTATTTTTTTGCCTAAAGGGACTGGTACTAATGAAGATTCTAGAAAAGAGATGTACAAAATTTTAACGTAAAATGTTTTTGAGATATTTCTCTTTCATTACCGTTGTTGTACAAAAATAATGTTTTGGGGTGGGACTAATTTTGACATTTGCTGTGATGAGGCTGAGACCAATATTTGATATGATATGCATATCAGGTGAGATTAACCTTAGGAATTTTAAAAATGTTGCATAAAAACTATCGAATTTTATTCAAGTTGTAGCAGTTTCAAGCTTGAGAATTTGAAAATTTGATTCTCACCTTTGTAAAAGTCAATTTTGTTGTGAATTTCGAGACGTATAGAAATTTCACCGTGTAATAATTTTGTGTGGTTTAAGAGGCTTGAAGGGAATTTTTATGGACCATGTAATGGAAAAGCACGCTAAGTCTGTAAAGTTCTACACTGATGGATCTAAAACGGGAGATGCTGTAGGATGTGCTGCTGTGTCTGGGGAAAGGGTCAGTGCAAGGAAGCTGCTCCCAGAGTCATCAATTTTCACAGCAGAATTGTACGGTGTGATGGAGGCGCTGAAGCTGATTGAGGAGTATCCATGTGGGCCCTTCACTATTTTCGTTGACTCAAAAAGTGTAATTGATGCCATACAGATGTATAATAGTACGCACCCGCTCATTGCTGAAATTGTCGTGATGCTAATTAACTTTGCAAGTAGACGCAAGAGTGTCATGCTGTGCTGGGTGCCCGGACATGTGGGAGTATCGGGCAATGAGCGAGCTGACCATGAGGCTAAACGGGCTGCGGAGACAAACGAGGAGACGCTGAACTCGATGGTCCCTTTCCGAGACTACTACCCACGGATAAAGGCTGCAGTGAGAAGCTTGTGGCAACAGGAGTGGGATAGAACAATTAACAATAAATTAAGAATTATAAAACCCACCGTACGTGAGTGGACATCGTCTAGTTGTCGCCCTCGTCGGGTGGAGGTGATACTCTGCCGCCTTCGTATTGGCCATACTCGTTTGACGCACGGGCACTTGATGGAGCGACAGCCGCAGCCTCGATGTGAGCGGTGCCACGTTCCTCTGACTGTCAAACACTTTCTTGTTGAGTGCCCCCGGTATGCTGCTGCCAGGAGTGTGTGCTTCCCGAGACTGCGACGTCCTGATGAGGATGTAATGACCGGAATGCTCAAGGAAATCGAGCGTTCAGCTTTCAGTGTGACGGCGCTGAAAATGTTTCTAGAGAAGTGCAACTTGATGTCTCAAATTTAGCCAGGAAAGGGACAGCGTAATCAAGGAACTTTTCACGTCTGAGATGTGGATGACTAAACTACAATATGGCCGGGTGCGCTGCGTAGATGCCTCTGGGGATTTCAGCGTGGGTAAGGCGCCCGGTCATAAATGGGTGGGCAGCTGAAATCCCCTACGGGGTTTTTGGCTGTCCTGTGTTTCGCGGATTGTGCTCGCTCTGTAGATGATCTCTTCAAAGATCAACTAGGACTCTTATAAAATGACAATGATGTGGGTGGCAATTGAAGCGGTCTTTATGATGGCTGCTGTTGTGTTTCCATGATGGTTATTGTGACAAACTTTGAACAACATTTATATAGTGTGCTTTTGTGTAACGATGTGAATCCAGTATTTTAAACTGTGAGATCTACGGCGCGATATAGTACGAATTACTGAAGCGCTAGCAAATCAATGCTAATACTACTACTACTACATTAAGAGGCTTGAGCTAGCAACTTATCTATTCTAAATCGTTTTGCATTCCAATGCTATTAAGTATTCTTCCTAGGGCTTTTCGTCCTGTCAGCAGGTAAAATGAGCTTTAATTTACCTACCAAATTACTAAAGGCCCTGATAGAAACGTAATGCAAAATTAATTATTTTTCATTAGTTGATCTTGCACATTTAGAGAGTTGCTTCACCGTCTTGTGATACACACCATTGTTGTCCATTCCATCACTATGAAGTGTCTTTAAAGGACGCATTGCATTTTAATGCTGAACAGGGGCTTGGTGGTATTAGAACGCTTTTCCTAAATTTGCTTGAACACAAATATTTCTGCTGTGTCACAGACCACGTCACGAGTACCTATCAACGTCTTCTTCTTTGCCAAAGTTTTCAAATTATGCTTTTTTGATTTTTTTCTTAGAGTTAACATATCATAGCCTTGAAGGATCGCCTGATTGTGAGGGGAATTTATGGCCAGGTTTTATTTTAAAAGCCTTAATAGAGTAACAGAGGTCAGGAAAACACCACACTTGATGCGCACCGCGGTGCGTTTAAGAAGTAATTCTGTTCAATTACCGAGTTACAAGCCTAGCGTCCGTTGGCCTAGTCTCAAGTGGCCAACTCCACTGTGAATAGAGGGTGTCCTAAAAGTGTTCTCTTTGTGACTCATATATTTTGTTTTAATGTGTTTTTTGACATAGATTCAAGTCCAATGAGTTGAGTTAAGTCGTAGAGGAGCACGTTTAATTTAAGGAAATGAAATGTCATAGAAAATTTAGTTCAGCATAGTTAAGTGACCTTAAACAAAAAGTACATGAATAATTGTCGATGGATAAGTATATTTTTTTTATAGTTTTTTTTTTGGGGGGGGGGGGGGGGGCGCATTATATGTTGTTGCCAATAATAACAGGCGGTACAAACTCATTCAGTATTTGTACCCCAAAATTATGATTAGATGATTTTTGTTTAAAATTTCATATTTTATTTAAATTATTTTTCAAGAATACTTTATTACTATATAATAAATTTGTACGGGAGTCCAAAGGTATGAAAATGAACCATTCCACTAACATAGGCTTTAGAGAGTTTTTTTATTGATGGCAGAATTTGTTTGCTTGCTAAGTGCAATATTTCCTGGTGTTGAAGCATGGCTTCGTTTTGAGGCTCTTGGAACATCAAAAAAAGAGAACTTCTCAGTGAAGTAGAACGCTTTTTTATACATTTACTTGCTTGCTTTGTATGCATGCTCCGACTGCATATTTCTGATTCAACTAAGAGGAAGCATTGCGTGGTACATTCTGATAATCACATAATAGGAAATCATTATCTGGGTAGTTGGAAAATGATTGAATTAAGATCAGCATTGAATGTGTCTAGTAACTGGAAGTGCTCCTAGACATTGACCTAAATTTAGTGTTATTATTGATCAGTTCCGGATAGTTGTGCGCTGTTGCAAGTAAAAACCCAGCAACTTTTGCTGAAAAAAAAAAGATACACCTCGTTGCTGGAGCTCTTAGTTTGATTTTTCAGGCCAATTCGCGTAATCTGTCTTGTTTACTTGTGCGTGTGCAGTTGGTTAGTTAGCACGCGGACCCTTTTCTAAATTTTGTGAAAATGAAAGTGTCTGTTGAATACCATGCCGTAGTACACCTGTCCTGATGTTCTGTAGTAAAGTATGATTAATATTCAAGTAACTCTTTATTGATTTTCATTGAGAATTAGGAATTTTCTTATAGCAGATAATTTATTTGAACACTAAAGTATCTATTAGTTTTTTATAAAACGTTTAGCTGCGATACAAGATGAATGCCTATTTGTCCTGATACCACCTAAGTGATAGTTCATTTGCTTATAAGGTATTGGTTCACCCTTAACACCTTGACTGCAATCGGTGAAACTGAAGTTCAGGATTTAATTCAAATTCAAAGTAAAAAGTTGTTGGAAATTTTATAAATACCAAACATTAACTTGAGCCAATAAATACCATTCATTTTGAAAGATTGTTAAAACTAATCCAAACAACCCATCGTTTCACAGCAAGAAAATCTTAAAACACAACCCCCCCGGTGGGTCGTATTGCAGTCAACGTGTTGAGTTTGATGATCTTGCTGCAAAAATTGCACCGTAGCCTTTCCTGAGGCTGCTCTACCTGCTTGCAGCACTGGAACGAAGTTGTGTTCTTTGATCTTCTTATATTTGCCTACAGATGTTTTTAATTGAATTATACTTTCACTTCTTATTTCGTCCCTCAGGAGGATACAACTATTGTATCTATGGGAATTAGTGTTCCCAAGGGGAAAATGTGAGGGCTCAAGCTGAGAGTTTGGTAGGCCTTCTTTTTTGTTAAAATAAAATGTTTTTGTTATGTTAAGGACCATCTTTTTTTGGTTCACTGCTGCCCTGTTTTTCAGCACCTAGTATTTTCTTCTTCAACTTTGATCTTGTTTCGTAGTCTTCTTTCTCACCTTACTGCTTCTATGCCCTTTCTGCATAGATTCCACGTTCTCTTAACTCCATACTAAATGGTGCCTTCCTCCTTCCTCTCTTTGGATCGCCTTTGTAGTGGATAGGGAGGCTTAAACTAACTAATAATCTAATCTTATCTCGTTTCGTTATTTCCTAAAAAAGTGTGAAGTGAAATGAATTATTCCGATGTCTAGTTGCCTTACATTGCTCTCTTCGTCATTTTCATAATTAGGGGAAAAGATATTTTATTTTGCCGCTGTGAAGTATTAGTGTTATAGCTAATAATTTACGTGCCTCTAATGCTGTGCTTCCTTGAATGTCTTCATTTATGATATACTTTCTGAATATTCCTTGCATAGGAAAACTAGTCTTAAGATAAAATTATTGGAGTTCTTAGTGCCATGTATTTATATTTGGTTTTACATTTATTCTGATTCGTATTTTAACTCTACGATTTTGTTTTTGTAGTGTTGGTGACTTTGACACAGTGATCGTTAATAGTGATCTTTGATTGTTAATAGTAATCAGTAAACAAGTGTCTGGCTGTAAAATTACTTCAATAATACATGACTGAGTGTTAGTTCAGTTTTCTTTTCTAAAAGATCAGTTGGAGTAGTCGAAGAAGTAAAGGGCAGTATCGCTTATCAATCTTGTTATAACAGCTAGTCAACCCTAGGAATGGCAGTTATTGGACGCAACACAAAGATACAAGAGCTCTGTTTATACCCGTTTTTTTGCGCCATCTGAGTACATCGTTGAAATAAAGCTTGGTGCCAAAAATTTGTACATATTATTTTTTTAACATTATCTATTTTGAGGGTTCCTCTGAGAAGGTCTTTTATTGAGCGTATCATGCGACTTGATGCTGGTCGAGGGCTACGCTGAGTTTGTGTACTCCAGTACGCGAGAGATCTGCTAGTGTCTCTTGTCATTCATGGTACTAAAACCCTAAAATAATAATTTTACGTGGTAGCCTTTGCTGCTTATCACTGTAGAGTCGACAGTGCTTGTTGCCAGAGGCTGTTGTGTAGTTTAGCTTTCTTTCCAAGTATTCTTTTTTGCTTTTGATTTTCTCACGTGCAGAAACCGCCCTGCGCGTGTGTGTACTTTGGCTGTCTGCTTCACTGTTTTATTTTTCGTTTGATGGTGCTTCAAGGCAAGTGTTTTAAATCCACTTTCATGTTCTTCGTTTCCATCGAATGAATTTGTTCGTAACTCTAAAGCTGTCCTCAGACTCTATTGCAGCCGAGTGTTCATAGCGTTTTGTCAAAATTGAGTGGAAATCGCCAGGACCTCGTGGTCTCCGGATACTGGGAACATTTCTTTTAGTGGAAATTTTTTAACAGAAACTTCCTAACAGTGGAATATAGACATATTTGTGAAATTTTTTTGACCAGCTTATGAAGGAGGTGTTCGCTGACGGCAGACGAGTTGCAACAACCGTGGAGAATTTGTAGAGACTATATATACTCACGAGAGTTTCGCTCTTCTGAACGTTTTCAGAAAATTTGATTTGTTCTATGTAGATCAAATATTAAATCGCTCTAAATATTTCTGATGTTTCGTATCCTGAAAACATGGCTTTCCCTATCAATTTTGCTCGATTTTGTCTACGTTGGCAGCCTACGTGGTCTTCGAGGTACCTGTCATCGTGCCATGTACTGCATGTACAGAAAGGCCACACATTCTCAAAGAAAAACAGCAAAAATGTTGAAACTGTATTTTACACATGAGGTAAAAACGTACAAAAATCAGCAGCACTAGTAGATTGCTGAAATACCGCATTCGATTTTGAGTGAATAAGATTTTACTGAAATCAGTAATTGGGATGTGGAAGTTACTTTAGCTACACAATGTAAAGGATACTCGTAAAGGGGGGCAAGTGTCTGAAGAATTCTGGTAAGTGAATTTCTATAATCAAATCACATCACAATTCTAGCTATAAGGGAAATCAACACAGCGTTCGTACGAATAACCCTAAACATGAGAAATAAAAAAATCGTAAAGAACGCTACAAAACGTTAAATCAATACAGCGCTGGTACTTAAAATTAAAATGCGTTCAGTAAACTACCTCTTGGGTTTTAAAATTAGAAACATTGTTTACTGCCTAACACTCAGAATGAATGTTAAAATTAACGTTTAAATTATGAAGCATTGTGCCTAGTAAATTAACACAAGATATTTTTGGTGAAAAGGCAAGAAAATGGGGCGCAATATCTTGCTCTAACACCATGACATCTGCGGTACATTCGGACTGGTTAATTTATGAGACAAAAATATAAGGGAAACTAACCAAAGAGATATTTACAGAATTAGCTAGCGTCATCTCGATCTACCTCTGAATATGACGCAGAATTACCCAAAAACAGTGATTTCTTTCTGGAAACTCACTGACAAGACACGCTTTAGTCACTCAGAACAAAAATGATGGGAAAGTTTTGTAGTAAGGGAGACTGCATCTTATTCGCCTTAGACAAATGAAAAGTTCTTTCGAACTCGAGTGTATTTGTCAGATGGCAAATCAGTAGAGAGGACGGTAATGAAAAACAAGTTTGACATAGTCATGTGGAGTTAGTGTTGCACTGGAATGAAGCGAGCTGAAACTTGGTATCATCTATACACGTGAAATTTCTTATACTGAAAAGTAACATATATTTACACTTTGAATATCTGGAAGCGTCATGTGATTTGGAACACCAAGTAAGGCATTCCTAGAGCAATACAGATCATCTTGAACAGGTGGCAGCACTTGCCATTGTACAAAACGATGCTTCAACGCACGGGACGGACTCCATCATTACATTAACGCTCAAGATCGTTACCAACAACTTAAAATAGCAATTATTAATACATTGATTCAACTAACTCCATTAGCCTAAGAGTGCTCAAATATTGCTTTCGAGAACCAAGGGTAAGTATTAATGATCTACGACTTTAGCTCGAAGCATCAAGAATTTATCTACAAGTTTTTATGCAAGAATTCCAAGACTATCAACGCATTGTCGGATGCTTGTGTTTTTTTCAATTACTGAATTTAGAGGGAATTTCATGACTTATGCTAGACCGCACCAGCAAGAAGGAAGGGCCATACAAGTTCAAATAACAAATATCAAATCTAATCCGAATTCAAGTTTCTTAGTCCGAGTTGAAAGAAAAAAATTTTCAGCACATAATATCAGACACTCCGATGCTAATTCACGCAGGCATATCACGAAACCGTTCGCTAGCGAACAATTTTCTACGGAAAATTGATTTTTTGCTGTTTTGGTCCGTTGTTAATGTCTTCCATGTCATCAGAAAAAAGTAAACAAATGCCAAAGAATCAGGTAAGAGGCAATGCCTTAAAATAATTTATTACAAAATTCCAAAATTCCATAATGAACGATGAATCCCAGAAGTATAAAATGAATTTTACCGGGGCGCATTATTCCAATAGGTATAGTGAAAAAGTGAAATGGTCTGGACTTTAATTAATCGGTGGCTGCTTTTCAAACAAGCTTTTAATGAGCACCTATGTATAAAAACACAATAACTAAGTTTACTTTGATTTTTTAGGCATTCGTAGCTGCAATGTAAGTGGTGTTTAGCTACCATTACAAAACAAGGAGCGGAAGCTATTATATTCGACTAAAAATTTTATCGCAGCGCTGCTAGTCAAAACACCGTTCCCGAGAACCATTCTATTACTTCCATTTTCAGAGCATGCGTCGAAGAATAGCAACAATTTCCTTCAGATATACCGATCACAACAACCATCGGGACCATCGAAGAATGGCAACAATTTTCTTCAGATGTACCAATCACAAGGACCACATAACTATACAGTTTTTGATGTTAGGCCTGCAAAACTACAAATTAGAGACCGGTTTGGAAGGCACCTTAGGCGGGGAGGGCATGAAGTCGTCCAAAGCGCGCTGGCATTCCGTCTTGTAAAACAAGCACTTCTGTCCTTCGTGGGTCAAGATTCTGTGAAAGGACGAAAATAATCGATTTTACGGATGGATTAGCAGGCAGAACAATATTATGAGCCATCCCTACTGAGAATTTATTTTATTATGAGGATTGATTTTTGTGCTCGCAGTGATTTTTGTGAATGAACGCAGAGTCTACATGAACTAAGCTGCTTGTTAGTGAGTCAGCGAGTCAATATTCGTAAGTCACCAGTTGGGTGATTCTCCTTCGGGGAATAGATAGTGTCTGTTTAGGGAGGTTTAAATTAATTTACCTAATCAAGGAGGAACAGACCGTGTTGCTGCACTCCATTCTGATAATTGAATAAACCGTAACCAGATGGAACAATGAAGATAGGAAAATCAGGTACCCTTTGACAATTTGTGAGCTTATTGAAATGCTCTTTCCAGTGCAGCTATCAACCTAAAACCGTCGTTCTTCGTGTTTTTGTTCATCGCCTGTACTATATTAATCCATTCGGTACTGACCGAGCCAAGTTCATCTCTTCGTCATCTTTAGGTCACAAGGTAATATTTTAAAGTAATAGAACCATTAGAGTAAGATTCTAAGATAAATGGAAAATGGTAATCAGTACCCATATTTTATTTTATGCTAGCCATTTGTATGACAATTTGCTAAAGTACCTCTCAATTTTACCCCAAGTGATCATTGATGCTTCTTTCGTTTTGTGCCCATGTAGGCCTTGCAAAAATTTCTTGCAATGCCATTTTATGAGCCAATGTTGAAACGACTCATAAAATACAATGAGGAACATTTTTGCCACACTGTCGGAAAGTGTTTCCTATCAGCAAAAATTTTGCCGCATGTTAAATTTAATTTTTTTGCATTAATGTTCATTTGAAAATTAGAAAATTATCAGAAAATAAACAAAAATAACAGCGCTGTGAGCTAAACACGCCACCACAGAAACGAACGCATTCC
This sequence comes from Morinoia aosen, assembly GCA_030386875.1. Lineage (NCBI taxonomy): Eukaryota > Metazoa > Arthropoda > Malacostraca > Amphipoda > Talitridae > Morinoia > Morinoia aosen. The sequence continues at coordinate 86,085,241 of CM059562.1, read as the reverse complement.
AACGTTATCAAACCTACAGCACGTTTCGAATTTACTCTAAAATGAAAAATTTCAAACGTCAACAGAGAACTGCCAGATTCAATACCGTGACTTTATGAGTGGAATTTTGAAACAATGGATAGCTTATCTAAAAGAAATGCAAAACTGGCTCATTAGTAGAACAGTTTAGCTGAGTTAAGAAGTGTACCTATATCTAATGGTATGTATTATAGGTAGCTATCTGCATCTTCGCAATAGGTCTGCAGTGCTTAGCACTACACCAAATGTGTAGGTTTTAGAAACAGTATTCCAATTAAACTTCGTCACGTGAAATAAATTGAGTGCGTTACTGTTAATAATTCAGAAATGGGTTACCAATATTTTATATTTACGTCTACTAGTCATTATTACAAGGAAATCGTGCATTCAAATTAGCTTCATAGGATCTTCAGCGGCACTTGAATAATATTTTGGTGCACTAGAATGCTCTGACGATGCTCATGTGTTAATCAAGTTACACTGTGCAGCTTAACTTTTTTTTAAGACATAAGTCTGTCTAGACGACCCTTTTTGAGCGGCAGAATTATCTTTTTAGAAACCCTTGTTCCTTTCAACAAATTGCGATAACTTGCTGGTCGGAACTTACAACAGTAATGAAATATCTTACCAATTTTCTCGAGTGAAGTGTTGACTTATTAAGGAAAATCATTTTTCTTTAATCGAGTGTACATTAGGAATTTAAAAACGAGGAACACTGCTCGTAGGTTAAGCATTATTTAATAGTACACATAGTCAAATCTATAAAACGTTTCGGAGTCTATGTGTAGTATTAAATAATGCTAAACCTACGAGCAGTGTTCCTCGTTTTTAAATTCCTAATGTTGACTTGAGTCGAAAGCTTCACACAAAGTAAATGAGCACTCACAAACTATGAAAAAGAAACAGTGACGTGCTAACTGCATGCACATTTAAAAGGATTGCTTACAAAAATTTTCGCGTACCGTAGTACCTAATTATTTCAATTAATTGGCTCATTAATTCAAATCTTACCTGAGAAAATTTGAAAAATCCTTGAAAAAAATAACCCGCAACAGCACGGACAGAACAATAATAGAGTAAAGTACAAAAGGTAGAGAACGGTGAAAAGAAAAAGTAATCCTAGCACCACAAGTATGCCATTAATAGAATAAGGTGAAGGTAAGTACAGCATGGATGGAAAGATTCAGCTTATCCATCTCACTCTCACGAGCAGGCTATTTGTAAGATAGGGTTATGACGATTAAAGCGATGAAAAATGAGATAGATTATTTACCTTAGAATCTCCCTCAGGTCCTCAAAATGAAGATTCCGAGTTAAATACCAAAGGGTCAAAATATAGATGATGGGATAGGATCAGGAACTCATGGCGTACTCTTAATGAGTCAAGCATGCAAAAAATGAGCATCCTCCTACTTCGTATACCTCGTCTTCAAGTTGTGGAAGGAAACATTTCATTCTTACCTTGACAAAAGTCAGGTGAATAAGTTCAGTGAAACCAACCTCGGACAGCGCACTACAGATGTGAAGCGAACCAAATCAACACCATGACTAAGATAGTCGGGTTAATTTCACGGTTTTTCCAAAATGAAAGAACAGAAGTGAAATTAACCCTTGGACTTTTCGATTCATTTTTGAAAATCGCCTCAATATATTGCGTTTCTTATTAAATTTGTTCCCCAGTGTGTTGTTTGGAGTTCACTGCCGAGTGGCAGCTCCTTCCTCATTCTGACGTCGGTCACTACCTGCCGCCAGAGTAAGTCTAATGATGGAGGTGATAAAAACTATAATATGAGTAGAAAAATGCTAACGTTAAAAAAGGTTTAAAGAAGAACCGCATGCACCACCAACCTGTGAGCGTACATCCATGCTTTACTTGACTTTCTTCTGCGGTCCATGTCTGCCTACAAAGTCGTCCAGGGCACAAGAAGCACCAGTGGCCCGCATCAGCAAGACATAACCGTCCGATTCGAAAACACTAGTCATCCCGAGACAGAAGGAGGGAGTTAGTAAGATACCGTAAAATATTATCTGTTAACTTCACAAAAATAGAACGGGTCGCCAAAGTCCCTGAAAAGAAAGCAATGAATACCCAAATTGGCATGCATGCACCCCAAACTGACATGCGATGTTAGTTAAGTTCAATAACATAAAAATAAAGGAGCGAAATAGTATAGCTGCTGGAAAGAAATTAGATTTAAAGAATAATGATAATAAAAACATATGATGTAAAGTGATGGAAAAAATCATTTTAGCTTTATAAAATGTAGCAATGAGTGGAAAGAAGCCAGAACCAACTGAAAATACGGGAGTTAGCCCCAGAAGAATTAGTAAATTATAATAAGGTGAGAGACCCAATCGCCGATGATCCGCATTCAGAGTTGCATGCTACATAGTAGTACATCAGCTAATCAGAAGAAGCACTTGTACTACGAATTACCTTCAAAATCCCTGATGTGGATAATTAAAGCAATGTCACTGAAAATCCTTAACAAATTTCACTAGATATTGTGGGACTTTTTTAAGAGATCTATGGCGTCTCTCTTTAGACTAGGACTCGAGTTTGACTGAAACTATTCAGGAAAACATTCCCAAATCTGTGCATAAAAAAAGTCACTCACGTAGATTTTCACATGCGAAAGTCGGCGAAGTATAACAAATTTAGAGCACGGTAGAGGTTTTTCTCTACTGTGATTTACTGTGATTTGCTGTCTTCGTCAGGGAATAAATACACTATCAAATTGGGACAAATAGGGTGAAGAAGAACCGAAAGTTGTAAAACTGGGAAAGAGATTATATGGCACTGTATCTAGAATACAGCCCCGTTACGAATGATGGTCTACCAAGGAAAACGAATTCATTTGCAACGCTCACTTCAGATGAAGGGGGGAGTGGGAGGGAGGGGACTGACATCAGCCGTTAAAGGGGACGCAAAAGCAGAAAAGGTTAGCCAGACTTAGCGGCGTGTGAGCCTGGCTTTCCTTCTCTCCCCACAAACATGTCCAAGGATTTGCTGACGCCCGTAACGTTGCACATCAAGTACTCCTGAGCTCCGTAACTCAGTGTGCTGGCGGGGGTGAGAGTTAACAAACAGAATGTGTCAGGAGTGTGTACAGGGGGGTGCATTTTTTGAATATATACATTGGGCACGAGGGCCGAAATTTAACTCGAGGAGATTAAACGCACGAAATCCCATCGCATTAGCTTCAGGAGTCATCTCATAGAGGAAAGGTACCTGAAATCCTTCAATAGGGCATTAATGAGTTAATAAAAAACCTTAAAAAAGGAAAGAATACTAAATAGAGCTTTTCCACTCATTCCGAATGAGTGGGTACTAAGCTCGTGTGTTAGCGGTAAGGTCTGTACAAATTAGCTTATTATGAAACGTTCTCAAGAAAAAGCGTTGAGCTAAAGCGGTGATGAAAATTTAGAAAAAACTGCTCCAGATATCACAATCTGCTTTGCATTTGTAATTTTTAGACACCCTAGTATAGCCTTGGCTCCGGGCGGCTTTGACCCTTAAATGCCATCGCGAAAAAGTAAGGCTGGGCAGTGCTGCTATTCGGATGAAAAACAGGATGAGACAGGGTGAAAAAATAGTTTCACAGATTTGGCTGGAAAGGAGGTAGAATTATCATCAATTTAAAAACGATGCAAAATAGGGAAATTTATTTGAATTAAGAACGTCAGTTCGGCGAAGAACACTTGGTTGAAATGAGGAAGAAGAAATCAGCGTCGAAGGAAAGGTAAGACATTCCTAGCAACAGATGAAAGCACTGAAAATATTGCAGATAAGCGTAATTTTTAGGAAGGTATTAAAAGTTAACAAAGAAAATTTACATAATTTAAAGATTCAAAGATTAGTCCACGATGAAATCGAAAATAAGATTTTCAGAATAACACGACATGTTGCATAAGCCAACAATAAAAAGGCCTACAAGATTTCATTCAAGAAAACTTTAGAACGAAAGAAGCTCGGTAGGAAGACATGTAAACATGTAAAATCCTGCCCAAATCAAGCATGAAAACAGCACGTAAAATTGCTTACTTGGCAGAGGACAAGAAATTCAGTGCCTAGGAATGTCTCTAAAGAGAAATTTCCTCAGAAAACAGACTAAATGAAACAAGTCAAAGGCATATTAAATAAAAGAGACCTCATTGCTAAGAACAAGCAACCTCATGTTGTATTACGCGATACTTTGGGAAAACCGAGGCCGAAAAGAACATATATACATAAATGAATGGTTCATCAGGAGATGACAGAGATTATGGACAGCTAATTTCGCAGGAGATGTATAGATAATTGAAGGCATGCTCACAGAAGCAAGACTAAAGAACAAACATGAACTCGGAGGTCAGCAGCGTTTCACTTTCAATGTTTAATGAGTAGTATTTTTAGTTTATGAACGAAGACTTGGCTTTAACTTCTTTGACACGTTAAAGGAATTCAATTGTTGATTTTTTACGCATTTAAAAGCGAATAACATGTGGCATGTTAGAGGTACTTCTTTACTTTCTTTCAAACCTTAAATAATTCGTGATTAAACTTTCTGTCTCGAGTAATTCGAACAAATTTTATCCTCTGCGTGAAAATTTGGGCTTATCGACCAGCTGTAAAAGTCGCTGACTGAACACGAGTTTCATCGAGAAAAAAGTGTAAGGTTTATAAATTGATTTAAAAAATAGAAGCCTTCATTGTGAACGTCTCCCACAGCATTTTTGAAATTACTTACAATAACTCGAATGTGTGCTGAAGAGAAAATGATTGGCCTATGAAGTTGCGTAGATACGTAGATAGAAGAAAAGATATTTTTCTACGAAAATAGGTGGAGCATAGACGCTCACGAGTGATAAGAGCTACTCTGCATAAAAATACAGGTCCGAGGATCGGGGACGCTGGAATGCAAAGTTCGCTACTCACAGTTTGAGCAGCACGAAGAAGTTGAAATAGAAAGGCAGCACAACCTCCTTGGACCTGAGCAAGATTCCGTCCACGACTTCGTCAGCAACAAACTCCGGCTCCAGGATCGGGATGAGTCTGAGATGACGGAGTAAGGTTAGCAACTTCCTTCACGGTTAGAAACTCCCTTTACGGTTAGAAACTCCCTTTACGGTTAGAAACTCCCTTTACGGTTAGAAACTCCCTTTACGGTTAGAAACTCCCTTTACGGTTAGAAACTCCCTTTACAGTTAGAAACTCCCTTTACGGTTAGAAACTCCCTTTACGGTTAGCAAATCCCTTAATAGTTGGCAATTGGTTGGCAATTTTGGCAAATTATGCGACTCATTACACAGCTTGCTGCTATATGCATAAAGGTTAACAAAGGTTAACATCGGCATCTTTGGGATGCTTCATTTCCAATCAAGCCTGATACATATGATCTTAGCATTGGTTTTTCAAATGTCTTATAACTAAGCCTATATATAGGACACCATGACGGTTCCCCCGTAAAGCCGGTACCCATTTCCGACACTTGGGTTGAGTGGGGTATTGTGCTTGAGCTTTCCCTTATACCCAACGGGGAAAATCTCCGCGCCAGCGCTGGGAACGAACCCGCGACTTCCAGCATACAAGTCCGATCCCTTAACCGCTGTGCCACGGAGAGCATAAAGGTAAATTTGACCGACAAAGGCTGTGCAAAACCGCCCTAAACATGAAGATTTTAGCAGGAAAGGGATAATATGACAGACAAGGGCTGTGCAGAACCACCGTCTTACTTGGAGCGGACTCCGTCAAACATGCCCGTGTTGATGTAGTACGGGCAGACGAGGGTTGTGAACACTCCGTCGTGGTTGTTCACCTGCACGTACAGACAAAAATCTTAGATTCATGGAATATTTTATTCAAATATTACGTACAAATTTTTTCCATTCAAACATGCATGAAATATTATTCCTCGAAAAATATTATGCACAAAATTTTTTCCACTCACACATGCATGAAATAATCGTTCACCTGCACGTACAGACATGAAATATTTATCTAATAATATCATGTGCATAATTTTTTTCATTCATACATCCATGGAATAATCTTCTTATACCATCGTAGAATTAACTAAATTATTTGTGCACACGTATGAAATATTTTCTCCTAATAACACAATCAAAATTTTTTCATTCGCATATGTATTACATATTTTCTTATAATACCATATATATGAATATTATTGTTTTATTACTAGGTTAAGCCCACCAACCTTACGAAAACGAGACAGAGCAAATAGAGTTACGTTACAAACTCAACGTCAACGACTCCTTAACAACCTGAGTCACGTAACAGAGACGTTCAGTCCCTCTCCGTAAACTCGCCATTTGTTGCAGAACAACAAATTAAGAGACCAGTTACGGCGCTTGTCAAGTCATTTAAATTGTATAATTTTGCTCAAAAAACATATGATGTTTTCGGCACAGATTTAGCAATGCCCTAAAACTAGGTAGCTCATTTGAAGATGTACGCATGAGAAAAGAGAAAAATGCCGACTTACTAATGTTTAAAAATTATAATAAACGTAGTGCTAATTTGAAATAAGTCCTTACAAAATACTAGCTTAGGTTAATAGAGGCCTCTCAAATGCCAAGTAAAAAGGTCACAAAAACCACACTGGGCCAACGTGCGCAGTATCAATTGATTAGTGATAGCACATTATCTCTGCACCCTAATGTTAGAAATCAACATAGTAACGCAATATTATTGAGAAGCATTTCTAGGCAGCTGAGGGGGTAAAATTGTCCTTGAAGATCGTCAGGTGAAATTAAGTGTTGTTCTTGATTACAATTCACCTTCACAATATGCATTATAACCCACGAAAAAAACACTCGTTGGCAGCCCAGTACACGGTCATGAGATTTTAGCATGAAATGAAATTCTACTGCAACTCTTAAAATCGGTTTACTGCCCCTAAAGTTAAAACAAAACATTTACCACTTTCAACTGGCATTCAGTACAATTATCAAATAATTATTTCAAACTAAACTCACCCTCATCAGTTATCCACTTTTGTGGATGCATATAAAATTTGGGTGAGCCACTCAAGGAATGGTAGATTAAAAAAATGAAGGAAGCCCTAAATTTGGTAGCAACATTTTCTAGTGATTGGGTACCCATCGCATGGAGGGATAAATTCTAACTCTAGTTATTAATAGTTGGACGAAAATATGAAAATTGAATGTGAATTTTGGAATTAGCACAACACTGAGGCCGAAATTAAATTTCGAAATTGAACATTCAGCGGCTACACATCGAAGCCTCAACTACCAACATTGGGCATTAATTATAAGAATGAAAGAGCCGGCCCCGTAAAAACAATTAGAATTTTAGAACAGAAATCATGGTGCCTCAAAATTTTAATGATAATACAAACGGCATTGGACAGCGATCACCAATTCAAAACAGACGGCATTGGACAGTAATTATCATCATACAGGAAACGGGAAACAAAGAATATCAGTGATAATGACTAAACAGACTCCACTTTAAACTATAGCACCGACAACTTTGGATGTTAATCACAGAACAGACAGAGCTGTACATTAATTTTATCCCAAATTGCCTTTAAGTTGTGCATTAATTTCCCTCCAGAATTCCTCAATGTTGTAGATTAATTTCCCCCCAAAATTTCTTAACGGTAAACATTAATGTCATCCCAGAATAGCTTAGCGTTGTACATCAATTTCATCCCTAAATTTCTTCACGTTGTTCGTGAATTCTACCATAGAACTTTTTAGCGTTTTACTTATGTTTCACCCTAGAATTCCTCAACACTAAACGTTAATAATTCCACCCCCAGGAAACCTCAACATTATACAGTACATTAATTTCACGCCACGAAACCCAAGCAATATACAGACAGGCGCCCACCATGAGCTCAGCTCGGAGACTCTCGTCGAAGCCAACAGCAGCGAACTTGGAGGCGCAGTAGTCGATAAGTTTGTTGACGCCGATCTTGCCGGCCACGGACGCCACCGTCACGATGTGGCCGCAGTTGCTATCCAGCATGGCGGGCAGGAAGGCCTTCGACGTCTGCAAGAAATAGTCAAATGAAAAATAGTTAACCAAAATAGGAAATCGCTTTAGTCGCTTCTGATGCATTTATGCGGCGGGAAATTACGCTGCTGGTTTTAAGATATATGCGCAAGCTGCAGTGAACTTCAATTTGTACCAGCACACGCTCAGATTGACTCAGTTGCGCTTAACACAAAAAAATTGAACCAGACGCAGGAATGATGAGGATTTTACTACCAAGTAACCAGCACCCTATAAGCCAAGTAGAGCTGCAGTAACAAAAAAAAGTCAATCGCTACATAAATTCATCATACAAAAGTTGAACTGGCAATGCATCAGAAGATGTGCACGATTCTATGTACATGACGCACGACTCGACACACGATCCTGTGGGCATGACGCAAGACGACGCACGACTCGACGCACGATCCTACGTGCACGACGCACGATCCTACGTGCACGACGCACGATCCTACGTGCACGACGCACGATCCTACGTGCACGACGCACGATCCTACGTGCACAACGCACGATCCTACGTGCACGACGCACGATCCTACGTGCACGACGCACGATCCTACGTGCACAACGCACGATCCTACGTGCACAACGCACGATCCTACGCGCACGATGCACGATCCTACGTGCACGATGCACGATCCTACGTGCACGTCGCACGATCCTACGTGTACGACGCACGATCCTACGTGCACGACGCACGATCCTACGTGCACGACGCACGATCCTACGTGCACGACGCACGACTCGACACACGATCCCATGTGCATCAGCGACAAGCTGGTACGGCAGCGTTGGGCCTAGTCAACATTCAGCTCAATGGCAGCTGAGGAACAGCAGCCGCTGAGCCGCATTTCAAGTCATAGGGGATCTCGATTGGGCGGCAGCCATCTTGGCTTGGCTCAGCTCCACTTTATGCAACAAATGTCTTGGTGGTCACCAGCAGTGCACCAATGTAAACAGATGCGGAAGCTACGAAAAAAGCTGGTTTTGGATCAATCTAAATCGATTAAACCAAATGAGTCAACAAGAAAAGCAGATGGAACATGGTCTAGCAGGTGACAAAGAAGTATGTGAGTAGCTGAACATATCCGAAGTCAGAGCGAACACTGCAATACATGGAAATTCGATTCCCGTGTTGAAAGTTGGAATGAAAGCACTATGACAGACAAGTATAGTCAATACAGAGTTAGGACAGACTAACTCAACGATAGGTGCAGCAGATGCTATATTTCCGCCAGCCAACAACAGTCTTACAGGCGATGACGAGATTAGACATTGAAGTGTCATTATTCTGTTTCTGTACATGCAGCTACCTCGTCTGAATTTAGCAGGTAACCAACATCCTCAGCAAAATACAAATAATATCACCAAATCCGGTAAGGACCAGTGCGCAACAGTCGCAACACTCAGAATACAAGATATATACTTGCACGATAGATGGTAGGGGCAATAATTGGAGGCCTGAGCAGCATTTATACGAGTCAGTTCTGCAGGAATCATGTATCAGGAAGAAGACGCTAGTGATGCTCAAATGTCAGGTCACGGTAAACTCCCGAGGTGTTACGCGCTGGCAACAGAGTTAAAAATGGTGCATTGAGTACACGTTACGTCAAATTCGTCGGTTCTCTGAGATGCATGTTTTAAGTCTGGTAGAGCAAAACAAATTTCTAGGCTACTTACAAGATTTATCTTCACGGTCGTTGTCTAGTTTCATACTCTGCTAGGAAAATTCAAAACAATGATTGTAATTCGATACAATTGTCATCGGTAGAATCATCGAAATGTCAAAAATTGTTCGCCTGCCGCATAAAGTGATCTTACTGCAGAGTAATCTGACATTTATATGTATAGATGTAGTTAATAGTGACGATTATATTCCTGTAAATGCTTGCTGTGTTTGAATAAGCAATCGTCAACATTCAAATGACCAATATTGCTAATATGCAAAAGTCAATGACCGTTCACATACGATTCATAAAATCTCACGTTGAGAAGCCTCAAACAGAACGCCTGAAATTATCATCAGTAGTCATATACTGTATTTAATGTTAACAATTGGCTCAACCCTGAACGCTTCCTTCAGCAAGATCATATTAAACCATACTGAGAAATTCTGTTCGGTCAGTAGCCCTAAAGAACCCTCGCAAGTCTCAGCTCACCCACTGACCCTAAGAATTACCGCAAGTCTCAGCTCCCCCAGTAATCCTAAAGTGGATTAGTTCAATCAAAGAACCACAGCTCACCCAGAAATGGCTGAGGACGTTGACGGCGAAGGTACGCTCGACGTGTTCATCAGGAGACTCGAGGAAGTTGCGTCCGGTCACGATGCCGGCGTTGTTCACCAAAATGTCCACCTGCAAGGGGAGGACCAAAAACAGTAGTATCGTTGCTGCACATTTCGTAGCGATAATATGTGTCACGTAGACAATATCTCCAGACACACATTGTCAAGCAGCGACAGTATGTGTCAGACAAAGCTCATGCTGTATGACAATAAATGTCAGGCAGACCTGCAAATCACAGTCCGATATTTCAGGCGCGCCGAAACAAATCAAGAAGTCGGGGGCGACCACAGGACGTAGCTATTAGATACACTGTGTGCGCACGCCATGAGAGTGGCTCTTTATTTACAGCATTGCATTGAGTTCAAGTACACCAGCGCACAAATTTTTCCCGAAAATGTTACAATCTATGAGTGCTTGCAAACTAATTGACCCTTTCCTTACAGTATTACAATATGCAAGAGTGCGTGCAGGCTAACTAATCTTGAACTGCCCCATCTGTCATACGGAGCTCACTCAATATCAATGTTCAAATATTTTGTCGCTCGCAGAATTTTTGCCGTTTTTTTAAGTTCACTGAGAAAGAGTGGCAGTTCAGTCATTTTTTTCGATCTCGGTGAGAACCTGAAATGAGTGCTAGTCTAACAACGAGGATTGCAATAACGGTAATACGAGTGAAAATTTCTGACGCTCAAGGGTGAAGTTCGACGATCTGCTTTTTTTGTTCTGAATAGCTCAAGAATTAAGGGCTGGATAAAGAAAAAAACACTGAAGTGTGATTGCTACATACCTGCCTCCCCCATCCAGTATTTATTTTATCAAACCATAAGATAAAAATAGAAAAAAATAAGACCCGTGCGTTGCACTTGAAACAATTTTATTCTCTTAAATACACACGGTTAACTGGGAAAATTATCGAGAAAGAAGTTTACTCGAAGTTCTTGAACCAATCCATGTTTCTTCATTCAGGGATGAAAGTACAGCTGAAAGGGCAGGATTAGGTTCAACCCAAAATCGTGATTATATCAACATTACTAAAAAGTTCACATATCCTTTTAATTAAATGAGTTATACATTTTCATCACAGTTAAATGAACTGAAGCCCAAATTTTAGTGAAAAAGCAAACAGTAAAATGTCCGACTAACGTTCACCAATATTAAGAAGCCCAAAGACTATCCCAAAAAAGCCGTGCGATTGCCGATGAAAGCCACACCTGCAGTGCGAGTTTTTGAGCAGACTGAGGCGGGCTCTGCCTCAGATGCAGCCAGCGTCTGCAGCTTTCTAAGACGCCGTTCAGTTTTGAGTTAAGTAGTTGCCCGATATCTAATATTATGACTGGGATTAAAATACGACAAGAAACGTGAAAAAGCTTGTATTTGCCTACGTACCTTGACCTGTGGAATGCGATTTAAATGATTATATGGGTCAAAAATTCCTGGCGCAATAATTTTATAGGGAAAAATGTGTTCACACTGATGATCTGTTATAGCTTTCTAAGTCACCGCTCAGTTCTCAGATAAGAAGTTCCTGGTTATCTAATATTACGACTCGGATTAAAATTATGGCTGATTCGATAAGTTACAGTTGTACGTGTAGGCGATCTCATAATGATCAGAAAAGTCAGGCAAAAATTCTCAAAGACCATTCGGATATAACATAGCTGATAAAAAATTGGCTTGGGTGTAAACGAGAACGATCAGAAAAAGATTAGAATTCTCAAAGTTTTCAGTGTTTTAAACACTGTTAAGAAGAATTGTTTCCTAGTTTTGAAGATGAGTGAACCCAAGCTGAGAAAATTCGCACCCAACCAAAGGACTCCATTCAAATTTTTGAAGGGTTTCCATTTTGGTCATAAGAATCGACGAAAAACTCTTATCACTTTTGTTCGAGAGCCTAGCTGACTGGGAATCTTAATATAATCCATTTCTTAATTCTATACTCTAAATAAAAATTTCTTGATAAATGCTTCAATTTTAATATAATTTTTACTACAATGTTACAACCTGTTGAATTAGGTATCGATGGACTCACCTTCGTGCCCTTCTTCGAGAGCTCGGCCGCTGCCTTGTAAATGGCGTTCCTGTCGCACAAGTCGACGGTGTACGCCTGGCACTCGTACCCGGCCTCTTTCACAAGGCGCACCGTTTCTGCATTTCCTAAAAATATAAAAGACCAATTCGTACCAAGCAAAGTGCAATCGCTGCTATGGAATAGGGTACAAAACATTTCGTAGAACGATGGCATACAAAACCACGTAGGAAGGATTTTGGAAATATTTTCTCAACAATCAGGGTTGTACTATTCGGTTTTATACTTTCAAGTGAAGAAAGACCAATTCATTTGACGTGAAGTGCATTCGAGAAGTGCACTCAATTGGCAATTTTCCTCTGTGGAATAGGGTACGTAACACTGCGTAGGACAAAGGTCTGTAAAACAAGAAAGGAAACATCTTGAGAGGAATCGTTTCAACTTGCCGCCTTTTGCCTCCCGGATGCTTGCGGCATGTATCGTTCTTCAGACCGCTCTCTTCAAGGTTAACCAAACTCGTTCTCAGAACGAGTACGAAAAAACCACGGTAAACCCAAAGAACACGGTAAGATATTGCAATAAAGAATAAAATTCATACATGGGAAAATAAATTTCTTCGGCAAATAGCGAACCTGGACGCTAACTTTTTCACAATTTATAGACGTCAGCGCTGATATACGGACTCGGGCAAGAAACGCGAATCCGCTTGTATTTACCTACATACATTGCTCTGAGGGGCAAGTTTTCCAAGTTTTTGCAGATCGCCGAGCAAGAAACTGTTCAACTTCCAAATAACCTTCTGATGCCGGATTTATTTTCAAAGATTTTTCATCACCACTTATTTATGATAAAAAACGCTGAATTTCATCATGGGTTGAAGAGATTAGGTTAGGACTCCTTAGAATATGTTAGGATAGCTGAAACTACTAGCTTACGTGTTAGGTAGGTATGTTAGGATATGTTAGGGTATATTATGATGGGTTAGGATAGGTTAAGGATTAACGTTATAATCATTGTAATACTTATTAGCTAAAACAAATAGTAACATGGTATATAAACATTTCAATTTTATAGAACCGTTTCCAGAATAGTCTAGGACAAGGGTGTTCCATATAGGGAAAGGATGAAAACACTATTTTCAATGGAGTTAAGGGGCATAAATCTGTGAAAGAGGCGATTTTTCCCCACAAGATCCTTTGCGCATAGAAGCAGTTAGTTCAGAAAGAAGTTGATGAAACAAGATAAAAGTTGAAGAAGAAAGCCAGGGGTGCTGACAAACAGGACAGTAATAAACAATACAAAACGGTCCTTATGAAAAAAAACACCTACTCTAGTGCAACAAAACAAGACCTACCTAACTCTCAGCTTGGGACTTTACAATTACTCCCTGGGAGTGCTAATTTCCGTGGATCCAATAGTTGCATCCCTGAGGATTAGCTCTGTTTCCATTGCATAGATAATTTCGCCAAGGAATGAGAAGAGATCATTTCGTTTGGTTTTAGTTAAAAGTTTAATCTATACACGCGTGTTGGCAGAAATTATACCTTGCGCTCAAAAATAGTCAGTTTGAAAGGAAGAGAAAGAAAAAATAAATTAGCTACAGTGAAAGTATTAAAACTGAAAGAACAGAAGTGGGCGCAAAAGATAGAGGTTTGGAAGGCTGGTCTGGGGCTGAGGTTACGTAACTGTGTTTCTCTGGAGGCGCCAGTCCCCATCGCATGGTAGACAAATCTAAATAACTGAACCTATCGTTCATCCTAGTACCAATGGCATCCTGCAGAGTGGTCGGTTAGGTAAGAATGGGTTAAGATAGGCTAGGTAAAGCTACGTCATGATAGGTTAGGTTATGTCAAGATAGGTTAGATCCCTGAAACCTTGTTTATCGCGGGGGATGGGTTTTAAGTCTGTTCGTGATTATCGAATTTCCTCGAAATATGAACACAATATTTATTTAATCATTTATCGTGTATATGGACTTTTTTCCCCTCTCCCTGTACTATCAACAACCCACCCTTAACTCTATTAAAACAGGGACGACTGTTGAGTAATATGAAGTTGGTAGGTGAGTTATTACATGTAATACAGTATAGTAACATTTTAGCATTAAAAAAAGAACATTATCACTGTAATATATGTTAAAAAATCCACGAAGTCATGAATCCATGACAATTATAATTGAACCGCGAGGTAGCGAATAAACACTGTAATGCGAAAGGTTAAGATAGGGTAGATCAAGTTATAATGTTTGGTTAGGAACGGTTAGGTTAATAGGAAACGTGCCACAAGTTTTCCATGGATCCAAGTGGTCTGCATTGTTTTAATTAATAAATCAGCCATGAAGCAGAATATCTTTGAACTTTTAAAACTCAAACTCATGCTGAATTGATTGGTCACTCGGTTGATTATCACCGTCTACATTATGCATTTGGTAATAACGTGAGGCGAAATGTAAAATTACTACATGTAGCTCTGTGGATAGCACCTGGTAAAAATACCCATTTTGCGAAGAACAGGTCCGGAAAAAAATCAGCTCCGTAACCAACCGGACTGGCCGGGTGCATGGTGGTCTTGCTGTGACGAGTACTCACCGCATCGTAGAATAGAGTCAGAAAAAGAGCACGCATTTGAGGATTACAGACCGCCAAACCAGGCAAGCATGCGGGAGTTTATGCTGAGCTAACCCTGACTTCAAACCTGACGCAAGGAGCGCCTCGAAGAGGAATTCTTTCCCAAGTAAAAGAGCTCATCATGTAAATTGTTCGCTACATATAACGGATTTCTTCAGACGTTGGTCTTGAAAAGTCACGACATGAATTTTTTCTTAAAATTGCTGCTTGTGAAGTTGTTACTGTGCTTACTCAGCACATTTTGCAGGAGTTGAGCGTGAAAAATAGCTCAACAAATTGGTCGCATTTATTGAGAAAATATTTAAGGACTTAGCTTCATTATGGATCTGCTGAGGGCGAGTATTTTCAAATCCATCTCTTATTCAAAAAAACGACACCATTGAAGCGGAGTTTATTTATTTTGTTTATTTATTAATTTAGAAAATATTTAAGGGCTTAGCTTCATTATGGATCTGCTGAGTGCGAGTATTATCAAATCTACCTCTCATTCAAAACAACGACACCATTGAAGCGGAGTTGATTTATTTTGTTTATTTATTAATTTAGAAAATATTTAAGGACTTAGCTTCATTATGGATCTGCTGAAGGCGAGTATTTTCAAATTCATCGCTTATTGAAAACGACACCAATCCCCCAATTCAGTTCAAATTAGTTGAATTGGATTTTGTTCAGACACGACTAAGGTAGAGGTACTCAGGTACGAGCAGACCAGCTGGACAATTCAAAGCTGTGGTACATGAAACCAAACATAGCGACATCACTGCTTGAAATAACTGCTGTCGACCTTCGAATTACACGTCATAAGCAAACCTTAACTCGTACTGTTGTAAAATAATCTTAGTTATTACAAATTATCAATAACTTGAATTACACAACGCATTAGTTAAGTAACTGGTACCACTTTTTGCCCGTACAAGTTAATTGACGTTCGCATAAAAAGTCTTTGTTATTACAAATTATCTATAACTTGAATTACACAACGCATTAGTTGAGGAACTGGTACCAATTTTTGCCCGTACAGGTTAATTGACGTTCGCATTAAAAGATGTACAGGGAGTCCCCCAAAAAATGTACTCAGTAATTTAACGCCCAGCTCTCATGTGTTTTGTTTTGATGTTAGAGGTTATTGACATAGATACATGTCTGATGCATGAGATCCAATGCTAATGAGTTAAATCAAAGAAAATAACATAAAATTTGAGAAAATTGTTTGTTTTTAAAGAAAAGTTGCACCCTGAAAAATTCGTAAGTAATTGTAATTCATAGATTGAGTACATTTTTCATGAGGATACCCACTTTCTATAACTTGAAGATCGAGTGCATTAGGTAGCAAGACTGACCTGCCTCGTTGACATCCCAAGTGACGACTTTAGCGCCTTTCTTAGCCAGTCTGATGCAGACTAGGCGGCCGATGCCTGAGCCACCGCCTGTTACCAGGGCAACCTGCACGACAGGCGAGGCAATTTTCCTCAGTGACGCAGCGCATTTGGTCCACCTCCTAAATCATGGAGGTTCCTAAATCGCGCAAGACAGAGTTAAAGAAAAATCTAATAAGTTCATAATTCTTGAAACTATGAGAGGTCTCATAGAGATCAAGTAGAATCGTTCTACAGGTTGAAATCAAACCGAACGTTGCAGAAACTCATTTAATAAATCTATGAACTTGAAATCGAAAAAGGAATGCTTAAGAAATCAGATAAGAAGAAACCGACATTTGATGAACAAGAAATAAAAGGAATGAACATTCCTACATTCTAAAATGAGTGAATTTGTAAAGTTTTCAGGCATTACAAATGGAGAGACAATTTGACACAACGAAACGGATCACTTCTGTGCTTTTCAGTTCGCCCACTTGTGTTCAATGACCAACACACACAAAGGGACCATTAACGTCGTGTTGGTGCATCACAGTGGGGTGTACTTGTACAACTAATGTTGTTCGAGTTTGCGTTACAGTCTGGCTTTCGGAACCCAGCCCTAGCGACTCAGACACCACCTACACAGAGACAGTTCCGAGTTCGGGCAACTCACACAGCGGAAGGCGTTCTCAGTGTGACCTACACAGGCAGCTTTGTCACGTTCACAGCGTGGTGTATTATCAGCCACAACACATACAGTTGTGCAAACAGTAAAAATCAAGTGTTTGAGTTTCTCTTGCCAGAAGAGATATTTTCAGCATTGCAACCTGGCATTTAAGTTATAACCTTATGTTTTTTAACCTTATATTTTGGGCATTTGTTATACATTATATAACCCTGAAATTCTAGGCATCACAGTGAGAAAGGAAGCTATAATTATTCGCTACGGCTTAGATCTCGGTCATTAAAAGATTAAAAGTGAGAAAAACGATATAAAAAATTATCGTTTTTGTTTAGAAACTTTCCGGAGTCACACTCCATCATCAGTAAATAAGTAAGACCTTGGTAACGATGAGATAGAACAGAAGATAAAGAAATGAATAAAAGAACAAAAAATTAGCAATCACGATAAATATCTATCCTGAATTTGTACTTGTTAGAAACTGACAGTTTGATTCAACACAGGCTAATTTTTGAAAACTTACAAAGATTCTGAAATTCTAACATCCTTGAGATGTAGAGTTAAAAGCGAGGCCCACAATGAAACATAACCTGCAAAGTTTTGCACAGCATTCAATAGTAGGAACCGAGTAATTCAAAATATATTAATGTTGACTAAAATGACTTTCATGAACTGAACTTTCTACATAAATATCGTCATCATTAGCCTCTATGTAGAAAGTTGTTTGTGTTTAAAACTTCAGTAAGCAAACAAGTACGATAATTTGAAAAACTCCACCGAATACAAAACCATTCAACATGGTAATTAAACTGAGAGCAGACAAAGTTTGGAAGATTAATGCTCGAGATGCTAGTGTTTCAGGCGTGATAGAATCTGCGATGACACATATACCTTATTCTTTAACGAGAGCTCAATTGTATAGCATCTGTTTCAGCCCAACTGCGCACATATACTATAATAAGTTTGTATCTGAATCGGTGCATCACTAACGTTTCGTTCTTGTAACGTAACGGCGCATCACTTACGTTTTTGTTCATTTCAATAGTAGCTCCACAAGTGTAACAGCGACTCGAACACAACATTTTATTTTCTTCGATTGGACAACATTTCAATGCATAAATACAAGCCACTCTTGAACGTTGCTGCATGCTCGACACTTCAAGAATCCTAGATTAGCTTCGGTTACCTTCACTTTGAGGATTATTCTTATTATTTATACAAAATTTTAAAACACTGCGTGTTCTCTGGCTTATTTGTCTTTCAGACCACTACAATAAAGTAGCTTCACTCGGAAGCCTCACTGATACTTGAAGTTTTCAACAGAACACTTCTATTGACTTATTGATCTTATTTCTTTCTGAATAAAATTGCAGACACACCGCAGGCATCGCTGTCACTTTCGTAGTCATCAGCAGCAAAGCACTAGCCAAAACTCTACACGAAAGTGAAAGAAAGAAAAACTGTCTATTTCCAAAATGTTGATAGATGAAATCTACTACAACACATTGGTTTTAAATTTTTTCAATATTAAGGTCCTTAATTGGTGGACAAACCGTACGAGGTGTGCTAATTACCAAACAATACGAGGCAATGACATGAAACTAACCTGACCGGTGATGTCGTGCCGTCTGTAGCGGCGTGGGATGAGTGTTTTGAGGGCGGCGAAGACAGTGTAGAGGATGGACACCACCAGCGCACCCAGCACCGTCACGATTGTGAGAGCCATGCTCGCTACATCTGCAACGATCCTGAGCACACACACAGCAACAGGTTACACTTATTACGAATTGAATACTACGAATGACTGCTATGCAGTCAGCATATAGTGATGGCTTAGCCCTGTTTACACTAATGCTTTATTATTTTGTGCATCACGTTAGGCTTCCGTGAATTTTATGAAACGAAGGACTGCTGTGCAGCCAGCATTTAGTGATGGACAAATTTAGCGTACACTAATGCCTAATTATTTTGTCCAACGGGCTACACGTGAATTTTATGTACCGAAGGACGGCTGTGCATCCAGTATTTAATGATGAGATAATTATGTGTACACTTATGCTTAATAATTTCATGCAACGCGTATAAAAGGAAAGCTATGATGACACCCCTGATTTGGCTATGAAAGTCATACATTCAAAAGCTGTAATATGACAACGACGATACCTCCTGAACGGGGTCCCAGCGCAGTGTTGAAGGCCAATATATCGCCTTCAGTGGAAAACTCAACGTATTATAACGTATTACAGCACTTGATAAATGACTGTCATTTCGAACAATTCACTCCGTTTACGCTTGCTAACTGAGAGCTGCATTAAACCTGTCAAGATTTGTCTTGTTTATTACTGCCACTTTCTGACCAAGCACTGCTATTTCAGAACCATTCAAATCGTAGCGCAGCGCCTCAGACCACAAAGCTGGCGTTGTCTTGATCGCAGTGAAATCGGGCAATTTTCCGGTCGAAAGTTTCCTGTTCTACTATGTGTGACAGTGCTACCATTATAACGGTTCTCGTAGCGTATCACCGAAATGTTCAAGAAAAGTTTCAACTTACTTTACATCTCCCAACTGTAGTTTCCGTCCTTTGATCAAGTATTCCTGATACGGGCTACCTAATGAAAAACATGTACCCTCGACCTTCTGGCAACAGAATTGTTCGCCAGCGAAGAACCTGACCTCGCCGTAGCTTCCTCAAGCGCTACAGCGATAGCTGTATATATCTGTGTATGTATATGCTTAGTGTCCAGATCTAGCAGCGTAACAATGAAGCCCAGTTGTCTATGTTCGTTCCTGAAACTACGATGAAGCAATTTTTGTTGAGACTAGCTGGGTATGAATAGTGGGTGTAACAGAATATCTAACGACTCCTATATTGTTGAACGGATTGAAAAATCACAGGGTGATTTTTTAAAACACGGCCTAAAAGAGTCTTTGATAACTTCTACATAATTGAATGAATTTAAAAAAGTATTTATGACATACTGGAAAATATAATTTTTATTGGATATGTTTGTGATCAAGATACACACTCTGGCAAGAAAGCCACATTCAAATGAAAGATGAATCCGATTTTAGCGTTACCCTAAAAATGACCAGCTGAACAAAAGAACAACTCATCTGTTTCTTTGGGATGTCATCTTTCCTCTGACCTATCATTCTTGTATTTTCTCCTATGGGGGATACCTTAAAAGAAGAGTTTATTACCGTGCATAACCAACAAATCTACACCAGCTCAAGGCATCCATCGAGGAAGAAATCCAGGGAATTGGGTCTCGTCTCACCAGCGCCGTAATCGTACTGATTTTTGTCTGCACTCAGGGGGGGCAACAAATAAAGAATATTTCATTCAAAAAGTCATCTGCATAAAATTAGTAAATAAAAAATTAGGAAATTAGTAGCCTATTAGCAGTTGTTTTAAAATCTATTCATTAATATAGGCGTTATTAAATATTCTTTTAGGCCCCAAATTGAAAAATTACTCAGTACAAGAAAGAGCTCTAACTGTGGGATGACGAATCTTATAGGAGAGACTTCTAATTTTATTTACAAAAACAGGCTCGTTTCTCAGAAAAACATCACTACCTTAACTTGGCCACATTTCAACTACTTTAATTTAAAAAATTCCCTGCTATTTGTATAGCTCAGCCGTATTGTGGAACAGTAGTTTCATTTACAAACATCATCGTCCGACCAATGATGAAGTGCGGTCAGCAAGAGAACAACACGAATTCAAAGGAACGGAGATTTTGTCCATTAAAAGTAGCTTGGATACGTGGCTAACATAAATGCTCGGCCTCCTTTCAAGGACAAACGCTCGTCTGTCTTGTAAGTTTTTGCTCTTTACAAGTGACCATATCTTCAAGGTGCAAGAGGCACTTCCATCGTTAGAATTCATAATTCATATCGTTTATCTCTGTATCACCTGTGGTAAATAAATTGTATAAATTGTTTAAATTGTTTAAATTCATGAATTGTTAAATTTTACCATTGTTAAAATTCATGTTGATCATGAATCATGATGATTCATGTTAACATTCTCGAGAGCGCTTGCTTCATAGTTTAATATCGCTTCTAATCAGGATGGATAGGGTACTACACTGGAATATTGCGTTTGTGGGCGCGAAATTAGAAGCAAGATAATTTGTTCATTTATGAAGGGGTCATTTGACCAGTGAAAGCGGCACTTATTACCTCGTGACACAGCAAGTATATCTTATACAAATTCAATTTTTTTCTCATGCTGCGTTAATAAACAGGCACAAATAAATAAAATAACAAATTTCTAGTAAAATTAATTGAAAACTATACCTAGCTGAAGCTGAACACGCGTCCCATAAGAAATGAATTTGAGTCTTTCAGGCGTGAAAAATGTGAACGTTTTTTCATCCAGGCAGAAGAAGCACGCTAAAACATGGACGTTTTCTCATCAATAAAAATGTCTATAGTCCCTGTAACAACCCACAGGCTGAGAAATTTTCATATCGTTGTGTAAACGAATATAACTTGGGAACGATGCGAACTGTTCTAGAAGAATTAATGCCATCATTGGACATCTATGAACTGGATAATAATGCAATTAACATTGATCAAGCAATACTAAATCTAACTGAAATTATAACGACCGCATACAACCAGTGTTGTCCAATAATCACCCGCACAATTACGCTGAAAAATAGACAAAAGCCTTGGATTACTGAAGATATCGTGATCAATATAAAGAAACGTCAAGCTTATCTAGCCTTACGATACAAAAGACGAATATCTAGAGTAACATATAACAGATTCAGGAATCATGTGACAAATCAAATACGAACATCGAAACAAAACTACTTTACGCGTAAATATACTGAATACAAAACTGATATTAAAAAAACTTGGCGCCTGCTAAATTTATGCTATAGACCGAACAATAATGCTACAAAAACAATTGAGTCCATCATTCACGAAAATGCAAAATATCACGACAAACAAGATATTGCAACAGTGTTTAACAACTTTTTTATAATTATAGGGAAAAATATCGCCGATAGTGTCGTTAGTGAACCTACAGACCACTTGCAATACATGGACCATGTCCGTGAACACAACTCTTTCTTTTTCACGCCATCTAATCCCTCCGATGTAATTACGTGCATAAACAACTTGAAAAATAAATCAAATGGATTAAATACATTCTCAGCTAAAGTTATTAAGGCTATAGCTGAATAATAGCACCGTGCATATCTAATATTATCAACCATTCACTTTCTCAAGGTATCTTCCCCAACTCTCTCAAAACTGCCAGAGTGACCCCTATTTTTGAAAATGGTGATAAAAATTGCATTAATAATTATAGACCTATCTCTGTACTGCCAATTATTAGCAAAATATTTGAAAAAATTGTGTATAAAAAAGTTTATTCGTATTTTGAACAAAATTCTTTTCTCTACGGCAAACAATACGGTTTTCGTTCTAAAAAATCCACGACACAAGCTATTTTAAATCATTTACAGTACCTTTACTCTAATATAGATGAAGGAAAGCTTGTTTTCTCCGTGTTTCTTGACTTTCGAAAAGCATTCGATTGCATGGACCATAACATATTACTCTCGAAACTACACTGTTATGGCATTCGAGGAATCGCCCATGATTGGTTCAAATCATACCTAACAAACCGGAAACAATACGTTGTCATTGACAATGCAAAATCAGACCCACAGAAAATTAGCCATGGAGTTCCACAAAGATCTGTCCTTGGGCCTCTCCTATTTCTGATGTTTATAAATGATATTATCAAATCTACATCATTTTTCAATTTCATACTTTTTGCCGATGACAGCACACTTTCTGCGGTCCTTCCGAACCAAAATCCCGCTATGATTGCGGAGAGTATAAATAATGAACTCCATAAGGTTTCATTATGGATTAAAGCTAATAAAATCAGCCGCAACATCGATAAAACAAAATATATTACATTCTCATACAAGAATAATATATCTCTCCCACGCATAAAAATTGGCGAAGGTGAAATCGAAGAAACCAGCTCATGCAAGTTTCTGGGTATCATAATAGATAAACATCTGACCTTTAACGAGCACATCGCTCATATCAGTTCTAAATTATCAAAATCCATCGGAATCCTGAATAGAGTTAAAAATTTTCTGCCTGAAACAGCTTTACGAATGCTCTACCGAACGCTAATTTAACCATACTTGCAATACGGAATAGAAAGCATGGCACGGAACTGATAAAAATAAAACCAATAAAATTTTTACTCTGCAAAAAAGAGCCATCAGAGCGGTAAAGAATCTAGCATATAATGCTCACACAAATGATTCATTCAAAAATTTACAAATACTTAAACTTTCGGATCTCTACAAAATCTCCATTTGCAATTTCATTTACAAAAAATTATCAATTGATGGTGACAATAGCCTAAAACAATTATTAACTGCGAAAACTGGTCATCACGACCATTTAACCCGAAATAGAAGTAAATTCATGCTTCCTTATTATTCAAAGGCCCGGTCGCAACACAGTATCCTCTTCGTTGGAACTAAAACTTGGAACTCAATACTTGCGGAGATCCGTGATAGTAATTCTTACAAGGTATTCAAAAGAAATCTTGAGTCTCACTTCCTATCGAAATATTAGTCGTGTAAGATCACCAAGTCAAAATCTTGTCTCCTACATGACTGTTTCCAATAATGTAATATGCTATGGGTAATATCGCCGATATTCAATCTACTGTTAAATCGTTTATCGAGTGTACTGTTAATACAGTCCATATGACCTATATTGTAAAATGAAATATCTGATATCGAGTAAATTATCTCACTGATCAGTCTAATGCGAAACTAGGTTAAATGATTTAGGTAAAAACAGTATTGTAAACCTTAGAATAGCGTGATGGTAGGATGCCCCAGAAGTCGCTGAACTTATTCGGGCCCACAGGTAGCTATATTTAAACTTGTCCATTGTACTAGACTTAAGAAACATTCTACCTCTGTACCTCCTGTGGTAAATAAATTGTTTAAATTGTTAAATTGTTCATTTTTGAGGATGATCTAGACCTTTTTGCGTTACAAAGCATGATAGGACTAGTAAAGATGTAACCATTACTGCACTTGACTTGGAAAAGCACTGCCCAAAGCCTAAGAAGTTGCAGCGCAACTACGATACATTATCATAAATTAACACTGAAATCATCCTAAATTTATAGTAAAATTTGAACTCATTAAGTTGTCAAGAAATTGCTCGGCCACACAAGCACTGGGGCTGCAGCCATTTGACAAGAGGCTCAGACCCAACAGAATAGCTTAAAGCAATAAACCAGTTTCGAGCAGACCTGCAGCTTTGTCTCCTCCAGAGCTCTCATATTCGACAGAGATGTCCTTAAGGAAATTGTAGCCATGGAGCCCAAGTCAATGTGACCTTGGGTGAGCAATGCTCTATACTCCCTAAGGGCATCCCGGTGGTTCGCATTGCAAGTCTCAGGGTTCGCTTTAAAGTACCAGGGTTTCAGGGTCCGCATGAAAAGTTTCATGGTTCACATTAAAGTCTCAGGGTTTCAAGGTTCGGATGAAAAATCTCATCTTTTGTAATACACATATCCGTACTATGATCAAACGATTAAAATGTGTATCCGGGAAGTGATAATAAATAACTTTTACGAATCACTGCTTAAAAAGTCACCTGCGATGTTCTCTGTGATTTTTTATCTGGTTGCTACGACGTTAGCCCTAAAATGATTCCAACTTTATTCCCAATATCACGATAATATTAACAACACGATAAGACCACATGCACATGAGGAAAACTTTCAGAAAAATCAAAGAGCCATTACGTGCAGTGAAAAGACCATAAAGATATGAACTTCAACGTAATCCATCCTTTCCTCCGATAAAACACACGAGCGACCGACAGAATGAGCGAAACATCTAATCAACTTCAGAAGCTGATTCCTGATATTGGAATTCTGTCTGAGAAAACACTTCACAGATAGAAGCGAGAGCGATAAGCCCGATAGCATATTTGCGACTTGGAATTGTAATAACATTTTCGGTAAATGTAATATTTTCCGCTGCAATTTATTACGCAACAAACATTCTGTCAGAAGCATAGCATCAACGCGTGTAAAGAAACGCGTTATCATAGACACGTGTAAATTGAATCACACGTTATTTATTTAATGATTGCGGATAATAAAATGTAGAAAATATAATCTCATTGCATCGATTAGGTGGATTCCAATATTACACTTGTGCGGTGGCTACAACGATATATTAATCGGTCACATAAATTTCATTATTCCACTTGTCCGTAGGCTACAACAAAATATCAATCCATCACATAGATTCCAATAATTCACATGCGCGTAGGCTACAACGATATATAAATGGGTCAGACATGTTAAAAAATTTCACTTGTGCGTGGGCTACAACGATATATCAATCGATATTCAAATTCTAAAATTTCACTGGTACTTAGGCTACAACAAACTATCAACCCATCAGTAGATTCCAATATTTTACTCGTGCATAGACTATCACGAAATAATCAAGATTTTTATTCAAAGTATTTTTAGTTTGCTAATTTATTTAGAAACTCACGTGGCGGCGCTCTCCAGGGCGGCAGTTTTAGAGGGTGCAGACGTGGCTGTCGACATGCTGGACTGAGGCGGCGGAATAACAACCAAAGAATCCGGTGAGAAGCGAGACCTCAATGGACGAAATTGCGTAATGTTTCCAAAAGAATTTCCGAACGCAGTGGGAAGTGCGTCTGGGAGTTCAGTGGCCAGTGATGGAGTTCACGATTTCTTCAAGTTTGTTCACACACAAGAAAGTACAGAAGTAAAAAAATTCTTAGGTATGACAGTGTGACAACGAACGATTCGAGGTCACAGCATTCAGTAAACTGTAGACACTGGATTAGAATACTACCGTGAAATTTATAAAGTTATGATTGAAAATTGAGTCACGATTAAAAATTATGGAATGGTATGAAATCTGAAAAAAGAACATCACAGTGAACTTTAAAAGAGAAAACAACAAAAATTCAGTGAAAAACAATAAAATGACACTTTCATGTAAGAATTTAAAAATAAAATAATAAAGAAAAAATAATGAAATAACAAATAAATAAAAAAACATTCATTACGTTCGAACAAGCTAAGTTATTCGATTGAATTTTTAATTGTATTTTTGCCAGCGCCATGTCCTACAAAGACGAGCAAATATTCAGCCGTAGAGTTCATTATCCACAGACTGTGAACAGATGAACAGCTGGTGTTTCAATAGTGCACTCACCTGGTCTTATCAAAAGAGAGCGCAGGTGTATGGCAACCTGCACGCGAACGTTGGAGCTCCCATCGTCACAAAACACGCGACACCGATAAAAATATAGCCCTTGCTCTTTTGTTCTCTTATTTTTTTGTTCTATGTATTTGAGTTTATAATAATTTTTCAGAAAAAAGAGAAAAATAAATGATAAAATCAGTGATGCTCATTTTACTGCCTAATGCCCAATGACTACACACACAGCCATGTATTAAAACATGTTGAAAATGAAACTAGGTTTGTGATACTTCATAGACAAATAATTAGCTATATGTCATGGTATGAACAAAATTGAAAAAGTTTGAAAGTGGTTAGGGGTTCCTGGGTTAATTAGAATGTTGTTCATCTAAAGAAACGAACGAAAGAGATGTTCTCGTTTAAGCCCTCGTTAATTGCTTGTGTCTAAACTGACACTTCTTAATAAACCAATACAAGCATGTAAGTCGGTAACATCACTGTAGTGATGTCTAGTGTTAACTTTTGTACATGTAGCTTAGCATCATAAAATCAGGCTCTAAAATTGTTTGTAATATTTTAATTTTTTCTTGCTCCGATAAGTGTAGAATTTGATCAAAAAGGGAAATTCAGTTTTGTAAATCGTCGTTCTGGCGAAGACAAATACAAAAGTCTTGCGCACACTTCAGCTGCAAAAGGTCAGATTGAGTGAACCACGATTATTAAGTTATTGCACTTTGATTGAACGACTTAAAAAGTCGTATAGAATCTATTCAATAAACCTTTAAACAAAGGTAGTGCCATGAAAATAGAACAGTCTTTACTTTTTTCATACTATTGAGTTACTAAAGTTACAACATTTTTTTCATGCTGACACCCTCTAAAACTGACATTATTATGGAGAACATCACCCATAAATTCTTTCAGTCGTATGCGTAAAAAAAGCATACATGCTTTTAGATACGTATTTGTTTTTTTCGAGCTTTTGACAACAACCTTCAGCTATCCTGGGGAAATTAGTTCCTAAGTAAAGAGCATAAAATTGGAGCTTCATTCAAATCGGAGACATTGAGAGCTTAATTCAAAAAATGAGATTGGGTTCAAATATCACTCAATCTTTGCATTTTCTTGCGGAAGTTGAGCAGTAATTAGGCTGATGGTTGAATAGAAGGGAGGTCTGGGCAGTTCGTTATAAAAAGAGAAGAAGAGCTCAGAAACACAATATTAAGTTTTGGGGTTAAAAAGTTATCGAAGAAAAGCCGCGTTTTACAGATTTTAAGTGCAAAATGCCTTGGTTAAGCGGAGACGAACTGTTGAGCAAAGGGACGGAGAAGGAGAATTTATTTGACTGAAAAATGACGCAGTGATCACAGGAACTGATTTCATCAAGCACACATTTATTTCAATTTTCAGATAGCAAAGCTACCTAGAGATAACTGAAACGTGTTTTAAACTTTGCTTATGCGTTTTGCCCCAAGCCAGGAATAGATAAGTCGTGCTCACTGTAATCTCAATGGCTGATAAATTCATTGACTGCCACCATCGCATTCCCAATCCCAGTGATTCTTTGGTGATAAGGAAATACTTCAAGGAATAGTGCTCACTTACACGTGTATTCATTTCTGCTGCGTAAATTTTGCTCTAAAAGATAACTCTTTACCGGTCTCAAATATTTGTTTTCAAACATTTATCAACTATTTTATAGTAGTTTTTCATATTCTGAAAGCAGATACAATATTTATACATGTCAATTCTAAAGATATTATTGAATGTTCGCATATTCTCCGACTGATTTATAACAACGTAATACAATTTTTGCCGTAATACAGTATCTTTCATGATACATTTCAGATGAGCTTCAGTTTCCTCAGAAAATTGTTTCAACTTTTTTGATCTAAGTATAACAGCTCTTCAAAAGGACGAAAAAAGTTGTCTAGATGTGCAAATTGATAATCTAAGCGCACTGAAAAAGAAGATTTCTCGCCACCGAGTTAAAGCGAGAAAATAACAGGTTTTGAAGTTGAGCGATTGGCACGACAGGCCATTCAAGACAGGCGCAATAGCAAAAATATGAACTTCTCACTCTCTTTCAATTTTGTCCCAATATGGTAATCATTTAATAAATTTGAATTCTATTCAAAGATAATTTGCCACGCAAATATGCAAGTCTTAGTAACCATTCTGGAATCTTTCTTCAGAACACGGGAATGAAAGTGCACTTGTCAACGAGCGCAGAAAAGAGCAAGTGAGGGCGGAGAGTACGACACTCACTTAATCTCATAGATACTGACAAGACCAACTCGGACTTTGACACGCCAATTCGTTGCATTCATGAAAGTTTCTTGACCCGAGTGCCACTCAAGTTCTGCCGGAACACGTAATTCAGAGAGAGTCCGGGCACGGCCTTCAGAGATGATGAAAATGGCGCAACTAAAAACATAATGTGTTCGCCATTTCGAAATGTTATTCTACGTAGCATCTTCACGTTTCTGCGTCTGAGGAGAACGTTAAAACTTAGCAAATGAATAACAAACTAGGAACACACGTTATGAGGAGGTAGAGTACGGGAGCATTATTTTTCGATTATAAGTTTCATACCTGATAACATTTTTTATTTCATCGATCGTAACTTCAATTGCGCTAGCACACAAACAAATAAGGTAACTTACAAACCACACTATACTGATTTACGCATAATTGTTCTTAAGTTATTTTGGACATTCACTCAAGTTACTAATAAGACCCTAAAAAATAGGATACTTCAGAACTTTAACTACACGTGATGGAGTACAAAACTACTTCTTGGAGAGTACGCGACTGTTTCAAGCAAAAAATTATAAAACTTCATTTCAGAGTTTAATAGCTGAAATGTACAGTACTTATGCTTATATAAAAACCCTTCAGATCAATAGTTAAATACGAAGGATTTTGTTAAAATTTTCAAAAATATATCTTCGAAGGAACAATTGAGCTGTCGGAAGCACAGAATGAAGGCTGTGACTGGTTTGTCGTCGACGGCTTTTCTCATCGCGCTAAAAATATCAATCGTGACATCTGCTTCACCGCGTGGTGCCCTGTACATCGTTAGACTGTATCGCACGCACAACAGGAGGAAGGAAATATTAAATTACGAGCATTCTCTGAAAGTCATGAGCATCATAGAAATGTTCACTGATAAAATTATTCAATTTGAAGAAAATAAACGAATTACAAATTTTTTATAGTGAACTAATAAGAGTTTTTGTTCAATTGAAAATTCAAAAGGAAATTATTTCGTTTTTATAGTTTATTTACAGCTAACCATAATTTTCTTCATAAAAGATAAATATTTTGATTTGTGTGCATTCATACATTTTCCTGAACCCGAGGATAGAAGAGTAGTTTTAGGACACATTTCCCTTCTATGAATATTGAAGGAGGAAATATTTTCAGAATATACAGTCTAAAATTAATCAAGACTATAAATTAAAAATAGAGAAAGGTAGGGCTCGAATAATAGCCACCAATCCCTAGGCGAAATCTGAATAGTTTCAACTGAAATTTCACAAAGTTCATTCACCTCAATTTTTATCCTTTGAATTTGATGTTGAATATGATAAAACTTTGAGTGATGATTGTAGCCTGCTGTCGGCTACCTTCCCATGGGGAGGAGAAGCCTGGTATATGTATGTATGTATGTATGTATGTATGTATGTATGAATATGATGCTATAGTCTGTGTGTAAACCAAAACTTGCAAAACATAACCATACATCAAAGTTCACATCTAGCATGGATTCAATGTAACTGTTTTCAGTTTGGTTGCTGAAGTACAAAGTAAATTTACGGCTCTCTTCTACATTTCAGAGAGAGAAAGTGGGAGGAACACTTTATTAGCTCCTCGTTACTACCGTGATTAAAGAAAAACACAGATCATTGCATTTTGTTTCAAGAATCTGCCAGACGCGTCTGCAGTAAAAGATGACTGGACTCCGTGACTGCGTAGTCCTTCACAACAAAAAACACAGGATGTACAACATAAACCTGACATCGCTGGCAGAAAACGACTGCAACTCCAGGCTATGAAAATATGAACAATCTGGTGTAAAGCTACAATTTACGACTGCGTAGTGCTTTTAAGTTGAATCGATGTTGTGTGCGTCGGTGAGAAAGCAGAGTAACACGCATAGACGGTAACGAGCACAATGACGAACTGTTTTCTTTGAATCTTCCATGAATACGACGATCGATTCCTATATGTCAAACTAGAATGTTAACAACGCGGACCTACACTTTGGTCATAATTCCGAACTATTCTTGCGAAAGCAACGCGCTAGCGTAGCTGTAGGTGATATAGCTCAAAACCGCGACAGAGACAAATATGGACGATTTGTCTTTAGAAAAACGCTTGCGTTTGCACATATTTCAGGGTTGAACGTCATCAAATGCCCGAAAACTTTCTTCACATTGAAGAAATACTAAGCAGCGATACTTGAACACTCCAGCAAGTCACTGGAGCTTGCTTCCTGTTTCGCCAGCCGTGTCCAATCCCGCATAGATATACGAGTGC
The DNA here is from genome assembly GCA_030386875.1 of Morinoia aosen. Taxonomy (NCBI): domain Eukaryota; kingdom Metazoa; phylum Arthropoda; class Malacostraca; order Amphipoda; family Talitridae; genus Morinoia; species Morinoia aosen. Next base: position 86,054,405 of record CM059562.1, on the reverse strand, counting down.
GCTCGTTCCCTTCACGGAAAAGACCTGCCATACCAAAACAACAAAATAGAATGCTTCATTGTATCTGTATTTTCAGGAACTAGATTATTCAGTCTTGCGGTTACTCATTCGATATTACCATAACTCGTTCTGCGCCCGAAAGACCTTTACTGTTGATTTAGATCTCACTTTGCATTTTAAATTTGTAATTAAAAGAAATGAAAGAGCAAGATAAGGTACTTTAATCATTTAAGGTATATATTCGAATAAAACCTAATTTCAAACGCTTCCACCAATGGCTGAAACGTTTGAGAATCTGTAAGTGCAAAAGAATCTGTAAGTGCAGCAATTTATTGGTCCAAGTCAGCCAAATGGCTGGGGAGTCATCTTATCAAATGAAAAGAATATTATCAGGGACTTTGTCAGCCAGTGAGCGCACTTTTAAGAAACAAGCTCTGTTAGTTCAAAAACAAAGAGAACATAATGATACCGGTAAAACAATGTGACAGGACACCAATTCGAAGAAAACGCCGCATATGCTTATATGACACAAAATTCTTTTGCCAAGTTTAGTCACCTCAAAGAGGTAAAAAAAACATCGATAAGCATAAAAATATCCACTTTTTCACTATGGTAGACTACAAACCACACTTGGGTGCCAAACAAGCAGTAAAATAAGGTGTTAAAATGAGCTTACGTTCGCCCACACTTACTCACAGGGTTGTTAAATTGACCTTATACCGGGCAACTTTCTCGAGTGTGGGCTTCTTCAATCAACATCAATCAATAAGAACTAATAAATCTATAAGGTTGCTACTAGCTGAGAGGTCTTCATGGTAAAATTTTGACTGAAAAAAATCAAACTTGAGGATTTTGACTAAACGAAAGGACCAACCAACATGGCAACCGCGGGTCAGAGTCACGGAGTCATCCAGAGGTCAGTGACTCTTGAGGCAGCTAATTACTACGGGCAAGCTCCACCACACCTGCCAGCCCCTCCTGTGTTGGCAGGTGTGGTGGAAGACTCGCTACTCTCTTTCGATGCTCTAGTGCCTCACATCATAATAACGCGTTAACTGCGATGGATTAAACTGAAGTTCAAAATGCAACTCAAATTTTCAGGCGATTGTGGTAAACTTTTTTAAAAATCGCAAACAATTATCGGATCGTGCCTTCGGTAAGCTTTGGTCAAGTATTTATGAAAATTGAGTTTGTGACTGCTGGTCGGTCAGCAGCATTCTGAAAATCCCCTCAGGCACCAGATCTTGCAGGAAAAGTGTTAAGAAGCCGCCAAAGTGCCAGGTTTTGCGATCAGGTGAAGCACCAATGAAGACACTGTGCTTGATATAAGAAATTTTTCGCGGAACTTCAATAAACGCAGAAGAAGTTCTTTTTCTTTCTCCTTACCTCGATATTACATCGTATCATATCCTTGACCGAGAGCGAGAAAATATTATAGCTGATGCGCAAGCGCTTCTCACTTGAGTATTTCAATTTTTCACAAACGGCAGTGAGTGATTTTAACCATATTAATCTCCATCAGTTTTTAGCTGCTGCCATGCTTTTAGTATAGACCAGCTGGACGCAAACTTATGAAGCAGTCTAACAGAGTGAACTCTTTTTTTTTCACGCTGTCGCAGGCATGGGTTAATCATCATTGGGCACTACAGAAAATTCCTTTTTCGTTGCCTCTCGCATTTCGAGACGTAAATGAAGCTCTAAGAACGAGAGAAGCGCCCGATACAGAGGAGCCAGAATGCCAACACAGTTCATGAGTGACAGCAATGTAGCGAAGGGAGCGCATCGACGCAGAAGTGAGCTGAGGAACAGCTTTCTCCATAGCGCCTCTCAGTCGCCTCGTATGGCCGAGGTTGCTTCGCGTAGCAGCATCGCCTTCATACATAATATTTTGAGCGCAACAAAGAAATTACACTGGAAATTGAACGTGACCGAACTTACGGAATGCGGCTTTCCCCGAGACGTGGGTCCGCAGTGACGCTGTGAAGGTGCAACGAGTCGATTTTTTTAAGTTAAGGCATATTAGACGTGGTACTCCTGGCATTCATCTAAGACGTTCACTTTCATATGAGGAGAACTGCTGCTGGGAAACATTTCTCAGCGATGAATGAGTACCACAAAGACATTTTCTACAACGTTGTGAGACACACATATAATGTTACACTTGAATGGTCGTTAAAAAGGAATAGCACCAGAAGCATGACACACATGTTCATTTATGCAGGGAATGCTACAAATGATGAGAACTGGGACTGGGAAACATTTGTCAGCGATGAATGAGAATTACAGAGACATTTTCTACAACGTTGTGAGACACAACTAGACTGTAATACTTGAATGATCTTTAAAAAAGAATAGCACCAGACGCATCACGGATTTAACTTTATACAGGGAATGCTATGAGAGAGACAGCAACCATGCCTCACGAAGAGCTCCCTAGAGCACCAATGGCTGTAGGGGTCATAGCTGGCTGTCTGTTTAGGCATTTGATTGTGAGTACAAATAAGCAAACACGCGCTCGCAGATTCTCTTCACCAACAATGCGGGGGTATAAAACGGGAATTTTTCACAAAGTTTTTAAGGTTCTAAGGCTTAAAGGCTTTCACGTTTTTCATAAATTTGCGACTCAAGCAAACGACTGACTTGTTCAGATTTATTAAAAGTTAAAACGTGAGAAATTTAACAATTCTGTATGCTCGGCACATAATCTGAGAACGTATACTGATGTAGCTTTCTCTTTTAAGCCACAAAACTCGTTCTCGTGCATTCACATAACACGGGATGCTTTGCTAAAAATGAGCTTTTTACCAATAATTCAAGATTCCAATGTTCAATGGGTCATCCGTTGCATACAATTGTGTTTCCTCCATAGTTTTTGAAGTTTGATTTCCCGCTTCCATAAAAAGACAGGCGAACAGCAGGAAAACTTTTGCTAGAATCTCATCGGTGTTCAAAATTGTTCGCCAACACCGTCCACAGATTTAATTCTCAATAACGAGAAAGTATCCGTCAATGAAATGAGGATCTAAAGAGGGAATTTTTTTTCAGATATCTTATCCTGTTGACATGAAAATGAAAAGAGAAAACTGCCTTCACATCAATCATGATGCACTTGCCTCTTTCCAAACGGATTATAAACAAAACTTATCACTCATACCCTTTTTTAGCTGTCGAATCGAATAAAATCAACTGAAATTACTTTCACAAATATTTAGGCACTTAATTTCAGGGACAAAATAGAATTAAACTACAAATGCACATGCTCATCCGAGGGAAAGCAAACTTTGCCCTGCCAGGAAGCGCATTTGATAGCACCGATGTCAGTCTTTTAAATAAACAAAGGAGCCTTCGTTTGCGGAAGGAACAGTAGAGTAAGGCAAGGAAATAATCTCAAGTTGTCTCACCTTGAACTGAACCACACAATGCCTGCCTGCGCTGCAACCGTGAAGCTGCGACCTGGTAACGAGGAGGCACAGCGACGGCGGGGATACAAACACTCAAAGAAACTAGTACGCATTGCTTTTAAAAGTGATTCTGAAATGAAACGATGAAGGGCAGCACTAGAGCAACGTTACTCGGAAAGAAATTCAAGGCAAATGACAACAAGTTTGAGTCTGTGTGAGTAGTTCTGAGGAGAAAATTACTCTTATCTTCACCCTAAACAAATTAGTATGCTCTGCATTTAAAAATGATTCTGAAGTAAAATGGCGAAGGGTAGCACTAGCACAAATTCACTCAGAAAAAAAATCAAGGTATATGACAACAAGTTTGAGTCTGTGCGAGTAGTTTAAAGGAGAAAATCACGCTGATCTTCACACCTCAGCTTACCAACAGAGAATTTGGGATGCGCTGAGCAATTTATGGTTTTGACTCTCACTACTTTATCTGAATCTAACACCGCGCAGGTGGTGGCAGTTTCCCACGATACGAGGTAACCTATTTATGAAAAGAGCGCATATTTTCAAAAGCACTGAAACTTATCAGTGCTTTTAGACCCGAGGTCTCGTCGTCCGTAACTAGAACGCAGTATCTGCTCGCTGTTGCCACGCGATTTTCATGAGTTATTGACCTGAGAAACGGGAATCGAAGTCTTCTGTGAACACATCTTCACCCAAGAGATCACCAGTTACAAGACAGCGTGTATAAACAAAATATTAACCACATTACATTCTGTGATTCGTAAATCAGTCATCTTAGAAGTAAATTTGAAAATACTTCGAACGTATTTTCTCGAGAAACAGTTCTTATAATCATTACAACGAGGTTTATTTTCGTAGAATAATTATGTTTGGAGAGAGCCATTAAATCAATAGCTATATATTACTCAAGCAGAACTCTTACACTGTCAGAATTAAAATCTAAAAATGTTTTTGATAAAGTACGAAAAGCCAAAAGCTTCGGTATTGAAAGGGCGTAGGAAAATATATCAGTGAATCCAAAGGAATTATTTCCCGTAGCACCTAAATTACGTAGACACTGCAACACATAATTGACCCAATGCTTTAAACTAATAGTCTATTAGCACTAAAATTAGTGGCTTCGTATACTCTAACAGCAGAACTTTGACAGATAACTGAACTACAAGGTTTCACAAAATATAAATTCACAATCATACGCACGTTGAATCCAGCGTTTCACGCTCCTACAATTGAAAATGAAAATATAATGATCTACCTGTACATGTTCCATCAATTAATTTTGAAAAATTTGTGATCAGAAGAAGTTTTGCCTTTTCTCTGAATGACACTATTCCTCATCAAAATGACAAGGCGACGATATTGGTTAAAATGTACTATTCATACAAAAGTGAACTAAAAGAAGAGGTGCAAATGATCACTGGGGAAACATTGGTCAACATACAATCTAGTACGCACTCTTTAAAAACCTTAATTTTTCTAGGCATATTAATATTTTTTCCTCAATGGTTTACCGCGTTGAAACATCAATGCATTTGATACACACTTCACAAAAATCGTTTGAGGTAATAAATTACTCATACAAAGAAACTTAAACTCAAAATATTTACTAAATATTTAAAAGAGAAGAAAATGCTAACAAAATTATTCATTTTATTAAAAAAAAAAAAATCGAAAACGTTTCGGAGACCAGCTCCATCATCAGTTCTGTAAAAAGTATTTAAGATTTTACAAAATCCATGGTTCTGCTTGAAAACTCCGGTACTCTAATTGCTTTCACCTTACACAAATCAGGAACAACCCTGACTCTCGAATACAGCAGCAAAGTACGTGAAAGTGAAGAATTATGTAAACAAACGCATAATATACATCTTCGCCACACGCGAAACTGAACAACGCTCAAGGCGCTTATAATATGCATACTTCATTCAATTTTCTACAGCAATCACCCAAGTTGGAACACCCTATTACATGGCAGCAATTTGGTACCTCATCAACAAAACAACGTAATATGTCGGAAAACAACGTATAAAAACACAGACACAGCGTAACTTTTTACATCAAATTTTTGCTTTCAAATTGTCCGAATGTCGTTTTGTTTTAATGTTTTCCGAAACTACCCGTTCCAACAGAGATTCCAGCAGTTATTTCTAGAATGACAATGTGTAATCATTGATGCCAAAACAAACCAGTCACGCAAAGCACCAGTGAGCGTGCGAACAGCGTATTCATCACGCAGATTTGAAAGTAATAAATTCTATCAAAAAGGAATAATCTCAAACTTATCCCTTCAAAATGGTTTGAGATTAAAGGAGGCGAATTGAATTGATTAAATGAATGTGCCCAAGAGCTAAAAGTCTTAATCTAAATCAATCCTAAAAAAATTAAACACAAAAATACGAAAAAAATGTACAATTGAAAATTTAAATATCAATAGATTTTTATTAACGTAAGTGAAAATATTTGCAAAATGCACATAAAACACTTTCATCCTACTTCAAGATAGAAACACCAGCAACAAAATTTATTGATGTACAAACATCGGATTTAAAAAAATTACTGGAATAATGCATTTTCTGCTCAAAAATATCTGCACAAAAGCTACAATGCGTCCAAATGTTGAACTCCTCTGAGAAAAGCAATGAAATAGAATAAATAAGTTGTACGTGAAACACACAATACATCTCCAGCTGGGCCTTAGGGTCACAAGGGAAACACTTCGTCTGGCGGCAGAGCAGAACTAGGTTAAACACATCGAGCGCTGCCTTGGAGCAAACTTTTCCTCCATGAAATACAGTTGTCAAAACACAACCTTGTACGCGATCACCACGCTACCAAGAGAAATTCCCTCATTTGCAGAGTTTTAATAAGGCACCGTGACGGCGAAAAATGTACGCGCTATAGACTTTTGGCAAATGAAACTCAAATAACGTCAACACCTGTATGTCAACTGAAGGTTTCTTTCGAACGATGAAATACAGTTCGCCCCAAACCACACTATCACCTTGCTTGGGGGTTTCACTATTTTGGCCACGTACCGTTCGTCGTATATAGACTCCTCATTGGGCGACAAACGCTTCTGGAGCCGCTCCTGACCAACCTGAATGTGCTTTTGTCGCTGAATATCACTATTGACCACTGCCTTGATGCCCAACTCTTATTTTTACGCAGAAATATAGTTATTTTTCCCTTATAACTTCGACAAGCCAAGGTTCTCTAACGGCCCACCGAGCTGGCATTTTCAGATTCATCTACAGCGGACGTTCGATCGTTCTCACGTGATGTTTTCATAGGAGAGCAGAATGCTTTTATTGAGTGGTCCCAATTAAGTCGCCCTAACGCCATGGCCAGAACGCACATTAAATTCTCAAGTGTTATTACGCCTGAAGATTTGTTTGCGCTCTTAATTTATATATTTTATTAAAACCACTGCACTTCTACTTCCATCCATTCCCCATAAAGCATTCGCATCTCACTCGCTAACACTTCATGGAATGATCACCGACAGCGGATGTAATTCCTTCCTTGATCCCTATACAGGATGATGAAATTTTACCCTACTCGTAAAACTATCAATCAAATCCCAGGGACGTTCCATGGCCAAACCACGCAACCCTCGCACGAAATCTTCTTCCTGAGTTCCAACAACAGAAACTTGCACGCCCACACTAATTATCAATACTCATCTGTAGGCAGAGACGCTCTTCTTCAGCAATCCAGATGCTGACCAACAACCTGCCATTCATAGCGCAGGGACGCGACTGGCAAGTTCAAATAGAGTACTGCACTTATCAAGATTCGAGTGCTTTTATCAGTCATCACTGAACCAATAGCAACCCTGTTAAGATGACGCACTTTGACATCATCTTTTATCAACCATTTCCTGCAGCAGGCAAGCACATCATCGTTCAGTATACCGTACGTACTCAGTAGTCTCGTCATGACCTTAACTTTTAGAAAACAGGTATGACCTGGTGCGAGTGCGGTAGGTAGCCTTCCAACGGTTTACAGACATAACAGGACTGGGAGAAATTGAAAATCATAGGGACTGACGTAGCAGCAGTCACATCACAGAGGTCAAGGTTGTAGTTACCATCGAGTGACGCTCGGATCACGATTTCTTTCAGCCATTACTAGCTGGGATCAGCAGCTAGAGTAACTTAGATACGATATGACCCTCACATTCATACAAACAACGTCGGAGATGTGAAGTTGGGTTATCTGTTCAAATAACCCAAGTCAGGTTAAGGTTACTTCAGGGTAAGGTCATGTTAAGATCACCTGAGACTGCCAAAAAATGCGATTTTCAACAAGTTTTACGGAGTTACTCATGTGTCTGAATTTAGCAGCAAGTGTCAGCAGTAATACCCTTGATCTCACACGTATTGTTGGACGCACATTCATTCAATGAACTTCAGAGATGTTCAGAATAGAAGTGAACTTGGGTTATCTCTACTAAGACAACCTGAGACACCCAAGTAATGCGATTTCCAACAAGTTTTACTGAGTTACTCATGTCTGAATTTAGCAGCAGTAATACCCTTGATCTCGCACATATTATTGGCACCCAAGGGAACACATGTGACGAAGGACGCGCTCTCACTTCCTGACAGCGCTGCTGAGCAGAGCTGGGATGTGATGCAGTGAGGGTTGGGTTCGCGGAAGGTCATCGGCGAGATGCAGAAGTAGTTTTGCTTGTGCTGATTAAAGAGTTGTTGCACGTGTCGACATGCGCATGTTGGTGTCAAATTCACAACGATTGCTTGTTCTGAAAATGATCTTCCTACTCATGCACCGAATTATTTCAAATGTAATGGGCATGCCCATGTTAGCGCTAAATTTTCAACGACGGCTTGCTCTGGAATTGATCTTCCCATTAATGCACCGAATAATTTCAAGTGCAATCGACATCTCTGTATACCGTGGTCGACATGCACAAGTTAGCGTCAATTTATCAACGATTACTTGTTCTGAATATAATCTTTCTATTCATCACCGAATTACGTCAGGTGCAAAAACTGTTTCTGCATAGCGTAGAATTGCCCTCCATCCAGCAGGCGAGTCATATAAAAAACAATGCGGCCTGCAGTGCGCTGCCTAGAATAACTAGCCAACCATTATGAGCTCCGTGCAACCGGACTGGCCGGATTTCATCGGCCATGACACGACCGGTTATCCAGAACTGGTAAAAGATGTAGCTCCATGAATTTAAGCGCCGTTGAGCACGGACATGAAAACAGGTAACTTCCCGGGCGTGTGAACAACTTCTGCTGATTTTATTTCACATAAGACGATTCGATGAGAATCTTATTCGTAGAATAAAAAGAAGTACCAGAATAAAAACGAACATTACGTTTGTATTTCTGCTTATTTTTGGCAGGTTAAAACTTTACTAAAATGTTTACATTAAAGATTACAGTAAATGGCTAACGACAGGAATTTATGAATAAAAGAGAGCGACACCGTTCGAGATTCGTTAATTACGTGACCGGTGCGGTACGGAAAAGTGACTTGAAATATTGCCTTCTCACATAATTTCCTTGTGGCTTTTCATGTTTTTTATTTTAACATCTTTTATACCCGAAGGTACAGAACATACATTTTAATCTTACATTAATTTAGAGTCGTAAAATAAATTATAATTTGAATTTTATCAAAAAGCTAAAAAAACGGTGAACTTTGCCAATTAATCAATGTGTTCGTACTAATTGAAATCTGCAAACATTAGGTAAAAATTTCAGACATCTCGGTGACTGATCAAGTGAAGCTACATTTGTCTAGTATGGCGTTTTCAGACACACAACTTTTAATTCGGTTCTTAATCTCAAAAAAATCTACGCTACACAGACACGACTACATCATTGAATCTTGACACATATCATTCAATATATTTTAATTATCAACAGAATGAAGTGCAAGGGACAAAGAATTTGTTTTAGTTTACCAATATTGTACTACAATAATAGTCATCGTATCAAAACTCAGAAATTATGTCATTCATTATTCTGCTCGCTTCATAACGTAGTAATGATGCTACTCTTTTTTTTCGTTCGTAGCTATTTTTCTGTTCATCGTAAACAAGAAAGCGCAAAAAGATTAGTATTTGTTTTATGTTTCGTTGTTTCGTGCCAGAAAATATTTTTTTAAGCTGCCGAAATTACTGACAGCATGTTATCAGCGGCTAATGTGCTTCTTAAAATATTCCAGGAGAGAAAGTTAGTCTCGTGACAATGATCTAAAGTCAGAGACATGAATATTTGAACAAAGGTTAACCCTAGTAACTGACGTACTCTAATGCATGACCAAGAAATCATTAGTTTGTTCATTGGTATTCTCATCATATATGAGTAACACTACCATTAGTTTCCAAAATTTTCAATGAATGCTTGAAGAAAATTAAGTCAGTTGTATGATGACAGAGAGGATCAAGAAGTCAAAATTTGTTCAAACCAGTTGTAACTGAGAAATGGTCAGACAACAAACACATATCATAGACACTTGTTTCTTGAAATATAAGTGAAACATATCTTTCTTGAAATTCGAAATGAAGACAAATATTTTCTCGAAGACGCTCTGTTGTGTTGGCTACAGACACACGTACGCAAAAACTCAAGTCAGTGGCATTGGCGATGTACAAATAAGGTTATTTTACGAATGATGAGTTTGAAAATGCTAAAGCTGTCGCCAAGTTTGAATAAGTTCAATTTTTGCCTGGGATACTGGCAGGAATTGTCGATGCTTTGAAATTTTAGTAAGAAATATTCCCAAACGAAATTAGATACATTTCAATTATGAAAGTCCATTCTATTGCAGGAAAAATCATAAAACATTTGTGTTTATTTAATTAATTTTTGGCAATGAAGATGGTTTCAAATCCAAATCTTCGAATTGTGTCTTTATGTATCTGTGTTTCTCTAACATAAGAAAACGCCTCCAAGTCGACGAAGTTTTTAAATTCTGATGCCAGAAATTTCTGAATTGCACCATACTTTGAATGGAGTTATCTTTGAGTGAAATTTTTTAAAAATAAAATGTTCAACAAATGCGAGCACGTAGGTAGAGGTGTTATGCAGGTGCTGCAATTTTTTTGTACGGTGCTCATGCAAGTTAGTTGACGCTCTACTGATGTTCGTTATTTGTGGCACACTTTAACGCATTGTCATAACTACATAAGAAAAATAAAATTAATACATGAAAAATTAATATTCGTAGTTAATAGTTACTCTGTTTTAAAATGTACGAAATGGTTCAATTATTAAGTATCTGTCACGTAAAAGTTTTGGTTATATTTTTCCAGGCATTGACAGCTTTCAAGCTTCCTTAGAAGTTTTTTTATTTTTTTGTCTAACATCCATCATTGCAATTCATTATTGATAAATTGATGAATTTTCAACATGGTCTTTCATACAAGACATGGTCATGGTCTGTACGCGAATAAAAATAAAATCTTCATCACTACATTCATTTCAATTAGTTTCCAGCTTTAGCATTATTATTTCTCACCGAATTTATGATACACTCTACAACTTTATGATGGCTCCGTTTTTTCCTTTTTATTATAATGTAGAATAAAAAAGATATTATATTATAACAGGCTTCGCTTTTTCCATTATTTTATATTAAACAATAAAAAATACATCATTTTAATATAGGATTCTTTTTCCCTTTTTACGAGTATTATATTATATAATAAAAAGGATATTATAACACTTTAGGCTTCACTTTTGTCAATTTTATTTATACTTCCTTTTTTCTAGTCTCGAAGTTTAGATCCTACGGCTTTGAAAAGAACAAAACAAGGAAGGGGCAGCGTCAGCTGAGCAGCCACCAAGTGACACGAACCTTGTGTTGACTTTCGAAAGTGCAAGTGTGAGGCGGCGCAGGAATGCCAGGCTTTAGTAACAAGAGAATGTAGATGTTTATCATGGGTCTTCTTCAAAACGGGACACCACCACGGCTATAGTGAAAATGAGTGTGAGCTTTGCAAGGCAAACATCGCGTACGTTTGTGTAAATGTTTGAATTTAAGTTGCACTAAGCTCTGTGAATAATTTTTAGTTTAAATTAATAAACAGTAATGTTACCACATTGAAATTGATAAATTCGTAAATTGTCGAATGTCGAATGTTAATAAATACGCGCGGGTGATGGCTGTGCTATGGAAGAATGATTTTCCATTGAGACTTTTCGACGCAACTTCATCACTGGAAGTAATACAAATTTTGTAACCCAGTTCTTTTGTCCAGTTTTAAAACACGGGGAACAAAGAAAAGCTTTCGCTTGTTCGACTTACTACAACAAACAGTCCACTCACTGTTTGAAGTTTTCCTCATTCATAATACATATGCTGAGTTCACTAATGGCTTTGTTTCAGTACGTGAGTGTAGGTGAGAGAGAGGATCTGTTACACTTGCAGGTATAATAGTACTTGCACAGGTACCTTTTTCCACGAGTACTAACACACCAAAACTTGTGACAGGCGTCCAAAATAACTGATCAACTTTCCGTGCAGTCGTTGTTCTCACATCTTGCATCAACACCAATTACATACCTCGTTACAATAAGTATCACGAATACCAACAATACAAATCCAATTCACGATGAATTTAAACAACATGCCTCTTACCATTACTCCATCATTTTTAATCACACGTAAATTTTTAGGTTAAACATTCAAATAAAACCATGAATTTAGAAACTCGAGCACAGCTTTGCGTCGTGGAACGCGTTGACGGTGTCCAGTACCATACTCTTGTGTGGCTTCGGTAGGCCTTTCAGAGTGGTCTCGTGATGCGAGCGTCAAATTCGAGATGCTCTAAAGTGTTTACTCGAAATGCAGGTTCGTCCGAGGAACTGCATCGGAATTGTACGCACACATGTTTGTAATATTTTTGTTATCTAATATGAGGAATTGGTACAAAATGAATACAAAGTTCGGGATCGCAAACAAAGATTCGGCATATTTATGATAAAAAAAATAAGCTTCGACTATCACTTCAACATCAAATTTGGCTGAAGAATTTAGAGAAGCGAGCACTGGAGAAAAATCATAATTTTACAAAGCACACAAACAAAAAAATTAAGCATTTTCGTCACTATAAGTTGTTCCGTCAATATTATGAGAAGCCAAGACGCTTGTCTCGAATAAGAGTGTTCACACCATATCAAACATGACGAAGAAATGCAAATACGGACACGAAATCCCCCACCGGATTTGGAATTCAATTCTGCGATGTGCTCCGCCAGAGTGCTAATTATTCACTGCTGAACTTTTTGAGATATAACTCGCGCTTAAAAACAGCATCCCTCCATAAAAGTATATTTACAAAACGCACATCTCAACTTAACGCCGCAGCAAAATAAAGATATGATTGTGGATGCAACTCGGTCATATCATTGTAGCTAAGATACGGAGCGACGAGACAACACAGGGAAGCTCTGTGTCCCAAATACGGTATATATGGTAAAAAATCATATTTTTTAAAGTGCCCAACGAAGCAGCTTTCTTCGTTTTACGGCACATTTTTTTCATCACATTCATGAATTTAATTTTGAGGCTAATAACTTCGAGTTATACACACTTTAGTGACTGAGTTATGTTGTTATAGGCAAGCACATGATCGCCGTAGAGACCCAGGTCCCAGGCTCTCAATAACCTACATAATCAGAACGAGCTGCTTTGCTGTCCGGAACACTTCTATGTGCTCACTAAAGCCCAAAATAATGACTCACGGAGGTAGTCACGTGTGTTATTTAAAGTTAGGTACTTCAACCATGATAGCTGTATTTTTATGAGCCTGAAATACAACTGAAACAAGTGAGTTTCCAAGATACCGAGCCCTGTTCAATATTGAACACTCGACTTTATCACGTCACCTCACACTCCGACAGCTCGCGTAACACTGCAGGAAGAGCCGTAAGCCCGTAACAGCACGCCTGCGCCAGCTACGCCAATAGGAAGCCTTTGCATTCACAACGTGCCCCGGGCAAGACCGTCCAGCCTTTACACAATTAGTCTTCAGTCTTCACGTACTCTTCGAGAATGCATGACGATGTGACAAGAGCGAAAAACAGGAAGTCTGTAAAAGGGAATGTAAATAACAGCCTTCTGATTTGTTGAAGCTGTCTTCCATATACTCCAACTAATATTTGATCCAATACAGGGTTCAAATTTGAATATCATCAACTCGGGTAATTAAAAGTAGTAGTAAAAAACAGAAAAAAATTTCTCAGAAATTTTTATTTTAAGCTGTAAAATGAATTTCAACCTACTTGAGCTATTGACATAGGTCAAGCCTTGAATAATTCGGTCGTCTGACGAGAATAAGATGATACAGGAGGAAGCGACTATACCTCATTAAATGGATAGTATTGACATGCTGCAAAGAATATGAAGAATATGAATTGAAAGTATGAATTGAATATATACTCATATGTCATCAATTCCCTGAGTTTAAGTTTTTTATCATGAATTTTTTTCTTCAGCATTTAATTCATCTCACTCATGGGAAAATGTTGTCAGTAAAGTACCTAAGCAATTTACAAATAATGTGAGGTGAACATTTCGAAATCTAACTGTGGAGGGACACGAGTCCATGATATATTAAAAATTGCTATTGTTGGTAAACAATAATATTATGTTTAGATCTATATTCCAAAAGTTTTGATTATCTGTGTAGGATGAATGTGACGATATATTATGAAAGTGAAAATTTTCCCGCATAGAATGATCAACACTAATAACCAATAAAATCATAAAGCGATTGATAAATTGAGCTCTTACGCACACCCGCCCCTATGGAGTGCCCTTGTGCCATAGCAACAAAACAAAATACGATACCTTAAGCATATCACTCATTAAAACCATTAACATAACACATAAAACATTAAACATATCACTCACCATCTATACCTGAAAGCCTCCTGTGATTATTCCTGGTATACTCGGAATCCCCAACTCAATTTTTGCCGAAATATTTTGTTTTATAAAAGTCGAAAGCCTCGCCATGACAGTAATTGATATACAAGTTGTCAAGTTGTCATGACAGAAATTAATCCACAAATCTTTCATCAAGAGCCTGACCAAAACTGGCAATTTGTTTATCATATTTTACCTCTGGCATTTTGCCAGCTGTCGAAGAACACTGAACCAACGGAAACGCTCACTTCGCCAGTCGAAAAGCAACGATTCCAGTGTTCCAAACATCCATGATAAATTCACGGATGTTAGAAGCATGCCGTTATTTCAGTGAGTGAGCGATGCAACAGAGGGGCTGCGCGGGTGAGACCTAGCTGGTCTTTCCAGTCCCTGAGTGAGTCAGCAGAGAAAGGCTAGTTTTTTAAGGAAGTGAGGAAAAAATTCAAAAATCTTTCTTGCCAATGCCGCGGGGAAACAACTCTGAAATCGAAGGTCATCCCACTTAGCTTATGTTGATTCAAGGACGCGCAGATTTTCGCCCAATTTTTCAGTGGATGAAATTCAAATAACAAATTTACTTCTATGTTTTTAGCAAATTTCAAAATTCCCCTTCGCCCTCACTTCGTTGCTTACAGTTGTATGATGCAGTTGTACGCGCTGACAAACTCTGCAAATGGCAGAATGGTGCACGTATAGACTAAGGAATGACTGCCACAATTCTCTTCTCACTGTTCAAAAATTAGTGCAATTTAAAATTGGTTACGGGAGATGTTTTTCCGAGAGGCGATTCTGTCGACGCTCAATAATGCCAAGTAACACGATTTTTCACAAAGCATTCGACGTTTCTTTCGTCTCTCGAATAGTTTTATGTTTTTGGGAACGCATCAAAATAACAAGCCATAGAATAAAGGTGAGACAAAATACTTGTTTTGACAATCTCTCAAAAAACTTTTTCTTCACAGCTTCGAGCATTGTACTGATCATCATCGGTATAAACCGTAAAAATTTTTTTGAAAGTTGATTGAAAGAAAAGAATAATCCGGTACTTGACTTGA
The DNA here is from genome assembly GCA_030386875.1 of Morinoia aosen. NCBI lineage: Eukaryota > Metazoa > Arthropoda > Malacostraca > Amphipoda > Talitridae > Morinoia > Morinoia aosen. The sequence goes on along the minus strand of CM059562.1, from coordinate 86,039,020 downwards.
ATGGATATATAACATAGGAGAAAAATTTGGAATTTCAAAGTTATTTTGTGATAGAGATACAGGCAATGGAGACAGATTTTTTGACTGAGTATACATTTCGCAGGAAAACGGGCAGCAGACTTAAAATATTCAAAGGTGCAGAGGAATAATGACTCCAAAGAGTCAACTTTTTAAGAAGATTTAAAATACTTTCTGATGATTTCTAGCCCGCAGGGTAGCATCGAGCTAAAATTTTGAGACCGGTTTCACGCGCAGAATGATCACAGCGTGATCTTTTAGTATGTCGCGGACTAACAGCGGGCCTGTAAGTGAGGGAAGAGAGGCATATCTATGTATGTTCAGCTATGCGTGTGAGGAGATGACCAATGTAGCCAGCGTGAGGTGACCTATAGTGAATAAAGGAGTCGTTATCTTCGTACATGGCTCTCTGAATATACTGGCGTCACCTTCCACTCTTACATGCCTTCTTCTCGATGATGAGCTTTTTCTCCTCTCATTCTTGTTAGAAACACATTGTACTTCTATGCAAACGAATTTTGTATTTTGATTTAATCTTGTATTTCTTCTTCTCGTACCGGTGGATGCTGAGCTTCTTCTCCTTTCATTCATGTTAGAAAAACATTGCATTTCCATGGCAACGAATGTTATATTTTGATTTAAAGTTGACTCGTCTTCTTTCGTCTTGTTTCAAACAGCTTCAAATGACTTAAAAAGTTGAAATGTTTTCTATTTTTTGGCTTGCTTTAATAATACATTATGATCCCTTTAAAAGCACGTTTCGTTACACTTTTGTTTGTTCTTAGAAAACTAGCTCTGAGATATGATCACTCTATTTTGATTCAAAATATTGAAATAATCGCATCCTGCTCACCCGACACATTACTCATGTTACACAGCATTGTAATTCACACACTCAAGCCATCTCCAAATGATCGCGCCAGCTTTGTGCGGCTTAATTCCCATTTCTCCAGTTTTATTTATTTCTTTCTCGCGTGATCACAAAATTTCGTTTATTCGCAAATTTAAGGTGCCTAGTTATTCCTTTTTCGTTTAGTGTTCCTCTCAGGTACTGAAAAGGAGTCTTCGAAAGCTGTATTTTTAGTATAATTTTCACCAGAACGATAATAAAACTTTGATCGCTAAATATTTTCATCCACCTCTGTGATATGCTTCAGTATGAAACCGCTTTTTCCCACCACAAAATCTGTACACTGAATTTTGGACCCAGAAAATGACAATATTAAAATCAAATTGGCTCCGCTATCTTCTTACTGTCATGCCATACAAAAGTTTTACGTGTGAGTTTACGGAATTGATGGTTGCATACGTGTGATAAATATTGAAAAATGCCTGAAAAACACCCCACGTGCTCGAATTTTATTGGCTTCAGGTGTTGGCGAATGGGAAAAGGAACGATGTTTAAGTTTTTGTAAAGAAATATATGAAATTAGTTATGTCATTGATTCTAAAATCCGGAGATCGCTATTAAAAAAAATTGAAAAATCATCCACCGAGAAAATATGGTTGGTGTTTTCACGGTGAAGTCTAGGCAAAGACTGAGATGGAGTTGCTAGCGGCCTATTAGTTCTAAATGACTTGCCTAGATGTTGGTAAAATCTAATCTTTGACTGTTTCAGTTATGCCGCTGTTGGTTAAATTAGTGTTTCGTTATTACCAGAACAAAATTAAGCGTTCTGCGATTGTGCACAGATTTTGCTAAAAGTAAATGCGCTTGCATTAAATTTCATGTTATTAAATATATTAATGTGCAGTGCTCATGTAATTTTGAACCTTATCCATGGTAGTTTGTGTCTATTTTTACGTCCGTATTGAACTTATTATATCGGTTTAGTGCTTTTTTAAGAATGTTATTTCAAATATTTGGGCTTGCAGGATAATCTACGGAAAAGATAATCAATTACTTAAACATTTTGTATAGTGAATTTCATGTGTCTAAAAAAAATTGACAGTATAAACGCTCAACATGAGAAAGTAATGGGACTCACTGTTTGAGAAGTTATCCTTTATTTTTTTGTGAAATTAAAAAATTTGCAAAGCAATTCTGTTTTCGAAGCATATGAAATTGAAGTGTAAGGCGCATTAAAGCTTCTTTGAGAATCGAAATAATTAAAATTATCCTAACTATGTGATAAATAAAAAATTTCAATACACATTAGCAAATATATTATCTTAGTTTCCTTTATTTCAAATGTTGATCAGTCCTTAAATTTTTCCTCAATTTCAGTCCAATGCTGTCACTGTGACGATAATATTTACTCGCTAAACATAGCTGAATCGAAAGCAGCGTAGTTTCCGCTAAACATTTAGGGGCCCATTCAATGCATGACAAATGACCATAAAATAATACAACTACTCTCATTTGTCAGCAAGTTCATTACGTGCGTTAAAAATTTTTTAAAAAGGACTTTACTCATCAATAGTTGATTTATTCATAGAAATCCCTCTAAATTTCCACGTTCGAATCAGAATACTGCTAAATTAAAGGATTAGGAAACGGAGATCTACAATGCAGATATTGAGCACACATGGAGAATATTTATCAAAAAAGGTTTAAACAATACTTAATATTTTTAAAAGATTATGAAACGGCGACCTACAAAGCAGATCTTGAATGTTATTGGAGAATATTTATCAAGAAAGGTTTAAACAACAGTTTAGATTTTATAAGATTCGGAAACTGAGACCTACAAAAAGTAGTGCCACAAAACACGAACGTGGGTCGGAAGAGGAAGCGCGTCAGTAGACCAATTGCACCGTTTTTTCTCTAGCACAAAGGCATGAACTTCGTCTGGCTATCGGAGAGTTCTTGGGGTGACAGCGAAGGCGATGTTTCCTGCTCTGTGTTGACGAATGCAGTCATTTTACGGAAACGACTGTGGAGACAATTTTAAAACTTGCATGCAAAAACTTCTTCATGCTTCATAGAAAAAGTTCGATATTCGCTTATGATTCGCGACATCATAGGAGTAATTCAATCATGGTGCTGAGTAAATAGGTCATAAAGCTAGGAAGAGGATAGCTTGAGCGACTGGACTGTCTGTCGACGTACGAGGAAGAGTGGAGGCACATCTAAGAAATTGATCGAAAGCTGCTCTCCTTGTGAACTTGAGTGTCACGTAGACCTACTCATTACATCCTTCACTTTACTGTTTTTATACCCTACGTTGTTGGAACCCTCAGTAAACTCAACAGCGTTGCAGAACGAACTCATTGTGAATTGTTGCGTAAATATACAACAATGAAATTCTTTTACAATGTTTTTTGTCGACATTTACTTATAAATATAAAGCACGAAGAACTGAACTTTACGTAAAGGATAAAACAAAAATTCTTTAGACTTAGGTATTCTTCGGCGGAGTCTTATGCAGCGTTAGAAAATTTTTATTGGATAATACCAGTTTTCTTTGAAGACAATTCTTATTCCTTCCAAGAAATATTCGTCTATTTGATAGAAAAAACTCATGAAGAAATGAATTCCAAAAACATTCAAATTATGTAATTTTATATAGTCATTATTATGAATCATTAAAAATAAAAGAGCGGGAGCTTCTTAAACTTAATCTTTAACATCACACAGTAACCTAGCAAAACTTACAGATTAGTCAATTGCAAAGTATTACAATATTTTCAACGCCAATGTTGTTTGGAGGACGAGAAGCTAAAGAGCTTTAACTGGTCTTCCAAAATAGGGTTTGTTGAACGTAGAGCAGGAGCTCTACACCAAACTGCGTCTAACACTGAAAAGAATACAATTTTCATCATCTACAGCACAGAGATCGTCGTTCATCAAGAACGAGACCCATCGCCGAACTCTAGCTGCACAAGAAGCCGAGTGTGAGAGGGCAGGAGAGAGAAACTCAATACCTTGTAACTGATACTGGAGAGGCCGTCTTCTGAGCGCCCTTTTAGCCGTCGCAGGATTTTAACTCTGAAATTGACACACCAAATGTTAATTACAAATATATTTTTAGAACGTTTTCTTGTCTTGATAATAGTACATTAATTAATTCCTCTACAAATTTGACGCACATGGGCCAGGAGAATTTTAAAATCCACTTCTATGAACTGGTTCTATATTTTTTAATCTTTTGTCAAATTTGAGCCCTCATGTGAACCTCGAAACCCATTGCTAAGTGCCTGTTGTTTCCTCAGGCTGATATTGGTGACAATATTAAATAGATCATACACCATTTACGTGTTACAAAACTAATCGTGACCAATCTATCACAATACAATCGTGACCACCCTATTTCTCAAATCGATAATGCTAACACTTAAACAAGACGGGCTTAAGTCATACAGTTTATGATGACAGGTGAAGTGGCGGGTGCACTTGAGTTGAGAGTCGAGGACTCAAGATTACAGCCGTTGGCCAATATGGTTCAAGAGCCAAATTAGTACGGTGCGTTAGAATGAGAACAATTATCTGCAGAAGCGAACAACATTGGTACAAAACATTTAATTGGAGGATTCCTTAACTAATTTGTCAATCAGACTGGGCTGACTAATAGACTCGGAGGTATAAGCACACTCATTACTCTGTGCCAGTCTATTTTGGCTTTCTCACATGAATTCCACTTGGATAAGAGTTTCCCAAGTTTCCTCACGGGAACCTTTCCTAGACTGCCAAATTTCATAAATAAGAAATAATTCACATAATTTTACTGGAAATCTGCTAATTAATTCAGAAGAAACTTCTCATCTAGGGAACTAGGGAAGCGCAGTAAGTTTTATCATTAATATTTAAAAACCGTTGATGGAGTTTTATAGCAACACTTCTATAAAACAAATTAAGCTTTAAATATGCATCTGACAGTGATGAAGGTGCTTATTTTTACAATAATCATGTTTCAAAATGCCACTTTTTTAAGAAAGGATTAAATGTCATTGGGTCTTTGAAGCAGAATATCATGATGTATTTTATTTCAAGATCAGTAGCATTCTTGTGTGCAATCACAGGTGTTCGTTGAAATTATAAAATTTAAAACGGCGCGGGGTATTAATAACGCAGCCCCTGTTCGTTCACAGTTTTCGATTATTACTTAGTGTTCATAATTTCGCCTGATATAATTGACATATACAAGTACAATGTATTACAAGGAAGGAAGTTTACAAGTATGTTGAAGATAATATTCTACGGTAATATTGAGTTAAAAAAAAGAGAAAAAGCTGGTGGTTTCAAAAGCTCTAAATCTTGAACGATAGGTCAAGATTACTTCATTTAACCTTTGGAAGAGGCTAAAATGAGAAAGAGTGTTCGAACGCCTAAAGAACTTATGATTTGTTTTAATGCAGAATTTTAACCTAGTGTGTGCAACTGTGCATGAAAATTAAGAGTAGTAATACAAACACACAAAATAACTAGAAATTTCATAAGGTTCTGTGAATGTGCAAGAAAATGTGAAAATTGATGAATGTACTCACAACTCACATTGTTTACTTTTTCATTTATTCCCTTTTGTTAGGCCTGAAAAAATGAAATCAAATGTGAGATGGTACTATTCGTTTCTGAATTCTGTGTTTCTACTTTGACCACACAATTAAGTCAAGAAATTGATAAAAATTGACAGTTTTGCTGTTTATCGTTGAGTTAAATAATTAACGACACGCTGTGTTAAAAGGATTCTCTGGCTTGGGTACGGAGCACCATCTTTGAGGTGTCCCCTTGTTGCCCTACTGGCAATTGTGCTTAGCTGCTTTTGTAAAGCGTGATATGCGCTAGAAACAAACACAAAGATATTATTTTGAAAATAAAAGTAGAATATTATGGGTTCCTTAGATCCGCAACATCACTTTATACGAACATCAGCATGCTCAAATAAAAATTAATCTGTATTCAACTAATGCGATACTTGTTTCAAATTACGAATAAGAGGGAACAGCTGGGACCAACTTATGTTTGTACAAGTTAAGGATCTTATATGAAGACGATGATGTTGCATAACTCGAAGCCCGCTGATGTTTGCATAAGTTAGGGATTTTATATGTTGCATAACCTGCCTGAATACGTACCGTTGTTTGTTCCTAGGCTGTCTATGGTGCGGGAGGTGCCAGTAACGCCCAAGAGAAACGGGCACCAGCAAGTGCCGCAGTCCCGCTCTCCTGACGCGTCTCGCCATATCGTCGTCTTCGCCTCCCCAGCCCCAGTACGCGTTGCTCAGGCCGTTCACGGCACGCAGAGTTTGTGGTGACAGCGCCACAACTCCGCCCATGAAGCGCTTGTAGAAAGGCCTGGTGGCACAAGGCAAAGGTATAGACTCTCTCATGTGCTGTGTTGTCGTGCTTTGGGGTCAAATTGAAAACTTAATGCTTGGCATTTCGGATTAGTTGCTTATAAACAGTTGTTCTGTAAAAACATTATCAACGAACAAAAGTTATATGCAAATTCAATGTAGTGTTGTGTAAGAAATGTTTCAAATCGACCCATAATCTGGCATATCGATGATTATTATACATACTGCCTCGTACTGTTCGGTACTCAAAATGCATCTGATGCGAAAAAGAGTCTTCCAATGAAAGAAGAATTTAGCAACAGTATGCTTACAATAATTTAAAACAGCTCAAGAAAAGAAATTTTCAAACTTACTGTTGTCTAGCTTGTAAATAAGAAAGATTACTCTGCAAAAAAGGTAATGCGCTCGCTTGAATTTCAAAATTTATCTGCCAATTTTAAATGCAATAGTTGATCTCTTAGTAATTTGGCATTTTTTCAATCTGAGCGTTTTTTTTACGCTCCCTCATGCAAATATATAGGTATTCTGCATTCAATTGAGCATAAATTTGTAAGCTAGGCTGTGAAATGTTGTGCAAAGAACGTTTCTGTAAATCATATAGTACGAGAGATTCAGAAATAACAACAACCCATGTTGGTGACTAGTGAAAAAAAGTTGAGCAATAATGGTCTACACACTAATCTTTCTCGTGTGAAATGAGCAATAAAGTTTAAAAAATACAACCAACGTGAGAGCAGATGCTTCCCCCCCCCCAAAAAAAAAAAATAGGTATATGCTATAAAATTCATTGCCCTCACACAAACACACACACACACATACACACACTCTTCAAGACAGCGCATCTTCTAGCGGGGAACTGTAGAACGCGGAACAGAATCCCTGAGAGAACTTAATGAGTGAGCACCTGCAATTAGGGACCACCTTGATGAGCTACCACCTGAAATTAGAGTCACTGCGTGCCCTTAGCAACTGGCGCACAGCCCTGGGGGCGCAGCTGTAGTCGTTGTGCAAGACCAGCGGCAGCGCGTCAACGTCGTGCAGCACAAAGCAGTCGACCTCAACGCGCCGCATCGCCTCCAGCGCGCCTGCGTTCAGCAGAGATGCTCTGTTGAACGGAGCGTCCCCTTTGGTATTGGGAGAGGGGTTTTTAGTGTAGAATTAATTTGATATTTTAGTTGGGTATTGGAAATATTTGGAATAGATTTAATTTGATATTTTAGTTGGGTATTGGAAGTATCTAGAGTAGAAGAAATTTGATATTTTAGTTAGGGTTGAAAAGTATTTAGAATAGAATGAACTTGAAATTTTGGTCGGGTATTGGAAATATTCAAAATAGATGAAATTGGAAATTTTAGTCGGGTATTGAAAATATTTAGAATAAAATCAATTTGAATGTTTAGTTGGATTTTTGGAAGTAGTTAGAAAAAAATAAATTTGAAATTTTAGCTGGGCTGCATGCCGCATGCTTTAAGCGAGTCTGGTTCCACGATTTCCATCACTTTCTCTTTGCTTGAACAAAAGTGACTGAACAGGTGGCTGAGAATCAGCGACGATGTTAAACTAAGTACCAATAAATTGAAAATTTGACAGAGTTTCGAAAAATGAAGTTATATCTACTAGTAGGAACTTAAACGCTTCGCAACAAGATTTTGAGACGCGTCAAATTATATGTTTATCGGAAAAGCTCCACTTAATAAGAAAAAAACTAATGTGACACAAGAGTTCAAGAGTAATGTGACAAAATTTGTATATAGTGTATCATTTTCCGTCAAATTTACCTGCTTGTTCCAAGACAAAAATTGTGTAGAATTTTTCTTGTTTTTGAAGGAAAGAATGCATGTGGGAGAGGAAGACCGGCAGCATCTCAGCTCTGTCTCTCAGTGGCACCAGCACCACCAACCGTTCTCTGTTTCACGGGCACATTTTCAGAAAATTTACTTCATAGCGGTTCAGCCGGCTCGGTAAGTTTATCAGTAAACTTGACTTTGTTTTGTGAGTTTTATAGCAAAAATACTCGAGTTATAGCGTTTTCAAATGAGATTAAAAGATACTCAGGGCTCAAAAGTTTTTTTAATTCAAACTTGAGTATTTTGTCTAAAAAAAGCAGCACGTAATGAATCCTTGTCTACTCATGTTCTTACACTACTGGCTGCACCGATACTACGACGCAAATTGTTTAAAATTGAATAAATAACCAATGACAAGTTACAGATAGAGATCGTTAGTGGCAGTAACAGTGGCAGTTCATCATTGCATTAAACAATGTTCCCCACCAAAGGTTCCCAACCTTTTTTTCGCTCTGCACCCCTGAAGAAATTTCATTCGAACCTCGCACTCCTTGAAATAAAAAAGGCCAAAATATAGGCAATATCTTATTATTTACCAAACTTTTCTCGGGCCCACAGGAATAAAAATGCCAACACATAACCAATATCCTATTATTTATGTGGACTTTTCTCACACCCCCTGGAATATCGTCTCGCACACCACGTTAGGGACCCCTGGTGTAGAGGGTGTGAGTATAGCTGTGTAATTCTTATTGCGTTCGACTTGAGTGTCATATTCTATAGTCATGATGAGATCTGGTGCCCTCAAGATAAATAAAAAAATTAACTCACTGAAGAATAATTTGGTTTTAGTTTTTAAAATCACCATTTATTCCTCTTTCAGAAACTGAGGCAAGGCGAGGTAGGACAGATTAAAATTGAGTTAGGGGACTGATTAGTTTATAGCTCCATTTTGTTATCAGGTTGGGAATAAATGCCTTCTCAAGTCGTGTTAATGTAATGAATACTCTTCCTATGGCAACAAAAATAGGAAGTATTACTAATTAAGGTATCTGGAATGCTGCTAGACTGTCTGAGATGGCAATATTAGAGCTACAAGGCAAAAATTTGGCAATAATCACAATAGTCAGGCAATAATTGTATTAATCAGCCAATAACCACACCAGTAAGGAAATAAGCACAATAATCAGGTCATCATTAAAATAATCAGGCAAAAACCACAATAATCAGGAAATATTCACAATAATCAGGCGATATTCAGGCCATTCCCATGAGTGAATTCATGCCTCATCGAAGTGTAGCATCAGCATTCATGGCGAGCAAAAAAGGTAATCTTGTCTCTAGTTTTCCAAAGAACAATGTCAAATCACTGAACAATACTCTGCGTGAAAGCCACATTAAGAGATATTATGTTAACTTGAATGCACTGGTGCTTGTGCTTGAAAATTGATCATCGTTAATCTATATCGTTGGAGCCTGAGCTACGTGTGTGACAGGTGTCTTATGGCCCGCGACTTGGAAATAATTAAAAAAGGAACACTTGGGTCGTTTCTGTTGCCATTTTCCACTTTATTTTATTCGAAGGAGTGACCCTATACCCCATTGCCATCAGAGTGCCATTCTCACTTGGCCTCAGCGCCACCGAAATCAAAGTGAATTTTGCAGCGCTACGAGCATACGGCAGTTACGCACGAGCTTCGATCATTCGAAGAGCAGTTCCCGCAAATTACCCAAATGACCAAGCCTTGAGAAACTTCCAATATTTAACAGTAAGTTAACGATAGCTGATGCCATGCTTTTTAAGTTACGAGTAGCGCATTCATGTACGAGCTAAATGCTAGGCAGCTTCGACACCCTTACTGTCAGCTGTACTGCAGTTAACATCTGTGATGTTTTTCTGCACTGATATATTCAACAAGCCATCTTTGCATTGATGTCATGCTAGTTTGATAGTTAAGGGGAACATTTCAATCTATAAAACACAGCTGTCGTTACCCTTGAACAGCTACGGTCAAACAATTTTTAAGGGTTCTTGACTTAACTGTTCTCGATTTAAATCAGTTTTTACTTTACAGGACACTCAGTATGCTACTGAAGTTAAAAAAGTGTCCTATCCTAGACACCACTTGAAGTTAAAGGACTTAAGTTTAACTGATGTGTTCAAGCGATGTTTTGCGGGTACAAATGGATAGAAATAGCATTTAATTGTGGGATAATAAGAAACGGTATTTTCACCTTGGTCTCAGTTTTTTTATAAACCGTACTCTCATTTCAAGTGTTCGGGTAGTTTTTGAGCCTAGTCATGCCTCAATAGCCTTGATACCAAGCCTCCAATCAATACAGAATTTATGTGTTTAAATCCGGTCTAACTTCTCCGCCGGAGCATTTTCGGTTTGAGCCGCCTAATTTTAAGTATAGCCTCTGGAATGCGTACCCAAAATCATGGATGCTCCGGTGTAGAAATTACTCTGGGATTATTATCAAGGCTTCAGGAATCTAGTCATGAGGCTGTTAGATCAGGCTTCGTACACGCATGCGTACGACGCGAGTCCCGCAGACAACTGTATTATGGGTGCATAAGCACCACTAACTAAACTCATACATACCTACCTGGCGATGATGCAGCTCGACTCACTTGCTCAGTTCAAGTTCATATTATGCCGACGCAGGAAAAATAGTGAACTAAAATCGAGTGCTAACCTTGCATACCAGTACGAGGATTGTGCTTGCTTTTTAAAAGAATGCAACCACTCTCTACAAGTTCATGCAAATACTGACGTAGGAAAAATGGTGAATTATCATCGAGCGCAAACCTTGAGATGCAGATACGAGGATTGTGCTTGCCTTTTAAAAGAATGCTAAGCACAAGTTCTTGTAAATACCGACGTAGGTAGACTCGTTAACTATTTTTATCGAGCACTAACCTTGGGATGCAAGTACGAGGAATGTACGATCCTCCGGGTAGTAAGTTCAGCAGCGCCCGCTTCTCCTCGGCGTCAGGTGCGGCGTCTTTCCCAGCTCCTGCATATCAACAAAAGCAACTAATAGATATTAGAATTTTGCCTGAAGCCCTATTTGATTACGGGTACGAAAACTGCTTTCAGGTCACGACGCAAAATATCTATTGGGGATGAAAAAAATATGTCGTGTACTTCCCACTTGAGTGGGAAGTACACGTATTCTGGATACACGAAAGGGCAATAGATGCTTTGACAGGATATGCGCCATTCACATTAATTTCAATGCAATCTTTGAAATTTTTTGCTCAGATAGCGTCTAGCTTGGTGTAAAAAATAATGTTTGATTGAAGTTTGGAAATATTTTAATGAAAACAGAATCTAATTCCAGCTCTTCGACAAACTACTCTAATTTAAGCTCATTTTACACTAGCGGTGTGGAGCGGCGGTGTGGAGCGACAGGGAACTTGCAATAGCTCCGCCCACGAGAGGATTGAGCGTCAGTGCCCACCAACTTGCTTTTACATTGCCGCTCAATACAACGCTCCTTCCCGAGAGGCAGCAATCGTCACGCAGGGCTCCCCCTCTGTTTTTTTCCACCCAGATTTTTTTTTTCGATTCCTCCTGGGTTGCTAGGTTAATTTTTTATGTATTTCTAAATATATGTGTTTTTTCAAGTCAGACAGAGAATTCATTATTCCCTGAAGTTAATTTAATAACGCAGTTAAGAATTATTGTTTCAACACCGTGTGCAAATGACTATCTGATTCAAAACCACGCCTATCGAATGGGGTAGAACGTGTTCAATATGTTTCTCGACCTCCTTGAAAACGCGTAACGAACGAGTATCTACGAACTTGCAAGCCCGGCCAAGCCATGGATAGCCGGCGCTCCACTTGTGTTGCTTTGATTAGCTTGGCACGTTGCAGTGAGGTGACGCGCATTTTGATCGTAAAACTGGTCGTGCATTCCTTTAAATGAATATCGAAAAATGAATTATTTTAAACATCCAAATTTTCATATTTTTGCCGCACAAGTATTCAAAATGGCTAGCCCTCCAAAAACGATCTCTAAAAAGAGGTATACGCAGTCTTTCAAAGAAGAATGGTTAATGGAAAGAATGAAAAAACTGTCACAGTTGGAAACCTAAGCTGAAATTGATAAGATATGTCGTCATCATCATCAACAGAGTATGTCACCAGCGTAATCTTGCACAACAGAAAAGACGTCTTAATGTTGAAATTTACGCTGCAGAAGAGAATTAGGAGAGACAGGAATAAAATCGGCATTAAAATCATTGTTTCTACTCACGTATGTTAACTTTTACTTTTTTCTTAATAAAACTACACTACTACGTTTCTTTATTAACAAATCTCAATTTTTTCATGTTCAATCTACGTTTACCTGAATCGTTTATAAAAACTGTTTATCGTTATCTTCTGCATGTTAAAACGTTGAGTTAATATTCAAAGTTGAAAGCTAATTACTGGAAGATGTGTTAAAAATATTAATGTTGTAAGTAACTGATTGAAAACTAGGCCTACCGCACATTTTTAACATCGCTTAATTTTGAACAACACATGTATTTATTCTTCAAGAACTTCCGCGTTTCGCCTCCTTGGCCGAAGAAAATTGGGAAAAATATCTGAATTCACAAATGAATATATAAGAATAATTATCAAATAATTAAAGTGAATTAGGGGAGACTGTTCATTGTTCATATTATTATCACTGGCAGCCCTGGTTTACTGGCAGTGCACACCGCAAATATTTAGCATGCAGAATGTTGCCGCTCCTTACCGTGAGCGTGGCAATAAGGGTCATTTTGCTCTGCTGTGGGCGGAGCTTATTTGGCTGGCGGGATGGAGCGACGGTGTGGAGCGCGAAGACACCGTCAGTGTAAAAGGGCCTTAAGTGCATCAAACAGCGTTTTATGTTTCAATTCAAGTATTTTACCACTTATGAGTATTTTAAAGCACGTATTTCTTAAAGATATACATTATGTGGCATCTCTGCAATCTATCTCGGATGCGTTTTTAGTGCATTTAATGAATCATGAACTCCGTTATTAATACAAGATTGTTTTGGCTTAACTGCTTTACAAAACACCAATTTGGCTTTTACGGCCCATATTGACTAACTATTGATTTATATGTTTTGAAGAACCAAATTCTGCGATTGAAAAAACATTGCAAAGGAAAAATTTTACTCTTAAACAAAATTACGCTTTCTGCTTCAGGCAGCAAGTATTTATGCCGGTAACATTTTACTCGTGTTGAAAAAAATTGTTTACCCCGGAAATAATTCAGAAATTTATGGATAATGCAAATTAATATCTATCAATCGACGGGCAAGGAATATATTCTAGCTTCAAGATCTCTATGCATGAATAGTTTTACTCTCTTCATATTTGGCAAACAAACTACTGCACACTATTCTCACCACGCACGAGCACCACTCACTACGCACGAGAGTTATTCACCACAAAACTGAACCCCAGAGTTATTCACTTCACCACACTAGAGCACCACTCACCAATAGGACGAGTAAGAACCCCAGAAGCTGAGGAAGAACTGCATAGAACTTCAATGGCTGCACCACCGCCATTTTCGCCGCCCTTGGCAGAGTCGGCGGCATTATCGCCGCCCTCGGCAGAGTCGGCGGCACTTAAGGCCTGCTGGCGTGACAGGGTTCAACTCAATTAAACTACTCTATTGATTTACATCAATCATGTGCTTCTGTTCTCCAAGAATATTCATCTGTTCTTGTTGCGAGGCCCAACTTTCGCTATCCTAAGTGTGTCTCAAGCGTGTCTCGACTTTTGTTCAATTTTTTGTGCTCTGTGTTCATGTTAGTGCGCCTCCTTAATTGTTGCCATGAACTAATTTTTGCATTAGAGAAACTTCGTGCTTTCATTTTTTAGATGAATTCTTAATTCATCTTGAATTTCCCGTTGTAAAATACTCTCGTCAAAGCTATCAATACCAATTCATTGATCGGGTCACAAGCCTCAGTTACCTATTCTAAATTTTCTCTAAAGTTCTGTTAATATTTCCTTAAGGAAATATGGGGAATTATTCAATTTCGCCCCGGAAATTTATCATTTGTATTCTCCGCGTATGCTATTAATTTTGCATTTGACATTCATGTGGTAATTTCTAATTTTAATGCTCATTCTCCAATATCAAGCCTGAGTTTAACCTTCACCAGTACTATGAAATTCATGTCAATAAATAATTTTTTAGAAAACATAGCAGGATGACACGGAATAACTACTAAAAATATCGATTAAGCCTACATACAGGGAAGAACTAGCTTGCAAATAAGAAGGTACAGGATGGCACGGGAAAAACGCATGGACTGTTAGGGCTCATATTTATTCGGTTCACTTCTGTCCTGTCTTTTTGGCATCTATTACTTTCTCTTTCAAATTTTGTCTTGTTTCATGAACTTCTTTCGCAACTTACTGTTTCTATGCGCTTTGTGCATAGATTCGACATTCCCTTAAGTCCATGCTAAATGTTATTTTAAATGCTGTTTGAAATCCATACGTTCTTTCCGTGCCAGTCGCTATCAACTTGAAACTTTCAATTGTGAAACTCACGTCCTTCTGCACCAGGAAAACGAACGCTACGAAGGAAACGACCAAAATACTGACAAGTCGCCGGCAGGAACGGCACTTGGTGCTCGCAACAAGGAGCAGGAGCTGCGGGATGGTATTGCCTCCCTCAGGTGTCATCGCGGACTGCACCATGGCGGCGTCACCGAAGTTTTTCCGGTACTTCAAGATCTCCTGCGCGTTCAGTGAACGTGTGCATGCTCCCAAAAATCGCTCCCGCAAGAATGATTATCCTAGAAAAATACAAAAATCGTATGATCGCCTGTGGGTTTTTACTGTTGAACGTTAGAGAAGAGCAGAATATGTAAATTAAAGAATTGTGACATCCTAAACTCTTTAGGTCTTCGCTTCGTAAGGTGAGTCATAAGTTGCGATAGTGGTAAGCGAACACGCGTTGTTTATTCTCGGCTCTCTTTATTTCAGCTTTGCAGTCCACGACCACCGATGGAGGACGTGACTGTCACTCAAGCGAACAGAACACCGCAAAGTTTTGCTGCTCACTGATTTTCAATTATGACGTGCTGCCATCAAGTGCTGAGCGTGACCAAGCGAAGCATGGATTTATTTTGTTATTTCTCGTCTCATAAATGAGCTGGCCTGCGAAATAAAAACGTAGGAATTAGTGACGAAAATACGTAGACAGAATACGGACGGCGTGATACTTCAATACTAAGGGCGGTGGAAAACAGTAAGGCAGAGTTTGCAATCGCCGTCGTCAAGACAGTGTCGTTTGGCGTCCATATTATGCACAAACATTTGCAATCGCCGTCGTCAAGACAGTGTCGTTTGGCGTCCATATTATGCACAAACATTTGGAATTGTCGTCATCATTTATTTGCTGTACTGGAAGTAGGTGCTCCAATAAATCATGAACGATTGAATAAAAGCGTTAACCTATTTGTGCTCGTGTTTTCAAAAATTAGTAAAGGTTCCCTTGTATAATTTAGGAATCTTGATAGCGTAAGTTCGTAGATTATTAATAAAAGTAGAGCAAGGAGATTGATTTTGACGTATAGCTCGTTCTCAGTTTTATGGTTCTTTACTCTTTTTGTACTATTGTACATTCTGGATTTTTTATTATGTCCAATTCATCTACCAGACTAGCATGTTGTGCCCTCCAGGGTATTTTTATTCCTTATGAAACTATAGCGAATTATTATTTTCTGCAATATTCGAATGATTTCTTAACGAAACGAATTATTTTTAAATTTATTTTTCCTCACATTTCATATCATAAGTTTTTTAATTATTTTTTTCAGATTGGAATAACGCAAATTGATATCAATATCAGAATAGGTGGTCTGCAGTTATCATATGAAAGAACATTGGCTAGATTACAAAATAACATATTAAACAACATTAAGATTATAGATACCTGTCATGCATTGTTTGATGATACATTACGTGTACTAAGACATGCTTTTATGCAACACTTGCGGTAGAATGTGTTGTCAAGATCATTGCTGATGCCAATGATAAACACCAATAATGTTAAGGCCTCAAATTAATTTGAAACTGTATTAACTTTACTTCGAAATTAAATGCAGTACTTAGAATTAAGTCGAATTTCATAACTCCGGATCATGTTCATACAAATGAACTAATTAATCAGTGACAGTGAATATTTCAATACAAGAACCGTAAGTCTTCACCAATGAGTCCAATACAGAGATGGGGAGAAGAGTCTTTGGAAGAATTCTTACTCCTTTTTAATACGACGCAAAAAATACCAAATTTATTTGACGATTACTGCGTCAGAGATCCATATTTGATGCAGTACGAAGTCGATAGTTTCCATTCAGGGCTCTCTATCAATGTACAAACATTTTGAGAGAAGCGAGCATCCCAATCAGTTTTCAAGTGCGCCCCAGATTCAGACGCATAATCAGGGCCCCACCATGAGCTTTTTTGTGCGATAAAAAACAAGTGGTCCGATAAACGCATCGAAAGTTGAGGTTACGTCAATGATGAATTAATGTAACTTATTTCAAGTTCTTTTTTACGGTAGGGAATATTTTAATAAATTAATATGTGTGAGAATAATATTTATCTTTGATTTATGAATGATTTATCGCTCCGAATCTCATTCTAGTTTCTGTAAACTTATTCTGCTCTACAAGCAGGACTACAAATCCGTGACGTAAATTAAAAATAAGTACAACGATATTGACTCTTTAGAGTAAATATTTATCGCATAGCTTTTTTCATTTTTTCGTAGTGTACAATATTCCAGTTAGCTTTGCGTGTCAACCCTCTTACGTTTCTCATTCTCTACAATTTTTCTACTTGTGTTATTCAAGTAGAAAAGTTCATAAATGTATTGCGTAGTCAGTCATGTTTTCTCTGTTGAGTACAATCTTAGTACCCAAACACTTGTCTGCATTTTTGCACGAAACACAAAAGTTTCCAATTGTTGGTAGTTGATCTTTTTATTTCACAAACATTGAACAATTATATGACCACTGCCTTATGTGTGCAGCTGAAAAATTATTAAATTTGTGAATGATCTTATTTCTGTACCTATGTAGTAAAAGCGCTGTTGTTCGCTCAGATGAAGTGAACACATTCATTGAAATTACGTACGTGCACAGCAGATACATATTTACCGATATTCACAGTAATTATTTTATGCAAGCCTATATATTTTATAGGTATTTCAAGGTCTTGGTGATATGTATTTCAACGTATTTTTTGAAGGCAATAAATTCATTCATGGTAGAAATTTCAGCTATGTCCACAACTCATTGTCTATCACTTTAGAGCCTTCATGTCAAAAAATTCATAAATTCCAATTGGTTGTAATGCATATCACATCATAAACTTTTTTCTGAGGGAACAATCTTTCTTTTCTGTCACGAACAGCGCAGAAAAACAGCATTAAAGTGTGGAATTTGAACCTTCGTAATATGTCGAGTGCGAATATATTGTAAAAATTGCACCATGAAATTTACGATTCTCGATCCCTAACATTACTCTGCCATAAATTGTGATAGGAAAAATATATCAATATATATCTATATATATATAATAATATATATATATATATATATAATATATATATATATATTTAAATATATATATATTTATATTAAATATATAAATATATATATATTAAATATATATATATTAAATATATATATAATATATATATATATATATATATATATATATCAATATACATTCGATTTACATTCTAGAAGTTTACTATTTATTTCCAACCCATTATATTTAACATTGATTTGTCACTGCCGTTCAAAGATCATATTTTTTTCCAAGAAGGAGCTTTGAAAAATATAATGGACCTGAATACAAATTCAACACGAGGATATACGCTTGCAGCTCAATCCGTTTCTAAAAGAGACAACAATTATTTTTTCTTACTCGTGGAAGCTTAAGTTTGTGAATGTAGCTTCAACTTTAAATTCTGAGCTTTTTTCAGAATGCTTGTGTTCGTATCGATGAAAGTTATGCATCACGTGACACAACAAGACAACAATAGTTTTGGTATAGAAATTTTCAAGACTCACTCCTATTATTTGCTCCGGTTCTACAGATATCGCTGTAACATTCTTCCTATTTTGATTGGAAGAAATTTTCGTGGTAGGCTAAGCTATTCATTGAAGAACACTCTCTCTCCTACGATTGCTTCGAAAATCAATTAAACATGAATCATTTTCACGAGCAATGCATCAGTAAAATAATACTTAGAACTACATAAAATAATGAACAGGTTAAGATATAACTACTTTACTGTGAGAACGAGCAACACTTCCTTAAAACCTTGAACTGTATATTGAACTCCAATATTAATCGCTCTTGGCTGAGTATTGAGTGTACCCACGAAATCACGCCAGATTTCTTACTCTTTTCTATACTTTCTAAGCTAGTTTTTAGATAGATATATCCTTTTAATCTTGACTCTGTATTTCGTTTTAAGTTGTACAATAGTACTTACTGCCTACTGTTTACTAATTTTGAATGACTGATCACGCTGATATATTAGATGAAATCGACCCGGATCTCAATCATTTGAACAGAATATTTCCAAACCTAAACGACTCTGAAAACTGCAGATATACTAATATATCAAAATTCAACGAATCTATACGAATAACCCGGCAGGATTTTTCGCTACTGTGTTGGAACTGTAGGTCACTCTATCCAAAATTGGAAGAGATACAATGCACTATTACTGAACTTAAGTATACCTTAGATGTGATTAGCTTCACCGAAAGCTGGCTAGATGACTCGACCAAAGACATGATTAAATTTTAAAATTATCATAGTTACCATTCGCTACGAAAAAACAAGCGAGGCGGGGGCATCAGTACATACATTTCTAAGCACATGGATTCGAGAATCATAGCAAGTGCAACACTGAATCAGGATCATATAGAATCATTATTCGTAGAACTGTCTAGAGATGGCAAACGAATTGTGCTTGGAACGGTGTATAGGCCGCCTACAGCCTGTCCTATATCCTTCCTTAATGAGCTTAATCGAATTATTTCTCAGTTCAACAGGTCCTTCTACAATGACATAATAATATGCGGTGACTTCAACTACGATTTGCTGAAACATGAAAGCTACGAACCAATCTCTAATTTCTTAAATGCATTTCATTCTAAATCTTTCCTTCCGATCATCACAAAGCCAACACGAATAACCTCAGAATGTGCCACGCTGCTTGACAATATCTTTATGACAGACCCAAGTGATTTTCTTGCTGGAATAATTACCTCTGACTTATCAGATCATTTTCCAGTTTTTCTTATTAAGAAAAATGTCTATCTTGCGTGCACCAAAGCACGGGCTGAAACTTACTCATATCGTAAAATAAACGAATCTCATTTAGAAGAAATGCGCACCGTTCTAGAAGATTTAATGCCAACATTGCACATCACCCAACAAAACAATAATGCAAGGAGCATTGATGAATCAGTATTAAAGTTGACTGAAACTATAATGAACGCATACAATCAGTGTTGCCCAATTGTAACTCGTACAGTTACCCCGAAAAATAAACAAAAGCCCTGGATTACTAGAGACATCGTGATAAATATGAAGAAACGCCAAGCGTACCTAGCCCTCCTTTGCGAAGGGCGAATATCTAGAGAAACATATAACCGATTCAGAAACTATGTGACAAACCAGATAAGAACATCAAAAAAGAGCTACTTTACCCTCAAGTTTACTCAATTCAAGCTGACGTTACAAAGACTTGGCGCCTCCTTAACTCTTGTTATAAACCGAATAACGCCGAAAAAAAGAAAATTGGATATATCACTCAAGATAATGTAAAATACCATGAGAAGAATGAAATTGCTAATCTCTTCAACAACTTCTTTGTAAACGTAGGGAAAACTGTAGCCAATGGTATTCCAAGTGAACCTACTGATCACCTGGAATTTATGGATCATATTCGAGAACACAACTCCTTTTTCTTTACGCCTACAAACTCCTCCGATGTAATTGCGTGCATAAACAACATGAAAAATAAATCGAGTGGGTTACAAACGTTTCCAACTAAAATACTTGAAATAATTGCTGATATTGTGGCCCCGCTGATATCAAATATTATTAACCAGTCTCTCTTACTAGGCACTTTCCCGAACTCCCTCAAAGTTGCTAGAGTAACCCCTATCTTTAAAAATGGTGAAAAAACCTGTGTAAACAATTATCGACCTATCTCCATGTTACCAATTATTAGCAAGGTATTCGAGAAAATTGTGTATAAAAAAGTGTACTCTTATTTTGAACAAAAATCATTTCTCTATGATAAACAATACGGCTTTCGCTGTAAAGAATCAACAACACAGGCAATATTAAATCATTCACAATTCCTTTATTCTAATATAGATAACGGAAAGACTGTCTTCTCTGTATTTCTTGACTTTCGAAAGGCATTCGATTGTGTGGACCATAACATATTACTCTCGAAACTTCATTGTTATGGCATTCGTGGGGTTGCCCATGATTGGTTCAGATCATACCTAACAAATCGGAAGCAATACGTTGTCATTGACGACGCAAAATCGGACCCACAGAAAATTAGCCATGGAGTTCTACAAGGATCTGTTCTTGGGCCTCTCCTTTTTCTGATTTTTATCAATGATATTATTAAATCTACATCATTTTTTAAATTCATACTTTTTGCCGATGACAGTACGCTTTCTGCGGTCCTTCCGAACGAAAATCCCACTACGATTGCGGAGAGTATGAATAATGAACTCCATAAGGTTTCACTGTGGCTTAAAGCTAATAAAATAAGCCTCAATATCGATAAAACAAATTATATTACGTTCTCATACAAGAAAAATATATCTCTACCATCCATTAAAATTGGCGAAGGTGAAATCAAAGAAACCAACTCATGTAAATTTCTGGGCATCATAATAGATAAACATCTGACCTTCAAAGAGCACATCACTCATATTAGTTCTAAATTATCAAAATCCATCGGAATCCTGAATAAAGTTAAAAATTTCCTGCCTGAAACAGCCTTACTAATGCTTTATCGAACGCTCATTTCACCATACCTGCAATACGGAATAGAAGCATGGCATGGAACTGATAAAAATAAAACCAATATAATTTTTACTCTGCAAAAAAGAGCCATCAGAGCGGTAAAGAACCTAGAATATAATGCTCACACAAATGATTCATTCAAAAATTTACAAATACTTAAACTCTCGGGTCTCTACAAAATCTCCATCTGCAATTTCATCTACAAAACATTAGCTAATGATGGCGACAATAGCCTTCAACAGTTATTAACTGCGCAAACTGGTCATCACGACCATTTAACACGAAATAAAAGTAAATTCATGCTTCCTTATTATTCAAAGGCCCGCTCGCAACATAGTATACTATTCGTTGGAACTAAAACCTGGAACTCAATACCTGCGGAGATCCGTGAAAGTAATTCTTACAAGGTATTTAAAAGAAATCTTGAGTCTCACTTCTTATCAGAATACTAGTCGTGTACTCGTAAGATCACCAAGTCAAATCCTGCCTCCTACATGTCTGGTCCTAATAATGCAATTTGCCATGAGTAATATCGCCGATTTTCAGTCTGCTCCCAAATCGTTATCGAATATACTGTTAAATATTGTCCATATGACCTATATTGTAAAATTAAACATCAATATCGAGTTCATTATCCTGTTGATCAGTCTAATGCGAAACTAGGCTAAGTGAATTAGGTTAAACATTATTGTACGCCCTAGAATAATGTAATGGTAGGATGCCCTAGAAGTCGCTGAACTTATTCGGGCCCACAGGTAGCTATACTCAACTCTGACCATTGTATTAGACTTAAGAAACATTCTACCTCTGTATCTCCTGTGGTAAATAAATTGTTTAAATTGTTTAAATTGTTTAAAACTTTAGCCAAAATCAAAATCAATAACCATTAACTTCTACCTACACGTTCCATAACGGATGACATTATTACTTTAAATACTGTGAGGCCGCGTGAGTTATACGTCCGTCTGAAGCGATGAATTTGAGAGGGTATAGAAATACAAGCTTAAATCATATTAAAATGTGAAAGAAATTCAATTGGCAAGTGGCACATCATTTGAAATATAAGGTACTGCGTGAAATCAAGAGAAAGAAAGAAAAGTTGTCTATTTGGATGCAAGTTCTTACATGAAATGAGTCACAACCAACAGGATTTTAGATATTTCTTAACATAAAATCCTAAATTGGTAAACTAACCATAACAGCCGGAAAAATAGCACTCTCACGCACTGAATATATCATGTAGCAGAGAGAAATTGGTAAAAATCTATTCTTCTGCATATTCTATTCCAGAGAAAAAGACTCAAAGCTTATAAATACAATAAATACTACTAAAGAATGCCGGTGAAGATGTTCGCTATAAGTTCTGAAAAAAAGAAAAGACACAAAACACAACGCTGAACGCCAACATAATGAGTCCAAAATCATTTTCAATTTTTGAGAAAAGTTGGCTGAATATAATTTACAGAAAACATTGTTCCACACGCAGGTCTTAACCAAGTACAAAATATTCATTCGGTCAATAAAAAAGCGAAATATTATTCTCTTCTTGCAGTTACCCAAATTTCCCATAATATCGTTGGCGGTTACATTAACTTGTTGCAGGAGATATATGTAAAGATCCTGTCAAGTGTTGATAACTTGAAGTCTTGCCTTTTACCCAAGTCGCTTTGTCCAGCAAACGCAGATGTTTCCAACGAGAATTGAGTTGTTTCCAATTTTGCAAAGAAAATTTTATTTTGCCTTTTTGAAGTATAGATCAGGCTTGCTCGAAATTGGATAAAATATTCGTTATTATGAAAAGTCGGTTTCATTTCATAGCGTGCGATAATTGTGTTATGCTTCTTTCCACGTTGCTTTAATTCGAAAGCAGAGCATCTTTTGTCCCTCGATCCAATAAGTCAGTTGTCCGATGTGATTTGAGGCTGCTCTATATTGATGTCAACTCGGCGGCCTTTCATTAGTCTCTGAGTTCGATACTCCTTAATAATCTTACAAATTTAAAATTTGCGCACGATCGCGGAAGTCCTATCTACGAGTAGATAACCATTCCTGCTCATTTTATAGCATGTTATGTGTTCATGCTCAATGACACTTTTCTGTTCGGTTTCAGTCTTAGACAATCACTCGAGTTGTGCTTTGCAATTATCTTGCAGGAAATATTTTCAATGGATTGTTTGAGTGATCTACTGAACTATGTGACTTGGTTGTTTGTTTTGAGTAATTCAATATTCGGATATGAATTTCACTCGTGTTAGTTCTATTTACATGTACAGTGCCAAATCGTCCACGTGAAAGATAAAGCTACGGTTTATTTTATCTCCTTACGGTAGCAAACACTCGCTCCTTTTGATTCTTTTAAATTAATGTACTAAAGAGAACGTTGAGAGACAAGTCATACGCTTAATGCTCTTAACAGCCCATCAAATGTTAAGATCCAAAATTCATTCCAGATTTTAGGATAAAAAGGAAAACCAACGTGACCAAGAATATCATGATAAAAAACAAACGTTTCGGATTATAAAAAATCCATCTTCAGTTTTCTGAAATACAATGAATGGAAGTATTAAAACGTTGTAACTATAAATCTTCTGAATAAATCGGATGTAAGACAATGAAACTTAGGAGACATAATAAAACAAAAACTATACAAAATGTCATTCCACATCATACGGAAGCACGTCTGTGAAATTGGTCATTCGTTTGGTGGACATTTTTTTATTACTCGTCTATGAAAACGTTCCCAGATCGAGCGAACTGAGGTATCGCTCATAAATGAATATCACAGGAAACTTCTCCACGCACACCAAATAATTTAACTATCCAGCATTTCTACATTTAATAATTATAAGGGAATATCTTCCTACAAACTTTTAATTGCTCGCGTCACACATTGTAATAGTTCATGTGATCATAATCACTGGATGAAAATCTTTCGATTATCAATTAGCGGCTCATAAGTCTGATAATAGCTCGCTTGATTATAGAGGATTATCAAGTCCCCAACCTTAAACTAGACCATTATCATTAACCAGTCTCAATAATTTATTATGAAATATTAAAACACCTCAAGTTGAACAGAAAGACAACAAAGACTCGATGTGATGCAAAAGAGATAATAGATTTGTGGAATAAGTAACGTTCATTAAATATTAATTTCCGCGTGAACAAACAATGTTCATTAAATATTAATTTCCGCGTAAACAAATAATATTCAGTAAATATTCATTTCTGGGAAAATAAACAATATTCAGTGAATATTGGTTCCAGGGTAAATAAGCAATCTTCAGAAAAAAATAGTTTCAACTTATATAAATGATATATAATGAATGTTAATCTCCGTGTAAACAAGTAATATTCAGTAAATGTTAATTTTCAGGTAAATATGAAACACGTGTGAGAAAGATTAAACCCTCAATTAAAAAATAGCGCCACTCCTGCGTCAGACTCTGATCTCCTTCAGACAGGCCGCTGTGGAAGCCTCGTTTCTCAAGTGACCCTCAAATCCAGTGTTATTAACAAACACGCGATGAGTTCATTCTTCTTGCCATTGTTTGTTATTGATTTTACATGTTGACAAAAATAACAACGCGCATGCTCGTCTAGGTAAACAATCGTTCACCTCCAACTTGACATTGAATGTTAACAAAATAACACGTTAACAAGAAAAACAACGCTCAGGCGAACAAATCTTTTAACTTCAACTTGACATTGAATGTTAACAAAATAACACGTAAGCAAGAACAACAACGCTCATGTAAACAAATCTTTTAACTTCAACGGATATTTAACGTTTACAAAATAGCACAAGAAAAAAAGTGCTCGTGCTGGTCGTACTGAAAAATAACACAACTTTAACTTGTTGAGGTAATAATTTTTTGAACTTCAACGTAAATTTCTTCATCCTAAAAATGCTTCCATACCGACAGCGACAGCGAGACGCGCTGTATCCTCCGCCGTAGCGAAGCGTTCGCGAAGCACATCAAATCGCTCGACACTGGCCAATTTGAGGTCGGATTCCACAGTCCTCAGAGAGAGAGAGAGAGAGATGGGGGAGCTGCAAACTGTGCTCCAGTTAAATAGTGCCCCTCATTTACTGAGGTAATTGAAGAGCTGATGAGGTCATGACCACGGTCATGACCGAGACAGAGTTGGGGAACTCGTGAGATGACTGAGATCTGGGTGGTCAGTCAGTGGCACGTGCCGGCCGTGCGAGGATGTGTGTGGGTGGCAGTGGCGACGTGGTCGACCAGTGACACCAGCGGTGCTGATGAGTTCATGTGGTTATCTTGCAATAAAATGCTAAAAATAAAGAAAAATGAAGGTTTTGTGTGCAAACAGGAGCTTTTAAGTACAGGAAAGTCGTCTTTGAAATACATTTTATTTTATAAAAAGAAATATATGTTATTTGATCAAAAACCTCGTGTTGGTTGGCGTAATAGTTTTCCTTCTTTTTTTTTCGTTATTGTGGGTACAGAATTAACATTGAAAAATAACAACTAAATCAAGAAGTACAAATGATGCGCATAATTTCACGCACAAAACTAAAATAAATTATCGGATAGTGCTAGAAAAGTTGCACAAAAAAAGCTCGAAAACTCTAATGAACACCTAATTACAATTTTATTATAATAAGATATTATACCTATTTCCAAATACACGTGCCCCAAGAGAATATGAAGCTATTAATGGGAGGCTACTTGGATCAAAAAAAATTTTCAAACTACAGCGAAAATGCCACTGTGTTGTGTCGGAAACTTAAATTCCAATTGTTTCATTTGCATCGCTTCAAGCTGTGACGATGAACAAGCAAATATAGCAATGTAACTAAATTTATGTAATAACTAATTACACTCCATACATATAAAACTAATTTATTTGATAATATAAGTAAATCTTTCTGCCTTTTGTAATTGGGCAATCACAGTCTAATGGACAACCTAAATTACTGCCCGGTAAATGATTGTTGTATTCCCTTATAGCGTAATCATAAGTACATAGGTCAAGGAACATGTACAACGTTAAATAATATAACATAATGCTTATTACTTTTCATTTTTCAAATATCTTACTTTAACAATTGAGTTCGTTTTCTAGAATAATCGCGTAGTTTGCAGACAGAACTTAAGGAAAACTCTATTCAAGGTCAAATATACTGGAGCTCAAGTGCTTTTATATCTATTTAAAAAAGATTTGAATTAAATACATTGTATTGCAACCTTTTAATAAACTTTGAAACAAAGTGAACAGTTTAATTTGCTAATGATTAATTTGTCGGGAAGCAATGTGCGACGAAATATTTTTGTCTGACTATTGCTACGTATCCAAAATTGAAATATTGTATTCAAATTCGTTGATGTTTCGTAATAAATTTTCACTTATAATAATGCACTTAAAACTGCAACACGCGCTAAAACTTCGAAAATTGAAACCAAGCATGACCTTGGTGAAATAAATTAATATTTATCTTCAGAATTGCGCTTACATTCCTGAAAGCTGTTGTTCACTACACAGAGTAAAATTAGCATGCTTGATTCTAATAATAAGCGCTCGGCATGGAAATAGAAATCTTTCTATTTAGTTCTTCCCCATTTAACAAGCCTGGGTGTACTAAACATGAACCACCAGACACATACTGTACGTTGAGCAAAGTTCTCACAAAAATCGTATTCATAAAGTACAAGTTTTGTAATGTTCTGCTTAACAATCACGTCTCTTCAAAGGATTGCTGAAAATGTTTCGCCAAACACCTAAACTAAAAATACTAAATTTTACTAACACATAATTCGAGCAAAAAAAATCTTAATTTTTAAATGAGCATTTACGATTAAGCATTTTAATTCGCTTATTGTAGCTGCATTGTGCACGTAACTACAACAGTAAAACTTGATAAAACCTTACAAAAGTGTTTTCGGAAATTAATTAGCAAGGAATTAAAATTAAGATTATCTCTTCATATAAGAAGCATCCATCCATTTTGGGTCAAAGATTATTTTTTGTTTCACCTTCCCGCTCACTCGTGCAATCTAAATACATAATTATCATACATGATATTTTTTACAAATAAATTATGTTCAAATACGCATAAAGCTATTGTAATTGGAAGACCTGGCTGATGACTGCAATTATAGAAATAAAATGTTTGAAAAACTTTGCTTAGTTAGTTAATACATAATGTTCTTTTAGGGTAAATTCAAAGGAAGAGACTACGCGTAAAAATGTTCAAAACATTTAAGTGTGATAATATGCTTTTTTCCTCTTATAAGTTTTATAAAATATTTAGGTATGATGATTTTCTTTTTACCTTTTATACGTCACTGATTTAATTGAGAATGAGGCAATAGTTGAAACTTTCTGGATGAGGCTTTCTTATTTTCCTTTGGCATTTCATCTTTTATTTACCAACATCTGTTCCGATAACACAAGCTCCTGCAAGGAAAAGAGCTTTAATTTTGTTCTTCTAAGTATGAGGAGATGGACAGTTTAAATTCTTTTTAATCACAAAATAAATGTTATTTTAAAATCGTACACCTACTTTGTGTCTCCAACCAATGTCCGTTTTAGGAACTCCCAAATTTTTTTTCTTCATCTAGGAACGCTCTCAAGCCAGACAATTTACAAGATGTCCTTTATCTGACCCGTGCAAAATTGGACGGCAGATTAAGGGAACCGTCTATTCGGAAGTTCATAATTTGTAAAAAAAATTTTTATTGCTTAAGGCTGTGTGTCTACTATTGATTTGCCCTTAAGGACTTTATTTCCTAGAGTAAGCGAGGATGTTTTTAGTTAAACCTCCAATGTTTAATATTTTTAGCCTTCTCTTGTAATTTTATGTTCTTATAATTCTTAATTCATTATATTATATAATATAATACCATAGCTGGGAAATACGTAAGACAGTTTCAGGATATATGCAATTTAATGTCTCCGTCACTTCTGAATGTAGCTACATGCCTAAGTTGATTAGTGCTTCTACTTTGGGGAAAGAAACTTTTAAAGTTAAATGATTTTTACATTAAAATATAGTGGTAAATAAATTTATTGTAATCAGTAATATTTGGGAAATTTATAAAACATTACGGTTATCATTTGCGTGGATTCTTTTTAACGCACACCAACGCTATGGCTGATAAACCGAGAATCTCGACAAATATTTTGTAATTCATTTTCAGTACAAATGAGGCTTACTAACTTTTCATTCATTCGTTCATTGATTAGTCTTGGTTAAAACTTAACGCATACTATGGCGTTCGAGAACGTATTTTTATGGGATCAGAAGGTACACTATGACCCCCCAAACTTCTAGATGGCATCCGATTTCCTAATGGAAATAAACAAGTATCTGCATCAACAAAGAATGACCTTCGTCAGGTCCAAATGTGTTTCAAGGTGTTATTAACTTTATTCGTTAACTTTCTATATTTACAGTAACAAATTTTTCAGTTTTAGAGGGCTAAGAAGATCATGTATAAATGAAATAAGCATAGAAATACTCTTATACTAAAGATAAATCTGCTTTAAAGAAATCAATTCGAGCTAAGATGAAAAATTAACATTTTAGTTTTGTGCCAGGAGATTGTTAGGTCGTTTATATACCAGAACTTTCCATCAAAGTTCAATAACCAACACTGCATGATATTATACGCATGATCATGACAATCCTTCGGTAACGTCAGGTAGGCTGAAACAAAATATCTACGTGCTGCTCTGAGATAAAAGGTCATTCCACAAACTTTTCAAATTGCGAACCATTTTTTATGTCTGCCACGTAATATGTAACCAAAACGCTTACCAAATCTGGTGTTTCAGGCCTTTGAGGCATATAAAACCGCCGAAATTGCCTCTAATAGCTGCACACAAATTACATGTATTACGAAGTTACGATGAACCCATGCGATGGGTTGAAAGGCATCGCCAAAGACTGGTACACGCATTGTGCTGTGTAAACAAATGTTCACTTTGCTTAAATGGCAAATTCATTAAAAATTAATTTAAAAGCGAAGAAAATGCTATTAAAATTAGTGATTTTTTTCAAATAAGAACTAAAAATCGAAAATGTTTCGGAGACCAGCTCCAGTTCTGTAAAATACAAAGTATAATCAATCTAACGTAAGCATGAAAGCACGATCGTACAGTGTATTCTCGTTGAATCGTAATACTTGTAGAATTCATTGCTGTTTGAATAGGAATGATCTACAGGGACATAGATGGTGACAAAATCCTCGACCTATCTTCATGCACCACATAATCTTCCAACGCTATTCAATTTTGTCAAAAGTTTCCACGAGAAAGAAAATTGCATCTGGCGACGATTAATGAGGATTGATGAAACAAAACTAAGTTATTCAGAAATTAAAAAAAGATTTTGTACTAGGATGAAAAAGCACTTTTCCAAATGAACTCAATGTCCACAATTGAACGAGGAAATGCTGTTTTGAGGCTGTTGTAGCAGAAGCCAGACCGTTAATTTAACTGTAATCAAATCAGGAATATATCTGACTATCACATTCGGCGACAGAATAAAAATCTCCCGTTATTACCGCAAAGTCTTGGCTTTAGCAAGGAGCTTCAATTCCAGCGCTAAAATAACTCCAAATATTTGTTTAAATCTGTGACTGCATGGATTCAGAAAAAATAAAATTAGAGCTTTCTCTTGGGCTCCGATGAGTCCAGAATTGAATTTACTTGAAAATCTACGGCGAGAATGGAAAGTCGGAATACATTATCGGGCTTCGTTCACCGGCAAAGAATGGCAAGAGAAAGCCATCACAGAATGTAATAATGTTCCAGCACAAACACGATCAAATTTGATGGGAAATTATAAAGCCGATTGATAGAAGTTATAGCGATGTAGCGCCATGCTATGCAAGGCTAATGTTATTTTTGTGTTTCCTTCATCCAATTGTGGTGTTATTTTTTTATTTCAAATGTCGTTCATGTGAAATTTTCCTGTTTAGATCATTCATTGTGAAAACAATGTTATAAATCATTTAGTTGCTTATGAAGAGGTTTTAATTACACTTGACTTGAATCTTAAAAAACGAATAACACGTGTTCAACATTGGGTCTTACGTACAAGATTGTCACCAACTATATATCTGGACTCATGTCTGGTTGAAACGTCAAATCATTTCCAAAACAAATTATTCCACTTATATAAGTTCTCTTCCGAGTGCTATTTAGTAATCCACAGGTTCTAAATATATTTTGGTGGGCACTTCCATACCTCAATCGGAACTACAGACTGACAGGTGTGGAATCAGAATAAAAAGGATCTATTTCTTTTCAAGATCCCCTTGAAAAATTCATCAATCACAGGCTTCATTTCAGTGTCTTGAAAATACGTAACATAAATGGCCAGTTAAAATTCTATGATGAACGTTTGACAATGTACAGAAAAATTTTCATTTATGACATTTTGTTCACAGGAAAAATTTCTGTGGCTGACCCTAAAAAATTTGCTAAAACTCTAATGTGTAACAAATGTAGATTGTGAATTTTTATAGGAAGTTTGATCGCGTCAAAATAACTCAACTTTACAGTTACCGCATTCACTAACAGTGAGTTCTTAATTTGGACACCTCGAAGAATTTTTATCGGTTCTTTTTAAATAAAATTCAAAAGGAGATTACTCAAAAATGCTCCTGTTGCACTCAGCGAAACCATTGTCAACGGCTTCCTATTTAGGAAATGTAATTTTTTCTTAAGGTTGGCTTAGTTTTATTCTGCATAAACACTGAGTTCGTTTTAAGAAAGCTATTTCCTCGAACTTCAGTGATCAGTTCGAAGTTTTTCAATCAGACGAAGCATCGCACTGCGGCGGCGCTTGGTGCGCTCTTCGCAATGCAGACGCAGTCGCTGCTGCTTCTGCTCGCCTCAGTCAGTCTTCAAATTTTACGAGGTAAGTCAACTGCAGCCGTCGTTAACTTTGCCATGCGTTGGTCATGATTGAGTGCGCTCCTGCTGGCGCTCGACATTTGGCTTCCTTATCAGCATAAACTGACAAATGGTGGCCAGTGACGGCCGAGAGCGGCGGGGTCGCACGGTTACCACATCGCGTTTGTTGCCTGCGTGCAGGTGACGAAGGGACGTGCTTCACTAGCAAAGTGACGTGTCGCTGAAATACGTGTTACCCAGTGCACTGACTCCGCAGTTCTTAGAGATAATTAAGATAATAATTAAGCAGTATCTTGAACGGAAACGTGTGTTAGAAATTGACTCCGCAATTCCTGGAGATAGTTAAGATAAAAATTAAGCAGTATTTGGAATGGAAACATGGGTTAAGGTGAATTCCTGGAGATAATCAAGATAGTAATTAAGCGGTGTCTAGGATGAAAACTTGTCTTTGAAACATGTGTTGAGCGCACTGACCGCGATTCCTGTAGATTATTAAGACAGTAATTAAGCGGTATCTAGAACGGGAACATGTATTTGAAACGCGAGTTGCGGTGCATCGACCGCAATTTCGGGTGATGCTGTGAATTTTGAATTACGTCCCAAAGGTGGTAGCCAAGCTGTATCTAAAAGGGAAATTTTCATTTGAAACGTTTTTAGGGTCCATAGGCCGCAATTTCTGAATATTCTGTGAACCTTAAATTGCACCACAGTGGATATAGTTAAGTAGTATCGGGAATAGTCACGTCTGGTTGTAAATGGTAAAATCTTTTTTTCGAACAGCAGTGATTCAAGGGAGGTTGAAAATATCCCTGAAGATACCTAAATTTAAATGGTATTTCAATTGACTTGATTTGTGCATAAATTAGTCGTTAGAGAATCAGACTATCGATAATGGGTCCTGTTGAAACGACGCGAAAATTAAAATTTATGTCAAATGAAGTTCAGTGAACATGAAGATTTCAATATTTTTTGATATATTTTAAGAATGAAGTCAAAGAGCAAATGTTTTTCAAACTTCGTCCACAATGTAAGTCTCGTACAGTTGAGCGTGGATTATTATTGTTCACGCACATTGTTAACACCGACGAAAATTTTTATTCTGTTTTAGTGACGCAAGATCATGCACACTTGAACAAACTCGAGCACTGTATCGGGCAGCATCGTAGCTTTAAAAATTTGATGGAAAGCAACTAAAAGATGCTCGTCTTCTCAAACCATGAAATGATATCCTAATTTGTGCCATAATTTTACAACTAAATATCTTTATTCTCACTAAACATGCTTGCTTTGAAATGTAGGATGTTTTGACGTAATATATTACCACACTAAAAGGGGAGCTCTGTGTCAGGGTAATATTGATATCACAATTATTAGATACCTCATACTTTTATTAAGTTTGGCCTTCATTGGAATCCCCATTCCATTATTAGTTTTATTAATTTTATATGTATGTTGCACACCTTATTCCAAAACATTTTTTCAGTAGAAGACCACATTTACTCAAGTCTTTTAGCTCCGACAACAGGCGTTATTCGAGCCCAAGTTCCTGAAGTAAAACGTCGTCTATCAAGAAATAACAAGAGCTTTAGTGATGTAGCAATGCTTGTTCTACGAAAACTGAAGAGTGTCACATCATGTTAGTTAACTTCATAAGTGCATTGGAGGCAGGCTAAAAAAGTTTTCGTATTGTCTGTGTTGATACGAACAGCTGGACAGGAACCTAAATGCAACTATGATTTTTCCTAGAGGTTACATGCAAAAAAGAATTTTCGTATTGGCTGTGTTGATACAAACAGCTACACAGGAACCTAAATATGCAACTATAATTTTTCCTAGAGGTTACATGAAAAAAAGTGTTTTCGTATTGGCTGAGTTAATACAACCAGCTACACAGGAACCTAAATGCAACTATAATTTTTCCTAGAGGTTACATGCAAAAAAGAGTTTTCGTATTGGCTGTGTTAATACAAACAGCTGGACAGGAACCTAAATACTGCGACAATGTTCTATGGAGGTCACGAACAAAAAAGAAGAGTTTTCGTAATGACTGAATTAACACAGACAGCTGGACAAGAAACCTAAATAACACGATCAATAATGTTTCCTAGAGGTTGCAGATAGAAAAGAGTGGTCGTATCGACTGTATTGACACTAACACAAATTTGGAAACCAAAATGCTGCTTTCATTTTTCATAAAGGTTGCAGATGGAAAATTTTTTCGTATTATCTGTGTTGATACAAGCAGCTGGACAGGAACCTGAATACTACTATAATGTTTCCTAGAGGTTCCATATAAAGAAAGTTTTCGTGTAGGTTCTGTAGACACGAACAGTTCGACTAGAACTTAAACCCTACTACATATAGAGCTTCCTGGAGGTTACAGACACAAAAGAGTTTTCATATTCTTTGAAGATACAATCAGCAGAACAAGAACCTAAATACTACGATAACGTTTCCTGGAGGTTGCACAGCTTCGTTCAAGCTCCGACCGCAATAGGTCGGAAGCAGCGTTGGCAAGTAAAGACTGTAACATTTTTTCGACGAAAAAGAAATTCCGAACCATTTTTAACTCATTTGACGAGGCTTGCGAGGTCGTGTTACGCGAAAATGGTGAGGGGAGCCCAACCTGCCTTTTGTGCTGCAGCGCCTTGTTCTCGTGTGGTTAGCTCCTTGTTCCCGTGTGGTTAGCGCCTTGTTCTCGTGTGGTTAGCGCCTTGTTATCGTGTGGTTAGCGCCTTGTTCTCGTGTGGTTAGCTCCTTGTTCCCGTGTGGTTAGCGCCTTGTTCTCGTGTGGTTAGCGCCTTGTTCCCGTGTGGTTAGCGCCTTGTTCTCGTGTGGTTAGCTCCTTGTTCCCGTGTGGTTAGCGCCTTGTTCTCGTGTGGTTAGCGCCTTGTTCTCGTGTGGTTAGCGCCTTGTTCTCGTGTGGTTAGCTCCTTGTTCCCGTGTGGTTAGCGCCTTGTTCTCGTGTGGTTAGCGCCTTGTTCCCGTGTGGTTAGCGCCTTGTTCCCGTGTGGTTAGCGCCTTGTTCCCGTGTGGTTAGCGCCTTGTTCTCGTGTGGTTAGCGCCTTGTTCTCATGTGGTTAGCGCCTTGTTCTTGTGTGGTTAGCGCCTTGTTCTCGTGTGGTTAGCGCCTTGTTCTCGTGTGGTTAGCGCCTTGTTCTCGTGTGGTTAGCGCCTTGTTCTCGTGTGGTTAGCGCCTTGTTCCCGTGTGGTAAGCGCCTTGTTCTCGTGTGGTTAGCGCCTTGTTCTCGTGTGGTTAGCGCCTTGTTCTCGTGTGGTTAGCGCCTTGTTCTCGTGTGGTTAGCGCCTTGTTCTCGTGTGGTTAGCGCCTTGTTCTCGTGTAGTTAGCGCCTTGTTCTCGTGTGGTTAGCGCCTTGTTCTCGTGTGGTTAGCGCCTTGTTCTCGTGTGGTTAGCGCCTTGTTCTCGTGTGGTTAGCGCCTTGTTCTCGTGTGGTTAGCGCCTTGTTCCCGTGTGGTTAGCGTCTTGTTCTCGTGTGGTTAGCGCCTTGTTCCCGTGTGGTTAGCGCCTTGTTCTCGTGTGGTTAGCGCCTTGTTCTCGTGTGGTTAGCGCCTTGTTCTCGTGTGGTTAGCGCCTTGTTCCCGTGTGGTTAGCGCCTTGTTCCCGTGTGGTTAGCGCCTTGTTCCCGTGTGGTTAGCGCCTGGTTCTCGTGTGGTTAGCGCCTTGTTCTCGAGGGGTTGGTTTGCCCAACCCAGACAAGGTATCTGTAATTTATCTACCACCGCTTCAATAACAAGAGTAAATCAAGAACACACTCCCGAATAACGCGCTTTATAAAAATTAAAGATCACCGCTTAGCGTTTTGCCTTTCAAGTCCTAGCCGAATTTTAGCAACAGTTGAGAGCGAAACGAGAAAAATTGTGTTAAGCGAGAGACAGATCGTTTCGGGCTGTAAATTCTACTTATTCAACGAACTTAGTCGACGGGAATACAAAAAGAACTTCCAAGTTATCGCCTAAAATCGCAATTCTCGAGTGTTATCTTCATGGTCAATCGTGTGGCGCGATTGCAGCCGAGGGAGCGATTCGTCTGGGCCAGTTGGACGGACGTCACGCTGATGGGAGTCTCACCGCTGACGTGCCAGTCGCTCAGGCCGCATTCCTGCCTTTGTGGAGGCCTTTGAGGCTATTTCTTCTCACCAACGAGCCAGGAAAAATGATGTTTTTTTGGGGAAAATCCGCTCCTCATCATCGAGGTACTTCGATAGGTATTAAAATACTTCTGAAAAAAATATATTTTTGAAAATTTCGCTCCTCATCATCGAGATACTCAGATAGGTATTAAAATACGTCTACACCTTTTTCACTTCAAATTAATCTAAGTCAATTTCAATTTAATCCAAGTCAAGTTCAAATAAATCCGAGTTAAGTTCAAATTAATCCGAGTCAAGTTCAAATTAATCCGAGTCAAGTTCAAATTAATCCGAGTCAAGTTCAAATTAATCCAAGTCAAGTTCAAATTAATCCGAGTCAAGTTCAAATTAATCCGAGTCAAGTTCAAATTAATCCGAGTCAAGTTCAAATTAATCCGAGTCAAGTTCAAATTAATCCGAGTCAAGTTCAAATTAATCTGAGTCAAGTTCAAATTAATCCGAGGCAAGTTCAAATTAATCCAACCCTCAGTTGAGTTATAAAATGACGTAATAATTTGTTAATATGAGTTTTTTCGTGTTAAATATGTATCTATTGGATATCATAAGCAAGAATGGTTTCGAAGATTTATTTACACTCATAGATATTTATATACGTGAAATTTCACTTTATCACATCTATGAAATCATATAAATGTAAATACAAAAGGTTATCATTGAACGATATGTAGATTTAATCTTTAAAAGAAATATACAAGTGTGATTCAATGAGTACTAATGTACGATTCCGTTTAATTACAATTTATATATGTACATTACTACCCAGATACATTCCTGCATTAGCAATAAAAATTTTGTCATTCATTTTAATTCCGTGTTAGTCAATGTGAAGAAATATTGAATCCACTTACAATACACAATAATAATACAAGAAACAATGTTTCTAATTCACTACTGATTTTATTTGAGTGTTTGCAATTTAATAGATAATGCTTTTAAGACTTCAATAACTTTTATAATTATCCTTTTATGAATATTTAAGTCTTGGAAGTTTAAAATATTGAATTGTAAACACACTCAAATCAATTCAGTATTAAGTTAGAAACATTGTTTCTTGTATTATTATTGTGTATTGTAAGTGGATCTTACATTTATTCACATTGACTAATACGGAATTAGAATGGATGGCAACATTTACATTGCTAATGCAGGAATGTATCTGGGTAGTAATGCACAAATATAAATTGTAATCAAACGGAAACGTACATTAGTACTCAGTGAATTGCACTTGTATATTTCTTTTAAAGATTAAATCTACATATCGTTCAATGATAACCTTTTGTATTTGCATGTATATGATTTCATAGATGTAATAAAGTGAAATTTCACGTATATAAATATCAATGAGTGTAAATAAATCCTCGAAACCAGTTTTGCTTATAACATCCTATAGATACATATTTAACACAAAAAACTCAAATTAACAAACAATTACGTCATTTTATAACTCAATTAATTGGATTAATTTGAACTTGATTCAGATTAATTTGAACTTGACTCGGATTAATTTGAACTTGACTTGGATTAATTTGAACTTGACTTGGATTAATTTGAACTTGACTCGGATTAATTTGAACTTGACTCGGATTAATTTGAACTTGACTCGGATTGATTTGAACTTGACTCGGATTTCTTTGAACTTGACTTAGATTAATTTGAAGTGAAAAGGTGTAGAAAAATGATATTTTTGAAAATTTTGCTCCTTGTAATAATCGAGATACTCTGATAGGTATTAAAGTACCTTTGTACTTCTCTATCTACTCCCCTATTTGTCCAACTTCGATTTTGTTTCAAAATTTTTTGCTCCTGGAAGCTACGGCCAGCGAAACATGATTCAGAGTTGTAGACTTCCTAATTACTTCCTTAGGGATGCTTTCAGATTTTTAGTGGCTCACTTATGAACTAAATTAAACACGGTCTCAGATGGCGAATTTTTATGCTCTGGTTTTGACAGCTTTTGAGCTGGATGACTGGCTTCTCTCTACAGCTGCCATTTTCAACCTTTCCTCCATCATTAACCCCTTCAGTTTTATATATTTATTTATTTACCCCCTACTCCTATGCAAAACACACACACACTTTCTTTGCATTCTTTCTCTCATTATGTAAAATTAAATTTAATTGAATTCTTTTTTAAATTATCAGGTACTTCAATTATTCACCCCTTGTTGAGAACCTGTGCTCTAGTGCAGTATAAATATTTACTTGCGTGTCGTATTGAAAACAAAAAACATCGAGTAATTATTTAAAATATTAAGTTTAAAAAGCTTCAATGTTCACGTAAGTGCGATTTCTATGGGGATCCAGTTGTGTTTACACTATCTCTTCTCTATTTATACATTTGTGATAATAAAAATTTGTTTTCTAAACTATAATCAGTACTCGCTCAATTACGGTTTTCAAGTCGAACACAACTAAAAGAATCTCCCACTCATTATTTTAAGCTCAAAGAATTAAATATATCGCTCAATTGTCGACTCACCCCTGAAGGCAACGAATTTTCGGATTTCGAACTAATTGCCGCCAAACAAAACGTATTCAACATTCACGATTTGCATTACCGCTACTCGCTGGTTGTAAATCAAATGAAGCAGCGCAACATTTTTCTAACACAGTAAAAAAAAGCCAATTTTTTCGGTTCCTTCGGCTTATAACGTTACCAGGAGATTCTAAACCAGAGTTATTTTCCTCCATTCTCAACTAATGGAGCTCAAATTTGCAGGAAATTTAAATAAAAGTGGAAATAAATTACAATAGCGCTTGCTCAATCTGTATGCAATCCACACTTACAACAGCACAAACTCGTACGAAATTTACCCATCGGAAGAGTAAGCGCAGCAGTCACAAGTCCCGTGAACCTGCGTGGCCTAATTTTACCTAACAATACCCATGGTGTGTTTATTTTTTTATATATTTTTACTTGGTGTGCGGTTCTTAAGAAAACGCTTATTTGATTTGAAGGACACTTAATGACCGTCTCTGTGATACGAGTTGCACCAGTGCACAAGTGCAAGAATATGTTAATCGCGGGTACTATCAGGATGGAGATATTTCGTGTCATACATATCTGGAAGATTTACATACGAAAAATATCGAACCCTGTTATTTCTGACGGGTCGTGTACACTAATCTTCTAACAATTTACGTCTTTGTAGTGGCATTAATTTGGCCAAACCACGTGCTAGTTTTTCTATCCAAAGCAACTAAAGTTTAAATTCAAAATGCTCAAACTTGATCATATTGGCCC
This sequence comes from Morinoia aosen, assembly GCA_030386875.1. NCBI lineage: Eukaryota > Metazoa > Arthropoda > Malacostraca > Amphipoda > Talitridae > Morinoia > Morinoia aosen. Next base: position 86,000,565 of record CM059562.1, on the reverse strand, counting down.
AAAACTGCACTTAGCGTAGCCAAGCTTGTACAAGTCATTTCGGCGGTCGTTGTGCCCCTACACAGACGCAAGTAGACTGATAATCGGGTCCAGCTGGACGAATTTTCTCAAGCTTTTAACGGATGCCAGATGCTCTCTCCCCGCTGGCTCGAAGGAAAGACTTGCCTTGTGTGCACGACGCCGCCGCCATCTAGCGGCGGGCTCTCTGCATGCAAATTAAGCACGCCACAGGCAAAGGAAAGAAAGAAAGAAAGAATAGAAAAAACGTTTATTTCCCAAAAAGTTGATGCGTGAAATGTATTACAACACTTTTACTTTTAAAAGTTTCTTAATACAGAGGGAGTCAGAAGTAACTAACCCTTTTAATTTGCTAATAAACGAAAACTGAAGTTGAAAATCGTTTTACTTGAATGAATAACTTTACGGTTTTTTTCGGTATCCTATTTATTCAGCTAGCAAAATTCAAGGGTCAGATACTTCTGGCCCACCCTGTATAAAGATCCTTAATTGATTCGCTAGAGAAACATAACCTGCATTTGTCGAGGGTTAATTTTTTTTTTGAGAGAAGCAATCAAAAATATCTTCAGTGAAGACTTCGCCTCATGAAGTTAGAGCAACTACGCCAGTTTCACTGTTTTCTTAGTTGTTCAGGCAATGTGGTTCAGCTTTATTGAATTGAGAATACTTTTGCATTACAATGGAATTGTTGCGAAAATGTTGCGAAGTTTGAGAATTCACTCGTTAGAAGTTTGAGATTTCTTAACTTCTTACGACAAAAATCATCATTTGTTGTATAAATTAAACCATTCGATATGTCAAAGCCAAAATATATCGAAAATTCTCTGCGCATAAAAATATTCACTTAAATGGAAAAATTTGTATGAACAGTATTTTGCGTTCCTCATGATTTTATTGAGTTAACCTGAGTAAAAAGTTCATTGGAGTGACAATAATTAAAGTTTAAAAAATCACCAATTTTATCTTACTTTTAATTTTTTAGTCGTTCGTGAAATTCTTCTTATGCTCAAAATTCTTTTCCAAACAAAATTTGAAAAATTCAGTGTTTTAATGGGTATCATTGACTGTATTTCCCACTGTGGCGAGATAACACTTTTTCAGTACTGTGACCAACCAAAAGTTGCGTTAGGGAAGACTAGAAGCAACAAATTCATTCACAGTTCCCGTCTGTCAGTGTATCTATCAGTTCGTAGAGAACCCACATTACGCAAAAACTCTTCATTGCATCTTTTTCCTTGGTTCACAAGGCAACATGACGTGCGTATTCCAAACTATAGCCTTTTTTAAAAAATTGGACATATCACACGCCCTCTCGTTTCTATTACCCCAGAGCAAAGAAGCTATGGCTTTAATACATGTAACTCCGTTGAACGTTGTAGGTATTTGAATTGGCCTATAAATTCGATATCGCCTCGTGCGTAATTGGTCGAAATAGGCTATAAATAAACGTTTGTTCAATTCAATGGAAGCGAACCTACACTGTGTGTACACTGACGTCAACAGACATGATCTGAATACATCTGACGCCTCAATGGAACACAACAGCTCGATCTATTCCAGAACACAGCTCGGTCGCATTCCTCCGTACAGCAATTTTGACATACCTGACCCGTAAATGGCCGGCCTTTCAATGGTTATCAATTTTAGTTGGAAACTCGTTCGTGGATACGGCTCCTGAAATTTGATTGACAAAGTGGAGGAAATTGATGGAGAATTGATAGGGAAATAGCTCTTGATATAAATCCGCACCATGTAGTGTCGGCAACTCAAAAGGAAGTCATTTGGTCCAGAGTTTTTCATTTGTTATTTTAAAAAAAATTCGCACTCTTCTTGGAATAAAACATGTTTGTTTTGACACCACACAGTGCAGTTCTCAGAAGAGTGTATAAAATAGCACATAGTCGACAGGTTCAAGCTTCAGTGATTGAGATTGTTAAGAATTCAAAGCCTTAGCAGCGGCTGTGTATTCATGGAAAGCCTTATTAATTAATTTAAGAAATTTCGGCATCAGATTTTAGTTCCTTCCATAAAGTGATAGTAGATAAAAACAGCACCCTCATGAGAGGTGTATTATTTTTCATAAAAATCACCAAATATTAAGTTCAAATTCAGAAGCGCTCTAAAATGTGTGTTATTCTCGCCACTCATCATATTTGAATTGGATTCAATGGCATAATTTAACACTAAATTGAAATTGAATAATACCACAATCCTGTGTTCATATGTCACACTTGTGCATATTACCCTACTAAGGCTGAAAAACAACATCCACACAAAGTTATTTCACTCTGGACAATTGTCCGAACAATTTTGTTTGAAGAATTGCGAGTAGCGAGTTAGGGCGGCATGATTTATAGGCAGAGGAGACTCGTTTCTAAAGTGGGAGAACAAAGCATGCAATTTTTAGGCAGAAAGTTCTGAATGTTTGCAGTTAGATTTAAAGCTAAGGAGGATACGAATGAAAAAAGTCTATGAAATGAATTTTGTTCAATTTAAATATTCCTTTGCGTTCCTTGAGGTATGACCTGGTTTGAATTGTTAGTTGAGAAATTAATCCTTCTCGTTACAAAGTCACATTTAATTTATATATTTTGCAGCGATAATGAGGTCTGCCTAATGAGGGAGAGGTGGGCTTAATCGTGAGCTTGGCTCTGCTCACACCGAGTCACAATCAAACAAATCGCTCTCAAGTGTGAGAATGACTAGGTGGAAAACTCCTAAGTTGATCACTGTGAAATCAAATTACGAACACGCATTCTGTCTGTAGAAAAGGAAAAAGCCCTAACAACTCTTCATGAGCAAGCATCCTGAATAATATTCTCGTGAACTGCTTACTCTTTCGAGGTTTTGTAGAAGTAAGCTAGTGTGTTAGAGGTATTTTATCACCCGAATTAACTTGTGTATCTGGATGATGCTTGTTTAAATGTGACATGCATAAATAAGTAAATTGGCTCGTGTTGTTAAGTGTATTTTATTACCCGAATTAACTTGTGTATCTGGATGATGCTTGTTTATATGTGACGTGCATAAATGAGTAAATTGACTCGTGTGTTAGGGGTATTTTATTACCCGAATTAACTCGTGCATTTCAATGAGGATATTTTTCATGTGACGTAGATTAAGAAACAAATAGCTAGGCTCGTTTGTTGGGGTATTTTATCACCCGAATCACCTCATAAATTTGAATGATGCTTGTTTGAATGTGACGTACAAAAAAAAATTCTTTCCTCAAAGCCATTTTTGGAAAATGCCTTCTGCTCTCAGCCTTCCTCTCCGAAGAGATCACAAAGCCTGGAGTTGGAGAGGCAGCGTCTCAGCGGTGCCTCCATCCCAGCCTCTGGACTCGGCTGACATTTTCCGACTTCCAATAGCGTCGCAATAGGAACTTCCGCTTCCAGTCCAGCATCATGATAACCTTCGAATGGAACATGAAAATGCGTCACGAGTCACCGAGGGAAAATAACGTTTTTGTGTCGGTTTTCACTATTTGTTGTTTGGGCTGTTTATATATATAGAAATTTGTGTGTTTATATTTATTTATATGAGTTAGTTATCCTATTCGTTTTCCATAATCTTCATGCAAATAGAAGTGAAACAATTCGGTATTTTAATAAAAACATCTTGACTGCTTTTCTCGTGGTGAGCAAACGTGACTTTTCATACACAGAGCAATTCCAAAAGTTGTGATGGAATAAAAAGGCGAAACAAATCCAGTCATTATCGGTGTACCTGTTTGCCGAGGAGTCACTTTCTGTAAAAATCCTTGTCTTATCTTCTTCCTTCGTTCCTCGTGAAATCGTAAGAGGATTTTGAATTATTCAGTGAAACAAATGCCAGACTAGGTAACACAAAGAAGATGAGCGGTAAAAATTTTGTAACACATTTGCTGCACCACTAGAAATCCAAATTTCATAAAATCTTATTTTTAATGAGAGTTTTATATTTGCTGCATAAGATTCCTTTATAAGGCGTCTGTCGCAAACGTACGTAATCGCCGCCAAACCATCTTGAGTAATGATTTATTTTACTAAGTCTACGTACGAGCAAATTGAAAGGTGTTTCGCAGGATTGGCTTTTGACAAAGAACAGTAAATTTATGAAAACGACAAGAAATGAATGCATTTTGGAGCAGGGGCGACCTATCCTTCCGCTCTCACCAGCAAAATGTCTTAGATGTCGACAAGAAAGTATTTTCCAATCAACGCCCAGAGTCGTACGGTAAGTTCATGGTTTCTAGATTGATATTTTTCTCACTTAAATCTGCAAGTTTTGATTATTTTCAAACGAAATACGACCACGGAATTTGACTGCTGAGCACAAGTCAAACCAGCATGCTTGCCAAGTGCTGAGCGGTCTTTCAGGTGGAACTTGATTAGCCAAATCAAACTCGAAGATTTCGATCAGAAAAGCGTCCATCTGTCCTCCCTGGGGCTGGAACCACCGTGTGCGGAAACTTGTATCACATATACGGTCATTAAGTATCCTTATGAGCGTCACAGAGAGACGGAAGAAGCTAATTGTTCTTTTGAATAATTTATAGGTTGGCCAAGCATTGTCTTCCGGAGTTCTGTGGTTATTAACGAGTTCTGTGGTCAATTTAACAATATTCTCAGTTAATTCTGTATTCTGTGGTTATTATTCTTGGGTTGGTCAAGCAGTGCCATTTTCTGGATTGGCGTGCTAAGTCGAGACCGACCTGCAGTTGTCCGAACAGACAGGCAGCCCGCACTGCCCCTACCCTCTTTCCTCAGAGAGAGGCCGATGGGAGATTTAGTGCAGTAATCCGCTGAAGCCACAGTGGAAAAGCCTCAATTTGTTAGGCCTCTCACTGCGGCCCAATTTCGGCCAGCTCTCAAACACAGTTTGTATTTCAGTCCAACGGTGTCTGCACGAGAAATGGTGAAGGAAAAAATGCCTCGAGTTTCCTGGTAATTGATTACGAAACAATTTCCTGAAAGCTATTTAAGTGAATTCAACTTGAGTAGTAAGGTTGGGGTAATTTATACGGGCTTAATTGTTAAAAGTAATGGAAGAATTCCATGCGGGCCATTCAGCCTAGCTCGTGGAAGCCTGCGAATGCATTAGGGAAGAAAAGGTGCCTGTACCGTAAAATAGGGTAATTCCTCGGCACCGAAAATGAAATTATCTGCTAAAATGATGCTTCCGTTATGTCTTTGGTGAGAAAAGTCATTTTACTTTGATATTCACACGCATTGTTTTACGTTTGCAAGTCTTCACGTTGTTGGCATTTGATTATTTCTTCGCAAGATGTTATACGTATCGTAATATACGTGTAAGTTACATGGACCAATTACTTTAAGAGAGATTTGCTCTTCGAGTACGAAATAGTGTTTTCATGCTACACCTCATTCTAAAATAAGAATGATGCTACACCACATTCGCTTTTAAATTTAACAATAGGATCAAATCATACTCATTGATTAATTAGTTACTAGAAATACTTGTTTTTCAAATATATCAAGTATCATGAGTTCGAATATTTTTGCATGTATCAGTTGATCTTCCATTCTAACAAAATGAAGAATGCATGCTTCCCAATGATAATTAATTGGAAATTTAGGTCAGTTTGTATGAAAATGTCTGTATGAAGATTGTGAGTAGATGTAATTTTAATCCCGTTCAACGAAAATTTCACTCGACATCATTACTCCCAGTACCGCTGTTGTCTTTTACCTATTGCTCAAAAAAGTTCAATTCCAACATATCAAGTTCTTGCTTCATTAATATTCTCTTTGGCTCATAATTTCTCAAAGAAAAAGACGTTACTTAAAACGTCATTTAGGAATAGAAGCGAAGAAATAAAATTCCATTGTACAAAAACACACACATTACATATAAATTTTAATTAAATTTCTGAAAAGTTTGGACACTACTGTTATTCAACTCCGGGTACTGCGTTCATGCACGGCGAAAAGATTATATGGATTGGAAATACAATCGCTTTTGGTTGTTTCCATGCAAAACGGAAAGATTATTTGGACTGGAAGTACATTCATTTTCGGTCGTTTCCATGCAAGACGGAAAGATTATTTGGACTGGAAGTACATTCATTTTCGGTCGTTTCCATGCAAGACGGAAAGATTATTTGGACTGGAAGTACATTCATTTTCGGTCGTTTCCATGCAAGACGGAAAGATTATTTGGACTGGAAGTACATTCATTTTCGGTCGTTTCCATGCAAGACGAAAAGATTATTCCTACTGGAAGTACATCATCGATCGCCAAGACGCGGAGTGACGTGTATTGGAAGCGCTGACCGCATCCCGAGCGAATGGCCCGACGAGTACAATATCACTCTCTCCTCTCACTCTTCCCTCGTTTTCGCGGCTCGAAGAAGTGTTATGGCGACACTTAGTCACCGTCAGTCACCATCAAGGGCCTACGAGTGTTTATTCGGCGTTCGTTGGCCCAGAATTTTGGATACATCGCTAAAAATTCGCCTTTGGTAAAATCAGCAGCTAAACAATTCTGTCTTGTCGATTTTATGGAGCCCCGACTCGAAATGAGTGTGGAAAACTGGTTTCTATTGTCTGTGCTTCGTGTGATGTTGGTAGGGAAGCTGTGGTGTGTGTACCTCACGTGTGAGCAGTACCTGGTACAGACCTAAATTGGAATTTCAAAGTTTAATGTCAGCTCACCTGATATACAGTAATTGAAAATTGAGTTGCGTTTGGAAATATTTCCTTCTTTTACTAATTTAATTTAATTTCATTAGTGGGGAAATAATCGAAACAGAAGGCCATACGAGGAAAAAAACGCAATTACGGGTTAGTTTAGCATTAGTCCATTTGAATCCAAGTTTAAGAATAAACTACGTTTGCTAGGTGGAGAGTAGAGCTATTTTCTACGCGCCACCCAGCGTTCTAAAGACCAGAGAGAAAAATTCTGCGCGAAAACGATGAGTTTAAGGGTACAGTCTTTAAGTGTTCGATTTTTTTTAAATTATGCAAACATGTATACGGGGAAAATTTTCCCTTAGGTACTTTACTGCAGAGTGCAATGTTCATTATTGAATACGTCTCTCGATTTGGCACCTAGCAAATAATAATAAACGAATGATGATAGCTTCCATTTAAAAAAAAATGTACATCTTCTTCTAGGAAAAACTACGGCCTCAACATCAACGCAAAATATTACTTCTAGTGTACACAGCCCGTCAATAAAAGCGAGAATCGATATTTCCTTAAATAAATCTTTCAGATGTGGATGACAAACAAATATTTCTATGCTGATAGTACCTGCGATTAAAACATTCTTGTACTTGTGCATTGGTGAAACTTGGATCGTATCACAAGGACCTATCAACCAAGGAACAACTGTGAATTATTATTTATTATTAACTGATAAATTTTTGAATAAAATTTTGAAAATTTTTTTTATAAACATTTCTTCATCCTTAGATTCGCGATAAGTTGCTATATCTTGAATAGGCGATTAATTTTTCATTGATGCAGTATTTTTTAGCTTGTAAACGAAAGCTAGTGAGCTGATTCCAGGTTTTCACTATTATTTGAATTATTGCGAGTGTTGCAGACAGGAGATAAATAGATACATTCATATATTGTTTAATTCGTTTTACTGAGGATGGGGTTTGATATTCCTTAGACGACGGCTAGAATACATTTTATCCACCAATTAAGCTTAATAAATTTATCTACCTCATTTAAAATGCATGGTACGATAGTTGGTATCATCAATCATATATGTAATTTTTATGAAACACTATTCTACTACTAGTAATGAATGACTCCCTGTAGGCATTGAAACGAAACTTATTCATCGTTTCTTTCAAAATCTAAATTTATCATAACTGACGTACTGTAGCTTAAAGCTCATGTTCGTAGCACAGGAGTAACAGCTATTGTTACTTCTAGGGGTCCCCATGGGCCGATGGAAATTGTGTGATAATGGAATCAGCAGGAGAAACTGTCTTGCCAATATCAGCCTGAGGCGTTGACCTTCCGGCCGCAGCGATAGCGTTCCCAGCGGGTGGGCTGCGAAGTGGTTCAGGCAAAGGAGGGTTAACCGAATAGGAGTTCAATTTCATCCTAGAAAATAGCTTTTTGGACGACAGTCGTGACGGCTTTTTCTGGAGAAGAGAACTGGCCCTGCCAGTGGCGGACACGAGCGATTCAAGTCCGACCTGAGCGAGCGAAATGCTGAGCTTCTGTGCTGTGAGGCCGATTTAAGTGCGGGAAAATGAGGCTTTTGGAGCGAGGAACGTCCGAGATAAGCAAACTGACCACAAAGGAGACTCTTTGTGCCCATTTTCTTATGAAAAGGCCTCCGAGCATCATGAAAAGTGAAATTACCAGTGCAAACAGATGATATTACCATAGTCAAATCTCAACTCGTTAGTTAGAGATCGTGTTTCCAAAAGACTGAATGGCCTTATTAATCATCAAAATATTTGGGTACAAAATGAACGGTTTTTGAATTCATCTCATTGCAAAGCATTAAATTATCAAAGAATAAGTCTATCTCAAGCGATAACGTTCTCAAAAAGACAATCAATAGCGGAAAGGCTTAGAAAATGATTTAAAACTATAATTGTACCGTGAGTAAGAAGGGACTTAAAAACTTAAGTTGCAAACACATTATAGGGAAAAAATCGAGTGTGTTGTTCCAAATGCTGACGTTTTATAGTTGTACTTTAGACATAGTATATTACCGCTAGATATTTGTTCAAAGTTCCTCTTCGAAATGAACTTCCCCAGAAACAACGGCCTCATTGCACGGAGAAAATATGTAATCTTTCTCTTAATATCCTCTCATTGCCACATTTCTGTGAACTGCGCGTGCAAGAAAAGGGCTCGGCCAAGAATCACAAAAGTAGCGGGTGAAAACTTTCTAGTCATTTTACACTTCATTACCCAAGTGCGAACATTGATTGTTATTGGACTAGAATTTTATTCTGCGCAAAGTGTGCTAGTAAATAATCAGTTCGTCCAAGCTGTAAATCTTGATTTTATGTGCGGAGTGAAATTCCCTGTAAGAGTATTAGGGACTTCTTCAGGAATAGCAGGGACTTCTTCAGGAATCTTTGCATCGGTCTATTGACAGCAGGCCGGGCGATCTTTGCTTTGGAGGAATGTTGCAGAGATTTCCTTGACGGTACATTCTCCCTTTCGATGTTTATGTTGGCCTTTACTCTGAAATTGTCTGTTATATTCAGAAATTGTCTCGCAAAATCTCCTAACTGAAGCCAAAACAAGTCGTTCAGTGCAGCGGCAACTCTCTCAATGTCATGTCTCTCCTGATATTTCTTTTCGTTTCGCTAAGCGTGAAATTCTTTATCGATTCTTCAAAAACTCGTGGCAATGACTGTGGAAGAATACCGCATCGAATGCTTCATTTAATGTTTCACCAGGCTTTAGACTTTCACAGAAGCCAAGTCGGAAGTCCCATAGTGCCTGTTATATGAGCTTATACCAGAGAAAAAAATTCATTTGTTTTTGAAGAATCTCCACAATACGCCCTATGGTTATGCACAAAAGCTCTGTACGAACTCTGATGCGCCATCGGTAATTCTGCACATAATCCCAGTGTTACTGTTTCGCCGCCAGCATGCATGTTTTTCTCCGCCGGTGAAAAATATGCATGCTCCGGCGAAAAAGTTAGACTAGGATGCTGTGAAAAAATGGACGTTTATTTCCTAAGTTTCAAAAATTGTGTAAAATTTCAACGTCTGCTTCGAAAAGGTAACAGTCCCAAGTCACCGGGTAAAATCGAATCCGTTACGCATAGAATGTTTTGCTACCATGATTCTACTGAAATTCAATTTACCAGCGACGAAGGTTTTGTTTGCACGCCAGGTTTCGTTTATTTAATGAGCAATAATAGAGAGAGAGAGACATCTGCACGATGGGATGACACGATATGTTAACAATTGTTTGGATTGTAAGCAAAATTCCATTTCCCTCTGTTGCCCCAATCCTTGTATAATTTCTCAGAGAAGATGAGGTGTGAGTCATGACTCTCGAGTTTAGTGGTCAATTCCGAAATCTGAATTAAAAAATGGATTAGCGAAAGTGCGGTGAGATGCACTGATTCTCTCAGCGTATATTTACAATTTTAGTTGCTTAAGACCTCTGCTGTAAACTGCTAAGAACGCAATAAAATGGTGTTCACACTACTTTTTACGTCACCCATTTTCGTTTATTTAATGCTGCTGCTACCATGATGTCAGAGTGATATTTTCTTTGACTTCGATTAGCAAAAAAAAACTAAGTTATCACACTGTTTAGGGTAATAAAAAGAATAGCCTTGTGATTAATTTTTCTATCTTCCACTCATCATATTTTGCTGACATTGTTTTTTGCTGCAATATCTTAATAAAAATTGAATCATTGATTTTTCAGCTTATCCTTCAGCAAATTGATTTTCCTTAATTTTAAAGTGCGTTTTAATGAAAACATCCGCTAATTTTCAGGTATATATTTGTAAATGTGAGGTCTCGAACTGAAGGTTAAGTAGGCCTTTATTTGGTTGAAATAGAATAGGTTATTTTATTGTTTTGTACTATCTTTCTTCGGTTCACTGTTTTCCTATCGTTCAGAAACGATTACTGTATTTTTCAACTTTGTTCATGTTTCATGACACTTTTTCCTAACTTGCTGTTTGTGCATAGATTATCCGTTTTCGCAACTCCACTCTAAATAGTGCCTTCATCCGTCCTTCCTTTTTAGAACACCTTCCTCGCTGTTAAAGAGGCTAGAAATAGCCTATAATTTAACTCATTCACCAATATTTGCTGATAAATGTTTGCATTTTAAGGGCTTTTACGCTTTCATCCTACCTCTCTTTGGAACACCATTCTGTGGTTAAGGAGGCAAAAATAACGTATGGTTTAACTCAGTCACCAATGTTTGTTAATAAATGTCGGTATTTTAAGCGCTTTGACCGCTTCCTGCGTGAATGCGCGCTCTGTCAAGAACAAGTAGGCTTCTCTATCGCCATCCTTTTCAGCAATCGCTCGGCAATCTCGCATAAAATGCCACCAAGAAACTATTGCTCATTTTCTCATCGCACCAAGGAAGGTGATTGGTAATTTCGCTCTAAAAAAAGCCATTCTTCATCAGAGGCGCGTGCTGAGAGCTTTTGGAACTCCTGCAAGACTTCATCAAAGCTTCTTTGGGCTCAAGGATATTTCTTGCGCGGGCCTACCTCGAGATTAGTTTTTGCCGGCATCGAAATATTTATACATCATATCCGAGGACTCAATTTCATGAGTGCCCTGATACACAGAGTCATTGATAACGAATGAACGCTTGAGCTAAATGTATTTGTAAGCAATGGTTGTGTTTTGGAATACATTTATACAAATCCATGATGCGGGTCATAATAATTGGGCAGTAGCGAACATTATGAAATGTCCATTAAGTTGACTCTGAAATAATATCTTGAAGTGGCTTCAGCTTAAATTTTCAGTGAATTTACAGAGCACAAAAATTCATATAAGACAGGGTTCAAGCAAATGCTACTTAATTATGGTGTTACACCACAACTCAACACTGATGAAATGCCTGTTACAACGACGAAACTTCTTACCAAAATAGAAACAAAAGCTGTTCATGTTAAATTAGTTATTCTGCTGTCACAGACACTTGATGTCACCCGATGTGCGTAACTTCCAACACTTTCACCTGCCTCCTTGTATTCGCATTCACTCACGGTCATATTTCCCTACATTCAAATAAAGCCCGCCACTATCCGACATGCAATCCCCTCGCCGTATTGCTGTCCGGGCCACTAAGGCCAGGCATGTAATTGCCGTTACCTTGCCTGCATGCAATTGCCGTTACCTTGCCTGAATGCAATTGCCATTACCTTGCCTGCAGGCAATTACCGTTACCTTGCCTGCATGCAATTGCTGTTCCCTTGCATGCATGCAGTTGCCGTGACCTGTGACCTTGCCTGCAAGCAATTACCGTTACCTTGCCTGCATGCAATTGCTGTTACCTTATCTGCATGCAATTTCCGTTACCTTGCCTGCATGCAATTGCTGTTACCTTGCCTGCATGCAATTGCCGTTACCTTGCCTGCATGCAATTGCCGTTACCATGCCTGCAGGCAATTGCCGTTACCTTGCCTGCATGCAATTGCCGTTACCTTGCCTGCATGCAATTGCAGTTACCTTGCCTGCATGTAATTGCCATTACCTTGCCTGCATTCAATTGCCGTTATCTTGCCTGCATGCAATTGCTATTACCTTGCCTGCATTCAATTGCCGCTACCTTGCCTCGGCACATCTGGCGCAGACCGACGCAGTTTAGGGAGAATGTTCTGTTTATCCAGTGCCACTAATGGAGTCAAGTCTCTTGTAAGGTTTTGTCGTCAACAAAACAACAAAAATTTCAGACGAAATAGCGGGAACTGAACAGAAAGCTGCGCATAGCATTGCTCTGAATCTCGACTTGGCGGCAGTGCTATTTTTTTATATCGTACAACAAAGAAAAAGAAAAAAAACAATGCGCTTTAAAAACATGCTATATGCAGAACGAAGTTTTGAGTCTGAAAATGCTGACATAGAATAAAGACCACACTTTGTAAGGCTTTGAAGTCATTTTAATAGGTAGCTATACTCAAATTTGACCATTGTACTAGACTTAAGAAAAATTCTACCTCTGTATCACCTGTTGTAGATAAATTGTTTAAATTGTTTAAATTGTTTAATCGCGGGTGCTCTTAGGATGGATGTATTTGTGTGTTATCCACACATTTTATTTCAGGGAAATATTAAACCCCGTCATTTTCGACATGCTGTGTGCGTACACTTGTATTTTTAACACTAGTCTATAACGACGACAGTGTACAAATCAAGACCTCGTTCACCGATAGTTACTAAACAAAACTAAAGATACAACACAGTTTAATTATTATAATCTCACCATGGGTCCAACTGACCATCAAATTAGCTTACATAGTTTGGAAGAATACCTGCAATTTCTTGTATTTCATCACCAATACTGCATAATGCATAGCATGAAAGATTGCGGCTTAATAAACGTATTTCTAAACTGTTTTAATACATTATTTTGCCTCCTTTTTGAATAAAAATTGATGGGAACCCAAATATGTGTTCAATTTTGGAGAGCAAAACCTTATTGCTGTTCTTTTCGTGTACTCATAACCATGATATTTCATTGATTTCATATGCATATATTTTTCTTCCATTAATAGGTGTGTCGTGAGACACACTATGTCTTACGCTACCCATGTAATGAATGAAATATTTAAACAGAATCCTAAAAAATAATCTGCGATAGAAGAGCGGTATGGTTGAGAAGTAGAACATGCAAGAGTGATTGCTGCTGGTCTACATAAAGGCAGTTGGAAATTCAACGATATTACCGTCAGCTTACCGCGAGCTAAAAATGTTGTGAACATTTTCCAGGCTCATGATATGCAATTTCTCATTATCCTAGAAAATGAGGTAATTTCTGCTTCGCTCCCTGGCATAAACAAGAGTGCTTGATCTCACCAGCTACAGTGAAAATGCGTTCACAAAAGAGCTTCTTCACACTTCAAAGCTTAAACTACAGACGACTACGCTGTTTCAGAGTTCCTTGCAAATTCTTTGATATCTCATGACAATTGCACTGTTTCAGATCATTCCCCCGTCTGTGCAGGCGCGTGAAATACGATCACAGTGCTACGTCGCCCCGCATACTTGCCAATTAGCGGCCTTAATTTAGCTGCTCGCTAATTTTGTCTCAAATGACTAATGGAGACACACACCTCTCTGCTCCCGTCGTAATTTATAAACAAACCTCCTAAATTTGCATTGGCATAATTAACTGAGAAGGGGAAAATGAGGGCATAATGAAGCAGGCAGAGCCCAGTGGCGGTCGCACCGAGGCTAGACAACGGGGCCACCGCAGGTCTCGAATTCTGTTACAGCCAGTGACGTCATGGCGGGTGCAGTGTTAGGAGATCTGGCCAGATGGAATGTGTAATTAGAGCTGAGACGGGGTTTTTATAGATCTTACTGATTACTATTATTATCTTACTAATTACTATTATTATCTTACTTATTGCTATTATTATCTTACTCACTACAATCAGTATCTTACTTATTACTATTAATATTATAATTATTAGTGTATACTTCATTTTTTGTAAGGAAACGTGCAAAAGTATGGAAACTGCTTTTTTTCTCGAGTTGGTGCACTTTTCGTTCTATTATAGAGCGGTAGATAAGTGTGCAGACTGAGTTTTATGAATGTTTGTTCATTGAACAAGTGAACGAAATGTAGGAAGAGTGCGTTTTAGAGTTAACTTAATGACCCAGACAAATATTGTGCTGTGTAATCTCCATAACCGAGAGTATTTATTTTTTGGAATGCTAAAAAAAGCTATTTAAATTGTTTAAATTGTTCAAGCACAGAAAATTTCCCAAAAAATACGAGCAAAAATGAACGATGCTAAGTTTTATTTCAAGGCAATGTTGTAAATAAATGCTCCGTTACCAATAATGTCGTTCACTCGCTCACCAAAGTAGCCAAATACGCGAGGCATTTATTAGGACTTACTTTCGAAGCCCAATTTAAATCTCGCTAATGAAACAACTTTTCTCTCTCTCGTCATGGAAAATGATTCGAATGCTACCTCGGAGGGAACTTCACCTATAGACGAAACAAGAGCCGAGAGAACACAAAACAGAGCACCCACACAACCTCTCATTAACTAGCAGCATGTATAATTGAGAGTTTCTCCATTGTCGACGGTCCAGATTTTCAACCTCGAAATAAATTCCCCGCTAAAACACAAAGCATTTAACAAAGCCTGGGCCCGCGCTTGGTTTGTTAGTTTTCTCTAAGGACACTTACTAATGAACTCTAGAAAATTAAGCTTTTGAGTTTGCGATTCAGGAATTACACACTATAGGACCGCGGGAGCCCCTGGCGAACAAACCATAATACCACCCGAAGCTTTTTTTATGGTTCTGTAATTGCTTAATGGACGTACAAAACTTGGTGGGAGGGAACAGGGCCTCGGCTGCTTCTGTTTACCTTACAAATGGAATGGGAAACTGCTCGCATTTTCTTCTAAAACTTTCCGCTCGTATTTGTCAATTCAATGCTAGAAACGCCGCCCGTATGAGAAAGACAAGCGAAACTTTCCAAAGAGCTTCATTGGATTACTTTATGCGAATTTCACGTTTTGCGTACGCCGTCTTTCTCATAAATTTGTTAACTTCAAGGAACGTTTGCGGTGCTTTATGACCAAATGTTTTCTTTGGGAAATGTATTTCCTTTGAGTAACATCAAAATAAGCCCTAGTTTTCAATTCGAAACTTTTCCATGACGTACAACACCCACAAAATTAGAGGGAAAACTAGTCGTTCAACATTGCTGAAGTTTTTAGGTTGTGTTTAGCACAAATTTGCAACATCAGAAACTTAAAAACGAAAAAAATTCCGATAAAATTTATCACCTATACTAAGAAAATGTTTCAGAGTCCCGTTCCATCATCAGTTCAAACAAACAAAAAAAAAGAATTACGACTGAAATAACAGATCAAAGTACAATGAATTGTAGGTACTAAAAATATGTCATGAAAGTAAAAATACAAAATATGACAAGGAAAAAACAAAGAATAAAATACAGAAGCACAAAAAGAATACATATGACACAAAAGTATGAAATGAAATTAGGCTGGTACTGACGAGGAATCTACCTATACACTATTTGCCATGGGTACGAAATGTCTATATTGTTCAAATCAGGGTTTCGCTTGAAGATATGCAAGGACTCTAAAATTCTGAGGTCATGCGGGGTTGAAGCTGAGTCTAAAATCTACTGAGTAATCAACTAGCATACCCATCGCATTCTGCAATGCGAAATCATGCCGAAAAATGAAATGTTCCAATATCTCCTGCCGATTTAAAAATTTTAGACTCTGTTTCAACCCCGAATGACTTCAGAATTTTAGAGTCCTTGTATATCTTCAAGCAAAACCCTGATTTGAACAATATGGACAATACTCACTCAATTTCTCAGGAAATTTCCATAGACATTTCAAGATGAATTCTCTTTTGCTGACAAAAAACAAAACAATTACTCAACAAAACATTTACAAAACATTTACTCAAAAACATTTATTCAACTTTAGCAATAATGGCATGAAGTACGCTATTGACGGACAATTATTCTATTTAGTTTATTTTGACCTCGTTTAATTCAAGTTCAGGCATGAGCGAATTTTACAAAACCCGAGGATTTAGTTTAAAAAATAAGAGCTAGCGGGAAGGAAGTGTAAACAGTAACTCTATGCATTTTTTAGACTGCGTAATTCAAAGGCTCTAACAAGACATAATTATAAGCTTCATTATAATTAAAGTCTTTTTTGCTCCTGCTGTATTACTGAGAGATCTGTTGCGCCATTTACGCTGATGTAATATACTCAGTGAAATACTTTAAAATGGCAGAAAGTCTACGGACTTAACTCTGCTACTTTGAAATTAGTTTAATCGTTAGTGCATAGCTGAAAAAAATACCTAATTCATAATAAAGTGAATGACTAAGGTTCAGTTTTAACAATTAGAAAGCATCCCAATTGCAGTCCATTATTATTTATAACATATTCCTATGAAGGACACCACATAACAAATGCAAATGGGTTTCAAGCAGCTCCATAAGCCCTGACACGAAAATTAATGTTCAAACCTTCACAAAAGATAGGCAACGCTTCATTTGAGGACACCAAATAACTTATTGAAATTGGAAATAAGCAGTTCCACAATACTTCACACGAAAATCGATGTTCAAACCCACAAAAAAGCAAAGAAACACCAAATAAAATATTGAAATAGGATATAATCAGTTTCACAGACCTAGATTCGAAAATCAATGTTCAAATTTTCACAAAAGAAAAGAAACGGCAAGTAAAATATTGAAATTGGATATTAGCAGTTTCAGAAGCCTAGACTAAAAAATTAACGTTCCAACCTTCACAAAAGATAAGAAGCGCTTCATTTGGTCCAGTCATTTTCTCGCTTCACTGGGAACAGGGTCTCGAGTTCTGAGCCTACAGCGCAATGACAAAGAGTGCTTCTCACTGACTCTTTTCAACGGGCGCTCATCAAAAGAAAAACAAAAGAATAGTTCTTTTCAGAGCCAGGCGTATTTTCGCATTCAAAGGCATCCTTTGAATCTTTTTTAACACCATGATTTGGTCCCATTGATTCCTAGAAACAATGGAAAATACTTACGTATTTTTTAAATTTACGGCGAACGTTCGGAGTGAAAAAAGGAAACAAGTTGTCTTAAGGGAAGTCAGTTTCTTAGCTGCTGCTTTAACGTATGTCGATCATCTACTTCTCAGAGTCTACTTCACTACTTCACTGACTTTTCACTACTCACTACTACTCACAGTCTACTTCACTGATCTGAATATGCCTCTTCTAACTTTTCAACTTTCGAAATTGTTCTAGTTCAACGCGTGTTAAAATACGAAGATTATCACCTTTCATTTTTTACTAAAATAGCGTTCAAATGTTAAAATCTTAACGATTGAATCTTCTTTTAATGTAAATGATAAGTGATAAAGGATAAGCTATTATCTTCGTATTTTAACACATGTCAATCTGAACATGACTAATTTTTGGTTTCTTGTGCTGTGTATAAACACGTTCTGGACATTCTGGGTCTTTTACTTAGTCTTTTACGCATTTGAAGTCGTATATTTTTATCGAAAACCTTTTGTCTGTCGCGTTACTGCCCATAGATACGATTTTTTTTATTTTTTTTTAGTTTGCGCATCAGTTACAATGTGAGACAATCTCTTCACTGCTCTGACTTATATTAACCTTTAATGCTTTATTTTAATTTATTTTACGGATAATATTTTACTGCTCTTACATACCACCTGCAAATGAAACTCATATTTTGTAAGTAATAGATGAGTGTAATTTATTATTCTTTTCAATCGTTTTCATTCACAGTATCATATGTTGGATCGAATTATTATTCAGTTTCATTTAATCTACATTCTTATTAATTGTGATTTTAACCAACTGTGTTTTCTGCTACGACTTTTATGTTCGTTCTGAGCAATCGTTAAATCAGCTACGACTTTAATATTCACGTCTGAATCATTGCAAGGTTTATTCACACATTAGTTCTAAACTCTTCCCATAACTAACTCGCTACCTACATGCTTAAGTGGAAAGAAAATTCTTCATGTATTTTGGTCTTTAAGGAAAAATGTGCAATAGCTCAGCAGGCTTGTAGTAGTTTGAATTTTCTCACTGGAAAAAATCGCACTGCAAACCATTATATCCTGCGCACGGTAGTCAACTAATTGACATTACGGAATTTTGATTCAAAATTCCATAATCGAAAAATCCTAATATATTTTTTAACATCTACAAAGCAACGCTGTTCTGTTGAGGAAACGCAGCGGTAAAAATGTAAATTTGAATTCCATGAACCAATAAAAATTCCTTAAATACATTGAATACAGATAGCGGCGTCCATCCCTGAACCTCGCTTGGTATTGAGTTCTTCAGTTCGCTGTTTAATTCACAATCTTCAATCACGCAGTTGCTTCCGCTTACTTATATTATGTTAACTATCTAAACTTTAGTTTACTATTTACTACAAAAATGTAGTTTAATATTTAAACTCAATATAAATTTAAAGATTAAATGCTGAATCAGGGCTTATAAGTAAATAATAGTTAAATTTCTAATCTCTAGTTTGTAATGACTACTTGCAAGTATAGTTCACGAGTTACATGTTAACAAAAGTTTATTTAGTACCTAAGCTGAACTTTACTCAAGTAACTACTCTAAATATAAGTTCTAAAACTAAGCGCCAGCTTAAGAATAATACTGAAACTTACACAGTTTAATGAGGAAAAATAATACTGATGTTTAAGAACTCCTGATTTCTAAAGGTCGACTTTCATTTTGAAAACAGGTTTCATTTCCGAACAGTCCTTTGTATCGGCTACTGCTCAAGTACAGCTCAAAAACTCTTTTCACGCTGGGTTAAACAGAGGATCAATATTCAACTCAAATTTATAGTCAATTTACGAACGCAGTTTTAAAAAAGCAAACATTATCTGGATCATGACGTCATTTAGCTTCGATAAACACGTCGCTTGCTATACGAGCCATCGATGGGTCGTTTGAAAAATTTCAGTAATCTTTCAAATTAATGGCTTTTAATGAACCCAGTTTATGTTTGGTATTTATAGAATGGCTAACAACTTTTGACTTTAAATTTGAGTTGGATATTGAACTTCAGTTTAACCCACCTCGGTCACCGTGCTAAAAATTCCTAAAAATCTATTTTGTGACTACTAGCTGGTCAGTAGCATTATGAAATTCCCTCCGTGTACACTGGCGGCTCACCTCACGACCGACCTGTTATATTTTAAGATGACACTCGCCTACATATTTTAATAGCTTGAAATTGCATTGACGTGTTTGAGAGTGCTTTAAAAGCTTACAACTTAATATTAAAGTTGAGTAGACTGTGTTAAAATCATCCAATGGAATGCCGTAAGCCTATCCTGCAAATGAATAGCCATTGTAATTAGATTCATGATATTCATTAGATTTTGTTTTTTTTCATTTGGGAAGCTCGAGCACTTTGATGGAAAGACTAGAACTTAATTTACTTCTGATTGAGAATTAGGTTTCGCTTCGAAACAATCTGGCTGGGGTACAATAACACGCAATCAATAACTTGAACGTAGTAAGATCTCGTATAACTTTGAGTCACAATTTATTTGAATGATATACTTCGATACGCATCAAAGTCATTGGCTTAGAGCTGATCACGTCATATTGGAAGATAAAAGCCTTGTCATTAAAGCTGAATAATTTAGAAAAACTTCACCCGAGCTCTACTAGAGCTGGAAATTTAGCATCAATATTGCATAAAATGAGCTTAATCACGAGCGCAGTCGAACATTGATAAAAAATATCCTTTTACGACTCATCGCGAAAGAAATCTGTGAAAAGCGATAGAAATCGCAAAGCATCATGCCAATGTAGCATGATACTCATGTGAGAAGGATATACGAGCCGTTCGTATTGTTTGAGGCGAGTTTCTTTTCAAAAACATTCTATTGTGCTAAAATTCGAAGGCAATTTCCGTGTCCGGTAGAGAGGTTGAAATGCATTCGTCATTTGAGACTGGAACTGCGCTTTTGCGAACTTCGATGAGGGCTGCAATAATAATTAGAGAGAGTGATGGCTGCTAACTGTCGCACTTTAATATATACGTACGACAACGATACTCATTTGTTTTTGTAATAAAATTCGTGACTTGATGCCATTGTATGAATATTTACAATTATGCACAACTATGCTTGTGGCATTCACATCATGGAGAGAAAACTGGCATTAAACAAAGAAAAATACAGCCTGTAATTTATAACAGGTTAAGTTACTGTCTCGCCCGAGAAGAACTTACCGTTTAGGGATGGCATTCCAACAAAGTTTTACAGCAAGGGAGAATTCCAATCGATTTTTCTAATGCAATAGCAGCGTGCAGCAAAACATGAAACAATATCTAAACTGACTTTACAAAAAACATTTTCATCAAATTTAAACTCATCTCCAAATGACACTCGTGTTGTGTTTCCATGATATCCAGCCATTGATGTTTTCCAGCTCCTAGGCTTGAAAAAAACTTGTTTATCCAGAGCCAGGAGATACTTTTAAACTCACATTTTTAATCTCCTAGATAATGACAGCATTGTTCAAAATGTTCAGTCAATTTTCAGGAGCCTTAAGCGCCTAACTAATATTTAGATGCGATGAAACTTTTATTTTTTTACACGAGAGATGAATGGGAGACAATTACTTTTTGAAGCTACCGGACACATATTCCTTGCGGATTTCAAGCGTTGCGCTACACTGAAAGCTCCGAAGTTTTCCTAACATGGGCATGGTAAAGAAATTTTCTTTAACGGAATTTGGAAACTATAAAGGTCGTGTACGCGAAAAGAGAGCATTTTAACGAGTCTCCCCCCCATGGAATTGGAGCAACTCCGCTCTAAAGACACGATGTTTTTAGCAATCGATACCAGCTGTACAAAATGTTTGTTGCTTTGAAGGTTCTCGTTGCAGTCCCGTGGGATGCAGAAACTGGTAACCGAAATGCCTCTCAAATTTTAAATGGCGAGTGAACAAATAAATTGAAGTACATAACGACAGTCTCAGTCTACCTTTTTCGCCGCCTGCATGCATGTTTTTCACCGCCCAAGTAATTAAATCACTTAGGCGGCGAAAAAAATGCATTCTCCGGCAAAAAAATTTGACTGGGGCGACACGATATAGCCTCTCTAGTGCCGACAGTGTTCCAGTAGATGAGAAGTGAATTTAAAGCATCAAGAATAAGTGTAAAAATTTTTTTTTACAAAATTCACAATATCTTTTTGATTTTGAAATGCTTCTTCAGGGCATCTCATTTTTTCGGTCTCAATTTGAGTATTTGTTTAGTTAAGTATTAGCTGATAGAAATTTTTTGTTAGATATTGCCACTGGATCCCTTGTTTGACTCATTTTAATGTGAAATATTAGCTGCTAAACATTTGTTATTAGACATTTATTACTCGATATCATTTTAAACAAATCGCAATGTTATAGTAAGTTAGAAATTAGCTGTTTGATCATAACTGAACATTTTTGAAGCTTTTTTTTGTAAATCTTTGAGTTACCTTGAGAGCAATGATATTCTGTGAACGGATAGTGAAAGTTTAAGAATTAAGAGTGGAAACCTTAAACTATGAAAATCATATACGCCTGGTAAGGAATTTTCCAAGAAATACATCAAGGTGATAACGTGCTTTGTCTAGATTTTTAAATTAAGAGTCATCACTTGAGCACAGATGTTAATATAAGCTTTAAAATGAAGACTCATCATGTTAACAGAGCTTTCATTAGGGATGAAAAAGTCAATTTTCTGATTCAATTGAAAACCCTGAATAGTTAGATAAAGTTCGATCAGCAGCCATTTTTCATCCAAGCTCCCGCATTTTCGTGCCAAAAATCTAAAATAGTGAACGTTTAGTAGAATTGATAGTTGATTATTTATCCTTTCTATTGAGTTTCCCTTCTATTGAGACATTGAGTTTTGTCGTAAGTTTTAAAATTTTTTGGAACGTCATAACGAACATTCTGAAGTGATTTCCAGTCATAGCTTATTCATGTTAGAGGAATCCTTTTCTTCGCGAAGGCCGCTGAAGGAGGCTTATTATTTCACGTTCAAGTCGCTGAACACACAACGCACACAGGCTGGGATGTATCGAGGAAGAAAGAAAAAGTGAAAAACAGTTTATTTCCAATAAAAATGATACAAACAGCTCATCATTCGTTGGTGTTTTGTTCGAGCGTTGGTGGTGATTTTTCTTGCAGATATTTAGATTATCCTGAAGCAATGATATTCACAATCCTAAAGTTTACTGTGCTTTGCCTCCTACATTGGATCAAATTGACAAGAAATATCAATGGCTTCTATTACCCTCGATGCAAAATATTGGTCAAGGTAATAAAGTATTCTAATCATGAGCGGTTTTTCCTTAGATAATCTATAAATTCACTTACAGAAAATATTCCACACACTCAAAGAAATTGCCATTCTCGGAATGACGAATCTTTCATTATTCAACTTAACCGTTTTCATTCACATTAACAAACGTTGGATCGAACTTGGTAAACTTCGGGCGACTTAGCATATCCGGTGAAAACATCACATTAGGGTTTACCACTGAAACAAATACTCTGGGAATAGCTTTCTAACAAAGTTGCTTTATTTTCTCCGAATGTACAACTGTTTAGGAATTCGTTCCAGTATATTCTGCTCTCTTTCTGTAGTCAATGGTTGGAGTCCGATGAAAAACTAAACTGAATTTTGTGCGCACGAGTTCCATGTGACAATATTCCCCTGCGTATCATTCTTGTCCTTCTTGTAGTTCGACGATTTTGGCATTCGCGAAGCTTTGCAAAAGAAAAGAGAAACGTACACTTGGAAGCCAGCTGCGAGCGCGGTATTGTTCTGAAGGCTGAGTTGGTCGATAAGCTGCTTACATCGAAAGTCAACAGCCGGTAA
This sequence comes from Morinoia aosen, assembly GCA_030386875.1. Lineage (NCBI taxonomy): Eukaryota > Metazoa > Arthropoda > Malacostraca > Amphipoda > Talitridae > Morinoia > Morinoia aosen. The sequence continues at coordinate 85,977,454 of CM059562.1, read as the reverse complement.
CTCGATGTCAAACTCACTTTTTTCAAAACTGCAGCTGGAAATCCCAACGGTGGAAGCTTATAGCCCAAAGAAAATTTGCAGAATCTATTTGTATTTGTTTTCCTATCGCCGAGCGTGTGAAGAGTCATCTTTAAGGCACGAGTTTTTAAATTATTCAGCTTGTCGACACGAGTATTGAGAAGTGTCGTTATCAGTAGTGACTCTTTATTTACTGCCATCGAGCAAAGCCATGGAAACTTCACAACATTCGTATAGTGTTGCACGAGTTATTCACTATGAAATACATACCTATCCGTTCCTGCATCACATACTCAATTTTGAATTCATAGGCAAGAGCACCATCACTTATGAGTTTAACTTACTTGTCCACTTTACAGATGACTTCTGATTAGGAAAAAGGTTACCACCCATTTTTAAAACACTCTTAAAAACTTGCAATTCATCTCCTTCGTTCAGGTTTTTCAGTTTTTGGGTGGTAACCAAAGCCCTTTGTTTTTGGATCTAGAGAACAGCATTTTGTCGGGGTTCATCCGCTTCTGCCACTCTCTGAGTCATGTTGTCGCAAACTGATTGCCTCCGGTCACACAGCTACAAAGAGTTCGCAACTCGCCAGGACGAGATAGCTTTTCAGCCCTCGCTCAATTTCTCCACGGAGCGGCGTGTCATTCATCTTAATTTATTCCACTCTCTTTGAAATACACAAGAAAATCTGTTTCGCCCAACCCTACGTTCAGGCATCGAGCTGTTATTTTCCATGATGGTTTACACAAAAGCTTACCCGATAACTCAAAATAATTATTTGTTTACCATGATGATCAAGAAAGAAAATATCGCAATCTCTTGATGACAAGCTGATCATGTGTAAATCTGGTGGAATTCACAGTTGGTCATTGCAGAAATTTGGTTAGGAACTGCATCCAAATTCCAAAGAAAAATAGAATCCTACACAAGATGCAGAAACCAGACACTAAATTTTTTACTTGGAAATACAGAGCATACAATGCGTCAGCGAGAGCGCACACTTTATTCCAAATACAGGAGCTAAGTTTGTCAAACATAGATACACTTAGGACTTTTCACTCAGACTTGTCTCTCCACCGTGGAAAAAGTTTTCTGTCTTCTAATTATCATTTCCATTGGATAATCAGAGGTTACATCCAATTTTTTTCATAAATTAAACTACAATTCTGCTTACAACCATAACGATGATTTTCGATAGTCACTTTATAACTGCTATCACTACTAGTTTCTTTAATTTCCATTTACTATATACCTCAGTACAATAGAACAACAACTGTGTGATGGTTTATTATTTAAAATTTGATATTGCAGTCGCCACTGAATCAATGCAATTTCAAATCGTACCCTTTCGTCGCACTCTTTCATTCACTCAACTAAAAATTCAGACGCGTCCGCTAAATCAAGCTGAAATCCAAAGAACTGTGACGTGGAAATATTCCCCGTGATCTACGATTCTCTATTTCCGCCACTGCAGCTCACACGGGCGTTACTTGCAAGCCAGCGAACGCCTCGCAGCTCCTGCTATTTCACAAAACACGGCCAAATTCCGCTTGTTTTCCCAGAATCCAGAGCCAAGACTGATAAGATCAAGGGCTGCCGAGGGTCGCGGGAGCTGATGCTGATGAAGTCAGAGTGCTCCCTGCAGTCTGCGTCTCATTTCAATTATGTTTCAGATCGTGTCATTTTAGGCGGAATCAAGCTAGTCGCACAGAAAAGGGGATTGCACTGAGCTGTTTCGCTGGGTTAAAATTTATGGGCTTTTCTGTGAAGCGAAATGACACCCTGCGAATGGGTTCTTTTTTGGGGAATCCTGTGTGAGTGATAAGAAGAACAGCTTATGGAAAAGTTAGCATCTCGATGGCAACCTTTTTCGAATAACGCAACATGCCACCATCTGCACTGAAATAAGGAAACAGTCAAAGTACCAACGCTGGAAGGAAAGAGCTATTTTAGAATCAATGCTTTTCCCTCACGTTCAAAAAACATGAACTGTTGTAAACGCACATCAGTAAAAAGGGTTAGAACAATGATACTCTAACAAAACAGTGTGTGCTCAAAACTGATAAATGATAAAATTTTGAAGCGTGCTCCACCCCAAAGCTATCGTTTTCAATTCCTAATGGCGTGAAAATTTCAAATTTTCAATGGTATTTGGAATTTTGAAGTTCGTGCTAAATTGTTAGAGTAGGCTTACGGACGCATATTGTATCGGCTCAATGTAAAAGCATAACGATGGCAGCTATGAGAAGTCCTGATATTTGGCTGTGCCTGATCAACTGCTGTAGTGCAGTACTAAACTACAAGAGGGAAACTGTATATGGTTGTCCCACTAATAAAAACAAACAAATCTAACCAACGAGCACTTTTCAAACGATCCTTTACAAGAGTAAGACTATATGCAGCTGTCGCATAAGTAAAGCAAGGAAATCTACACGACACTCAATTTTCTAACTATCTTTTATATAAGTGATAATGTACACAGCTATCGCACTATTAAAAAAAACATATCTACTCGACAAACATTCTTTAAATAATGCTTTGCAAGAAAAAAGAGTGAAAACACCTGTCGCACTGATAAATACAAATAAACCTACCAGACAAAAATTCTTTAAACGCTCCTTTTTAATGGAAATGGGGACATTTTTAACTGTTTTCATTGAATACTGACAAAACAAGGGTTACAGAATACATCTCGTCTTGCAATGGCGTTTCTCTGTTCAATGGTGCATTCAACCATCTCAGGCATAGATGGCCGGCTTGCGAATAACTTCTGCTTTGTCGCTGAGCGCTCGAAAAATAACAGAAGACAATTTCTCAAGAAGCCATGAAAAACTGCTGGATGTCAAGACTCAAAATGTCAATGATCATAAACATTTTATCATTGTAAACAATGGTCATACATACACCTTGATTTAAGGTAACTCATCGTATGCAATGTTTCATTCATATTTATTAGGTAATATGCAATGATTCCCCAGTTTTGCTTCAATTAATTTTATTCACTGAACAAGACTCTTAAGCTAAATTTTAAAACTTGCGTTTATACTATAATTCTTCAAATCCAGTTAAAAAATTTGCGGAGGTGAAACAATTATTGTAACGCTCTTGATTAATGCATTCTCGTATTTAATCATTTTAGAACGCGAAATCAACGATCGCTTTAAGCCAAAAGTTAATCACATTCCCTGATTCAGGTTTCACACTCCCAAAAATGCGATCCAAATTCGCAGCATCATTAAGGCGCTTGTTTACGAAATGCAAGTCCCCAGTTTTCGTGCCTTAGGTAACGCAATCTGTGTAAAATGGAGGCTCAGGCGGTCAAAGCTCCCGGTGGGTGGAGAAGGTGTTCCCTGCGGTCCGACTGAACATTATCTCGGCAAAGCAGTTCAATTTTCTAATGGCGCCTGCAGCTAACGCAAGAAGTTATCGAAGATTTTATGTTGACGACGAGGTCGGCGAGCTGAAAGATGTCGAGCGGTTCGGTGGTGCAAAGTAAGACAAGCACAAGACAGTGGAATCTAAGACATGAGAATGCCACGTGTGTTGGGTATACCATCGTGTGAAATTTTATTATAACGGGCGCAAGACAGTGGAATCAAATACATGAGAATGCCACGTGTGTTGGGTATATCATCGTCTGAAATGTTGTTATAACGGGCTCAAGACGGTGGAATCGAAGGCATGAGAATGGCACGTGTGTTGGGTATGTCATCGTCTTAAATTTCGTAATAAAATTGAAGCCAAATGACGTCTTACCTCACAAAGGCAATCGTGGAGTACGAATACGTTCGGCACTGCTCACTACCACCAAATAAACAAGACAAGAAGTGGTACGTAAAATGAAGCAATGAATCATATTTTAATTAATACTCCTTAACGATATAACCAGAAAAGCCGTAAATTGTGTTTATGAACATGAAATTATGAATATATTGGATATTATATGACAATTTAATGAATCAGTATTTTGCTGCGAACAGCACTCTATCAGAGGGAAGGCTTTTTTTCAGCTCGTAAAATACTTGAGGTCTGCCACCATCTTTTGCCATTGCAGAGGATTTTTTTGTATATTCACAATCCGGACAGTAAAACACTGGCTTCACCTCACTGAAGCTTGGGAGCCACGTGACTTGAGTTCCCTCGAAAGATACAGCTTTTACTTCACCCGTCCTCAGTTTATGAGTTCCTGGAGTAAATTGATGAAAGTCCGATGCACTTTTTGCGGTTATTAATTGCTTACGTTATCATCTGGATCATTTATCTGACGAATGATCCAATACTTTGGCTTGCCTTCTCCAGATGCCCTCGCTTTTCTTGTTGATATGAGTGAAGGTCCTCTCTCCTTTGCGGATGCGATTGAGTCTAATTTTGTGAGCTGCATAATTTCACAGCTTGTCACCTTTCGTTGAATATCACGAACGTCACGAACGCTCGCAACTGCGGAAGTGTTTGTCATTTGACAACTGAACGCTTGGATGCAATGAGCATGGTTCAATTGGTACTTTTCATCAAAGTTTCGGTGTGACTGTGGACGCGTGGCGAGAAATTTTTCGTCCTGAAATTCCAAGCTAGAATTAGATTCCCAATATTTTCTCCGGCTTTCACGTATAGGTTCTTGATAATTTCCTGTATATGCGAAGCGAAGTTGTTTTTAATTTGTGCTAACATTATGTCTGTTGTGTGTGTGTGTGCTCATCATAAATTCTCAAATCCAGAAAAATTGAAAGCCTCTTGTGTATTTCAACTAAGAATAGGCTTATAGAGCCCACAAAACAAACAATTAGGAGTCTTAATTGATATGTTAGTCGACAATATGATAAACAATAGAATATGATCAAAAACAATTTGATCAAAAATTACAAAATGAGACACGTTAACAATCAACGATTAGAACATAAACAGCAAAGCTTTTAAGGCTCACAAATTCTCGTCGCTTCATCCATTAAGTTCGAATCCATCAAAGTTCATCAACGGGCGACCGCTATTCCAAAGATAAACATTCGATAACTCGGATGGACTCTGTTTTGCCACGTCGAACTGTGCTCAAAGTTGTGTCGGCCATCTTTAAACGAGCCGTGCCTTGTTTTGCTTGCATTAAAGCGAACTGTTGCGTCAGAAGTGGAGGTGTCGAGCACCACTGCGAGCAGTTGCCGAGCGCTGCTCTCAAGTTAGATGATCAGGCCTTCCTTACGGCGCTCATTGAAACTTTTGCAAGGATATTGCAGCTTTACGGGAATTGTCTTGGCCTTGCTCAGTTTTGTTGAAAATTCCCTGACTCATGAGCACGAGGACGCGAAGTTCAGAGATGCAGTGGACGCTCGTTTCGGGCGCTGCAGAATGAAAAGTTCAGCTTCGTCTTGAGGCGAAGTCGTTGTGAGCGCCGAGTATAATTGCGATGAGGAATACTTGCTGTTATTGTAAGGATGTAATACAAAGTTGTAAACTATTAAAATAATAAGGTTGTAAACTAGTGAACTAATAATTTTGACTAGTGAACTAATAAGGTTGTAAACTAGTGAGCTAGTCTGGTTTAACATGTTGTCTGTGATACGACCCACCGGCGGGTCAGGCTTAGATTTTCCTGCTTCTAAGCGACCTATCGATGAGTCGTTTGAAAAAAAAATTAAAAATCCCTTTTTAAATTGCTGGCATTGAAAGGACCCAGTTAATATTTGGCGTTTATAGAATTGCTGATCACTTTTGACTTTAAATTTGAGTTGAATGTTACGCTTCAGCTTACCATCAGCTTATTAGTGGTGAGTACGAATCCATATTTTTCTGAATCTAAATTTATTGGTCTGCAGATTTACTGACGGACTGAAGGTGAGGAATATAAGGGACAAACACGCCTGAATTACTGGGGAGTTAAAACCCTCCCATGAATCGCCGTAGGCCTCCACAGGCAGGCAGCAATGAAGTGAAGAAACTCCAATTAAGAGTGAGCGAGGAGACTAGGATTATCTTCCAAGAAAAGATGTTTTTCCGTTTCCGCTGATTGCGTCTCCAGAATACACCAATCGTTGCCTAACAGGCAAAATTTGTCGCTTTTTCCAAATGACGTTCTTTTGAGTGGAATGACTATCGCTAAAAAAGCATTCTTTCACAATCTTTCCTTGAAGCAAAATTAAAGTCTTCTGTGTGTGCTGTATGGTGGAGGTCCAAGCGAAGAAGAAAACTCCCATTAGTGATAAGGCTTCACAATGGCTCCTTGGAGATGAATAATTACAATTCCGTCGCAATTTCAAAAAATGCATTTGTGTCCATTGTTATATTCTTGATGAAGAACAAAGCAGACGACGCCAGATGTTGGTCTCAATGAAGTATATGTGACAAGCAGCGTGCAGATGAGATCGTAACTGGACAAGTCGTTTCCTGAGCTCAACGGAAGTAGAATTTGAATAAAATTTTATTTAATTTATCTATGAAGGCATTGATGGTAGATCCTTCATATCAAGTCGATATCTGTAGTGTGCCAAAGTAAACTTGCATTCTGTCAATCCATGATGTGATACTCATAGTTCTTATAACCATATTTGATTCGTTGGTATAAAAATGAATAAAAATTGAATTCCTTGAATGATCCAGTCTTTCAAACTGCAACGACTGGAATTAATTATCTATGCAGGCATTGATGGGAGATCCTTCATTGCAAGTCATTATAGTGCGTCAAAGTTAACTCTGTGATATGATACTCATAGCTCTCGCAACTTTATTTGATTCTTTTGTTTTAAATGAAATAAAAATTGAGAACCTTGAAATGATTCTATCTTCTAAATTGCTGCGTGTGGAATTAATCTTTCGTTCATGTCGGAAATGGGCAATCGATTTTTAAATGAAAATGAAATGAGATATGCTTTATTCTTGAATATTCATTCAACTGTCACTTTCGATAGCTTTGGTTTTGACTATCATTATCTTAGAAAAAGTTTACAATTTCGGGCAGAATTCTATTTACTTTGCTTACAAAAAAAAGCAGTCAGGCAAGTGCCATATTTCTTGACACATCACCATCTCAACACTTGATGTACAGACAAACAATTTTGCGTATTTGATCTAAAAATCGAATTCTTGTTTGCTCGTCCACGCTCAGCGTAGTTGACAGTTTCCTGCTCTTCCTTCACCAAGGAAAAGCGACGCCTCCCAAGCGTCTATGATCGAGAGGTTTGCGGAACCATGACAGCCGGAAAACTCAAATGGTAAAATGAAACGAAAAGGATCGGAAACCTCAACGCTTGATTTGTTTATGATTTCTATGACCTGATTGGCCTCAGTGAGCCAGCATAGTGACGTAGTTAGTAACTTTTTTGACAGGAGACTGGCATTTAGTGAAAATGACCGAGTTATCAAAGGCCTGTGATGCATTTCAGCGCACAAGTCTTTGACGAGAGAAATTTGATCATTAATCGTTGCTCTGTTAATTTCGCCTTGGTGTCAGGGCGGCCATGTTTCCTCTGTAAAATCAGTGTGAAAGCTGTGAGCATTTGACGCGAAATTCGATCCTAACAACACAAACTATGAACAGAGAAAGGGGGAATTCAGGATCTCAACCCCGCATGTAACCTAGGACTGAGGTGGCAATTTTAAAGTAAATTTAAATAACGTTGTCAAAGGTTTCCTGAAAATGAAGCCAAAAGAAAGCTGAAAAACTGAGTGCAATGAACAGCTCGGGGGTTGAAATAGCGGTATTAAATATCAATTAAAATGCGAATTTTCAAACTGAATTCACCTGCAAGTCGAGGCCTCACAGATAAGCAATTAAAATAAATTTACAAAATTTGTTCCTCGTCCCAAAAGATGTTCAATATTAAATCATAGTTCAAATGTAATTAATACACAGTTCTACGCATTTATGTAAAGTATTGACTATGAGATTTATGTTTGAATTCTCGCTTATAAGATGCGGTTACGAAGCTGTAAGAATGTGACGCTAGGCTGAGCAAAACGTCTTTTTGCCCACTGAGCCGCCAAACATTGTGTCGACACGTCTTTTGCTCCCTGAGCCGCCAAACATTGTGTCAACACGTCTTTTGCTCCCTGAGCCGCCAAACATTGTGTCAACACGTCTTTTGCTCCCTGAGCCGCCAAACATTGTGACAGACACAATGTAAACAGCATTGCTTTTTTCAGTGGCTGTCCTCAGTTAAGAACTGGTTCCTTTGGAGTAGAATGATACTGGCCGATTTGCTGAGTGAAGAACTTACTTCCCTCAAGTGAAATTATCTGAAGAACACTAGCTCTACATAGTGAAATGTTCTACACAGGTGTGAAGACTAAATACAGGTTTTAAAGCCTGGCTTATATTGCACTGCAAGCTTTCGAGAATTTCTGTAATATATGTGCTCATGTACTGTTTTCGTAAACAGCGTATAACGATTTTTTCGCTAGCGATAACTGTGAATTTTAAAAAAAGAACCAGTTGTAAGCGACTAAACGACCACTGGCGGTAAAAATAATCGTAGGAGGGTACTAAAGCAATCATTGAAGAAGGAACACGCACAATTGCAATAATTAGCGGGTACGATAATACGTTTGCTTTTCTCGAATGTATTTCAATGATGTGCGCTAAATTGCACTAGCCGAAGATATTTATCAAGCGAATGCTTTCCTCCTCACCCCAAAAAATATCACAAACATTGAGCGATGAGGGGACGGGCACGAAAACACTAAACTATACTAATCGACTCGTTCAACAGGTGGGATAATCTGCTGAAGCTTTCTATTCTAAACTGCTGGCATTATAGCATCACGCAGGCGTGGAAACTCTTTATTGCATCAAGAGAGTATCCGATGGAGCCTTACATGGAATAATTATTATCGTTATTGCATCTAGCGAGTATCCGAGGTATTCTTGCCTGCATTAATTATTATCGTTATTGCTTATAGAAAGTATCCAAGGGATCCTTGCCTGCAATAATATTTTTTGTTATTGTGTTTAGAGAGTATCCAAGGGATCCTTGCCTGCAATAATAACTTTTGCTATTGCGTCTACATATCCAATGCATCCTAACCTGCAATAATTATTATTGATGAAGCTAAATTAACTTACGTCAAAACGCAGTTAACTTGCCTTCGAACGGAACCTCGACGAGAAGTTCATCAGAACATTTGCATCTTCGCGGCAAATTGATAGTTCCGGGGATATCCCGGTCTTAACACAGGCAAATCCCCGCAAGTTGAGATCTGTGCAGCCTCAGCTGGACGGACCAAATTAATTGTGATGTGCAGCGCTGAGCTGAAATGTAGAATTAACCAAAACAGAAAGAAGCACCAACATTTTGGAGAACATATATTAACGCAGACGTTTCAGAATAAAGTTATTCCATCTTCAATGCGGGAGGCAATAAAATGTTTTATGCACAAAAAAAATATTTTACCAAAATAAATGTATTTTCAAACGAATAAAAACTAAAAAAATTACCATTCTTAAGCGACAATGAGTGTTACGGTATTTTTTTGTAAGTGGCCCTTAATTTACGAGCGATAATTGCCTGTGCGTGTGAGGAGCTATGTAAAGGGATTCTGCTTTCGTTAGCTTATAAAATTTACTACTTAATTATAGAATTTTAATAAGCTCTTTACGAGTATGCTCATAGAGTGTGCCAGTGTAATTTTTATCCAATAATGAAGAGCACTTATGTTCACTTATATTTTCATCCAATAATGAACTATAATTTGTAGTTTCCTCAGAGTACGAATACTTAACGTCTAGTATATGTATGTCAAAAAGGCTTGATGGAGCCAAAATTCTCATATTATGTAAATTAACTAAACTTAGTTGAGATATTCAGGTTTCTGAGAGAATGTTTAGTTTACTGGACAAACGAGTGTTTGAACAAGTACTGCACCCTTTGGCGGCTTGTGTTGAATGACCTAAGGTGAGGAAGCTGAGAAACATCGCTTTTATAACAAGTTTTTGCAACACAATTCCATAACTGCATGATTACTCACAAATGCCACAAAAATACGACGACAATACTAGTATAAATTAAATTTTTTACTTCGAAATTCATTTTCAAGTTTAATTTCTATTTCGTTTTATGATGTTTCCTGTACGTGACACGACTTTCACGATCCGATTACGGATATTTTTACAGTCAAGAATTAGTAGACTCTTACCTCCCCGTATCACGAAAGTCGGCTTCCTTTCTGTCCTATTATCACAGATTTTCAACGTTTGTTTGAAGAACCTTTCAGTCGAGTCGGAATGCAGAGCGACTTGACTTCAGAGTGAGCAAACGACGCGCCATCGCCGTGAGGTGCATCTGTGAGGACGCGCTACCACAACAATATTTCAAAATTGAAGGCTTAAAACAAAAATTCTCGTCACCTCACCAATAACGTGAACGATCGTAAAAGTAGATCTTCCAGATTTCACGCATTCACTCATATCATCGAACAGTTACTTAAAGTTGCATCGCAATTACAAGTGAGCTTGTACTCGGTGAATCTTCAACTACCAGATCATTGCGACACCAGCCCTCATGACGTCGACAATACGGGGATTACTGCCCGGATCGCCCACTGAATCTTCGGTGTTCTGTAACTGAGGAGTGCGTTCAGCGACCTACCCATTCAAGATGAGCGTCCTAATGTACTTTGAGATATCTATGTTTCCATGAAGCAATTTTCTTGCAATAGCGCGAGTTTGTAGCTTCTTTTGGTTGTAAATATTTTGATTTTTCCAAGAGCGTCTTAATGACTTGTTTTGGCGGTACAAATGGAGGTATACGTTATAAGCTATCAATAATCGCTACCTGAAGCCATAATCGGATCAAGTTACGCCATTGAAATATGAATTGAAATACGCCCTCGTACTCTCTGAAAATTGCTCGTTTTCTTACATCCGGGTGGCAGCAGCAACTTCATTAATTGACTGATTATTATTGAAAGAAATAAAAAGGCAAAAGGAGGTCCAATATCATTGGCGGCTTTTCGATGCTAAAATGTTTGCCCAGGGGATCATATTATTAACATGTCTGATGTTTGCTTTGAGGTAAAATTCAAATCTCCTTTAAATTGTAAAATCTGAATGTTCAATGATAAATTAAATATACATAATTGATGATCCTGTCATCCTTTTATTGGTGAATACGTGCAACATTTTCGATTAATTCGCTGAGCTGAAATACTCATGTAATTCAGTAACGAGTTTACCGAAAAAAGGAAGCATGATGGATCTAAATGCAGTTTTATAGAGGGTGGTGTTCGCTCCCCTTCAACTCAAAACTTTCAAATAGGATTTTACGTGCTTTTAGTGAGACATATTGAGCTTCCATATTTTTGAAGCTTGCATTGAAAGGCGGTATGGAATACTGCATAAGGCTTCTCTTCTTTGCAGCTGGTAAATTGACCTAAACAGCCCACATTCAGAGCAAATATTCCTTTGCTGAAGTCCCCAACTCAGTTCACATTTATGTCTAATCAAGTGAAGTGCGATGAGGTCGTATAAATAGATGAGAGGGGCAATAATATTGAACTAGGATGGCTTTTTACAAGCCACGCAACATTTGAAAGGCTAGCGTACGATGCCATATGCGAACTAAAAAATATTTAAATGACTCAAATGGGTATTTTTTATTACAACCTCCAGTCGGCACCTGTAATGTGCTAAATTCGTTTCTGTCGTTTGCGATTCAAGTGTTGAAGCTGCTAGCCTTCTTTTCAAGCAATTAAAACCTTTTTCAGGATAGAATTGAGATAAGTTGGTTTATCTTCTCGCCATAATTCTTCACTTTCCCTACTTGCAGCGTTTACGTTGCGTGCGCATTTTATTTATTCAAACTAGGATGGAAGGGTTTCTTTGATGATGCAAATTCATTATTGTGATGTAACACAGACATAATGTGCTTTACGAGTAATACACGATAGCTTATAACATAACCTTGCGTCTTGGGTCTCTTACAGCAGTCATTCTTTAATCTATTTGAGCAAAATCATGTTTAAAGTTCGCGCGTTTAAAAGAACTTGAGTGTACTCGACGGAGCCATCCGTGGTCTATCTTCAAATTTTTATCCACATCATAATACAGAGAAGAGAGGCCCTTGCGACATTTATATTTATCTAGTACTGCTGGCACTTCACCATTTGTCCTCGCGAGCTGATCTAACTGATACTCATGTCTGCGGGCTTCATGCTTCATGAGATGAATTTTTAGCTCGCGTTGTATGATAAATTCGTTTATTCTACCGAGCACCTGTAGTCACTTGCTTACCCAATTATATACATGACAACAATAAGCTTGACTGAAAAAGTGCACATGCGCATTTATTTATGGTACTTGGCGAATGAATTAAGAACATTTTAGTACATTAGTGTAAAAATAGCTACCTAAGTCTCCACGGTATCATTGTCTGTTTTGGCTTGCCAGCGCATGCAAATCTTGTCAGAAATAATATGTTGGCTGCGTGTGCAGGTTTGCTCCAAATCGCTTGTCTTCTACTTTAACTTCTTCAATAGATACTTGATACTAAAATTAGATAGATACTAAAAATTAATGAGAAACGTCCGTAGATACTAACATTAATGAGAAATGGTTATTACAGCAGGTTCTGTTCTATGCCCCAACTAAAAGGTTCTGAGCTATGCCTCAACTAGAGGGCCTGTCACTGATATATCAGATGAATATTAAAGCTGTGTGCTCGCTATGAAAAGTCCTCTATGTACTTTGATAGTTTTATAATTAGATGCAAAACTTCGCTCCATCGACGCATATTTCGTGGCTCCTATGTTCACTTAGCACTAAAGCTTGTGTGTCCATCCAGCAACAATGAAACCTGTTTAAACGATTTATTTTGAGAATACATATCACCTTCGAAGTTTTTCATTTGGGAATCGTTTTATTTGAGTTAATCTCGAGAAGCAGCGTCATTGTGGGTTTGGTCATTAGAAAAATGTCCTACCTTCAGTGTCTATACGATAGTTGTGACTCTCATTGCCATTTTCCAGTCAGTTTAAAAGATCAAAAATATTTACTAAGCTCACACGACTGATGTCATGTCGATCAAAGAAGTTCTCCGAACAAATTCCGGCGATAGCAAGTGCTCATGTCAGCGACTTTTATTCGCTTTCAAGACATGAAACTTGCCCTAAACTTGTTATCTTCTTCATAATTGTTAGATGCATGTTTACTCCCAAGTCAAATCGAGTTAGCCTGGAGAGCGCAGACTCAAAGTCAATTGGTCTGTTTGGCAACCTCAGGTCAAGGCGTACTGGGAAACTCAAGGCATGTCTCAAAAGGCGTACTGGGTCAAGGCGTACTGGGTCAAAAGGCGTACTGGGTCAAGGCATACTGGGAAACTCAAGGCATGTCTCAAAAAGTGCCTTTGAAGGACGTTTGCATCGTTCATATTTCTCCAGGCTTGTATGTGTATGCGAAAAAAAGCTGAAAACTCGCAAGAATTGCGAAAAAAGTAAGTATTGAGTCGCTGAGTAACACTGCAGTGAATTCGAGTCATCTCATACTGATATCAGCTCTTTGAAATCTCTATTTTCAGAGAATATCTATCTGTATTCGATGCAACTTTTAATCCAGAAATGATTGATTGGTTATTTGTCTAAATTCAGTTAGATTTACATTTTGCTTACCATTCGAAGATCTAATCCTTCAAGGCAGCCCACTTCGGCGATAGGGGCTGATGACACCATTATAGTTGAGTCTGATTCATGGGCCAAATTAAATGTCATTCTCAGATTTTTCCATAATTCTTCTTATGTTTGAGAAACCCATTCTCGTTCTACTTGCTAACATACTTTTGTTAGTGAGAGAATGAAGCCTATAACATTTAAGGAAACGTGACTGAAATCCAAAATAACGAACAATTGAAAGAACGAACGAACAATGTGTTTCATGCACCCTTCCGTTGTTTATCTCCCTCAAGCTCAGAGAGGATTTTACAACTGCAGCATCAAAGTAATGGCTACTGAAGACTTTGCTGTTCGACGGCCTTGGCTCGAATTCTCGAATTAAAGCTCCTGTTTGCAAGGATCTTCTGTTATAATTCTCACTGCTAACAGCAATTCAAATTGAGTTTACGCAAAAAAGACGCTAAATAACGGATTGATTTCCGAAGCTTTCCAGCTGTTTTTTGATGTATAGCTGCACGAAGAGAGGCAGCCTACACTTCAATATGAATAAACATCAATTGGCCCGTTAAATAAACGCCCCGTCACTCTATTCTTATTTCCACGAGCGTCACAATCATATTGTTTCATGTATATTGTTCGCCATCTAGCGTACATGAGGCATGGGCTAGGAGTTTAAATAATTGTTCTATACTTTAATGCGATTAACCTGTAGCACTTAGCGTCCTGATAGTAAGCATTGGGGAATTTTAATCTCAACTAAAGACTTCCGATGCCCTTTGTGCGGACCAGAAGTCGTGTTCCGCGCAAGAGCTTCCTGCTGTGAAATAAGCGCACGTCTCAGAAGTCCGGACGGCGTGAGGGAGGCGCGCTGCACAATGGAGAACTTAGCGGGGCCGTGACCCAGCGGACCCTGAGTTTCTTGAAAGAAAGCTGCTCATAAGATCCAATTTCCAAGCTTCCCGTACTTTTTATTTGGCCTCGAAATTTAGCTCCGCTTCGACTTAGGAAATCTATGGTCTACAAAAGAGTCGCTTTTCAACTGCGAGATTAAATTATGGGGTGAGGCTCGCTCTCGCGCACGTGCTACGGCCTGCTTATAGTGAACGAAATTGAGTCCCATTCTAGCAAGGATCTCACTGAGAATCAAACCTAAAACAAGAAACTTGGGAGTAAGTTCAGAGTAATTACAAGTTCTTTCAAACAGAAGTTTTTCCACTTTGCAATCCTCAAAATTATGCGTTGTGAATTTGAAGCTTTAAATACACTTAGAAGTCTGTGCGTATTTTGATTCAAATAACCTTGACGTAAATGTTATAGCTTCTCGTCTGCACCTGAATGCGTTCGCTGATTGAAACCAATTTTAGAAATTTAATCCTGCAAGCATCATCACACTAACACACGTTTAGTTTTAATTCCTTCATAATAGATACAACAATTCTAGCATTATTTTCCCTCTAATCATTATTCTCTTCCCAAAAATACGTTCATTTTCGACTCAAAAAGAACAGCAACGACTCATTCCCAGTCTAATTTTTTCGCCGCCTGCACACATTTTTTTCGCTGCCTAAGCGATTTAAGCGACTAAATCGCTTAGGAGGCGAAAAACATGCATGCAGGCGGCGAAAAAGTTAGACTAGGATACTGATGATATTGATAAAAATTAACTCCCAGATTCTTGCCCAAACGCAGCAGCTATTCCAGGAGCGCTCCAAGTCACGTGACCGAGAGTGACGAATGAGCGTATATGTGAGCGTATATGAGAGCGAATGAGCGTATATGAGAGCGAATGAGCGTATATGAGAGCGAATGAGCGTATATGAGAGCGAATGAGCGTATATGAGAGCGAATGAGCGTATATGAGAGCGGATGAGCGTATATGAGAGCGAATGAGCGTATATGAGAGCGAATGAGCGTATATGAGAGCGAATGAGCGTATATGAGAGCGAATGAGCGTATATGAGAGCGAATGAGCGTATATGAGAGCGAATGAGCGTTAAAGTCAGCCGAAAACACTACTAGGTGAATGATGAAGTAGTTTACTAAATAAGGAATTTGTTAGTTTGCAGGCTTCACATCAGCTGCTTGTATGCTGTTTGTCTGCCGCATGCAATGCAGCAATGTTGTTATAACAGTTTTTGAGCTGGAAAATTTATCGTAACCAACAATAATGCTGGAGTAATGTATCGTAACCAACAATGATGCCGGAATAGTGTATCGTAACCAACAATAATGCCGGAATAATTTATCGTAAACAACAATAATACCGGAATAATTTATCGTAACCAACAATAATGCCGGAATAATGTATCGCAACCAACAATAATGCCGGAATAATTTATTGTAAACAACAATAATACCGGAATAATTAATCGTAACCTACAATAATGCCGGAATAATGTATCGCAACCAACAATAATGCCGGAATAATTTATCGTAAACAACAATAATACCGGAATAATTTATCATAACCAACAATAATGCCGGAATAATGTATCGCAACCAACAATAATGCCGGAATAATTTATCGTAAACAACAACAATACCGGAATAATTTATCGTAACCAACAATAATGCCGGAATAATTTATCGTAAACAACAATAATACCGGAATAATTTTTCGTAACCAACAATAATACCGGAATGATGAAACGTAACAAAAAATGATGCCGGAATAATGTATCGTAACCAACAATGGTGCCGGAATAATTTATCGTAACCAACAATTTTTCCGGAATAATTTATCGCAACCAACAATAATGCCGGAATAATGTAACGCAACAAACAATGATGCCGGAATAATGTACCGTAACAAACAATGATGCCGGAATAATGTATCGTAACAAACAATGATGCCGGAATAATGTAACGCAACCAACAATGATGCCGGAATAATGTATCGTAACAAACAATGATGCCGGAATAATGTAACGCAACCAACAATGATGCCGGAATAATGTATCGTAACAAACAATGATGCCGGAATAATGTAACGCAACCAACAATGAATCAATTTAGATGAACTCAAGTACCTCTACATTTCTTAAATTAATTTCATCGGCACGACCATGCCGATATTTGAACGAGAACAAAACGAACACACTCAATTCAACTATCGTCCACTTTGGTAGAGTGGTTCATCCAAACCTGAGGAGCAGAGCTTCTACCCAGACATAAATTTACAACTCTCAGTCATCTTCAAGGTAATCCAAACAATAGTAATCATCACGCGTAAAACTCCTCTGAAGAACAAGCTAATGTTCAGATGGCGACTGCTTTTTTCACGTGAAAATACTCAGAACATTAACACTCAGCAGCCCTAAAATGCGCAAAGTGACTCCCAGCAATTCAACTAGTGACCCTATAAGTTATATAAATGCTTTTTAAACAGTGATTTCCTGCATCTCTATACGTCAAAATATCTTAAATTGCATGCAGTGATTTTAGGGCTTAACTGAAAATATCTCTGCAGTAACTGAATTCTCAGCGATAATCCCTACTGGTATAATCATGCAGAAACATTGTATCAATTTTAGTACAGAATCTATCAACTTTTCTGATATTATGACGCGAAAAAGCAGTTACGTTATCATTGTAGGCCGTAATCTCCCTGTTCATGTTTTAGAACGCTTCTACACAAAATGTTATCGATAAAGCTTGATGGCAAAACTACGGAGCTCTACAATGTCCTGCTAAGCCAGAGGGGTATCCGTAACCATGTAGACTACCAACTAGTCTTTTTCGTACCAGTTTTTCCATGTGATTTATATTAAACCAATCCTGAATATCTTTTGCTAGATCAATATGAGCCCTTCTAATGCAGCTTCGCATTGCAAGTTTTACGGATAAATATCCAAAGGTATGCATATTTTCAGTTCCAAGTAGAGCAGCCGTAAAGTCCAATAATAGATTGATCCAATCTTTATGACACGAGTTCCGATTTCATGACGTAATATAAGGTTTTAATGCTTCTAACCCTCCGACTAGTGGTCACTTCCCCTCAAGTTCTTAAGTCGTTCCTTCGCACCTAAGAATTCATTCGAGGCTCGGCTCCATGAAATGAGTTATTTGCGGACTGCTCTTTTCCAGCAGAAGAATGTCAGAAAGGAGAACACGTGTCTTTCTGAGCCCCATAAACTTCTCAAAGAACATTCTACACCAGCTCTGCAGGAGCGTATGGAAGCTGAAAGAGATGCGCATGTAGGCATCGGATGGAAGTTTTTTCGAAAGTTTCGCAAGATGCCGCAAATTATACGTTCTGATAATACTGTACTGGAGAATATCCTGGAGTATTTATCGATTAAATGATTTTTCTGCCTTGGTAATCGGATAACAGAATATATACTGTAATAAAAAAAGATCTCTTGCTTATGAAGTTCGAAGCTCGAGCGGAACTTTGAAATACTTAACTAACTACGGAGACTTTGTGCCTAACAATTTCCTTTAACTTTATTCTCATTTCATTTCCCCCAAATCAGTCATTTTCGAGTAAATTTATGTGGGAATCATAACCTTAAGCTGAACAGGATAGTTTTTTGTAAAAAATTGTCCTGTTCGTACTTGTTGCCTCTCAAAGCTTCCCTTTGTTGCAATTTATTTCAAGCTTGTAAATGTAAATTGAATGTAATCATGAAACGTACAATAAAATTTTGCTTATAACTTTTCTATCAAATAATAAAAAAAGACCCGTATAACAGTTCAAAATGCATAGTAACCAGTAAAATTCTAATAAAATCAGATATATTTTCCAGAATTTTCTTCAATTTCAATAAAAAGAGGAGAGCACAAATCACTGATAAAAATTTCGTTATACGGAGAATGTAAAGAAAATTTCATTATACTGTGAACAGTAAAATTTAGGCTAGAATTTTGACCCGCTCACACCACTTAGCTTTCCCAAACAAATAAAGCATGATACTCGCATCTAATTCAGTTCAGGTGGAGATGTTATGATGGTTCTCGGTCTGAAGTGATTAAGCAGATAAAGCATGCCATTCGTAGTGAAGTCGGTTCAGGTGATGATATAATGATAATTCTTGGTCTGCAGCGATCAAGCAAATGCAGTGTGATACTCGTAGTGAACTTGGTTCAGACGGAGATATGATGATGGTTCTAAGGCTGCAATGAGTCGTACTGATGTTGTCAAGAGGCGTTAAAAAGACTTACGGTCTTGTACATCAAGACCAGCGATTAAGACGCTTTCATCCTCCTTTTTTTAAAGTTAATGGCTCGGTCCTCCGTTGCTAAATGATGCCCATCAGAGGATATCTGTCGAATGAGTTCCTAGTGAACAACATTTAGGTGATCTAAAAAAAGCTGAGACATTTTTATTCAATGATTAGTGGTATTTTAGAGTAATTTGAATTGATACAGAGTTGAGTCCGGAGGATCAGTAAAAAAGTACATTTATTATGTGGGTATAGTACAGTTATAAACCTTTAGAAGTTTTCAGAATTTTATTTCATTTTTTGCACAGATTCACGCTAAAATAGCGTTGGGCAATACTCAGCAAAGCAATCTTTCCACAAAAGGGGTGAAGATCTGAAATTTGAATCGCAATTATCAGAGTAACTGTGACTGGAAAACATCTGTTGAGTTTGCATCACATTATTTTGGATGGTGGACATCGTGGTTTTGACCTACTCATTGAAAAACAATTGACGCATGCCAAGAACATCAACAACGTGTGCCATGAATTATGCTGTATCGATAATTTAGAAAGATGAAGAGCATTTTCTGGAGCTCCTCGAAAACCTACAAATTCAGCCTAGAAATCATTACTCCTAATATCCATTCAATTGTAAAGGAGATGCACTCTGGGTACACCTTATAGAATCAATCGTCCTCTTCCTTGGAAGCTCAGGAATTGGAAGCTTAATTTTTTATGGTTCTTTCCAGTACAACGATTTACATTTCTGTGACCCAGGTGTTTCTACGCGAGATTTTCTTGGGCCTTGATCACCGTTATAGTAGCCCGGTCAAATATATTTTTCAAGTCCCACGTATTAAGAACTGGGACACTATACTCTTAAAACGCGATTGAAAGCATTGACTGTTTTTAAAACTACAAAAAATTAAAAAGATAAACTTAGTCTGTTCTTCTTTTAAAAATTAAAAAGTACAAAAAAATACCATAGAATATTTAGTCTGTTCTTCCTTTTAAACTTATTAACTACAAAAAATACGATAGTATATTCAGTCTGTTCTTTCTTTTAAACTTAACATTAACCCTTCAACTTTTTTCAGAGCGATTTTTGCCGTTACTGGCTGTATTTAGGGAGGCAAGCACCACGAGAAAAGGCATCCAAAAAACGAAACTTCCCGGAAAAAGCGACCCTTTTCTTGAAGATCAAAACTTCATCCTGCAGGCGACACTGAATTATGAACATTGTACAGGACGCTCGAATATCATGCGAGCAAACTTCCAAGCTTCCGTATTTTTCAAATCTAGTAGATTACTTCCAGTAGATTATTCAAACTTTGAAGAACTTCAGAAATGTTTTGGCGCGAAGGCGCTGCGGCGGGCAACTTAATTCGGGAGGTAAGCCTGGTCTCCTGCTCACAGCATCCATATTTCTTTGATTAAATAGACAGACATTTTATTCTCGGAATATTGTGTTATGCTGTTTAGCAGTAGCAAGTAGACTGAATGTTTCCGGCTGGGCTATATTATTTTATGCTCTTTTGGGCTTGCAAGTAGACTAGATATTCCCGGCTGGGATCATTACGTTATACTCTTTTGGAGTAGCAAATACACTAGATGTTTCCGGCTGAGTGTATTAAGGGGATCTACAACCCTGGACTACCCTTTGACTACCAAATTTTACAAATGTCTTTTTTCCCATTTCTACCGCAACTAGGTGAACAAGAATGCATACAGATGCCTAAAATTAAATGCCAAACCCATTTGAGACCAAAATCACGCTTCTACGTTAAAAATTGTAGAGTGAGTAGGGTTTTGCGCAATTATATGTATTTTTCTAATAATCGCAAAATAAATTATTTTTTTTTGCGAAAATCAAAAAATTTTATGAATGCAAATGTGTTCGCAATTAAATTTGGCATCCACGTGTAAATTTTCGTTCCCATCGGTGCAATAGAAATGTGTACAGTGAAGTTTGAACGAAGAGGTCGAGTCCAGGGTAGTAGATCCCCTTAAGTTATGCTCTTTTGGGCTAGTAAGTAGACTGAATGTTTCCGGTGTCGAATGAACGATGAAAGTTATTTTTCATGTTGTGGTTAAAAACCAAAGAGCGAACTCGTTTGTACTTAGTGTTATTAAAGCTATCAGAGATGTTAAAAGTAATATTTTATTTCACGACAGGAAAACTTATATTGCACAAAACTCACTCATATTAATGACGAAACCAAAAGACTTGTTCTGAGCTTTTCTATTAACTCAAGAAATTCTAGTGAACGAACAATTGAAAAACACTGAACGTATAATCTCTGCGATAAAATAGCATTTTCTTTGCCGAAAAATCAGTTCATATTGAATATTATAACCCAATATTTACGGTGCTAATAACAGGCTACCTTCTCAGTTATATATCGATTGATTGTAAAATATTTAAGTTTTGCTGCTCTGGGAATTGACTGCAAGTATTAATAAAAAACATAAGTTCACGAATATTAAATGACAACAGTATAAACTCCATAATATTGAAACATCTCAAAATGTTTCTCAGTTTCCGCTATTTTGGAGTGTAAGGATCATCTTCATTTTTAATTTACAGTTATTTTTAACTCTAAGTTTTCTGACTCGGGCTTACCGAAAAGTTTGTCATCTCTTTTCTGTAGGAAATGTGAGAGCGCACTGATGATAATATCAACTTTGGACGCCACCACATTGGCCTCGATGGCAAAAAGGTGAAAAGTAAATTTATGTTTACATTAGGGCTACCTTATGTTATGTCACTTACGTTACTTGTGTGGAATACGTTGCGTTGGGGACAACTTACGTTACTTATGTGGAATACGTTGCGTTGGGGACAACTTACGTTACTTATGTGGAATACGTTGCGTTGGGGTCAACTTACGTTACTTATGTGGAATACGTTGCGTTGGGGACAACTTACGTTACTTATGTGGAATACGTTGCGTTGTGGTCAACTTACGTTACTTATGTGGAATACGTTGCGTTGGGGTCAACTTACGTTAATTACCTGGAATACGTTGCGTTTGAGTCTACTTTTGTTTCACTCAAGACTTTCTGCGCCGTGAGTGAGACATGCTTGGACCTGACACACCTAAACTCTCCCCTCCTGAGACACTGTGAACGGGGACAGATGCAAGAGGAAAGCCTCGAATTTTCCTACGCTCCCTCAAGTATAATAACATTCGTTATGGAAACTTATGCGTTTTCTATATAGAAGTTAGATACCTGGAGACACCATCATTTCCTGGATGTATCATTGCCATGTTAATACCTGGATATATCATTGCCATGTTAATGCCTGGGTGTATCATTGCCATGTTAATACCTGGATATATCATTGCCATGTTAATACCTGGATATATCATTGCCATGTTAATACCTGGATATATTGTTGCCATGTTAATACCTGGATATATCATTATCCCTAGGATGTATAATTTCTATGTGGATACCTGGATATATTATCATCACGTAGATGTAACATTTTCATGTAGATTCGTGGATCCGTTATATTCACATGGAAATAAAATTTTCAAGTAGATACCAGGATGCATCATTTTCTCGTGGATGTATCATTACGATTCAGATGCCTGAATTCATCACTATCACGTGGATGTTGAACAATACTGATGCATCACGTGGATTTTGAACTATAGTGACGCATCACGAGGATGTTGAACTATAGTGATGCATCACGAGGATGTTGAACTATAGTGATGCATCACGAGGATGTTGAACTATAGTGATGCATCACGAGGATGTTGAACTATAGTGATGCATCACGTGGATGTTGAACTATAGTGATGCATCACGAGGATGTTGAACGTCTCGCGTCTCTCAAGTCCAGAGTCTCGCGAGGCTCCAAGGCTGTGAGACGGTGCCGCAAAACTCTGCTTTCTAATTAATTACCCTCTTATTGAAGCTGACCCTCATTAAGTATTCTTTCAGATGGACAGCAATATTTCATTTCGCTATTCGCCACGCACAGAAAAATTGGAAGGTATATATATATATATATATATATATATACATATATATATATATATATATATATATATATATATATATATATACACATATATATATATACATATGAACTGAATAAACTAAATTCTGTCATCAATGTAAAATTTGTTCGAGTTCGGTCCTCTTGAACCAAGTCTGAAAAATAATTCCCTGATACGTTAATGAACTCGAAGGTTACCGCTCACCGTTCCGAATACTTTTTGTCGTAATTCATTGTCCTAATTGTCAGTCCAGGAAATACTGGATTTTCATGGCGCGAAAGATTTTAAAACTTGCTAATTACGCTTCCAAATTTTCATCTTCACTTTGTCTCGAAATTCGAGGGACTGTATTTTAAAATAATCAGTAAATGGTTCTTGCTGTAAAATAAAGCTGTAAAATGGTCCATGAACGTCCTGAAATTAAATTTCCTTATTTCTGTTTCGCTCGTAAATAATTTCGTACGCAAAAAAATTTACTTCAGAGTCCTTGTGAGAAATATTTTAAAAACTGCTCTTGCTATAGAAAAAGAAAAAAAGAATGAAAGCCAGTTTATTTCCAATCAAGTTGAAGTGTAAAATATTCAACACTGAATTTAAAAATTTCTTAACGTAAATATTGTAAGTTTGCAAACATACTCGTACAAGAGCATCGTAATGGTCACGTCAATGGTTGAAGAAAAGATTCAGAGAACAACATGAAACGTATTCCCTTGGTTTCGTTGCACTATATTTGAAGGGTACAAACACAAGTTAGAAAAAAGGCAGTAACTCAATGATGAAGGACGCTGTGGAGGACAGTCACAAAATTACGCGTAAGTTTCGTCTTCTGTGATGCCAGGTATTATTGTTGACATTATAATGGGAGGAAGTGAATTAGTCTGCATATAAAATTAAAAGATCGAAATGCCACACAATTTGTACGTATCTTTTCACACAAATATATCATCAGTTACTACTTCGATGAACATGATTCATTAATTATTGAAATGATTGATTAATTTAAAAAACCATGTCTACACAGTACCGTCATAAATGATTTTCCCTTAATGCAAAAGACGTGCATCACAAAGTTCCGTCTGAACAGCATATGCCTACGATTGCAGGAAACCTTGAGTTTATTTAATCCTGTGATTAAGTTACTGCGTTGCGAAGCTGGGAGTCGACTATAGCTCCAAATAATTAGCTTTAAATGAAAAGTGGTGAAGAGGCCACAAATTAATCATTTATATACAAAGGATTTTGAAACGTAAAAATTATATTATGTCCGTGCCTATTCATTGACAACATTTCTATCCAAGTAAAGAATAAAGTCCACCTCTGCCTATGTAACCAGTAAAGACGCACATCACACCGTCAGCGAGTTTATAAGCGTTTTTAACTGTGTCTTGATGGTCACATCTAGTCACATTTATGGGAGGATGGCCAGTCCTAATTGGACGCTGATAGTGTATATATAAATTTTCGGCATAAATTAAACTGTTTCTACTTCACACCCTCGACGAGCTCGGCTTATTGGTATCTCGTCGATCTTACTCTTTCAGATCCTTCTGCAGCCGATGTTGTATTGTTTTCTCGGTTGAGTTTTTAAGAAAAGAGCTTTTTTAATAGAATCGACAATTTTTATCCCTGAATCTGAAAATAACTTGTCGTTTTAGGACTCTGTCAGTGTGAAACGATTTCTTAGAGGTGAGTAGGAGACGGTAGGGAATGTGACTACTTTTTTCCATGTTGAATACTACTATCTTTGCCATCTGCAGGTGGCAAGTTTCTCTAACATCAGTGTAAATTTGCAGAGTTTCAGGTTTATTTCTTACTTAAAAATTTTGAAACAACCCATTCTAATCTATATAAAACGAATTTTAAAGCTTCAGAGAAGGAGCGAGTGTAAAATTGAGAAATTTCTGGCTTCAGGGATTTTGGACGGCTTATTATAATCCATATAAAACGAATTAAAACAGTATAGAGAAGGAGTACGTGTAAAATCGAGGAGTATCGCACGAAAAATCCTATACTCGCAGAGCGCCGGCACGCAGCTCACAGAAGCGCGGTGCGCTGAGGAACAGCGAGCATTGGAAAAAAATGGAATTGGATGGAATTGGCTGTAAGACCTCATCTCGAACTTCCGCAAATTCCTCATGGCAGGAGCATCATTGAAATTTTTATGCAATGTTACGGATATAGATATTTTTGCATCAAAAATGTGTCGACATTTTTATAGCCTGTTTATTTGTATCTGGTAACTTTGAAACCGAGTTTTGGAACAGAAATTTTGGCTTCATGAATACTATGTTCTGAGAAAAGTAATATGGAAAATGAAGGAAAGTGTCTGTTCAAGAATAATTAAACTGAAGATTTCCGCAATATTTATATTGGCCTGATTTTCGCTTACACGTACAAACACGAACATGTGTTTGTTGTGGTAATGTTACTAGTGAAGTATGAATGATCTCGTACAGCAGCATGTACCACCTGAAGTATGCAACAAGTCCCCATACATCATTTCTGCTAGGAACATATTCTTGCAAGAGAATTAGCTAAAATTTAGCAATTCCGTAAGAATAAAATGTGAAAACTGTTCTGCGGAAAATTTCAGACTAACAATTATTGCAACGCCCGCGTTATTGAACATAGTCCATGGCTCAGCCGGTTTCTGCTTTGATGCGTACAATAAGTCCACTTCAAGGTAAATCCATTTCCAGATAAATCCACTTTCAGATAAATCAACTTCCCGATAAATTTACTGCCAGATAAATCCCATTCCTGATGTATCCATTTCCAGATAAATCCACTTCCAAACAATTTCTCTTCCGGATGAATCCACTTCCGGTTAAATTCACTTCCAGATAAATATCCATTTCCACTTTGGGTTAGCTACAGGCGTGAAACGTAGTCTAACTTGAAATTCTAACAAGGGGTAATGAAACAGATTCATTCTCTGAATTTGATTTATTACGGTGACAATAAATTTAAAAAAAGATTTACGTTTTTAAAGGTTTTATTTAAACTTATTTGGAAACAGAGACAGCATCCCCCAACTACTGAAGGGGAGAATATTTTCTGTATCGGCATGCTCGCTCGTCTCGATGCAAGCTTTTGGAGTTGACGATACAAGGATGTACCAATATATTCTGGTATTAATGATACCTGCAGCTGCCAAACATAAACTGACAACGCAATGTCTGGATTCAACATGTCTGACTTTGATAAAACAATTCAATTGCTCTGAATGAGTCTCTGTTTTTGCAGTGAATACCTTCTCTAGAAGTAATTTACTAATTTGCTATTTTTGAAAAAACTAAAACATGTTTTTTCTGTTTCCCAAACGACGGTTTTAAATTTAATTTTTGAAAAACAATTTCTCTGAATGTTGCACATTAGCACGTGATGGGATCAAAATTCATTTTGGCGTACCTATTCTGATTGTTGTATTTTTAAGACCAATTCAACTGTGACATTTATCGCACCGAAGCTTTCATCTGTTATGACGATATTAAATTTGTGTTATTAAGGTGCCTAAAATATTAATTTGTCACCGCCAAAAATACATTGAATACAAAACTGCATCCTTTGATTTGTCCATATTCGAATTTCATGCGAGATTGTTGACGAATAAAAATTTGTTCCCAATGAAGTCTGCAGCAAATTTCTCAGAAAGCTGACTTTCAACATTAGTTGGGTTTCATTATTGATTTCTAATAAAAGAATTTCAAGCAGAAACAAGTATTAGACCTCCATCACGTAGATTTATTTCTGCAGTTTTATAGCCAATTTCAAACAGAAACACGTATTAGAGCTGTGGCTAATTTATATTTATTTCTGCAGTTCTATAGCCTGTTTGTCCTGAGTATTGAGACAAATGTACGTATTACTTCTGTCGGATACTTCAAACACGAGCGCGATACATTTTTTTTAAATTAATATTCGGGAAATACATTTATTGCAGAACGCTTATATCTTCGCAATGGAGTTACTCCGAGTGGCACACAGTACTGGTATGCATCCTTGCATGTAGAATGAAGTACAGAAATACAGTGTTTCGATGGACACACTTACGAGTACTATGCACTTATATCTTTAGCAACGAATAGGTGCTCCTCAACTCTGAATCACACAAGTAAGCTAGGCTGATTTTTTGAATTGGTTTAATATATGTGGTGGTGATAGTATAAGTATACATACTTGTATAGAAATATACTTGCTGTAAATATGTATATATGGAGTGAAAGCCCCCAAAAATTTAATGCACCCACACACATATCATCCGGGACATCAAATTAATAGGAATGACGTAACATTTTTTGCAGCTTTCCGTAAAAATAAAAAAAGGCGCTTTTCAGAATCGAGCTTCTCGTTAGTAAATAATTAAGGCTTCAGCTGTTCCTAAGTACGGACATCAGACCATTATAGGCTTTCTAACTGACTGGTGCCCTGCTATGTAATTTTCGACAAACCAAAGTTTAGCAGCAAAATTGACCCCCTTTTAATCAGAATAAGTTTAATTTCCAATTAAATCTCTGACATTTTTCGCACTGAGCATGAAAACGATTTCCGCTTAGAGCATCGAAAGCTTGGCATACAAACATAAAACTCAGCTGATTTTTCAAATCTTTTATTTCATAAAAATGAAACCTGAACGTCGGTTCTTCGACCAACAACGGTAACATAAATTATCTTCTGTATCGGCATACAAGCTTGTCTCGATTCAAGTGCTTTAAGTTGTCAATGCCAGGATGTGCAAAGAAATTCCGGTATCAATGATACCAAAGCGCTAAAGATAAAAGCATCGGTAATCCTTGCATCGGCTGCCCCAGCGGCGGATTGCCTAGACGAACTGTTAAACTCGAAGGTGGAAAAGAAGCGCAAAATTCCGAGCGAAAAAATCCTGCCGTAATTTGGCGAAGGCGCCGCAGGCCGCACTCCAACCAACTTAGCTAAATGAAAACCCTCGTCTTCTTTAAAAGAGTTTTGCTAGTAAGTTTAATTATGGCGAAATTTTGTGTGAGCAGCCGAGGCCGTTTCCGTGCACCCCACCGTAATTATTCGCTCGCCATGAGCTAGGATTTGCTTAACGCGTGTTCCGAGTGAACTCTTCGGCTCTGAACACTTAATCTTTCAAAAAAACTGGGCGTTCATTACTGTTTTTTGTTACTTCTCCTTTTCAGCTTCAGGCTTGAGACAGAAGAATTCAATTGTGGAATTTGAAATTGAATTTCCCTTTAGTTTGGCTTCATCAAGAATATTTTTATGGATCAACGTTTTTTGATTTGAGCCTAACTCATCACTGAGCGTTCGAGATTTACCTTGATATTGTTCCACAGTTTGTCGTGAATAAAAAAACAATATAGGAAATAATTAATGGGGCGAGTTACTTTTTGAGAGAAAAATGATCGTTTAACATAATAACCGTATGCAAAGTGGACGAAGAAAATTTGTTTACAAGTTTTTACATGGATATGTCGGGATTAACCAGCAGCTTTTATCATTGACTGCTCTGACAGTATTAAGAATTTGTTTAAAAATCCTCCAGCTAAACGTAAGATCTCGTGAAATTATGTCTGTATTAAAATAGAAGAACTAATCAATAGTTAAAATGATGAAGATTTTTATGAAACGGTAGACAATTTTCGACCGTACTACCAAGAATAAAACGTACAGTAGTACTATTTAAATTATTAATAACGAAAATCTTGTGTAAAATCTTCGGTCATTTAATGAAGTTCATGCTGACGTAAGAATACAATTTTTTTAAGTAATAAGTTTTACCGCTGAGTTTGGTCAAAAGGATGAAACCAATTGTGTCACTTGAACTCCAACAATTATTTATGTTTGCGAAAAGACTACGTGAAGCAAATATGAGGACCTAAATTACTTGAGTGTCGTGAAAGGCAGCTATCTGTGAGTAGGACCTGCAGCACGTCACAGGTTTTAAGCGATAAAAGTATGAATACTGGCTTATCTTTATCTTCGAGATAAGGTAAGCTCGAAGTGAACTGAACACTTGTGCCAGAATTATTTAGTTTTGGGAAACTATAAATTGAGTGATTCGATTTGTTCACATATTTCATAAAGTGTTACAAGCATAACACGGCGACGCCTGAGCTCTGGGCTCAGTATCATCATATTAAATAAATTATACGCATGTGGTAGAGGAATATTAACAATTACAATCTCATAGTTCCAGACCATCTACTTAAGCCCCTGAAAGTTTTACAATTCGTCGTCATGTCAAGCCCCTATTGCACTTCGCAACTCATGAGTTTTAAAAGAGCAACAGCTCCACAAGTTCTCAAGGCCAAACTTTTCCTTTGCCTCGAAGTGTGACGATACTCTTAAAAGCTTGTCTGGTTATGTTAGCGTCCAGCTCACATGTCTCGCATCAGTAATACAACAACTCCCCACTCTGACTGATCATGAGTCTTACAGCCAACAAGTCTCGCGTCAGTACCATAACAATTCTGCCTATTTACGAGTCTCACATTAGCGCCCCACGGCCGGTTGCAGGGAGCGCAGATAGTCCCGCTTCAGTAACATAACAACTCTGCCCATTCACGAGTCTCACATTAGCGCCCCACGGTTGCAGGGAGCGCAGGCAGTCTGCTCAAGTCCCTGGAGGTGCCGCAGTTCACGTTCGTGTCGGGGACGGTGACGCTGCGCTGCGTGTACGACATGGGCAGCAGCAAGCTCTACTCCCTCAAGTGGTACCACAACAACACCGAGTTCTACAGATACGTGCCCACTGAGAGGAACGGGCCCGTCAACATCGGACCCACTAACATCTTTATGCTACACGTGAGTCTGTAATGGGACAGGAGTCTATCTAAGTTACAATTCTAGATGCTGTGTGAAAGTGTGAATTTAAACGACCTGGCATGACGCTGCACAATGTTATTGGTGAGTGAAAGTGTGACTTTTAACGACAGGGCATGACTTTGCATAATCTTATTTAGATTCCTAAGTGATGCATGCTATTCATAGTTTTTAATAGTAGTGCATGAATGATAGTTTGATAGTTTAAAAATGATATCAACGGACTTGAGAATTGAATTCTTAAATAAAATTGCGTATGGCTACCAAGTTTCATACAAATGCTGAGATGGCGTGCAATTTATCACTCTGTGAGCTTTCTTACTATGGAGATCTTTTACTGTTATTCACTCAACTTTCGTTAGTCTACAATAGAATCGCCTGTGCTGAATATTTTATAAATTTGTGAATTGCTCCAATGTCGACGTCATGGCGAGCAACGTCTTATAGAAGCTTAAATTATTCCCGCGCTTACCAATAATTATGAACTGACCGCGCGATGCAGAGAGAGGTAAGGCTGGGGAAGGGAGAACTCCCTCCTCTGAGCGCAACTTTTCCATCATTAACACTTTCACTGCCGACTTATGCTAGGCAAATTGCTCATTTGCGTATCGGTATAAGTTATTTCAGTATCATATCAGTTATTTCAACATGTTTTTTATTAGAGATTTAAGCCCACGATGTAAAATATCACCATGTTATTGCATTTTACCACTTCTCCGTGGCACAGCGGTTAAGGGATCGGACTTGTATGCTGAAAGTCGCGGGTTCGTTCCCAGCGCTGGCGCGGAGATTTTCCCCGTTGGGTATAAGGGAAAGCTCAAGCACAATACCCCACTCAACCCAGGTGTCGGAAATGGGTACCGGCTTTACGGGGGAACCGTCATGGTGTCCTATATATAGGGTTAGTTATAAGACATTTGAAAAACCAATGCTAAGATCATATGTATCAGGCTTGATTGGAAATAAAGCATCCCAAAGATGCCGATGTTTTTCTTAGGAAAGATGTAATTTTTTTTTCGAGCAGCAAAGTCATTTTTTAAACTCTGATTCTTATGGCCATACTTAAAATGAGATCGCTGGACGCTTATGCATGTCCAGCAGCAGCGAACGTGTTGACTCACTCCTGACCTGAGGGGAAAATCCCACTGAATGAGCATATATGTATTCTTGGTACCAGTAGTGTTACTACTAAATTATAGTACTAATTATACGTAAAGCATCAGTTCTATAAGTTTAATAATGTACGACCTCTTTAATTAAGACTTACTATGGATCGACCCAACACGCTGTGCATAAGATCCTTTTAACACTTTAAATGAAATATGTTCTTAAATTTGACTGAAGTTATAGAAGAAAATGAGTAAAATCAACATCTCATTCCATAAATCATATTGAATGCCTCCAAGTTTGTCGAACGAAACAATACTTGCTTCAAACTTATCGAAGGCGAACTCTGTGTTTGCATAAGGAATTACTCGTATAAATTCTCATCTATTCACTTATCAAAATAGGGCCATTCAAGATGACGTTAGAGAAATACATGGCCTAACAATTGACACTCTAGAATGCTGTTGCAGTTATAATCTCTTTATTACTGCAGATGAAAAAGATTCTCATCGATTTCCAAGTTCTGTGCTTTTCCCTCGTGGCAGAAAGTTTTTCTCAGCATTTCCGTTTTCACTACGGACCTGCCCCTCCCTGACCTGCCCCTCCCTGACCTGCCCCTCCCTGACTTGCCCCTCCCTGACCTGCCCCTCCCTGCCCCTCGCCCTGCTGCAGGAGGTGTCCCGAGACACCCGCCACGTGACGCTGTCCCTGAGTCGCCTGACGGCGGCGGCGACGGGGACGTACAAATGTGAGGTGCTCGCCGAGCATCCCTCCTTCCGCACCGAGGCCGCGCACGCCTTCATGCGGGTGCTCAGTGAGTCCAATATTCCATTCTTGTGCTTTAATTTTTTTTTCAAATGGAGCTGTAGTTTCAACTCAGAGAATGTTTGGCTGCATTGAAACTAAAATGGTGTACTAAAAACTATATAAAAACTCTACGGAATTAACTACCTAGTATTATTTCATAAATGAATAGGGTATCTTTAATCAGTGGACTAAGATTCGATTCATGTGCTTGCA
Organism: Morinoia aosen; assembly: GCA_030386875.1. Lineage (NCBI taxonomy): Eukaryota > Metazoa > Arthropoda > Malacostraca > Amphipoda > Talitridae > Morinoia > Morinoia aosen. Next base: position 85,945,753 of record CM059562.1, on the reverse strand, counting down.
TTTTTTTTTAAATGGAGCTCTAGTTTCAATTCAGAGAATGTCTGACTGCATTGACACTAAAATGGTGCACTAAAAACTACTCAAAACCCTACGACTTCAACTAGCAAGTAATATTTCACGAATGAATAATCTCTCAGTTGTTGTTACAAAACTTTCTTCTCGTAACTAGCTAGTATTATTTTACAAATAAACAGAGTATCTTTTACTTGATGGTGTTGCAAGACTTTCTCTGTGGTCTCATTTTAGTTCGCGCTTTCTCTCAGCCTCAGCCAGCCTTCAGTAAGTGCAAGCATTACACATCGTCGCTGGCTCTCACGGAAAATACTTGCTTAGTTCCAGCGCAAAACGGCCTCGATTATTAAGCGGCCATGCAAAAATTTTCCTATTATCCCTTGTAATGAAGTGAGGAAGTGGTAGCTTGTATACAAGCGCTCTTCATTATTCATGAACTTTTTCTTCTCCGCTGAGGAGACGTCGGGCTTCATGACGGGAAAAAAAGTTTTAAATCTATGCCTAGAAACCAGCGTTCTTAATGCGAAAGAATTGTGAGCTGAAGTTTCTAGTGTAAAATTTTCCACTGATAAATTCAAGAATTTGCAAAATTTTGTTTTGAATTTGTAATACCACGCATGACACAATGACAGCTCCCATGAAAATCTTTGAACGTAATTTAGCTAAGAAACGTCATTAGAATTGAATTTTGCGTAAATATCCTGCATAATCTCCTTATAGTTAAATTTAACATAGTTAAAAATCGTTATAGTTTAGTACAATCAAAATCTAAGAATCGCCACGCAAAATTTATAAAATTGTGGCTCCTCGGAATCAATGAGGAAAGCTCCTTCTGAAATCGAGCTCTTCCGATGGAATCTACTCTGCCCCTCTCTGACTGGGGCAGAGTAGAATTCCCTGACATAGTGGTGGAAATTTACTGGTAACTTGTTTGAGACAAACAAGTTACCAGTAAATTTCTCCCGTATTGAATTTCATCCTTTTAAAATGAAAACCCCATTTTTTGTAGGTCAGTCAATCTGTTCTGGAAATAGTGACGTGCATGTGGGCACTGCTGAAGGGAACCTGGATGAGAGCAAAATTGCAATGGTCAATTTTTTCAGCAACACCAACGTACTTTGAAGTACATATATGAGAACTCAGCAAATAATCACGACTCTGATTATGTAGCTTTAGTTTAACACAAGCCACCGGAATTTTGTTTTCCCTCGAAATTTGAAAATTAAACTGCCTAGAAGGGAACACCCTCTCTGTAAGAGCTTCAAAAAAGAGCGCTTCTGCTCTGAGTCACTGGCTAGTTAGCCCCAGCATCTTGCGAAGGTTGCTAGATTAACTTTTTTCTCACTAAACCCGAGAGTTTCCAAGGCATGCTTGAAAATTTTCTGCTCAAATTCGAGAATTACGAGACAAAATCAATCGATTTTCTGATAAAATGTGAGAATCTCCACATAAAATCCTAAAATTGTTGACCCTCGGATCAATGTGGAGCGCTTCTGCTGAGATCGAGCTCGCTTCGTAGCATTCAAGAGGCAAACAAGTTACAAGTGAAATTACTAGTAAAGCTTTTGAACTGAGTTTGCTCAGTCAGCTCATGGAATCTCTGCTGAGAATTGTCTTTTTTTATGAACTGGGGGCGAAGTCGCTGTTTGAAACGTATTTAAAATTGCACATTTCTCTCAGCAAATAATTTGCTTATAAGATAAAGTGGCTGAACCGGTCAACGTTAATTAGTTTCTCAAAATACATATGAAATATCCGTTTAAAACCCATTGATGTTCAAATTTTCAGTACAGCGCACTAGTATAAAAGTTTAGAGATATAGAGCCAATAAACCTATAATACGAGTGTATAAACATAGAATTTTGGGTATAAATTATAAAAAAAATGCGTTTACACATTTACGCTTTCCCTCAAGGAAGCACTATGGAACAAAAATGAAAGAAGGTTAAGGTTAACGCCTCAATAATGATAGAGTGACACCTCCTTAGCTTTTACGATCTGTGACACAGAATGAAACTTCAAAAAAAATGGTCAGAATTGAACTGCAATTTACAGCCCCTGGAGTCCCAAGGCTTTACTAACTTACCATAGATCAATTGACTAAACTCGTCGTTGACTACGTAGTTTAAACTATAGCTAACAACCGAGTTTTGATTAATTTAGGCGCACGTAAAACATGCATAACATCCATAAAATACCATCGTAAAATACCAACTGAAGTACGAGCTTTGCGTCGTATTTGTAGCTATCATAACTTCAAAACGAGAAAAAAACTTTATTGTAAAACCTTCTAGCCCTTCAGCCCTTTCGCCCCTTGTACGTGCAGAATAAGGCAGCCCTAGGATCCTTCGTCTCGTGAGTGATGTGTACGTCGAAAGTCTAATCACACACCATGATTAGGCTGTAAGTTAATTTTCTTACCTCATATCTTAAACTATTCTGTCCTACGTAATAACTTATCTTCCATTACTCTATCCAATAAAATGAATCCAATCCCATCACTGCGCCCAATGTAATAAATCAAAGACAATTAAATAGAAGATAATCTCAGTTATTTCAGCTCCTTTCAATGATTACTCTTTCCTGTATGAGAGTAAGTGCTTTTCAGAAGTCAAGGGACGATTACATTTACGATTCGGCATTGTAAATTGTAATCAAAATAACTTCTGCCTCATAACGAGCTCCTACCCTCATAAGCAAATTATAACCTAAACAACATTTCCGTGATTCACATGAAAACTTTTACTCTTCGAAATAAAAATTTCAGCGTTCCCCATCACGTGACATTACGAAATAGAGCGTTCCCCATTACGTCACCACGTTACAAAATCCATCGCTCCACATCACGTTGTCGTATGATGCTCAACTATAAACTTGTGCCCACATTTCCAAGATTGACATTGAAATTTTTACTGTTTAAAATTCAATATCCAGTGTTTCCGTGATTCGCATGAAAACTTTTACTGTTCACAGTACAAAATCTAGGGCTCCACTTTTCGTTGCCACATGACACTCAAATGGAAAATACATTCCGCGTTCCCAGGATTCACATTAAAATTTTTACTTACTTAAATACAAGCATTCGACTTCATGTTGCCCCCATCACAACATCCAGCGTCCCACATCACGTTATCGCATTACAAATCCAGCGTCCCACATCACGTTACCGCATCACAACATCCAGCGTCCCACATCACGTTACCGCATCACAACATCCAGCGTCCCACATCACGTTACCGCATCACAACATCAAGCGTCCCACATCACGTTACCGCATCACAACATCAAGCGTTCCACACCACGTTACCGCATCACAACATCCAGCTTCCCACATCACGTTACCACATCACAACATCAAGCGTCCTACATCACGTTACCGCATCACAACATCCAGCTTCCCACATCACGTTACCACATCACAACATCAAGCGTTCCACACCACGTTACCGCATCACAACATCCAGCTTCCCACATCACGTTACCACATCACAACATCCAGCGTCCCACATCACGTTACCGCATCACAACATCCAGCGTCCCACATCACGTTACCACATCACAACATCCAGCTTCCCACATCACGTTACCGCATCACAACATCTAGCTTCCCACATCACGTTACCACATCACAAAATCAAGCGTCCTACATCACGTTACCGCATCACAATATCAAGCGTTCCACATCACGTTACCACATCACAACATCAAGCGTCCTACATCACGTTACCGCATCACAACATCCAGCTTCCCACATCACGTTACCGCATCACAACATCCAGCTTCCCACATCACGTTACCGCATCACAACAACCAGCTTCCCACATCACGTTACCACATCACAACATCAAGCGTCCTACATCACGTTACCGCATTACAACATCACAACATCCAGCGTCCCACATCACGTTACCGCATCACAACATCCAGCGTCCCACATCACGTTACCGCATCACAACATCCAGCGTCCCACATCACGTTACCGCATTACGAATCCAGCGTCCCACATCACGTTACCGCATCACAACATCCAGCGTCCCACATCACGTTACCGCATCACAACATCCAGCGTCCCACGTCACGTTACCGCATCACAACATCCAGCGTCCCACATCACGCTACCGCATCACAACATCCAACGGCCCACATCACGTTACCGCATCATAACATCCAGCGTCCCACATCACGTTACCGCATCACAACATCCAGCGTCCCACATCACGCTACCGCATCACAACATCCAACGGCCCACATCACGTTACCGCATCACAACATCCAGCGTCCCACATCACGCTACCGCACAACGCTCAACTGGAAACCTGTGCCACACACGTGCAGGCGAGCGACTCGGTCCGCCTGTCATCAAAGGCGTGCGTGACGTGTACGAGCCGACGGACCTGATCACCGTGGGCTGCCAACCGCAGAAAACAGGCGGCTCTGAACCCATGCCCAAAATTGTGTGGTTCATGGACGGCAAGCAGGTGAGGTTTCCGCTCTAAAGTATGCAATAAACTCGTTATAAAAATAAAAGAGCAAGACAAGCAGTTGTAGGTATTTATATATTAATCTGAATAAAATCGATTGAATCATTTCAGCTGCTTTAAGGCTTTTTTTGAACTCGTTATATAGACGGCCAGCAGGCGAGGTTAGCCGAAAAAAAATGATTGTTTATTTGTTGATTTCACCTCAATCGGCCATTAGCACAAGTTACAAAATTATGAGTAAAAACTTCATAAAATACCATTGGTAATGTCGATTGTCGCTTAATTTTCCTGAATGTAATATCGTCATCAAATTTTCTTGACGTTTAAAACGAATTAGAAAAATGTCATTGTTGGCTTAATGAAGCTAAAGCAAATTATTAACTCGATAAAACTAATATCCTCTGATTTATAAAGCATGCACAAGCACTAACAAAATATGAGAAACAGGTACTGAAAAGATAAAAGCAGCACACGGTCGGTTCACTGTGCACATCGGAAACTTGTTTAAAAATGAACTTTACTTCTGTACTGCAATGGCACTGTACACTGTACATTTTCGACTACGGAATGCCGTTGTGTTCATTCATTTTTTTGCGTTAGCTGGACCTTACAATTATTGTTACTTCCCTTGAATGTTCAAGAATCATTGAGGTAAGAACCAGTGTAACGACTAATACACTCGTACTTCATAGCAAATACTTGGGAGCACTCAGGTACAAATTCACGAAAGACGAGGGCATCTGTGTTTTTAGTTTTTTCTTTATTATTTAAGTTACAATTCAGCATCAGTATATTCATAAGCCATTGCAATACATGGGGTTCGTCATTGCTCATTTCATCGCTCGTCTTAAAATCAGCTAATGATGTTTTCAGGCTGCTGTAGGAACAAGTAATTTTCAAATCGTGCTTTTCTCTTTTATTGAGAAAGATATTTTGAAAATATTCAAATGTTATGTTTCAAATAATGAAAATAATTTTTAGGGAAATAGCCCCTCAGCCGAAGCGTTAACAACTTCTGGAAACTCCAAATATATAATATTGGAGCTCGTAGATGTCCTTTGCTTGCTCTCTTTCGCAGTTTCGCTTCGATCAACCGAATATTCGAGGGACTCCTGTTCATTACTATACAAATTGCCTATGAATATCTTGTTTAGTTTTATGTATTGAAAATAATGGCTTTTCCAGAGCAGGTTCCTACAAGACATCTAGAGAAATATGGGCGCACGTACGACGGTCACTACACCGGCGTATCTTTAGAGCTACAAGGACAGCAGGTGAGAGCGCTATTTCTTCCCAAGAATTTCTAAAATTCTGCGAAAATTTTGAGGAGACTTTCAAAGAAAGTTTTAAAAATCTTGATGCATTTCAAGTCGATAGAACGGTTTGTTCAAGTTGTTTTTATCCGGGTTATGCTAAAAATTATTCGTTTATAATCGTAATGTGTAGAAAGCAGTGGATGCTTTACGTGTGAAAAATGAGAGGCTACTTTGAAAATTATGAATAGGCATACGTAAATGTCAGATACATTAGAGTAATTTAACAAGAAAATTTCGTACCATTTGGAAGTGTTTTCAACTTCAATTATGCGTCTCCTGTAGACTAGGAAATGTCTGATACGCCTTCCAAATACTTCCATTTTTCGATCCTTTCACCCCCTGGATATGAAAATTCATTCCATTTGGCACGTGTTGCACGAACTGAACAGTCCATTTAGGACTGACCTCCTCTCACATGCAGCAACGTGCTATGCTGACATTCAGGCGAATTCCTTCCCTCACAAATCTCAGGGCTGAATTGGCAGCCTCGAATGATTCTAAGAGAAGAACGTAGCGCAGATTTACTTTGAAATGAATGCATCTCTCTTGTCTCATTCTTTTTCAACTCGTGACGCACGTCGAAGTTGGCTCCCTTCCTTTCGCTAAGCGTAACAACAGGAACATTCGCTCCTCAAATTCCTTCACTGGAACCTAGGCAAAAATGAGCACTTCTTCGTCTGAACTTTATTGCGTTACTTTAGCGGCATTTAGAGAACGTCGAGCTGTGTGCTGGCATCCATTTGTTGCGATGCAGGGAAGGCTTCTGTTTCGACGCCAGTCGTGAGCTAGACGAGAATCGTTTAGTGCGAACGGACATTTTATGTAGAGCGCGCCCGCTGCTCTCTCCCAGGTGGTGGACGCTGGTGGCAGCGTGTTGGTGGAGTGCCGCATTTCCCTCGGAGAATTCGAAGAGCACTCGTCTAAAACGATCAGAGTTCGCATGGAGCACAAGTTCCTCGCCAGCGCACCCAACGCAGGTCGGTGGGAATAAGCTACGCGATTTTAATGTGGGAATGAGTTTTCAGGCGCATTTTTAAAAATTACGTTACCCAGAGAACGGTGGCTTAGGCAACTGCATTTTTCAAACGTGAAAAAGATAGTTCAACATAATGATAATAGGTGTGTAAAACTTATCTGGCCATATCTCAAAAGTAGAATTCAAATTGTCTATCGAATCGTAGCAACACTTATTTATTGCTCAGACTAATGCTTCTGATAACTGAATTAAAATTCGGGGAGCACAAAATATAAGAGCGCGAAAAAAGGGAAAGTTAGGAATGAGTAACAGATTTTAACTCTTAGTTAAGATAAAAGCAAAGTAATGGAATTAGATATTTACTACACGCACAGTTGATAAAATACTACAATAAATGTAAATCATCTTGTGGAATGAACAGTCTCAGTGTTTTCCAAAATTAGGAGCATCTTGCGATGAGCGTGCGGGTTATGTATTCACTTCACCAAAAAGTTGCTGATCTGCAATTATTGTAGTTACTTGCATAATTATATTACGGTCCAATAGAAAGCTTTTGTTTTGTGGAATGTATGAAATGCTGTTGTTGTTCAATACGTTCTTCCAATAGAAATTTAGAAACATCTTAGTGAGTAAAAAATCCACAATTATTCATTTCAGTGGATGCTCTACATATGAACAATGAGATGCTACTTCAAAAATAACGAGTAGGTCCCTAAAGTTGGATATATTAGAGTGCTTTAACAGGTAAAAGATTAAGTACCCAAAAGTTCTCTATTTAAACCCAGTGGTAGAAATAATGGCTACGAATAAATGGAATAAAGGAAATTTTTTATAGCCAGGCACCCTTTTAAAAAACTGAGTAGTAGTGAAAAGTATCATACGTCCGAGCATGAAAACTTGGCATATTCGACCATATTCTTTCCCACTGTTACTTCTGTCTGCCCTCTGGAAATTGCAGTTTTAGATCAATTTGTACAACAGTGAATAATAAGCACGCTTCAGTGAAGGTGATCCAATTGCTAACTGACAGTTAAAATCAATGACTTGTTTTGCTGCTTCACTTGGCTTGATTATACAAATGCATCCGTTCTTTTATACGCTGTCAATGCAAATGCAAAGCCCTTATAAATACGAAACAATAAAACGCAGACGACAACTTCCTCAAAAAAGAAGGTTAAACGCAAAAACTTTAAAAGTAAAGGCGACTTGATGCGTATAATCAAAATATCAATTAACATCTTGTATTACACGCACAAATGTAGAAAGTTAACACGATGACTAGGTATTAGTACGTATGTGAACCATTAGGTGAATTGTTCCTCACAATTCATGTACCGGTATCTACGAATAATATTTTAAATGTTTAACTGTCTATATGTGAAATAATTTGTGGTGCGCGAGTTTAAAAATATCGTGCTATCATATTTTACACGCTTTCTATAAAGGATGGAAATAAAATCCACTTGCAAAGATCATATTTCTGAATTACTAACTTTTTGTATTACACGCAGAAATGTTGAAAGTTAAAAATACGTTTGTGTTATAAAATATTAATTATCTTCTTGTATTTATTACGTGAAAAGGGACGACATGGACTGTGCTGGAAGCACCCCTGCCTCTGACACCCCTGCTGCTGCTGCTGCTGGCGTCTCTCTGGAACACCGCAAGTGTCGGCCCGACCTGATGAAGTGGCCGCACTCCGTTTCTCTCTTCAGTTCTCTAACTATATTCAAACCCAAATTACTTTTTACTAAAGCATCGATGTGCTGCTAATCGTATTCTAGCCCAAATTACTTTTTACTAAAGCATCGATATGCTGCTAATCGTATTCTAGCCCAAATTACTTTTTACGTGACCGCCAGAACATCGATGTGCTGTGTTTTAATACGGTTATTTAAAAGTAAATTGACTGCTTTCTTCTGTAGAGTATCAAAGTCCACGTCCAATATTTGTGCTCCCAAGTTGCGTCTTTCAATGTGAGTCAACGTACGCCTTATTTTTCCCACATTTGTGCTCTATGGAAAGACTTCTAATACTCATGCTTCTTCTTCATATTTATGTAAGTTTGTAACGTTTAAGTTATCAGTTCACGTTCATGGTATTTTTCATACAAATATGTCACTGTAGCGCGCATAGAAAAAAACAATGTACGAAAATCGGCAGTTTTCACATTGTGTTCCTCCAGTTTCACATAACAAGGGCGTATCTTGCATCCACCACATTCAGCGTGAAGATCAGTCTACACCATTCCATCCAACGATGAACTATCTCCTTTGAACATTTATAAGGCCTCAAATGCGCGGCTTATCACCATTTTGTTTCCATCCCTCGTAAATTTCAATTCTCGAAGCCGTGATTCTCCTCACTCTGGGCTCATGCAGACTATTTCGCATGTAAATTGAATGTCAAAATTGATCGACGGAAATCTCGTGCATAATTTAGCTCAATGCCATACGGTGTTTTGGGGACAAAAATTCTTCAAGCTGTGAAATTTGGTGTCATTTTCACTCACGAGAGATGGTGCTGTCTCTTCAGAGCATTGTTCAGCGCTATTTTTATGTGTGATATTATTTTTGACCTGAATAATCATGTTTAACACAAACATTACTGGCTCACAACTGTTTAATTTGAACTTTGCTTTCTTATTAACGTATTAAACATGCATGACACACTTCAAATAAACGCTACGGAGTCGAACCGGAATCAAACCATAAAACATCAACCATTCGATGCTTTGTGTTCAATTAGTTTATGAAGTGAATTGCTAATTTTTATCGAATGTATACTATAATGAGCGTTATAAGTGATAACCTTCCACCAACAAATGTGTAGCTTTAGGGACATCAATTCGACAGAAAAAGGCATGACGACAAGAAAAGTCGATTTTGGCAGAATGCGGTCGTAGTTAAAATCTCACTAAGAGGTGCAGACTGCCTTTTAAAATAAATGTTACATTACTCCGTGGATGCAAGAACATCCACATATAACCTTCAGTGCAGCAAACTTCAACACGTGGCTCGCAACTCCAGTGAGCTCACGGAAACTCCGAGAGTTGCATTGCGAGAACTTTATATTCACTACTGATTGTGTGCGAGCGCCCAGGCTGTGTTTGGTGTACGCGCTTTTTGTGTATTCACTGCAGTGAGGAATCACTATTCTTGAAAAGACTTGTAAATATTTGTACATAATCGTACGTGAATTTGTAAATATATGTCAGTTTCTGTACATAAAATATATCATTATTTATTTCAGTGGATGAATTTTTATATGAAACGTGTGTTTTACTTTAGGAATAAGAACTGAATTAATGAACACAGGAAGCACTTGAAGCTTGAAAAACCCGAGCATCAATGGTCTGAGTTTTGCTTAAAGTTGAAGTAGGGAGCTTTATCTTTATGTATCGCAGGAGATTCTTCTCCCGTTTTAATGTACAAAATCAGTGCCAGCATGCGAAACCAAATACTGAAAACGAAACCATTACACCTGGTTTCGATAATTATTTTCTTCACTTCAGATGTATAATTTTCACAGAAATATTCGAACACTGATCGTGATTTAAATAATATGAAATAATAAATATCTTGGTACAAAGATTCATTTGACAGAAACTTGAAAGACCGAGCTGTCGTTACGTCGATACTTTCGACATTCTGCGCTTATAATGTTTCAAGAATCAGAATTGTGCAAAAAATTTGCGTTTCTTGCCTTACAGAATCTGCCCACAAGGTGCAACCGCATTTCATACATTCCACAAAACAAAAGCTCTCTGAAATCGCAAACAATGCGACAGCGAATGTTATTTGTGAGCCAGAAAAAGTCTGTCATCCTTAGTGCGCTATTTCGGTCTGAAAGTCGAAAATTTAAGACACGTCTATTTTCAGGCCGCATCGTACCTCAAAGAAATAGGAATACTCAACAACGAACCGGTGACTCTAAAATGGCAAAATATCTTGTTATGACAGCTCGCAGATTCAAAACAGATGGCTGAGCGGCGGCGAGCTGCGTCGTAACTCTGAAGTTTGCGCCAGCTGCTGCGGCTGCGCTTTGCATCTGTACGCTATGTCTGCACCTGCTGCTGCGGTACCGTTTGTGATGTGTGTGATGCCCGCAGTACGCATTGCTGCATCATTTCGTGAGTAGCAATGATGATGCAATGTCTGCATCAGCTGCCGTGGCTGTGTTTGTGATGTGTACGTGTGTGATGCTCATACGCAGTATGCATTGCTGCATAAGTTTGTGAGTAGCAATGATGATGCAAGGTACCATGTCTGCACCAGCTGCTGCGGTATCGTTTGTGATGTGTGTGATGCCCGCAGTGCGCATTGCTGCATCATTTCGTGAGTAGCAATGATGATGCAAGGTAGAATGTCTGCACCAGCTAGTACTTCAACCTACGGCAGTTTTTTCTTATGTCTTTAGTGTTTAGTTTCATGCCTTCATGACTTCTGCGCTCATTTTGACGGTGGTGTTTTCCAATCTGCTTCAGTCGCCGGGGCATTGAATGTGCTAGACTTGGTTCATGCTCTCTTCATGTATTGCATTGCCCTTAACAGTTAATGATTATATCCATGCAGTGTCGCCACCACAGCAAAGGACGGCATAGTAGGATTTCCATAATGACTCTCCGTTTTTTACCCAGTCAATGACCTTCCTGCAAGATGTTTTGGGGTTAACTGAGCGTTTTTGTGCAGCTTCGTTAGCAGTGATTGATGGCCATGAAATAGAAAAATATTTCAAATACCAGCCAAAAATAGCTCAAAAATATATCCATTTTTTGTTAATAAATATGTTAACATGCTTATAGAGTATCTTAATTAGGCTTGCGAACACATTCGTAATTCTTTTCTTCTCACAGCAATTTCTGCATTGCAGCGAAATACCTTAAAAAAGTTAAATTATCGTTTTGAATTTTTATCAAAAACAAACACAAAATGAATACAAACTAAGGCAAAACCCGTCACATTTTTTAGAAAGGTCTTTCCAAAAATACTAAGATCTAAAAATTCAAGGTTTTATGATTAAAAATGAAATTATCTCATAAAAAGAAAGATTTTCCATTTGAGCGCTTAATGTTCGACCTCATAAACGGCTAAATTTCCCCATGGTTTCCGTTGCAACGGCCAGGTTGCAACAAACGGCTCGTCACATCACAGCAGCGAGTCAGTTAATTTGTTGACCTGACGGCAATTTTCGGTGTTCTTTCAATATTTATGTAGCGGGTAATTATCACATCGAGCGACAGCCTTCTCCTCACAGTGCTGTCATGATATTATTGTATTATTTGTTGGTGTTTTTCGTATTATTGCGAGTGTCTTTTACTTCTGATGGCTGTAGAGAAGGAATAGCTACCCAGCACCCAGTGTAACTTTTTCGTCGCCTGCATGCACGTTTTTCGCCGCCCAAGTAATTAAATTGCTTGGGCGGTGAAAAACATGCATGCTACGGCGAAAAAGTTAGACTGGGTAGCGTGGAATGGATGCTGCATGACCGGGCTTCCAAGGTGTGTCTCTTTCGCTGAAGGGAATTTTGTAAGCTTGTAACTATTTTTTAATTGTTTCTGTTTCTTGTTTTTAACTCCTCGACCCGTGCTCTGATGTTCAACAATGGCTTTTTTTCTTAGGCGCAGGAATGACAGAAGATCACTGCAAATTTTGAAAAATTTTCATGACTATCATACATAATTTTGAAAAAACATCAAAATGATTCTCTTAAATTGCAAGCGAAAATTAAAAGATGATAATTTTCAATTGATGTGTTTTTGAGAACGAGTTCACATGACAGCCGCTGTTAATAAACAGGCATAATTTACTCACCAAATTACTTACTTAATTACTGAATTACTTTTCAAAATTATTTTAGGATTAAGTTTGAATATTTCACTGAGTCACATACAGTTCAGTTCAGTCACTTGCGTTATAAACTTGAGATTGATCAGTAAAACCTGAGAGCAGAAACGAGAGAAGAAGATACAAGCATAATATACTTCAATCGCTTCAAAGTCACTGCTTTGGAAATAATTTTTCTAGCCTCCAAAACCGTAGAAAAGGTTGACCTTTTCGTCGGATACTTCGTGGGCATGATTTGAAATGTGTACATTTATCATAGTGAAACTGCGTGTTATTACCCAAAGACAAATATTCAGAACGATTTTATCGGAATGGTTGTTATTTTTCATTTGGAAATTTTTTTTTCTAAGAGTGAGGAACCACCAAGATAAAAGAAGAAAATTTATCTTTTTTCCACACGTGAAATATCAGGGACAACTGAATGGAATTCAGGTTTGAGAGAGCCTTTCTTCCAGGCTGGAATGCACTAACAGTGTTGACTGATATGCATGTTTCAATCTATTACATCGAACAACAAATAAAGATGAAGCTATTTCCTTTACATTATTTTAAAGTTTAACGTGCTGACTCTATGTACTGTGTTAAGAAATCGGTCACAAGTAATACGCTGTTCGGTGCTTCGCAATTTAGAAAATTATTTATTATCACAAGCAAATGATCTTCATGTGTCTTCGGATATAATATTTGCTTACGTTCGAATGTAATATTAATATCATCAACTATTTTGCTAGAATTGTATAAACATGTACACATGTTCCTGTTGTGAATCCTAATTTTTATAAAACTTAGTGACAATCTGTCTGGTTTGCTTACCCTATGAGCGTGAGAGAAGATAGCAGCCCAGTGTAATTTTTTCGACGTAGCGTTTAAAATTTCAGCCGCCTTATGAGAAGTTATACCTGGGCGGTTAAAATCATCGATGCCTCAGCGAAAAAGTTAGGCTTTGAAGTTTCAAGGAAGGGACAGATAACTGCGATCGAGATCAGTGTTACCAGGTACGTTTTTCCAAAATGTCACCTCGCGAAAATACACAGGTTCTTGAAAGAATCATTAACCTTAGTGTCTGCAGTTATGAAAGTCAGCACAAAACACGCAAAAAACTAGTTGGCCAACAAGAACTATGTACTTCAATTTTAAGACAATGCTTATACTCCACAATAATCACAGCAAAGAATTGTAAATAAAAATCGTTGTACTACTTTAAAATAGATGATGTCAGGTAAAAATGAATACTCTCGTGATTGATATTGTTTCGAGGTGCGTAATACGACAGATGTTTCGTTAGACAAATATTTAGTCAATGACTGAAATTTCAAAATCATTTATACATAAGATTGTTCTAAGCAGAGCTACCATTACGGTGGCGATAAAATGATCACATAATTGAAAGAAATTTGAAATATAGAAAAGCTGTAGCATGAGAATGACTTTGGTGGCGATGAGATGATTACATAATTGAAAGAAATTTAAAATGGAGAAAAGCTGTCGCATGAGGAGATGAGTAATCGTGGACTTTGGGCTCCCAAGCAGTCAGGATTAAGGCCTTGTGAGCTCTCTCCTTCAAATTTCGTACTCTGATCAGTATGGAGTGTGACTTTAATGCTAAGGAAAAGTTCAACGCGCTCCAGTGGCTGCAACTGTTCAATGAAGTCAATCATAAAGCAAAAATTAGCGTAATGAGATCAAATACTATCATATTCCAAGCTGATTTGGAACCCTTGTCACGATTTCAGAATTTCTAGCGTTGTATGTTAAGAAGGCCTTTGTAAATCTTTTGATTATTTTTCATTCCCATGACTTAAAATCTTTCTTGATGGGAATCATAGGTTATAGTGTTTTAATGTGAGTTGAAAGATTAATTATCATGTGACGTATTAAGTTGAAGCATGGAATTGTGTCGTGCCAAAACTCATTTCAATGAAAGAGTTCCTAACCAAGAAAACTTTTATTTACCGAGTTTTTCAAGTACAACCCGCCTGTGAAGTAATATTTCCGGTCACTGCAAAGAATGGAAGCTGACTGGTACGAGCAGGTCGAAATAAACTTCAGGAGCGGCCTCGCCATCCTTGCGTCGGGAACTTTCAAAGATCGAAGATTCTTAACGCGCATTGCAGTCCAGACTTGTATGTGCGGCGACATTAGACTTCTGTCCAAAAATGCTAATACGAAGCCTATCACAAACGAATGAAATCGTCAAAATTTCAGCTTTTTATTTTCTAAACAATTGCCCAGTCTAACTTTTTCGCCTTCTGCATGCATGTTTTTCGCCACCCAAGCAATTAAATCTCTTGGGTGGCAAAAAACACGTATGCTCTGGCGAAAAAGTTAGACTGGGTGGCTAGCTTGTGCATGAATTTCATTTCGGAATATTATCCGCACTCAAATGTTTTGATGAATGTGTGATGAAATTAAGGTCATCCATGTATTGGGATAAATCAACAAGTGAAAAAATAAAGGGGATGGACGCAGGCCATTTTATTGTCATTTAACATAAAGTAGAGCGATATCTTTATGTACGTGCTTGTTTGTAATTAAAATATTTGGAAAGGAAAAATGATGAAAGCACTTCAATCGAAATATATTAGTTATTATTAATTTGCCGATCAAAATGAAACAGAAGAAAAACACTTCATATAAGCCAACAGTTAAGTATTTTCACTGGATATACACTTTGCATATCACTGAAAAAATTTCAAGTTCCATTGAGGCAATAAAAAAAACGAAATACAAAATCCGTAGAATAAGATTCGAAAATTACGCATTCGTCACCTGTAGCAGTAAAATACAGAATATATCTTTACAATATTTGCACACAATGATATATGAAGGAGAATTGAAGATAGCGTTTTGATTTTTTCGATCAGTTCGATGGCTCCAACCAGCGTACTCCGCAGCATTCGGGCAGAGTGCTCTGTGATTACCGAGGCAATTTATAATTTATTCCCGAGGCGATTTATAATTTATTCCCGAGGCGATTTGTAATATATTCCTGAGGCAATTTGTAATTTATTCCCGAGGCGTTTTATAATTTATTCCCGAGGCGATTTATAACTTATTCCCGAGGCAATTTGTAATTTATTCCCGAGGCAATTTGTAATATATTCCTGAGGCAATTTGTAATTTATTCCCGAGGCGTTTTATAATTTATTCCCGAGGCGATTTATAATTTATTCCCGAGGCGATTTGTAATATATTCCTGAGGCAATTTTTAATTTATTCCCGAGGCGTTTTATAATTTATTCCCGAGGCGATTTATAACTTATTCCCGAGGCAATTTGTAATTTATTCCCGAGGAAATTTGTAATATATTCCTGAGGCAATTTGTAATTTATTCCCGAGGCGTTTTATAATTTATTCCCGAGGCAATTGGTAATTTATTCCCGAGGCAATTTGTAATATATTCCTGAGGCAATTTGTAATTTATTCCCGAGGTGATTTATAATTTATTCCCGAGGCAATTTATAATTTATTCCCGAGGAAATTTGTAATATATTCCTGAGGCAAGTTGTAATTTATTCCCGAGGTGATTTATAATTTTTTCCCGAGGCATTTTATAACTTATTCCCGAGGCAATTTGTAATTTATTCCCGAGGCGATTTATAATTTATTCCCGAGGCGATTTGTAATTTATTCCCGAGGCGATTTGTAATTTATTCCCGAGGCGATTTGTAATATATTCCTGAGGCAATTTGTAATTTATTCCCGAGGCGATTTATAATTTATTCCCGAGGCGATTTATAATTTATTCCCGAGGCGATTTGTAATATATTCCTGAGGCAATTCGTAACTTATTCCCAAGGAAATTTATGATTTATTCAGTATGTAAAAAACGTGAAAAGCTACCTCGAGTAACCTCTGACACTGTGAGAAAAAGAATTCTCTAACTTGTTTTGTGAAGTGTCTCGAGTTTTCTTAGTGTTTGAAACTCACAACCTAATTGAAAGTTCAAAAGAGTCCTAATTTTTTAAATTACGAATTATCTCATGCAGAATTTCCTGAATTTCACCATACATTAACTGTCACTGATAATTTATTTACTGGCCGTTTATTCGCTTTAATATTTGTTCATATCTGAAAATTATTTGCTGGAACCCATTTCAATCAGTACAAAGTCAAATAACAAATCAATTTTCCATACCAATTTAGACGAGGTACTTTTGGTTGTGTTCAATTAACACCGCCATCATGTTTCAGCTGCCACCCAATGGAACACAATTCATTGAAATGCATTGCACCATTGCCCAAGGCAAGCCTATTTTCGACGCACAACGTTCCACAACCGCCATTAATTTTCCGACGTCGGGGACTCGTTGACTGACATCCAGCGGCTCGGCCTCTCTCTGGATCGACGGAAGCCCCAACTGGGCTCACCAGTTTCCAGCTTTCTCTTGATGGCCCACGGTTTGTGTTCCAGGATCCCATGGGCTTCAATTTCTCACCCATACCTCATGAATTGTTCTGTCCTTCACTTGTCTATAATATTTTTCCAGGAATATTCTTTTACAGCTGGATGCATTACATGACGTTTGAAAATTGTTTATGTTTGCAATCTTCATGAGTAAAGGTCGCTCCCAATTGTTCGTTCACCCGTACCTCATGAATTGTTCTGTCATTTACCTGTCCTGGTCAAGGAATATTTTTTTTACAGCTGGAATCTTTACATGGCGTTTGGAAGGTGTTTATGTTTTCAATCTTCAAGAGTAAAGTTCTCTTCCAACTGAAACGCTTCTTAATTCGAAGAAGGGAAGTGAATTAAAAAATTATGTATTTTCATTTAATATTATCGAAATGAATATTTCTCTCGTTCAAGCACTCATTTACAGCTACGATCAATGAGTTTGAATACAACGCCCACACAAATGATTAATTTAAGAACCAAAAAACGATGGAACTGTAAGATTACCACTAATTTTCTTATGGAGGCATGATGAACAAAATCCTCAGTTCTACCGAAATCTATGAATATCAACATCAAATTAAAGCTCAACCTGACAACAATGACTACTTGACGAGAAATAGATGAGCTCATAATGAGATATTTCTCATAAGCCAGACCTCAAAACAGCTTTCATTTTGCTGGTGCCAATTTTTGGAATTCCATACCTTTTGATATTTGCGATGCCTCCACCTTCTCGCCTTTCAGAAGCAAGCTACAGACTTATATGGTCTCATATTAGCAGACAAATAGAAATGAATAAAGCTGAATGAATGTTTAAAGCAAATTAAAAAATCAAAAGAAACATAGTTTCCAGACACTATCCTTCGCTATGAAAAACAGAAAGTATATATCTCCAACATCTGATGAATAAAACGGTTAAACATTATATAAAACTTAACTCTCTCTCAGCTTGAGATAAGCATGTTTGCGGCACACGCTTAGCTAGTTCTAAGCTAGAAACATACGAACGCTAAGTTCATTACCATAGTTTAAAGCATAAATTATTTATTTATTGATAGGTTGCAATGGAAACCTCTCAGTGTATTTATTTGGCTCATCAAGCTTCATCGTTGTCTGTTAGGTATAAAGTAAATTCTTATATCATTCTTTTAAAAATGTGCGAGCATGGCTTGAGTAAATTATTCACATCGTTCAAGTTTCGTTTGTTTCTATCCAGCACATCAGCATTTTAATCCTTAACCTCTTCAAGTTGAATTGACATAATTTCTTACATCTCTTGGCTGTATTTTTTCCTCATTTCGCTCTATTTAAAAAACGTGTATGATTAAGAAATACAGCTATGCTCATAACTCTTTTGAAAAATGAAATTTAATCTAAACTTTATCGCCAGCATTGAACGTGCCTGGTGTGTAAAGAATCCTTGGACTGAATAACACGAGTTTATTTTCACTGAAACAGAAAGTAATGAAACAAAAAATACTGAGAATTATTAAATACGATCTTGCAAAATAATTGGAGACATCCTACTTTGATATGCCCTCCTTCAGCCAGAATTATCCCGTCAAGTCTCCGTCTCAAACTTTCTATCGTTTGAGATGCCATGAAGTTTTTCTTTAGATATTTGGGATTCTTCCCTTAAAGAGATTTCTTCAGAGAATCTACTTGAGAACGACCCTTAGCAGGGGCGAACTCTTTATAGATCCTCATAACATTTCAGTACATCTAGTAGCTGGGCAGGATCTGGATTTGACATTCGTGCGCAGTGGAGTTCAATACTATAGCATCGTGTTTGCCCCTTTTCTCCGGGAAAATTCAATTTGCAGAAATAGATCGGAAATGATGGAAAGAATAGCAGTATTTTTCAAGCTTTTACACTACATATTGAATAATCAAGAAACAGTCTTACAACTGCGTAGGACTGTTGTAGGACTTTTTGCGCACCCAGTGAAGCATTCCAGCACCTTTCTACCATTAACACGTTCCATGCGTATTGGGCCGTAAGTGTACCAATAGTTAAACTGCCCATTCACGTACCGAAATAAATAATGAAGGACATTTCATCTATTTCGGTACCTAAAAAATATCTGTTATCATACGAGGTGAAACATTATCTTTCAATTGTATTTTCCTTGTATATGAGGATGGATGAAGATGTATTCGAACAGTGAAGTAGATTTCCAGTTCTGCTACTTACACCCTAACAAACCATCCATCAACATGTTAAACGTTTGTATCCAAGAGCGAAAGCACACTGTGTGACCAGCAAAAAAATGTCAATACTTGAAACAGCATGTGAACAAGAACTGTTGCATCTAACATCCTTGTTGTTTGTGCTGATGGAAAGGAATATCAATAGAAGCAGGAAGCCCTACTCTCTTTACAAGGTTTCCATAGGAAGTACAACTTGGTATGGCATCATATTTTCAGATCTTGATTGAATAGACGCGCCTTTGTTGCGTTGCTGGTTACTATAATTAGACAGAATTTGGCACGTGTCTATAATTTTGAAGCCTGGCTGTATCATAGAGCAACGTTATGTGAAGTTTAAAATGAAATACGTGAAAAGAATAATTTGTGCAGAAATGAAAAAGTACGATAGTGTTTAGCCCCAAACCTTCCATTAATTAGAAATGAGCTAATCTACAATATTTAGTTACTCTTCGAGCTGACCACCGTAAACCTGTGTATTATATTTAAGAAGAATGAAGAAAGAGGAAATTTCTTTATTTTTGACATTTTGCAGCTCTTGAACTCTCACATAAAGGGAAATCTTAAATCAAATGATGTAAACAAGAATCAGATACCATCCAAATGAGCTTCATCGATTGCAAATCAAATATATGTAAAATTGAGTCAGTATCTATTCCTCAAGATCGGGTAGTTATCCGAGGGCTAAAATATCTTTTCAAGCAACAATTACGCTTGCGAATTCCGTACTAATCCCGCATAAGGACAATGTCTGTAGTTATGGCTCTTTTTTTCCAACGAAAGTTTCAAGATTCACTTTTTTGACTCGTTAGAGCTCCCAGCATCAGGCAAAAATAAACTTCAAGAGGCAAAATCTCATGGTACACCACAGAGGTCGATGTGTAGGGTTGCCAAAACTGAGTTTTCTTTATGGTTATTTTTCTTAAATAGCTAAATGTGAAAAGTTTGCCCAAAGAAAGCCAAAGTGGCAAACCAGGCTATGTGCAAGAGCCAGGGTTATCCCCCACAGTTTTGCGAAGTTCATTGAAAATTTTGCCCAAGGGAAGATAGATAGAGGCATCCTGTGGAGTGATAAGCTAGCTACGAAACCGTCCAAAATGGCGTCAAACTGTCACCTGTTTAGCTAAGTTTTATTAAAACTCGAGCTACATTTAGGTCTCATTCGTTCTATTCATTAAATTTAAATTTCAGTTGCAAGGTGCGCGATCCGATAATTTCTCATTTCTTTGCTACATTACAAAGAAATTGAAGCTTTTCATAGCCTCACCTGTTAGGCACGGCACGGTTAGCATAGATGTTTCCATGATGATGAATAAATTACTTCTAAAAGATTGTAAGGTCTTTTTGGTACACCCCCGGCAGAGAAAACAAATGTTCACTCAGCAACGGGCATTCAACCGACACCGAAGAAGTGTCAAGATCCAAACATTTTAGCTCTATTTCACTCTCACGATTCTTCGTATTCGAACACTGAACTATTCGGCCGAGTCTGCCCTAGGGGCCCATCAATCGCGAGCTTCCAGCCAACCTAAACTCTACGGATTTTGGATGACGCATTTACGGAGGCACGAGCGGGGCGCAGAATATCGACATGGGGAGGCATTGCCAAAAAATCACATCCGACTGAGCGCGTTTCATTTCTTGTTCGAAGTACACAAGGAAACGTGAGTTGTAGCTTAAGAGGTTTGAGCTACCAGTTGGAGTTTGAGTCTGAGTTTGAGCGACCGCATGCCTTGCATCGTTTAAAGCTTGGAATTGTTTTTGATAAACCATGATTTCTAAGATGCTAAGTTAAAAAAAGTCAGGTTTATCTGAAGTGGTGTTTTGCAAGCACAACTTTAACCAAAATTGACTCATTTATACTGTTATGCTTATACACTTATAATCATGGAAGAAATTTTCAATGAATATTTTACAGAAAAGATTTGTAGCACAGGGATTAAAAAAAAATTCCGAATAAAAAATGAAAGATTGTGATGCAAGAAGAACTGGTTCAATAACTCATAAGTGAATTTCCACAAAATATATTTAATTAGGAAGCACCAAAATTTATAATTTAATGTTATAGGAAGCACCAGAATTCATTAATGCAAACTATCGTTTAATTAACACATTTCCTGCGATTGAAACCACCCGTGATCAATGAGGGGATTTTCATAACGCTGGTGACCGACCTATAGTTACAACTCAATTTTTACATATACTCAATGAAAACTAAATGAAGGTGCCATCTATCTAATATTCGTTATTTTCAAAATTGACCTCTAGAAATCAACTCTAATTTTAGTTGATTATTGAATTTCAGTTCAACCCGCCGAAGTCAACTTCTTAAAATGCGCACCCCTGAACTTTTCCATACTCCTTCATCGAGCAACATTCAGCATTGTGTACCCTCTGCACTGTTAACACAGGCAACACTTCGCATTAAAACTTATGAATCGAACAACATTAAGCGAAATAGATGTGATTCAAATAAAGCAACAGCTGAATTTTCCGGATTGTTTCATCTCTGAGCCACATCAAATGTCTGCTCAATGTGAGAAAAACTTCTGGCCATCTCAGCCAATTTTGGGCTGGCATCAGAACAAATGACGTGATCCGTAACTTGAAACTTTCTCATTAGCTCGCGCTCGGTCGAGTACAGCACCGTAATTTGAAGGGAACTCCATGCTGCGCTGACGCAAAGAGCAAAGAGCCCAAGAGCAGCGTTGCTCCTTATTTACTTGGTAATTAATGTATTAAAATTTAAGTTATTTGTAAATAAACTGTTACAATAATGAAGCAGAGAGATTTAATTATTTCAGGAACAGGATGTTCATCATAAATTTTACTAAGCTCACAAATAGAATATTTACGAAATTTTTACTAAATAAAGTTGAATTAGTCAGACCAATAAGCTAGGGGTTCATCTCACTGTCTACGTGAATACAGTAGAAAATATTTGCATACCAACTTTTTCTAAAACTTGTAAGCTTTGACAGAATTAATGAATAAATGTGCATCCTCATTATCATTGAAAATTTGTGGATTTTTCATGCATTTCCGTGCGTCAGATTTGCGTCAGGATTGGCCTATTTTCGAAATAAATTGCTCTATGTATTGTTTTTGTAGGACAAACAACCAAATCGAGTAGTTTATTTGTCTCAAACTACCATGTTTAAGCACAACATGGAGTACTGCTTCAATTTGAACACCTCACATGATTGTTTGTAATTATGCCAACCTGTCGGTGGAACGAACGCTCATGACATTTACACAACGTATAAAGCATTTTACCTTAAGGAATAAATTTAAACGGTTGGACACATTTTTCAGTTCAAGTAATATATCAAAACGCAACAAAAAAATTGAATCGTTGTGAGACGTTTATGATGTGAACTCTACTAAAACTGCAAACACTTACACTTATCAATTAGTTAAGATCATAAACTGACTTGGGTCATAAGTATTAAGATCGTGGTCACATTACTAACCTCAAGAAGCTACTGAAGGTATGCTTTGAATTAGTTGAAAGTATTTCGCCGCACCAAAAGTGAGTCCAGATAAGCGCGCAATTCATGATGCACAATTCATCACAACAGTTCGGCGAGGACGCTGAACTTACAAGAGCTATTTCACTTTAACTTGCACTCACACCTACTAAAAACTGGTCTAATCTCCTTACATTTTGGAGAGATCAAAGAAAAAATTGCACATATATTATAAAATGTGATCACGCTAGATGGTTTCCTGGTTCAAGTCCTCTAAATTCTAATTTTGCTTGGTTCATTGTGGGGATGGAAACAATAATTTCAAATTTCCAAACAAATGGATGGAATCGCTTCGGACGTTGCCCCTCTGTAGTTTTCTGAGTGGTTCCTTGTGCCCAAAAGCGAAGCTTTCGATGAAATCAACAGGTTCTCATAAACAACATGTGAAACATAAATCTGTTAAAGTTCTCGGGCTTAGGGTAGAGGTTTTTAGACGCAGTGAAGTTTTTTGTTTTCCCGAGAGAGCAAAATCGGATCCATGAGTCTAAGGTATTTTGAATTTACGGGTAAATTTCATCCCCAGCTGCTAATCGGGATTTTGGTATTTTTAATTTGGCTAATCGGTATTTTGAATTTACGGGTAAATTTCATCCCCAGCTGCTAATCGGGATTATTGTACAGGGACGTTCTATATACACGTCGACCGTAAACCTTATGCTATTAATGAATCAAATATTCACTTAGTGATAGATCTAACTGGACATATATACTTGTAGATTAGTGCGTAATCATAGACAAAGAGGTGGTTGGTGTACAATCATACGCGTGGGGAGTCTGCTGTGTAATCAAACACTAGGCGGTAGATTGGTGTGTAGGTATACACTAGCCGGTAGATTGCTGTGAAGGTATACACTAGCCAGTAGATTGCTGTGAAGGTATACACTAGCCGGTAGATTGCTGTGAAGGTATACACTAGCCGGTAGATTGGTGTGTAGGTATACACTAGCCGGTAGATTGGTGTGTAGGTATACACTAGCCGGTAGATTGGTGTGTAGGTATATACTAGCCGGTAGATTGGTGTGTAGGTATACACTAGCCGGTAAATTGGTGTGTAGGTATACACTAGCCGGTAGATTGGTGTGTAGGTATACACTAGCCGGTAGATTGGTGTGTAGGTATACACTAGCCGGTATATTGGTGTGTAGGTATACACTAGCCGGTATATTGGTGTGTAGGTATACACTAGCCGGTAGATTGGTGTGTAGGTATACACTAGCCGGTAAATTGGTGTGTAGGTATACACTAACCGGTAAATTGGTGTGTAGGTATACACTAGCCGGTAGATTGGTGTGTAGGTATACACTAGCCGGTAGATTGGTGTGTAGGTATACACTAGCCGGTGAATTGGTGTGTAGGTATACACTAGCCGGTAGATTGGTGTGTAGGTATACACTAGCCGGTAAATTGGTGTGTAGGTATACACTAGCCGGTAGATTGGTGTGTTGCGATACGGAGAAAGGGGTGGGTTTAGGACCCCCTTTCCATACGCTGAGGGACTCTCAACCCCCGCAAAATTTAAAATATTGTCCATCTTGCTTGCGTACACCTGCATACCAGACATGGAGAATAAAAGGATTGAAGATTTACATGAATTTATTTTGGGGAAACACGTGGATAAATCACACAAGGCATTGAAACGAAATAATTTGAGAGGGCACAACTGCCTTAATGAAAGGCACACACATTCTACCGTTATAAGACTCTAAACGTGACACGATATAAATGGGATGCTTACCGAGAATTCAAGTTACCAATACTCCATCGTAGACAACAAATTACGCATCCACAAAACCGCAGGTTCCACAGCAACATAAAACACAATATTAGCGAGAATAACATATCACGATTCAACCTGGAGCTGAAACAAGGTGTCGAATTATATGAAGCGCCGCACTATTCACAACGTAAATTCGATCCTCGACTAAATAAACACAGGAAACCGATTGCCTATAATTTAGATGATTTTGCGCGACACTTTGAAAAGCACTTTTCTGGGTACTATTCTACATTTGAAATTGAACTTCTATCACTACCTAACCGGGCTCATTTTTCGAATTCACCCTGCCGACAATTATACACTTTCCACTCCGCTGTGATGTGCGGCTGCAGCTGACCTAATTCCATTCCATTGATGCTGGATTTTCTTTTCAATTCTGAAGCCTGCACGCGGACTCGGTCTGCTCATCTTGCTCGGCGATGCTGCGGTTTTTCTGGCTGCGCTTGCGCTCAGGCTGAGAAATGCGTGACAACGTCTGCCCGCCACTTGCAGATCTTTCAGCGCTCGACATCACTGCTGGCTTGAAGATGAACTTGGACAATTATCTTGCTGGAGAAGGTGGAGTTGTTTGCGAATTTGGAGTTGGTGTAGAAGCCAATAGAATGTTTTCTGTAGAGTTATTGACGCTTTGACTCTTGTCGATTACCACCGTGCAGCTGAGGTGTTTTGAACGGTTTTGTTGCAAGTTGTCGTTTCGATGCAGTTGAGGTGTTTGAGCGGTCTTTCTTGCAAGTCATCGTTTCGATGTCTGATGGTGACTTCGCGCAGATGTACATTTCGTTGTTCTTGTGCACCCCCCGGCAAGGGACGGGTGCACTTGCTCACGCAATCAGGTTCTAGCTGCTTCCCTTACGCCGCTCCACACCAAAAAATCCTCACGAGGCTTCATCCACCCTCCTTATAAGCGTTTCGCTTCCTTGCTTCGAGATTGATCTCGAAGCATCCCATCTACAGAGGCCGTATCTGCATCCTGATTGGCGGGATTCTTGTTTGTTCTGACGTCTGGGTCTCCCATTGGTGTGTGCTCAGACACACCTTCTCGCGTGATCACTAGGCAAGCGTTCATTGGTGTAGCACAATAGGTTCTCTGCTACGTCTCACGCCTTTCCCCCTCGAAGCAGCCCCGCTTGGCGGCCTAACCGTCAAATTCCAATCCTTGCTGTAACATCTCTCACTAAATAAAGCACAGCATCTTTGAACCATAAAGTGAAGTATTTTCCCAAAGAACATTTTGCAAGCCTGTTTCCCCAAAAAAATATTTTACGAGAGTATTTCTCAAAAATTCCCAAAAAAAATGTTTTACGAGAGTATTTCCCAAAAATTCCCAAAAAATCTTATGAGAGTAGTATTTCCTCACAGGTGTGTAGGTATACACTAGCCGGTAAATTGGTGTGTAGGTATACACTAGCCGGTATATTGGTGTGTAGGTATACACTAGCCGGTAAATTGGTGTGTAGGTATACACTAGCCGGTAGATTGGTGTGTAGGTATACACTAGCCATTATATTTGTGTGTAGGTATACACTAGCCGGTATATTGGTGTGTAGGTATACACTAGCCGGTAGATTGGTGTGTAGGTATACACTAGCCGGTAAATTGGTGTGTAGGTATACACTAGCCTGTATATTGGTGTGTAGGTATACACTAGCCGGTAAATTGATGCTCATTCATGATGTTACAAACAGAAAAAATCAGAGATGTCCAGGGTGGTCACAATTGATGAAATTTTCATTTAGCTTCTACAACGTATTCCTGAACAAGAATGTTTCAATATAAATTACTCTGATGATTACGGAAATTCCAACCTTTATACCCTAAATAAGAAATCTTACAATATTTCAGACACACGACAATTTTTTGGCGTCGTTGCCCACCGAATATAAAAACATCAAAACCTGTTATGAAGTTATAAAATACGGGACTAAAATGTCAACATTCCTTCATCACGACGATCAAATCGCAAGCAAATTTCAAGCATCACCGCGTCGACGTACACAAATTTAACAGAGGCCGAGAGTGACGTAAACATCCATGCTCTGCAGGAGCTCTAGAGATCCTGTGCCTGAAACTCTCAGATCTTATTATACTTATATTAGTCTATTTGCCAAAAAGAGCCTCTTACCCGCATGCATGTCATGACGTTAATTCCTCTTGCTTGATGGTGATGTACTGTAAGTGTAAGGGAGAGTCTCTATTATGTACATATGTCATGGCGTATATTCCTCATGGATGCTCGCACTACAACACTGTTTCCATTTAACATATGCACCTAAAGTGATTTTCCATATTTTTAACGGGATTCCCAGACTGACTCGCTCTTGGAAAAACTCTAAATTCAACTTGCGGATTTGAAACTTTTCCAAAAAGTAATTCATAACTATTTTAAGAGAATTTTGCAAGATAAAAAACACCTTCAAGGTTATTCATCAGAGCTGATGCAGATGGTCCACTTGAAAATCGCATTATTTTTTTAAACGCAAATTCGTATTCATTACTTGATGCATGACTGATTTTCACGAATTTGCGGGACATTCTTCACCCAGAAAGGAAAAAGACAAAATTTGGCATCGAAAGCGAGCTGTGTGGCTCTTTTCATTCAGGTTTATTATATTTATGTCGGTAGATGCGGAACTTGAAACCTCTGAGAGAGACGTAGCACAAGCTTGTTCCCACTCGTCATCCTAGCCTCGAAATAAAATGAAATAAATTGCATAGACTGTTGAGAATAAGTAAAAATTAGGATGACCTGTCAATTATATAGACTGTTTAATATAAATTGAAATCAGGTAGGCCCGTCGGTTATATGGAGTCATGAGATTGACTTTGGAATGAGGTTTCATAGCTTTCTTTACTATGTTTATTTCCTGGGCCATTAAACTATAACATAAAAGTAGTACGTTGCATGTATCCATGAAATACGTGAAATTTGATACGAGGTACGATAGTTTCAAATGCCTCACATGATGAATTGAAGCACGAAAACGTTGTGATGATTGAAGCATGAACTCAATTTTTGGGTTTAATTTAAGATTCAGGAAAAAAGTAAATTTCCTTCGTTTATTTCGCAACAACGCAAAGTTCTCAGGCTCTTTTTCTCTTTTAATAGAGCAACAGTATCATTTCAAGCGTGACAATGACTTGCTTCAATATAACCTTTTTAAATAATCCTTTCATCAGACCGAAACGTGAATCTAGAAAATTGAGAAACTTTAATCTCATTGACGCTTCCATCATCACGAACAACATCAACAACAGTCCAACGACAAAAATTCCACCCTCTTCTGATCCCAAGCCAATTTCGCTGCCTGATTACGACTGATATTTTATGCGCGTCATATTTTTGGTGGCTGAATAATTTACATATTTAATTTCGCCCTCCCGATGAGTTGTAATTAATTGGGGATTTTACCGCTCGTTAGACCACAACAGCAAGCTTGCCTCCTCCCCTCCCCACCGCTCCCCCATCACTTGGGGAGGATGCCACCATCGCTCCCCTTTTAGATGGGAGGATGCCGCCATCGCTCCCCATCACTTGCGGAGGATGCCACCATCGCTCCCCCATCACTTGGGGAGGAAGCCACCATCACTCCCCCATCACATGGGGAAGATGCCACCATCGCTCCCCCATCACATGGGGAGGATGCCACCAGTGCTCCCCCATCACATGGGGAGGATGCCACCAGTGCTCCATCATCACATGGGGAGGATGCCACCATCGCTCCGCCATCACTTGAGTACGATGCCATCGCTCCCCCATCACTTGGGGAGGTAGCTGTCTTCCCCACCCAAAGAACACAACCGTACGCTTGGGCTCGCTCTACCGCCTCTCAGCGTCAGTAATTACAGCCGATCATTGTTAGTATTTAATTAGTATTTAACTCTCTGATTTTTCACTAGAAATGACTTGGAAATTAGAAAACGGTGGTTTCAAAGCGATTCCCAGACTGACTCGCTCTTGGAAAAACTCTAAATTCAACTTGTGGATTTGAAACTTTTCCAAAAAGTAATTCATGACTATTTTAAGAGAATTTTGAAAGAACTTATGGCCAAATAAGTAGTTTTCCTGACGTACAAACGAATATTGAAGTAGCCAAGAAGTTTCAGCGCATTTGGAAACATTGAGTGGAAAAGCGTTGCCAAACAGACAGAAAATGAGCGCTACCGTTTTTACAAACACAACGACGCCAACTGATTAAAAATCTGGCCCTGTAGATTGATTTCAACTTTTGTGCAGGTTACAGCATTAGAGAGAAATTGTGTGTTACCTGAGAAAGAGAGAGGGAGCGAGAGAGAGAGAGAGAACGCTCCAAGCCTAACAAATCCCCACGAAATTGGTGATCAGTAAGGGATTAATAATTGATAATTCCCCGAGAACATGAGTATTAAATCACTGATGCTGATAAACAAATACCATACTATTGATATGACCAATGTCCTATCACAAATTTTTCACTCGGTAATGAAGGAGGAAAATAGGAAGTGAATAAGGAAAAAATACTGGACCAAAATGCTTATCCGTTGTATTTGAGGATAGAAAGACTAGTTTAGAATATTTTTATGATGCTTTTAAAAAGTATTCATCGTCCGCTGCTCTGCTTTTGAAAAATACTCAGACATGAAGTATTTTTTTGCGATAAAAGGTACTTTGCGGCATAGGTTTCCTCCGGTGTTAGAACTTCTGAGCAGAAGCAACATTAAATTCATTTAAAAGTGAGAAACTCAAAGAAACCAATAATTAAAGCTTCACACTTTGGAATTAGGGGTAAAAATCGCCTAGTACATAAGCATCAATCCAAACTTCGCTTGGTTTTGACATGTTTTCTTCCCGAAGTAAAACTCCTTCGTAAATTAAAGCCTGAAACAGAAACTTTGGGTTTCAAGGCTTTTGAGCAGCTCCTGAGAACCCCATATTTTCTTTTCTTTCACTTCACGAATGGCAAGCGAGAACCGCAAAATCAAACCAAAACGGCTTGATCTGAGACGTCCTACTCAGAACAATAACCTGAGAGACCATACACGAGGGATCGAGAATATTAAAAACGGGTATCATGAATACCACAGTAACTCTTACGAGTCTGCAATGCAATATCTAGATCAATATGCATTTGTAAGTCATCCACTTGCAGCCCTGGGAAAATCTGCGAATCTCCGAGCCACTCGATGGTTGTATCGAGCATGTGTGGCCGCACAGACTGCGGATGATTTACGCGTATTGCTTCTGGTCTCTCAAACTTTGTCTCTGCGAGTGATCCTGTCTCTGGGAGTGATCATATCTCTCTGAGTGATCCTGTCTCTGCGAATGATCCCGTTTTTACGTGATCTTTTCTCTGGGAGTGATCATATCTCTGTGAGTGATCCTGTCTCTGCGAATGATCCCGTTTTTACGTGATCTTGTCTCTGGGAGTGATCATATCTCTGTGAGTGATCCTGTCTCTGCGAATGATCCCGTTTTTACGTGATCTTGTCTCTGGGAGTGATCATATCTCTGTGAGTGATCCTGTCTCTGCGAATGATCCCGTTTTTACGTGATCTTGTTTCTGTGAGTGATCATATCTCTGTGAGTGATCCTGTCTCTGCGAATGATCCCTTTTTTACGTGATTGTCTCTGCGAGTGATCCTGTATCTGCGAGTGATCATATCTCTGTGAGTGATCCTGTCTCTGCGAATGATCTCGTTTTTACGTGATAATGTCTTTGCAAGAGATCTTATCTCTACTGTGATCCAGTCTCTGCGTGTGATAACGGTTTGGCATCGGGTCTCCGCCAGCCAGTAACGCGGTCTGACGTCCTTCTACTGTGCTTCAGAGTAATTTTATGAACCTAGAAGTTCGACATTGAGTACTGGGTCGCAAATTTGCTTTTCCTTTCTAATGCGTTCGGGCGCTGGGGCAAGGATGTCGATATATCTCGACAAAAGTTCTTGCAAGAGATTTAAAGTAAGTACTGTGTTACGAATCTGTAGCTTCGAAAGAAAACCAAGTACTTTCAAAACTCCAAATCCATATTAAGGCTTTATATGGCGATAAATATTGATTACGGTGGAGCGGTTCAAATTTTGTCTATGTATAACTCATTTTGAAAATTCAGGAATGAAATGAAATCTTGAATTCTGCCTACATTGACAAATATTTTGTCACAAAACCGACACACTATTGCGTGTCAAATTGTCAAAAACCGGCACACAAAGGTTTGTCAGCAACATAAATTATTTCTCTACGTATTATGACACACTTGTGTGTGTCATGGTCTTATATACGAGACACCTAAGTGAGCCAACCATGACACACTTGTGTGTGTCATGGTCTTATACGACACACCTAAGTGAGCCAACCATGACACACTTGTGTGTGTCATGGTCTTATACGACACACCTAAGTGAACCAACCATGACACACTTGTGTGTGTCATGGTCTTATACGACACACCTAAGTGAACCAACCATGACACACTTGTGTGTGTCATGGTCTTATACGACACACCTAAGTGAACCAACCATGACACACGTGTGTGCCATGGTCTTATACGACACACCTAAGTGAACCAACCATGACACACTTGTGTGTGTCATGGTCTTATACGACACACCTAAGTGAGCCAACCATGACACACTTGTGTGTGTCATGGTCTTATACGACACACCTAAGTGAACCAACCATGACACACTTGTGTGTGTCATGGTCTTATACGACACACCTAAGTGAACCAACCATGACACACTTAACGTGTGTCAATTTTATTTCACACAAATGTTTCACGCTCTCAGACCTGCCACTGATTACACTAATATGCAGACAACGACTATGAATTGTAAGAAAAATTAGAGAAGTTATTAAGGTTTTTGGGGAAAATTATACTCCATTCGCAAAATCTGAACACAGAGCTGTCTTGTACGAAAAATTTTGGGCCATTTGAAACGTAATATTATTTAGCTCTATCAACCACTTTAATATGCAGTCAATGGAAATAGTACAATATGCATCAAAATATTTCTGAATGATTGTTTGACACACACAAGTGTGTCAAAATTTATCTCAGTGTACAGAATAATTTCTCGCTGAGCTCATGAAAGGAATTGATTTTTCAGTGACCGAAAAGCTCATCTTTATTTTCAGATGCCGTAAACTCTAAAGGTACGTACACCGATATCACCTATAAATTCAAATATACTCGTTTCACTCTCCACAAAACTTTTCCAACCTCCAGGAAGACTTTAAAAAAAAATCCCAGCGCTTGCTTGCATTTTCTAGCCTTCTGAAGCGCTGTGCGTTGTGCTCACGTGACTGAACAATCTTGAGCTCAATTCATGCACGTACTATATCTTGAAGGCTAATTTTGGAACAATCTAGTATGCAACTTTAACCAACACAAATTGCGTCAGCGTTGCTGACGTGAGTTGGATAGAGCAATAAACTGACGAGGATTGGATAGAGCAATGAACTGACGTGCGTTGGATGGAACAATGAACTGACGTACGTCAGATAGAGCAATGAACTGACAAGGATTGGATAGATCAATGAACTGGCGTGCGTCAGATAGAGCAATGAAATTACGTGCGTCAGATAGAGCAATAAACTGACGTGCGTTGGATGGAACAATGAACTGAGGTGCGTCAGATAGAGCAATGAACTGACGTGCGTTGGATGAACAATGAACTGACGTGCGTCAGATAGAGCAATGAAGCAACGCGCGTTGGATAAAGCAATGAACTGACGTACGTTGGATGGGACAATAAACTGACGCGCGTCGGATGGAGCAATTGCTTTACTGTCGACGCCTCACGACGCTCGCTCCGCAGCGTGTTGACTTCAATCACGCAACATCGGCCTCCAGCTGCTCGAGTGATTGTGTCAGACAAAGCCTCGAGGAGGCACATATGTAATAGGAATGGAATTCGATTAGCATGTAGTGCTCAGTCAATGCATAGCACTCCTCTCGCTCGCCGTGCAGAACGGACCTTAGTTAGTGGAAAGGTTAATTGCAGGCGTTTTTGGGGTATTGGATTGTTGTCATTTTAACCTCCGTCGTTTTTGGATTATTGTTTTCAGAAACTTTACTCGTGTCGTGGCAGATTAGGCTATTTCGAACGTGGGAATGAGTGTTTGCAGTTGATTTATGAGCAAAAATTTGTCAACGATGTGTTTCTTTAACGCTAAAAAATCATAATCCATAGCAAAGTATCGAAAATAACTGTGAAAAAATATCATCTACGAGAGACTTGTAACTCCAACGCAAACTCAACTAACCATTCGGTTATTTACAAAAGTCTTCGTTAGACCGTGACCTAACTTCCGTCTCTCTGTGGCGATTTTTGTTGGAAAGGTAAATTTCCGAATGAGTCAATGTACTGCCTTTAAAAAGTTTTTGAACATCAATACATTAAGTCTGCCGAAATCCTTTCAAAAGCACGAAGTTTGACGGAATTTTGTAGCATATTAAGGGAAAGTTAGCTCCTTGCAACTCGAGGGTGTAAGTAAGAAGAGGTTAAAAACATCTACAGTGAGCTAAAAAAAAGAGTTCGATTCTTTTAAGAAACATGATCTACTCAAGAAGTTTGTCGTGCATCCCTGTTCGCAAGGCGGGCCAAACTGACTCACTCTCACGTTTCATGATGGGAAGAAAACTCTTTAAAATTTGATCACGAGTCCGGCCACTGGAAACACAATTCAACACGAAACAGAGTAAACGAAGCCTGCTCTGATCACATCATATGCCTAGAAAAAGTCTGATGAAATTGTTCGTGAAAAAAACTCTTATTTAGTAATCTGTGTGATTTTGTTGCCGCATAAATTCTACATCATTAAAAAGTTGCGCTCATGTTAGAGGAATTAAAGAAATAAAATAAAGAGAAACAGTCACAGTTAGATGATAAAATCGCTGTCATCATCATAGGAAAAAGCTACAACATTTGCAGAACGACCAATTAAGATAACCTTTGACAGATCTGGCATCATTTTCGAAATTCACCCGGTGATGTCATTCATGGAATTGTTCTCGAAAAATTGGACGTGAAATTTGTTAAAAATACTTCATTTTACACATCTCTGCGCTTCAAAGTGACGATAATATTCGCTCTTCATCCACGCTATAAATCAAAGGCATTTTGGAGCTCGCGACCGTGAGTTTCCAGTGGAAATAACGCGACTTATCAACTTTTTATAGAGAAATGTTGACTGCGAGGCAGCGAGGGGCTCGATACATCACGTTAATGAGCTCAATGCTTGCTATAAAGATGGCCGCAACTCAGTCGAGAGACGTGAACTGCGACGATGGCTTCCAAAGTACACCGCAACTCCGGAGAGAAAGTAGCTCAATACACCAACCAACACCGATAGCAAAAGCGGGCCATGCGCCAAAAATACTCCTGTGCTGCAAAAGAGTCACTGCACCAATGGCAGTTGGCAAACACCAGACGAATTATACTGCGGTAAAACGTGAAGACCAACTATACCGCTGCAAAGCAAGGTGCGCAAGCAATACCCTTGTCTAGTAACAAATTCAAAATCAACGACCTGGGCTGCTGTGAAATAAAGAACGCTTGTAACTAACACATAATTAACGATCTGTGCTGCTGCAAAACAAAGAACAATTGTAACCAACACAAAATTATATAATTAATGATCTGTGCTGCTGTAAAACAAAGAACGCTTGTAACCAACACTGATAGAAACAAATTCTTATACCTTCAACGATGATGGAGAAGCAGCACATCAACACCTGTGCTATTGCAAGCCGTTACATTTTTTTATTTTTAAGTTTCAAAGCACAGTACACATTCACCGAAATGAACGGCAAACTTTTACTGGCCGTATGGTGAACGAGAATAAACGGTTTTTCCTTATTAAAGTCCGGCTCACTTTTTTGCTATGAAAGAAATTGTACTGCACATCACAAAAAAAACATGCCTTTGGGAATTCGTCAAAGGAATGTGAATTTTACATTTTCAAGTTCGACATCCTTCAATTGGCTCCAATAAAATGGAGCATGCGGACTGAATGATCAAAAAAGCCTTTACAATCAAGTAAAATGCGAAGCTTTTAACGAAAAACACTCGCTGAGACTCTGAACAAAATATCTTCAAAAGAAAGTACATCGTCAATGCGACGGTTTCATAAAAATGCTTTTGGCCAACTGTGAAGCCTCTTATTTTTCAGCCATGTTTTAATTCTAACTTGGAACAACAGTAGGTGATTTCCACAAATTGTATCTGAATTGATAGAACATGTGTTTCTACTAGGTTAAAAAAATATGAACTTAAGATTCAACAAAAGTCACGAGCAATTTTTGCCATGTTCAGTTACAGTTAAAAGATTGCACCCATAGCAATGCGGAAATTCCGTTTGTTAAAAATGCACGGCCGACGAAAACTTTTGCTCTATTGCGATCCCCTTCACATCAGCATGGCATGGCATTTAGTTACTATAAAGAGCATGAAACGACGGAAATATAGTAAAAGAGGTAATAGATAATCTCGAAATATTTAACTTGACAACTGGAAGCCAATTGAAGACAATGTAAACCATCGAAAAACAGAGGTGACTATTTTTATTCACTGTGTCAAGTCGACAGTCATCGGTGTTAATGACGGAATGCATTTTAACACGCATAATATGAACACTAAAAAGAACGGTTATTTTGATTTGAACTTAAAGAGTTCATCATGCTCTAGCGGTTTAGTCGCTGTATACATTCCAGCGTTAAAGAAAGCATTATATTTTCAAAGTAGATTTTCTTTCGCATTCAACTGAGAACGGACACTTTTTTATGAAATTAATGACGATTCTGCTGGCTGCCAGAGATAATTTCCAAGTGCCGCAATATTTAAATACTGATGATTGTCTGTTCATTACAGAGAATAAGATGATGTGTACATTACGCTAGAGGAAACAAGGTAGGGTCATTTCTATGGGAGAAAATACACCTCCTCTTGTTCGGCTAGCCAATAGAAAGGTTTTATTTCATACGAACTATATTACGTCACCCAAACGCCATGTCGTTAGGCCAATAGTGGAGCCAGATTTGGAGGTAGCAGTGCTGCTAGATGCAATATGAGCGCTGCTATTGGTTCGTGGACGTGACGTCAGCAAACCCGCACCGTCAACAAAAAAAGACTGGCCTGAACCTACTTTGTTTCCTCTACCGAGGTGTACATTTCCTATATCTCCACGATTGGCAACATGTTCTACATCATTATTTTTCTCTACCACAACGCAACAAAACCGAACAAAAGTTCCATTTCATGCCTGTATTTTTCACTCGGTCTCGATATTCTCGGCATAGTAATTCAATTATAAATGAATTCCGTACTTTTCTGGTGAAAAATGTAAACTTGATACAATGCGGATCAGTCACGGCATTCGCTGTATAGTAATTCATTTAAAAATGAATTTCGTGCTTTCATCATGAAAAATACGTAAACTGGATACATTGCAGATCGGTCCCGGCATTCGCTGAATAGTATTTCAATTATGAATGCATTTCGATGCCTCATCATTAACATTGTGCAAACAAGATATCGTAAAACACTCTGCGTTATCAGCCGCGTTCCGTCCTTTTAATGGATTTTGTGTTGGAAAAACTAAACACTGTCGTCATGCTGGCCTGACAGAAATGCAATCAGAAATTTTTTTCGCGCAACTGCGCTAGCCTGAATACTGAAGTTAGTTCAGCATTCCACGACATCGAGGAAAGGAAACGATTTGATGAAGATGAATTAAGGCTCGAAAATGCATGTAAATTAGGAATGCCAATTTTTGTATTGTCACAAATTTTTCTTGCTTAGGTTCGTACAGCGTTTAAAAACAAAAACCCAGGTCGACTACGGACGATATTATACACAACACCAATCTGCACATTTCGTTATAGAACAAAGCTGAACGTCTGCCATGTTTGTTTTGGACGCAAATGAAGCAGCTCTGAAGCAATATTCAGCTTTTAGTCGTAAAATCGCTCAACATTTAGTTATAAACTGTGCTCAGGGCATTCCTAAAATCCAAAAATTTTAAAACTTTCAATTTTCGATGCATCAAAATTTCAGCTTAATTCTCCGAATGAAGAATTTTGAACACATTCTACCTAATGCATTTAGATAAAAGATAATCCGAAGCTGGTTTCGTTCGTATGAGTTATCTAACTCATGTCTCCGAGTGTTTGATGCCGTGTAGCTGATACCTTGTAGGTGATACCGTATAATTGATACCCTGTAGGCGACACCGTATAGTTGATACCCTGTAGGTGACACCGTATAATTGATACCCTGTAGGCGACACCGTATAGCTGATACCCTGAAGGTGACACCGTATAATTGAAACCCTTTAGGTGACACCGTATAATTGATACCCTGTAGGTGACACCGTATAATTGATACCCTGTAGGCGACACCGTATAGTTGATACCCTGTAGGTGACACCGTATAATTGATACCCTGTAGGCGACACCGTATAGCTGATACCCTGAAGGTGACACCGTATAATTGAAACCCTTTAGGTGACACCGTATAATTGATACCCTGTAGGTGACACCGTATAATTGATACCCTGTAGGTGACACCGTATAATTGATACCCTGTAGGTGACACCGTATAATTGATACCCTGTAGGCGACACCGTATAGTTGATACCCTGAAGGTGACACCGTATTATTGATACCCTGTAGGTGACACCGTATAATTGATACCCTGTAGGTGACACCGTATAATTGATACCCTGTAGGTGACACCGTATTATTGATACCCTGTAGGTGACACCGTATAATTGATACCCTGTAGGCGACACCGTATAATTGATACCCTCTAGGTGACACCGTATAATTGATACCCTGTAGGTGACACCGTATGATTGATACCCTGTAGGTGACACCGTATAATTGATACCCTGTAGTTGACACCGTATAATTGATACCCTGTAGGTGACACCGTATAATTGATACCCTGTAGGTGGCACCGTATTATTGATACCCTGTAGGTGACACCGTATAATTGATACCCTGTAGGCGACACCGTATAATTGATACCCTCTAGGTGACACCGTATAATTGATACCCTGTAGGTGACACCGTATAATTGATAATCTCTAGGTGACACCGTATAATTGATACCCTGTAGGTGACACCCTATAATTCATACGCTCTAGGTGACACCGTATAATTGATACCTATTGTTATCCGGTGATACCGGATGGTTGATACCTCCTAGGTGACACCGTATAGTTGAAACCTTGTAGGTGACACCGTATAGTTGATATCTTGTAGGTGATACCGTATAGTTGACATCTTGTAGGTGACCCCGTATAGTTGAAACCTTGTAGGTGACACCGTATAGTTGATATCTTGTAGGTGACACCGTATAGTTGACATCTTGTAGGTGATACCGTATAGTTGACATCTTGTAGGTGACCCCGTATAGTTGAAACCTTGTAGGTGACACCGTATAGTTGATATCTTGTAGGTGACACCGTATAGTTGATATCTTGTAGGTGACACCGTATAGTTGACATCTTGTAGGTGATACCGTATAGTTGACATCTTGTAGGTGACCCCGTATAGTTGACATCTTGTAGGTGACACCGTATAGTTGAAACCTTGTAGGTGACACCGTATAGTTGAAACCTTGTAGGTGACACCGTATAGTTGATATCTTGTAGGTGACACCGTATAGTTGACATCTTGTAGGTGATACCGTATAGTTGACATCTTGTAGGTGATACCGTATAGTTGACATCTTGTAGGTGACACCGTATAGTTGACATCTTGTAGATGACACCGTATAGTTGAAACCTTGTAGGTGACACCGTATAGTTGATATCTTGTAGGTGACACCGTATAGTTGACATCTTGTAGGTGACACCGTATAGTTGACATCTTGTAGGTGACACCGTATAGTTGATTTCTTGTAGGTGACACCGTATAGTTGATATCTTTTAGGTGACACCGTATAGTTGACATCTTGTAGGTGATACCGTATAGTTGATATCTTGTAGGTGACATCGTACAGTTGACATCTTGTAGGTGACACCGTATAGTTGACATCTTGTAGGTGACACCGTATAGTTGAAACCTTTTAGGTGACACCGTATAGTTGAAACCTTGTAGGTGACACCGTATAGTTGATATCTTGTAGGTGACACCGTATAGTTGACATCTTGTAGGTGATACCGTATAGTTGACATCTTGTAGGTGACCCCGTATAGTTGATATCTTGTAGGTGACACCGTATAGTTGACATCTTGTAGGTGACACCGTATAGTTGACATCTTGTAGGTGACACCGTATAGTTGAAACCTTGTAGGTGACACCGTATAGTTGAAACCTTGTAGGTGACACCGTATAGTTGATATCTTGTAGGTGACACCGTATAGTTGACATCTTGTAGGTGATACCGTATAGTTGACATCTTGTAGGTGACCCCGTATAGTTGACATCTTGTAGGTGACACCGTATAGTTGACATCTTGTAGGTGACCCCGTATAGTTGACATCTTGTAGGTGACACCGTATAGTTGACATCTTGTAGGTGACACCGTATAGTTGAAACCTTGTAGGTGACACCGTATAGTTGAAACCTTGTAGGTGACACCGTATAGTTGACATCTTGTAGGTGATGCCGTATAGTTGATATCTTGTAGGTGACACCGTATAGTTGACATCTTGTAGGTGACATCGTACAGTTGACATCTTGTAGGTGATACCGTATAGTTGATATCTTGTAGGTGACATCGTACAGTTGACATCTTGTAGGTGACCCCGTATAGTTGACATCTTGTAGGTGACACCGTATAGTTGATATCTTGTAGGTGACACCGTATAGTTGACATCTTGTAGGTGACCCCGTATAGTTGACATCTTGTAGGTGACACCGTATAGTTGATATCTTGTAGTTGACACCGTATAGTTGACATCTTGTAGGTGACACCGTATAGTTGAAACCTTGTAGGTGACACCGTATAGTTGACATCTTGTAGGTGACACCGTATAGTTGACACCTTGTAGGTGACACCGTATAGTTGACATCTTGTAGGTGACACCGTATAGTTGACACCTTGTAGGTGACACCGTATAGTTGATATCTTGTAGGTGACACCGTATAGTTAATACTGCATAGGTGAAATTTAATACGCGTTTTTCTGAAAATGTTGCGTAAGCGAAAAATGAATGAAAAGCTAAACTTAAGAATATTTTTATATTTTCTGTCGGTTGCAAGCGTGTGGTGGACGAAACATTAGGTGAAGTGTGTTAAGCTAACATTTCAAGTTTAGGAAAAGAAAATTGATTGTATTTTCGAACCGAATACGAGCTACATACGTCGTTCTTTTCAATATCATTGAGGGTTATACATTATCATCACGTTTATCACATCATTATATCGTTTATCATTACTAGTCCACCCCCCCCTCCTCTTTATTTGAAATAAATATGAGGAAGAAATGAGAGAAAGGCCGTTAGAAATTAAAAAATACAGTCTCTCGAGAGTTGATGAGGCCGCGTGAACACGGCCCGTCAAAATATACAAGGCTGGAGCTTGTATCACTGATACGCTCATCACACACTGCAGGCTGACTTCGGACAGACCGACAGACCGACCGACCGACCGACCGACCGACCGACCGACCGACCGACCGACCGACCGACGGACGCGGCTCTTATTATAGTATAGATTGTTATCGTTCACCACTTTCATTACCCTTCATCAATATCAACGCCGCTAATTATTTTATTATAATTAATTAATACCATCAGTGTTTATGATTGAAATTTTCGTTTGCTGTCATTATCGTTTCCATCTTAAGACCGACTACGTCAATCAGTCTAGTATCATTATCATTTTTAGACACTCAACTTGACAACGATGATGATATAGCATCGTAATTACCAGGGCGAAGTTGATCAATTAGCATACGTTTTTTGACACGCTTGATGGTTTGTTCTAGTCAACTTACCACGTGGTCTCTCCCACCTGAATATATACATCAAACTAAAGATGATAAAAACAGTCGTCTAGCAGAACTTATTTTTCAAGATGACATCATTCGCTATTCGTGCTTAGTGGAATTCGAAGAGTGTGAGTTTTTTCCTCTTGTGTGTAAATATCGGGTAGATTGCTCTCAATTGTTGCAGAGATTTTCATGAACACAAAAGAACTCTTGTTTATCCAAGAAACTGACCAGCGAAAGTTTCGCGGCCAGGGCAGGGCGAGCGTGTTTGTCAGGGAAGTCAAAGCTGTCCTTCAGCTGTTTGTTCTCGCAACAGGCAGGGAGAAGAATAACCTTTGCGAAAATATGCGTCGGTGAGTGATGCTGTACATGGAAAACTTGTTTCTTTTGTTCATTTGCCCCAATTGGTTTAACATGAGAGTAGAAAACGGAATTTCTCTTTTCCGGTTTTCCTTATATTTTTGTTGTATTTATTGCGTTGTTTACTAATATCGGTTATCAAACCTGGGGTGTTTTCTCTAAAAGTCAAAACTAAATGATTAACGGTTAGTTCTCCAAGCTGTTTTCCGGGAGAATTTCTGAAAAAAACGAACGAAGCCGTTTTGTCTTCAAATTAATTTTTAAGTAACTGAGTTAGAATTTTCAACCGGTTGCGTCGTCATAGCAGAGAAGCGAAAGCTTTTCTGATGGCTTGGCTAAATTACGTGTTTTTTGGAGGGATACAAAATTCTGAAGGCTTAAAACAAAATTAGAACACTGAGCTTCGCCCAACCATGAAGAGTCTCTGGATGGTTCTTTGTTCTTCTAGATTTTCCATGCTGCAAATGATGATAATACAAATTAGATAATCAGGGGACCGTTACCTTGCACGCGAAGCAACAGTACGTAAAATATTATTACATCTTTACTTATTGTTATAAGTATGACACTAATAATAACAATGTTATAGTTATTGGAGTACATTTACTTTTATCGGGTCAGCGTCGGTCAACTTCTAGGGAATCCACGAAAAACCGAAAAACTAAATTACCTAAGATATGCGAAATAAAGAGTATTAAAATATAAGTAGGAAATTATTGAAGTTTATGTCAACTAACTCGCCCAATTAAGCCCCCTACACGATCCCTTTCGAACGTCACTCGAGGGAACTAATATACACGCAAATTAGTGCAGCACAAACTCAAATCGCTCTCCAGCCCGCACTACACTGGCACAATTTGCTCGCTACAAGTGTCAATTACTCTAAATCAAGGCCGCTCTGGACCGGGTGTCTTCTTCCTGAAAAAAACATGCATCGCGTGAATTTCTGTACAGTGTGAACCAGGTTTTATCATAAGTGATAACTAGGGCTGTGACAACTTGCTCTAATCATATTGTCCCAGCCCTAATAATCACATACATAAATACATGCGTATGTTTGTGGTTTACCCATGTATTTACACATAGTTTTAAATCACATTTATATGATTTATTACAAATCACATACATGCGTATGTGGGTGATTATCAGGGCTGTGAAAATATAATTAGAGCATATTGTCACAGCCATAATGATAACCTTTGCCTTTCCTTTCCGAATTTTTCAGCTCCTTGAAATAGTTCAAGTTATTCACGTGCTAAAGTCATTGGCAAACGTGATAACCTTTTTATGGGGTGCTTGTAAAAGCTTGACTTTCAGAATGAAAATATTTTCTATTATTATTTGTCATATACTATTAAGCTATTGTTATTCGTACAATAGCAGGTTGTGAGTAATTAGATGAAATTTGAACTAATTGGGAACAGTTTGATGATATCCAGTTCGTTGCTGTGTTTCGAACGGTTCTCCGTTTAATTTTTTTTCGTTATCGCTTACATTGTTCTTCAGTTCTTCAATAAAGATGAAATCATCAAAGGAGCACATGACAAAACATATTCTCGCCAATTGCAAGCGACGTTTTTTAGACAAAGCTGTGTTTAAACATAGCAAGGGGAGGCTCGACAACGATGTTAAATATGAGCATCAACGGCTAGATAAACATGCAAGACTCCGATCACAAGCAAGGTGAAAATCCCCCCTTCAGAAACATTTATTGATATCTAACGACAAAACAAGAATAATTCACGATGAAATAAAAGGGGATAAAATAAAAATAATTCACAATATGGTTTTCCGAATCAAAGGGCGATTACTGCTATGTTGTACGACCAGGAGTACCAAGGACTTCGCACGCCAGTAAGGAGCGTCCTGATTTGGCCAGTGAAAATGAGGTCATCCTTTTGCCAAACAATGTGTGTTCACACACCACTTACCTGACTCATGAACAGATTCGAAGTCGTAGGCTGGGAAGCACTTCCTCATCCAATTTATTTTACATACAATGTCACGTTAAATTTTTGTCTTCATCTGAGCCTTAGATATCTCTGTATTGTTTCGCTCAGGCAGTCGGGTGATGCAGTTTTCGGAATATTTTTCAAACTTTCGACGAAAGCGCTCCTAAAATACGATTTTTTTAAGAACATTGCTGGATAAAATCACTCATAAATAGACAGGTATTCATATATTAGTGCCTGCCTAAAAGTTCCAAAAAAATATGTCCTTCGCAAATTGTGATTTGAACGCTCTCTTTATCATGCATAGTCATGCAAATTAAAAAATCCTCGAGGATTCTATATCATTTGGAGGATGCATTGCAATCAATACATGTCATGCTCTAAATTATTTGAGCACAATGGAATAAAATGAGTGTTTTAAATATTTACTTCATA
Source organism: Morinoia aosen (assembly GCA_030386875.1). Lineage (NCBI taxonomy): Eukaryota > Metazoa > Arthropoda > Malacostraca > Amphipoda > Talitridae > Morinoia > Morinoia aosen. The sequence continues at coordinate 85,902,540 of CM059562.1, read as the reverse complement.
AAGTTATTACTTATTTTAAAAAATTCCAGAAAATTAATTTTTCTTTCACACAGCTGTAGTTTGTTAAGCGTCAGTATATTTTCCGTAAAAACAATAAAAAGAATTACTGAAAAATATTTTTGTGATGCACTGAGAAATTAGTGTATGATTTGTGAAAAGCTCTATTGAAGATTTCAAGTTGGAACATTTCAGTTCAGGGACACAAATTACTCAAAACCTCCAGAATTGGACGAAGAATTCGTAAAAACAAACTTGTTATGCAGCCGACCTTAATACATACGGAATCTGTATTTTTGCGACGCAGTTCTAGAAAATATTTTTCTTCAGGGACGCTTCTTGAGATGTCGCCCGCTTATGGCATGTTGCATGAGAGCCAAACATGTCCCAGTCTAACTTTTTCACCGCCTGCATGCAAATGTTTCGCCGCCTAAGTGATTTAAGGGACTCAATCGCTTAGGCGGCGTAAAACATGCATGCAGGTGGCGAAAAAGTTAGACTGGGGGGGCTTAAGATTTGTGTCATTCGCTGGAAACCAAAAGTTGTCTAGGCTTGAGTGAGAAAATTTTCCGATTGCATTTGCAGTATTTTTCTTGTGTTCTTTTTGCTATGACTGTCAAATTTATTTGGCAAGAATCAGCAGCAGACTATAACATAATCATGAAACCCATTCGGAATTTGGCGATAGGTCAGTCTCAAAAATAAAGCAGAACACGATTAAGTTTTATCATAAAACACACACTAATTTGACGTACAACTATTTTATTAAGAACATATGGTTCATTACTTTTTTGATCCTGTGGCATAGGGCGTTGCTCGATAAACTACAGTACACGCAAAGTTACAGTAAATGAGAGAATATACGTCTTTCTTTAAGCTAATTCAGGCCACTTACCCCTTTCCTCACTAGAAATACGAGTACGTACCTACACACAATATATTCCAAAAAACATGCGCAAAAGTGAAGAAAATTTAATTTTGGCATTGAGTGAAACAATGAAACTTGTACGCATGTATTAGTTTCCGTGCAGAAAGAATTCCGTGAAACCCATTAAATTGTTCAACGATTTGAAAACATGGATTGGTGATTTTGCCAGTAATTCAGCATCAGTGTTGCTAAGGGTATCGATCAGATAGTCATTTTTTGGAAGAAAGTTATTTGGCTAACGCTGTCACCTAGTGAGCAAATGTCACCTAGTAAGAAATGTTGTTACCTTGTAAGAATATTTTGCCAACTAGTAAGAAAATATTGTCACCTGGTAAGAAAATGTTTTCACCTATTAAAAGAAATATTGTCTCCCAGTTAAAAAAATGTTGTCACCTTGAAGGAATTTATTGTCACCTCGTAAGAAAATATTGTCACCTATTAAAAGATATACTGGCCCCTAGTAAGAAAATATCGTCACCGAATAAGAAAATATTGTTACCTAGTAAGAAAATATTGTCACCTATTAAATGAAATATTGTCTCCCAGTTAGAAAATGTTGTCACCTAGTTAGGAAATATATTCACTTAGTACGAAAATGTAGCACTGCCATCATCAAGTGTTGCCAGAGAATAAGTCTCTAAACACAATAACTCTCTGACTTGATTTTCGCCCGGCTGCAACAAGCTGAGAAAGCTAAAGCTGTTCTGAAAACTGGCAAGAAAGGAGCGGCTACTTCAGAGAACATTTCGCTTTCTGGGAAAAGCAGCCCGCTTCCGCTGACAGGCTCAAAGTTTGCGCTGCGTTACGGAAGCTAAGACACCGTGACCGTCACTTTCCTCAGGTACAACCATTAATTTGAACGGCTTGTAGGCCGCACGGCTGCTGGCGAAACCCTCGTCTCGAGAGGCACTGATTTCTGCCGATACCCTGCACTGTCATGATGGCTACATGATAAAACTATGTAAAGTGCGATAAACATTTTAAAATTATGATGGATACATGATAAAACTGTGTAGAGTGCAACAAAAATTTTAAACTTACGATGGCTACATGATAGAACTATGTAAAGTGCGATAAACATTTTAAACTAACGATGGCTACATGATAAAACTATGTAAAGTGCGATAAACATTTTAAAATTATGATGGATACATGATAAAGCTGTGTACAGTGCAACAAACATTTTAAACTTACGATGGCTATATGATAAAACTATGCACAGTGCGATAAACTTTTGTAACTCACCATAGCTACATGAAAAAATACAATGAACTGCCTCATCTGAGTCTTTGAAAGACGTTCAAAAATACAGATAAATTTTGAAAAAATAAGTTCTCGCCATAATGTGGCCTGAGATGCATTTTGTGTTTAGGTTCGGTGCAAGATCTATAAAAAAAATGCGCGAAACTCCAAGCCTTTTTTACCAAAGCTCAATCAAACAGAGCGAACTTTGAAGTTTAGAAGCGAATGTCGGGTTGTCACGGTAGAAGAGACGGATGAATGAAGCTTTAGTCGAGAAGGTGAAATGACTGCAGAATTGGCGCTCCGCCTTTGAAGTGCCCGGCTTATGGCTTTCAAGTATATTGTTCTCCAAAGCACATTGGCTTCAAGTGTTTGTGTAAACGACAGCCTAATTTTAAAAGACGTGTGTCAACTGACTCTCGACTCTGACCGATGGTTCTACTCATAAAATAGCGTGGCTTGAAATAAACTCGAGATATGAACATAGTCTTCAGCGCCGCGTGTGAATCCTCTTGAATGAAATCCGTTGGAATGAGCTGCTTCGTTTGAGATGAGATTTCTCTTCGAAATTCAGATCTCATTAACTTCGGATTGTGGCTTGATGGACGGACCGTTCAGGCTCATCATTTAGACCCCGCGTTAAAATCCTGTCTTTCCAGCGTCAGGAAATCGAAGTTTGTTAAGTCAGCTTTTCTCGACTTCACTTCAGTAAACATTCAATACTGGAACAACCAAATCAAGAAAATAAGTTCTCAGTCAGTGAAGACTTGTAGAAATACGTGCGTGAAAACTGGGACTTTTCGTGACGGTAATTACCTTCTGCTTCCTTTTAATCGCGCAAAAAATTTTGTGCGCTTATTGTCATCTTAATTCCTTGAAAAATAATTTATGTTCTCCTTTCCCACTGCGTTTGAACATTGATAATTAACATTTCGCCTTTCCTTTGTCATGTGCCACAAAAATGAAGAAACTAACTCACAACTCATGAACTTAGAATTTATATTTCACGGTGATGGAGTGTCTTGTATATCTCCTCATGTAACAGACCTGCACGAAATAAACTTTGTGCTTCTTTAATAAACTGAAAAATTCTTTAAACAGTTACTGAACATTAAGCCTAAATGTCGTTTTTAAGGATGCTCAAAATCTTAGCTCGACATCTTTATTATCTTGAGTTTTGAAAATAGATTCATTAAAAAATCCTTTTAATGAAGAAAAATACAAACTGAGAAATACGAGTACTAGCAACAGCAGCACCAGAAATAAGGGAATTTGACTTCTGCTTTAACTACCGCAGGCGTTATCAACGACACTTTCCCATCTCAATAACAGCTCATTTTGAAAAATTGCCAGTCATCCAGAAATGAACATTACTGCTCTTCAGACAAAATAAAAGTTTTTTCAATAACTTTGGTGAAAGCAGAATTTCACATCTATTGGATTCGCGTGAAATGCGCCAATTAGGAGACGAATACCATCAGCTATTTCAAGAAATTTTTGAAAAAATTTTCAAAATCATACCAGAATAGATCTTACTTTCATGAATCTTTAACCACGTATTTTGAGGAATAGCAGACGTTGTTTCATCAAGTGAAGAAAGAACCTTGTTCCATTGAACCTAATGTGTACATGTTAACGCGGTTGCTTTATTGTATCAATGCTGTCACTGCCTTCGTATTAAGTTCGAATCGTTCAGTAAACGTGCAATTTTCCCTAAAGATCAATCCCAGTATTTTCGGTCCAATTCGCCGCTGCCGAATGCAGGCGCATCCGGCAACATGACGCTCTGCCGCAGACATCTAATTAAAAATATTGACGTCATTACCAAGAGCAGCAGCAGCTGCACAACACGAAGTCACCGGGAAAATTCGAGCACACGAGCGTCCAAATCGGCCGGTATGCCGAGCGCAGAGTCGGAACCTGAGTCAACACGTCGGTTGTGATAAATGGAGGCCTGCCTGGAAATCCCTGCCATCTGCTATCGTTGGCAATAGCACAAATTTTCTTACGCCTCAGCTGAAAGGATTGGCCTCACCAAACCGCAAGTGAACCGCTTCCGCGAACCAAAACATGGCTTTCCGAAAAACGTCCCTGAAGTCCGGGCGCCCGCAGTCGCTTTTTTGTGCGGTCAGAAAAACAAGCCTTGCTGGCGTTCCTATGAAGAATTTACTCCATGATAATATTTCAGGAAAGCTTTTTCCTTATTTTCCTTTTCTGAGCCTGGCTCTTTGCTGAGGGCGGGTATTCGATGTGTGTACTGAACTTTAGGCTCTAGGAAACATGTTAGGCTCTAAAAAACTTTGAGCTGTTACTTCAAGAATGCCTGAAGATCTGTTTTTCATTTGATTTACATATACCTGCCTATAAATTCTCGATATCATTTTATTACTTTAGGTATGACTGAATAACTGTTTGTTTTCATTCGATTTATGTATTCCTGCCTATAAATTTCTGATCTCATTTATAAATTTGTTTCTGCCAAGACGGAATATAACGCACAACATGTGCAGCATGATTTTGTACGTACCTCTTCTACAGATAAGATACGAGGCCATGAGTTTGCAAGGTCCTTTTAAGAAAGAGATATTCCTCGTTATATCCGACTAATGATTTGTTTGATTTGGGTTAAATGTGCCAATTTGGGAAAGAATATTTTCAGTTATTTTGGGAAATTCTGAAAAGCATTTTCACAATCGAATTTGGATAGATCTTCGTTGAGGTCCTACACGCTGAGGTTGGAGCTGATGTGTTCTGTTGATTTACTGCTGAACTTGTGCCAAAGCATTTAATTTTTTAAATTTTAATTAACAATTATTTCCCATATTCTGAATTACTTCAGCCACGTTCCTAGGCCTTGGAAGTAAGGCCAATGAGTTGCACCGGCTCACCTAGAAATGCCATTGTTGTAAATTTCTCTACTTTTTTTCCCTCATCACTTTCTAGGGTTCTTTCAGCGATCAGAAAACTAGCAATGAGAAGACAGCAGCTCAAGAGAACGAGGGCAATACAAAGTGGTCGTAATTAGAGCTCGCATCATGCAGGGAAAATATTAACATGGTTCTTTAAGTTAGCGAACTAGTTAAAATTACTGCAGGCAGAGGATCATGCAGCAATTGAGTGTATGTGTGTATATTGAAGTTTAAAAATCCGAGAAATAATTTTAGCGCTCGCATTATTTCACTAAACACAATGTCATTCATTTATATTCTCTGCATCAGCATTTTGTGTTTAGAAAGTTCTGTGGCTGACATTTTACATCTATGATAAATAGAAGTTCTAGATGTATGTTTAGGAGAAGTTGTTTCCCTGTCTTTCTAAGGACAAACCTAGTATTATGTGATAGTAGGAAAAGATTCCTCATTACACTACATTTGCTAGTTCTCATCTGAACTCACGCAGTGAGAGGTAGTTCAGAGTGAGACTTTATTTCTTTAAAATAAGAAATGATTGTAATGTACATCCAGAGAATACTCTGTAACCAAACTGTTTAAGGGACATGAATGAGTAAATTATGGCAATTTTTCTAGGGCAAAAATGAAAAATTTGGATGAAATGACATTCAACCGAAAAAAACACAAACAACGGAATAAAATTCATTTTTCTAAAAAGGGGCATTCAGACTAGCGCTGGTTTCGATACTTCATTATCAATGAATGCTCCGAAAATAAGATCAACAATATATAAAAATTGGTAATTCAATAATTGCTAAATATATATACAGCCTATATAATATACACTTGGCAGGCACTTTGATCACAGTTAAGAACGGGTTTCTGCTTAAAAATGTACATCGATTCTAAAATACGGAGATCGCTATTACACGTAGAATCTATAATTGAAAATTCATCCACCGAGAAAATATGGTTGGTGTTTTCACAGTGAAGTCTAGGCGAAGACTGAGATGGAGTGGCCAGCGGCCTATTAGTACTAAATGATTTACCTAGTTGTTGGTAAAATCTAATCTTTGACTGTTTCAGAGTGCTCCTTATGTAGGAACTCTGGCAAGTTCCACACTGATATTTATACACAATACTAGAGAGCAACTCTTTCGGCAGTCTGTCTTTATACTGGAAAAATGATTTTATTTAGAAACTGTTGCGAAAAACAAACTTGAAATCGAGTTGGGGATAAAATTTTCTCAAATTCCTAGTTAAAGATTGTTTTAGTATAAAGTATCGAAACCAGCACTAGTCTGAATGCCCCTTTTTAGAAAGAATTAATTTTATTCCGTTGTTTGTGGTTTTATTCCTGATGAAACTTGGATTTTCAATACACGTACCCATCTCAGTCAACCGAAAAAGTAAAGTGACTTTTTTGGTTGAATGTCATTTCTACCAAATTTTTCATTTTTGCCCCAGAAAATTTGCCATAATTTAGTCATTCATGTCCCTTAAACAGGTTGGTCACTGAGTATTCTCTGGAAATACATAACAATTATAAGAGTTACAAATGCTTGATCAATTCACTTTATATGCATCTACATAAATGGGGAACTCATCATAGAACTCAACGAATGCAGCAGACGTAAATTTACTGTATTTCTATAACATTCCTCAGCTCATCTAGATTTAGTTTAAAAGCTTAAAAATATGAATCACTCATCAACGAAATGCCCCAAAATATAAATAGTGAAGTATAAACACTCGTTACAAATTTGAGCGAATTTCGATCAGAGAAGAATAACCATTCACTCTGTGATGCTACCGAGGCTGAGAAGAGGGCAGTTTGCGTAACAGGAATACCAAGAATTTCGGTCAACGAAGGCAGATGACTTTCAGCCTACGCCTCCGAATAGAGCCTCGACGACCTTCCAAACTCTTTCTGGAATGTGTTTCGTCCCTCAGGCGATGTGGATCTATTGCGTTGCATTTCCGCAACGGGGGAGGTATTAAAATTCATTTACGTGGTTATCAAATTCGTTGCACATTAATTTGAAAATTATTTAAATTTTTTCGCCCTTTTCAGATGTGGTTTGAGTTATTTGACGTTTTTATTATGATTTAAAGTCTTAGTATCATGACTACCCACCCATCAGAAGCAACAGTTGTTTGACACATACGATTTTTTCTTGATTTCATCGCATTATCGTCTCACGAGTCTCCAACATAACAGCTAGTGACCTAGCTCCCAAACCTTGCTTCTTATTTTAAGTCGTTTCTGTCCAGCGCTTAATTAAGATTTAGCCTCTGTTTTGATCGTTCGGGAAGGCCAAATCGCAACAGGATGTTCGTTTATACAGTTTTTCAAATCCAATTATGAGGTGTTATGACTGCCAGTCTCCCATGGCGGCAGGACTTCACAGAAAGGTTGATAAGACAAGTCGAATTATATTCCAGACTGACGAAAAACAGACACGCATCATGACTCAAATCAGTAAATAGGACCAAAATCTGATACACACGACCGCAGGCTTACATAATTTTTGAATCAAAATTATAAAACAAACTAGACGACCGTATGCAATATAAAACTTAAGTTATTGCTGCATGAATGTGATGTTATAAATCCAAAATAAGTCAAATGGTGCTCATTAATTTATTCATTATTAGGAGTGCTTACACTTGATGAAGTTAGGCTTTAGATCAGGACTTCTATGGGGCTAAAAAACTGTTTCAGTCAGCAAAAATATGTTTTACCCCGCAAAAACGTTTTAGTTGAAAACATTATATGCGATATTGCAGATATTTGCTATTTCAAGAGATCAAGCCTAATAGTTAAAAAAGGTCATTAAAGTTAAAACAAAAGGTCATTTTCAACTACTTTAAATTTAAAACTAGTCCAAATTTTATTCATTAGAATATGTTGCGGAAGACTTTTTCATGATGTGTTTCTTCCCTTTATACCCTCGTGAGACATAAAAAAATGTTCATTCGGTTTTGTAATGCATTGTTCTTTCTATTTCAAAATATGTTTGTGCCTTATATACCTTCCTGAGACATAAAGAAAATGTTGATTTGGTTTCATTAAGTTCCTGTTCTCCTCATCTGTGCTTACCTTCATGAGAAGTAACTTAGTAAATGGAAACCTTGGCTCGTACTCGCACGGATTGTCGCCTTTGTCAGATGATGAATGCGATATTCAGCAGAACTGTGATGTTAAATCTCTGTATAAAATATTAGCGCATGCGAGGCTATGTTGGCAAGAATATTATTTATTTCCTCACAAGTGCTTTATTTTATTTAAAGGACCCCAATGTACACTGAGCTTAATATAGTATATTGTAAGAAATAATGCGAATGATACATTCAGAATAATTTTTCAACGTGAAATAAAAAATGCACACCCATCCGAATTATTATTGGTTGATTAAATAAGGGTGAATTAAAATAATTGTACGTTAACGAATATTTTTCCATAAAATATTTAAAGTGGGCAAGTATAGCTCATCCATACCCGCCGAGTAAACCATCTATTTGATCTCAAGTTTATTGCAGAAAAGCTGGTGAAAAAGAAAGTCTACCTAATTTATTATTGCTCGTACCCAATCTGAATTTCTCACGGGAAAAGAATTGTTCGTTGAGATATAGTTTATTTGGATAGAGAATGTAAGAACATGAACAAGCTATAGTTTAGGAAATCAGTTGATTTATCTGCAAAAATTATGAGCATTATCTCTCATTGTCCCTCCACTAAGATCATTAATCATGTGAAAATAAATATTATTCTTCAATTAAGGTCATTAAATACGAGAAAATCATCATAATCCTTCATGTTGATTGATGTAATATCGCTTTCATCTTCGGGCTATAAACAAGAGAAACCTTTACTCTAAAAATGTGCATCTACTGACTGAATGATCCAACGAAAACATTGTAGCGAGCAGCAATACTGAAACACTCAGTTTCTTTCAGATGGATTTCCGTTGAAATGTATTTAAATTTTCCAGTCCATTACAGTTACAGTTATCTTAGTGCGCTTACATGAGTTATATATATGAATAAAATAAATGCTCGATTCTTGCTCCAATAAATTCATTAGAATTCATCTGAAAATCTCCTATTTGAGTAATTTCATCACAACCGAGCCTGTCGACACGAAGAAAGCCCAGCCAAAATTTTAAACCAACTTTTTCCGTGGTTTAGTTGTCCATTGTTTCAAAGACTTCATCGTTGTGCCTCATTTAGAAGACTTAACCAATTCCCCTCGTAAAATCCTAGTTTAATGATTCCTTACGGTCCAAGGCTGCAGCAAACTCGTAACACTTGCCTAGACATCCTAGAATCAAGTTTTGTGAAGCCCCGGCGGGGTCATCAAAATGCTTATGGAGCATAAAGCGAAATGATGTGTGCTGCAATTTGTGGGAAGGAGATCGTTCATTATCATTCTCGAGGCGCGTCTTTCTTCATTCTTACGACGGAGAACATAGTTTCAAGTATCAGGAGGATTATGCTTTACTGAGTTAGTGATGTCGGTTCATTGAAAAAGATTAAAATTGTGCTGTAGTTCAGTAATAGTAGTTCTTCTCTAGCAAGCTTCCAAGATCACGAGATGACTTCATTAGTGTTTCAGAGGTGTAAGGTGAATCTTGCAATTTAAGCTTATCTATTGAAAAGTGAAGTTTTAACTTTATAATTATGATTTTTTTCAAGATGTTCAATAAACTTGTTTTACAAATATTTTTGACTCTTGTGTTGTAATCAGTACTGGAAAAATATGCGTGAATCAAAAATTGTGGAAATAATGAAGAAAAAATGTGAAAATAATCTAGTTGAATAAGATCAGCTGTTGATTTTCTGTTTTAAGTCTACCAGCTACCAATTTTTAGAAGCAATATTTTACTTGGAATGAGAAGACTCTCAATATAGTGAGAACACTGTTTCCAAGACGTGTTGTGAACGTTTTCACAACCTAGGCCGAATTACTCCTTCCTCACCTTCAGAACACCTGAGCAGAAGATTCAGAAACAATAAAAAATATAATTTTTTCCGAAATGTTTATTTTCAAAGCGTGTTTTTAGACTTTCTTATAATATCATACGAACAAGGTTACTACCCTGAATTTTTTTATTGAACTTCACTATCGTTCCAATGACTATTAGCATAATTATTATTGAAAATAGGATGTATTGGATTTCACTTCATGCTAACTCAACAAATAATTTCAGCACAAAAAAACATCGAACGAAAGGAGGATTCTCCAAATTACAGAAGCAACGTCACTTAGGCAACGTAACACAAATTCTTACCCAAATGGTGTATTAAATTGGAAGTCCAGTACAGATATCGAATGCTTGATTTTATTTTCGCCAGGTAATTTTCGCATTATTTAAACATACTTTCCAAAAAACCTGAAACAGTATTGGCTCCGTAAGGAATTTGCTATAACTTACGTAATAATAACAAATTTTTACAGCAAACGCTTCTGACTTTGAACTTGAATGCAAGCATCGATGACAGTATGAGTTGATGTTAAGTATGTTAATTTGTTGATGCTAATTCTCTTTAATAGACGCACTTGCTACAGGATGACCCTAATGTGTTTCCCTTCTAACTTTTTCGTCATGCATTAAAAATATTGCACATCCTGCAATGATAAAAGAAATAATCGAGAATTTACTGGATTTTATCTTTGATAAAACGAGGATAACACATCTAAAGGATGTGGAACACTTCCGATGCTGTTGGAAAAAAATATTTTTATATATTCTTCTAACTTAATTACTCAGCTGCGACCCTGCATCATTTCGACGAAAACGCAACCATGAGAAGATAGCACCAGAAGAGCCAGCTTTTTGTATCCTAATCTTCGTGCATTGTTGGTAGATTTAGTCCTTTCTAGGTGACTGAAAATTCCAAGTTAGTGCAGCTTGTCCCAGGAATGCCCTGTAGATTGCTTCGTTGTGTCGAGAAAGACCAGATTGTATTTTTCAACACACCATGCAATAGAGCTCATACTAAAGTCAAATTCAGCTCATCAATCATGTCATTTCTTCTCTTTATGCTGCTAAAACTGATATAAATCTGTGTTCATTCTCATACATACTTCATCCCAATTTTGGGATAATGAACTATTTTCCTCTACGGATTTGTTACATGCCACTTATAACTCATTATTTTTCACATTCAACCTCCATGTTCGTCTAGTCACACTCGAAACATCAAATCAGATTTCAAACATGAGTTAACTTTTTAAATTTCCCTTACCTATCTCTCAGTTTGTCTATTAGTACTCCTCGGATGGACGTTTGTGTAAGGACGTCTTATATTAAGAAATTTTTAAGAGCCAAAATGCTGACATGTCTCTCATGTGTTAATTTTTCTGGAAATAAACTGTTTTTCTTTTTCTTTTCTTTCTATCTCTGGCACGTATTTCTAAAAGTGGGGACAGAGATAAAAATACTTTCCACTCATGCTACCTGCACCTATATGGCAGACAATAAATGTTTACCATTATTGTTACTATCCTCAACAGAACTGAAATTTTAAACGTCAGACTCAAGTGGAAAACCTCCGATGAATTTTTGAAGACAATTCCGGGTTTCTAGAGCCGTGAGTTGCTGACGCCGCCGCACACCAAGCAGACGCTAGCTAGCGTGTCCCGCTGAAATGAGCATCCTGCAACTCCTGTAGATTTTTGCTGGCGAAAATTCCGCTTTTATTACAACAATCTTTGCCATTTTTTGAAAGCGGGAAGTGGTCAAGACTTGGTTTGCAAATTTTATAAATTTGCTTATAGCACAAAACGAACAGCAATATCAGTTTTATGAAAAGGAAATATTTTACGTCAATTTGGAATTAGTTTTGTTTGTGCTATTTTCCATTCGTATAAATTTTCTTACAAGGAAAATTTCTCTGCTCTTATTCGCTTCTTGATTGTAGACGATATAATTTATGGACCCTTGAAGATTCACAGTTAAAGATATACATATCCAAGTAGGTTTCCTTTTCTTCTAGTCGTACAAGTAAAATTCCTAACCAGGAGATAAATAAGCAACAAAATAAGAATATTTAAATTGCCTCACGTCTATACTTAATTTTTATCCTTAATTTCTATACTCTTGCACAAAATCAAGATAATTTGCCTCATTGTAAATTTAACCTCAATGACAAAATCAATCGCTTGCTTTCGTTTATTTTTAAAGATTTTCCACTATCACCGAGGTATTATTACGATGCTCTGAAATATTTCCAACCGTTCAGTTGATGAGGAAACTTAAAGTATTGGCTTTCACTTAGAACAAAAGTTCCAGAAAAATGAGCGCTTAGAAAAAAAGCTTTACGTGTTAAGTACGGAATTCGATCGTTTCAGTGGATGCTCGACATTATCGTGCAACTAAGGGCAGCTTTTGGGAATTCCCAGCCTCAACGTGCCTTCCGTTTGGTCTTTGTGCAGGACATTATTTAAAAAATTACTTCCTATGCAAATTTTCTAATTTCTTGTTTTAGGGGAGAGCATTTATTTTAAGTTAGAAAATATAAGTATTACGTGCAAATACACCTGTATATCTTCAAGTGCAAACATACTCGTATTTGCAGCAGTATCGCTAGTTTTCCACATGCTCTAGATTTTTAATCGTGGTTTTGATCAAAGATGACATCCAGTGAAGCCCGAATTATTTCTTTTATCCATGAAGGATGTTCGACATTTTTAATGCATTACGAAAAATGAATGCGCTTCTTAAAGTTACACTATAGTTGTGCTCTGCCTTTTTCGAGTCTGGATACGTTCATCACATTTCTATGAAATACATGATCCCCGGTGTTTCATGTCCCTCATGTGATACTTATAATCACCTAATACTCAATCACAAGCTATTGTAAATCTTGCCAAAAACTTCACTTCGCCTAGAGATATTCATGCTATAATTGTTTTGCTATGTATTTGGTTTGCAACGAAAATCCCCAGAAATGCTCAGAGGAATTCGCGCTACTAATAATTTCCCGTAACACACCTCCCCAATTTCTTAACTCATTGCTAGAATAGTGTTCTCGGGAAACTTCTTATCAGAAGTCTGAGCTCAAGAGTATCGCGTGATGTATCTTAGCATCGCAGCAGCTGACCACCAGCGTCGTCTGCAAGCTCATGAGTTTTGCGCCGCCATTGTCTCGCTCAGGACTCCGCAAATGCTGACGTGGCACTTCTTTTCTGGAGCGCTCACTGGCGTCGGTGAGTCGCATTAAAGCAGTTAAAGGTAGAGGCTCTTCAAAGGAGATAACTTGGAAATGTAAGTTCGAAATATTATTTCCTCCGTGTTAAGTCCACTGAGAAATTAGGACGTCTTTTGAGTAAAACTTAGGTATTTTCGTTTTTGATGTATTCGTTGTTGTTTTAGGAAAGCTGGTCAACACAAGGACTGTCTAAAACAGGTTGGCTTCAGATAACTGGAACGCTAGAACGATTTAAGAAAAATTTATCTGTTAAAAATGACGGAAAAATTCAAATACGGCTTCCCACTGTGTTACCCCAAAGGGAATCATTACAGGGATGAGAACGTGCAATATGCTGTTTGTTACTGTTGATTCCTATAACCTGTGGTATCGACTTAACAATATATTTTATTCTTTTCCAGCCATAGAAATGCTCCCGATGTGAACAGATTACTCCTATTATTCTTCGAGTTGAAGTGAGTTAATTGTTGCGCGTGTTGTAAAAATGTTATTCTCGAGACATCTGCCAGAAATAAAATTTTCAAATATCAGAGGGACTTCGCAATGTCCTTTAAAGTACCTCATGTTCGTGATTTGGAGACATGAAGCTTTTTCAGAAACTACAAAGTCCCTTCATCCGAGAATGCTATTTTTATCGATTGATTGGTGAAGAACCTCAAGCTCGAACCGAACTTTATTCATTTTTACAAAATTCAATACTCTGATCAAATACAATAATGAATTTTTTAATACTCAGGAAAAGAACTGAGTGTGTCACATGTTGAATGTTCACTCGTTAAAAAGGGGTAAAACAAAGTTTATAAAGCACGAGCCTAATTGCTATATCAAGAAATTTTTTAAAACACATTTATCCCATAAAGTATTTCCACAAAAGATTAAAATCCCTCAAAACACTCACTTAAATTTATTAATAGTTTAAAACCTCCCTAGCAGCTATCACGCAGGATCCGCGACAGAGCATTGGGTGCACGTTGAGCAAATAATAAAAGTCATTGGAAAACTAGGTTTCATTGGACTCGACAGGTCACAGCTTAAATTTTCGCAGATCTTACGCATTGCATGGCTACACACCAAATGAATGTTACAAGACAGACATGAGCGAGAGAGCAAGCGGCGCACTGGTTTTCACCCGATAAAAGTTTTTCTACTAAGATACCTATTGCACAACGAGAATCTTTATTCCAAATCGTTCTAAAGCCCACATACCGTTTCAAACCCAGATAATATATAAGAGGAATACCGTTCTAAACCCATATCAATGACAGACCTACTGTGAAAATTCTGTTCAGATATAGAATTCCCTTGATACACACTGCCCCCGTAAAAACACGGCTTAAAATTCAAAAAAGCTGTGCACGACCCCGAAGAATAAATCTCTCTGAAATGCATCAAAAGAAAATAATTTCAAACGAGTCATCCAGAAAACTCCGAGAAATGCTGAAAGTACAGTACGTCACAAAGAGCTTCTCGCTATAAAGTTAGTTCACTGTTTACAAGAAATTCCATTTGTGGAACAGCTTCAATTGTCCACAACGAAGTTTCGGCGACTACTCTCGGACCGCTACCGAGCAGATCGCCGGACAATTTATGTGACAGCCATGCCGAAGCGACAGAAAAACATTTCACGAATAAATCATTGAGTTGCCGACGTTTCTAGCAGAGAAAACCACTCAACAAAAGGTAGACAAGCCCACTAGGTTCTCGGTTTACAGTGTCCGGACACGGGTGGTGACGCACATTTACTGATATCAACATAAATTGTTGATATGTTGTGGTTGCGTTGAGGTTATCTTTCAGTGATATTTACTTGCGCTTTCACGCGTCGCTTGCAGCAGGACTAAGCCTAACTTCGGCTCGGATTTGGCTGAAATTTTACGTGGGGATTCAGATCTGCGAAAAGTTCGCCCTTATTAAAGGAAATCACAATTCCGTCTGAATTGAAGTTGGCCTATAGGCGGCCTTGCTCTCCACATGCATGCCAATATATTGAAAATATGTCCATATTTTAGGAAATCAAAAAATTATGTTTACGACGCACATTGAACTATGTTTATTTACTTGATTTTTGAAAATCAGTTGTCCACCAATATTCACTATGTAACGATAGTAAACTTAAATGACTGATATTTGTTTCGGGTCTGGAAAGCAAAATCTAGAAAGTCTTGTATTTGTGAACATAATGAAAACACGAGATCAATCATCAAAGTATTTTTAATGATGTAGAAATTTTTGATTTGTCATTCCTTGTGAAATATTCCAATTTGTGGATAATTATTCTCTCTTGCTTCTAGGCTTTCTGTACCTGTATTACTTCGACTTGATGAAACATGAGCGTCTTTCTCACCAACAGCTTGCAGCCGTGTACAATGGGAAGAAAACTGCAGGTTTGGGCGGCAGGCGAATATTTCTTCAGAAACGTTTACATCTTAACATAAGCCACATCACTTCGTGTTTGACTGGTGCCTGCCTAGAATAGATATGCACGACTATAGAGGGGTTCTCAGAACGAAACTTGAAGAAGTTTTCCGATATCAGAATGTGATCGGTAGCGCTAAGCCTGCTGCAAGCAATAGCAAACCGTGACAGATTCACGACCGATTTTGCTCGTTCGCTCTATTGGCAACTCACCGCCCGCCTGAAATATTGCGTGCAGCAAGCCAAATGCCTGATTTCTTTGACCAGATACTCATACTTGTGGAGGTACGTATTGCCAAGTGCGTGTGAACGAGAACGTAAAAATAGAATCACCAGGCACAAGCGATGTGAAATACTGCAAATGGAATTAGGGTCTTCCTACATATAATTCGAGCGTCATAGTTGGATTAACTTCTATGTTTAATGGTGTACCGCAGTGATAGTTTGCAGAAATCATACTGGGATTTTAGAGCAGTCTAACATTCTTAAAATTGTGCGGGAGGTCTTAACGAAATCAAAAATGCTGTGTTGAAAATAGTGACTATGAATTGCCATTTCTCAACTGATCACAAAGGTAGAGCTTATACGAAATTGACGTTTAACCATCAGTGTTGCAAGCAGGCGCAAGCTTACTATGTAATGCTGCTCTGCAGCTAGAACTGGCTTCCCAGTGATTGCACTAATCGGTATTAGTGCAACCTTTAAACAAGTTTTCCTTGATAAGTTTGTGATCTCTGTTTTTCGTGGAAAAAAAGGAATATTAGAATGGAATATTCTCCAACTTGAATTGTCTTCTTCTCAGTGATTGCACTGATTCATGTTAGTGCAACTTTCAAACAAGTTAAATATTGTGATACCTGTTTCTTCGTGTAAAAAATGAACTTTGTAATGGAGCATTTGTTTAAAAGATGTGGTTTCTTGAAAGCATTCAAATTTCTTATCGAAAGATGACGATTTCTGGCTGTGTAAAGAAGAATTATTAATGAAATTACAGCACGAAGATCTAACTCTTCATGCTCCGACGAGTGCTTAATTGTACATTCAAATGAGACTTAATAATTATTGTCATGCAGCCGTAGCAAGGCTACCAGAGGTTACAACTTCAAAACAAATTTGACATCTTAGACTCGAGTTTTAGTATCAGTCGCTCGCTTACCTGATCAGTCGTTGAGATCGTTTTAAGGAGTGCAAAATACAGAAATGTTTATATCCATAATCATCAGGCCTTCACACTCCTGATTCGATGAATCATATTCTTTTCTTGATAATCTAAAAACAAAATTATTCTCAACTTAAATTTAAGTAATCCAAATTATCTTAATTACCCTGAGTACATAACATAGGTTAGAATAGTTAGCCGTGCACCATGAGTGGCGTACAGTTCAGTTAAAGAGTTAGAGGATTTCATTCTCTATTTCTATCATAAAGCTCGAGAACTACACTACATGAGCTTCATACAACAGTAATAAAAAATGATTATAGAAATGAAAAACACATCGTGGGAACATTTTCACGTTGCGGTTAAAAGAAACTGAGCTTATAATTAACTAAACGAGGCAGCCCGTGCAGTAACCTGATAAAAAGGCGCGGCAGCAAGCCTTGCTTTAGTTTTTCCGGCGTGCAGGAGTCGGAGGCGCTGTCAGCTACAGCTGCTGCTGCTGCATGGGAACGCGGCTGCGAGTCTGGACAGGCATGCCAGGCTGGTCTATTACTGGCCATTATTTTGAGTTTTTCTAGCCATTATTTTGGCCTTTTCTGGTCATTGTTTTGGTATTTTACGTCCAATTATTATAGGCTTTTCTGACTATTGTTTTGATTTTTTCAGGCCCTTATTTTAGCCTTCCTTTATCATTATTTTAGCCTTTTCTGGCCATTATTTAACATTAAGACTTTTTCAAGCAAGAATTTTAAACGAATATTTAGCAATGCAGTTGATTGAGCATCTGGCAACCCTGCAGGGCTGCCAGATTCTCAGTACTCTTGAAATTCAAAGTTTAGTTTTAAGAAAACTCGAATTTGAGTGTTCTGCCCAGAATAAATGCTAATTTAGCAGCCCTGGTGAAGGAGAATGTTTTTTTTTCCGTTAATTGGCTTACGCCGTATTTTATGTGGGCTGAGGAAGCAATATTTTTTAAAGTTTGCACGTAAACTCAAGCCACGTAGTCAGACCTACGTTCAACCGAAATTTAGATGGTTTCTTTGATGTGAGACATAATTCCAATTAGAATTTCTTCTAATTGGATCATGAGAGGAAGAGCATAGTAATACGCAAGTTCGATCACGTTCTCTTACACACGGTCTCAAGTGTGTACTCTTACTCGGTGATTAAGGTTGGTTTCAATTTCAAAAGTGAATGCAATAGACTCATATTACAGCCGCGAACAAGAAGTTGTTGAGCGATAAAATTTTATGTGGTTATCTTGTGTTGTGATTGTTAAAAAGCTCATATGCAATGTTTGCTCGCCTAACCTTCTTCTACTGTAATTTCTAGTATTTGTATCACGTCTGATGTAGTTTTATATTTTCAAATATTAGTTTCACATCTTCACATGAGTGTGGCCGTAAACATTTTTCAGTATATTGTAAGTCTGGTGATGATGATGTTTGTAACATGCAAGCATCGCATTTTAAACAATTTGAACAATTTAAACAATTTAAACAATTTATTTACCACAAGGGATTCAGAGGTAGAATGTTTCTTAAGTCTAGTACAATGGTCAAACTAGAGTATAGCTACCTGTGGCCCCGAACAAGTTCAGAGACTTCTATAATATAGGGCATCCTACCATCACGTTATTCTAGGGTGTACAATAATATTTAACCTAGTTTACTTAACCTAGTTTCGCATTAGACTTATCTTAGAGATAACTAACTCGATATTTTATGCTGTATTTTACAATATAGGTCAAATCAGCTATATTTAACAGTATGTTCCATAAAACGATTTAAGGGCAGACTGAAGATCGGTTATGTTACCAGTACGAGTTTAAACTAACTTATGAAGTATTTTAAAGACAGACTCTGATTTAGCATTTTACATACTGGCGGAATTTCACCAGGAGTGATTTATAATTTGTTTATAAAATTACCGCATAAGGAACTGTGGTAATGTCGTTATGTTGAGAAATTACAAAAGATGTAATATTTATACCACAACCCCCAACCAATGAAAATTAACTTTAGCTTCTGCGTTTACCAGAAAAGAAGCGTTCAACCTCAAGCTTTTTTTTTGTAAAGTTTACCACTTGCTCAGTGACATCGCAACTTAATATCGCAGTTCAGGACAGACCTGGAGGGACAACAAGCTCTACTTGATAAACTCGTTTACTCCAGACCAGTTATATAACTTGAAGCGCTGAGTAAGAGTACTTAAGATCGTAAGAGTACGTGATGGTGCTTGGATATTCCTCTATTCCCGCAAGTACAAGGATACGAGTACTTTGGATCGAGACTGCAAGCTTGGATATTCTTCTATTTTCACAAGATCACGACCGCTCTGTGATCATTTGTAGCTGAGCGCCTGATAGAATGAGAGTTCTCGTAAGGCTTTAAGAGTTTCTCTTAGGCCCATAAATATTTCGTTAATGGACTGGCACGGCGGCTGCAAGACAGGCGGAGTGAATCAAGTCTACGCAAGTATAGACGCCCGCATTGGCTGATGTGCGGTCATAAGCAAACGCAATGTTCAGGCAGAGAGAACATAACATCAAACAGGCGGTAGCCTGCTTCCGCTATTTGCTACCCGATCAGGATACCCAAAACTCATTCCTTTAGAACCTGTAGTGGCGAACTAAATGCTTAACGAAACCTTTTAATGGAATGGATGGCAATTTGAAATTTTTTGGTCCACTAAATGTTTCCCTGCCTCGTATGAAGCTGTCCAATTTTCTTTCGTGTAGCTTTGACATTATTAAGAACCCACGTGAGCGTCGGGCTTTATTAACGAGGCATCAAACTTACATGCACTAAATTCTGAAGTTGACAGTGAGAATATATTCAATGTTGCCCTCACTTGGCCACTCCTAGATATTCAAGTCTCAGGTTTAACAGCGACGAAAGACAAAAGCCACTGCCTAGGATGGACCCCAAAATCAATGGCAGACGTTCGCCAAGGTTATGTTCTCCAGCTTACCGGATGGTCAAAGGATCCTTAATATCAGTTAGAGCCGTGATGTAGTACAAATTCATGTGCTTTGCTTATACTAAATGGAAATTGAATATGGTATTAATTTAATACCGACTGTAAAAACTTTGTTTTTGCTGCTTTGCTGTAGCTTCCAAGCTAAACGTTGCGTGTGCGGAAGTCCGATGTTCAATCACTAGAGTTTCTCAATGAATCTGTCACTGAGTATCCCAGAATTTATATCTTAGAGGCAGCTGTTTCTACATATTGTTGTCTGCTGAATCTTTTCGATTCAGTGACTTACAATAGAGGTATTTAAGTACTATGAAAGGCTGCCTTTCTTCTTTTTCAAAGATATCGGCCTCAAACTCGATGGTTAGTAATTGAGAGGAGATCTTCATGACTTATAAACAATTCTCACTACAACCAGCACGCTAGTATTTTGACTTTGCCATTCTTAGTCTTGGTGAAAAATATCTCTATTCATCAAATATTTTTTGGCATTTGGGTTGAATGACTAAAGTGCATGGTTTTTCATACAATCGAGAATTATGAGCAGGTCATATTAATGAAATATTATTCTATTAAAATTTGTAACTCTTCTTTGAATATTTTTAAAGGAAAATATGCATTTTCAGTAAAGCCATATTCCGAACCGAAACAGAATCACTTTGTGTGGCTATAAATTCCGAAACTTATTTGTCAAAAAGTTACTGAAGAGTTGGTGGCAATCAGGTAAAACAAAAGATAATTAAAATGCTGAAGATAAGAAGTATAAAACCTGATCAAGAGAACTTTAGCATGTTTCACTCGATAGCAGTTTCATCTTGATACTGCTTCATATATCGAAACAGATGGTAAGAGCAAAAAACAAACGCTTTGGAAAACCTGTTTCACTTGCTAGTAGTTTCATATTGAGGCTGCTTCACATACCGAAACACATGTTGAGCAGATAAAACAAATGCTCTAGAAAAATACCATGAACGCCTGCTAAGCCGAGCTCATCAATCTTTCCTGGAGTGATTTACGCCCGTAAGGCCATGCATGTTTTTCACTGCCATCATTTTGTGTCTCACCAAAAGAAGAGCAGTTGTATTAAATCATTTCATTTACCCTATATTTATTTATACGAGCGCAATGCTAGAAATAATTGGACTAGAAATTTATGTAACCTTAAATATCATGCTGTGTTTTCTGAATGAAAGTCTTATGGCTTATTCTAATTATTCAAGATTAGGCGGTCGAATACTCGAGGATTGATACTGCATTCATTCAGTAACAGATTTTTCGTACAGATCCCATTTTCTCCAACTCTAGCCCAATGTATCTCACCGTAATGCCCACCAAGTTGACTTCACTTTTAGCTTTAATATTAGGACAAGTGCATTGAATCTACGTTTTATCTACCCTCCAAGAGCGTGACGACGAGCACACTGAATCATTTTTCACTCCGTAGGGAGTCACATGAGAAAATAAGCAAGAAATCTGCACCACTTCGTCGCCCGAGGCAGCTTAAGAAAACAAGCCTCGGGAGTCGCCAAACATGTCGGACGTCGCTTAGAAATCGACGTGAAAGCAAACTCTTGAGCGCCCTGGAGCCGCCAAGAATGGCTTCTCATTACGACTGCATCTTCCGCCTCTGCTGCTCACGCCTGTGTTGTCGCCCGAATTACTGAGGTACACATAGGCGTTGTGAGGCATGGCGTGCTCCTGGCCGCCTCTTCCTACTGGTTAATTTGTTTTTCTAATGAGCACAGAGTTATGAATGAAGAATTGCTACGGAAGTGTACGGGCTGCTGTTGCCCATCTCAGATTTTTGTATATTTTCCTTTTTCAGGGATTTTTTTTTTCTGGAGATTCAAACAGAACGAAATGGGTATCGTGCGTAATGGCCTCAAAAGAGCAATATTCTCAAGGGAAAGTAGGTATTAATTTTAATAGAAACTTAGACCGCACTGTGCTAACAAAAATCCAAATGCAAATACATTAACTCTGCCATGTGAGTGAAAGATTCCGCTAACAGTAATAAAAGAACGTTTCAACATAAAGCAAAGAGTAAAAATAGCTGAATCAAAGAGGGGCTGGAAGTCGACTCTGTATAAGTATACATTAGATTTAGGGTATCGTATCATTGAATTAGGCTGGAAATTTTGAAATGAATAAAATTATAACTACCTCAAAACTGTTACCCACGCAATGTTCTCACTATTTATTTGTTTTCAATCATTGAAATGCTTCCTACTTTCGGAGTCTTCGCCTCATTAGAGCCGTATATATACCTGTCATTGCCGTTCTCTGACCGTATCCCTCATAAAATTTTGAGTTTTTTAGAACCTTTAATTCCGTTTAGTTTACTTTTACAAGCCATCATAAATTGCTCTCTGAAATTTCTTATTATATTTAAACGAGTTTCAAAGCGTAGATTACTAAATCGCCTTTCAACAGCTCTCGCGCTTTCCGCTAGCTACAGGTCATCAGGTCAAGCCCGGATTCATCGTGTTCACATATTTAACTTGCATGAAGATCAGATTGCGTGTCGCTAAATATCATTCGGTCTCGAGGTTTTGGGGCAACAGTTAAACATGACCCAGTCTAACTTTTTCGCCACCTGCATGCATGTTTTTCGCATCCCAAGTAAATAAATGGCTTGGGCTGCGAAAAACATGCATGCTCTGGCGAAAAAGTTAGATTGGGGAGTGACGCGAAAGTATCTAATAAAGTTTTGTTGTAACGCCTACACGCAGGCGATGAAACTAACCAATTTATTGACCGAACACTATTTGTTTCGCTGTATTTTCAGCTGAGCTCTCAAACGTTTCTTGTCGACTGAACACTTCGCAAAAAGCATAATTCTTTTGAAAATCCTCAGGCATGGCACTTTGAGAATAAGAAAAGCATCAGGAGCTCCCTTGATGAAATATTTTATAAAAATATTCAGCACAACCACACTGCAATTTAAAATAGTGCTTCAATTTTCAGATTAATTTAAAAGAGAGTCGTTTTCAGATTCAGTTGTCCACAACATGAATCTGCGTTACGCAGTCAACTGAGCTTGGAGCGGTTTCAACTACGCCTTCCATCTTATCGAGCATTCGAAAATATCAATGATATTCCTAGACTCCTTGGAAGGTTGTTTATAATATTTTTGTGTATAGTTAAATTACGTAAAACATCAAAATACCAAGTCAACCCGAGTGAATTCATCAATGGTATGAAGACTACCCGGACCTGTCTGTCTTTAAAGAACTTTAGACAAGCTTGTCTTGCTCTCCCTGTTATCATATGCAGTTCTGAGGTTCAAGAAATATTAGTATATTTACTTCAAATCCAGGATATTTATGAGTTCTCGCTGCTTATTCAATTTTCGCAAATTCCTTTAAAGTTAAAACTAGTGTTTTAATGATGTTTGATATACATTCGATTTGTCAAATTTCATTAGATGATATGTACAAATCAAAAAAGCGTTTTCAACATTTACTCGTAGCTAATTAATTCATTTTTCTTCCCTACGTCAATTTCGAAGTTAGCATAGTTTTTTTAAAAAACTTTTATTTCATAAATTGAAATAATTAATCGATGGTTGACATTGATTTACTTTAAATGCATCATTAACTATGAAGATTTTCATGACTTCAACACACCGCTTCAATTTAAGCTTCCCAAATATTGTATATTCGGCGAGAAAAAAAGCAATCAATTTTGCTGGAAGATTATTTAACTCCGTGTTTTTGAGAGCATACCATGCTTCATTTATTGAACGTGTTATTGAACTAAAAAACATACCTGAGAATTCAATTCTTCGCGTTCAATGCCAAATTTCAATTTAGGAGAAGCCATCATGAAGTTCCCGAAGAAGATCAAACAATTTTTTGCCCACCTAGGCTACTAATGGCCCTCATCTCTTCCAAAGCAGCCTCACTGCTAATCGTTGCTTCGAATCGAGCATTTCTTTCATTCATCGGCAGTGCTAAAAAATCTTTTGCTTGGCAGCTAAGAAACATCCCGTTGTTTTTTCTGAATGTCCTCTGCAGTGTCAAATCATTGGCCTTCCATGTCAATTTTCATTTTCAGGAAGCAAGTAGTCACATTGAGCTAAATCTGAACATGGAAGGAGTGGGATGGCATCCATATTTTTTCATGGTATTCACGGTATTATTTACGGTCAAAAGTTTACGGTATGGTTTATGGACTTTTGGCCACATTGTTCATATTGTACATGGTGAACTGTAGTAACGCAACAACCAGTCGACAATTTGGGCATTTTTGTCGCGCATTTTTTCTTAGTAGTCTTAGTAGCTCTATTCATTACAATGAAAGTTTGAGTTCACTGTAGAACCAAATGGTACGTAATCGATGGGCAATACCGTTGTTGTCGAACAGCACAATAAGCGAGATTTCTGCTGCAATTCTGACCTATCGTGTTTGTTTCGGTCTCGGTGATAGTGGACTTTCCTACGGTGACGTTTTGTTTGTTTCTGGATCACAGCCATACAACTAACTTCCACCACTAGTTATAGTCCTGAAGATGAAGGAAGAATCATTTTAAGACTTTTGGTACAACAACATACGAAACGTTTTTTAGTCACTTCATTAAGTAGGGTTGGCTTGTTGAGTCAGTGGACGTCTTAAAAAATCTTAGTTAGCGCGAATTAGCTACTGTAGATGCAATATCCCATTAGAAATTTGAGAAAATTTTTAGGCACATCAATTTCAGTTTCTTTAAAAGATTGCTGTCATTGAAATATCAAGTCGATCTCCGTTCACAAATTCAACCTGATTTTTTATTGAATAAACATTTTAATAGGTATAAATGTACAAAAATCGAACAAACAACCTTAGTGGAAATGCTCAAAATCCTCATGCTAGGAAAAATTTTGATTTAATTTACCTGCAATAATTTAAATTTATCTGACACACAGGGAACATGTATAGGGTAATGTGTATGCGAATAAAATCGATCTAATTTCACAAAAAATCAAATATACAAATGCCTACGACAACCTGAAATAATTATTCAGTTCTCTATAACAAAGCCTCATTGCCAATTGTCAGCGCAAGCAGCGTACTCATTTCCAGGGCCCAAACGCTGTTATTACAGGCACTACCTCAGGTCCTTCAGATCTAAGCCTGAGAGACTCCATATTTCGAGGAAGGATATATCAATAGAGCTCTCCATCCCTGCGTTAAGCAGAAGCGAGTCGGTGGCAGCAGAGAGCATGTCATCAGAGCAGCTGTAGTTCAGGCTCTCGTGTGGCTGTGAGCCCCACTAGGCCTGTAATACAGCACAGGACGAGCCATTTGGATCATCTCTGTGATTGCAAAGCTCGGCCCCTCATGCTCATATGAGCATTATAGCTGCCGGCCTCAGCTGCCCGGCCCAGGCTACGGTGTGAGTCGCTGCCTTGTCTGGCTTGTCTTTCGCGCTCGTCATCTCGTCTTTGTAAGGGCATCGCTTTCAATATTTTGCGTGATGTTGAGTAGGAAGGGTATCACAATATTATACGTGATGTTAAGACCGCCGGGTACCTGAGAGATAGCTCTGAAATAATAAAGAACATCACAATCTAACACACTGACGCAAGTGCATCACTTACAATATTTTGCGTGATGTTGAGACGACCGGGCACCTGGGAGGCAATCTGGGAGGCAACCATGCCAGGTTTCGCGCTTGTCATCTCGTCTTCCAATCCCATCTGGCGCTGGGTCTGGCTGACGTCGTTAGTTCGTGAGAGCCTGCCCTGCGCAGCACGTTGAAATGAATTGTCTACTCTAGTCCACGGTTATTGTTAACTCTACACGCAGTGTTGATGATAAATCAGTTCTTGCGCACCGGCGTCTTGATGAATCCCGAGATATATTTAGATGTTATCCTCTTGAATAAATGTACACGATTCTGGGTTTTTGGGGTCTATCCGTTGCGTTGATGATAAAGCAGTTTTTCTCAGGCTTATGATAAAGCGTTGATGATAAAGCAGGTAAAGCAGTTTGGGGTCTATCCGCACAGGCGTCTTGATGAATCACGAGATATATTTAGATGGTATTCGCATGAATAAATGTTACTGTACTTGATTCTGGGTGTCTGAAGAAACTTTCACCATCGGATTTAAACCACTAAAAGTTGATAAAAATTCTTTCCTTCTCAGCAAAAATCATGGCAGTAAGTTAGCAAACAGAATTTAAGTTTCAAATGTACGAGTACAGTAGAAATTCTAACTTACGATCACCCAAACTAAAAATTCAGATCTGAATGTTTAAGCTCCACAAATTTCGATTCAAAACCAGTAGTGATTCTGAAATGGTACGAGCGTAATCATGACATTGATAGAACGTAAATCCCCTCACGTCATGAAACTGTCCAGAACAGGATCCGATACTAAGGCACCAGCTTTTGATGGAGCCAGGGAACGAAGATGAGTTAATCCTGAACTGTAATCAGTTAATTCAAGTTGAAACTCAACGCGAAGCTTGTAGCAAACTGTTATCAAAGTAATTAAACAGCGGTAGGAAACATATTGTGTCTGGTAGCAACACGTCAAGAGGTTTGATGTTACGTGACACATCGTGAAGAATAATTCTGAGACATGCGCTTCCCTAAAACCTCAAGTAACGCCTCGCAAGTGACCCACCTCTTACACGTTGTAAATGAAGGTTCATCATTTAGAAGTCCTTTGTAAGGGTTCCCCACTGCACGCAACAATGACAGCAATACCTTAAATCACTTAAATCACGAAAATCTCGACTAAGTCATTTAATGCCTACGCTACATCGGGTAGTGCAACGCCTCAGAAAAATCCCTAAATTTGTAATTTTCAAGTAAAATTTTACCGTAAAATTACTCAGAATCTGGCAATCTTCCCGATAAAAATTTAAAATCAAATGTGAATCCAAATATTGCCACATCAATCGTTTTGGCCAGAAAAAAAACGACTGGTCTTGACTGACAGTCGTTTTATCACCTCTGTTTAGGGTGCCCCCTGTCAGTCAAGACCAGGGCTGCCCTGGGCACGGATATCCTATTCAACTCAAAGATCATCCTGTGATAAAATTTGAAATTTGTCGTGTTTAAAATTTCAAACTTATGGTTAGCGCTTTAATTTGTTTCATTAGTCAAATTAAACGTGAACCTGCAATCTCAGATTTATCTCAAATTTATTTGAAGGAAAAAATTAAGGCATTCATTTGTTAGATACCTGCCTAACATTGAACAATGATTGAATCGCTTACCAGCTTTCCAGATTCAATTATCAGCAGCTGAATTTTTTACACTTTATTTTAGAATTTCTCAAATAAATTTGCTTCTATGTAATAATTTTCCTTATGGCTATTGAAGAAAATGGCGAATCGCTCAAAATTTCCTAACTTCCTAATGTATAAATCAATGTTACACTATATTTTCATATTTTTCTTTAGTTAATTGGAAATTATTTTTTATGTGAACCGTTTTCGAGTACTCTATTCCCTAACAGAAGAACACCCAATTTTTGGGAGTATATAGGTAATTTTTCCTAGTAGGACATTAGACCATTCACCTTTGTTTCCAAACCAGTAATGAATTTCCGTTCTTTGCAGGCCTGCACCGAACCCAATGAAGCCCATACCGTTGCTCTCGCTCGTAAACATTCCTTCCTAAATAATTGCAGCAATGTTGCACCAATAGATCTCTCTCAACGCAACTAGCTAAGCTGAAAGACGCGATGAGAAAGAATTTCGTTCATTTTCATTAATTTCCATTATTGGCGTGCTTTACCATCATTAATGGGCCAGGAAAGCATACGCTAAAAAGAAAATTAGTGGATCAGCTTCCGTTCCTAAAAGAAAAATAAGCCTTTGAGTTCAAAACATCAATTCCATTTCTCGAGAACTATTGTTTCAACGACGGTGTCACGTGTGTGTTTTGGAAAAGCATACCAAACACAACATTGTTACTCGAAGGCCAGGCTAGACCAGTTGAAACCAGCTTTGTTTTCACCCCGCAGGCAACTAAGAAGTTTGTGTGAGAAGCATTAATTATATGAGACAGGAGTGGAACTTGATATGAAGGTGAGTTAATGTGCAGGCAGTGTGGGCAGGGCAGTATTTCCTGCTGCAGTGCAGTGTTTCCCGCAGCAGTGCTGCGTTCCCTGTAGCAGTGGCAGTGCAGTGTTTCCCACAGCAGTGCAGTGTTTCCTGCAGCAGTGGCAGTGCAGTGTTTTCCGCAGCAGTGGCAGTGCAGTGTTTCCCGCAGCAGCGCTGCGTTCCCTGTAGCAGTGGCAGTGCAGTGTTTCCCGCAGCAGTGCAGTGTTTCCTGCAGCAGTGGCAGTGCAGTGTTTCCTGCAGCAGTGCAGTGTTTCCCACAGCAGTGCAGTGTTTCCTGCAGCAGTGGCAGTGCAGTGTTTTCCGCAGCAGTGGCAGTGCAGTGTTTCCGGCAGCAGCGCTGCGTTCCCTGTAGCAGTGGCAGTGCAGTGTTTCCCGCAGCAGTGCAGTGTTTCCTGCAGCAGTGGCAGTGCAGTGTTTCCCGCAGCAGTGCAGTGTTTCCTGCAGCAGTGGCAGTGCAGTGTTTCCCGCAGCAGTGGCAGTGCAGTGCTTCCCGCAGCAGTGCAGTTTTTCCCGCAGCAGTGCAGTGTTTCCTGCAGCAGTGGTAGTGCAATGTTTCCCGCAGCAGTGGCAGTGCAGTGTTTCCCGCAGCAGTGGCAGTGCAGTGTTTCCTGCAGCAGTGGCAGTGTTTCCTGCAGCAGTGGTAGTGCAATGTTTCCCGCAGCAGTGGCAGTGCAGTGTTTCCCGCAGCAGTGGCAGTGCAGTGTTTCCTGCAGCAGTGGCAGTGTTTCCTGCAGCAGTGGTAGTGCAATGTTTCCCGCAGCAGTGGCAGTGCAGTGTTTCCCGCAGCAGCGCTGCGTTCCCTGTAGCAGTGGCAGTGCAGTGTTTCCCGCAGCAGTGGCAGTGTTTCCTGCAGCAGTGGTAGTGCAATGTTTCCCGCAGCAGTGGCAGTGTTTCCTGCAGCAGTGGCAGTGCAGTGTTTCCCGCAGCAGTGGCAGTGTTTCCTGCAGCAGTGGCAGTGCAGTGTTTCCCGCAGCAGTGGCAGTGTTTCCTGCAGCAGTGGTAGTGCAATGTTTCCCGCAGCAGTGGCAGTGTTTCCTGCAGCAGTGGCAGTGCAGTGTTTCCCACAGCAGTGCAGTGTTTCCTGCAGCAGTGGCAGTGCAGTGTTTTCCGCAGCAGTGGCAGTGTTTCCTGCAGCAGTGGTAGTGCAATGTTTCCCGCAGCAGTGGCAGTGCAGTGTTTCCCGCAGCAGTGGCAGTGCAGTGTTTCCTGCAGCAGTGGCAGTGCAGTGTTTCCTGCAGCAGTGGCAGTGCAGTGTTTCCGCGCAACAGTGCAGTGTTTCCTGCAGCAGTGCAGTGTTTCCTGCAGCAGTGGCAGTGCAGTGTTTCCCGCAGCAGTGCAGTGTTTCCTGCAGCAGTGCAGTATTTCCTGCAGCAGTGTCAGTGCAGTGTTTCCCGCAGCAGTGCAGTATTTCCTGCAGCAGTGGCAGTGCAGTGTTTCCTGCAGCAGTGCAGCGTTTCCTGCAGCAGTGCAGCGTTTCCTGAAGCAGTGCAGCGTTTCCTGCAGCAGTGAAGCGTTCCCTGCAGCAGTGCAGCGTTTCCTGCAGCAGTGCAGCGTTTCCTGCAGCAGTGCAGCGTTTCCTGAAGCAGTGCAGCGTTTCCTGCAGCAGTGCAGCGTTTTCTGCAGCAGTGCAGCGTTTCCTGAAGCAGTGCAGCGTTTCCTGCAGCAGTGAAGCGTTCCCTGCAGCAGTGCTGAGCTCCCTGCAGCAGTAGAGCATTTCCTGCAGCAATGTTGGGTTTCCTGCAGCAGTGCAGCGTTTCCTGCAGCAATGCTGCGTTCCCTGCAGCAGTGCAACGTTTCCTGCAGCAGTGCAGCGTTTCCTGCAGCAGTGCAGCGTCTCCTGCAGCAGTGCTGTGGTCT
The DNA here is from genome assembly GCA_030386875.1 of Morinoia aosen. Classification (NCBI taxonomy): domain Eukaryota; kingdom Metazoa; phylum Arthropoda; class Malacostraca; order Amphipoda; family Talitridae; genus Morinoia; species Morinoia aosen. The sequence continues at coordinate 85,872,794 of CM059562.1, read as the reverse complement.
CCAGGTGTGCCGTCACTGCATCTCTCCAGTGAGCAAAAATAAAGCTGAGCTCCTCACAGACATTAATTATCTGTTGGTTTGAAGTTAATTTAGAGTCGATTTTGATTGAACTCGTAGATTGTAAATAATGCTGATGTTAATTAATGCAAAAATAAAGAAACTGTTCATTCTGAATATATTTTCATCGTTTCAATATATATGAATTTCGTTGTGCACAATGTGCATCTAGTTATGTAGGCTCGACCTGCAGAACTTGGGCGTCAGAGTAGCGGAGCATGCTGGACGTAGTAGCCGGACTGAAGGGATTCTTGGCACACTCTTCGATGCGCCTCCATAGCGAACAGTGTGGCTCCAGGGTGCAGAAAAGTAATTTTAGCATTTTAGCTTCTGCCAGCCATCAGAGTGATTTAAGAATTTTAGAGTCCTTATACATTTTTAAACTTAAGCCGCCTCTTAATGAAACTAATAGCGCCCACCCTTTGTACATAGTTTCCTCTTGATTTTAATAGCAGCATTTCTTTAATATGTGCTCATTTCCCATATATTTTTATCTATTCATCTCTGCATTGTTCATTTCGGACAACTTGTACTGCATGATGAGCCTGGTGCTCGAAACGTTTACTTTTCAATATCGTACAATAAATAATTTTAATAATGTTGACTCTGAGAGTAGCAACCTTGGTGTTTTTATTTACGATATTTTCATCGCTTTTAACTTTAAAATTAGGGTGCTGCTCTGTTGATGTAGATATAAACTAATCATTTATTGTATATTGTAGCATTTATTGTATAAATGATTAGTTTATGGAAAAAACCTTGCTATGAAAATAAATCGTGTTTAAAAATTGATTACTTTTGAGATTTTAGGCCATTCAAAACCACACAGCTTCAAAATTTTATTATTTACAGCATTAATGAATCTTCTCATATTATCTCACTTATAGAGCTTTAAAATCATCCCATATTTGTTGGTGCGGAGTTCCCATAATTTCGATATCCTAAAATTATGTTTTTGGTTTACATATCATAAATTTCATGTCAAATGCGTACGCTTAGTTGTTCTGTTTCAAGGTGTGAATTTTTAAAACTATTTTTCAAACATATTCGCTTTTTCCAAATCATCGTTCACACTTACTTGTATTCACTAACTCACATTCAATAAATTGTCTCGCACGGTTGTTCACATTTACAAAATCATACACTTACTCTCACGTATAAAATGGCCCATCAACTCTGCTTCACAAAAGTTTCCTAGTTCAGATGAAAACCCTGGAAGTTAGTGAAGAACCATTCCTTATTTACCTCCAATAAACAGAAATTACTCACTCGACGTCCATGGGAACCAAACATCTCCTGATTAATATAAAGCATCACGTTATCGTTGTTCTGCCGCCACAAAAAAAGGTAATGCTGCGTGGAAAAAGATATCGTGCCATGTTATTGGTCGGAGTACCGTCGAGCCGTTAATATTCGAGGTGAGTCTTTCACATCAAAGAATAAAGGGAATGTTAGGTAGCAATAAAGAGCCCGGAATCATCCAGATACAACTTCCGTAACTGCCGTTCTTTGTGTTTGTCTCTTCACGTTTCGCGCGCGCTAGTGGTGGTACACGTGCTCGACGTCTAGCCAGTATAGCAATATGAAACACAACGCTTTTGCTTTTGTATTTGATAGCTGGATAATTACCGTAATGATGAGAATTGAAGTTGGGAGTCATGCGTGAACTCAGCACAGACACAAATTCTCTAAAAATGGTTGTTTGAAGTTAAATAGAATAAATAAAAACATGAGATCAAATTAGAACATAGGTTATTTTGTACATTTTGGCTACGATATAAAACACTAAGTTTACCAAGAAACCAAGAAATGAAATTACGAATACTCAGAAAATGTGAGTAGTTTACTTATACTTATTTTACTCAATATCAGAAGGAAACTCAACAAATTATTGGAGTATACGAAATTTCCGATAAAATAAAATGTAATTTTAGACAAGTGAAGAAATTTTTAAAAACAAATAGGAAATTGAATGTCGATGTAAAATTTTTGGAAATCAAAAGGGAAGTCGACTGATGAGACCCAGGCTCTTATAACTGATCAGACTGTTTTATTCGGCCCTCTATCAACTGCATGAGTGAGATGAATGGTCGCTCTTAACTCAGCCAATGAGCCCGTTTAGAGTTGCAGTACTCTCGTTAAAAATGCAGTCCAACAGATACAAATATTATCAGTTGGTAATGCGCAATTGCTATAATAATGTGCGGTTCCCAGCAGTAGCTCAGTGCTCTACCCTTTGATGCACATTTAAATGAGCAGCCTTTGATGGGAATGCATTCAACTAGAGTACGCACAATCATCTACAACAACACACATTCTCACCAACGGACACGCACCAAATTCAGCACCAGAATTTTCTCTAATGAGTTCGATAGAGAGAAGTTGATGTTCTCTAAATTACAGTAAGGCAACACTTTATTTCAGCGGTATTTTTAATTTGTGTGATCGGATAAATTTAGCTCGATAAATACAATTAACGAGTGAACAGAGAGATTTCACTGTTAAGCATACATTTCACGAGGGTAGAGTTAATTTAGAGGAATAAATGGCATAATTCAGTTCTATAAATTTAGGCCTAATTTCTAAAATGTGCGAGTATTTCTTCTGTACCAATAATTCTTTGCCCAGTAATTAGAATTGTTAATGTTATTTCATCACTTAATGAAGTCTGTGTAGCTGCTGGAAATGTGTAGCTGCTTCAATTAGAGTAATTTTACTAGTTTCAATTAATACGAGAAACCAAGAAATCCTGCACTCATTTATCGAACGAAATTGAATAAGAGTGAAAATCGGCGCGAAAATTCCACTGAATGAAGCATTTGCTCAGCATCGCTTACGGCAAACATCATAGCAAAGGCAATCACAAAAGACGCTGATTGAAAATACGGTCCAAATCTCATTGCAAGTAGACATAAATGTGATACATAAGCAGAAATTTGTTCACGCAAACGGCTCGCCGATAACTACAATTATTAGATTATTTATATACAGTACGATTCATTGAAAGAAGGAATATTTATAAAATTAAAAAATCTAGAGCAATTTTCATTTACTTACCAGACCATAATACTTTGGAACCGGTTTTTCTCTACGTCATCATTACAAGAAATTGCATTTTTTCGAACGAGGACTCTCGAGCACTGAATTTTTAGTGGTAAGTTTGAACGACATACTTCAGACATATGGTAACTGCATATTACGGCGCACACGCTGAGAACAGAACAATGTATTGTCAGGCTTCTCTAAAGACTGAATAATGCGACTGCACAAGACTTCATGTTTCCAAAATAGTTTATTTTGCTTTGACAGACCTTGTTCTAACTACACAGAACACATTCTGACCTTTAGCATGATGAAAGAAACAGGAATGTGATTCAATCATCGTCCTCGCCTCTGTGTTGACAACTTTCTCGTTAATTTCGAGCCTCGCTGGAAAAAGAAATGAGGCATTGAGCTACAGCAAGTAAAACAGCTAGTCTATTGATTTTCAATCGTCAGCAGTGAAATAAGCTTCACTCAAAACCCAAAAAATTATTCTAAGAATGGTAATCTCTTTGTCATTCATCGGGTCTATGATAACTTGGTTTCTTATTTGCTATGCATCATCAGTGTTCGCATTTTAGCCAAGGTAGTGTAGATATATCGACTAAATTTATTAGCGAACATGAATTATATAATAAATCATTTGATTTGAAGGGGACCATTATTTAGTTGAGCTCAATCTCGTGTGAAATATTGCTGACAAAATACTTGCTATACACACCTAATATCATCTTGGAGGTAGAGACAATACCTTTTTTACGGTAATGTAAGAGCTAAAGCGATGTGGAGTGTATAAACGTGATTGCGAAAACATGATCAAAACTAATGAACTTGTTTACCGTTACTAATTTCTTCCCAACAAAGCAGTTTTTAGAAGACTTGCATCGCTGAGCAGTAGGAGAAAATTATGCTTGACTTTTATGCTCCGTATTCACAAAGAAATGAGGAGAATGCATGGGATTTAAGTAACTTACATATACATATTAATTACGTAAATTATTATAGTGGGGATTCCTAATATCTCGCTGAGCTCTTCTTTTATTAAAATTTTAATAGTGTTTGTTCAAGCAACGTAAATGTTTCAATAGATTGAAAATATTCTGTGTCTTAGCACATTCGTGGCACCTCACCAGCACAACTCATTGAGCTGAGGGTAGCAGTTGTGTGAGGGCATGGCGCTGTCACTGAGAGACACGGGACTCTAATATAAACACGTAAACTGCGATAGGTTAAACTGAAGTTCAATATTCAATTCAAATATTAACTTAATTGTGGTAATCAACTTTGAAAATAGCAAACATTAACTGGATCGGGCGTTTATTGAGCGTTCATTAAGTATTAATAAAAAAATGAGTTAGTGACTGCAGGTAAGTCAGCAGCACTATGAAAATCACTTAAGTGACCACCGGTGGGTCACTTCGCAGGAAATATGTTAAATCAGCTGTCAAGGAGAGACGATAAATCTTATCTCAATAAAAGAACAGAGAGCGAGACAAAAGAAAGGCCACCTTAACCAAACAAATCTTGAGAGACCTGGCACCTCGTAAAACCGTGTTTCTCTATCCATGATGTACATGAGAGAAAGTTGTTACTCCTCATGACTGAACTCATGACAGTGGCAAGTCCATGATGTACATGAGAGAAAGTTGTTACTCCTCGTGACTGAACTCATGACAGTGGCAAGTCCATGATGTACATGGGAGAAAGTTGTTACTCCTCGTGACTGAACTCATGACATTAGCAAGTCCATGATGTACATGAGAGAAAGTTGTTACTCCTCGTGACTGAACTCATGACAGTAGCAAGTCCATGATGTACATGAGAGAAAGTTGTTACTCCTCATGACTGAACTCATGACAGTAGCAAGTCCATGATGTACATGAGAGAAAGTTGTTACTCCTCATGACTGAACTCATGACAGTAGCGAGAGTGTTTTCACACAGCATTGACTGTAGCCTCATTGCAGTGACAGTAGCAATTTTTCTCTCATATGGCGATTATTCAGCTCAGGATGTTCTTCTATGGTACTACCCAGTCTACTTTTTCGCGCCCTGCATGCATGTTTTTCACCGCCCAAGTAATTATATCTCTTAGGCGGCGAAAAACATGCATGCTCTGGCGAAAAAGATAGGCTGGGTAACGTAGGTTCACTGTTCCCTCCCGTTGCAGTTACGGTAGACGCTACTTATTTCTCTCATGAACTTTCAAAAAGGGATTCCGTACTACAGAAGGAATTACAGCGAGAATTAAATTAAAGATTTGACAAGAAAAACAATTACGACATTTTTGAATGACAAATACTTGAAGGTAGAGTTGAAGCAAACATTACCGATGTTAAATCCTTGATATTCATTGTACTACTCGTGATTCTGGGATACGTTTTTTTGCGTTTAATCTCTCATGGCTGCAGCACATCTCATTGCATGAGAGGGAAAGAATTCAAATTGTCGACGACGTTTAAGAATTTTTGTCTGTTGATGGATATGACAAATCGAAGAAATTCTTAAATTTATTTAAGAATGATCGTAAATTTCTCTCCACCAGTAATTTGCCCAATACACGTAATTAAAACTTTGGAAATTTTTACAGAATTTAACTTAAACAAAAGAAAATTATGAACATTTAAACAAACTGCATGTTGGATATCAAATATTTAAACCGTAATTCACAGGATTAAAATATAATTTCTTTTTCTTTCCATAAATCAGTTTTACGCACATCAAAAGTTTCAAGCAAGACATTACCGTTTAGAATTTGCTACTGAAGAATGGATTCAAAGTTCACAATTAAATTTCAACTGGAAACTTCACCTCTAGCTCAGTACATCAAACGCACCTCCCTTTCCAGCATCAACTTAACGTTGAAAATGTTCTACGCGGTGATATTATTTCAAAAGTCATCATCATGCTAAAATATTCCTGATTGATGCAAAACGTAATGCTTAACTGTCAATATTGCTCTACAATTGCAAATAAATCATGGCATTAATTAGAAGAAAATATAAAGCAGAAGGTATGGCTCTTTATCATTCTCCCCTCTGCAGATCTTCGTTACAATTATCCCTGAATCGGTTACCATCATCGAAGGCTGGGAAGGAGCTGGGGAAAATTTCCCTACATGTGTGCGTTTAAATTATTTGAAGTAAATAACTTTTTTTCCTTTTGTGGCAATGATCGCAAAGTAGCCACTAACTTATCTGTCTAGGAGAACTCTAACACAGGCTTTCAATATATTTCTTTCCTCAGAGCATATGTATTTCTACTTAGAGAAACGTGAGTTTGCTTCGATTTATGTGCATGTGAATTTCATATGGCTCCTGAAGAAAGTGATTAGAGTGACCTAAACTACCAAACTCCCTTTTATTACTTAACGTCTAGGCTATAGTTCATGTTCACGTAACCGATATTCTTGAAGCCATCGTAAGCATTTAAACCAACCATTGAAATTATTCAAAATTTATTAGTGTTATTGATATCGTATATCCTTCTCTCCTGGCTCCAAAACTGACATGGACCTTTAGAGTAAATTTTATAAAACCTTAGCATGCAAATCACGGGTGACATCATCTACAAACTCCACGGAAAGCTGTCGCCGAGAGTGAAGTTCCAACAAGCCTTGGCATGCCGTGGTGCTGCCAGAGACCCGCATCACTCACTCAAAAAATCCCTGAATCGGGCAATATTTTCGTCGCCTTCGTTTCGGACCTGGACTACAATCAGGCTGGCTTCCAGGCAGGGGAACGGAAACTAGTTTATGAGAGAAAACTTCTTATATTTTACGATCATCAGTTTGTAATATTGGTTACCAGATGCCGTTTTCAAGTCCATAATCACAACGAATGAAAGCTTGATCAACGTGATTTAGTCGTGGCTTTACTTTACTATCTTTCTTATTACTTCTATAAGTTAATATGTTCGCATAACATGATTGATGAAAGTAATTATTTTTCTGGTACGATTTCAGGAAATGAATGAAAATATGGCTGTCTCATCATGACAGAAAATATTCACATAAATACATTTAATACACGCCCATAAATGTCATCTTTTTTATGCATGCACCCTTAACTGAAAGAATATCAGACTCCAACGCGTGTCTTCAACTGCATTCGAACTTCTATTTGGCCAATGAAATTTCGTTCAGTTCCAGACTTGGAACATCGGCGTTGCGCTCAAATGCCATTCAAATAGCCTAAGTTCCCGATCACAACTTCTTATTCAGACATCCGCCGCAACTTCCGGCGACTCGATCTAATGGTACCGCATTTCTGTTCCTTCCATTAAACCTGACGCGACGCGCCTGATTAGATTGCGTCGCTAGACTTTATATTAAAAGTGAAGTTGCTAGCTTTTAGAATTGTAACAGAAGTTTATTGTTCGTAGAGGACATTGTCTTCAGCAAATGGGTGAGTTTGCTCTCTGCTTTGCATTAATTGCAAGTTGTTCAAGAAGTTGTCTTTGGCATTAAACCACCCACCAAAGACACTCGCAGTGGTCCCTCCAAAAATGGAAACCAAGATTGGATGAAGTTATGATGAGTGCAGTTTGAGCCGTCCACTCGGAGTTGAATCTTTGAGATGAATTTTGAAATCACATCTGCAAATACGCTTGGAGGAATATTTAAAAAAAATCACGAAATAAACTTATTGCTTTTTTGCGTACCATGCTCATTGACAAGTCTTGGGTCGATCAGTATTGGCATGTCACATACTTCGTAGTACACGGCGTTTTAAAAAAAATAAATGAGATGAGGATACACGAGAAATTGTGAAGAATCGAAGTTAGTGAAATGTCACTTTTGAAATTATGACACTCTTCAAAGATCCTGCTTGTCTTCTTCATAATCCCAAGAAACAAAGCTCTCAAAAATTTCTGGATTATTTTAGACAGAAAATACATCAAGAGGCCGCATCACGGATTCTTTTCCATTATAGCGACTCCTAACGCTTTCATCAAGAGTTAATAGGTGTATTTTACGACGAAAATGTTTACAGGAAAATTCTCCCGCGTTCTTCACCGACTTCGATCTGAAAATCGCAGATATATGTATATCCTTCCAAGAATCTTCAAAACAATTGAAATGATTTAGCTTTCATTTTCAGTCTGAAAGAAATTGTAAAAATCTGTTACTGAGCCAGAGAAATACTTGAAAATTAAACAAGGGAAATCCACAAGGCTACATGAGTATGAAAATTTTTATTCTATTCTATCATGCTCTGTTCTGTTCAGTTCAGTTAGATTTTCTTCTGCTGTGCTGTGCTGTTCTCTATTCTATTCATTTGCATGCCTACGACTGTTCCTGCTCGACAATAGGCAAGACCGTTTCTGCCTCCAGGTGAGTAGAGAAGCTCAAGTTTGGAGCTGAAAAATACAGTCCTGCCACGAGTCGTACAGTCCATTACGCAGCCCATAATTCTAATATGAGCAACTTAAAGCCTCAACTCACCATGACTTATCCTAGAAGTGTGAGCAATTACCTGAGCAGTATCTAAATATCCCCTCCTATCTCATTCCGACCCTTTAGCTTCTGTGCATCACGAGTTTCCCAAATCAACCCACGCTACTAGAGACACAAGCTCCCGCTACCCTCGGTTGAGAATCACCGATCCACATAGATCATCTCGGCTCCAACTTTCCCTCTCTCCCTCTTGGCAGAGCCGAGCGGCTCGTCATGCTATTCTGCTCGTAAATATTAATTAATTTCTGACATAATGATCATAACAGAGAGCGTTCATAATTCTATTCTCCGGGGGCGCAGAATATTATTTGTCTCGAGCAGGCGGGCGGTGAGACAGAGACATCTTGGTGCTGTGATAAGATGCCGGGCGGAATGTTGCTGTACGTGGGGGCTTCTTTCACTTCCCACGGGTTGTTATTGAAACTTTCACGTGTGTTGTGCCCAAATGATTCTTAAAATGTCATTACTTAAGAAAATGTCTTTGTCTATTGGGATAATATTATTTGAAATAGTATTTCAGTTTAACATCAGCGCTATTAGAATTCAATCACTTCGTATGTGTTGGAAATCCTTCTGGATTTCCTCAGTAACAGATACTACAAAACAAACTTTCTTCGTCCGTTGTGTCTAAATGCTTCCAAAAATATCATTAACTGAAAAAAAGGTCACGGTCTGAACGAATTATAATTTTATATTTATTACACGAATCATGTGATGGCAGGCAGATGGGACCATTGTAGCGCTGCTTCAAGCAGTTATTCTCGTCGTCCAGAACATTTTCCGTAGTTCAAACTATTATCTATCAAAAATATAACGGAATACAGCGAAGATTTAGTTGGAGTTAAGGCTCTTGTTCATGCACACTGTTTATTCAGAAATTTATGAGCTATTTATTTGGACGAAGAAGTTTTTAACAAGATAATAATTTACAATGTTGACTTTCAGACACTTGGGCTTCCTTTAATGGCGCTATTTCTATAACGAGAAATTTTATCGCTTGACAAATATTCAGTTTTCGGTTGCTAAGTATTAATCAAATATCTATTCCGCATGAAATATTCATTATTATTTTTTTTAATAAGCCGCTCTGTGATTAACTTTATTTTTTTAGGCTTATTCCTTAACTTCCATATATTGAATGGAGAGTTCCTAAGCAAAAATAAAAGATTAGCTTCAATGTTACAGATATGAAATTTGTTGAGTATAAAAGAAATTTCAAAATGAGACAATTGACTCATAAACTCGAATTAAAACAGTGTCATGAAAGTAACCTAAGCCGAGAGAAATCATAAGCGACGAAAATTATTTTTATCATTATATACGTTCATTTTCGAAACTGCAACATGATTGCAAATCTTTGGGTTACCTCTTCGTAAAAAGGACGCTAATTCTTCACCTTTGTTACAATGTTGGAACAATTTTTAATGTACCTATAGAAGTGATCATAAGTACTTATGATATTACTTAGGCCAGTGAGTTACTGATTATAGCGAAATGAATAATGTTGGTCTTAGCCTAGAAGGCGAAATAAAACTTTGTGTAAAGGTGTCTGCTACCTTCAGTTCGACGCACGAGGCCTTCGAATGCTAGAGAAACAATCCAAAATAAATTATCAGTGGGAGAAATGCATTTGCCACTCACCAATGTACGAATATTTCATCACAATACTTAGGCGGTGAGAGAATGAATGAGAGCAAATAATACGCGAGGGAGAATTGTCTGCTTTCTCCCTATTATTCTCACGGAAATTACTCTATAATTTTCGTTGAGTCACGGTGTGCAGCCGAAAATAAACCGAGCACGATGTGAGGTCGACCCAGCGATTCGGATGCACATGAAAATGTATGGAATGGCGACCAAACTTTTGCCCTCCCAACTATTTCCAAGAACATTAATCTGGTTGTCAATTCAATCAATATAATTCCTCCAAAAAAATGCGTTCAAAATTCTATATCATTGAATTGTGGTGAAATGTATGATCCCACGCGATCAAGTTACTATTCTATATTGCTTTATAAGAACACAAGCCCATTAAAGCCATTGAACAATAGGACCACGCCTCACTCAGGGCGAGCGCTCAAATTTTTTAGCATCTCTTTATCACAATTATTTTTAGCCTCGCTTAGCCTGGCTGGACTCAAGACACGAACACAGAAGATAGAGGCAGATATTCTGTGCACTGAAACTGACTCCATTCGAATTTGATCGATCCAGAAGCTGAAGGATAATGCTGCCATGAAGATAATCATTCGGATAATTTGACGTTCAAATTTTCAGTGAAGAACGCAATCTGTTTCAAATTACGCAGAGATTTACCTGATGTGCCACACTTCTGAATCCATCTCATTTTGAACTAAAACTTTCAGTTCCGTCGGATTTGACAGTCCTTTTCTTGAGGGTCGGTGTAGTGCTCGCAAATTACACGATGACAAAGTCCGATGATTTTTGCAAAAGTAGCAGACCAATTGCAGTTAATTTTCTGCTAAATAGATGGCTCCGAAGGCTGGTGTAATTCACGTTAGCTGGCTCAAGTTTTACGTGAGAAATAATACGCTAAGCTTACTAAATTTAATACTTTGTTGGCTTTCAAAATGGAGCATAAGTTTCTGCATGCCACCGTTTATTAACGTACACCACGCTAGCTGGAGACGTACTCGGAACTCTCCGAGGAGTGCAGAGAAAGGATACTAACATTTCCTAAGTCACTTGGAGAGTCCCATCGGTGGATAACAAAGTCAAGACAGGCATCTGTTTTATGAACAACGCGCAACCACAACTTCCTGCTTAATTTGCTATACTCTAAGTCAGAGGAAGGAAATATCTAGGGAAAATAATAAATGTACAAGTCTTGACAGTTCTAGGGAAATATTCATGGCATCTGACAGCTGAGAAGTGTTGTGCTAACCGCGTACCTTCTTAATTCCATACGTTACTTGGCCCTGCGCTGCTCAGTTGTGTTTCTTTAATGACAGCTGACAAACTCTTGCGCAGATATGCGTGGAAATGTTAGCAAATACGTACAGTAACTGCGGTGTAACAAAACGGGAATACAGTGAACAATGATATAGTGTGTACAGCAAAACAAAAGTGAGTCACTGTAATCGATGAAGAAGATTATTGGCGTTAACTCACGCAGTATATTTCCATCTCTCTTTTCATGAGTATTTGTTCGCTTTATTAAGTTGGTTCTTCAATTTCCAGCTTTTAGAGTCATTCGTGAAAATTTACGAGCAATGTGTGTGAAAAAAGCTTGGGTGGTTATTTATGTTTCTTTTAATTCATCAGTTCTTGATCCGATGCATTTCAAACTTTTAATGCAATACTACATATACACGGACAGACGCCCATCTAACGCGGTGGTGAACCTATTTGCACCAACAAGCATACTTCCCAATGGTCAGTCCACCTAGGCCCAGCTTATACTACGATGTCACAGAAATGGAAAAATAAACACGGCTCTAACGTTTGTAGTGACACAAACGTTAACAGAGTCTGTTTTATAATAAAAATCTATTCACGGCAGTGATCCGAGCTAAGCCCTCTGCTGTTGAGTATCCCAGCCTGTGGGTATTTTACCCCACAGGTGCAGTAGTTTGGGGAAATGTAGAAAAATATTTATTACTGACGACTTGCATCCATGATACCAGTCAGGTATACATTAATCAATTAAAACAGTTTACAGGTTCCCATTATTGCACCCCTACTATAAAAATAAATATAGAGAAATATTCACAACTGACGACTTGCATCCATGATAGCAGTGAGGTACACATTAATCAACTAAAATAGTTCACATTTTCCTTTCTTTTGCACCCTCACTATAGAAATAACGGCAAGAAAAAGAAAGCACAGAGATGAGTATCTTGTCAGCGAGTCAGCGGTTCGGTGACAGGCGGCGCTGCTAATCTCGGGGCAGGGGAGACTGGAGAGGAATGTTGGCAGAGGGCATGACGATCTTTTGAGGCGGTATCAAGGGCACAGCATTCCTAACGGCATCGTAATAGCTCATATAAATGGTTCGTAAAAATTCTATTTAAGCATGTTTAATGATACGTGCTCGGCACACCCTTCAAGCGTTCAAGTTCAGTTTAAACGCCATTGCTAACGTTGATATTTTTATATTTAAAAAATAATTCGTGCATTGAAGGGTTAAGAATAGGGCTTTTTTATTTTAATTATTCGTGCACACCATGAAAAGCTATACTGTCTGCATTACACTGCTTGAATAGCGCGCACGACGATCTATTTATTCTATTGGTCCAAGTCATAAACTGGTGATACAATATTTCGCACAGATGTAGCCTGCGTAAATCTTAAATAAAATTACCGGCTCATAATCAAGGACCATATATGTTTCTTTTACAAACACAAACTGGGCACAGAAGAAAATTTAAATATTATTTATAAACACTGAACTATGCACTAGGATTAACCAGTATCAACGACCCGTGTCAATGAACGAGGGTAGTTGAGGCTAGTTTAATCTCGAACGAAAATTTTCATTCTAAATTATAAATTTTACTGTCGATAAAAACTTTAAGTTAGGGCGCAAAATTTTCAGCAATTCAAAGACTAATAAAAAATGACGAACTCGGGCGAATGTTCTGCCAAACCCGCTCAAAGAGGGTAAGCCCACAAATAACGTCGCGTGTTCTGGTGAGGAACTTTTCACTATTGAGGCGAAGTTCCAGATGAGAATGCGGGCAGAGTTCGTGAACTGTCGAGGAACAATTTTCAGGCGTGAAAAACCTACTTCAAAAATATTACGTAGTGAGTTTCCTCTTATATGAACACAACGTATCAAAAAACTCTTGACTTTTGTGCCTAAAAAAGTTTATACCCATTTTAAAAATATGCTGTTTGTTTTTCACTAGAATTTTACTGCCTGTCACGTGTCAAGCAGGGCACTAAAGTAAGGTTATTATTATTTCCTAAGGTTTTGTAGCACAAAACTATACCTCTCCCCCCTCATCGCCTGTTCTCAACCCATGAATTTTACTTGTTGGTTCATTCTGACATTGAAAGCATGTGCTTCCCTCCGACGTAGCAGCTGAGGTTCTGAAAATCATCCTCGAGTAGGCAGGGGAGAAAATTCTTCAAGACATGTTGGATGATACAGCAAATAGTTTCCGAGGCAGACTAGATGACAGAATAGTTTTCGAAGTAAATATGGTGGGTGATGCAGACAGCTCATTGGGGATGAAGAGTTACAACCTGAAAAAGAGTTGATCAAGTTGTAAATTATAATTGAAATTAAATTTCATGATAGGTTTTGGCCGAAATGAAAAGATATATTTACCCTAATAATGGGACAGGGATTATGACCGCACTCTGTGCTTGTCACATCTGTTTCAAAAGCCTGCCAGCCTGACATTCCTCACAGTACCGCCTGAGAAATCTAACTGAAGAATCTGGTAGTAAAAAATCTAACTGAAGAATCTTGTAGTAAAAAATCTAACTGAAGAATCTGGTAGTAAGAAATCTAACTGAAGAATCTTGTAGTAAGAAATCTAACTGAAGAATCTGGTATTAAGAAATTTAACTGAAAAATCTGGTAGTAAGAAATCTAACTGAAGAATCTGGTAGTAAGAAATCTAACTGAAAAATCTGGTAGTAAGAAATCTAACTGAAGAATCTGGTATTAAGAAATTTACCTGAAAAATCTAGTAGTAAGAAATCTAACTGAAGAATCTGGTCGTAAGAAATCTAACTGAAGAATTTAGTTACGAGATTTCATAACAGAACCACTAGAACTCTCCCCCGCAGCTGTCAGAACACAGGTCGGCGGAGTCAGGATTGCTACCGCTGCTAAAAGCCGCTATCGCTCCCACACTAAAGGTGCTCAAGGTACCTCGCACAGCACTGCGCAGTCACTGCCGTGTTATCAGTAACGTAAAAGCTTCCAACTGTCGAAGTCGATTTAAAAAAATCCTTATCCTAGATTTCGGAAAGTCGATGGAAACGCTTGAAAGCAAAAATAAAATATGCAATTGGTTTCTTGAGCGCTCGGTAATTAGAACTTGCGATTAAAAAAAGCGATGCGAGCATTTGTTATGAGTGCAGAAATTAAGTTCAGGACTTAATTCAAACAATAAGAGTTTTGGAAAGATAAATTCCCTCGTACTCAGTAAAGTTTTAATATAGAGCTCTCATTGTTGCTTGAATTATATGGGAGTTTAAAGCCCTGTTTGTAAAATAACGCGGATTAACATCAACTGTTGGCCTGTTAAATTGACAGAATAACACTGATGTCATACAGAGTACATGTTGTTAAACTATTCTCAGGTAATTGCTCAGGTGTGAGAAACATGCAACATGACGATATCCCTTTGTGCTCATTAGCTCATAAACTCTTGTGCAAAATTTTCTGGTGTCTGGAAAGAATGTGTTGCATGTGTCACATGTTGGTGCAGGCTGTCAAGAACGCAGGTGTCACGTACAATAATATGTGTTAGTTGTAGTGCGGTATACCAAGTCATCGTTCAGTAGCAGGTATAATGTAGAATGATGTGTGTCAGTTGTGGTGCAGCAGGTGTTACATGCGTGCTATGATGTGTGTTAGTTGGGGTGGGGCGCACATTCAGCATTAGGTGTCACATGCGTGCAATGATGTGTGTTAGTTGTGATGGGGGTGCACATTCAGCAGCAGGTGTTACTTGCGTGCAATGGTGCGTTCAAGTCGTAGTGGGGTGCAGCAAATCATCATTCAGAAGCAGGTGTCACGCACGTACAGTAATATGTCATAGACAACGGTGCGATATTACTGCCGAGCTGCTAACTATAGCCGCGTTGGCGCTGCCCAGCTAATTCTGTAACATTATCCAACGGCGGATTTTCTGAACGATTATAATAATCGTCGTGAAAATTTTTAAATCAGCACACAAGTAAATAATTGTTTGCTTTTAGAAAGCGCACGACGGTGCAAAATGCTTTCCGCAAATGATATTGAGAGCCACATTATCTTCTTGCTGAGATCAAATTCTCAAGTACCATTAATTAAAGTTTGGCATGTATTTTGTGATCAAAGTTCCAGCTAACGAAGGGATGGATGATACAAGCGATGCTGTCTTTTAAAAACGAGCTGTCGTAAACCTGAAAAAGGATATAGACAGAGGTGCTTTTACCGAGTCTGCTTATCGCCTGCAATGATGCTGACGATGTGGAGACGTAGTGAAGTGGATGCTGTCGTTGAATTTTAGGTTGCGTTCACTGACAACAAATTGGCGCTGTACTACAGCAGTTCGGCGCAATAATACTAAAATAGCGATCGGACATCTGTCTCCTTTAACAGTAGATTTCATGGACAGTGGCTGCGCGTGTTTCTGCAGTAATTCCGACAGTTAACTCCACTGATTGGAAAATAACCGCTTAGGACAGCTGCACAGTAAAGACCTGGTGTGTCTTCTGGTGGTATGTACTGTTGTAGTACGGATATATATAGTTTACACAGAACTAAATATCTAGTAGCTGCAATCGATCTTCGCTCTAACCAAGACTTATGGATAAGTCTACTGCCCTGAATCGACGATAAAGTGCCGTACTGCTCCGAACTGCAGAAAACCATTAGAAACACTACGCTGATTTTTAAATGGGTTCTACTGGTGCGAAGGGTCAGGATTGTTCAGCACAGGAATCAACGATATCGTAAGATAATAAGCAGTAATTGTTCCTTTCGGTATTAAATAAGCAAATTTTATCGCTTCTGCGTTTTTTGATGGTAAGGAAATCAACATAAGAGAATCGTCTTGATTTAGGAAGAATTCCAGTTATTTGACATAATATCGCGTGAATCTCATCTCATACGATAGGAAAAAGCAATTTTAAAATTAATTAGCCACTTGACTGATGTTATGAATGACTAAGAATCACTGAGGAAATATTTTAAAAGTTGAATAACGTTTCCAGTTGTTAAAACCTCATGTCAATTGAATGAAAACTTTAAAACATATTAATAAAAATCCTGGAGAAATAATTTACATTTTACTTTGAGCAAATACCTGGTTTTTCGATTTATTTGCAATGTTACAGGCGGACTGTCGTAGATATCGTAGTACAACTGGCAATTTTAGCATCAAAGACAAACAAATGGGCGGGTTGACACTGGTTAACAAAGCCATTATTTTTTCCTCACGATGATGCCTGACGGCGCTTGAGAGAATGAGGCCCATAAATAATTAAACCGTCACTGACAAGCTCTTACACGAAAAAAAACATTTGTTGAAGGAATTTGAAGTTTTCGAGAACACGGTGTTGAAATTAATAACTACGTTCTACTGAAAAAATTTTTTTGTTGTTTTTCATTTGCGTGATTTGTGAGAATTTTCGTAGGGACTTGGAATTTTGGAGAACACTTGTTAAAATTAATTATTACGTTCTAGTGAAAAATTTTTTGTTAGCATTTTTCGTCTGCGTGATTTGTGAGAATTTTTGAAGGGATTCGAAGTCTTAGGGAACACTGGTTATTAAAATTATTAATTACGTTATGCTGAAAAAATATTTTCGTCTGCGTGATTTGTGAGAATGTTGGCGATTGTCGCTTGCGAAACTTTGGGTGAATATTCCTTTAAATGTTGTGGTAAAATGAAACTCGTAAATTCCTAGTCAACACAGAATGCGTTTTATCGAATTACTTGTTTATATGACTGTTCAATTTTCAGCAAAAAAAAATAGTACATCATTATAATGCCTTTTTTATTATATTGCCGTAATTTTGGTAGCGTTATTTTATGCCCAAACTTCATGTGCCCTGTACAGAATACTATCTTTCGCCTCAATCATCAATTAAGCTTCAAGAGCAACAACGCAAGTCTCGAGTACGTAGACTGTAAAAAAAGATTTCTGCAACATACTGTGATACCGAAACAAAATTTGATGCTTGAGCAATTTATAGCACAGAACTAACCGAGTAAATCCCACTTGTTCGTCACTCACCAAACCTCTTTTTCACTCATCGACTCCAGGAGAATATAAATTATCAGCATTTTTTGCAGGTAACTAATGGTAAGTCGAGACTGCTTCCCAGCAGCTTCAGAAAGCGAATGCTATCATTTTCAGTATCTTCGAAATTCAATTCCGTCACTCAGGTATAGTCAGGTCCCGTTAGGAAAAACAGTGCTTTAAGGAATCAAAAATCGTCTTACACTCATTGCATGGTTAGCCGACCTTAACCTATATCCAATGATTAAATCGAAATGCATCATTTCTTAATTCTGACATAATATGAATGACATTTTTCAATAATAATGATTACGGGTTACCTCATCGAAATGACGGGCACACTCGAACACAACTTAGTTAATTTAGCATGCAGTTAATGATAAATTATTCCACTATCGCTTCATTCTCATTATCAAAATCCAAAAAAATCTCACTCAAAGTATTCCATCTCATTCCCACCCGTAAGTTTACGAGTTATCTTCCAGATCACGGACTAGCGTATTTATATTCAAGAACAATGGGAGACTTGGAAGGCAGTCGATGCAGGTCACAGCTGTAACTTCAGGGCACTCACAAAAATTTGGTAGTCTGGAGTCGGCCGGGAAACTCTGGTGGCATCTGCAATGCAGCGGAACTTTGGAGGCCGCGGCTGGAGTATCTAAAGAAGTGAAAGAAAATCGTCCATTACGATCAATTGATGTGAAAGGAAACTTTGTCATCATGATCAATGGATGAGAGAGGAAAGTTTTTCATTATGATAAGTGGATTAGAAATGAAGCTTTGTCATTTCGATCAATGGATGAGAATGAAACTTTTCCATTATGAACAGAGGATGGGAAAGGAAACTTTGTCATTATGATCAGAGGATGAGAGAGGAAAGTTTTTCATTATGATCGGTGGATGAGAAAGGAAACTTTATCATTACGATCAATAGATGAGAAAGGAAACTTTATCATTATGATCAATAGATGAGAAAGGAAACTTTGTTATTATGATCAGAGTATGAGAAAGGAAACTTTGTCATTAGGATCAATGGATGAGAAAGGAGACTTTGTCATTATGATCAATGGATGAGAAAGGAAACTTTGTTATTATGATCAGTGGATGAGAAAGGAAACTTTCTCATTATGATCAGTAGATGAGAAAGGAAATTATTTCATTTAGATCAAGGAGCGAGAAAGAAAATTTCTCTGATACGATCAGTGGATGAAACAGAAAATCATTTCATAGGAATCAAGTGAGAATTAAAGAAATCGTTAAATCACGACCGAAATGTTAGAAAAGAAACTTTTTCGTTGATATCTATAGAGGAGAAAAAGTCCGCTACTTATGTGAACCGCTGCTTATGCGAAAAAAAAAGGTTGTACAATTAATACAATACATCATGCAAATCACGAATAACTCAGAATGACTGGGACTAATTTTTATGAGTATTAGTTGAAGTTCTCACGAGATGATGCAGTTCGACTTGGATCTCCTCTTTTCATATTTTGAATTCAAGTAGGGCAGCCCTGCAGTCCTGTTGGCCAGCATAAATGACAGTCGTGAAATAAAAGAAAAATTTGCTCTTGCCATTTGAAGCGTACATACGAAGCTGCTGGAAGAGTAGGTTATAAACAGTAAAACCTGAACAACACACACGCTGCACTCCTCTTGTGTTTGCCTCTAGCGTTTGCACAGCAAACATGTCTCCGGAATTATGGTATTAGTTTATTCTCCTCAGAGAAATATTCACTAAGTAGTAAAATACTTCATGGTTTTCACGTGTTTAAATTATTTTATGACTGGAAAATAAAACTGAGAAGTTCCCCAGGGGAATCTGAAATAATTTTTCAGAATGTGCATTTCTGGTGATGACGTTCAAAATTTCATCTTTTCACTTTACAAAAATCATGATCATCAAAGTAGGGCAAGTAGTTGTGGATGATTTACTTTGGAATCTTTGGATACTTAAAACGAATGTTCATTTTTTTCCGATGGAGAGGTTATTGTTAACGTAAACACTAATTCTATTTTAGAAAAGGAGCACAGATTCTACTCGAGATATTTCACACAAATCCACGGTGTTTTGACGCCCTACGACACCAACTCAAGCATAGCGATTTTCCTAATTAAGGCACAACAAAATACTATATCTGAGTTGAATAACAGACAGTTTAGAGTATCCAAAAGCTCTTGAAATATTTGAAAGAAATGAATTAGCACTACCTCACACCTGAAAACGATAGCAGGACTCCGTTCACAGGTTTTCGAAGTCAGTTTTGTTGGAGCCAGTCACCATGAGTGTCACTACCAAAACAAGTCTTCAAACTTAATTGAAATCTCGAACATTGTCCGATGCAGAGATTTTGTTGCTGCCTTTGTTCTTGTTGAATTCAGTAGAGCTTGCGTGGGAGACGTTTTGATTACCTTGCTGCTCAGTTCTCTCCAGTAGGGAAAACGTTCGCTGTGAGTGTCAATGTTCTGCTACAATGGTGGTGTCATTGTGCTGTTACAATGATGGTATCATTTTCCTATTACAATAATGGTGTCATTGTCCTGTGACAATCACGGTGTAATAATCCTGCTATAATGGTGGTGTCATTGTCTTGATTCAATCACAGTGGTCGAATTTCTCGTGTTTTAGATTTTTCAATTAAAAGTAGCGCACACACCAAATGACAACCATGCAAGGCTGCCAGATGGTAGGTGTTTAAATTTTTTTAAACAAATTAATCTAAGCGATTTTAGTCATAAAAATACCCCGTATGGTGGCCAAGTCAACAAGAAAAGTTTTTACAACCGAGTGTACTGTTGCGACAACGTGAAATGCTCTCCAATCCAGCGGCTGTTTTCTTATCAAGGAAGCGGAGAGGATAAGCGACGTCATTTCACTGCTCAACGGAACGTTCTTGTTTATTTGTCAATAAATCGTTAATTTCTTTTCCAACGTTGTATTCTTACTAAGCCCATGTAGTGCAAAATTCAGAACAGCGCCCTAGTCAAGAAGGTCTCCTCTGTAAGTGAAGGTCGGCCGAAAAGATCAGTTTGTATCGGCAAAAAATATCCGGGGGTCTAAAATCGACTTCTAGTACGTATTCGTGCATTTGGTTATCATTTCCGCGCCGCCCCCGGAATATCCTCTAAGTTCGTAAAACTTCGAGACGTTGCCGCGCTTGACTCAACCTTTTGGTTGGGCTTCAGATTTTTCCGAGAAGCTTTTGGTGACGTTTGGGAAGACGGGGGCCGCGCAAACAGGATCTTGGAGAGAACTCAATAGCCGATAGCTGGGGCCAGTCTAGCGTGGCAAGGGCACAACACTCCGCCTGATGAGAACTGACGCTCAGCAGAATGATCCCGTTCTAGCTCTCTCCTAGCCCTTTTCTGGCCCTTTCTTCTGGTGACGAGAACCAGCGTTTCGGAAAAACTTCCTTAAACCATTCCTCCGTCTCTGTTCGATAATATGTATCCGTGTGTTTTTGGGAACACGCAATTACTGTGTTTCTTTTTTGGAATGTGTGATTGAAATTATTCGACGCTCTTTTCGCGACCAGAATTAAACTTTCAGGTTAAATGTAAAACCGTATGCATCAAAAAAGGCCAAACAAAATGTCAATTTGTTGAGTGTTTATCATGCTTGAATATAAAGCTCCTCGTACTTAAATTGTTGTAAATACCACAATAAATATTGCAATATCTATGACAGGTTTGAATCAAGTAACTCCAGAGAAACAGGATTTGCAGCGATTTTTTGAACATATGTTTGGTTTCCCTGCTCAGGAAACGCTAGTTTGTACAAAACTTGCTTAGAGTTTTTGGCATGAGAAAACGAGATTCAGATATTTTGGAACTGCAAGTTGATAAGGTAAACTCCTTAATCGCAGACAGTGAATTTCATCCGCTTCTCTGACGTTTTCAAATGCAATATTTCTTAATACACATTGCAAACTAAAAGAAAAGCTCTTATTATAATTGACCGATTCATCAACCGTTTGTTTAAGCGTTCTGGGCATCACAACTTGATGAAGTAGAAGTAAACACGACGAGCGGCGGACACTCACTCCCGTCGCCATCTTTATTCCAGCTCAAAAGCATGCAGCTCACGAAGCTCTGCATGCTTGTCATTCTTTTTATCAAGGGAGACGAGCATTGCTCTTCATCCTTCATTATCAAGTGGGACAACATAAAACGTTCATCCCTTCTGCATGAACATTCGACGACGTAGTGTGCTTTTGCCTTCAGGTTCGGGCAGTAGCTTAAACCCTCCGCATCCTGATTATTAAAAAGTAAATCAAGTCCGCTGCTCTCCAGTCGGGCGCTTGAACTGGATCTCGACTGAAGAGAGCCTGGGCTGTCACTCTCACGGCTTCGTTTAGTTCTGCCAGAATAGCTTTGATAAACTGCCCGTGATGTTCTTTGTTTAATTATTATGAGGATTTGCGAAGTGATTTAATTTTTAACGACTATCAGTTGACATGACACTCATTCCACTGCAGATAACTTAAGTTAGATAATTTAAGTTATTTGAATATTACTAAGTTAGCGATTTATTGAGACTGTTTCACAAGTCTTAATTAGTACATATTACCAGAATCAGTACATTGTTTGAAATAAAAACTTTCCCGTACTTTCTATTGAAACAAGTTTTTTTTATTAGCGAGATAGAGAAAGCGCTCTTTTAAAGTACAGCTGGCATTGATTCAAAAATGGATAGTACCTTTATTTACATTTCTAAAGAGAGCCTACGAATGTTTGACTAAAATTTAACATGTATGGTGTTTAAATGGCGATAAACGTCGTTCAGTGACGTACTTGTAGGTCAGTCACGTGGTTTCATTCTTTACTTTAATGAAGAGGTGCGTTCAAAATGAGGAACAAATAAATGACACCTTGATAACCACTTCATTCAAAATTGTGGGGAATTATGTCAATAAAAAATATAATCACTACAACTAAAGCACTAGCTAAAAAATTCTTAGCCATGTTCACCAAATTCTAAGTTAATACATCATAACTTGCTTAGAATATTTGCTAACAAGTGACGATTTTTTACGCTATGATTTCTCCGAGGATCAAATCACTAAAAAAATTGAATGCCGCTTTTTAAAGCAGAGAAATTGGAATAATTCGACAGAATTTTCTAGCCCCCAACATCTTAACGACAAGGTGTCCCATGAGTGATTCACCCTTTTTGAAATCGATCAGAAGAAAATTATGAAATGAAAAGAGTTCGGGATAAATTGAAACGATTCAAGAAAATTTGAGTTTTTTTAAGAGGTAAGCATGAAATGTAATGTCTTTTAGGTTACCAACATCATTGTTCAAACAATCACGTGTTCTACTTATTTCAATTTTCAATGCTTCCTCATGACCTTAAAATTATCTTTTAAACTTCTTGAAAGATGTTGTTTATTAATCCCTGACTATATCAGACTTGTTAATGTAAAACTCCTTCCTTCAAATATTCTCAGAGGAATAAATCGTGGTTTTAAATTTGGAATATGCGATGAACACAAATGATCTTTAAAAGTGAAATTTATTGGGGTGAAAATTTTTAGCCGTGTTAGTGTCTCTCTCACTGTGCATATGATGAGCATTTCTATCCTCTTGGAACCTGATATATTTTATGTTCGTATTTTCCAGCTTCAGTAAAAAATATTCGTGAACCACAAGCCTATACCAGTTTCCATCACCAGTTACTCCATTACCGCCAACATCTTTTAAAAATTATCCATGGTGCTTGACGAGGCAGTGCTACGGCTGATGTGTAACTTTAGATTGATCAAATTTTGAATGTTAGCTTAATCATTAACGTTGAGATAAATATCTTCAGATATTATAGCGTGCGATATGAAGTCTTCATTTTTTGTGAGTCATATGTACAAAATATCTCCGCTGTTGATCAGCGAGCTGTAGTTCTTGTGCCAACTGAATTTCATAAGAATGGTATCACAAATTATATATTTTTGAGAATCCGTTGCAGTGACGTTCGTAACATTTCCAGCGAAGTTGAACGTTTCCTCATACAGTTGAAGGCTGAGAAGCAACATTCCTTGAAAAAGGTTGAATTTGGGCATAATTTAAAAAGCCTCTAGGTCTGCCACAGCGTTGTTTGTCTTCTGTGGATTTGGCTTCTTTGAATTTAGAGACCATAAATTTCTACTGTTTTTATGGATACTGTTCTTAAAGTTTGAAAAAAATTTCCTGCAATTTCTTTGCAGAATAATAATAATCAATTCATCACTCTGAAAGTTGAGCTGCATAATTTTTGCCAGCTGCTCTTCCGTGTAGCGTACCATTTTGAAGGATAAAACTTTTATTTTATGAGAGTAATATGTTATAATTATAATATGATCAGAAACAACACCTCAATAAATGTAAAATTTTACCTATCAATTAAAAATATCCCCAATCCATATGCTTATTTTTTTCTTGGTATCGATTTTCTCATATGGTGAGTTACGTATGGGTCACCCTTTATACAGAGCAAATTTACTTCACGAGTACCTTCAAATGTCGTGCATGCCGAGACACTTTTTGGAGGCAGGCCAAGTTTTGTATTTCATTTCAAAAGGTTTCTATTCCTGGAACTGACCCAATATTCAGAGATCAGGTTACGGCCTCATTGAATAATTTATGTTTTAAATGAACTAGAGAGCGGCTACCTCGGAATCCAGCTGAGCGGAGCGCAATGCATTCAAATATGCAACTGCAGACGTCACCATGAAATGTGACTTGCCTCCAGTTCTTGAACGAAATCTCTCAAGATCTTACCATTTATTTGAAATTGAATGGAAATTCTGCTTAAAATCGTACATTACACTGTACATTAGTTAATTATTGCGCAATTTATTAGTTAATTATTAAGTGTCTTCTCGTCGATAACCTTAGAATAGCTTTGATGATAGGACGCCACACAAGTCACTGAACTTGTTCGGATCCACAAGTAGCTGTACTCAAATGTGTCCATTATCGGAGACTTAAAAAAACAATCTACAGCTGTATCGCTTGTCGTAAATAAAATGTTTAAATTGTTTGAATTGAAAAGAGGTGAATACGATATGATCCTGGCTTTTCATCCATTGTGTCCTCCAAGCTAAAACACCGCGGCGCTAATTTTAGTGGAACGTTGTGACACAGTCGTGCTTCAAATATGACGAGACATACTTATTTGCTGCTGGTATCGTCCAGTATGATAAAGTATGCTAACACACTCACACCGTCATATATGATGACGTACGATGGCAAACTCATAGCATCATAAATGACGACATTTGTAAGCATATCCGTACAGTACGACTTTCGATAGTTGGAACAGCTTCCTCCCATGATGCAGTAAAACATTACGTAACAGTTACCACAAACATCTACAGTTTAAGAAATATTTTTAAGCTATTGAGCAATTAAAACTGTAATAATTTAAATTCTAGATGATTCGAGAGAAAAAATCATGCTTTTTTAACTAAATATAAAATTAGAGGATCCTGACCTAAGGAAATTTATTACTGACTTACATATTAAAGTAAGAGCTTACCAAAAAGGATACTCTTTCTTCGTAGAGCAATATGCAGGTTTTACCCTTAAGTCTCTACGCGCCTTCTTCGCTTGTCTCTGTAAAATGAAAATCGATCTCATAAGTACGTCAGCTACCATGTATTTTTGTATTGCTACACCCACTGCATGAACTACATTCAAAACCCCTTTTAGAACTTCAGAAATTAACTCCATTCAAAAATACTGGTAACGTATTGACAATACCTTCTCTAGAGCATGAAAGGTTAGCGAGGGTCGCCGAGTGTTTCATTACGCTTAAACTCTTAAACTACTCGTAAATTAAAATATCATGACTGCACAGTTTTATTCAAAACTGTGCAGTTTTAGAGCTTTATGCATTGAAGCATGAAAGAGGGTATGCATATCTTACAAGTCAAAGACGTAAATTTTCGTTGCCTGTTTTATTTTAATTATCATTGATGTACTAGTTCTCGTGTCGAATGATAGGTATAGTAAAATCTGAGTCCTCAGTAAATTCACACAACTTCAATCCTCATTCCTCATCCACCCAATGACAGACGTGGGTTTCACTCGATGTACATCCAGCTCCGCTCAAAATATAATTCTGTTACTTAGAGTCCCTTTAAATTACTTCACAACAAAAACGCTCCTATCCAAAACTTCTTCAGAATTGAGTCAAATCCTCAGGAAGCTCGCCAGCAAGAGTTGGACCTCCTCTCTCTTCTGTCGTCAGGAGCAGCGCAGCTAACTTCTCAGCCACAAAGATAAGCTGAGTTAGTGTTTTCTTGACGGGTGTCTTGCACGTCGCTGCGTCGCACCATCCCGCGAAATTTAATCCTTGTTGTCATGCATCCTTGGCGCGCAAAGTTGCAAGCTTTAAAATAGGATTCTTGTTAAGAATCATGGAGAAATATGTAATTTTTTTGCAACGGATGAGCTTTTTAAAGTTAAATCTTTTTCGCTTCGCGACTCATGCAAATCCTCAAAACCTGCTCTGCTTCAGGAAGAACTTTTTGAGTTGCGGCACCTGAAATTCATCAGGAATATTTCGAATTAGTTTGAAAGCAGAATTGATTGCGTTAGCGTTTGGTATCCATAGATGAGAAACCGAAATTATTCTCACAATCAATAGCGAACATAAAAATTTGAAGAACTATGCCCATGTGTAACTTTAAGAGAATGTGAATGTTTTGGAATGAATAGAACCCATCCTACCCAATAATTTTCTTTGCCTTCGTCCAGAAATGGATGAGTGTATATATTTCAGTTATAATCTCCCTCCCAGCACTTTTTACATGCTACTCCTATTTTACTTCTCTAGCACTGCGTTCATCAGTTTTGGGCACCGTAGGCCGGGAAATTAGGCCCGTGACAGTCGAGAGATTGAGTTCTCAGTCTCTCGGAATCGAGCCTAAATGTTCCAGTAATCGTACGAGCTGCTTTTACAGCCAAACCTTGACGCTTGTGATCCTTGGTACTCGTGTGTTTGATCTTCACCACTTGTGTATCCTTGATACTCGTGTAATTTATCTTTAATTGTCACGATATCTTGACTTGCGCCATCGATCTATGACTCTCTCGTTATCAGTTATTGACGCTTGTACAATCGACCCTTAACACTCGAGTTATCACTTTAAACAATTTAAACAATTTATTTACCACAAGCTACATATGGGTCCGAATCAGCTCAGCGACTTCTAGGGTATCATCAACGCTATTCAAGGTGTACAATAATGTCTAACCTAATTTACTTAACCTAGTCGCATTAGACTGATCAATGAATTAGTTAACTCACTATTATTAATCAATCTTTGACCCTCATGCGATTGATTTTTTTACATCAGAATAATCACGTCTTAACGCTCATCCAATCGATCCTTGTCACTCGTACTATCGATCCTGGTTACTCTTATAAGTGATCCTTGTCACTAGTGTAATTTATTTTTAACGCTCATCCAATCGATCCTTGTCACTCATGTAATTGATCCTTGTCACTCGTAGAAGTGATCCTTGACATTCGTGCAATTGATCCTTGTCACTAGTGTAATTTATTTTTGACGCTCATCCAAACGATCCTTGTCACTCGTGTAATTGATCCTTGTCACTCGTACAAATGGTCCTTGATACTCTTGCGATCGATCCTTAACAAGCGCTGAACGGATCTTTGACGCTGCTCAACACTCGTCTGTTCGAGCCGAAATACTCTATGAACGGAACCCAGCAATCTACGTGTCGCATAACCAAGGGCACAGACACCGGTGTGATCGTGTCCGGACACAGGCAGAATCTCATCAGACTGCCTCAGAAGTATGCGAGGAGTTGGCCAAGGCTCATTTCACGGCGAGCGCTTTTGAGAAGATTATGGCGGCGATCAAAACACGATAGCGTGGCGTGGGGAGAGCCGCTCCCCGAAGTGTTGGCAATGATAACTATCATTCTCACGATGAGATGGGTATGCTTTGATGCCTCTCAGTTTGTATACTTTCAAATTAATATTAAGCGTAGAGTTTTGGCTATCTTCGTTGCCCAGCGAAGCGCTGTGGGGGCATTGTGGGTATTGTATGTGAAAGATTTGTACACTTTAAAATTAGTACTAAGCGTGGAGTTTTGGCTATTTTCATTGCCCAGCGAAGCGTTGTTGGGTATTTTTCGTACGTGAAAGAGGCAGCGAGGGCTTGATAGACAGCATTCAACTGAACGCCAGGACACACTCGCTGTAAAGGAAATAAATGCGATACTTTATGGACTGTTGCAGACCTCATCTCAGCTTGATTCATTGCCTAATTTTTACGAAGTGGATTCGCTATAAAAGGGTGAGATATATTGCTCACGGTGTCGTAAAAACGAAGGGAAATGATCGTGATATTGTTGGGGATTATTTTTGTACCCTAGATTGTTGACTTCTATTAAAAAGTAAAGTGGTGAGGTCAAACAAGAAAATAAGTGTAAAATAATTTATCGGGAAACATTTTGATAAGCGTCGTTTTGACAAAATGTTTCGTCCAGTGAACTTTTAAGCTTATGTTGAACATGAAGAAAATTTTCGTATATTTCAATAAAAAAAAACCGATCAAGGTGAGCAATTAATTTTAACAACTCATGTATTCGAAGAATCATTATCGCAATGGGTAGGTTGAGGTCAGTCTAACGATCATCAATTATATGTTTAGTTTTAAATATTTGAGACAATTAATTCAAATGCATGCTAGATTGACAAATTAATTTTTTTATTTGAGAAGATTGGGAAGAATATGATAATTTAGAGTAACATTCTCTGTAAAGAAGCAAGCAAAAACCCCATTATCCAAAATAGGTTTCGGTAAAGTTTAATTTTTTAGGAATAGGCCTATCGCTTGGATTTTTGGAATCAAAGAGAGATATTGATTTCCTTGCAGCTCACTAGATTAATACCTTGGCAAGCAATATTAGCCAAGATCATTTTTAAATGATCCGTAACAGCTGTTCTAAAAGTTATTGGACACCATAGAGTCCCAAGCCTTTATTCTGAAAAAAAATCCGCTGTATTGAGATAGTTATTTGGTATTGTAAGGGAGTGTGAAAAAAGTGTCAAGACAAAAAAAGGAATGCACTATTAATCAAAAGCCGTGAAAACCAGAAGAGGAAATATACTCGGTAAGCTGGAAGCTGTTATGCATTTACGAGACGTATGCTAAACACTCTTTTAACTACCGTAGAATGGCTTTTAGGCAGGAAGTAAGCTTAATATTGGTGTTAAATACCGCATACTTCTATTGGGTAACTATATATAAAGCAGTAAATTAAGCATTGGTTGTAACTACCTATGACCTTTCTGAAGGAATAAAAAAGTAAGTTAAACATTGGTTGTAACTACCGTAGACTTCTTTTGATAGAATAAAAAAAGTAAGTTAAACATTGGTTGTAACTACCGTAGACTTCTTTTGTGTGAATGAAAAAGTAAGTTAAACATTGGTTGTAACTACCGTAGACTTCTTTTGAATGAATAAAGAAGTAAGTTAAACATTGGTTGTTACTACCGTAGACTTTTATACAAGACTAGCTCACACGAGCTGCCAAAAATACCGGGATTTAACATTTCCTTCAGACAAATCTTCCTGATGTGGATGACAAACAAATATATCCATCCTAATGGAACCCGAAATTAAAATGTTCTTGTACTTGTGCACTGGTGAAACTGGGGTCACAGATGCGGTCATTAGGCTTTTTTAAGAAATGGACCAACCAACCATGACGGACAAAGCAATTTAAAGTGTTCAGTGATATTCCAGTAGTAGCAACATAGGAAAAATTACGTAAAAATATGCAAAAATTTATTTATTTGAAAATTTTATGAGACGCCTGGTATTTTATAATAGAGTATTGATTGATGACTACCACGTGCAACTTGGCATAAAAAACCATAAACACAAATCGAAGCCAACCATTAAATGAAATTTTTTGTGCACCGCTAGCCATATCCATAAATATTGTATAACAAATATTTTCTCAATATTCAAATATTCAGCTTCTCGATAAAATGTAAACAATCAAATGGCTGGAAACAACACAGCGTCTTGATAAAACGAAAATGATCAAAATGATGGAATAAACATAACTTCTCGATAGCGTGGGCTATCCTCGCATGAGACGCTGTTGAGGAGTGTACTAAGAGAGCGGGGCATGGAGATGAAAGGTGAGTGTAGGAAAAAAGAAAATCAGTATATTTCCAATGATGATTATACAAAACACCTAATTGGTTTTTAAAATATCTTACAGTAGGGATCCTAAGTTAATAAACACACATTGCTATCATAGTACCCATGTCACTAGTCGAAGTAAATGAGTGAGGGCAATGTACTTCCTTTTTTGCTTAATCTAAGTTCGATATCACATGTAACTACAATGTGAAAAGAAACCTTAATTCGAAAGACGTCCCTCAAAGAAAACTGAGTGGCAGATATGTTCTGAAAATTGGTAAACGAAGGTAATGAAAGAATCCCTTTGTTGCTTAATCTAGGTTTGATAACACCTGTAACTACAATTTGAAAATAAGTTTTAATTTGAAAGACGTCCCTAAAGCTAACTGAGAAACAAAGGTGATCTGAAAATTAGCATAGGAAGGTAAGGAAAGAAAAATCATAAGTAAAATGAAAGATAAGAATCGGCGTTCAATCGGCGTCGAAGGTTGGGACAACTTCGGTGTTCCAGCGATGAAGGCAAGCTAGGGCATAGGCATTCTTCATATTAAATATTCATGACGTGGGAAATCTTCTCAAGGATTGTAGAGCATATCTTACATATACTTAGATGCTTTTTGATGACATCTCTTTCACGAGTTCATGGAGTTTTACGAAACTTCTTAGGGAGATACGTGTGCCAGACATACTTCTTGTATCGTCGATGATATCCTTATGTACTGATGGTTGTGGAATGGTAGCAGTAGAGCTATTGCCCCTCAACATCTGAATGAATAACGTGTAATAAAATTTTCTCCTACACTGTAACATTTTTATCGATTTCTTCGCAGACATTTCGCAAAGTAGGTACAGTTTTTGCGTGTCAAGAACTTATTGTATGGTGTCCTGCGCAGTGTAGACTGACGTCGATACTTGGTACCATTCGGATCGAGGCAATGAAGATTTTACCACAAGTGCGTCATAAAAAGATAATTTATTCCAATCAACTTGAAATACATCATGCAATGTTTTTTAAGTGCATAGTATTCAATTTAAAGACT
Source organism: Morinoia aosen (assembly GCA_030386875.1). NCBI lineage: Eukaryota > Metazoa > Arthropoda > Malacostraca > Amphipoda > Talitridae > Morinoia > Morinoia aosen. The sequence continues at coordinate 85,842,091 of CM059562.1, read as the reverse complement.
CAATGACGGTTACCAATAAAGCACATACCCATTGAAATCCCCTCGGTCGAAGGGGGAATGATGACAAATTAAGTTCAACTGTATACCAGGGAGACAAAGCACCGGACCTGCACTTCGGGGTCATGAAAATTCTACCTATCCACCTTCAACGTCTTTAAAATAAAAAAAACACGTAGGCGAGCTCTTAACCCCTACGCTGCGATGAAAAACTTTTAAAAAATTAGAAATAATTTATTTACCACAAGTGATACAGGAATAGATTGCATCTTAACCCTTCACTGCATGAATTATTTTTGGAAATAGAAAAAAAGTTGTTACATGCTCATAAACTCTTTAATAGATATCTTTTTAGCATATCAAATCATAAGGCAATTATTTTTTTCATTCTGTTATATATTTTTCATTGTGTGTCATAAACGACACAACACGAATATCAAGTCTTGAAGCATGCTGTATGAGTCGTTTATGAAACAAATACAACGAACTCCATTTATCAGTTACTTGACTGATTTAAAATTTTCAATCGCTTATAGATCTATTAGAGTACACAATTAGGTCAAAATTTAGAAGAAAACAATTCAATAATTCTCCATGTGACATGTCAATAAGTCTTTTTAGGTCTAACACAAGTTTTTCATGTTACATAAATTTTTCGAGACATAATTTTCTTAATTTGACAAATATATACAAGACATTTGGAATCCTGATGTATGACTGAAACTTGGAATCAGGCATTTTATAGCGGTGGCATTCATTTTTTGGCTAAGGCTATTGAGGAAATCCTTCTGGGGGAACTTTTTTCACAGGGACATGAATAAAGGGTCCTCGTTTTCTTTTCGCCTCTATTAATTGCTCGGTGCAAGCATCATCTCTTGGAATAGTTTTAGAGTTTTCAGCAAAGTATAAAAAGCTTCTAAACTGTTTGAAGCTGTTGAGGGACATTATTTCTTGGATAAGTTGCCCATGATCTGCTCAAATAATCCCAGGCGCACGGAACATGTACGTAGGATATGATGATACAGATCCCTATACATTCTTGAACATCAAACTTATCAATATCCAGCACATGAATGAAATCCTTCAGACCAGTGAAAGAATGTGTTTCTTTAAGTATTATTGAAATCAAATATTCACTGAAAAAAATCTTTCGGCAATCATTAGGAGTCCCTAATTTTTTCATTTTTATGGTTAGCTCATTACGTCCCTGAATTTTACGTGCTCTTCCGGTATCTTGAGATTTTTACTTCCAAATAACATTTTCAGGAGAGCTCTTTCTTTTTGAATCACTGCTTACAATTTACACAGCAGTTGGATTTACTTCATAGATGGTAATGCGAGTTTCATTTGAGATCAGAGTGGAATCGTTGTGTTCCGTTGCTATTATTGATTTTTCAATCTGTTCCTGCGATTGCTCAACTCCCAAACGATCTTCAACTTCTTTCTCATAGATTCCAATTCCAATTTCAAATCTTCATCCAAATCTAATCCGTCATTTCCTTCCCCCACCTCCAAGATGAGGGCCCGATCGTTTCTCGTGAAAATTCACTTCAAACTCGAATATTCTGAAAATAAAACTGAATAAATATTTCTTTTTATTAAGCTTCTATACAATATTACTGTGTGAAACATTTTATGCAACCGCGAGACCGTTTTTGACGAAATTTTTAGGATAGACGAATGCGCTAATATTGTGCATCTATCGTGCATTCTTTACTATACAAAATAATAATATATTTTTCAGAATATAGTTTCAATATATTTTGAATATGTATTTTAATATTCAACAACATAGAAATAATATAATCAAGCTAAAATTAGTCATGGTTATGAAAGAATACATGGGCTTGTTTCATTTACGACACAAATTTGGCCCGAGTTGGAATATACAGCAAAATCGTGTTGTACCTTATATGAAACAAACTAAAAACTTTGCATAAAATATAATTATTTTATATATTCTCAATGTTTCTCATCATAGAATCAAAGTAATATAACTCATATACAAACCCAAATTTTTACTCACCAATAAATTGCATGATATGGCTCTAATATGAACATAATGGTACTGCTGCAGCGACGCCCACACTCGCCTGTGTTGGCGTCCAAACTGAGCATTACTGCTAGAGGCCGGTTGCATCTAGCACGCATCATACGCGTTCATTTCGTGGACAGTGTGTCTCGTTTGCGATTCAAGCCGTAGAAATGCTCATTTCTCTGCTAATTATTTCTATACACAAAAAAATTAGGTATGTGTCATATTCGACACACCATGCAGTGAAGGGTTAAGTTTAGTACAATAGACATATTTGAGTATAGCTAATGTGGGCCAAAAAGTTTAGCGACTTCTAGGGAATCCCATAATCAACGCTATTTTAAGATGTACATTTACAGTATGTTTAACATAATTTAACCAAATAAGACTGAATCTCTTTAAAATATGAGAACTGCTGAACTGCATTTGAGCTTTCATCAGGTTCAATTTATTCTAAAGGCTTTTCAATTTTCCCCGAGGAGCTCCATTTGAAAGGACTTGACAGAATTCGCTATACTAAAGCTTATTTAACGCACCCGATCGCAGTCAGACCGAACTTGAGGCGACGAAGCATAGATTGACGCTCGATATTTAAACAATCGAAGCAATATCAATTGTATAAGATTAAATTTTAATCTCACATCAATTAAAACAATTTAAAAAATTTAAATTATATAAATATCGAGCGTCAACCTATGCTTCGTCGCTTCAGGTTTGGTCTGGCTGCGATCGGGTCGATATTATCTCTCGAACATAGTAACATCGGCGAGAGGAGCCCATGAATTGAAGAGTGTTTCCCATGAAAGAGGCCCATTACCCCCTTCCGTTTTAAAAGCAATAACTCGCTTTAAAGAGCGTCTGGTTTGAGCTATAAATTAGTCCGAATGGCTTCCTGCTGTACCGAGCAGCTGATAATTTTCCATTTTTTAGATTGCGATATCGATAGGAATAATTTAGCTGCGGAAATTATTCTACAAACATCACAAATTATCAACTCTATTGCGTACTTTTAACTGTATTCATATATTCGATATGCATCATACTCCGATAGCTCTTACTGCCACCTATTGCAAATGTAAACTTTTGCGTGCACAGGTGAATAGAGCACTTCTTCATGAGTATATAAATTAGAGCATCGTTCCATGAGAAGTTGTAGTTTTTAAAAAACCAAATGTATGTAGTGTAACCTTGCCTTATAGTTTTAAACGATTTACTAGGTATTTTGAATATATTGCTACAATTTTCTCTCATAAGCACTAGTACAATAATGTCTTTCCTTAAGACCATTACAGGGTTGATGTATATCTACTCGCGAGCCCGACTTGATTCAGTGATCTTTAGATCATGCAATGGAAACTTCTGTACGCATGTAAAACTTCACCAAATCTTGAGCACTTAACTTTAAAGTACACTAGTTTAATCGAGCAGTATTTTAGAATGAGAAATGATAAATTTTGTTAATTTAAATTAAGATATTACGAATGAACGATTATAGCTATTTCACAGAGCAGTGTCGGTCACATACGCAAAAATCAAACACATAATTGTTTTCAACAACGTTCACGGTCATTGCGCAAAATATAGTTATGAGGCCTATGTGGCCTTTGGATATTATTTTCCTACAGCTGCGATACGAAAGGTATACTGTTTTCTATTTCAATACATTTATATATATATATTTTGGAAACAGTCTTTCTTTCAAGCAAATTTCATTAAAAAGTACGCCGTTTTCATTATTAATTAATTTTTTATTAAGATTTTCTATTTTCCTGAATAAGCATCTTATACATACAGTATATTATAAAAACCAATACTCTACAGCATACAAAGCCGATGAACGCATACTAAAGCAAATCATTAAAAACAACACCAAATGCAACGCTGATAACGAACGCCTACAACTTACCATATGTTACAAAAGCCATACAGTCGCCAGCCTTATCTCTAAAAACAATATTGGCACAAAACTACTAGCCTTGAAACATACCGATGTCATATACGAGTATAAATGCAACCATGAGGACTGTGAACCTCTAAACAGCTCGTATATAGGCATGACAACTACCACTCTATCAAGACGCCTAACCATGCACCGATCCACAGGAGGCCCAAAACAACACGCTTCGGAAACACACGGCCAAGCCCTAACAAGAAACCAATTAGTGAGCAACACAAAAATTCTACGCAAAGAAACAGCCTTTAATAGATTACAGATTGTAGAAGCAATACTGATAGAACAGAAAAAACCAACAATTAACAACCAGAGCACCTGGACCCACCTCATTCTCAAACTTTTTTGACGCTGACCACGTGAGTTGCACGTGGCCTCGTCGACCAACTGTACGCCCCGCCGATTCGACGCTAACAAAGCCAATCCACATTGGCGACTCTGCCACCCTACCTTTCATTTGATCCCGAGCAGCCATTACAGAAGCACCTCAGAAATCATAGCTGCATTGTGTTCACATAGCTTGAGAATGGCGCAAGAGCGCGGAAACGCGTCGACTATTAGCAACCTTTTTAACCTCCTTAGCAATGATGCTAGGATTATATTCAGGAAAATAGTTAAATCTTAATAAAAAACTAATTAATAATAAAAACGGCTTACTTTTTAATGAAATATATATAGACCACCTCAAAGATCATTACGGCAAGTATCATTTTATCCTGGAAGCAATACGATGATAGTTTTCGGCAACGAAAACGAGGCCTCAATACATCATATCATCCAATTAACACTAACCTGATATCCCGTTTCTTTTCAGAGACATCAGGTACTCAGCAATCGAAGTGAGATTAAAATTTAATAATAGAGAAATTCTAGACCGCTCAAAATAGTTTCCAGTGAGCGCTTCGCACGAGTCTTAAATTTACGCTTGAACCTGAGAAGAAAACAATTGGAGGCGCGCTAGTGAACCGAAGAAAATAAGAGAACGCCACTCTGATTTGAATGGGAATTGCAGTCGAGAGACACAGTTTTGGGTTTGACAGTCCTTGTTTCGTAAGCCAATCATTAAATCTTTGCCACCAGCACTTGCGTTCACATATTTATTAATCCAAGTAATATTTTCCTCTAATTTCGACACTATGTTATTTCCTTCCACGTTGAGTACGGATTGGAAGGAATTATTATGATAATCCTTGAAAGAACTTCGCACTTCACAAGGTAGTCTTCTTCATATATTTGAGACCTTTCAATCAGGATGAAGAGTTCGAGGCTTCATGCTTTGGGTTGGCTGAGTTAATATACAAGGATATTAGAGGAAATTTTCTTCTCGGGAGAGAGATGAGCCTGTATCAAATATACGCATCTAGCATTAACGGAGCTTTGGGACCACTGACACTCGGCGTTAAATCGAAGAGATTCAAAATATACAAACATAATTGTACACCTTAGATTAGCGTTGATGGTAGGGTGCCATAGAAGTCACTGAACTTATTCGACCCCACATGTAGCTATTCTCAAATGTCACCATTCTAGTAGACTTACAAAATAATCTACTTCTGTATTGCTTGCGGTAAAGAAATTATTTAAAAATTGTCTAAACGTATACAAAAATTTAATTAATGAATTAATATTGTTCAAAGCGAATTGAATTTCCATTACTGTTGATGGAATTGAATCTGTAATTTTTTTATTAGTGAAATGTATCTCTTCCATCCAACCGAATCGTACTAGCCAGATTAAGGACACTAATTCGTATTTGTCTCTAAAATTCCTCAAAATTATCACTGATAAAAATCTCAATTCCAAAAAGTGATGGCCAAATTGAGATGCCTTGGTCATCCAAATTAGTATAAATAATCAATATTAAGAGCCTGATTTTCCAAAGTATACCTCGTATATTAGTATTGAAATATCTAAATCAAGTTAAATATCTAAATTCATACTTAAATCAATTTAAATATCAATAGAAAAAAACATTTCCTGAAGAAGCTTTAATGATACTGTTAAAGAATTTAAATCCGTTATTTCTTCTAAATCAGGCAGAAGAGTAGCAAGGAGGGGATAAAAACAAAAAAATTTTCGTCGTACCCCGTTCAAGAGAGCCATAAGAAAAGTAAGAAACTTGAAATACAATGCCGATCCAAATATCATAACCATGCAAATAATTCATATCAATATCAAGTAAAACTAAAGCGATCTCCTTTGATTTTCCCGATGTAATTTCTTCTATAAAACTTTGGATAATGTAGGCGATGAAAATCTTAAGCAATTATTAACTTTACAAATTGGCCATCTCGCACGACCATTTTCGCAAACGCGGAAGTAAATTCCTACTCCCGTATTGCAACAAAGCCTGATCTCAGTACAGCCTCCACTTCATGGGAGTTGAGGCTTGGAACTCGATCCCTTCGTGCCCCACCTTTCGTAAACATGAATATCAATAAAAACATTAACGTGAGCATCAACATCAATATGAATATGAACATGAATATAAACTGGAATATAAACACGAATGTAAATATGAACATGAACATGAATATGAGCTTGAATATGAAAATGACTTTAGGCCTTTGATCACAAATCAAGATCACACGCGTACATAGGAATATATTTTGCCAACCAAAACTGTCAAAATTAATTTCATTTCGATGTTTTGATAATATAAATTAAGGAGAAATTATGTAAAAAATCCGAATACTGTGACACGAGTCAACTAGAACGAGCTACAATTACTCGTATTTCTAGAGAGCATTGTAGTTTTTACTATTTCTCAGACAGGCTGCAATTATTCTTGGGGTTCGGGCGAGCTGAAGTTCTTATTTTTTAGACGAGCCACAGTTACATTTTCCAAACATATTGCAGGAACGCTTGCATCTCAAACAAACTGAAATTACTCGTATATCTCGAAAGAGCTAATAGCTTTTATGTTTTTAACGAGCTGCAATTACTCGTATTTCTCGAACGAGTTGCAATAACTTGTGTTTCTCCGACAAATTCGACGGCGCCTCACTGCTTCGCTGCGAGAACTAATTTTGAATTACTTAGAAGTTCCTGGGAGAACTTTCAGCTCCATTAATTTGATCGATTTGAAGCGCTACTGTTCGAATGTACTCGTATATCTCGAAAATTCCTCAGAAGATAATTGAAAATAAATTAATCATCCATTATATCATCCATTTGAGCATGGGAGACTGTCTCATAGTTAGAGACATATTCATAAATTTTACTGAGCTAATTTTTTTCACGCTATTGAAATAAAGTTTGACTAACTCAACATTGAAAAATAATTTGAAAAAAATTCTAAGACTTTGTTGTGTTAAAGTTTAAATTTTGAGAAATGTAAAATGCTTCATTCTATATTCTCAACTGGTTTCCGAAGACGACTTTTAGCTGGTGTCAAATCAGATTCCGCACTTGGATTCAATGCAAAAAACACTATGTTCGTTGTTAAAGTAATTAAAAGTAATTATCGATTTTCATTTCATTCACTAGCGCGAGTTTTCAATATACTAACTAACTAACTATCTGATAATTTCATTAACTGAAACTAACTGAAACATTTAGCGGTATGAATGAGGAACTAAACCGGCTGTCGCATACGCGACATTTTCATGCTTTGCTTGTGGCCAGACAATTTCTGCTAATATTGAAACCACCAAATAATTTTAAATATTCGAAAAAGTGCGCATTCAGCAGAGAAGTACTCTCCCAATAAACAAGCTCCATTAAGATTCCGAAATCGGCCAAATCTCCTCAGGGTTTTTATTCAGCAATGTTATCGAAGTCACAGAAGTAGCACTGATACGAGCCAGCCCAATATTTTGGCGTAGCCAGTAAACATCAGCCGCGATACTGCATCCGGTAATGGAGGCCGTCGCAGTATTTCGTGCTAAAGACATCCTTAGCGCTGGCGTAATTTCAACACGATTTAATGGCGCTATGGAACTGATAAGGAGCTCATTCTGAAATTTAATTGGATATGGAGCTGCCTCCGTGGTCGCGCATGCGCTTAGATATTATTAGGAGAAACTCAAACCAGGTTGGTCAGTTTTGTTTCATATCGTCGCTTTATATGAGGTATGGAAATTTAAGACTTCCGCATGTTGATTTCATTCAATCGTGCTTCAGCATTCATGATTCTCTGTTTCAACGCACCGTTTAAGTATTTATGAAACAGCGTGTCGCAGCCTCATTTTTAAATTAGCGAAACTTAAGACACGCCAAAAATGAAGAAATTTGAAAACGTTCAATGATGCTCGAAATCGTCTAAATGAAATGCAAAGTGATGTATTGTAATAACAATCATTACCTCTCCAATTTTTCTCTAATTTTTTTTCTACAGAAGCAAGACCCGTTCTCTGACGCACTTGCTGATGCGAGGTCTCCAATTATAGAGCATTAGCTTCGTAACTTCGATACTGCGGTATCAACTCTTGCTATTCATTAAGAATTAGCGCAAAACTTGGGCAATTATCGTCAATCTAAAGATGCTCTCAGTCAGGAACTGCAACAAATCCACGGCTTTAATTTTATTGAATGAGAATTATGAAAATTAATAGGTTTAAAATTTGCGGATTTTTTCCAGTGCGTTCTGACCCCTGTTGCGTGTCAAAATGAAGAATATTTGAGAAATCATGATGGTATATTTGAGTCAATCAATATTAGGGCCTGAAAAATTACTTCATTGGTTATTAAGCTTTTATCAAATTAAAAACATATATAACGATAATATGTACTTCAACATAAGAAGTTAGTGACTAATTATGCATGTATGCCCCAGAATGTTTGACACAAATTTAAAATAACTCATGTTTCTACATTTAGACAAAAAAACTGCAGAAAAGATAATCAGTTAGTATTTTATAGCATTATGATCCTTTTTCTCTCTACACCAACCAGCATTATTTTATTATTAGCACTTGATCCCCTACGAGCTTTATTCGGAATTTTATTCTTTAGTTGGTCTCGTGTCATCTATACCTCGTCGCGTATTGCTGTCCGCACATTGATTTCGGCTTTAAATCGAACAAATCTTTGATTGAGTTCAGTTTAAGTCTGGAAAGTCTGGATACTGTCATTTAATTTGTTTAATTTGCTTCTATTGGGAAATTTTTTGATCTTTTCGTTTATACACATTATCATCTTCTTAATTGTGGCTATAATAGCAAAGTAAGAGTACGAAACTCCAGAGCGGAGCGTGCAACGTATAATTGTTGAGCATGTTTGCACGTTATTGAAAATAACCGGTTTTTCTTTCTTTCTTCTTTCTTTCTATAAATAACTGCTGACTCTAGTATATTTTCAAATGTTTGAAAAGACGCGTAGAAATAGTATGAATTTTTAATCTCCACGATACTGAACTCAGATTTTACCTTGTTATTCTTAGGAGCCTATTCTGTGGGAAAATGAATAAATTATTGCGGAGTTTTTTTAATTTGCGATGTTCTATCCACGCATGCTACATTAGATCATCATGCCCTTGCATGAAATCATTTTTTTCAAATAAGTTGACATTTTATTTTTGGGTCCATGAATAATGCACAATTCGTGACGTAGGAATAATTGAACCACGTAAATGTTTGTAGCGGGCCAGTAGGCAGCGCAATTTCTTCTGTGGCCTCGGCTACGCTACTCGCCACTTTTTACCAAAATTCTCATGTATGAACTTTTTCCAAATAAGATTTCAGGAGCAGTATTTAGCAAATTCTAAGTGAATAAACCGCTATTTTGGCATATGTTCATTAGGCTTAGAAACAACCGCATGACTGCCCTAAGGCATCGTCGTCTGCAGGCACGATCAATACCTGAGAACACAAAGGATGTATTATTCCAATCAACCTAATACATATCACCTAGTACACTGATTTTTCAAATGCCTTACAACTAACATCAGGACGCCATAAAAGTTACCCCCTGTATATTCGGCACCCCTTTACCACACCTGGGTATAGTGGAGAATTGTGGCTGAGTTCTCCCTTTACCCAAAGTGAAGAATCAAAAGATTCGACAGGACATCAATTACGTTTCCTAAGACAATAATTTTTATAAAACTTGGTAATTGGGATCTTGGACAAATGTAATAAAAGCATTTCGTGTAAATATTTACAAAATCGTACGTCACATCAACAAACAACGCATCAATCTGATATTGCTTCTAAAAGCAAGCGCAGACTTTTTCGCATTTGCGGTAAAGCCATCGGGAATGCTAGTAATGGCAGAGCTTCTTGTATCATCTCGAGGTCCCTGAAAACGTGTCCTAGGAATCTAGTCAGCCATTAACGTTTGGCCGAGCGGAGAGCTGGGACAGAGTGCAAGAGCTGGGACAGAGTTCAAGACCTGGGACAGAGTGCGAGAGCTGGGATAGGGTGCGAGAGCTGGGATAGAGTGCCAGAGCTGGGACAGAGTGCAAGACCTGGGACAGAGTGCGAGAGCTGGGATAGAGTGCCAGAGCTGCGACAGAGTTAGAGAGTTGGGACAGAGTGAGAGAGCTGTGACAGACTGCAAGACCTGGGACAGAGTGCAAGACCAGGGACAGAGTGCGAGAGCTGGGATAGGGTGCCAGAGCTGGGACAGAGTGCCAGAGCTGGGATAGAGTGCCAGAGCTGGGACAGAGTGCGAGAGTTGGGATAGAGTACCAGAGCTGGGATAGAGTGCGAGAGCTGGGATAGAGTGCCAGAGCTGGGACAGAGTGCAAGACCTGGGACAGAGTGCAAGAGCTGGGATAGAGTGAGAGAGCTAGGACAGAGTGTCAGAGCTGGGACAGATTGGAAGAGCTGGGGCAGAGTGCCAGAGCTGAGACAGACAGCACATGACGATATGGCTGATGTTGCTGAGCCGCCAGTTCGACTTCCTTTTGATCCTTAATAGCTCTTATTTTACTCAGCGGATGCTCGCGATGGGTAATGGCCTAAAGGCAAAAATCGTCCTTCAAAACTTTTGCTGCCTGATTTTCGTAGGCAGGCCAGCTCCACTGTCAACTTTTTCTGCCATTCAGCCGCTCATATCTGTACAGAAGTAAAAACAGGGCACTTAGAACCTTTCAGCTACTGAATTCGCTTTGTGATGTGTTATATTTTTTACAGTACCGTGTACACTGCTGGTACTTGTATGTATGCACATAGCGAGGAAATATACTCGAAGACTTTAAAAATATAATGGGCCTGAATGCTACCGTAGCAGATGTAATCTTAAATATGATAAGTAAAAATATTTAAAATGTAAATAAAAATTGAACTATTATCTAGGTAATAAGCTTGTGATGCTGTGTGAATGGCAGGGTGATGAGGAAGCCCATCTTAGGCATCCGAAATCACTGTAGAGTAATTTTTAGGTTGCAAAAATCAACCTCGCTCTTTAAATAGGGAGCTATGTCTAAAACAATGTATAGAAATCCCTTCACGTTTCTGCTCAGCAAGATGTGAACGTAAGTGCAAATTCGTCCTAGGAAGAAAATTTAACTCCTGGTCCTGATTAATGTACCGGTGCTGAAGAAAAAAGTAAAACATCTGCAAAACAAGCTTTTCAGTTTCCAACAGGACTGCGTGCCCTCTCACGTGATGAATAAAAATCAAACAATAGCAGATTCAATATACTTTTTCCAATATTTTAGGACAAAAAAATGGAGCACCGCCATTTCTACCCGACGAGTTTTAAGACACTGAAAACTGTCATGCGTGAGAGTCGAAGCTTTGAAGCGCAACGTGCGCCACCGGTGATCAAAGAGGGGATTTTCATAATGCTGCTGACCGACCTGTAGGCACTTACTCAATTTTCGTAAATACTTGAACATAAGCTAAATGAAAATATGATGCATTTATTGCTTACTATTTTAAAAATTGTTTTCTACAATTGACTGTAAATTTGGGTTGGATATTGAACTTCATTTTATCCAATAGCGGTCAGAGAGTTGATGTTCTGAAGAGCTCGTTCAAAGAGGCATGGAAGAAAGTTCCACAAGGTATGCTGCGGAATGTGACAGAGTGTGCGGAATGGACTAAAAAGTGTACGTCGAGCTAGTTTGAAAGATATAACGCTATAACTTGTCATATTAGAGATAAAAACCCTAGGTTAACGTTATTGTACGTATTTTGTTGCTTTTTCCGCAAGAAAAAAGTTTCTGCTTGGTTGGGAAAAAAACTTCGTTCGCTCTCTTTAGTTGGACTCCCTTGAGGTTGGGCGTTGTGTAAAGCATCGTTTTTCTATACGGCGATTATATGCACAATCGATAGACAAGTGTCATTTGCACCTAGAAATAATGAAAAGAATGTGAACGGAAGTAACTTAATACAAAATTAGCTGCCTGTAGTAATAAGCATTCGCTCGAGTAGGTGACCTTGTGTTAACTCAATTGTAACGCAGTCAAATGAAAGGTAAAGCTTTTAACCGCATTTTTCAGTTCCATCTTACCTTCCTCTATACATGAAAATAGCATTTACTTACGCGAATAGTGAATAAATTCAACTTCGATAGAATGGACGCCCTAATTATTAAATTCAATGAACATATAATACTCTTTTTTTAATAGCTAAATTCAATTTACATGAAATAGACACAATGATTACTAAATTAAATCAAATGAAATGGTCACTCTAATTAGATACGGGCATAAAGTTGATACGATTTCATGGTAATTCTCCAACGATTTAGTAACGATTTAGGTTAGTGACAAATGTTATAAATTCTTGTGTCATGATCATGCACGACATTGCGCAGCGCACGAAGATGTGCGGAAACTAATACGTTCACTACTACTGAGCTCTCTCAATGTTTTACTACTAGAAATTGAAGATAAGACTCCATCAAATTAAACTAACATTCTACATCTGATTATATTTTACCAACTCTCGATATTGAATTGAAAATTAATTGATTATTGTTCTTCTGTTGAAACCCGATGATCAAACGGTCGCTTCATTTTTCAGACGATTGTTTTCAGACAATCGAAGTGCTTCTGAGACGACAAGCTCCTAACGCAGTGGTTCTTAACCTTTTTACTTCCACGCCCCCTTAAGAATTGTCAGGGGAAATAGTGTGCAGATGAATTGGTAAATAAGACCTTACAACAAAGAATATTGTAAATTGGTTCTCAAACATATTCAACAGAAAAATTTCACTCTTTTATCGAAAACATTATTGGGAAAAATCAAGCTTTGCTGCAGAGGCTCGCACCCACAGGTTAAGAACCACTGTCCTAATGCGTCCTGGACAGAACAAATTACACGTGCATGTGTAAGACTCTTTCCATGAATTACAGGCTGCTTTACGTACATCATCGACTGCGTTAGATTTCAAACAGAAACTCTCATCAATAGCAATGACGCCACCGCTAAAATTTTCCCGACTCGGCGATTTCTTTTCTGTGGAATATTCTCTCGACGTGAGAATTTCGAGTGCATTTAATCTCTTTCAAAGCTAGGCCCATTTGAAATATAGCTCAGCCCTCATTCCGGCATTGGCTTTTTAAGCAGTTTCGAGAGAATTTTGAGAATATGTAAGCTTTTACCTCTCGTTTATATTCAAAATGCTACGAAGAACTCTGTCTTCGAGGAATGGAAACTCCTCGATATTCCAGGACGTGAGAATATGGTGGTTTTGGCTGAGATTACCGTCGAAGTTCCGAACGAACTCAATGATTCTCCTAGTGTACCGCTTGTGCGGGGAAAAACTGTTTGAATATTTTGCCAAAAATCTCATGAGTCGAGCGATTAGACGTCGCTTTCAGATTATCTTTATCAAAATATTTAGAGAAGCCCAGAAAAGTAGTCCAGTCGTCAGGTAGGGGAGAAGAAGCGTGAATGATTTAAAGACATGTTTTGCGTACACCATAACAATACGTTTTTCTAGCTGTAGGTAATTATCGACGTACTGGATTGATGTGCCCATCTAAATAGCAGCTTTTAATTGAAGCTTTGTCAAAAAAACTAACTACAAAAATGAACGTGCCTATTGATGAAACATCTATTAAAGTGATGGTCATGGTGATAAAATAATTACTAGTTTGAAGAATTAATTTAATTGGAGATTAATTTCTCATCGGAGAAATGGACTTTAAATTGAAGTGCCTAGTGAAGAAATGGACATTCAAAGAAATAAGTATTGAACAGAAGAGCGCATAAAAGCAGTGAATATTAAATAGAATCGTTTATTAAAGTCACTAATAGCATGACGATGGATGCACAAGAAGTTTACTCAAGAAGTTTATGATGTCAAATTCTACCTTAACTAGGTGAATTTTTGCCTAACTCAATACTAAAACCATTGTTACAGACAACTTAAAACCTATCAATAAAATGTTGTTCAGTAACAGGGAAAAAGAATACAAGAGTCTATAATGACCGATGTCTGTCCATTCTAGCTTCAACTTCTTTTTCTAAAAGCTTATTATTTCATTTTTCACAATTCATTCGCATTCCTTTTATTCTCTATAGTAATGAATATCAAAATTTGTATAGAAAAATTCTACGTGAGTTAAAACCTTCATCGCATTCGTTATTCGCTGAATTGTGGGTGTTTTTTCCATTAAGTTGAAAAGAATCTTGTATAAAATAGCAACTATTGCACAAACTATACTTCACAAAATAACGCTTAAGCTTCTTAGAATTTTCGAATTTTCTTAACTCGCATTTTATAAGTGTATTGAAACAGTTATAAAACGAGGATTTACGCTGGATTCGCAGTTTTTCCAAAATCATGAAATCATTACGAACACAGATTATTTTTCGCGACGCAAATGTCGAAGATCAAGAGCGAGAGATTCGAATAGTTAATCTTTCTTTTAAAATTAACCTCTGCGCACATTCGCAAATTTGGAAGGAACCTTGAAATCTAGTTCCCCCTGGGATTCTTGCCGTGACGACGACTTTATAAGTTACGCATGACAGCGTTGAGTTGCAGCGAAGCGCGAATACAAAACAAGAGTGGAGGGTCACTCCAGTTTTAGATTTAAAAGAAAGTAAAAGAGTAGAAGGTCAGTGCGGACCATGTTGTCCTGACATGGAGTGCGCGTCATATCCTAAAGAAATCCACAAAATTGTCAAGGAACTTCTGTAACCACCATCGTTCTAGGGAGGGAAACCAAGCGTATTTCGGGCGAGGGAATACGGTCCCGCGGACAAATGACGGTGTCGGATGGAGGCATCCGAGGGAAATCGACGTCAGGGCTTTGGCATTTCCCTTACATTACCTCCAAACTCAGATTCTTCCACCTCATGGAGATTTCCAAAGTTTCTCGTTCTCTGAAATATTTTTAGTATTGTTCGAGGACAAGAGAAAAATGTTTGTCCTCGACTGGAACATTTTGTATTAGTCGGAATTCAGGTTCTTACTGTGCCTTTGAGGCAGCCTTAGCAGCTGCGGGTAAAGGAAATGAACGAGCAATAGACCGCAGATGTGATCGTTGATGATCTTACGTGCTTTCAAGCAATGAATCACTGTTAAGTATTTTTAAACATGGTACGGTAGTTAATGCACTTGAGTTTTCTCAGTATTGCCTCTCATTGAGTTAGTAAATTGTAATGTGATTGATTATTATGAAATATTCAGATAAATAAATGAATTCCGCTTATGGGAAGTTAAAGAGGAAAATATATGCAGAGCAATACATACTTATGGCAAAACAAATCTTAAACAATGTAATACAAATGGCGTGTTTGATCGTACAAAAAAATTAATGAGATTATTGGAATGTCTTGGAAAGCAACTAAGCAAAAATATGATAGAAAAATTTTATTGAAAAATGTAGTACTTCCCTAATCGTGAGCCTAGTGAGTTAGGTACTGGATCCAAAAATTTTAAAGGGAAATGCATTTTATTTACCTCACAACGCATCTAACTGTTCAAACCTACTCTCTGTCCTCATTATTTAAAGGAATTCAAGGAAAGCATGACTTCTTCTCTTCATTATTGTTAGCAGTTCTTGCATAGCGACGTCATCTCACAATCCCATGATGTCAGGCAGGTGATGTTGTGGCACCTAAGTCCACTATTGCCAGAATGCCAGCATTCGAGCTAAGTAACGCCTCATTTTTGCCCCCGTGAACCATGTTGTAATTAATTCTCGATCTTGACCCAGAGAGCTTTGTTGATCCCTTGGTTGTTCATTCTTCGTTCCTAGGAAGGACGTCTGACGCCGTAGCCTCGAGATTAAGGGCCATTTGCACGTTATTTATCCCTAGGCGGTGCCCTACTTTGAGGACGGAAAATGTCTCGACAGCCCCTAAAGGACACTTTCGCTCGAGGGAAAATAATCGTCGCTCTCCTTTGATCGCCCCAGTTCTGTCAAAAGCAAATCGAGGCTACGATGCTCTGCAAGTTAGATTGCTTTCGGAAAGGAAGGACAGTTTTCAGCTTTGTACATGAAAATAACGTTGTGATTTTAGCCACTGTTCGTTAGTCGGTTATTAGTCGTGCTTCCTATACTTACTCATTATTCGTTAAGTGAAATAACTCCGGTTTTTTGACCTCGTTGAATGAATGTCACAAATTGACATACAATATATAAAATTGTGTAACTCATTGCAAAACGAAGTAAATTTGGTGAGTGGAATCTACTGGTTATAGGTTCAAAACCTTTGTAGATGACTTCTCCTGAATACTTTATATCCTAAGTATTAGCGCTATCTCATGTTTCTCTATTTCGTGTCAAGTAATGGTTGACAAACCTATAGTCGTCAAGTGGGTCGAAGTTATTTAGATTCTTCATAGCAGGAACAGGAAGTCGTCCATGTCGTAGAAATTTTTGAATGTGCAGGTTTTATGAGGACTAACACTTGTCTCCAGCCTTCTGAGTAGTGCATTAGAATGGTATTTTGAACCCTTCTTACGTCACCAACAAACGACTTGACGCCGTTACGAACAAACGTCTTAACCGTGCACGAGGCTCTGCAATAATGATGATAGTTAGGGCATCGGTGGACACTTGGCGAGTCAATTTTTTTAAATTTAGTGGATTAATACCAAGCCAGAGTGAAGGATCTGCTGAACTGAAGTGAACGCTGAATCTGAACGTGAAAAAGCACAGGTTCCAGTGACGAACTACTTGATTCATTTCTATTCCAGTCGATGAAAGTTGGTTTCGTAATTGCTGCTCCAATACAAAGTTTTATCTGTGATGTTTAGAGCTGTGCTTTTTGAGTGTTTCATGATTTTTCTTAGTAACATTGTAACATACATCGGTAAAAAGGAATATTCAATCGTCCGTAAGTGGGGCTCCGGAGTAGCGTTAGGTCTATGCTCTTTATTCTCGAAAGTTTTCCCCCAACCAACTTTTCTAGCTGCTATTAATGTTTTCTATTGATCTCTTCATTTTTTTCAGCCATTGCCATAGCTGAAGGATCTTCATTTGAAGGAAGGATCAACATTTCTTCATATCAACTTGAATGGCTAAATTTAAATTAAACGGGTTAAAATCAACAAAAACATTTATGCCGACATGGTGATGTTATTGAAAGTGGTAGGATCTACTGTAGTCAAACAAAGATTTATTTTCTTCAATAATTGTCGTTGAAAGCTCGGATTTTTCTTAAGCTTCGCTTATTTTTGAACTGAGGTCTCGGCTAACCATATACCGAATTACTTTCCAGCCAATTCAATACTCAAATTCCGGGTTACTTCAAACCAAATTGAGTATCGTGATGACCACAAGAAGCGAGAACTAGAGTGATTTTTACTTTTCTCTCTTTCACTTCTACTCTAATCCCCTCACTCCGATTGTCTCACACTCACTCCCTCAAACTTAATTTCCCTCATCCTTTCCTTCACATCTTCATTTATTGTCTTACACCTACTCTCCCACACCTACCTCCTCACACTTACTCTGTAATGCCTATTCTCTCCTATGCACACGTTTACTCGGCCAAATCTATATACTCTTTCACATCTATCCCTTCATACCTTCTCTCTCACACCTATTCTCTCACACATACTCTCTCACAGCTACTCTCCTACCTACTTTCCCACACTTACTCTCTCACACCTACTATTTCACGACTACTCTCACACCTTCTCTCTCCCACACTTTCTCTCACACGCCTACTCTTTCACATCTACACTCACACAACTACTCTTTCACAACTGCTCTCTCACGCCTACTCTCCCACACCTACTTTCTCACACCTACTCTCTCACGCCTTCTCTTTCACGCCTTCTCTCTCACGCCAACTCTCTCACACCTACTCTCTCACACCTACTCTCTAACACCTACTTTCTCACACCTACTCTCTCACACCTACTCTCTCACACCTACTCTCCCACATTTACTCTCTCACACCTACTCTCTCACACCTACTCTCTCACACCTACTCTCCCACATTTACTCTCTCACACCTACTCTCTCACACCTACTCTCCCACATTTACTCTCTCACACCTACTCTCTCACACCTACTCTCCCACATTTACTCTCTCACACCTACTCTCTCACACCTACTCTCCCACATTTACTCTCTCACAACTACTCTCACGCCAACTCTCTCACACGGCGCACTCACGCCCCTCTCAGGACACTGAACAGAACGGCCTAAATTGGAGCCCGAGACGGACTAGCGAGACGAGCAGCTTCTTCCAAATTGCCTGGCGAATTTGTTAGTCATTTAGAGTCTCGTGCGACACCATTGCGGCTAATGAAAAACTAGCTGTACGCTGGTCCAACTGCGCCTGTAGCGCGCCCCCGTCACTTAATTATTGAGTGTTGCTGAGAGGTTCGAGTGCGATGAAGGTTTGTAAATGTTCTGAGCAAATCTGAAGTGGAGAGTTTAATGAATAGGTAAGTTCTGGAAAATGAATTCGAGTCTACAATAGAGATGGAGGAAATTTTTCAAAGATCAGTGGGGTTGTTGAGTTCGAAACATTCGTGAAGATAGTTTATTAAAATAGGAAATTAAACGGAAGTTGTGGCAGAGAAACAATCTAGTAATATTTAAGCTGGAATTTACTTCACGAAGGGAAAATATCTATTAGAAAAATTGCTGTAAATAAAATTGGAGCATTTGAACAATCGTCACTGCGCTTAACGTAGTACACTTACAGATAATTAGAACGTGGAGTGATAAACTTATTAATTTCAATAATGATAAAATGTCTAAGTATCGTAGTCATTTTCTCCTAGGTGAAAATTCCATTGAAATGCAGAAGTACGTACTGTAGGGTACTGCACATTGCAATAAAGTTTATTTATTTTTACTTTTTCTAATCACGTTAATTCGAATATAGTTATAAAAGTCCGATATTCGAGTCGAGTTACTCGTTGGCTTGACCGTCGTTGTCAACGCTCGAGTTTTATAAATAAAATAAATCAAAATTGAGCAGCCTGCTATTGGTTATAAAATAAATCAAAATTGAGCAGCCTGCTATTGGTTATAAAATAAATCAAAATTGAGCAGCCTGCTATTGGTTATAAAATAATGCAAAATTTAAAGTCCCCACACCTCGCGTTAAGGATACGATCTATTACAAATGATAATTTTACGATTAACATTCCCAAAAATTACTCACTCATGAGTGGCCTGCGTAGTTTTAGGTCTATATTTAATGAATGGTCTATTTAGTGGTCTATGTGGATCATTAGCGGTCTATTTAATTTTTTTTAATTTTATCGGTGTACATTCCTGGAAAATAATCGCCGCAATATAAAATGAAGTTTTCTGAATTCTGCTCACTACTCTAGTTCGTTCTTTCAGTATTTTTCTTCATCGTCAAACAACTCTAAAACACAATTTCTTTACCAAAGATGTCATTTATTTATATCAACCTATTTTGTTCTTGTAGATACTGTCGGAAGCGAGAAGGCTACAGAGAAAATCATAATCTCATCATACAAGAAAATTTATGCTACTTGTACCTTCAGCACGTCGATTTGACGATTTTTTTTTGCTCTACCAATGCTAAAGTCGAGTAACTGCTCTGCACTGTAAAATTAGCTCTGAGGTGATAGAAGGTAGTCGTCCAGGAGCAAAACATTTCTGTTATCTTTTTTTAATTAATAGCGTATAAATTATACTACGCTAAAAATTTATATTTTTTCAGAAATTCCGTTTCATGATCAATTTCATCAACATTACCTAGAGTTAAACAATTTTAACACGTTCAATTTCAAATCTCATAATGGTAACTATCGTACTGCACACCGACAGTTATTGAGACACACTTTTCAAAGATTTTTCTTGTTTCCGTCCCGAGAATTCAGTCGAGACTACAGCGCGATATTCTTTATTGTTTTTTCTTCATTGTTCTGTCGAACACCTGCCGCTACACCGCCTCCTGTAGATGGCACGCTGCCGCAGCGAGGCAGGCGTGACATGATTTATTGGAGCAGTTAAATTCTAAAGCAGCGAAATAACAACTATAATCATATCCGATACGCTTGTAAGTTGCAAAAAAAATTAGTGAAATAATATGTTTGTGAAGTTTTCGGTTCAGTTAGTTCATTAAAAATGCTCTCTTCTGCGAAAACCAGACGAAAAACTCGAAAAAGCTCTATTTAGGACGTCTAAATAAACGGAAAACATGAGAAAAGAAAAGCAAACATGACTGGCATGCTTTCGCATTCCATTTTCTTGGGAAACTTGCGGTGAATAATTGGCATGCAACCGCAAGCAACTTTCCTTATGAAGATAGAATTCAAAATCGCGCTCGTGCCGCCGAAACTGTCGAACGCACTTCCTAAAAACTTTGCTTTGCTCGGCCACCACAAAGAGCGCCGACCGCCAGTCTTCTTCCTGGATCGTGATCTGACAGCCAGCAGAAGACCGACGCACTTATGCACGGCAGTCAGTCAATTTCCCTCTTCAAACTCCGCAAAAATGGACGGTACTCTGGAGAGGCCTGAATTTTACTCCCTTTATCCTGGACTTGCAAATTTTACTTCCCATTAAAGCTACAGCTGTGGAGTTGAAGTCTGCTTGTCTAGAGTTATGTTAGGCATTTGCGTCGAGTCTGAGAAATTTATGATTTGTTGATATTATGACTGCCACAACGGCGGGCTTTGCTGCACCTATGAGACAATAACTTTCTAGCAGCTCCGATGCACAGAAGGCTTTAACCAATGAGATACTGTATATAAAGTATACAGTATGTCCCACAAAACCCAAACCGAGTATTTATTTTTCCGTATCAGTAATACCATCATAAGAAAACCCATATCAGTAATACCATCATAATTTTACTTGAAATTAAATGCTTATGGTATTTTTATGATGGTGCCAAACACTGCCATAACTTCGCTTTGAAGTGCACCGCGAACGTTAGAAGCAAAAACTGAATTGCTGCAAGCTCGTAAGCTCTAAATTGCTGCAAAATCTGAATTGCAAAATTGCTGCAAAACTGAACTGCTACAAAAACTGAATTGCTGCAAAAATGGAATTGCTGCAAAATAGTGAGCTCTAAATGACTGCACTCTCACAGAGCGCGACCACCGCCGCCTGGGGTCTTTAGTAGCAGGCCGGAAAGAGGTCCTGCAGCTCCAGAGAATACAGTTGGATATTTTGGAAAATAAACAGCTGCAGCCTGACAAATGTATGGTAGTTCACTGAACTGTTTTCTTTGCTGTCACACGGATGCAGAGGGTAAAGGTTTATGGCGTCTTTCAGACCGAGTACAATTTTCATTCCATTGGTGAAAATTATCAAATTGCGTTCAACTATTTAGAAATTAACTCGCAAACTTAACGGGCTCAATACCTGAAATCACAAGATATCGTTTTGAAATCATCGCTTTGTCCGAAATAAGAGGGTAGAAAAATTGTAAAATAAACTGATGGAAAAACTGAGCAGTGCGGCCTAGTCAACTGATGTAACTTGAGAGTGTGAGACTCATGAAAGCAAAATGAGGCTTCAGTGCAGTCCAGTCTAGCGTAAAACAACAGCAGCAAGACATTATCCATGAGGTATGAGAGAACAGTCGCTCAGTTGCACATCTAATTCAGTATGAAATGTTCATCAGCGCACCTATTTGTCAACAATATCTGTTGGCGTTTTCATACAATGTTTTACTTCAACAAAAACACAAGGCCGTTGTTAATTTACGACTGAATTGCATTATAACAAACTAAACACAAACAAACTAAGAAAAATCGCTTCACCGCTTGAAAATGATTTCAAACGTACATGATATGATAAGCAACGAGTGAACTATTTAAGATGAAAACACCAAACATACCCCCTCAATATGAGTGAATATACTGTACTGGACTTCAGGGATCCGCTCCGAGAATTTGTTGCTGCTAACGGCTTCTGTCTTGAGAGCGTTGTTTTCAACGAATAAGGTTTATAAATCGAATCTTCTGCTAATATCGCGTTTAACAGCATTTCTGCTCACTTTACTTTCGCCGTTTTTAATGACTCCCAAAGAGTGTTTAGCCGATTTTGTCGTTCTCTGAACACAACTCTTATACAGTTTAACATTTATATATTTTAATTCAATATTAATTTAATATTTACTGTTTAATATTTATTGCCTCGCGTAAAGTGAAACACCGTCGGGAACTTGAGAAAGTTAACCAAAACTCATGAGAAATACGAAATTACCAAAATCTTGGTTTTTATATTTTGAAGCGTATGTGCCGCCCGCGCAAACTTTTATTTGGAGCATCGTATATGTTAATAATTTTAGGACTTTTAAAGACTTGGTCACGTAAAATCCAAACGCTTCGTTAGAGCTGGTATCTTCGGCGAGTTTTACAAACAGTAAAAAAACAACTAGTGCAAATGCAACTTTTATACAATCTTAAACGTGTTTCCAGTGCATGTGATATCTGTCAGTTGAGTGAATGCTTTCAAAAATCGGCAACACGAACTCTGAATTGAGCTTCTTCTTTTTTCCCCGACTACGACGAAATATCTGCTGATGTAAATTGCGAGTGAGTACGTGTGTATATGTCAGAGAAAGAATATATTTCTCCAGTTTTGTGAACAAACTTAATGCACATGAATAGCGCTTAAATAAATTACAGCGCATGGAGAATATTACCATAGTCAAATTCTATTGAAATTCTATCGAGACAAGAAAGTAGAAGTTACTTTTTCTTTAACTTTTTGCAATCGATGGCCGTTTAAAAAATTATATGAAGCCAAAAAAGTATAGAGCATCAATTTCTGCGTATTTTAAACTGGTTGATAAACGGTGAAAATCCTTCTTACGACAACAAAGGCATTAAATGAACTCGAACCATCATTCAAACCATGCGACTCAGAAGAAAATGAAATAAATATGAGCTAACCAGATCCAGGTCGGTCTCTCGTAATGGAGCATAGTATTTATTCTGTTATTTTTCTCTCTGATTGCTAATTATCGAGCACATATTTGCTCAGGAGTCTATCTGGACGGTCCTGAGCTAGAGAGTGGGCCTGAGCTGCAGTTTAGACAGCGGCGCCCGGAATAGATCATGACTCCCAGACGGACAAACTGAGATCAATTACCATAAGGGCCGTACAAAATGAAGAAGATTCAGAGGTAGGTGGGAGAAGTCTCGAGCTGTATTATTAACGCAAGTAACTGTGTCTGAATTCATGTCAGCTCTACATTTATTTTTTCACCTAGTTTCAAGCAAGGGTTACGCGTATATTGAACATGAATTATTATCGCAAATGAGGAAATCAATTTACGATATTTGCATACACTTATTTGAATAAGTGTACGGACGTACAGTATTTGTTTTAAACATTTTATAAGCGAAAACTTTAGCAGGCGTCTATCAAAACTTTTATAGCTTTACGTGAAAATTTAGAAGTTTCCTTGATATACAGATAAGCTGCCCTCTCTTTTGCTCAGCTTTTACAGCTTTTGTTAGGCTTCCTCATCGGTGAAGTTTGTTTTAACGACTTCTTATGAGAAATTGTGCTGTAAATTTGCGCATAGAAGTCTTAACAGCTTTTTTAATATACTCTATCGAAGTACAAAGTACTATATTTCCAAAAGGTCGATTCTTAGGGAATCTTACACGTAAGGTAAAAGGAGAACCAACGTACAAATAAACCTTTTTATTTATTTTTAAAATAAAAATGTATATTTGTACGTTGGTTCTCCTTTTTATTTATAGTACAAAGTACTTGCAAGACTTTCCGGTTCAAAATATCCCATTAAACTCATTTCAAAATCCAGTTCACGTGCATGTTATCTTAATGTACACACACGGCAATTGGAAAATAACAGCATTCGATATTGTTCGTTATAGCACATATATCATGGTCGTATCAGGTCGTATCACAGGTATGTGCCCCCCCCACCAGTAGGAATATTCCCCTTATGTAAATTCTCAAGAACGTGACAGAGAGATGGACCAACCTACCAAGTAAGCAACAACTGTGTTTTATCATAGAGTGATTTTCCTCATCTCTCAAGCAACTTGAAAATTACAGCAGTAGACGTAAAAATGTGAGCGAGGTGCAATCACTTGAAAGAAAGAAAGAAAAAAAGGATGTTTTATTAAAATTAAGCCTGATACATATCATTTTGCGCACTGGTTTTTCAAATGCCTTATACCTAACAACAGGACGCAATGACGGTTACCCCCGGTCAAGCCGGTACTCATTTCCGACACCTGGGTAGAGTGGCTGAGTTCTCCAAAACGGTTTCTTAATGAGAATAAAAAAATGAACACATAAGTTCAGGAAGCCTCAGATAAACTTCCTGGCCATCAGTTGACCAGATCTTTGATTTGAATTGGCAGTGTTACCTTCAATCGAAGACTAATATATGAATAAATATCAGAGCCACAAAATAAAAACGCTTAAATATCGGCTAAACTAAAACTTTATTTCGCAAAATATTGCTACTGACCTAATGAAGAGAATGTGAAAATAAGCTGAAGAAGCGTGTTATTCCTTTGTTAATACAGCTATGTGCACTATCTAAATCTATATATTTATAAGCATATAATTTTATTCACCAATGGAAAGAATGAGCGCGAGAAAGATAGAGAGAGAGAGAGAGAGAGCGAGAGAGAGAGAGAGAGAGAGCTGCCAATTCCGTCCCTTTCAAGCCCCGATGAGCTAAATTTTAAAATTGGATCAATTATTGGCAAAGTCCGATCTTTTCCCGTAAAAAATGGGACTGGGAAGTTTTCTTACCTAACGGCAATCCAATTTCTAGGCGAGAATCTTGCCGGCGTTGGGATACGAGGCTGTCCGGTCTCATTAGGTAGCGAACTTACGCAGAGTTCTAATGCACACGCTCGTGCAGTTCCCTCCTTACGGTCATGGAGCTCATTTTTGTGCTGTGAGTTAGGAACTTAACTCTCTAAACTCGATGTCATATCGCCTAGCTTTTCAGCGTTCCAACGGGCAGGGTTATGAATAGTGAAAAATAAAAGCGGATGGGTTATTGACGCAGAACCTAAATATCTACTCATGAGAAAATTAATTTTAAGCCTTCTAAATGAGTCTTTTCAGAATGTACTCGCAGTATGATTGACAAACATTTACTTTTAGTAGTGTTTCAAATGTGCTTTAAAATTGATTCATCAGCCGGGTTTACAGATTGTTAAAGCTGATTTTGCACATGCATGTTCTCTAATTACACAAATTTTCTGTTTTTGATGTTACTGGTAGTTCATTGAATTTTTTAGTGAAATTAATAGTGAAAAATATAAGCGGGTGGGTTATGAGCTTTTGAGACCTACTACGTCCTCACGACAACGCATTGAACACCATGGCAACGTGACGATGTCATCACGGCAACATATTTGGCACCATGGCAACGTGACGATGTCATCACGGCAACATATGTGGCACCATGGCAACGTGATGATGTCATCACGGCAACATATTTGGCACCATGGCAACGTGACGATGTCATTACGGCAACATATTTGGCACCATGGCAACGTGACGATGTCATCACGGCAACATATTTGGCACCATGGCAACGTGACGATGTCATTACGGCAACATATTTGGCACCATGGCAACGTGACGATGTCATCACGGCAACATATTTGGCACCATGGCAACGTGACGATGTCATCACGGCAACATATTTGGCACCATAGCAACGTGACGATGTCATCATGGCAACACACTTGACGCGTTCCGAAGCTCCTATGGCAACTCATGTTGAAAGTGAGAAATGAAATCAGGTTTAACATAACACGTGCAGTCATACGAAAAGTGTCCTGTTCGCCTTAAAATATCGCTATAAAAGCGATCAAATATTTGCTGCAGGAGGATGTGAAACAGAAAATTCGACGAAATCAATCAAAATTAAAACAAATCAGATAAACATCGAAACAAATAACAAAGGCAAGCAAAATGACAAGCTAAACTGTAGGAGTTTAGTCTGTCATAAAATACAACAAAATATAATTAATCTCAGTGGATGGTGCCAAATTCGAGCAACCGGCAATTCAAGGGCATCAATCTCAAGGTAAATCCAAATTCGTGCAACCGCCAATTTAAGGGTATCAATCTCAAGGTAAATCCAAATTCGTGCAACCGGCAATTTAAGGGTATCAATCTCCAGGTAAATCCAAATTCGTGTAACCGGCAATTTAAGGACATCAATCTCCAGGTAAATCCAAATTCGTGCAACCGGCAATTTAAGGGCATCAATCTCCAGGTAAATCCAAATTCGTGCAACCGGCATTTCAAGGGCATCAATCTCCAGCTAAATCCAAATTCGTGCAACCGGCAATTTAAGGGCATCAATCTCCAGGTAAATCCAAATTCGTGCAACCGGCATTTCAAGGGCATCAATCTCCAGCTAAATCCAAATTCGTGCAACCGGCAATTTAATGCAATCAATCTCCAGGTAAATCCAGCTTTAATGTAGTTGGCCAAGCGAAACAGAATAATCAGCATAAGCAAAGTATCCACCCTAAACAAGCAGAAATGATCTCACACACACGAATGGAGCATGGATATGAGATATTTACATACAATGTACTCACACAAATCCACAATCGATGTCACCTCATAAATAAACACGTACATTTTTCGCTTACAATACGAAATTAATCTTTAATTCTTTTAGCTTGAATTTAAAACGAACATTACAAATTTTGCGGAATATATCTACAAAACAATAGCAGCGCACTTTAAAAAAGAAGAATATTATTCTAATTACATAGAAGAAAATTAGCATAATTCAATGAAGTTTTACGGGAAAATCGTACGTAAGGCATCAATTAAAATTTGTTAGTGAACTCTTTTTTAACACGAAGTGCAACCATGAAAAGATATGACATCACTGTTGTTGAATCTTACTAATTCTAAACCATGTGCGCCACTGCTACTGAACTCGCGCAAACTTTTGGTTAGGATAAAAATTGCGCTCACTTTCGTTGTAGGATTCTCATTCTGAGAAACTCTGACCCTTCGGTAAAGAACTCGATTGTTTTCACCAAACATTAATCCAAATCAGTTTGCAAATGGAATTATTTTCAAACTTTTACCAACACGGAAGAATCTTAACCTAAAATATCTAAAAACGCGAATCGTAAATCGGTGTGGGAAAAACATTTAATGATGTTTTTTTTCTGCATTAATTTATGAATTCTAAGCAACCGAAAAGCAATATTGGCGATTTGTCCCGCGTGTTATCGATCAAATTATAGGACGCAACATTTCTTATCGGCGATTGTCAACTCAACGAGCAGTAATGGGCTTCGTTAATATAATTATAGCCTCAGTTGGCAGCTGGGGATTTAATTGGAGCTGATACAACCCTGGCTAGAGGACCAAAGGTGTTGAAATCTTTATTGTAGCACTTTGAATGTGTTTGTGTATATATTCGCCGTAGCCGAGTGGTTAAGTAAATGAAATAAATTGATTTTTGGGAAATCTCACTTTTAGGATAAAAAGGAAAACCAACGTGGCTAAGAATATCATGATAAAAAAAACAGACGTTTCGGATTATAAAAAAATCCATCTTCAGTGTTCTGAAATACAATAAATCAAAGTATTAAAACATTGTAACTATAAATCTACTGAATAAATCGAATGTAAGATAATGAAATTTAAAAGAAACGATAAAACAAAAAATATACAAAATTTCAACAAACAACGAAAAGTTTCACCGCCGTATCACACTCATTTATTGACGGACGATTTTTTAAAATGTATATCGATCTAAAATGCGGAGATAAGACAAATTTGATTTTGAATCCAAAATTTTACAATTTTCATTTATAAAAGTACGGTCTTTCTTCAAACAGAGTTCTCTTATAGATGAGTTGGATGGTTTGGTGAGGTTACAGCCTGTGCGAAAGGTTAATGCATTTCATTATCTTACATTCGATTTATTCAGTAGATTTATAGTTACAATGTTTTAATACTTTGAATTATTGTTTTTCAGAACACTGAAGATGGATTTTTTATAATCCGAAACGTCTGTTTTTTATCATGATATTCTTAGCCACGTTGGTTTTCCTTTTTATCCTACGAGTGGTTAAGAATACGCCCTTCTGAGAAGGTGTCGTGGGTTCAAATCACGGTGACTTTCCCCGTTGGTTATAAGGGAAAACTCAAGCACAATACCCCATTCTACCCAGGTGTCGGAAATAAGTACCGGCTTTACGGGGGAAACCTTCATGGCATCCTGGTGTTAGTTATAAGGCACTTGAAAAAATTAAGTGCAAGACGATATGTATCAGGCTTGATTGGAATAAAACATCCTTTTTTGTGCCAGAATGTGTTTAGAGAGCACTCGGCTTTTGGAACCATATTTATGGCTCACCCTGTTATCGTTCTCTTTCCTTTGCCCGCCGCAGCCAAGTAAACAACTCACACTGTACTTACAAATCGTGTATGTGTCTCATTATGCATTCACTGCAATGCATTGTGCTCGTGGTCCTATGAGTCGTGATGAACTTAACCTATTTCAATAAAAGGATCTCTTGACTTATTGTCACAAAGCTGCCGTAACTAACGTGTTAGTTTACTCGTTCACGTATGACATATCATTCGAGCGCGTGCAAAAAATTTTGGAACTCGGCTCACATTGATTTCTCCAACGTAAATAAGTCAGAAGCCTCAAAAGCATTCGAGCTTCTCTGCTGCGAGTTATGAGAGATTGGCTATCATGAGCCAGCAAGAGTGATGCGAGAGTGCTGTAGCCAGTTTTCCTATCGTGTTTATTTTCCATTCTTCTCAGATGAGTGACTTAGTGGCTTCCTCCTGTGCCAACTCGGGCTCCTGAATGTCATTGTACGTTTCCTCATTCACCAACGAAGACATTGTCAAAAATCGTTTTAATTTTCTTTTTTTATGTAAATGAATAAGTTCTCAGTTTCAAAATAATTCTCTGCGGATCAAATTTTTAAGTTTTTGTCTCTGTTAAAGCATCCGTGATATAAATGCAACAAAAATTCATTCAAGTTCCGTGGACTGATTCCAAATATGAAAGCGATTTGCAGCATCTGTCAAATAAATCCAATAAAAAATCATAGATACGGTTGAATTTACGAAGTTTTTCAAATCGATAAGTGAAAAAATTTCCTATTTTCAAACGCACATCCAGCACTGAGCTACTTTTATTAATTGACTTGCTAAAATTGCAGAAATATTCATTAGTTTTTGTTGGTATTCATCATTTTAGTGCTCATATAAACGCAAGTTTATAGGTGAAGATAAATTTGGAAAGTGTAGTGCCAGATCGTTCGCTGTATATGAAGGAAAGGATCGCTTCCTCATCATTCCCACTCGCTACGATATCGAGCATTATTGCCTCTAGGAGCTGGTAAAGGTGTTCTATTCCCTTTATCAGTAATCGCGGTTGGTTTCACTGAATCAACTCTGGAAATGTTTTGGTTAAATGTAAGAGAATTTTGACGCCGTCACTTATATTTTTTGAAGTTTCAACTTCTAACTAGTCCCTTTCGTGTACGAAGAACTTCTTTCCTTCTAGTCATCTTCTAAACAATCACCACTGAAAGGTTCATTTTGAGCTTGTCCACTAATCGAACTCTCTGGAATTCCCATCTCTCTTGGTTTCGAATGCCTTCTCCATGATATTTTTAGCCTTCAGCTTGGATTCACCTCTTAGCTAAGGAAAATTGTTGACCAAATTAAAATAAGCGTGCCAATCATACGCACCAAACTCTTGCTAGTGGTTTCTTGGCATTTTGGTTTAGAGTTGACATTAGTTCGTATTTTGAGACTCACAAAACACCTTCGTGAGAATTTTAAATGTACAAGGAAACATCCTTAATTCCAATAGGTTTATCCTAAATTGAAGCTCAAACGGCATTCATGCTCTAGATAAAATAATAATAATAATAATAATAATGAAGGCATCTACGGATGCTTTAGTTTTTATCAAGCCTGATACATATCACCTTGTACATTGGATTTTAAAATGCCTTATATCAAACGCCAGGACGCTTTCCCCCGGTCAAGACCGGTACCCATTTCAGACACCTGGTTAGAGTGGGGTATTGTGCTTGGAATTTTTCTCCTATACCCAACAGAGAAAATCGCCACCTCCAGCGCCGAGTTTCGAACCCGGGTCACGGCGGCAGAACCTCTAGCCACATGGCTATGGCGAGCAAGAGGTCAGTTTGACGAAACAATCTACGGCAAACATGTGGGTACGAATGTGATGCTAATCAGACTTAGCAAATACACGAACACACACAATGGCAGCACATTGACATTTACTCGATCCTTGACTCTTTGTAATCAATTTAACTCTTTCGTAATCAAAGAGCGTCTACCTGTCACGTGGAAAGTCGGTTTACGATATCTCACATAATGAGGCCAGGCTATCTGCCCGTTGGGAAAAGGAACAACTTAACCCTTCAACGTCCGCATTTTGTACTCATTTTACCATTATCACAACCACCATCATTAAACTGGCACCGGCATCACAACGAGGAAGAGACTGCCACTCGACAATGAACTTTGAAGAACAAATTTCACAAGGAATAAAATAAATTAGGGGTGTTAACGAAAGTGAATATTGAAATCCACTTTGACAGCAAAGGGTTAACCTCAGTTCTCCACTCGACCCACGTGTGTGAAATGGGTACCGGCTCGACCTTAGGTAGCCTTTACTGGGTCCTAGCGTTGATCGTTAGGCGTTCGCGTACCAAGAGGGAACTGTGGTTCTGTACTGTCTCGTGACACCTGCCGCAGAAAATTTTGCTTCTTGCATTTACTTCTCTTAAAACTTTGTAGAGCTTACATAAATTGATGCAATTTGAGTAGGTACCATTTTCACTTTAGCTGCCTTAGAGTGAGCAACTTTTCTGGTTCTTCAACAACACTATACGAGGGAATGTAAACGAAGCAAAATACATACGTTTGGACTTTTCGCTGCTGGCCATCGGGCAGTGCAGACAGTCTTTCCACTGAAGATAAATACTGACGATTCTTGAACTTCATTCCATGTAAACCTCAACTTATGCGAACAAAAATTCAGGCGATATTAATTACTTTTAACCAGCACCGTATTGTTAGAAAAATGGGGCTAAAT
Organism: Morinoia aosen; assembly: GCA_030386875.1. Taxonomy (NCBI): domain Eukaryota; kingdom Metazoa; phylum Arthropoda; class Malacostraca; order Amphipoda; family Talitridae; genus Morinoia; species Morinoia aosen. The sequence continues at coordinate 85,810,710 of CM059562.1, read as the reverse complement.
TTCATCCGTATAAGTTGATATTGAATAACTTTTGGATGGAACAAATTTGCACATAACACTCGTTCGTCCACGCCTTCTAAAGTGGTGCCAGAGATCTACATTGACGGGCTTTCAACATCTTCAGCCATGAAAGCTTGAGGTAATTTCATTATTCAATTATAAAATTGGAAGCTGTAAATGTTCTCTTGTGCTTCGTTGTACAAGATGAGGAGCAGTCATGAAGAAAAAGTTTCCTTGAACTAACTTGCTTGTAAACCCGGAAAAATATTGCCAACTGTGCACTTATTAGACGCCACAGGAGGGAGCTACGGTTAGGAAGACTCACAACACGGTAATCTGCAACGCGTAGCAGGATTTTGGTCAATAAAATACAAGGCAATGCTTAATCTTTTAATTAAAATAGCTCAATAAAAATCCGTGTTCATATTTACAAGGATACACAGTAGATTACATAGCCGCGGTGTGCAACCAAGGAATAGATGGCGGCAGAAAAAATATAAAGAGCGATTTTAGAGGAGTTCGAAAATCCTCGATCAGGTTGTCAAGCTGAATAGAATGAGGGAATGCAAGAAAGACAATAACTGTTACAGTATCAGATAAAATAAATGGTCAAGACGTGGTGTTGGAGACTTGACGCATACATTATGGGTGTTACCGCCGGACATGCTACCTCAGCGTATTATCGGAGCATTCAAAATTCAAGGTTTAATTTTCTTTTCCTATTTAGAAATCGGGACAAAATAAAGTCGAGCTTATTCAAAAAAAGGTAAAGCTAGGATGCAAATGTGTTAAGGCGCACGCAATTGTGTTGAGAAGAGAAGAATCCGTTGAGAAGTCGGTAGAGGTGAAAAATGCCTATGCCTGACACCGAGATAGAGAAATCATAAGGGCCTGTAAATGAGTGGAAATCTTTTACTGAGATGTTACGCGGGTAAACCATCAACATTTTGACTGCGACGTGAGCCACCGGTGGTACATGGAGGGAATTTTCATAATGTTGCTGACCGACCAGTAGTCACCAACTCAATTTCCATAAATACTTAATGAAAACAAATTGAAGGCCCAATCCAGTTAATGTTGCTATTTTCAAAATTTCATACTACAATTGAATTTACATTTGGGGTGAATATTGAACTTCAGTTTTACCTGACGCAGCCAAAGGTTAACCAATGCTTGACTCGGCTGCACAAGTGCGTAAATGAGGAAGGTGCGCAAACAAAAACCAACTTTGAAGAAGACAATAGTGGATTAAAAAGACAGTAGTACCTAGTCTGCACACACAAAACGGTTACTTTTCTAATTAGGAGACGAGTAAAATGAAAACGTCACCTATTGTGATAATCATAATACAAAACAACTTGCAACAGGACGTAAATATGAAGAGTTTAACTCTATGCAGAGCATTAACACTTTTACTGCTACGTGCGCCAGCGGTTGCCGAGGGGATTTTCATAATGCTGCAGAACGACATGTAGTCACCAACTCAAAGTTTACAAATACTTAATTAACGCTACATGAAGACACGATCCAGTTAATGCTTACTACTTTCAAAATTGCTCACCACGATTGACTTAAAATTTGAGTTGAACATTGAACTTTCCAATTGTGGTCGAAGTGCTATATATCGAATTGTGACAAATAGAGGGCTTACAGGATGTCCAACATGGTAGTCGAGCGGCAAAGTCACAACGCTGAGCGAGATGGCTAGAATTTCACTCTATGTGCTTCCAAGCCACCCTCAGAAAACACGCAACATGCCTTCAACACGGCATGTTGCCTTCTACGTTACTAGCACAATCGACAGTTGGGTAATAATGCCATCACTCGATTCCCCTCAATGGATAATTTTTGACATCGTTGTCAACAAATAATGGAATATTTCATTAATATTCCGAGGCGTACTGCATAAAATACCATACTGTAGTTGATTTCCTAAAGGCATGCACTATCTTCAGATTTATTCCCGATGCTTTCTACGGAATTCCTTCCGCTAAAATAGTGCACCGCTACACAGAACTTCAAAAAACAAAGATTAGACGAAATACGTTAACATATTTACATATAATCTCAATGACAATTTTTTTGTGTAATATGTATGCAGCAAAAATACCAAGTCATCAAACTCCACGTACTGGAATAAACAATACTACTGGCAGAATAAATAAATGCATTCGAAGCAAGATCAGAACACGCATAATTGTGAATTTACACACGCAATACAATGGGAACGAACTGTTATCTTCCGACAGATTATCAACAAACGCACAAAGAAACCTTTATAATTGCAACATGGCAGCGAAACCTGACACCAAGAAACTTTGAAATAACTTTCACAGCCTTGAATTGTTTTCAATTTAGCATTATCAGGTTCAGTATCTTCCTTCTCGCTGCTTCATCTGGGTAAAAGATTGCAAATCGCACTTTCTAGAGCTTTTTTTTCAAAATTTTCCTCATCACAAAGTGAAGTCCATTACAGAAAGAACACATGTAATTCCAATTGACCACATTGCATTTTGAATGATGGGTTGGGAAATGATCTATATCATACGAGTATGTCGTTTACCTAATAAGCTTCCAAGCAGTTTTTCACTTAAAAATGCAGCTGCCTAATGATTTAAATTATATGATTGTAAAGATAACTCATAATAATGAACTATTACATTGCTTTAAACTCTGAAAGTTACTAAACATCGCAAAGTGAGAAAATCAACAAAACGAAAAATATCGCACACAAGGATTTCACTTTTCACTATTTAAACACCGGAAACCGAGACATAAAGCATTAAATAATCCTTGAAAGGAGTAGAGTAGCAGTGACAGCGGAAACGTACCTTTGCGGGAATAAGACCTAAAAATTATTTACTTTTTAGGACCTAAAAATTATTTACATTTTAGGACCTAAAAATTATTTACTTTTTAGGACCTAAAAATTATTTACTTTTTAGGACCTAAAAATTATTTAGTTTTTAGGACCTAAAAATTATTTACTTTTAGGACCTAAAAATTATCTACCTTATAGGACCTAAGAATGGTGTACTTCATGGGACCTTAGAACCGTCTACAGTATAGGACCTAAGAATTATCTACTTTATAGAAGTCTGTAATTTTTGGCCAGCGTTGAGACGTGTCGGCTCCATCTTTATTGCTGGAGCGGGACGTGCTGCGGGTCACGTCGTTAGTCGTCTTCGTACGTGAAGAGCTGGATGAAGAATCTGAAATGGAAGCACAGAATTAAAATCTAAAATCCACGGGAAAACAAGCATGTTTCTTTTGGACGTAACATTACTATCAACTTGATTGTGAAAAGTCAATTTTCCACATTTTATCTGTAATAAAAATTATGCAATTGTTAGTAACCAAGAGTTTATTTTCTCTTGATTATTTACATTCCCTGGATTTCTTGAGATCAGCCCCCATTAAAATACATAAAAGACTTCTTTACCACAAACATGTACATTGTAATAAGAATGTAAAACCAAAGAACGTACACAGTTTACATGCACTAGCTAACAATATTAGCATTGTGGGCCAAACAAGCTACGAGACATAGGATTTCAGTGAGACCAAACGCTCTAAACGACACACTGGCACAAAACGCTTATGGCCGTATTACCGTGAATGCTAACAAATATTTGATAGCACAAAGAAAAAGTCGGCAAATTTACTGAAACATACCATCTTTGTGAACGCTCAACCCCATACGCCCAATACCATCTCCCATCAAAACGTCCCAATACCATCTCCGAAAATGTAAAATTTCACAAGTGAATGTGATCTTCAAAAGCGAATGTGACCTTCAAAAGTGAATGTGACAAGTGAATGGGATCTTCAACAGTGAATGTGATTTCTAGAAGTTAATGTGATTTTTAGATGTAAATGTGACAAGTGAATGCGATCTTCATAAGCTATGGTTAATTAGCTCACCTGAGCGGGAGGCGACGGAGTCGCACGCGGAGCTCTCGCGCGACAAGTCTGGCGGCTCTAACGTAGCGGAGGACGAGGGGCTGGGAGACCTGAAGGTTTCTTTTACAAACTGGAAAATGTCTCCGTCATTGCGAGCGTTGCGCTGGAGGTTGTACACGCACAGGCACTGCACCAAGGCACCTGTGTACCAAAATGAGCTCTACACCCTACACTAGAGATGCATCTACCAAGAGCTACATGAATCATAAAGCTACATAAATAAAGCAAATCAAGATACAACTCATTCGATCATTTCGCCTATTTTTGGCAGGGAATGAAGACATTTTAAACACTAAACAAAAACAGATAATGCGTTCAACAGGATGATAGAATATAAAGTGTAATGCCAACTTGTAGGTCAAAGCGCGACATAACCGTGAATTTAGAAAGTGAAAATACAAACTTAGGAAACAGAACAACAAAGCTTATTGCACTATATGGGAGCCTAACTTGACATTAAGGCTTAGGGAACATCTCATGAGAGATATTAGTCAGCACACTACGGGAACATCTGTTCACAAACCAGCGGTAACTTCCTCGCTCATGAGAAATTCGTGCAGGTCAGCCAGCCGATGCATGAAGTCAGCATCACCAAATGTGAAATAGGCCACATCGCGTCCAGCAGCGGCACATGCAGCGAGCTGCAGCAGCGCCTGTAGAACACAGTAGAAGAAACATAGAAACATCAAACCAGTCTTTTTTTGTTGGCCGTGTGGCAATGCTGACGTCATGGCAGCGAACCAATGGTGGCACTCATGTTGCATCTGGCAACACTGCTAGGCCCAAATCTGGCACCGCCATTGGCCTAACGACAAGTCACAATGGTGACGTCATGGCAGTAAACCAATAACAGCGCTCAGACTGCATCTGGCAACACTGCTGGCCTCAAATCTGGCACCACTATTGGCCTAACGACATGTCATAATGGTGACGTCAACCAGTGTGTGTGTGTGTGTGTGTGTGTGAAATGAAGCCTTTCTATCGGCTAGCTGAAAAAGAGGTGTAATTTTTTCCCATGAAAATGACCATTCCTTGTTTCTTCTATTATGCTGTACCTGACGCTCACCTTGAGATGAGGGTCCCCTCTGAAGGCCCCACAGCCCCAGTGGCCCGTAGCGACGGCTACGGGAGCGCCGATGCTGCCTCGGAGAGGACGGAACCCAGCGTACGCCTGTGGTTGCAAGTGAATACGTAAAAGCAACAACAGTAGTCTTAACACATTCACTACGTTCACTGAGACACGTGTGTACCACTAGGTAAATTTGTCAATTCCATACCGGCATAAAAGAATGCCATTTCAATTATCCCACTACCTTTTTCGAAATTGATTTTGGCATACTAGGTGAAATATAATTGTGCAGTTACTTTTATTCATACTTTTTGGAAAGGGTAAGAATGGATTTGAGCAGCACAGTCTGTTTTTCATTTCTTCTACTCACAACCATTTTTGTCCACCTCAGCTTTTTCAGTACTAAACACAAAAAATCTTCTTCTGATTCCACATTTCAGTCAATTGGAACACATGCTTTCGTAGCTTATTATGTATGTATACATTCCTACAGACAAGAAATGAGTTTGATGGTTTCTGTGATGATACGACAAACAAAGGATGGCAACTAGTCATCCTGAACACCTTCTGTCAACCACGCCATCTAAACGCTAGTGCAGGGCTTCTCAACTGGGGGTACATGTATCCCTATGGATACATTGAACATACTTCACATGTAAAAATGTACAATAAATATTTGCAAACAATCGTATAAGTACAGATAATTATTAATCATTAAGCGTATTTTTATAGTTCCCTTAACCTTTAACCGTGCTGGGGGCACATGAGGATACAACATTAAGCTAAGGGAGTACACGACAATAGAGAGGTTGAGAAGCCCCGCGCAAGCGCATCACCTTGCATCAGAACGCTTCCAGATCCCCGTAACAGATGTTCTTCTTATGCTTTGGGATACACAAGCCCAGGATGAAAAAAACAATCACGAAACTATAGTGGAAATTAGTGGAAAAAAACAATTCTTAGCAGTGAAATAAGTTTAGAGATAAACCGCAACAAAACTATGGTAAAGCGTTCAATTTACCATGCTTTCAGTGTACATGATGGGACCTTGAATGGTCATTTAGGTACTAATAATTAAGTATTTCAGCTTGATTTCCCTGCTGCAAATGAAACTTTAAATTTTCTGTAAAGGAAGTTTCTGCCTGAATTTTCTTGCAAATTAAACTTTCATTTTCCTGCAAATGAAGCTTTCATTTTCCTGCAAATTAAAGTTTCATTTTCCTGCAAATTAAATTTTTATTTTCCATAAATGAAGTTTGGCGCAGACCTTGTTGAGCTCCCTGACAATGTGCTGCTGCTCGTACTGCTCCTGCGGCCGCTGCTTGAAGTGGAGCGCGTCTATGGCCACCAGCTGCGTCAGCCGCCGCCCGAACTCGTCCAGCTCTGAGTTGTCGTCGTGGGAGCCAGCAAACACAAACTCTTTACTATAGCCTGTGCCCTCGTTGAACTGCTCCGCTCCTGCTCGAGCATGTTCAAAGCAATGAATAATGATTGTAAAAGTGATGTTGTTAAGCAATGTTAATTCGTCCAAGACTAAACTGAGTAAGAGCATCTCAGTAGAATGCCGCTCTTGCATGTTGAAGTCGTGTTCTCAACTGTGTCACATGCCTCACGAGCTCCAGTGGAGGCTCAACATGCTTATCATCTAAGTTTAGTGACGTAGGGAACTAATACTTGAACTACGAAAGCCCATCACGAGCTACAGTAGAGGCTGAACATTGTCATCATTCAAGTTTAGTGACAAAAGGAAGTACAGTGGTATCTCAAGATACGAGCAGCATGACATACGAGTTTTTTTGAGATACGAGCCGGAGCTCGGCCATATTTTCGTTCAAGATACGAGCCCAAATCCGAGACAGGAGCCGTGTTTCCATAGCGTCCCGCTAGTTGGCGAGCAGGGTCGACCATCACCCGAGAGCAGCTCTCGCTCAGTTGCACGTGTTACCCGCTTGAGTCACAAAGTGTATCTCGTGGGCTGTACTCTTTTTTGCTTTAAATTTGTGTGATTACTGAACTTTTTTGTGTGTTATCATAGGGCCGAAGAAATTGAGTGCTAAGGACAATGGTGACAGGAAGAAGACGATGATCTCGACAGAACTAAAGCAAGAAATAATAGGAAAACATGACCGTGGCGTACGAGTGGTTGAACTTGCGAAGATCTATGACCGTAGTACATCGAAAATTTGTACAATATTGAAGCAGAAGGATGCCATCAAGAGTGCTACACCAGCAAAAGGAACCACAATTCTTTCCCAATTAAGGACAAATATCCACGAGGAAATGGAGAAGCTTCTGCTCGTGTGGGTGAAAGAGAAGGAGTTGGCAGGAGATACAGTGACAGAGTCTGTAATATGCGAGAAGGCACGGAGTATTTATGCCGACTTAGTGAAGAAAGAAGCATCAACTTCTAAAGAGGCCTCAGAAGAAGCATTTAATGCAAGCCATGGCTGGTTTGATAATTTCAAAAAGAGAACTGGCATCCATGCTGTGGTGAGGTACGGCAAAGCTGCGAGTGCGGACGTGAAAGCAGACCGATACGTACATCCAAGATTTCGCAGCGCTTATTGCGAGGGAAGGCTACATCCCGCAACAGGTGTTCAACTGCAATTTGTTAATTACGCATATTTATTTCTTATTTAAAAACATATCTTGATTCATAATTTTCAATGGTTTTGGGATTTTTCATAGGTCCAGAACGGATTAAATCGAATTCAGTTATTTTAAATGTGAGAAATTTGTTTGAGATTAGAGCTGATTGACTTACGAGCTCAGTTCTGGAACGAATTAAACTCGTATTTAGAGGTACCACTGTAATACTCTCACCTATAACAACGAGAGCCTCTGTCTTGTCGAGAGCTTCCGTGACGAGCCTAGCAACGAACAGCTCGGGGCACAGCAGGAATTTGATCTCCTCCTGCACGCAGCCGTAGCCAAGCACTCCTCCTCCCACGAACCTGCTCATAATACACCCGTCCTGCGATAACTAAATTCACATACTCAAGTTTACGATTCACGCCAACCCATGAAAGATGGGAATTTACCTTAGACGAAGCATGTAGAGATTTGATTATGTTCTGATGGAACTTTCACATGCAGTATAAAAAGGAGAATATGGTTAATCTTCAAAATGCCATTCAACACAGAGCTGAATGCCAATGAAAGAAATTTGTTGAATAGCATAGCCATGAGCATGAAACTTGGAATAATCATCAACTTCAACAGAGCTCTGCATGTATAGGACAGGCAGCAACAAAAATCTGTGCATCAAGTTACCTTTATTGGAAAAAATGACGGAGAATTGAATCAAGCAACATCAGAGAAAGGCAAAATGCATTACTCAATGACACTCACAAGGATGTAAATTAGTAGTGTTTGCCTTGGGTTTTTCAACCAGAACAAAATGTATCAAAAAGAGGAAGAATGAAGGCACTTTCTTGCATAGTGTAAACTGAACCGAGAATCTATGCACGAGGTGTGTACCCACACAAGATCAGACCACTTCGAAACAGCAAGTTGAGTGAGAAGAATTTATGAAACAAGACAAAAGTTGAAGAAGAATGTAGTAGAGGCTGAAAATGAAGACAACAGAAAAAAGATGGTCCGTAACTAAACAAAAAAGTTAATTCTATTAAAACAAAAATAAGGCCAACCTAGCATTTAGTTCAGGACCCCACAGTTTGCTCCTGGGAGAGCTAATCCCAACATATACAAAAGTTGTACCTCCTGAGAATATCTCATAACGAAATTAAATACTTCAGCCTCGTGCCAATTCTCATAGATACAAAAGTAGTATCCCATCGAGGACGTAACCTCATTACTAAATGGAATACTTTGGCCTGTACCACCTGTTGGCAAAGGCAACATGGAGGAGGCAGTTGACATATTCAATGACGGTCGGCGCTCATATACACAAAAGCAGTATCCCTCTGAAGAGAGCTCACAACAAAATTAAACACAGTACTTTGGCCTGTACTACCTGTTGGCAAAGTCAACATGGAGGAGGCGGTGGGCGTGCTCAATGAGGGTCTGGTGGTGGGTGTGGAGGGCGGGGAGGGGGGCGGTGCAGCGCTGCCACTCCCGCGCGTCAGCTGCCGGCACGCGCGTGCGACACAGCGTAACTAGGCCTCGTGGCTCTGCGGACACATGCACGGCTGATAATACAAAACCCTTACTGAAAACTATTAAAAAACGGAAAGACGTTAAAGAGATGGTTTCCCTGAGGTGTTAATACAAATCCTCAACAGAAATGCCCCTAAAATTGAAGAGGTGGTTTTCGCAGGTTGCTCATACAAAACAATAACAGAAATGCCCCTTAAAACAAAAGAGATGGTTGCCCCGGGCTGGTAATATAAAAACCCTGACAGAAAAAAAACTTAAAAAACAGGAAAGCTATAACAGAGATGGTTTCCCCAGGTTGCTAATACACAACCCTGACAGAAATACCCCTTAAAAAACAATTCATCGTTTTCTTCCTCAAATTTATTAAAACTTTTAAATAATATAAGAAAACTTTCTAAGATGCTTGCTTTCTGAAATTTGAGAAAGCATTTGAAAAAGGCAAAAGAACATTCCTATGATGCTTGCTTTCTGAAATTTATGAAAACATTCAAAAAATGCAAGAAACATTTTCAGATGTTTTATCCTAATTTTTTGGAAATGCCCCGAAAAACGGAAATATAATTGCTGTGAGATTTTCTCAATTTTTCCAGTGGTTTTGCGACATATCAATGCCAACTTTGCACACATGACATATCCCTCAGCTAAAGCTACAGTGTAAGGCGGGCGTAAACACCGACTTGTTCTGAATACTGTTTGCAAAAACACTGTAATGGAAGAATATATTTTCAAATAACAAACGATTATGAGAAATTTTAATATCAGTGACAATTCTCTCGTTTAAAGCTTACCTTGAATTATTACTAAGAAAGATGAACCATTTTTCAGTGACTGCTTCATTTTACTAAAATAATTTTCAAAAGTTGAAGCAACGTTCAAATTTCTGCAGTCTACCTATTAACACTGAACACACTGAAGAAAACACAATATATTGAACAATCTTGCACAGACCTCAAGTACAATTTAATAATCTGCAAATGCCAGTGATAAATAACACAAATTGGTAAGTTCGAGAGAATGAATAAGTACATTTACACCAGTCAGAAACACAATTTACAGCAGAATAACATTCCATAGCTCACCTTTGGAAGATACCCGTCTGAAGTAATTGAGGATGCACTTCAACTTCTCCAGCACCAAAGGCTCTTTCTTGCTCAATAACCTGGGCAAGGGGAAAATCTCATACTGAACATGTACCAAAAACATGGCAATATATTTGTTTGTTGTAAACATATGATCAATTTAAGTTGGACGTGAATGAAAAGTAAATTCAAAAATGGCGTAAGTGCATAAATGAGGAAAAGAAAATCAGGTAGTCTTATTTTTTAAGTTATTATAACTTACAATCGAATCAAAATTAAATAAATCAAAAACATTTGACAGCACTCACCAGGAAAAGATGGTCCTTCTAAACAAAGAAAAATTAATTCTATTTAAACAAAAAAAGACCCTAACATCGTGACTAACATATGCAAAGAGAAATAGCAGCACCTGTTGAAGTTGATATCAGGGTAGTTGGCGTACTCAGTGTTGGCCCCTCGGGCGTTGCGGCGAGGGAAGGTGCAGAAGAAAGCGTTTGCTAAAAGACACGCTATCTGAAAACGAGACCAAGTGTACAATGTAGCCTATGAGACAACAGACATTGGTAACAACAACATCAAACATGCCATTATCAAGCTGATGTTACCATGAAAATCAAATACACAACATTAAATGTGTTCAAAATCGTCTGTGTGAAACGTCTTGAATATCACCTAACTTAATTGCCTACTTACGAATGCCAGGCTTCATGAAAACGAAATCAAACCTTTACATTTGCAGATCATCACAAGGTAAATACCCTTCAAGTAACAGCAGAGACTTCAATTCCTCAATACTACTCCCCACTCCATTGCCCACATGAACAAATGTACCAAACTTCAAAGAAATATTCAGTTCCATGAGTTTAATCGTTCTTCACATGCTCATTGATAACCAACGTTCAGGTACGGTAAGTGTAGACATTTTCGCATGAGCTACTTCAAAAATTCAAACCAAAAAAATTTCCTTCAAAAAAAAAAAAAATACAAACAGCTTTACAAATTAGCATCAAGCACGTTAATAAAATAGCACACTGAAGTCAAGTGTTCTGGAAAGAGAAATATACATAAAAGACAAAAGTTCTGAAAAAAGGAACACCCGTCAAAAGGAGAGAACTGACCTGCAGCTGCGAGAGTGTGAGCCGAGCAGCGCTGTGCCGGCTGAGCAGTGGGACGGGGGCGGTGATCAGTTCAGGGAGACGGAGCGCCAGCCTGCACATGGCAGGCAGCGTGGACGAGAAAAACACCGCACTCTCGGCATCCTCAAACTTGGGAGAAAACGTCACAGATGTTGCTCAGGGCTCTTTGTGCTTGGGGAGGCTTTAGTGGATTTTTTGAGATGCTCAACAGTATTGATGATTAATTTTCCACAGTATTGATGATTGATTTTCAACAGGATTGATGTTTACCAGTATTGATGTTTAACAGTATCGATACCAATATCTTCTACAGTTACAACAAAAATTTGACTACTTCCTAGGTGGTTAATAAAATTATTATTAGGAATTGTTTGATTTCTTCACGTGTAAGTTGGTTAAGAAATGCACCTAGCATTTTTGTACTAAAACACAACAATTCATTAAAATTTATGTTTCTGTCTAATTATAAAAGGCAACGTTTCGACGTATCAAACATCATCCTCAGGCTGGAAAAAAACAGAATAATTTTCAGTCACATTGGAAAAAAAATGCAGAAACTAACACTTGAGTAATATAGACTAGATAAGCAGATCACAAAAGACGAAAGCGACTAGACAAAATAACAACCTTTTTTATCACAGAAATAGTAGTATGACTAGATTTATTGTACAAAACCGATGTTCATCACACGAGAGACAAGAGCAAAATGACCGAGCAGCTTCGTCGCACCTAGCAAGCTGAAGTTCGGCAAAAAAGTTTGAGAGCGAAAAAATCATTCGTGTTTTCATTAAGGGGAGGTTTAAGTTCATGAATGTGTAATGCTTCAATTATGTGAATATGTTTTTTTTAATAACATTATAAAGAATTTTGGAGTTAGGGGACAAATCTTCATTTGATGGTTTGAAACTATGGTCAACACGAAAATGATTGAAAATGGAACCTTGATATTTATGAGCTGTTAATCTTTGCTTCAGGGTCATTCTGGTCACGCCAATGTAACGTTTATCAAGAGACATTCTCTTCGGTTACATTTAAATTGATAAATCACACTGGCCTTGTCCAGATCGTTGAACCCAGATGCAGACGGATTATTTTTACTAATTGGTCACTGATTTTACGGTTCTTATAATACACACAAACTTTAATAGAATTTTCTGGATTTATTGGTTTAACAAAAGTTTTAACAATGTTTTTAAAGACCCGTTCATCAATTTTGTAATTATTTTGCATTTGATTTTCGTAAAAAAATATTGATACGGTTTGCATTTGCTGAATTATTGTCAGGAAAGAATTGTTTGAGTTACTCATTAGCAGTAGCAAATTGTGTGTCTCTCTTTTCATCTTAAAAATATGAAAATTTTACTAGAAACACATAAAATAGGACTTATTTCAACCAAATTTTCTATATAGTTTACAACAGCTCTATTTTCATCTAAATCTACCAGAAATTTCACAGCAGATATTAATGCTTGCTTATGGTATTCTATAAATTTGAGATATTCTTAGAGAGTGAACAATCACAGCTCTAATGTATGAACTTTCTAAGTAATAACCTATGACCACATTGAACATAAAAATGAAAACATAGAAATAATTAAGTGCTACAACATCAGAAGTCAAGGCTAGGAACATCACAAGTTCGAAACATGTAACGTCACTTGCAATACTACAGGGAATATGGATCGACAACAAGCACAAGTTAGGGCTTGCATCAGGAACAAGTTATGGCTCACATTAGGCACAAGTTAGGGCTTACATTATTTTAGGCACAAGTTATTGCTTAGAATAGTACAACTCAAGACAACGTCTCACAATTTACAGCACAAAAGTTCAAAATAAGACTATGTAACACAGAACATCACAAGTCAAGTCACAGAAACAACAATTGATGAGCCACCCAATTCACCTCATCAACGAGCGCCTGGAGCCCAAGCAGCTTCCACTTGCCCCTGTAGCGAGAGTTGTAGGAGAGCACTGCCTCCTGCACGTCAGTCACGCTACTGAAGGGCCGGCTCAGGGCCTGAGTGATCAGCTTCCAGCGTGGCACAACACTCTCCTCCTGCTCATGTTTGTGCACCAAATGAGGAGTTTTGTGTTATTCTCATTTTTAAAATCAATGATGATTTTGTATCATCTTCATTTGGAATACATTGGTTCGGATTTTCTCTTCTCAGCCTCATGCTGGCTAGCTTTTGAGTACCATATGTATCGTAAAATACATCTGAAGTAAGAACCGTCTGTGTTGTAGTACCCTACGTTAGTTACCCCTTCAATAGATATGGAGATAAGGTGTGCAAGTTATTTGGATATTTTAGACCCTACAAGACAATCATTACCAGCTGAACACCACACCATCTAATGCATAAGCCTTCTGCGTGTTTCATACCGCACCAAGTTCAGTTATAAGCACTCTATATAGAAATTATGGATAAACTAGAAATATTTATGAATGTAGGGTTTAGGTATGATAATTTTATAATCAACTGTATGTATTAAAAACTACATAAGAAGTGAACCTTTTTTTCACCACCTGTTATAAAAGGAATGGTGACCTTCCTTCCTCTCTTGGGAACACCTTTATTACAGTTAGGAAGGCTCAGTAGAGGTTAAAAAATTCTGAACACAACTCAATTCTTTTCCAATACATACTGAATATACCCCACACAAGCACCTACTTTCTATTAAAAAACAAATTTTTAATTTCCTAGGCAAAAAATACTCCAATATTCAGAAAAAATACTTCCATACAAAAATTTCATGGTTTCTTATACTTTTCATGACATAACCAGTATAATTGCTCTTCACTAAAAATATAAGTAAATTCATAAAATATGAACACTAATGGTGATCCATCTTTGAGGATTAAATAAAAATAATCTAAATTTTTTTTCAATATGCACATTTTTCCACCTCAGTATGAACTTTACATTCAGGCTACAACAGGTTTTAACATTTCCAAGTTCTTACTTCAGCTTACACTAAAAATTCACTCAATCATAAAAAATGGGAAAGTCTAATCTAATGTGAGTGAAATACTTAAAAATATAAGAATTTCTGTAGGTATGGAAGATTAATGACCTCTTTGACTTACAGGTGAACTGAAGTAGAGGTTCTCAGGGCTACACGGCATCTTAACGCAGTGACCATTCCAAGCATCCTTGTAGTGGGAAGGATAGGGTTGAGGTGCCTGGTTTGGTACAAGGGGAAGGCACACCAGCACCGTGTGCTGGTCTGAGGCTTCAACAGGAGGGGTGCTAGGGCAGTCATGGGTCATGTGCAGCAATGAAGACAAAGGAACTCCACGGCCATCCTCATCCTTCATCGTCTGTGCAGCTTTTGTCACCTAGGAATCAAAAGAAATAATTTACTGTTTTGCTTGTGGCAAAATAAACTGTTGAAATTTTTTAAATACACTCTTCTTTTGAATACAGAAATAGCAGAAGCCAAATTGAAATCACATTAAATACAACCTTTGAAGAAACTCAAATCTGAATGCCATTTTTTCTCCTTTCAACAAATTATTCTATTGCTCATAATGATTAGAAACACCATTCAACACACCTTCATACAAAATTGGCTAAAGCCATACAGCATTTTATTTAGTCATTTAAATACTATAAAATGCACAACATTATTGAGCAATAGAGTTTAAATACACATTCTAGAACCTTGCATAAAACCATTGCAAATACTGGAATCTTGTAAAACCAAACAACACATGTTGACATTGTACTGTGTATAATTCTCCACACTGTATCTCAAATAGCATTAAATACTCATTTGCATTTCTATATACCCTGCAATTGTAGATTCTCCTTTCTCAATGCATTAAAATATTGCTTAAAAAATCTTGCTGCTGGCAAAAAATCATTACACGCTCTTATAACACAGAAATAGTATTCAACAGAAGTAAAATTTTGTTGCACAATTAAAAAAGTGTAAAACCAGCCAAAAGAAACCACTAACAAAAACTGAAAATATCAGACTACAAATACATGGAGAATATAGGTGCTAATCTCCACAGTATTACAAAAAAAAAAATTGCTCAAATTAACCATTGCTGTTAAAAACTGACATGTTTCTAATGAGCCAATGAAATATATTTATTAATATTCAGATGAACTCAGCATAGAAGCAACTCAAGATGATTTCTGTAGAAGTAGTTGGAATTCAGAAAATGAATAGATGAGCCCCATAATTAACAATATTTTCAACTCATATTCCCATTGACACAACCACCATTATGACTAGCACTGGCATCAGGTTGTCATTGACATCAGAATAGGGACACAACTGCCACTAGGCCGAGGACTTTAAAAACATACCAGAACACAAATATGACAGGAAATGGAATATTTGAGCATGTTCATTGAGGTTGCAAGATGCGGCAGCTGGGGTAGTTGAGGGTCAAGCAGATAATAATTCAGACACTACAAAAACTTCTCTTGTTTTGAAATTACCCAAAAGAAAGTATAGACACAATACTTGAATAAATGATCTACACCAAATTATCAAAGTTTCAGGGTTTAGAAAATATATACAGCTAGCCATCATAGACAATATACACTGTTTGGATCCTTACATGTAAGAAGCAAACATTTCCTAGGTCGTTATACTATAGACGCAGTAGATGTTTTACCTGTTCATTTTCTGTCACCTTAGATGTGCCTGCTGCTCCAGAACCTGCAGTGTTGCATTTGAATGGATCCCCCAACTTGGATTTCTTTTTAGGATTCTCTTGAATAGGACTTATAGAATGGCATGAAGGCAACAATTTAAATTCTGGAGGAGGTGGGCATGTGCCACCAGCAGTTAAATTTGTGCCATTCTTCTTGTAACTATGGACATTGGCAAGACCAGCATCCTTTGCATCTGATGACATAACTTTTTCCCCAAAAATAGCACTCATTGTAGATAATTCTGTATCAGAAACAATTATTATTTCCTTAATTTTGACATAGATATGATTATATCACGCATTCATTACCTGCCAAGAAAAATGTTTTTATTCAAGAGACATCTTCTCCAAAAGTTATTATTGTAGAGCAACGATTTAGATGTCATTAGATGCAAAAAGAATTGCTACATGATGAATCAGAGGATTATTTTGATTTTCATGATAATTTCTGAGTTACATAAGAAAAATTGATGTAAAGAACTACAGATTGCAAGATATTAGTTAATTTTTTTACAAAATACAAAATGGCTGTAACATTCTTTCTATAGAATCTAGATCTATGAAAATTGCCATATGCATGTATTTTTGAAAATAAATAGGGATCATCTTCATAATTTTTTCTCATTTTTGCCATAATTACACAGCTGATGAGGGGAAATGAGGGGTAAATGGTTTTCTTTTCAAAATCTATTTTCTCAGAGATTTTTCATCATAGAGCAAAGATTCAGGTATAATTGGATGTGCAAAAAACGCCTACGTCTACTGACAGAAGAGTCTTTGAACTCGTAATAATTTTTGGTTACATTAAAAAAATCTATGGAAAAAAATCACCTTTTCAGCCTTTTTTCAAATTTTATACAAACTAAACTATTGCAAAATTCAGAATAATCCTCAAGCTCATCATGCATGAACTCTTTGAGCATCCAATTACACTTATATCATTGCTCTACAATAAGTACTCGCTGAGAAGACATCTCTTGCAAAGTATCTCTTTATTTCCTAGATTAGCTCCATAGTTATGGTAAAAATTGGAAAAACTTAGAGATGACCCCTATTTTTTTTAAAAAATACGCATGAATGCCATTTTTTTATAGCTCTACATTTTATGGAAAAAAAATTACATCCGTTTCATTGATTTAGTTAATTTCTACATACACATCCCCCTTAAAATTAGCTAAGGCTCATCTCAAGGTAAAAATGTAGCCAAAAATGATGCGTAAATACTAAAATAAACTAAATGATGCCTAATTTATTTAGTTGTGTATCTCCACAGGTTTATTTTCTGTTAATAGTGCTGTCATTTAATGGAAGCTTTCTTAAAATTCAACAGCACATATAGAATGTTAATATAAAGTATTTTTAAAAATATCTTACCAATTTTATCAAATATTAACATGAAGTAATCAAGTGATCTATTTGAAAGCAAATATCTCATAGTTTAAATTCATTTGGATCAACAGAAACTTATAAGCTATCTTATTAACTCTTGTTAAGTACAAATAGATCACAGCCCAATGCATAAATTCAATCTCAAATAAATATCATTAACCTGTGAAATAAATGTACTGAATTAATAGAATGATTCAGTAAATTTATAATTGAATTAATTTGGTAGTGCATATTTAACCTGAGGAAATGTGGAATGATGGGTCAATTTTTACTTTAACACGTTAACTGCGGCGGGTCAAACTGAAGTTCAATATTCAATTCGAATTTAAATTCAATTGTAGTAATCTACTTTGAAAATAGCAAACATAAACTGGATCGGGCTTTCATTTAGCTTTCATTAGGTATTTATAATCAATGAGTTAGTGACTGCAGGTGGGTCAGCAGCACTTTGAAAACCACCTAAGGGACCCCCAGTGGGTCCCTTCGCAGGGAAAGTGTTAACGTTGTGAACAATTTTCGTAGTTTTGTTGCCATTGATAGGTAATATAGTTCATTTTAAGATGTTTTACATGAATGACAATGTGCTCGCAAATGCTTAGTTTTTGAGTTATTTAAGTTTGAAGTTGAACGAGCGGCGCTCTTGAATGGCCTTTTTTGCGCAATTTCAGAGTTGAAACGGAAGCTAACCCCCTATTACAAACATGAAGAGGTTGGGTCGTGAGGGGTAGCCACAGTTCTTCTAGTGAAAATTATAAAAAAGGTTTCAAGTAACGTCAGTTGACATTGGCTCCAAGATGGCGGATGCCATCTTGGGTACCGGGTGGCCATCATTGGAGATGATGTAAACGGACGTCACTAGAAACCTTTAATTATAATTTTCACTAGAAAAACTGTGGCTACCCCTCACGACCCAATCTCTTTACGTTTGTAATAGGGGGTTGGCTTCTGTTATTAATTAAATTACGCTTGGCATGCTCGCTTCCCTGGCGCGCACAAGCCAACTTCAAAGTTGAATAATTTGAAAATAATGCAACAGCGAGTAGAATTTAATTCATGTGAAACGTTTTTAAATGTGTTTCTTTATTGATTATTGGTTACAAAATCACGAAAATCGTTGACAACATTGAAGTAAAAATTGACTGAATGATGCACCAGAGAACCCACTAGTTTCAAAAATTTGACCTAAAGTTACCTAAACCTTCATTGCTTTGAAGTATTGAATTTAAAAAACATATAAAAATTATAAAATAAAAATTTACTACCCTATTAGGCTAGTTTATAAAAATTGTCATAGCCTATCTTGAAAACTGTTCCCAATGTATAATTTTCTACTAGGCTACAGGACATTTAAAATTCAGATGTAACAACAGATTTATGGTTGACAACAATTAATTCTGGTAAATGTTGAGGACTTGACCATAATTGATTTTCCACTTTTTGATCAACAAAGATTGTTGATGAGACCAAAATAAACAAGTTTTCTTCAATGCACTTTCCGGCGGAAATGAGTATTTTAAAAGTTATGGCGTTAAATGAGTTACCGGAACTCCAGTGTGCATCACCCTATTACAAACGTAAAGAGGTTGGGTCGTGAGGGGTAGCCACAGTTCTTTTAGTTTTATAATTTTCACTAAAAGAACTGTTGCTACCCCTCACGACCCAACCTCTTTACGTTTGTAATAGGGGGTTTGCTCTTCGTCGGCTTGGTTGGCGCGCGGGAACGCCTGTTTACTTTCACGTCGGACCGCGCGGTATTTTTTTCCCGCCTCAAACACTGGAGTTACGGTAACTCATTTAATGCCATAACTTTTAAAATACTTATTTCCGCCGGAAAGTGCATTGAAGAAAACTTGTTTATTTTGGTCTCATCAACAATCTTTATTGATCAAAGAGTGGAAAATCGATTATGGTCAAGTCCTCAACATTTACCTTAATTCTTGCTACATTAACTGTCTTAAAACTTAAACAGAATAGCATATAAATGTCACTTCTCTAACTATCAAAAAAATAATCATTGGTAAAAATTTACAGAAAGGCTATAAGTTCAATCGTATTGAATAAAATTTGACATGCAAAAGACATACTCATTCTTTATTACATGAAATAAAATTATATTGAATTATACCATAAAATCCATTAAAAGTTGATTTAAGTAAGTTAAGGGCACGGTTCGGGTCTATTTTCAGATTATGGTCATTTTTTAGTTTATAAACTCCTCTTATAGAGATTTTTCTTGCGCATCCAACGATATAATTGGCTTTTAAGTACGTCAATTGGTTAGTTTTCTGGACGGGGTAAAAGACGCGCACTAGTGTGACCTTGGGGTGCGCCAATGGATGGGTGACCTCCCTCTTCCACCCCCTTCACGAGCCAGTATTGAGTGTTTCTCTACTGGAATAGCAAGAGAGTTCATTCATGGCCTAACTTGAAATGCTTTTGTACTCTAACAAAACATCCTATCACTCAGTGATAAATTATGATGGTGTAATTGAGTGTTTGTTTTGAATCTGGCTGCTGAGTCATCAGCTAATTAGCTGGCTATGTAAACATAAACGCCTCCCAGAGTTTTGAAGCTACAGGAATGGCAATTATATCAATCGAAAGGGCTTAAAAAGAGCTACAAAGCAATACAGGTTTTTGAAAAAAAATTTAGTCAGCATTGAAATAAAAAATTGTTAAAAAATTAAATCTGTTCTGAAACTTATATTTATTGACTTTTGATATGGATCCATACCCACTGTTTTGAAGGTACATAAGAAGGTACAGAATCACTGATAAGACTCAATTAAAAAATTAGTACAGAACGAAAAAATTTTTTGGGGGAAAAATGGCTTTTCTGAATACTCACCTTCTTGATTTTTGAAAACCTACTACTCACACAGTTTTGAAGGTACAGAGATGGCGAGCATACCAATCAATAGCGATTGAAAAGGAAAATAGATCCGGTGCAAAAGTTTTTTTAAAATTTCAATTCACCTTGAAAATAAGAAGCAAATTATTCAAAAAGTGGAAAAAGAGGTCATTTTTGGGGAAAAAGGTTTTCAAAATTAAAAAAATCAAATAATCGAAAAACTTTTGCACCGGATCTCTGGACAAGACAATTTGCTATCTAGAGAATATTTTCTGAGTTCTGTGAGTTGAAAATTGTAGGAGGAGTAGGATTTTCCGTAACACATGTTTTTTCATGTTTTTTAAAAAAAATCTTATTCACGTATGGTTACGAAAAATTCGCACAAATCAGAAAAGTTATTAATAACAATTTACATTGACGGTAGATATCTCAGAAAAATCCACCGAGAACTCACAGACTTTTTTACCCCGAACCGTCCCCTTAAGGAGAACATCCCACTTTTTCAACTTTTTTAGTCCGATTCGTTTAAAAGTTGGCCAGTATATGTATTTTGTAAAAGTAAACCTCTTTTACTCCTGTCATTTTTTCGATTTAGGCCTTACTTTTTTTTTTTTTGACGAAAAATGTGTTTTTGGTATATTTTTATTGAAATTTCAGATTGGAACTCCTCCTTCAGTTTTGATGCTAGAACAAAAACAAAGACAGTTTTAGAACCCTTGGAACATTTCTAACAAACATGCGTTCAGTTTTTTCAAATTCAAATTTTTTCAAAAATTTTTAAAATTTCAAAAATCAGTAACAATTTTTTGGGTTTAGAGCTATATATTTTTTCAAAGAATTTGAATTTGAAAAAAGCCGAACGAGCGTTTGTTAGAAATGTTTCAAGGATTCTAAAACTGTCTTTGGATTTGTTCTAGCATCAAAACTCGAGAACTAGTCCCAGGATGAATGTTGAAAATTCAAAGTGTTGGGTATAAGAAAAAAATAAAATTTTGTGTTGAAGTGTAATATAATGAACAATTGATGTAATTGAATGCAGTTTTAATTTTTATTTCGATACTTTCCATACATAACTTCATATTCAAACTGTGAATTGTGATTTCATAAAAAAAAAAAAATTATAAAAATTTTTACTCTTTTATCAAAAAAATAATTTTTTTCTTTTTTCAGTCTGATTCATATGAAATTTGACTATGATATGTAACCTTTGAAAAGAAACACAATTGATTCGATTCATTTATTTGATTCAGGCCTTAGATTTTGCAAAAATTTGACATATTGGTTTTTAGGTATTGATATTTCACTAATATTGGGTAATTCATCAAATATCGAACAGAAACCTCGTGTGTCTAGAAACAACCTACATAAATCGGTAACTTTTGCTCTGAATAACTGTTGCGGGCCTCAAAATTATTCTTGAACAGTTGCTTTCTTGTTCTGTGATGTCGCTTTAAAGACAACGCAGATTGTTGGAATTTATTTATTGTTTTAAAAATCGAATTCTTCAATAACATAATTTCAACAATATCGAACATGAATCGAACAAGAATTTTGATTCGAACAGGATGGTTTGTCAATTAGTTCTCCTCGTATGGAACATTTGTTACACTATTAGCACGCCACGTATGGTTTGTCTATTAGTACGCCTCGTATATTTTGCCCATTAATATGCCTCGTATGGTCTATCTATTTGTACACCTCTGATAGTTTGTCTATTAGTACACCTTGTATAGTTTGTCAATTATTATGCCTCATATGGCTTTTCTATTTGTACACCTCTGATGGTTTGTCAATTAGTACTCCTCGTATGGAACTTTTGTTTTAGGACGTCCTATATTAAGAAACTTTTTAAAACCCAATATGTTGACATGTATCTCATGTGGCCACTTGGAAAATAAACTTTTTTCTTTCATTCTTTTTTTTCTTTGGTGCACTGGATTTTCTTGGAAATGCTCGCGGTGGCACAGCGGTTAAGGGATCGGACTTGTATGTTGGAGTCGCGGGTTCGTATCCCGGCGCTGGCGCTGCGATTTTTCCCGTTGGGTATAAGGGAAAGCTCAAGCACAATACCCCACTCGACCCAGGTGTCGGAAATGGGTACCGGCTTTACGGGGGAACCGTCATGGTGTCCTATGTATAGTGTTAGTTATAAGACATTTGAAAAACCAATGCTTAAGATCATTTGTATCAGGCTTGACTGGAAATAAAGCATCCCAAAGATGCCGATGTTTGTTTTGTTTGTTTGTTTGAAATAACTGTCTCATTACTTATTTTCAAGATGCATTTGAATGGAGAGTTATCAAAATTTGAATATGATGTCGATGTTTCATTTGCAGTGTTTGTTGAACCATCATTGTGATCATCAACCTGTGTGACCTTTTTTGGAGTAGAGTGTAAAGCACTCGTCAATGAATTATTATTGATGCTTGCATCAATTTTCTTGGCAAGGGATTGATCATCAGTAAATGTAGTCAGACGAATCATTGATGATCTTGAGGGCCTTGGAACACCAGCAGCTGATTGATAGCCCCTCACCAGAATTCCCATCTTCAACTATTCAATGTTATTATCAAGCGTTAATACAATATTTTAATGATATAAAACAGGCGTTCAATAGATCGATTCAGTTATTTAAAAGAATTAAGATTCAAAAAGCCTTGTTCGAGGCATAAATTCATGATTTTTAAGGAATTTTGATTCGAACACCTTTGTTCAGTATTTAATACTGACATGAAAAAGGAACTGAATGTCAAACATGGAATAATTATCAAGTTTTTGGCGGAAAAGAAAAAAATACAGTAACAGAACATCATATGACAACACTACTCTCTAGTTATGACGGGAGGTTGACGGTGACCCAACAACAATTAAACCGTCGCAATTTTCCCGAGGTGCGTAAGATTTTTCGAGTGAAAAAATTCGACCAATTTGTAAGGGTCGTACAGAAAATGCGTTCGCAACCGCTGGTAGCAGTTTGCAGCTCACAGAAATGAGTTTTTATCACTAAAATAGGAGTTTTAGATGTAAGATCACTGGCACTGAGCATGTTTGGATGCTTACTAAATTTATTACGCGCATATTTCCAAAGTTGTTCGATAATCAGTTCAGTTCGATATTTAATGAATTACCCTTGATATTTCAAAATGGGACTCCTCCTTCAGTTTTGATGCTAGAACAAAAAAAAATGCAGTTTTAGAATTTCTGGAACATTTCTAACATACTCAAGTTCGGCTTTTTTTCAATTTCCTATTTGTTCTCTTTATATATGGGGTCAAAATCAGGAAAAAGTTAGAAAAATTTGGGTGCTTTTCATTGATATCGATATTTCAAAATGGGACTCCTCCTTCAGTTTTGATGCTAGAACAAAAACAAATGCAGTTTTAGAATCCTTGGAACATTTCTAACAAACGCTTGTTCGGCTTTTTTCCATTTCCCATTTGTTCTCTTTTTATATGGGGTCAAAATCGGGAAAATTGAAATATTTTGGTCCCTTCACCCCCCCCATAGGAGGGGGGGGAATTATTGTCGTAGCGCCATAAAATTTTAGGAACGAATAGTCTACCACCTAAGGGTCCTTCTACAACAAAAACATGCAAAATGACCATGACATCAACAGGATCTGGCAAGGGCCTGGGATGGTCTCCTTAAATTGAAGGCATCCGTAGATGCCTTCATTATTATTAAAGCTGTAAGTTATCTTACACAATGCCACAATGAAATCATCTCGTGGTTCAGTAACGATTGTAAAACCAATCGCCAGGGCAAAATGCTAAAACAAAAGACATTTTAAAATTGAGAATCAACAAATTTATGACTACAAAACTTTTTACACTTTTTGACAGAGAAGTACACTAAAAAATCCTGCTTATTCAAAGAACATGCATGGCGTAACTTTCCTGGTCAGCTGGAAGCACTCGCAACTGGCGTATTGTGGTGAGATGTAAACAACCAAGAAAATGATTTTCAAATTTTGGGTGAAAGCCAAAAAAATGCGAAAAGAGGGCAGTGAATAAACCTCTTGCTACGAAAACACTGCTAATGAATTACAGAAGTTTTTCTCAAATTAAATTATTTTATAACTTTGCGCACCGTTACGATTACGACTGCACAGAGCACTCCGCCGCGTCGTGTTGCCCGGGAAACCAGTCATTTTAGTTGTTGCACCATCCGTGACCATCGCAGTTGAGTGTAAACATATCGCGCTGTTGGTTAAAAGCCAATGTTAAACCTTACTGAACTTATGCAAAATGTCGTCGGAAAGTGCGAAAGAAATAGAAAATCTTCTTGAAAGATTAAATAATTTAGCTCGCGTTGATCAAGATTCCGATTTTGGCAGTGCGAAAGACTTGATAGTAGATATATCTGAATTATTGAGCGCTGAATCTCAAACAGTGCATCATGGTAAGTTTAGACCCATCAAATTGTCTCGAGTAGCACCAATAAAATAACAAGTGTTTCTTTTTATCAGCCAAGGCTTATAAAATCCTGGCCCTACTCGAATTTTTTGGCTGGCTGCACAGATGTTTCTGTCTAGGCCCTATAGGTATGTAATCTTTTAGGAAGTGATTATTTTAAAGCCAGATATTGTACTATTTTTAGTGCATTTCTTCTAATGTTTGCATAGTAAACATTTGCTTTTATTTAATATCTTGAGGTTATGTTCCATATGTACCTAATGTGTATACATATATATAGATATTGAAACAATGTTATTTATAGAAATAAGGCCTAGTTGAGTTACTAATTTAACTTCAGTTTTCCATGGATTCATGCTGTATCTATCCTTCATTGATTTCAAGCCATATTTTATTTTTAGATTTTGAACTTATGAGCTTATGAAGATTTGTTATTTCTTGAATATTGAACCCTGTTTAATTATAATTGATGTCATGTAAATTTTATTCATCTATATATATATATATATATATATATATATATATATATATATATAAATTCAAAATTTATTGTAATTTAATTTTTTTTCAGATTTATGCCTGAGTCTCATATTGGGAGACAATGGATTGCTTCACTTCTGCAGACAAACTGCTACCAAGAAGCAGTTTGGAGATGCCAAGAAATCTGCCCTTGAAGTTATCAAAGTCCTTTTTGAAAGAAAGACACCTAAGCTTCTGATGCATGCAAAAGAAATAATGGTAATTATTTTGTCCTTGAGTAAAAATTTGAATAATCTGACATTTGGAAAAACAGTTTTACTACTAAAATATGTTAGTTTGTTTTTTCTAAGTACTTCTTAATCAATTTCTGTCTAAATTTCAATTTACTTATAAAATTTTACCATCCAATTTATGCGATCTTTCATCTTACTATTTTTAATCACTATAAAATCTTCTTTCTTTCACTATAAAATCTTTTTAGTGAAAGAATTCTACATAGTAATTATGTGAGAATAATGAACTTGTTCCAGTTATGCACAGTTCAAAATTTCATGCTGTTATGTCGTTTGTATTTCAAAAGTGTAAGCATCATTCAAACCGTGCCTAAAAGCTTTTCCAGTTTGTGTCTAGTATTTAGTAATACTTCTCCTTTTTGTATTATTTTCTTCAAGCTCATTAGCTTAGAGATTTCAAAGTTTCTTTGGCCAGAGACAATAGTGTTAGTGCTCATTGGTGGCCAGCTTAAGGTTATTTTTTCTCAGTGGATGCTTCTAATCAGATTAATTATTTCTTGGCAGATTAGCCAACAAAGTTTGTTCAGGTTTGGTTATTGTCTGGAATAATAAAAATTTAGATAGGAGAATTACATGACTACATCTCTTGATTCTAAATCAAAAATGATTGTTTCCGGTAATTATGGTTGAAATATGTGCAAATAACATTCAATATTAATTTAGGCATTTTTTTTACTTGGTTATTGCTAGAACCAAGCCATATTGATTCTCAATTGAAAAATCTCAATATGTCTTATGAATCTGTTATGTTTCATGATTAATGAAAAGTAGTTGCTTATTAGCTGAAGGTTTTGTAATTTTTATGAAGCTTCAAGTCCCTATTATTTTCATGGCACTCATCAAAGTTCTTAGTCTAAAATGTAATCCTCATTACATTTTAATTCCCATTGTAAACATAAAGTAGCTTTATTAGTTGTACAGAACAATATCTGGGTTAGTGGCAATCACATTGAGCATAAAATTCTGAGATAATTCAAGTTTCAATCACATGCAAACTTGCAAACAGCAAATTCATTGAAGCTGTGTCCTAAACTTGGTTCAAGATTTCAAACTAATGTTTGCTTTCAGCTTGTAAGCTTACAACTGTACCGTGTGGATGCGGCTGCCAAAGTGCGCTGTGCAGCTGCAGAGTTGCTCGGTGTTGTGTTGCTGAAGGTACCTCCTGACATCATCTCCAAGCACTTGGATTTGACCTCCCTCATCACTAGTCTTTGTGTCAACATCAAGTCTGCCAAAGTGCCTTCAGGTGTGTTTATCTTGGTAGCATTTGTGTCCATTGTGTTGTTTTGGGAAGCTTGACATGTTGACCACAATTGCTTAAACTGAAGTTCAATATTCAAATCAAATTTAAAGTCAATTGTTGGAAGAAGCAATTTTGAAAAGAGCAAGCATAAACTGGATTATGCCTTCATTTAGTTTTGAGTATTTATGGAAATTGAGATTGTAACTACTGGTTGGTCAGTAGCATTATGAAAATCCCTACGGGGCATCAGTGGTGCACGTTGTGGCCAAAGTGTTTAGCCGTGCATTTTTTCCATCATATGTGATATTGTCCTAAATTTCTGAGCTGCTTAAATGAGGAATATAATGATAATAATCTGAGCACTTCTCTTTGAAATTGGTTAAAATATGTTAATAATGTACAGAATTTAGCTTCTGTTCATGGTTTCTGGTAGTATGATCTTGAATAGAAATGGTGGGAATGAAAGAAAGTAGCTATTTTGTAGCCATAAATTTTATTAAAATGAGCAACTATAATATTTTGCTCATTATCCTCACAAATATTTTCAACAACAATAATCATACAGCAATCATTATCAAATGCAAATATTTACTTATCTTGAGGTACCTTCATTGGTACATTTATTTATTACTTCTGTGGGTTAATTTGTGTTTTTATTTTTGTTGTTCTGGTACTGCACGTTTCATTTAAAGAGCAGCAATTGATTTATTTTTAACCTGTTAGTTTATTTGTCATCCTTGTCATTTCGTGTCACTCAACAGTTGTGCATCATGAGTTGGAGCTTCTGGGCTTGCTGACGTATGCTTTACCAGGAGAGACTCAGGGTCAGGCCTCCTTTGTGCTGAAAGTTCTGCGTGACCAGCTCACCAGACATGTGAGTATTTGACACATGATTCAATGTTTGAATAATTATGTCATTTTGTCTTCACTGATATATTTTATTGCCCTTTAACCAGGTTAATGCGTGCATTGTTCTCAGTGTTATATTTAAGTGCGCATTCATGTCTTGCAACTGAACTAACACATTCCTCATTCTCTTTTCTTTCATTAATGGCGTTCTTTGCTTGAAACTAGACGGGCAAGCGCCCCGACTTGACCATCCTGTCAGGCTGCATACGAGGTCTTACGTACTACCTCCACCATTTCCCCCACGGCTCTGAGGATTCTCCAGAGTTGTATGAGGCTCTCTACAGCAAACTGCACAAGATAATCGACCCCAGCCTTAACCTTCCCAAAAGGGAGGCTCCACGAGGTGTGGCTCATGCTTGGGGCAGTTTTTTAGCTCTTTTATGTATGGGAGTTTTTCAGCTGTATGGCAGTTTTTCAGCTGTATGGCAGTTTTTCAGCTGTATGGCAATTTTTCAGCTGTATGGCAATTTTTCAGCTGTATGGCAATTTTTCAGTATTATTACAGTTTTTCTGTTGTATAGCAGTTTTTCAGCTGTGTGGCCTATGTCTGATGCTGACTTGGTTAATTTTGATAGTGCTGAGTGTATTTTTGTGGAAATTTAATTAATCTGTTAATTTCTTACTAAATAGAATTTCATTCAACTCTGGATTTCATCTATATGGCTTTTGGTTTAAAAAAAATGTCAATGCCTTAAGAATAATGAGGCTGTGTTTCTCATTATTGTGAACCTTGATTATGTCTATTGCTGCAGACATTGCTCTAAAGAATTGATACAACTATCCTGTTGCCAGAAGATCCAATTTTACACTGTGAGGGTGTCATTGCGAATGAAAAACTCAAATCATCAGAAGAAGTAAAAAAAATTTTCAAGAAAAGCTTCCAAACAAGAATGTAGCAAAAATTAGCTAATGGTTTGAACGTACTTCAATATTGAGAAGGCATGAAATGCATGGCACACAAATGCACAGCACTGACTGCACACCGCTACAGTGACGCTGGAGCTGCTGCACCAGCACGCGGCCAAGTTCAGCGGAGAGCTGCTGGCGCGCCACGCGTCCGTGTTCCCGTGGCTGCTGCGCTGGAGCTGTGCCTACAACAGGGATGACCTCAAGGCTGGCAGACGCGCCATGGACTCTTTCCTTGCTGTTGTGGCGTCTGAGCTCGAGCTCAACCCTTCAAAGCTCGCCAACAATGCTTTTGCTGTGAGTTTCTTGTCATAGCTCACGTCAGTTATGCCCTGATTTCTTTATTCAAGACTGTTGAATTTCGAATGGTGGGAGAATATGTTTTGGTTTTGAAGTATGTTAATACCTAGAAAAAAAATTTTACTACGAGCTCATATAATATTGTTGCCGATAAGGCTCTAGAATAAACATAGTCTGGAAAGATCAACATTTCCATTGGGAGCAGATAAGCTATGAAGCTTCTGTGTGTGTGTTTTTATCAGGAGAGGAACCAAATCTAAAGTAAAGTGTATTAATTTTATTGATTTATGCCTCTTACTCAAAATCAGCTACATTTTTAAGACAGGTATACTAATTACAAACTAGCGCATGTTTTTATAGCTTCTCTGATTAACAGTAATATATTGAAGTTAGTGCAGTGTAACTCATGAAACACAAAGCAATGGGGCATTTAAATGATGTGCAGTTATGCCTTGAAGCTCTGGTTCATATAAATGTAGTTCAGTTGGTTGCTTGGGAGAATTCCCATAACACTTAATGATGTTGTGGACAAATAAATAATGTTCAGTTATACCTGGAATCTCTGGTTGACAGTACCTAGTGGGAGAGTTCAGCCGCCTTCTGGAGAGCGGAGTGCACTCTGGAGAGGCAACAAAGAGCGATTCGTCAGGCGGTGGGAGCACCAGCACAAGCTACTGTATCAGCCTGGCGGTGCGAGGCTATGGTCTCTTTGCTGGTGCCTGCAAACAGCTGCTCTCTTTGGAGCAGCTCGTGACGCTCTTTTCTACCGTGCTCACTGCCAGCCAGCAGGCCTTCTACCAGTGAGTTGGTAGTACCTCAGATCTGCTTCTCTGAAGTAATTGGAGACTTTCTACCTGTGAGGAGGTAGTTTCTGGGTTCCTATTACTCTGAAGTGAAAGTTAGCTGCCTATCTATGAGTAGTACCTGTGTTGCTGTTGCTGTGAAATGGAGGTAGATCGTCTACCAGGAAATGGTACCTGTATTCCCACTTCTCTGAAGTATATGTAGGACCTTTTATCATTCTCTCTACCTGGAGGCGTCTACCATGGAGAATTAAAACTTTCAAATAATTAATTGGCATACAGAAAATATCCTTTTGATCCTTGCCCCCACTTGCTTCGCCTGATATATTGGCTTAATAAGAAATACTGTATTTTAGCATCTCATTTTTCTTTTTTAATTAAATTGTACTGCGCTTTTTAGCTTATCATGTTTTTTATTATATGGAAGATGAGACTAAGCTGTATTTTTTTCTGATTTTATATAATTTACACTGTAGGATATGCTAATTTCTATCAGGGTGGTCTTTAAAACTTCCTCTCAAAAACATAAAAAATACTTAAGAATAAGGGAAATAGCTAAAATGGTGTATTTTAAGACTGAAGGATTTATTATTTTTTAGCTGTGTTTTTTTTTTAGTGCCAATCCTGATTACTGTTCTATTTGCACGCCGTGTTAGCTTTTCACTGCCATCATTCTTAAGTCTGATCTGAAGTGTTGTAGTTACTTCACTCTAAATTTGGCTGTGCTTCTCATTATTGTTTCTCTTCACTACATCATATGCTGCAGGCATTGATTATGAATATTGGTTTGATTTATGAATATCGCAGATAATTATTCTGTCAATAAAATCCTAATTAATTTCCATCAAAGGCTTAATACACCAACAACATTCTTTTTGGATTATCCTTTAAATTTCTTGATTGAGCTCACGTTTGTTGCTCTTTCAAACATATACATCCTTCATTTTGACTTAGTTTACAGGTTTCCTTCCTCCACCAGGTCCTCGGAGCTGCTGGACACGAAGCTAGCAAGCCTACCGACGTTTGTGCGAGCCCTGGCCGCCATATTGAAACAAATGCCGGAGGTGAGATGTGCTGCTGTAACTCCACTTTTTAGAGTTGTTTTTTAGCAGAAATTAATGAAGGCCCCTGGTTTAATCAATTTTTTTCGCCGTGGTATCCATCAATAGTGCGTAATAAAATGCTAGGTGTCCCTAAATTTATACATGCATAAATAAATAAATAAATAAATTTATATATTTTTGTGCATAATTTCTCGTATGTTATTATAATGTTAATACAATGGGAATCTCATTAAACACATTAAAATGTTTGAACACATTAAATTGATTCCACTTCTTCAATAGCTCAGCTAAGCAATGTACTTGTGATGGTGCATGATAGTATGGTGCAAGAAAGTGATGGTGCATGAAGGTGATGGTGTACGAAGATGATGATGATGATAGTGTATGCTGGTGATGGTTTTTGAAGGTGATGGCGATGGTGTATAAATGTGATGGCGATGGTGTATAAATGTGATGGCGATGGTGTATAAATGTGATAGTGCATCACTGTGTACGGAGACTATGATGGTGCCTGAGTGTGTAGGACGAGTAAGTAAGCAAGAGCCGATGCAGGTGGAGTGGCGGTCGGTGAGCGGTGTGGTGGAGCTGAGCGTGACGCTGGTGCGCCACTACCCCGCGCTGGGGGCAGGCCAGCGTGCACACGCCCACACCGCCTTGCTCGCCCTCATGGCGGCTTCCCTGTCCGCCCCTTCCCTCTCCTCCATCCTCTGCCTCTGGGGTGGGTTGTTGGGTCCTCTGTCACTGGTGTGGGTAGCTGGGGTCTGTTATTGGGTCTTGTTTCTGGAGCAACTGGGGTTATTGAGTCCTCCGTCTCTGGTGTGGGTTGCTGGGTCCTCTGAGTTTGGGGTAACTAGGTCTTGTTTCTGAGGTAACTGTTTCCTCTGGGTCTGGGTTAACTGGGTCTTGTTTCTAGGGTCGTCAGTCTCTGCGGTTCCTACTCTGTCTCTGGAGTAGCTGGGTCATAATGGCACTTCGAAACTCTAATTGCCTCTTATATGTATGTATGTATGTGTTGATGTACCATAGGTTTCTAGGTACTCTTCTAGAATATATAATTTTTTAATGAGCAAAGCTTCCTTTTCATTGATTAAAGCCATTATTCAGCTTCTTCTTATGTATTTCTCCAAAAATGGTACGATTTTAGTGAGCAGAAAAAATTTTGCTAAACAGCAAAAATTCTACAAGTCTCTGAAAACTGGAGAAACAATAATGAAATCTAGACGTCCTGCATTCCACCTAATACATATTTACTAATATTACTTCAAGCTCGAATTCCAATTTTTACTTTTGCATGCTCCAGTGCACCAGAGCGTGCTGGTGACCTGCTCACACCACACGGACGCTACTGACGAAGGCGCTGCTGGCAAAAGTGCCCCTGGAGGCGGAGGAGGAGGAGGGCAGTGGCGCGGTGTGGCAGATGAGGTCACCTCCTACAAGAGCTACCTGCCCCTGTGGAGCGCACTGCTCTCACCTCTAAGAGCCAGTCGCCACACTATTCCTGGTGGGTTCTTTTGTCACCGGGCCCTCGACTTTCCAACGTCAGGTGGCCAAGCCTTCCAAGCCAGTGGCCACGGCAACAAACCAGTAAAAGTTGTTTTTCAGTTTTCCAAGTTTCCTTTACACCGTGTTAATTAAAAGTTCATTAGTTTCTAAATTTATTTGCGAATGTAACAGATTTAATAAAAGCACTGATTTTTATTGGACACAAGATAAAAGTTCGTTCAAAATCATAATTGATTTGATTGCACTGTACAGTTTTACGAAAGAAAGGCGGTCGAAGCGGCGACAGACAGAGCTTAGTTTCGTAGCGCAACCTGAACACACAGTATCTGCGACTAGTCAGCGCAACTGCTACTACGAAACCCAGGACACGGTAAGGATTGACCGGTCAGCGCGACCGCTTGCATGGAACTGCCTGAGGGGTCAACCGGCATGCTGAGGTTCCAGCCCGCGGTTCCAGCACCAATGGTGCCGCACAGTACGGACCGCAATGTCACGCATAGGAACGCGCCACAGAAACAGTTTGGCGAATGGGGCAGTGAAAGACTTTCGTCGTTCACATCCCCCACAACCAAATAATACAAAATTAATAGTCCGCCTGACCGCTATAACATGTACATGAAGTTAAAATTAAGCACCTAGTAAATTCAATCAAAACATAGGGAATGTATCTAAAATATTTTTATTCAATAGAGATTCAAAATTTAATTAATTTCGCAACAATTTGTTAACAACATAGGGAATGCATTTTTAAAATTATCTATATTCAAAGCGCGACTCTGAACTTCACAACCTAAGCAAGAATTTATTGAAAACATAAGGGATGCAGCTTTAAAAATTCTTTATTTATAGGAACGTATAAAATTTGAAAACCTAAACAATTCATAAATACAATCTGATAGCGACATTGAATTCAATAAATCATTTCAGAAAAGAACACAATTGCAAAAGTTACATTTTCATTGCGCTGTAAGTATTATGCAAAACTAAGTATTGCTAATCTTTACAAATTTACGAGACAACGGTAACGTTAGGATGTAAACTGGCTACCGACAAGAACAAAAACTAGTTATCTTCATCAGAGAACCGATCAGACAGCGAGTTAATTTCCCTTTGGAGATGATCGTCCAAGTCCGGTCCATCTGACATCGAACATCTCGTCAAAAGGTCGAACTCCGGCGGCAATTGGAAATCGCCTTCAACACAGACCGGAAATCCTTTCTGTAGACTAAATTTGAACGATGTCTTGGCTCCAGGAAACTTGTCGCTTTCTCTGTCGCTGTTCACTGCTATCGCTTTTACAAGCGACTCAACAGCGTGCTTCGAAAACGATCGAGTTAGCCTTTGCGGCGCGCTGTCACGTCTCAGCTCAGCTTCTGAGACTAAGCTAGTCGTCGGCAAGTGGAGTACCGTCGCGTAGTCGCTCACAGGGGACTGCTCTGCGAAAACGTCATCTGGCTCGTCGCTCAGATGCTCCCACTCCATGCTGGGTTGCTCAATCTCGTCAACCGATGGCTGATCGTAGTCGTCATCGTCCACCGCTGCTTCGTCGGCTTCGTCTGCGTCGTCAGAGTACAGTGCAGCAGCTATTTTATCTGCCAGTTTTGACAGAGAAATCGGCACGCCACCTATCATCGGTGCTACAATTCCATCGCTGCCGCCGTCTGCCACTGGTAGAAGTTGCTCTGCCGCCAATGCCTCTGTTTTCGCTTTTCTTGTCGTGCCTCGTCTTGCCACGTCGTTCAGTCGCTGCCCACTGCCATACGCCGGCTGCTCTGCTGCACCGTCGCCACCATGCCAATCTTTCAATTGATTAAAATGGGCTGTGTGCGCTTCTTTACCTGTAGTTCTGGCTATCTTGTAAACTATACCGTTTGGATCCGCCTCAACGATGACAAAAGGTCCATCAAACCTTGGAGCTAACTTACTCCGTGATGGCAAAGGCGGTATCCTTCGCGCCACCAACTGGCCAACCAAGTAAGGCTTGAACGACTTACGAGGCGGTTTCCAATACGGTTCAGAAACAGGAATAGGAAGCTTGCTGGCGCTGTTGGAAAAGAAATCTGCAGGAGTATGACCGGTTTGAGAGTGCATTGTATTATTATAGATGATTAAACTTCTTGTGAGATGATCTGTCCATGGTGTTTGGTATTCCTCACATGCAGCTACAAGAAGATTCTTCAGAGTAGCGTTCAATCTTTCGACAGCTCCGTTGCAGTTCGGCGAATACGGGACAGTCTTAAAATGCTCCACTCCGTGTTTTTGAAGCATGTTCACGAACGGGCGTCCTCGAAATTCCGGGCCATTATCCGTAGTCACGGTCTCCGGGAGCTTAACGAGAGAGCTGAAAATCCTCTCTTCCAACGCTTTGGCTACCGTTGACGAACGCTTGTTCTTCAGAGGCACAGCATTTGCAAACTTCGTGTACGTGTCAATACCAACTAATAGATAACGTGTGTTGCTCCGCCCTGGAGGAAGTTCGAGAAGGTCGACAGCGTAGTCGCTATAAGGTGCCTTGGGTACTCGTCGATACAACGGAGCGCCACCCTTCGCTCGGCCCTTAAAACGCTGACACACTGAACAATGGCGTATCACGTATGCCACGATCGGAGACATTCTCGGGCTGTAGAAGTATCTGGAGATAGCTTCGACCGTTTTGTCCCTCCCGATGTGACCAGATACTCTATGAAACTCCTCCACCATTGCAGGCAACCTCTGAGCAGGCATCACCGGCACTTCACGCGAGCCAGCACACACGACACCGTCACGAAGCCTCAAACTCTCCACTGACTTTAAAAATCTGCGTCCTTTGACACTCTCTGATAATTTTGCCGAAATTTCTTGCGCCGTTGCTTTAGTCTCGAGGAGCTGTTTTAATGAAGAAATTATTGTGTCATTTGCTTGAAGAGCTATTATTTGTTCAGTAGTTAAATGAAGAGATGGAGTGCTGGAAGTTTGTTGAGAAACTGCGTCTTCTGTTGTCCGAATTGGAGCTGTTTTCACCTTCTCTGACGCAAGTTGCTTCTTTTTACAAATTATTTTCTTCGGTTGAACTGTCTGCGGCTCGTCGTCTATTACAGTGTACAATACTTGGGTGGGAGAACTTGCTGATTTATTAACCTTTGCTCTTGCCCGCACATAATCGATGTGACTTACAATGATGTCGTCTGCATCCTCACCAACCGGCACGAGCAAGTTGTAGTGGACACCGCGCAAACTCTGCAAATGCACTGTAGGATTAAGGTCATCACATCCAAATTTCACGATGCCAACACCGTCCTCATAAATAGAGACATTCACTTTAAATTCCTTTACAAATGCATTCACCAAGCACAAGTCCGGCACGGTACCGACTTTCTTCATTGCTTCTATTCTCTTCAAATCACGCTTGTTCTTCCCAAGTCCGTAGTCTTTCGGGTCTTTAAGCACTTAAGTCACCACGATTTCTCTTATAACAGCGTGATCGTCAACATTGCCGCTCACTCCCATTGCAAGAGCGCAGAACAAAGAGTCAGGTCCACCAGGAATTAAGTTCACTTTCTTACCCTGCAGCGACACGACATAACTTGGGTCAACTTCGCTACTGTTAACGGGTAAATTCACCATTCTAGATAGAGCGTCAGCGACAACATTTTCCTTACCAGGCACAAATTGAATTTCGAACTGACCGCAATGGAGTTCCTCAAAGGTTCTCATTAGCCGAGCGTCAACACTTTTCATGGAGTTAAGGTAAATGAGCGGTCTATGGTCGGTTCTTATTACGTACTTACGACCATAAACGAAAGGACGGAAGTTCCTCACAGCCCATCTCAAACCTGCAAGCTCACGCTCAGTAGCGCTGTAGTTCGTTTCAACCTTGTTGAACGTTGTGCTCGCGTAAGCCAGGACTCGTTCCTCACCTTCCTGCACTTGCGACAGTACCGCGCCTGCACCAACATTACTGGCATCCACAGTAATCACAAGCGGCGCTGCATCGACTGAAAAATCAGGATAGCTAAGGAGAGGCGGATTAGTCAAAATTCTCTTCAACTCCAGAAACGCTTCGCTGCACTCTTGCGTCCAATTTATCTTTTTCATGCCGATCAGTTCGTTCAAAGGTTTCATTAACACGCTGGCGTTAGGTATGTGGCGTCTAAAGAAATTACACATCCCTAGGAATCTACGCACTTGACGCTGGGTCTTCGGTTCAGGGTAAGTTAAGATCTTCTCGACATTCTTCTCATCTGGACGGACACCATCGCAGCTCACAACATGACCAAGGTAAGTTACTTCTTTTCGAAACATTGAACACTTCGCAGGTTTTACCTTTAACCCGTGCGACTCGAACCTTCTCAACACTAGGTTACAATTAGCTAAATGTTCTTCAAAAGTTCTACCAGTAACAATTACGTCATCAATGTAACTGATAGCTACGCTCCAAGGTATGCCAGCGAGAACTAACGAGATAAGTCTCATGAAAGACCCTGGGCTGTTAGTCAAACCGAATGGCATGCGCTTCCACTGCCAGTGGGAATCGCCAGTAGAAAACGCGGTATATTCCTTGCTAGACTCGTCCATTTCAATCTGATAAAAACCTTGCATTAAATCGAACGTAGAGAAGAAATTCGTGTGGCTTAAGTTAGACAAAGCGTCTATGATGTTAGGCAAAGGGAACGAATCACGCTTAGTCACTGAGTTCAATGCCCTATAGTCCACACATAATCTAAGGGAACCGTCCTTTTTCCTTATGGGAACTAAAGGAGAAGACCACGGAGAACACGATTTCTCTATTATATCTCGTTCCTCGAGCTTACGTAGTTCAACTTCAATTTCCTGTCTGAACGGTCCCTGAAATCTGCGGTAACGTTGCTTATTAGGCACATTTCCCTGAACATCGATCACGTGCTTAGTCGTAGCCGTACGTCCCAAATCGTGGTCATGCAGTGAAATCGCAGCACGGCGCCTATTTAACATGTTCTTAACTTCGTTCAGCTGATCACTAGTCAAATTACTGTCAGAAAAATCGAAAAGATCGCCAGCACAAATGTTCTCACTCACAGTACTATCAACAGTAGAATTCACAACAGCAAAATTTGAAACTATGAACATGCCCAACTTAGCATTTGGCTTCAACACCACTTCACATGGGTTCAT
This sequence comes from Morinoia aosen, assembly GCA_030386875.1. Classification (NCBI taxonomy): domain Eukaryota; kingdom Metazoa; phylum Arthropoda; class Malacostraca; order Amphipoda; family Talitridae; genus Morinoia; species Morinoia aosen. The sequence continues at coordinate 85,773,380 of CM059562.1, read as the reverse complement.
ATTCATCAATTCTACTGTGACATGTCCATTTTTCACCGAGCCAACTGAGTATGCAATCTCTACAGGTAAGTCTTCACGAGAAGTTACAATGAGAGGCTCAAGATAGCCCTCAACATCATCAGCAATACTGACATCTGACAGTCTAGCACGAATTAACATTCTTCTATTCGGCTCTATCGATATCTCATGTGCATTTCTTACCATACTCTGAATTTCTATTCCAGGCTTAGTTTTCAACTTGACGGCGACTGGATCTTCATTCAGAGGTGAGTAGAGAAGTTCACGATGGACGGTGTCGATCTTCATGTAGTACCGCTCTAGGAAGTCGAGCCCAAAGACTAAAGATTGACTCGTAGCACCGGCGGGAACAACTAGTAACGTAAACGCTGGGGCACGTAGTTCGTCCGCTTGCACAGTTACAGTCACCTCGCCAATCACGTCTATGCGAGATCCTCCAAAGCCGATCAACGTAGTCTTCGTCGAACTCTTCATAGCGGGTTTGTTTCTCAATTTATTTACCAAATTCTCGGAAATGACCGACACCACTGCTCCATTGTCGATTAAAGCGTCCATTAGGGTCCCGTTAATTTTCGTCGATAGAAAGTAACAGCCAGGTTCAGATGTATCCTTAGTTTTCATCAGCAAGTTGGTCGGGGAAGAATTAGCTGCAGCGTGATCTTCTTCGTGGGCGGCAGTCTTAAATTTTCTCGGCTTGTGCGAACAGTCACACGACCTGTGCTCAATATCGCCACACCACACGCAGGCTCTAAATTCGCTCTTGAATTCAGCACACTTAGCAAGAACATGGCCTTCACGATGACAATACTGGCACACGCTGTTCTTGGGCCCATTAGATCTTCGCTGCTGTTGCTGCTGCTGACCTCGTCGATTAGGGCATTGGCGCGCAAAATGACCGACTGCGTTACACTTGAAGCACTCTCGTCGATCTTGGTGTGCAGTGGGAACCTCCATTTCTTGAATCTTCAGTTGTTACAGTTACCGATCAACACTGTGCAAAGGCGCTTTAAAATCATTAACTATTTAGAAATTCACATTAACACTCACGGAAACACTGGAAGAAATGTCGGCACACAGGATAACGTATCCAACACTCCTGACACCAGATTGGTTGTCACCGGGCCCTCGACTTTCCAACGTCAGGTGGCCAAGCCTTCCAAGCCAGTGGCCACGGCAACAAACCAGTAAAAGTTGTTTTTCAGTTTTCCAAGTTTCCTTTACACCGTGTTAATTAAAAGTTCATTAGTTTCTAAATTTATTTGCGAATGTAACAGATTTAATAAAAGCACTGATTTTTATTGGACACAAGATAAAAGTTCGTTCAAAATCATAATTGATTTGATTGCACTGTACAGTTTTACGAAAGAAAGGCGGTCGAAGCGGCGACAGACAGAGCTTAGTTTCGTAGCGCAACCTGAACACACAGTATCTGCGACTAGTCAGCGCAACTGCTACTACGAAACCCAGGACACGGTAAGGATTGACCGGTCAGCGCGACCGCTTGCATGGAACTGCCTGAGGGGTCAACCGGCATGCTGAGGTTCCAGCCCGCGGTTCCAGCACCAATGGTGCCGCACAGTACGGACCGCAATGTCACGCATAGGAACGCGCCACAGAAACAGTTTGGCGAATGGGGCAGTGAAAGACTTTCGTCGTTCACACTTTCAACTGTTCTTTCTGAAAATGTTTTTTTTCCTCATCCTTCAACAGTTCTTTCTGAAAATGTTTTTTCCACATCCTTCAACAGTTCTTTCTGAAAATGTTTTTTTTCCTCATCCTTCAACAGTTCTTTCTGAAAATGTTTTTTCCACATCCTTCAACAGTTCTTTCTGAAAATGTTTTTTTTTCACATTCTTCAATAGTTCTTTCTTGGCTTCTTATGGGAACTGTTGTTTTCACAATATACTGTCCTTGTTGTGAATCTTCTCCACTGTTCCTTTTAAAAGCATTTATTTTCACATGATGCCCCCATGTGGTTACCCACAATGTTTTAGATCAAAATGAAATCATTTTTTTGAGTTATTTTGAGTAGTATTTTAAATTTATTTATACTCATCTAATTGATGGGTTTTATTATTAGCAACTGTTTGGGGCTAGACAGGTTCAACGACTTTTGGGGCATCCTACGGAAAGGTTATTCTTATGTGTGCTATTATACTTAGAATATTGGTTATTAATTAGTAATACTGTAGTTTTAATTTCAAATTTTGGTTAATATTTGTAATACTGTAGCTTGATCTTAGTTTATTTGTTAATATTAGTAATAATGTTATTGTACCTTCATATATTGGTCATCATTGAATAAGGGTATGCTAGACTGATGAATCAGCATATTTACTTGAGAGAATGATTGAGCTGCAATGAAGCTGCTTCTTGGAGAAGCTGCAATTCTTGAGCTTCTCCAAGAAACTGTGCTAATCATCTATATCATCAGTGTTAGGGAGTGAGAGACGTGTAAGTTTTCCTTTTTATCGTAAATGTGAGATTTCCGAGAAATCATCCAATTTAATGCTAATCTTCAACATGCACTATGTAGCAGAGGTGCCGGTAATGCAGCGTACGAGTGTCTGCTGCGCCATTTTCTCGGAGTTCTTCTCTGCCGCAGCCACCATCATCGCACAGCTTGACCTCAGCACTCGGTCACAGCAGCAGCAACAACAACAGAGTGCGGTGAGTTGGCTCAACTTGCCTGCAGTGCTAAAAGCACTGAATTTCTCAGTTTTAGCAAAATTTTTGATAAGATTATGTATTTCTTTTCCATTGAAAGAGTTACAATTCTGATGAACCATATTTTTTTAAGGGTTAAGCTTTTAATATTTGAGGTGAAAATTGGTTTTAAAGTCTCCTTTTTAAAAAATTCCAAAACAAGGGAGTGAATTACAATAAAAAGGATAGAGCAGGAATTTTGCTATATTTCATTTTCTGCTATATTCTTCATTGTTTTTGTGTTTTTTTTTCTGTGGAGTTTCTTTTTCAAATGACCATTGCTATTGCGTTCATTAATTCAAACTACCTTATCAATTTGTATTACCATTAATTTTTTAATTCGTTAGTTTTGCCGATGCAATTCTGCTCTTACTGTGATTATGACTCTAATATTTTCTGCATCTCTACAGAATCCTCTTACAACAGAAGACAATCCACTGTACATGAACCCCATAGAGGAGTTAGTAGCTAACACTCCTATGGACTTCCAGGTAATTTTCTACCCTGCTCTGAGTATTGCTTATATGCTGTTCTAAGATATTTTAAGCTATGCATTGCGTACCGGTCGTTCTAGGATATTCAAACTTGGTATCTGGGCCAGGTATTGCTCATCGGTTGTTTTAAGATGTTCAATGTTGGTATTTAGGCTACATATTGCCTATCGGTTGTTTTAAGATGTTCAATGTTGGTATTTAGGCTACATATTGCTTATCGGTTGTTCTAAGATGTTCAATGTTGGTATCTAGGCTACATATTGCTTATCGGTTGTTCTAAGATGTTCAATGTTGGTATTTAGGCTACATATTGCCTATCGGTTGTTCTAAGATGTTCAATGTTGGTATCTAGGCTACATATTGCTTATCGGTTGTTCTAAGATGTTCAATGTTGGTATCTAGGCTACATATTGCTTATCGGTTGTTCTAAGATGTTCAATGTTGGTATCTAGGCTACATATTGCTTATCGGTTGTTTTAAGATGTTCAATGTTGGTATTTAGGCTACATATTGCTTATCGGTTGTTCTAAGATGTTCAATGTTGGTATCTAGGCTACATATTGCTTATCGGTTGTTCTAAGATGTTCAATGTTGGTATCTAGGCTACATATTGCTTATCGGTTGTTCTAAGATGTTCAATGTTGGTATCTAGGCTACATATTGCTTATCGGTTGTTCTAAGATGTTCAATGTTGGTATGTAGGCTACATATTGCTTATCGGTTGTTCTAAGATGTTCAATGTTGGTATCTAGGCTACATATTGCTTATCGGTTGTTTTAAGATGTTCAATGTTGGTATTTAGGCTACATATTGCTTATCGGTTGTTCTAAGATGTTCAATGTTGGTATCTAGGCTACATATTGCTTATCGGTCGTTTTAAGATGTTCAATGTTGGTATCTAGGCTACATATTGCTTATCGGTTGTTTTAAGATGTTCAATGTTGGTATCTAGGCTACATATTGCTTATCGGTTGTTCTAAGATGTTCAATGTTGGTATCTAGGCTACATATTGCTTATCGGTTGTTCTAAGATGTTCAATGTTGGTATCTAGGCTACATATTGCTTATCGGTTGTTCTAAGATGTTCAATGTTGGTATTTAGGCTACATATTGCTTATCGGTTGTTCTAAGATGTTCAATGTTGGTATCTAGGCTACATATTGCTTATCGGTTGTTCTAAGATGTTCAATGTTGGTATGTAGGCTACATATTGCTTATCGGTTGTTCTAAGATGTTCAATGTTGGTATCTAGGCTACATATTGCTTATTGGTTGTTTTAAGATGTTCAATGTTGGTATTTAGGCTACATATTGCTTATCGGTTGTTCTAAGATGTTCAATGTTGGTATCTAGGCTACATATTGCTCATCGGTTGTTTTAAGATGTTCAATGTTGGTATTTAGGCTACATATTGCTTATCGGTTGTTAAAAGATGTTCAATGTTGGTATCTAGGCTACATATTGCTTATCGGTTGTTCTAAGATGTTCAATGTTGGTATCTAGGCTACATATTTCTTATCGGTTGTTCTAAGATGTTCAATGTTGGTATGTAGGCTACATATTGCTTATTGGTTGTTCTAAGATGTTCAATGTTGGTATCTAGGCTACGTATTGCTTCTCGGTCATTCTAAGATATTCAAAGTTAACTAGCAGAGCCCGTGGAAATTCCACGGAGAATGTCATCAATAAGCTAGGTGGATCCGTGAAAAACATTTGGTCAACATTACTTCCCAGATTTTGAAGTAAGATATTCTAGCCTAACTATCTTAACATATTCAAACCTATCTTCTCCTACCCTATGCTAACCAAATTATTCTAACCTAACATATCTTAACCTATCCTAAACCAACATAACCTGACCTATCCTATCCTAAACTAAGTTCAACCAATGTCAGCAATAAGCTAGGTGGACCCGTGAAAAAATTCGGCCAACATTACCTAACAAATTCTATCACAACATTCTAATCTAACCCACCCTAACATATACAAACCTATCCTGTCTTAACCTATCCTATCCCAACAAACTAAAAAAAATAAAATGATAAAAAATTTAAAAATCTTGAAAAATTTAAAACAATAAACAATTTTTATCTCCCCTGCCCCTCTCCCTCTCTCTCTTCCTTCTCTTCCTCACTCTCTCTCCCGCTCTCCCTCTAATGTAACGCGACCCGACGCGAGCCAACCTGTATCATAGATACCGCAATGATTGAAGGGCATGACGCACAGGTTAGCGTATTAATATATAGATATCTAGGTTACGTATTGCTTATTGGTTGTCTATGATATTCGAAGTTGGTATCTGGGCTAAATATTGCTCATTGGTCCTCTCGAGTCTGTTCTAGACCTGTTGTTTTACTGATACAGTTCGTCTATCTCTTCTGGTTTTGTAACCAAGCAGCATTCTGAAGCTATAAAGTTATTTACTGTAGGTAATGCAGGTCTTTTTTTGAGTCCTGTGATATATCGTATCTTGCATGATAGTTTTATCTAGTGTATCTGCAAAATGTGGTGCACCATCGTCTTTCTATTTTTGTAAACATTCTTGATGTACAATCGTTGCTGGCCTTTCTCAATAAGACTCAAAGTAATAAGACTGAATAAGAATGAGACTCAATAAGAATGAAAGCACATTGATTAGCTGAGGTTTCTCAATAAGACTCAATAAGAATGAAAGTAATGATTAGAGCATTTGAAAGTTATGAAAGTAATGTTAAGAAGATTTTGACAGATATAGAGTATTTTCTAAGTAATATTATAAAACTATTTTGAAGCCTGTATTATGACGTGCAGGTGTACGAGAGCCTCATGGCGCTCGTGTCGGACGTACTGTTGGTTTGCTGCCCCCGCATGAAGGAAAGCGAGGCACCAACAACATTTGAACCAAAACGTGACACATCAACAGCTGATCCAAGTCACGACCCCTCTTCTGATGAAACAGAGCTACGGACTCCATCAGCAAGCACTTCAGGAACCACAGCAGAAGACGAGAACACGTCAGCAGAAGACGAGGAGGGCGAGGGAGACTGCGAAGCGGTGGTGGCGTTGTCTCTGGCGCTCGTCTCGCGCGCCATCAGAGAACCGTGCGTGTCGCAGCACTACAGCCTCCTGGGGGCGCTGCTCCGCTTTCTGGCCGCACGCCGGTATTGGGCCACAAACAAGGTGGGTTGGACTCTGCTGTTCCTGGTGTAGGGTATCTTGTACTGGGTCTTCCTGAAGTGCCTTTAGTTGCTTAAAGTATGCTGCCGCTGCTGCTGCAGGGTATCTTGTACTGGGTCTTCCTGAAGGGCTTTTAGTTGCTCAAAGTATGCTGCTACTGCAGGATATTTTATATTGGGTCTTGCTGAAGGGCTTTTAGTTGCTTAAAGTATGCTGCCGCTGCTGCTGCTGCAGGGTATCTTGTACTGGGTCTTCCTGAAGTGCCTTTAGTTGCTTAAAGTATGCTGCCGCTGCTGCTGCTGCAGGGTATCTTGTACTGGGTCTTCCTGAAGTGCCTTTAGTTGCTTAAAGTATGCTGCCGCTGCTGCTGCAGGGTATCTTGTACTGGGTCTTCCTGAAGTGCCTTTAGTTGCTTAAAGTATGCTGCCGCTGCTGCTGCAGGGTATCTTGTACTGGGTCTTCCTGAAGGGCTTTTAGTTGCTCAAAGTATGCTGCTACTGCAGGATATTTTATATTGGGTCTTGCTGAAGGGCTTTTAGTTGCTTAAAGTATGCTGCCGCTGCTGCTGCTGCAGGGTATCTTGTACTGGGTCTTCCTGAAGTGCCTTTAGTTGCTTAAAGTATGCTGCCGCTGCTGCTGCTGCAGGGTATCTTGTACTGGGTCTTCCTGAAGTGCCTTTAGTTGCTTAAAGTATGCTGCCGCTGCTGCTGCAGGGTATCTTGTACTGGGTCTTCCTGAAGTGCCTTTAGTTGCTTAAAGTATGCTGCCGCTGCTGCTGCAGGGTATCTTGTACTGGGTCTTCCTGAAGGGCTTTTAGTTGCTCAAAGTATGCTGCTACTGCAGGATATTTTATATTGGGTCTTGCTGAAGGGCTTTTAGTTGCGTAAAAAATATGCTGCTTCTGCAGGGTATCTTCTTCTGGGTCTTCCTGAAGGGCTTTTAGTTGCTTAAAGTATGCTGCTACTGCTGGATATTTTATCTTGGACCTTCCTGAAGTGCTTGTAGTTGCTTAAAGTATGCTGCTACTGCAGGGTATCTTGTATTGGATCTTTTTAGAGAGCTTTTAGGTGCTTAAAATGTGCTCTAAATTTTAGCTTAAAGTAGACCCAGCTAAAGCTTAAGTATGCCTTCTTCCTTTTGTTGAAATTGAATGGGTTTTCAGCTTGACTATTATTCATTCTAGTGTAGTTTAACCATCTTTGCGTCTTAACAATAACCATCATGCTATTAAAAACACGGTGTTTAATATGACATGTAGCAGCAAATTGAAGCAAAAACTGCCTCATTGAACAAATTTGTAATGTTGGTGTCTGTCCCACAGGGAGGACAGTCAGCAGGGCTGCAGGAGCTGGTGACCAGCTTTGCCCGTGACAGCTGTGAGGCGAGCCTGCACTTCAGTGACCATCTGCTTGCATCCTGCCTCTCCTTCCTGCTCCAGCTGCCGCCCTTCTTCCTGCACCAGCTGCTCTCCCGCCTGCACCAGCCTTTGTCTGTGAGTTCGTGAAGTCTTTGCGTGTATAGATGGCGACTGTTTTTTGTGTTCCAGCAACTATACTTCTTGCACCAGCCTTTGTTTGTAGAGTCTTTTTGAGTGTCATAAAATTTTTGTGCGCGTAAATGGTGTGCGCGTTCCAGCAACTTTCCTTCATCAGCCTTTGTTTGTGATGTATAATTTTTGCAAGTGTAGATGAAGACTGTCTTTGTAGCGTGTAGTGCTCAATGTGTTTCTCATAATGGTTGTGTGCAGTCATTGTGTGGACTGTTGTACTAGCAGTATTTGAATGGTAATACCTGTCATTTTGCAGCAAAATAAAGCTGTGAGAGCATAGCCTTTACTTAGTATCTTGGTTTTCACAAACGCGCAGTAATCTATGCTGTGAATTTCAGGAGCTGCGATTGGCTAAACAAAAATGCTTGAGCGTTGAAAAATTTGGGTCCGCATCACAGATGCACGAATGACTACTTAAGATCCGGACACGTGTACAACACAATACGTGCATGGTCTGCAACTGTGTTTTCTCTGTTCATTTAAAATCAGTTTTCACGATTGAATTTCAGCTCATACTGAAAATAACTCTGACATTTTGACAACGCGGGAACATTAGTAACTTTTAAACGAACTATGTTATGATTGTCAACAGCTTAGCATGCCCGCATACTTGTAGACGTTATGGTTGTTCATCTGTGTGTAATATTATTTGTTTGATTCATTTTGTTGTGATATAATGCTGCAAAATTTGATGATCAAAGGAATATTTAAGGTGCTTTCCATTACTGCTTTGGAAGTGTTTTCATATTTTTTGAGTTTTTTCGTCAGTCTCAGTGTAAGTTTTATCACACTGAAAAAATTTAGACAAAATAAAGTGTTATAAGTATCACAATGATAGTAATTGTCTGAGAGTTGAGTGTTTACGTATAATTCATGTCTTAGCACTTGGCATTAACATTTGTCAGTCGTTATTGCATACATGCTGTGTCTCTTAGTGATTGGTTATAATTTTTTTGTAGGATGCATTGCTAGTTACGCATTCTGTGTCGTAATGTCATTGTTTCTTTATGTTAACCAATATCAGAAGTCTGACGTACTCAAAGAAAAAAAACTAGATCTTGTTAATGGTAATGAACTCGATTGAAGGCCAAAAGTTTCAGCCAACATGTGCTACCATTCTGAAAAGGTTTTTTACCTGGATAGATAAAGTTTTGCTGTAATGGTACATAGTTTGTTTTGAGCAGAATTTTTGGGAGTACGTAGAAGCTGAGCCCTGTCATTCCTGCTAGAAGAAAACATTTTTAAAATTTCAAAAGCAACAATTTCAGGTTCAGTGAATTTGAGAGTATAGCCCTTTACATATTTTCACTGAAAAAAAAAAAACATTTCGAATCTCCAAAAAACTACAATTTCAGCTTCAGTGAATTTGAGAGCACAGCTCTGTGTGTGTGTGGATTGGTTTCTGAATGATGACATTTGCGTGCAGACGGCGCTGGAGCTGGGGCTTAGCTATGCTCCTGTGGGTCTGTCCGCCGTGGTCTGCCTGCAGCGGCTGGTGGATGAGCTGCCTGTCTCGCAGGACGGTGGGTGGATTGATTGTGGGAGAGCCAATTGGCTCATCCGCATCATGTTAAAGGGAAAGTGATGAAAATACATACAGTTTTTGAAAGTTGCACCCAATTCGCCTCGTACCTTAGTGGTTAATTTTCTTAAAGATGCACTCAATTTGCGTCATACCTTTGTGTTTTTAAACTCCATCTTTTTCTCGGCAGAAGATTTCAAAACATCAGTGCGTCAGCTAGTGAAGAGCTCGCTGACCGCGCTGCTGGCGTACGTTCAGAACCCCCAGAGGGAAGGCTCTGAGCTGCAGAGCCGCGTTGTGTCCGTGAAGTTGTCTCTGCTGAACCAACACCGCCGCGTCGACCTGCGCAAGTTGCGCGAGGCGAGCTCTGCAAGCGTGAGCTCCGTGAGAGAAGTAGAGCAGCGCGTGCTGAGGCTGCTGGGCAGTGTTGGAGGTGATCTCTGGAGTGCTGTGGCCACTGACGAGTCTGTGGCGTTACGCTGGGATGACCGCGACCACGTCTCGTTCCAAGTGCCCTACCAACACGTCACTCTGGACCTCCACTTGGACTCAGTGGTGCCGCACGTTGCGCACCTTGCTCTGCACTCCAGCAACAGGCAGACCAAAGTGGCTGCTTCTGAGATGCTTCATTCTATCATGATAATTCTTATTGGCTCTGGTGAGGCGTCCTCTTCATGTATCTTATTTAGGGGGAGTCTTTCTTAGGTGCCGAGTTGGTCAGGTCCTAATTCTACTTACAATGTGACAGGTTTCAGGTTGCTTGAAATTTTTAAGCAATTCTTACCCCCTTAATTTCTATGGGTGTTTTTACTCTGCCAGAATCCTGTGATTAAATGCTAGTTTGTTTTGTTTAAAAATAATAAATGGTTGATTTATAATTTAAATTTTAGGCAAAATTTGTCCTTTGTCTGCCTAGCAATTTTTCATGAGTAACCTGATGTGTTCGGAATGTTTAGTATGGTTATAAAACGACTGTTTAAATGAAGAAAAATGAATGGGTGAGAATAAAAATTCAAATTGTATCGTAGATATTGGAACGTTTGAGGATTGATTCCCCTATAACAGTAGTTGGTTTCACTACTTTTTCAGGCCCAGCTGACAAACTGATTATGCCTTCACTCCAAATATGTGTCCTGAGGTTGAACTGAATTAGGACGGATAGTTGTTTGTGTGTAGACTCTAGTAATGTTTTAAAATTTTGAATTTATACTGTACTCACTAAAGTGAAAGTGCAGGTACATTTTCCTATGTGTGCTGTTTTATACTGAATGGAAGCACTATGTAGATGTGCATTAAAGCATTATCTACTTAGTACGTGTATCAGTGCTTTGGATCAAGTAGTGCAGAGATTTGAACAATGGTTGTAAATACTAGGCCATTTATGACCTGTTGATGCAAGTTGCATACATAACTTATTTTTTAGAAATGGTATTTGTGAAATGGGTCGTATTGCATCGATTGTATTCATAAACCGTTGTATGGGAGTTATGAATTTTGCCGCGTGATGTAACTAAAAATTGAACTTTTGAATTTAGCCCTAGATATTAGCAAAAACAGAGTTGGACATTAATCACTAACCAAGCAAGCTAACTAGCAAGCATATCGGAGTTTCGCAAGTACATAGATAAATAAAGTAGCAACTGAATGCACCTGAATGGAGGAATAAAATACCCCTTGTGTGGCTGTGCAGGTCGAACATCAACTCGTCCGAGCGCGCCGCTGTACCGGCAGCTTTTCAAGACGTGCCTGCGACTTGCTTGCGACGCTGACCACGTGAGCCGCCACCTTTTCGTGACGCTGGTGATGCAGTGCACCCACTACTTCACCTGCAACAGGGCTTACGAGCACCCGGACACCATGGCTCTTCTTCACGCCATCATGGTCAGCAAGTGATGCACTCGTTGTCAAGTTTGCTATGCCTGAGAAGAAAAAACGAAAGAAATAAGGAAAGAAAAAATTTGTTTACAATATAGGTGATATATGAAATGTGTTACTTTGATTTTTAAAATATTTTAACTTTAAACATCCTTACTTGATATTCACACATGGGTATTGTAATACCCATGTCGACTGACATTTTTTATCTAAACTTTGGGAGGAAGGAGGCTTTGACTCGTGTTTTGGTGTAGCTGTTGACAAACCCATGAAAGTCATTGTTTTCTTTTTTTAGTTATAAAGGGGAAGTAGCAAGAAAGTGGAACAAATATTCTATTGTGGAGGTTTTCAAGTCCCTCGAATTATATAAAAAGTGAGGTTTGTAGAACGTGGAGAGTCGAAATTCAAGTTTATGTGAAATGAGTAGAACTAGCAGTGAAAGTCACTTCCACAAACAACCGTTGAGATATGTGGGTTATAAATTTGTGTTCTTTGTGCCGTGTTGTTAGGAAGGCCTGGAGAACGCCAGCAACCCAGCATTGCGGGACTTCAGCGCTCGCTGCCTCCTGGAGTTCCTCGTGTGGTCCCGAAAACAGGCAAGTGGCGGCACAGGTGCTTCCTGAGAGCACTGGTTAACTCCTTAATTTTTAAGTATTTTTTCCAACAATACTGTACTGAAGACCTCTCAGGGGGATACAACTGTTGTATTTATGGGAGTTGGCGCTCCTAAGGGGAAGAAAGTGAGGTCCTTGGTTGTGAATTAGATAGGCCTCCTATCTGTTGAAATAAAATGTTTTTTGCTTTGTTACCCCCTCGCGCCATCTCGCCCTTGTCGCGGGGAGGGGGCTTGCGTGCCTCTATGATGCCCAGGGCTGTGCTACCCAGGTGCAACCATGGTAGAGTGGCCTGGGTTGAGGGGTCAGACGAAGAGAGATGGCAGCATTGTGACCACCCTACTGACTTGGACTTCTATACGGATTTGTGCTGACTTTCTCTCTTCGGATGACCTGGCCTTCTCCTGGACCACGCTCTGACCTCTCCTTGGGGGCTGGCAGGAGCCTAGGCCCGTCCTGCCAGTTTTGAAGTCGCATGCGGCGAGGGCTAGTGGGAGGGGTGGCTGGGTAGGCGGGGGGCTGCTTAAACGTCCTTGGCGTGCGGGAACGCGCCTTCGACTAGTCAAGCGCATCAACCTGCTGATCCTGGTCACTCTGACTGCTATGCCTGTACCTAGCGAGCGTTCCCGTTGGGACTACGTGTGCCCGACATCAGGGATCCCCTTGTAGGCGGCCGTCTTAGGTGCTGGCTCGGGGTGACAGGTGAAACCTTACCTTTTCTCAACATGGAAAATTTTCCCGCTATATCTTCGGTGACGACTGGACCCTCACGCACGGACACCTGTACTGAATCTTCCTCAACTTTGCCATTGGCGCAGCAACCACCATCACAGTCTTCTGTGAGTGATGACGCTGAAGCCGGGCCGTCTGAGAAAATGAATATTATCCTTGAACCTCATGTTCCCCCATCTCAGAGACAAAGGGTGCAACCACACCGACACAAGCGCCGTGTTCGGCGGCAACATTTGTTTGCAGAGCCCCTGGCCAGTATCGATGATAACGAAAATGCAGCTCTCCCAACGGAATTTAAAAGATTTTTCATTATTAAAACCAAGGATGGATCGCCCATGAGCCACGTTGACGTGATTGAAGCCAATCGTCAACTGTGCAGGGGACTTGGTGGCAGACCTGCGAAAGTAACAGAGACCCGGAACGGCGGTCTATTGGTTGAGGTGCGCAACCAGCACCAAAGTGCGGTTATCTTAGGCCTGCGGTCCCTTGCGGGAGTTGGCGTGCAGGTGTCTCCTCATGACAGACTTAATGAGTGCAAGGGTACCATATGGTACGACAACTATCCTCAGTATAGCGACGACCGCCTCCTAGAGGAACTGAAGCAATTCGAAGTGAAAGCATTATACCGGATCAAGAGATTCGAGCGGGGAGTTTTGATGCCCTCGTCAATATACATCCTCACTTTTGACCGCTGCCACCTACCACAGTCTGTAGACATTGGATGGACAAGATGCCTCGTGCGCCAGTACGTGCCGAAGCCCCGCCGCTGTTTCAAGTGCCAGGACTTTGGGCATGGTGCCAGGTCCTGCCGTGTTGAGCCTGGCGTGTGCGTCAACTGCGCGGAAGAACAGCATGAACTGCCCTGCACCAAATCTCCCCGATGTGCCAACTGTGGTGAGCAACATCCTGCTAGCTCTCAGTCTTGTTTCTATTATAAACTTGAAGAGGAAACCCTAGCGGTGCAGACAAACCAGCGCATCAGCTATGGCGAGGCTAAGCGCGTGGTTGGCAGCCGTTTCAATAAAACCCGAGTTACGTATGCAGAGAAGGCTAAAACCCCTCAAGCGATGCCCACCAACCGTGTTCCCGGCCCTGCTGGCCGGTGCCAGCTGAGGAATACTGCAGTGGAACGGGAGCCGGGTGCTGGTGGAGCGGCCATCCCAAGAATATCTGCAACTGAAGAACAACCACCTGCATCCAAAAGTAGAGCGAAAAGAAATCCAACGGAAACTTTGGTGGTGGACCAGCCAAACACACCTGGTGAACCTTTGAGAGCAATACCTTCTATAATAACCTCGAGAAAGCGTACACAGAGCGGCACGTCGCCGACCCACAGCAACAACATGGGTAATGTGGCTAAAGCACCTAGAGTCACCGAAAGAGCTCTTGATGCACTTCCAAGCCAGGCAAAGATTATTCCGGAGCCGGAGCCGGCAGCCCCGCCTGGTGGTATATCGGAACCAGAATGCAAAGGGGATAGAGTGCCCCGACCAGGCGTGCGGATGCCCGGCAGTGGAAGTGGGGCTGTGGGGAGCGCTGGACATGACCTTTCGGTTCCTCGTGCGGACGGTCGCAGGTCTGAGCGGGATAGTGAGCGGCATATTGTGACGCAGCGTGTTCGCTCTCTGGAACGCGTCACAATTGTCCCAGAAGATTTCGCGTCGCATATGTTGAAGAAATTTCCTATCCCGCGTGGCTTCCCAACTAAGCCACCTCCCGCAGTGCCAATTCATACATGGGATGATAGACCCATAAGCCCCGTGCCGCCTGATCTGGCAACCGCTCTGAATGAGGGTGCTGAGAAGGACTCCACGCGTGCTAAATCTCGAACTGGTAAACCGTGAACACCTGTATCCAATGGAATATTAGAGGATTTCGACGTAACTACGGAGATTTGAGGGCCCTCCTTGAGGAGTACCAACCTTGGTGCGTTTGGCTCCAGGAGACCCTTCTTGGAAGCCTGAACCCTACACCCCCAAACAACTATTGCATTGAGGTTTTTTCCCCGGTGCCTAATCCAGTGCCCGGAACGGGACTTGCAATACTTGTGCGGAGAGATGTGGGTTATAGTAAAATAACAATCAATACTGGACTACAGGCCCTGGCCCTCCGTTTGTGTATCGGGCAACGTATGGTCTCCGTATGCAATATCTATACATCACCTGGAGATCCCTTAACCTCACAGGACCTCATCCTTCTCAGTAACCAACTAGCAAGACCAGCGTTCATTCTTGGAGACGTAAATGCCAAACATGTTCGTTGGGGCAATTTGATAAATGATCGGCATGGCAGAGCGGTGGAAGAGTTTTTGGATGCTACCGAGTTGTGCCTGTTGAACACCGGAGCCCACACTCACTTTCATGTACAAAGCGGTACCTCCTCTGCAATCGACGTCAGTATGTGCACGCCCGACATTTTTCCTGATACGCAGTGGTCTGTGCTTGAGGATACGTGTGGTAGTGACCACTATCCTATCCTTTTGAGTTTGGTACGGTACCAACCTGAGCCCGTGGATCCACGCCTCAATTTTAAAAAGGCAAACTGGAAAAACTTCGAATCCTGCTCGCGAATGGAAGAACCAGATGAGAGTTGCAGTGTGGATGAGCTGGTCGATCACTTTGTCAGAACAGTGCGTGCGGCTGCCGACGCTGCCATCCCAAAGTCTCAGGGAGGCTGCCAGAAACATCGTGTTCCATGGTGGAACAACGAGTGTGCAATAGCTAATTGTGAACGGAAGCGAGCCTTGCGGCGCTACCAACGCACTAAAGAGCTGGCCCATAAGATCGCCTACAACCGAGCGAGGGCTCGAGCGCAACTAGTAAAGGATGTAGCGCGTAAGACATCGTGGCAGAAGTATGTCTCCGGCCTGAATACCGACACCCCTATGGCCAAGGTATGGCAGAGAGTGAACAAAATGAAGGGAAATTATGGACACAGGTCACTGTGTTTGGAAATTGATGGCTCTCTCACGGCAGATCCGGATCGCGTAGCAGAAGCTTTGGCTCGGAGCTTCTGTCGTGTCAGCAGCGGGTATCCCTCCTTGGCTCTCAGACGTCAACAAGAGCGGCAACCACTTGATTTTTTGACTAATTCCACCTACTCTTACAACGATCCCCTCACAATGGTAGAGCTTTATTGTGCCTTAAAAAAGTGCAAAAACACAGCCCCCGGGCCTGATGGTGTTTACTATCAAATGATGAAAAATGTGGATCATACGGCAATATCATTCCTTCTCTATATATACAACAAAATCTGGAGCACACACACATATCCGCAGCAATGGCGAACAGCAACAATCATGGCTTTTGCTAAGCCCAACAAGCCTGCCTCTAACCCAGATAACTATCGACCTATTGCCCTGACTAGCTGCCTTGGTAAGCTGCTGGAAAAGATGGTAAATGTACGGCTCACGCGATGGCTGGAGGCCGAAGAACTGTTAAATCCCGTACAGTTTGGTTTCCGACAACACCGCGGAACCATAGATGCTCTGCTCCGTCTACAGAACTACCTGGTAACTAACCTCGCAGAACGCCGACAGACTGTATGCGTTTTCTTCGACCTGCACAAGGCCTATGATACTGCGTGGAGATATGGGATCCTCAAATCATTGAATGGATATGGACTCCGTGGTAATATGGCCTTGTATATCCAGGAGTTTCTTGGTGAGAGAACCTTCCTTGTTAGAGTGGGTGGTACTTTCTCCTCACTGCAGCTTCAGCGTGAAGGCCTGCCTCAAGGCAGCGTCATGAGTTGCTCGCTATTTAATGTCGCCTTGAACGGTATTACTTCGGTCCTCCCCCCTGGCATTTTAGCCTCTCTGTATGTGGACGATTTTATGCTGTACTCCTCATCTGCATTATTGCCTGCAGTGACTCGCAGAATGCAGAGAGCCATCAACAAAGTGAACAACTGGGCTTTTGAACATGGCTTCACCTTTTCTACTGAGAAGACTGTAGGCCTTCATTTCCAGGGACGTGGCCGATGTGATCCTCCTCGACTGGTGCTGGGGGAGGGACGGGTGGCTTTTGCGCACAGCGTCAAGTTTTTGGGGATGACTGTGGATGATAAGCTCACCTGGAAACCTCACTTGGCAGCCCTCAAGGTTGAGTGTGCTCGGAGAATGAATCTCCTTAAGTGTTTATCCGGAGTAGCGTGGGGAGCAGACCGAATGACGCTGTTGCGACTATATAGAACTCTTATCAGGAGTAAAATAGACTACGGCTGCATAGTATATCAATATGCAAAAGAATCGACTCTGGCTAAACTGAACCCAGTGCACCATGCAGCTATCAGGCTAAGCACTGGTGCTTTTCGATCCTCACCCTCTTACAGCCTGTGCGTGGAGAGCGGAGAGCCTCCTCTGTGGCTTCGACGTGTGCAACTAACCTTGCAGTACCTAGCCAGGCTGGAACAAGTCCCGTTGTCTCCTGCATGGGTTAGTGTGCACGCGCCCCTTGGACGACACCTGCCATTTCCTTATTTCATACCTTCGTCTGTGGACTACCCTGTGATTACAGCTGCTATGCAATTGAGACCCATGCAAATACTTCCAGTACTCTTAGAAAATACTGCGACGTGGCGCGTCCCTATAGATAGTTTTTGCCCCGGATGCCCAAGAAGGAATCCGTGCCGGACTACATCCTGAAGGGAATTTTTATGGACCATGTAATGGAAAAGCACGCTAAGTCTGTAAAGTTCTACACTGATGGATCTAAAACGGGAGATGCTGTAGGATGTGCTGCTGTGTCTGGGGAAAGGGTCAGTGCAAGGAAGCTGCTCCCAGAGTCATCAATTTTCACAGCAGAATTGTACGGTGTGATGGAGGCGCTGAAGCTGATTGAGGAGTATCCATGTGGGCCCTTCACTATTTTCGTTGACTCAAAAAGTGTAATTGATGCCATACAGATGTATAATAGTACGCACCCGCTCATTGCTGAAATTGTCGTGATGCTAATTAACTTTGCAAGTAGACGCAAGAGTGTCATGCTGTGCTGGGTGCCCGGACATGTGGGAGTATCGGGCAATGAGCGAGCTGACCATGAGGCTAAACGGGCTGCGGAGACAAACGAGGAGACGCTGAACTCGATGGTCCCTTTCCGAGACTACTACCCACGGATAAAGGCTGCAGTGAGAAGCTTGTGGCAACAGGAGTGGGATAGAACAATTAACAATAAATTAAGAATTATAAAACCCACCGTACGTGAGTGGACATCGTCTAGTTGTCGCCCTCGTCGGATGGAGGTGATACTCTGCCGCCTTCGTATTGGACATACTCGTTTGACGCACGGGCACTTGATGGAGCGACAGCCGCAGCCTCGATGTGAGCGGTGCCACGTTCCTCTGACTGTCAAACACTTTCTTGTTGAGTGCCCCCGGTATGCTGCTGCCAGGAGTGTGTGCTTCCCGAGACTGCGAGGTCCTGATGAGGATGTAATGACCGGAATGCTCAAGGAAATCGAGCGTTCAGCTTTCAGTGTGACGGCGCTGAAAATGTTTCTAGAGAAGTGCAACTTGATGTCTCAAATTTAGCCAGGAAAGGGACAGCGTAATCAAGGAACTTTTCACGTCTGAGATGTGGATGACTAAACTACAATATGGCCGGGTGCGCTGCGTAGATGCCTCTGGGGATTTCAGCGTGGGTAAGGCGCCCGGTCATAAATGGGTGGGCAGCTGAAATCCCCTACGGGGTTTTTGGCTGTCCTGTGTTTCGCGGATTGTGCGTCGCTCTGTAGATGATCTCTTCAAAGATCAACTAGGACTCTTATAAAATGACAATGATGTGGGTGGCAATTGAAGCGGTCTTTATGATGGCTGCTGTTGTGTTTCCATGATGGTTATTGTGACAAACTTTGAACAACATTTATATAGTGTGCTTTTGTGTAACGATGTGAATCCAGTATTTTAAACTGTGAGATCTACGGCGCGATATAGTACGAATTACTGAAGCGCTAGCAAATCAATGCTAATACTACTACTACTACTACTACTACTACTACTACTACTACTACTACTACTACTACTACTACTACTACTACTACTACTACTACTACTACTACTACTACTACTACTACTACTACTACTACTACTTCTACTACTACTACTACTTTTGCTTTGTTAAGGGCTATTTTTTTTTTGGCTCACTGCTGTCCCGTTTTTCAGAACTTTTGACTTTCTTCTTCAATTTTTATCATGTTTCATACCCTTTTTCAATTTACTGTTCCTATGCGCACAGGATCTTGTTAGGGTACACCCCTAGTGCATAAATGTTGTATTCCGTCGACTCCATACCTAATGGGGCCTTCATCCGTCTTCTCTTAGGACATCTTTGTTTTGGTAAGGGAGGCTAAAACTAATTTATAATCACTGCACTCAGATACTGCTACTTAAATATAATAGGATATGTAAAAATGTCTCTTTGATATGTTCCTTGCGTAAAGCTGGTGCACCAAGCCCTTGAGTTGATTATTGACAGGAAGACTGACATATTTGAAAGTCCTATTAAAATGTGAACTGCAGTTACGTAATGAGTAATGTTATTTATTCAGGCCGGCACTGCAGGGAGCTCGTCAAGACGTGCCGCGCAAGATGGTGAGCATCCAAACCTGAAGAGCGTCATGAAGCGGATTGTAAACCTCCTGCGGCATCCCAGCGCTTCAAAGAGAATAGGTCCAAAGTCCTCTGTTTTTGTTACTTGTAGTGACTGTGACGGAGCAGATTGGTACTTGAATATTTATCTGTTGTACAGTTGATCACCTTTTCTTGTTAAGTTTCATGAATCTATGCCAGAATAACTAATGTTCTACAGGCAAATATTTCAATGTTGCTGTGAAGAATTATGCCTAAAAACCGCCATTGAGGGCTAAGTTGACCAAATGCGTCCTCATTGTAGTGTTCACGTAAGTTATGCACAGTTTTGAGGCATCCACTTGGTCTGGACTGCTCTAACAATGAGGTGTACCTAAACTGCTCACAAGTTTACATTTGCTTTTGAGATATAGTGCGTTTACTCTGCCTGAGAAGTTGCTCAGTAATGTAACTTTCCAGTTCGCAGTTATCTGGGTTGTGTTTGTTCCAGACTTGGGTAAAAATGGTTGACTAAACAGCCAGATTGAGTTGGTAGTGACTAGTGACTGCTACCATCTTGAGAGGATGTGCTGCATGTTATTAGAGTATTGGTTACGAATTGTGTAGTGCATCATTACCATATTCCTTCTGGCCAGCTTGTTTTGCTGGATATTTATGCATCCTTCACGAACATAGTGTTTATGAAGACTAAAGTTTCCTACACTCTAACGCAGTTTTAATTGATACACAAAATGCCACATTAATTTCCAAGTATGACCTATTTTGAAACCCCCCTCAGGGGGATACGATTATTATATCTGTGGGAATTAGCACTTCTAGGGGAAAATGTCTGAGGGCCCGAGCTGAGAGTTAGGTAGGCCTTCTCTTTTGTTAAAATAAAGTGTTTTTTGTTATGTTGAGGACCACATTTTTTTGGTTCACTGCTGTCCTGTTTTTCAGCACCTACTTTCTTTTTCAACTTCTATCTTGTTTCATGAACTTCTTTCTCAACTTACTGTTTCTATGCCCTTTCTGCATAGATTCTGAGTACCCTTATCTCCATAGTAAATGATGCCTTCTTCCTTTCTCTCTTCGAAATGCTCTTTTTTGTTGCGGTTATGTTGCGGTTAATGTTGCGGTTTTGTTGCGGTTAATCTGCACTGGTGCCTTTCGCACCACTCCGATAGCCAGTCTACTTGCTGAGAGCGGGGAACCCTCACTGCTGTTGCGACGGGCTCAGCTGACTTTTCAATATCTGGCACGCCTCAGCCAACTTTCGACGTCTTCTACCTACTTTGCAGTATGAGTAGCTACTCTGGAACTGGCTGAATTTCCGTACACCTTGCCAGCATCTGTGGACTACCGTGAAATGGCAAACACTTTATGCTTACCCCCACTGAGGGTTCTATCGGTGGAACAGAGAGATGTCCCCACATGGCGCATATCCATTCGAACGTTCTGTCCACAGTGTAAATATCCTAAAAAAGATGAATTGCACCATCTAGCCCTGAGAGCTCTTTTTGAAGAACACAGAGCCACTGAACACTCGAACTCTGTTCACATTTTCACCGACGGCTCGAAAAGCGGAGGAGCTGTTGGTTGTGCCGCAGTCTCACCGACTACAACAGCTGCCCATAGGCTCATGGGTGTAACGTCCATTTTTACCGCTGAGCTGTACGCGGTGCGAGAAGCTCTGCGTATCGTCGAGAGACTTCCGGAGGCCAATCACACAATTTTTTGTGACTCAAGAAGCGTTATAGAGGTTCTGCGATGCTATAATAGCAACAACCCACTTGGGTGCGAGATTCTGTGCCAGTTGTTACATATGCAGAATGTGGCAAAGACAATAACAATATGTTGGGTCCCACCTCACATTGATGTAGTGGGAAATGATGCAGCCGACCGTGAAGCAAAAGATGCCTCTGTTTCCGACGCACAGCCGTTGAATGATGGAGTGCCTTGCAGAGATTACTACCCAGAGATTAAAATCTCATTAATGCGATGGTGGCAACACCAGTGGACAGAGATGGATGGTAATAAATTGAGACTACTTAAAGATACTACAAGACCGTGGTCATCTTCCTCGTGTAGCTCTCGCCTGTCGGAGGTTTTGTTGTGTCGACTCCGTACTGGGCACACTAAACTTACTCATGAACATCTTTTGGAACGCCGACCGCCGACTTTGTGCGAGGCATGCCATACGCCGATATCAGTCCTACATGTGCTTGCCGAGTGCCCTCGGTATGCTGCTGTGCGTCGATGACTCTATCCCCGTACTCAAAATATGGACCAGACTGCTACTCTACGGGAAATGCTGATGGAGTTTCCCAAGCGCCGCTTTGATGTGAATACGCTACTGACCTTCCTGCAACTCTGTGGGCTAACAGGGAAGATATGAGAACACGAACAGTGAAGAGGACTAATATGAACTTTGTGTATACTACTGAACGACATGTGATGTCGTCCTGGGGGACTGTAGATGTGAAACTGCAAAATGGCCGGGCGCGCTGCGTTGATACCTTGGGGGGGTTTCAGCGTGGGTAAGGCGCCCGGCCATAAATGGGTGGGCAGCTGAAACCCCCTTTGGGGTTTGGCTGCCCAGTGCGTTTGGATGTACTGTAACTCGGTAAATGACCACGATACCAGCTGAGTTCTGCGTGCGTTGTGGTGGTGATGTGGGTGATGACTGGAGTTAATTTTGTCGCGACTGGGATTGGAGCTGTCGTTAAAATGAGCCTATTTATTTACTTGACTCCGTTAGATTTGACCTACTGTAACCGATGAATTAAAATGTATTTAAGCTTTGACTGCCTTATAGTCTGAACTGCGGATAAAACCACCTTCGGTGCGACATAGAGGTGCCCTCTGAAGCGCTAGCAAGCTCCCTACTACTACTACTTGCGGTTATATAAGCTAAAACTAATATCCAATCTAACCTAACCCAACCTATTTAGAAATCTTTTTGAATGTTGCACAACTTACAGTACCTCCATTATGCTCAAAATGTTGTTCATCAGTACCAAACCAAACGACACCCATCATCAATATCGGAAATAACCTATTCTAACCGTCTACAATATTGCAGGTGGTTGTGCAGCCCTGAACTCTGTGTACACTGAGGTGCGTGAGAGCGAGGTGGCCGTCGACGTGTGGCTGCTGGAGCTGTTCACCGCGGTGGTGGCGTGCCTGTCGCTCGCCGAGGCCGATCACGCTGCCCAGCCCACCGCTGCTCTTGGTGCTACTGCCCTGCGCAGGCTGTGCCGCATTGCTGCTCACTACAGCGCCATGTTCAGTGAGGTGCGGTTTGTGTTAAGTAAAGTGAGACTCATGTTCAGTGAGGTGAGGTACCTCAGTAATCTGATCATTCTTTCTGGCAATTTTATTTCTCCTTTCTGGCAACTTTATTTCTCCTTTCTGGCAACTTTATTTCTCCTTTCTGGCAACTTTATTTCTCCTCTCTGGCAACTTTATTTCTCCTTTCTGGCAACTATATTTCTCCTTTCTGGCAACTTCATTTCTCCTTTCTGGCAACTTTATTTCTCCTTTCTGGCAACTTTATTTCTCCTTTCTGGCAACTTTATTTCTCCTTTCTGGCAACTTTATTTCTCCTTTCTGGCAACTTTATTTCTCCTTTCTGGCAACTTTATTTCTCCTTTCTGGCAACTTTATTTCTCCTCTCTGGCAACTATATTTCTCCTTTCTGGCAACTTTATTTCTCCTCTCTGGCAACTTTATTTCTCCTTTCTGGCAACTTTATTTCTCCTTTCTGGCAACTTTATTTCTCCTTTCTGGCAACTTTATTTCTCCTCTCTGGCAACTATATTTCTCCTTTCTGGCAACTATATTTCTCCTTTCTGGCAACTTTATTTCTCCTTTCTGGCAACTTTATTTCTCCTTTCTGGCAACTTTATTTCTCCTTTCTGGCAACTTTATTTCTCCTTTCTGGCAACTTTATTTCTCCTCTCTGGCAACTTTATTTCTCCTTTCTGGCAACTTTATTTCTCCTTTCTGGCAACTTTATTTCTCCTTTGGGGCAACTTTATTTCTCCTTTCGGGCAACTTTATTTCTCCTTTCGGGCAACTTTATTTCTCCTTTCGGGCAACTTTATTTCTCCTTTCAGGCAACTTCATTTCTCCTTTCTGGCAACTTTATTTCTCCTTTCGGGCAACTTTATTTCTCCTTTCGGGCAACTTTATTTCTCCTTTCAGGCAACTTCATTTCTCCTCTCCAGCAACTTTATTTCTCCTTTCGGGCAACTTTATTTCTCCTTTCGGGCAACTTTATTTCTCCTTTCGGGCAACTTTATTTCTCCTTTCAGGCAACTTCATTTCTCCTTTCTGGCAACTATATTTCTCCTTTCGGGCAACTTTATTTCTCCTTTCGGGCAACTTTATTTCTCCTTTCGGGCAACTTTATTTCTCCTTTCAGGCAACTTTATTTCTCCTTTCAGGCAACTTCATTTCTCCTTTCTGGCAACTTTATTTCTCCTTTCAGGCAACTTTATTTCTCCTTTCGGGCAACTTTATTTCTCCTTTCGGGCAACTTTATTTCTCCTTTCAGGCAACTTTATTTCTCCTTTCAGGCAACTTCATTTCTCCTTTCAGGCAACTTCATTTCTCCTTTCTGGCAACTTTATTTCTCCTTTCGGGCAACTTTATTTCTCCTTTCGGGCAACTTTATTTCTCCTTTCGGGCAACTTTATTTCTCCTTTCAGGCAACTTTATTTCTCCTTTCAGGCAACTTCATTTCTCCTTTCTGGCAACTTTATTTCTCCTTTCAGGCAACTTTATTTCTCCTTTCGGGCAACTTTATTTCTCCTTTCGGGCAACTTTATTTCTCCTTTCGGGCAACTTTATTTCTCCTTTCAGGCAACTTTATTTCTCTTCCTGCCGTTTCATTCCTCTTCTCTGGGCAACTCTTAACTCTCCTCTTTACATACTAACTCTCTCCTTCAGTCACCCTATACTTCACCCGTTTCCTAAGCCCCATCATGACCGCCCTGCCTCCGCCACAGCCGTCACCGCGACGCCGAGTTCCGGAGAGTCTACACGGCGGCCCGGGCACGCTGGCGGCACTGACGGAGTGGCTGCTGTCCGTGTGTGGCCACCGCGCCTCTCCTGTCCGCCGTGCCGTGATGGCCGCCCTCCCTGACCTCGCCCCTGCCCTGCAAGGTGGACTGCTGCAACCACCTACGTGTGATAGTGTATTGTCCATGGTGTCTTAACTTGCATTTCATGTTGAGGAATGCGGTGCTTCTGGTAGAATAGCAGGCCTACATATGATGGGGCTTTGTAATGTCCATGCTGTCTTAAAGAACGTTTCTTGTAAAGGAATGCGATGCTTCTTGTAGAATAAAAGGCCTTGACGTGATAGTGCTTTGTTTTGTTCATGCTGGCTGAAAATACGTTTCTTGTAAAGAAATGCCGTGCTTCTGGTATGATAACGGTTGCGTCTGAGTACTATCCCATCTCATAAGCTCAAATAAAAATTTAAGGATTTCTGTTTGAATTAGTGCTAGATTCTGTCATTCCACTAGCACATTTATCTATTCTTCCTTCATCTTCATGTTGTAATGAATACCCAGGAGTGCTTGGTTAGCTTCTGGCTCCACAGCAGAATATTTTGGCTCTTAAACAGTTGACTGAAATGATGTCACATTCGACTATGCAATAAACTTGTGAAACGTTGATTGAATGTAAAATATCATATTTCGTTAAGAAATAAAATTGAAACATTGATGCTGTATGCGCAGGGTGCTGCAACCTGCACCAACTGGTGGAGCAGAGCACAAAGAGTCCCAAACAAAAGGAGTGGCTGGTGTCTGTAGTGCTGGAGAGAGGCGGCAGTGCCTCGTACGACGCTCTCATGCAGCCTGGGAGCGCCACTCCTGTGCCTGCAGAGCCCCAGCGATGGAGTCTGTTCTTGAAGGTGTGTGACTCCTGGTGATGTTCAGACCTTTATGTAGTGTAGTGCAGCTTCAGGTCTTGATGTTCATGTGCTGTAGTTTCAGTCCTTAATGTTCTTGTAGTGCAGTTTCAGTTCTTTATGTTCATGTAGTGCAGTTTCAGTCCTTAATGTTCATGTAGTGCATTTTCAGTCCTTAATGTTCTTGTAATGCAGTTTCAGTCCTTAATGTTCTTGTAGTGCAGTTTCAGTTCTTTATGTTCATGTAGTGCAGTTTCAGTCCTTAATGTTCTTGTAGTGCAGTTTCAGTCCTTAATGTTCTTGTAGTGCAGTTTCAGTTCTTTATGTTCATGTAGTGCATTTTCAGTCCTTAATGTTCTTGTAATGCAGTTTCAGTCCTTAATGTTCTTGTAGTGCAGTTTCAGTTCTTTATGTTCATGTAGTGCAGTTTCAGTCCTTAATGTTCTTGTAGTGCAGTTTCAGTCCTTAATGTTCTTGTAGTGCAGTTTCAGTCCTTAATGTTCTTGTAGTGCAGTTTCAGTTCTTTATGTTCATGTAGTGCAGTTTCAGTCCTTAATGTTCTTGTAGTGCAGTTTCAGTCCTTAATGTTCTTGTAGTGCAGTTTCAGTCCTTAATGTTCTTGTAGTGCAGTTTCAGTTCTTTATGTTCATGTAGTGCAGTTTCAGTCCTTAATGTTCTTGTAGTGCAGTTTCAGTCCTTAATGTTCTTGTAGTGCAGTTTCAGTCCTTAATGTTCTTGTAGTGCAGTTTCAGTCCTTAATGTTCTTGTAGTGCAGTTTCAGTCCTTAATGTTCTTGTAGTGCAGTTTCAGTCCTTAATGTTCTTGTAGTGCAGTTTCAGTCCTTAATGTTCTTGTAGTGCAGTTTCAGTCCTTAATGTTCTTGTAGTGCAGTTTCAGTCCTTAATGTTCATGTAGTGCAGTTTCAGTCCTTAATGTTCTTGTAATGCAGTTTCAGTCCTTAATGTTCTTGTAGTGCAGTTTCAGTCCTTAATGTTCATGTAGTGCAGTTTCAGTCCTTAATGTTCTTGTAGTGCAGTTTCAGTCCTTAATGTTCTTGTAGTGCAGTTTCAGTCCTTGAGGCTCATGTAATTTAGGTGATATTTACTTTTTAGTTTAGTTGATGTTTTCTTCAAAGTTTTGTTGATGTTTACTTTTTAGTGTGGTTGATGTTTTCATTTTTGCTTACTTGATGTTTTCTTTTTAGTTAGTTGAAGTAGTAAATCTCCTTAAGCTCCTGCAAAATCGACTAATGTGCAATTGTTTGTGAACCTTGTCATTTCTGAATTGTTCTCGCCTTTGTACTAACTTCCATCCACAATTTTTCAAGTTTGTGTGCTGTCAGGAGAGTAAAAATGAAAATTTAAGAGCAAGCAATCCAACGATTTTCCCTATGTTTCTTTGTATGGTAAGAAAATAAAGTATTTTATTATTATCGTATTCAAATGATAACGGCAATGATTGCTCTCTGAGTCACCTTAAATGTTTCCTATAATATTGCTCTGATAGAAAACTGAACACGTGGAAAACGTCTAACTCCATGTTTACCCATGCAGCACCTGCTGGCGTGCGTGGAAGCGCACCTGTGGCTCATTGGCCAGCGTCTGGTGCCCGCTGCCTCACTTCTGAGTCACACCAGCTCGCACGTTGTGGACGCGCTGCGCCACTTGATGATGCACGTCAAACTTGGGCAGCACTCCGCCGCATGTGCACCAGGGTCACTCGCTCACACCCAGTGTACACTCATTGTCAGGCTGACAGATTTCGTGACGGTGGTGCTAGCAGAGTCCAAAGGAGCGTCACTTACTCTCTTGGACAAGCTTCTCTGCCCTGAGTTCTTTGCTGTCTTAGGGGAAGCGGTGTTGGAGCCCTTGAGCTTGGGCTTTGATTTGCGCGATACTGAAGTTTTTCAGAAGTTGTTGCCCAGGCTTACCGAGTTGCTAAAAGCTGCTCATCGCCATCTACATGAGCCACAGCAGCAGCTTTTTTTGACAGCAGTTAAAAGGATTATGGAAAGCAACCGATGGCAGCTCTCTGTCTTTCTGCCTCTCGATGGTGCTCATCTGACAATACCGCCTCACACTAGGCAATACTTGCAGGTGGGTGTGTCTTGATTTTTGAGCTCTTCTAGTATCCAAGTGCTACGTGGGTTCCTCAAAGCAGCACAGCATTTTTGATTTATCAGTCTCAGGGTTTCAGAACTATTTTCTCAGAGTTGAAGTCTATTTTAGAAAATGTACAGTATGTAACAGATTGTTGGCACTCTAAAACATTTGAAATGTCTAATAGCTGTTAAAAGGTCATGAGGATTCACGCAGTGAAGGCGTTGGGGTTTGGCTCTTCCAAAAACATTCCTATGCTTCTGATTCTTCCTCTTCTAACTTTCCATGTATCCATCTCCTTTTCTACTTTTTTCCTGGTTCCCTTGCAGTGTGAGTGCAATGTTGACGATCAACACGCAATGGCAGTAGAAGACATTTTCAAGCTCTTGAACTCCCCAAGAATGGGAAACCCTAGAAAAATATTTCAAACGACCAACAGATACAAAATATTTTGAAATTAAACTTCCTTGAATCCATACACAAGAGTTGAGAGTAATCACAACTTGCCCTTACTAATACGGGAAGATTTCATCCACTTGTGTGATGTACAATGACATGAACGATGATTTCATTGTCATCTATGTCCTTGCAACACCAAACTGTTTCATCATCAATCAACATCATCGATCAACTGTACGTCAGTCAACATCATCAATCAACTGTTCATTGTTCATTTGTTTATCAATCAACATCATCAATCAACTGTTTATCATCTGGGCAGGGCGTGGCCGTGTTGCATGAGACAGGATGGCTGCAACAAACTGCTGGAGAAAGCCTCGCTCGTCACATTATTACATGGGCTTGTCAGCTGCTCGCCCCTACGCCGTCTACTGCTGCTGCTCTACGTGCTGAATCCTCCCCTCACTTGCTCAAGTTCTGCTCAGACGCTCTTCACATAGCACTTCGTCTGCGGGAGGAGGTCCGTCTCGTTCAGGCCAACATTTGTCATTTTTATAGTATGCATGTGGCTTACTCTGTTTAGAAATCTTTCGGTTTAGTTACAAGTAGGTGGATGTATGTGAATTCCGCAGCAGTAAATGCGTGTGATGTTTAGCACCATTTATATAGTGTGCTTTTGTGTAACGATGTGAATCCTGTATTTTAAACTGTGAGATCTACGGCGCGATATAGTACGAATTACTGAAGCGCTAGCAAATCAATGCTAATACTACTACTACTACTACTTAGCACCACAAGATTTGAAAAGTTGACTCTACTTCTGAATTTTCACTTCTGAATAGGCAAGAATATCGCACTTCACCTATACAATTATCTAGTCTGACTTCTTGAACATTTGCAATTGATTTGAGGCTCTGGTTTGTCCATTGGTGGTCTAGTTGTTTTTTTTTCATGTGTGTTACCTCGTCTTAGTAGATGAGAATTGAATTTTTATGTTGCTTCATTTTGTGTGAAGAGGTTAAAGTAGGAAAAAAACAGTGACCTGCAAGAGTGTTCTACTCTTTGTTGTGTTTTTATTATAAATTTTTCATTATAGCGCCGCTGATATTGAAGCTTTTATAGGGGCTACAGCACACGTTCTGTTTCGCAAATTCATATAATGAATTAAGAGTGGCAAAAATCGCTATGCTCAGTGGTGCACCATATAGTTACAGAACTGAGGTCACGTCCTTCACAGTTACAGCTCTGACAAATTGACGTTTAAAGACTTAGCTGTATTAAAGTAAGGTTTACCATAGTCTTCAACACTAATGTGTGAATTAATGAATTGTTTGACCAGGCTGCGACCGACATTATGGAGCTTCTTTCTGAGTTTGGTGACGAAGGCGGCAATGCTGCACACCAGGACGTTCTGGTGAAGGTGCTGGTGCAACGCAGCAGTTTTTGCGTGCGCCGGTGTGCCGAACTTGCGCGTGGGGGACGCACCAGACTCGCCGTCAGGCTCTTGCTGGCTCTGGCCCGGGTGCTCATGAAGGAGTCTTCTTTGCGCAATAGGTAACTAACTTGTTAATTCTTTTAACACGTTGACCGCGATGGGTCAATCTGAAGTTCAATATTCAACTCAAATTTCAAGTCAATTGTAGTTAGCAGTTTTGAAAATAGTAAACATTAACTGAATCGTACCTTCATTTAACTTTGATTAAGTATTTTTGAAAATTGAGTTTGTAACTATGGGTTGGTCAGCAGCATTATGAAAATTTCCTCTATGGACGCTGGACGCTCACATCACGACCAACATGCTAAATTGCTTGTTTTTGTCCTGGAGTGATGCTTATCGGATACTCGCATGTGGCGTTTATAAGCCACTGTGCATCAAACATATTTCTTCTGGGGAAAGTTGGTGCTGCGAAGGACTATCATGCGATGTTTCTAGGATTTAAATATAAAATAGGAATATCGGTTGAAACAAAGCAAGTGGTTCATTTATGGGTCGCTACTCAAGTTCCTTGCCGTCAAGCACCATTCACATACGGGCAGCCATGGTAGGAGGTAAGAGAAATAATAAGTGCATTAGCAGATATTCTTTTGCATGATCGGTACATTATTTGTAACATTTACACATCTTCATTGTAAACTATTAAATGTGTTCCGTCGTCTAACAAGCTACCCTATCTTTTAAGTATTTTTAAATTATAAAAAAAGCTCTTAGAAGAAAAGTTACCATTCATAGCAAACAAACCCCTCAGGGGGATACAACTATTGTATCTATGGGAATTAGCGCTCCCAGGGGAAAAGTGTGAGGGCCCGAGCTGAAAGTTAGGTAGGCCTTCTTTTTGTTGAAATATAAGTTTTTTTGTTATGTTAAGGACAACCTTTTTTCGGTTCACTACTGTCCTGTTTTTCAGCATCTCTCACTTTCTTCTTCAACTTTTATCTTATTTCATGAACTTCTTTCTCATCTTACTGTTTCTATGCCCCTTCAGCCTAGATTCCTCATTTTCTTATCTCCATACTAAATGGTGCCTTCCTCTTTCCTGTCTTTGATACGCTCTATTTTTTTAGCGGTTAGGGAGGCTTAAACTAACTTATAATCTACAATCATAGCAAACAAAGAAATACACAAGCTTATACCTTTAACCGTCATTCACTCTGTGAATACTTGGACATGAGCTAAATGGGTAAACTTTGTTCAAATTTAAACCTGTAGAGGATTTTCTTCCCCAGAATTTCTAACTCCCTTTCTAACAAAAGCTTTTCCCACAGATACTCGAAAGAGCTAGTGGAAAATTCTGTGTCTGCTTGGGCAACGTTCGTCTCTCCTTGCTCTGAGGAAACCTCTGGAAGTGGCAGCACTGCTGGGAGTGGCCGTGGGGACCTGGTGTCCTTCATGGCGCTCTTGATGCTGGTGGACCAAGACGAGACCATCGCACGTCACTGCAACGCTGCTCACTCATCAACAAGTTCTAATGCTCCTGAAAGCTGCGCTTTGTTTGACTTCTGGATACACATTGTGTCCAATTCTGAGACGGAGCTGCAGCTCAAGCTCACGTGTCTGCAGCTGCTGCCCTTTTTCTGCTCAATGAATGACGGAGTCCAACTTAAGGTTTGCTTTATTATTTCTGGGTATTGCTGTAGCTCGTGCGTGTTGATTGACTCCTGGAGCTTAGTGGGTGATTTGATTGATTGGGTACTTTTTATAAGATGTTTTCAATTTACTGGAATAACAGTCTAGAGGAAAAGCATAATTTTAGTTCTATATTCCGAATTAGATTGTGATCCATTAATAGCGATTTAAATGAATCAACTCTAGCTATTTTTGGTTTAGGAGGGCATCACATGTAACGTGAAAAAGCTGGGAGACTCTTTCAGTATAGTAATTCGCTATTAGGTTAATTTTCTCTATTGGATGTACTGTATATATTCTCATATTTTCCATAAATAGAGCAATATTAACTTCACTCCAATACCTTAGCTCAGGGTACCCATATAGCTTAAAATTGATGCTAGTAAATAACTGAGCTGCATGGTGTTGTAGGTGGTGAATGCGTTAGAGTACTTCTCAGTGCACCACATGCCTCTCAAGTCGATTTCAGTATAGTAATTTGTTTTTAGATTAATTTTTACCGCAATGGTACTGTATGTATTCACATATTTTCTATAAATGGAACAATATTAACTTACTTCAATGCTCTAGCTCAGAATAAAAATTTCGCAGAATAGTATATAATGAGCTGCATGGTGTTTTAGGTGGTGGAGGCGCTAGAGTACTTCTCAGTGTACCACCTGCCTCTGAAGTCGACGGAGTATCCCGTGGGCAGCGCGAGGGACCGCGACCTGCGCCGCTGCCTCGTTCTCCTCCTGACTGCGATCGAACTCTCGGCCAGCCTCTTGCTGCTCATGTTCGTCGTGAAGCTGTTCTGTCGCGAGCCCCAGCACAGGTAAGGCTTCACGCCACGATTCGTGAAGCCACGACATCAGGTCAATCAAATTTGGATCAAAGTTTTTGTGTTATAATAAGATTAGGTCAAGGTTCACGTCATTGCACGAAGCTGCGACATCAAGTTTGTTAAATTAGGGTCGTAGTTTTTGGTGTAGTTAGGATAAGACTTGAAAAATGTCTCGTAATTCGATTTGTACCCTAAACATCTCTTTTTTGATATTATGACTAGACTATGAATGCAATGCTGTCTGGTTCCTGTAGACGGTGTCTAAATTTCTTCGATGGTATTAATTTTTGCCATGCTGACCAAAAAATATGAATAAAATGTTAAGGATTGTTAATGTTGTGATTGTGTGAACTAAATTTCACTCTTCCTAGCAAAACAAGAATGATGCAAATGCTGTATTTGTGACTTTGCTTATTCCTTCAACGAGTGAATTTTGTTATTGCATTACCGTCATCACACCCTCCCAACGTCCCCCTACCTTATTGTGGTGGGAGGGTTTGCGTGCTGTGAGGAAAGGTGAGGCTATGCTGTCAGGACTTTATGTCCTGGTGGGTTCAACCGTGGCAGACAGGCTCACCTGGAGCAGCCAGACAAAGTGGGGGGCCATGGGAAGGCCCCCCATGTAAATAAAACCGGACCCCGGCAGTTACGGGTGATAAAGCCCCTGTTATCCCGGGCGTACATAGGGGCTGCCACGGGCCGGGGTCGACGGTGGGAGGGATTTTCATTCCTATTGGTCAGTGTGTGCCCGCCTTAAACGCGGAGACGCGTCAGTAGGCTACTGACCGCCCGGGGGGTTCTCTTCCGGCTTGAGCCGGCCTGGATAGGTGAGGGGGAACCCTCACTGACAAGAGTCTCCTAAACACTTGAGCTTGCTTCTTCTTCTTCTGATACTTTACCTACTTCAACGTTGACGACACGGCCCTTCCAAATGGATACACTCACTGGAATTACCTCTCCTGAACCCGGTAAACGAGTCGTACCGTCCTCTCAATTTCCTGCAGGTGGCGAGCGGACAGGCCGACGTGACGGAAGTACAGAGTGGACAATGCAGCCATATGAACCACCCAGACCTTCGAGACCTGCCGAGGCCTCATCTGATGGCCGAGTGCCGGGAGCAGGCAGAAGGAAAAACCGTCGATGGCAACGCCTGCCCTCAGCGGTAGAAGATGAATTGCCTGCCGTGGAATACAAAAAGTTCTTTGTAATAAAAGCCAACGATAACTCCCCTATGGCTGAAGTGGACGTCGCGAAAGCCTACAGAGAAATATGTCACCGACTCGGGGGTGAACCCACTAAAATTAATGAAGTCCGTAACGGCAGTTTATTGGTCGAAGTCAAGAATCTTCACCAGAGCCGCTGCATCACCACCATTAAGTCTCTTGCCGGAGTGGAGGTAACAGTATCTCCGAATGAACGCCTTAATCAAACGAAAGGAACAATCTGGTATAAGAACAGCCCAAGGTACACAGACGCTCGTATCTTAGAGGAGCTGGAGCGATTCGGCGCCAAAGAGGTATATTGCTTCAAAAGGAGAGAGAGGGGCGTGCTAACTCCAGGTCGAGTATACCTCATAACATTTGATCGTTGTAGGCTGCCTGATACTGTGTCAATCGGCTGGACGCGATGCCTGGTACGCCAGTACGTGCCGAGACCGAGGCGCTGTTTTAAATGCCAGGCCTTCGGACACGGCGCCAAAACCTGCCGCGCCCAGCGAGGCACGTGCGCAAATTGCTCAATGGAGCAACATGAGTCGCCTTGTGTCCGACCTGCGAGATGCGCCAACTGTGAGGGTCCGCATCCAGCCAGCTCCACATCATGTTCCCACTATGAGATTGAAGCAGAAATCCTCGCAACTCAGGTGAGAGAGAGCATTAGCTATGGAGAAGCCAAGAGGACGGTGACATCCAGGTATGTTTCTCCCCGCACTTCTTACGCTGACGTCGCCCAACACCGTAGACTGAACTCTCAGCCAATCTTTCGGCAACCTGAGCAACCGCACTCGCGGAGTGTGGCAGCACGGCGAGATGAGCAGGAGCCAGAGCCTTTGAGCCTTGTGGATGCCTCTGCTCTAAGAAGCCAGAGCCTGGCCCAAAAGCCTCCAGTGCGCGTGACCCAACCTTTGGCTCAATCAGGACCCTCTAATAAGGAAATTTCAAAAGATCCAGCTTCCACCACTCACCAGAAAGATTCATCTAACGAACAGTTTCAATCAATCCCCTCAATTATTACCTCCCGCAAAAGAACTAAAAGCGACACATCGCCCCCACAAGATGTAAAACAAACAAAAACTCCGAAAACACTGAGATTTATGGAAGACACCCCAGCAGACAATCAAGGCCAAGCTATCCCGAGTCAAGAGAAGGATCCTGTCAGGGATTCAGTGGCTACAACCGGTGGAAGGGCAGAGCACGAACGCAGCACTGTGAGGGAATCTCGATCTGCCGTGCGAGGGCCCAGCCGTGGAGACAAGCAGGAAAGGGGATCCGGGCGTGACTTGTCGCTACCGACCAAAGAAAAGAATAGCTCCCACATTGACAGTGAAAAGCAGCGTAACATTGTTACCCAACGCATTCGTTCTTTAGAGCGGGTTACGACCGTCCCAAAAGAAGTAGCAGCACACCTGTTAAAAATCTTCCCACCCCCAAAAAACCTCCCCACCGGGCCTCCTCCGGCGGTACCTGTCCACCCGTGGATTGACAGACCTCCTGTCTCTACGTCACCCGGACTGACGTGTGCCGCAAGTGAGGGAATTGAAAAGGGTCCTACGTATATAACATCTAAAACTGACAAAAAATGAACACCTTCTTACAATGGAATATACGTGGCTACAGACGGAATTACGGAGACTTGAGAGCACTTCTGGAGAGGCACCAGCCCTGTTGTGTTTGTCTGCAGGAAACACTGCTGGGGAACGTTACCCCAAGGCCTCCAAGCAACTACAATATAGAGTTGTTCTCCCCAGCGCCCAACCCGGTACCTGGAACGGGACTGGCGGTGCTTGTGCGGAGAGACGTTGGCTACAGTAGATTTGCGGTAAACACCAGGCTGCAGGCTATCGCTTTCCGTGTCTACATTGGGAAACGTATGATAACAGTATGTAACATCTACATACCACCAGGCGAACCCTTAGCCCTGCAAGATCTCAGCCTCTTAAGCAATCAACTCGCGAGGCCGGCCTTGATCCTGGGAGACGTCAATGCCAAGCACATACTTTGGGGAAACGCCCGGAGCGATCGTCGAGGTGAAATTGTGGAGGACTTCATCGTCGCTTCTGATTTTTGTCTTCTGAACACCGGAGCCCCCACGCATTTTCACGTGCAGACTGGGACTTCCTCCGCCATCGACCTGAGTCTTTGCACTCCCGACATCCTTTCCGAATTTCAGTGGTCCGTGAGTAGCGATGCACACGGTAGTGATCATTACCCCGTCTTAATGCACTCGGTCCAAAACCAGCAGATGCTGATAGAACCAAGATTTAACTTCAAAAAGGCCAACTGGAGAAACTTTGGAGCGCTGACGACAATGGAGGACCCAAATGAAGCTCATGGCGTAGATGAATTGGTTGACAGCTTTGTGAGTGCAATGCACGAAGCCGCCAACAGTGCTATTCCAAAGTCTAAAGGCGGTTGCCCAGTGCACCGCGTCCCGTGGTGGAACAATGACTGCCAGGCCGCTAATATCGAGAGGAAACGCGCATTGCGACGATACCAAAGAACAAAAGAACTAGCCGACAAGATCGCATACAATCGGGCTAGAGCGCGAGCTCAGATTATAAAAGACGTCGCCCGTAAGGTATCGTGGCAGAAATACGTCTCCACTCTCAACAGCGATACTCCTATGGCCAAGGTATGGCAGCGAGTAAATAAAATGAGGGGAAAATGCAGTTATCGACGGCCGTGCCTAGAAGTTAATGGCGTTCTCACCTCAGACCCGGAGTGCGTGGCAGAAGCACTGGCCCGAAGCTTTTATAGTGTCAGTAGCGGACGACTCTACTCTCCTGCCTTTACAGTGCTGAAACAGCAACAGGAGCAGCAGCAGTTGGACTTCTCAACAAACTCCACCTACTCTTATAATGACCCCCTTACAATGGTTGAATTTTACAACGCCCTGAAGAAATGTAAAAATACCGCTCCCGGACCAGATGGTATCCATTACCGGATGTTGAAGAAAATGCATACTACAGCCATTAAATTCTTGCTATATATTTTCAATGAAATCTGGATCACGCATACATATCCTCAACAATGGCGCACATCATTAATCATGGCTTTTGAAAAACCCAACAAACCTCCATCCAACCCTGACAACTACCGACCCATTGCCCTAACTAGTTGCCTTGGAAAATTGATGGAGAAAATGGTCAATGCGCGACTTACCAGATGGTTAGAGGCGGAGGAGCTACTGAACCCTGTCCAATTTGGCAGTCGGCAGCTTCGAGGGACCACAGACGCTCTGCTCCGCTTACAGAACCACCTGGTGGCCAACCTTGCCGAGCGTCGCCGAACCATGTGTCTTTTCTTTGATATGCATAAAGCTTATGACACCGTGTGGAGATATGGAATACTGAAGACACTACATGAGTATGGACTCCGTGGTAACATGGCCCTGTATATTCGAGAATTTCTTGGTGAAAGAACTTTCCGCGTTAAGGTCGGTGGCACCCTCTCTTCCTCGCAGTTGCAGTGCGAAGGTTTACCGCAGGGCAGTGTTATGAGCTGCACACTGTTTAGTGTCGCCTTAAATGGTATCACCTCCACCTTGCCTCCCGGAACGGTTGCCTCCTTATATGTGGACGACTTTATGGTATGCTCTTCATCAACACATCTTCCGGCTCTGACGCGAAGAATGCAATTAGCCATCAATAACGCTAATAAGTGGGCTCAGGAACATGGCTTCAACTTTTCACCCGAAAAAACCGTTGGACTTTACTTCCAGGGCCGTGGCCGTAGTGATCCCCCACAGCTCACACTGCAGGGAAGACAAGTGAGTTTCTCACACAGCGCCAAGTTTCTGGGGGTGACGCTTGATGACAGGCTCTCTTGGAAGCCCTACCTAGCCACCCTCAAGGCTGACTGCGTCAGAAGGCTGAACTTGCTAAAAAGCCTGGCCGGCCTGACGTGGGGGGCTGACAGGATGACCCTACTGAGACTATATCGTACTCTTATTAGAAGCAAAATAGACTACGGCTGCATAGTGTATCAATATGCTAAGGCGACTTCACTTTCGAAGCTGGACCCTGTGCATCATGCTGCTATCAGAATCTGCACTGGCGCGTTTAGGTCGTCCCCTTCCAGCAGCTTGTGTGTGGAGAGCGGTGAACCTCCTTTACGGCACCGACGTGTGCAGCTGACCCTTCAGTACTTGGCGCGGTTGGAACAAGTCCCCTTGTCTCCTGCATGGACCAGCGTGCATGCGCCATTAGGCCGACATCTGCCTTTCCCCTACTTTCTGCCCTCATCGGAAGATTATTCGGCAGTCGTGGCTGCAATGCAGCTGAGGCCAATGAGAATACAACCAGTGTTCTTGGAAAGTTTTCCCACGTGGCGTGTCCCAATCGGGAGTTTTTGTCCGGGATGTCAAATGCCTAAGAAGGATTCTATGCCTACACACATACTAAAGGGGATCTTTTTGGACCATATTGCCGAAAAACATGCCCGTGCGATGAAGTTCTATACCGACGGCTCAAAGGTGGGAGACGCTGTAGGGTGTGCCGCTGTGTCGGGGGAGCTGGTGAGCGCCAAGAGATTGCTCCCAGAGTCGTCCATTTTCACTGCGGAACTTTACGGTGTGCTGGAGGCCCTCCGACTAATTAAACATTGTGTGTATGATACTTTTGCTATTTTTGTGGATTCAAAAAGTGTGGTGGAGGCCACTCGAGAGCATAATAGCACCCATCCGCTCGTTGGTGAGATCGTCATGAACTTAATAAATTTAACACGTGAGCGTAAATCTGTGACGTTGTGCTGGGTGCCCGGCCACGTAGGAGTGTCTGGCAATGAAAGAGCTGACCAGGAGGCTAAACGGGCCGCAGAGGCAAACGAGGAGACTCTAAATCTGATGGTTCCTTTCCGAGATTATTACCCTCGGATCAAAGCGGCAGTGAGAGAACGATGGCAGCATGAATGGGACAACGCTGCTAACGATAACAATAAATTAAGAAGCATTAAACCCACTATACGTGAGTGGATATCGTCCAGTTGTCGTGGTCGCCGGTTAGAGGTGATGCTTTGTCGCCTCCGTATTGGCCATACGCGGCTAACACACGGGCACCTGATGGAGCGGCTACCACAGCCGCAGTGCGAACGGTGTCGTGTGCCTTTGACTGTAAAGCACTTCCTCGCGGAGTGTCCCCTGAATGCTGTTGCCAGGAATCTGCATTTTCCGCACCTTCGCGGGTGTGCACAGGATGTTTTGACTGGAATACTTGGGGAGGCTGAGCGGTCAACTTACAATGTGACAGCGCTGCAGTCGTTTATTGGAGCGTGTAATCTGTCTTCAAAAATCTAGCCTGAAGATTCTACGCATGGTAATGCGATGTAAACACTGAACTGTAAAATGGCCGGGCGCGCTGCGCAATGCCCCTGGGGGTTTCAGCGCGGGTAAGGCGCCCGGCCATAATTGGGTGGGCAGCTGAGACCCCCATTAGGGGGTTAGGCTGTTGCTCAATGTGCAAACTGTGCATGTACCTTAAGATGATTATATGAACTGATTGAACCCTAAGCATGAGGAGTATGGTATTGAACTAGCAGCTCCTTTATTACTGCCGCTGCTACTACTACTACTGTCACCAATGAAATCAAGTGTTGTTCAGATCACGCTCGTGGCTGTCGCGTCTTTGTTTGTTTAATAGTTGCTGTGACTTGCGGTGCGATGTTTGTGGCAGTAAGACCTCGAAATTTGAGAAGTGGAGACAACCTGAATTGCGAGACCTTCGGCGCGACATAGTGCAGGCACTGAAGCGCTAGCAAATTGATTTTATTACTACTACTACTACTACTACCGTCATCACAACTACCGTTAGACCTGCACAAGCATCAGGTTGTCTTCAGTGTGAGCAAGAAATTTTGCTTGGCAGTAAACTTCAACCAAATGTTTTTGTAAATTTGTGAAGATATTTTGCTTGCTCTTTCAATTAATGTTTATACAAAAGGAATAAATTAATATGAAGGATTCAGATTGTCAAAAGTGTGTCTAACGCATTCATGTGCAGTCAACATGTTAAGTGTTGATTATTTTATTTTTTTTGCATGACAACTATCGTTTCTGATTTTCGATTTGGGACCTGACAAGAATAAACTTGCTTGCAGTTTATGTTTGACTTGTTTGTGAACTGTCAGATGCTATTAATGAATCAATTTTAGTAACTTGAAGTAACTGTAACGTTCCGCCGTTCATGCTCAATAATTTTGGGGGAAAATTGCTAGAGAAGATGATTTCTTCTTCTTTTTAAAAAGACCTGAGGCATAGATGAAGTAATAGAATAGCTCTTTATTACAGAGACATTCAACACATTCAACAATACCTCTGTTTAACTGCCAGAGAATAAGACTTAATGTCCTTCTTTTACAGATACCAACATTTACTGGAAAAGAGCATTGAAAAAATGTCATCTGGCATAAGTGCGGATGCTCAGCTAGAGATCGTGACTCGAGTGTATGAAACCATAGGAAGCCAGCTAGCTACAGGATTGCAGCAGGACCGACTGCTCATGAACAAACTCGTGCTACTGCCTCTACTCCGGTCTGCTCAAGTGGTGTGTGTCGAGCGCTTCTACGTCCGCTTCCTGGTCAATATTATGGGACATCTGAACGCGCCCTTGCCGTCCCGGGCCGACCAGCAGCATGTGACATTGGCCAGCAAACTGGTGGCGCTGCGCGTCATGCAGGTAGGGCTGATGAGCTGTAGAATTGTAGGTCATTGGCACAGAGATGTGAAACTGTAGGTCAGGAGTTACGTGCTAAATTGAAGATCAAGGGCTGTAAGTGGCAGAATAATATAGGGATTATGGGATTATGAGGTGTAAAGTTGTATGTCAGTGGCTCTGAGCTGTGAAACTGAAGGTCAAAAGTTACGTGTAAAATTGTAGATCAGGGGTTGTGAGGAGCAGAATTGTAGATCAGAAGTTATGAAGTGCAGAATTAAAATTTCTTCTATTCTTCCATTAAGATCACTCCAACAATTTCGTATAAAATAATGGTGAGTTCTAGTTATGTGTCTTTAGAGCAGTGTTGACGAGTTCATTTCATAGAAGACACGATCACCTAGTGTGGGGAACTCAGAGAATTTTATTACACATGTTGAGATTTCACTCTTGAATGTACATAGCAACGTGCTTGCCTGTTATATATAAATTTTATCAAGCTCTCTTGAATTGCATCCAAGCTCTTATCTTGAGTAATGTATTTGTGTGTGTGCACGCAGCTGATGTACGCCAAGCTGAGTCGCGACCAGTGTTTCAGCTCAGCATCAGCTGTGAACTCTGCATTCAGCCCCCAAGACGCGAGCGGGAAGGCCCTCACCAAGGAGGTCATGAAGTGTGCCGTGCGTCTGGCCAAAGGCGAGCTGCGCCACAACAAGACTCACCAAGAGCTGCGCCGTGAGTGCGCCTCAGCTGCCTACTGTCTCCTCATCTCCCTCCTCATCAACGTCCAAAATGACCTCAAGTTCTACACGAATTTCCTCTTCATGCAGAGTAAAGAGAAAGGAGAGGCATTGTGGTCGTCCATGATCGACACTGACCATCAATGGGAGTTTGGTGTTGAGATGAACGGAGGCAGGAAGAGCCATCTGGTGGCCGTGCGACAAGCAGCAGCAAAGGCTGGGTCTAGTGAGGCGGAGTCTGAAGGCCGCCACCAGCCGACCGTCCTCATGTTCGAGTCGCAATACCTCTCCAGCAGCAGCAGCCTCAGTCAGGACCTGAGCCAGTACGACTTCTCTTCAGCGCTGGTGCTCTCCTTCGGCGAAAAGAAGAAGCAGCCGCCGAGACATATGGTGTCAGTTGAAGTTATCCTTTCTTGTTTTATTGAAGGATGTTTTTACCATTTTGTTGCATGTGATGTGAAATTCCAATTAGGTCTGTTTAAAGAAATTCGAAATTAAGAATGCCGCAGAGACAGATAGCGCCAGTTTAAGTTATCCTTTGCTTTTATATTCAAAAGTGCTTTTACCCTAACCGTTGTTTTGCATATGGTGTGAAATTCAAATTGTCTTCTTAAAGAAATTCTAAATTAAGAATGTCAAGTACAAAGTTTTGACGAGCAGGTTACTGATAACCTGATCCACTGTCACTTGTTTGAAATTTCTTAACGGTTCAAACCAAAACTGTTTAAGCTTACATCATACTAGTCAACCCACTTCTACTTATGAATTAATTCAATATCCCTCCTCTCTAAAGCTAATCCTTTGAACATTTATTACACTAAAAGATGTCGCTCTCATCCTTATACTTGAGGGTTTGTTAGATTAGTCAAAACTTTTTATTTTTGATCCTGTATTAAGCATCATTTACTGAACTGATAGCAGTATTTTCCATTTTTGATCAAATATTTAAGCATTCACAGCGCTGATTGTAAATTTTTTTATTCTTGATCCGGTATTTAAGCAGTATTTACAACACTAATAAATTTTAAGTTTATTTATTTTTTTGAGCAGGCTTTTAAGCATAGTTTACAGCATTAAAATTCCATTGAAAAATTCCAGGTAAAACCTGATTCAGATATTTTAAAAAGTCCTC
This sequence comes from Morinoia aosen, assembly GCA_030386875.1. Classification (NCBI taxonomy): domain Eukaryota; kingdom Metazoa; phylum Arthropoda; class Malacostraca; order Amphipoda; family Talitridae; genus Morinoia; species Morinoia aosen. Next base: position 85,732,044 of record CM059562.1, on the reverse strand, counting down.
AACTAAATTTAGCATCTGGTAGTATGGTGCATGAAAATTAACTTCTATCGAGGAGATTGAAACACGTTATAATTCTACGTGAAGTTTGTAGCAAGAGACTGGAAGCCTAACAATTTATGCATTTGTTCTTACAGGGACAGCAATGCTGGGTCTCTTGTTCCAGTGACCTTAGACACTTGCGACTTCAATGGGCACGAAGTCATGCCTGAACTGACCGCCGCTCTGATACACATGCAGGTCTTTCTTTTTATAGATCTTGTGTGTAGTTGCTTGCAAACTGGCTTTCTACATCAAAATGTGTCGATAGTTGAATATAAACTGCAAATAAAAAATTTTGTTTTACACTTTTTATCTGGTGCTGTATTTTGAGTATCTTATTGGTTCACACAAACTGACACATTGGGACAAAGCAAAGGTTCATGTAAATATTGTTGCGTCATAATTATTAGAGAAATAAGTTGATTTTAATTTACTGTGTAGAAAGTGGGGTCAATTCGAATTGAAATATCCTGGGAGAGTCTGTGAGCCAGGTGAAGATATAAGCCTTATTGCATATTCGATCTTTTAGCAAAGCCAAACATACAAATTCATTTAATTCGACCCGTTAATGAGAGCATAAAATCAATATTATTCCGAAAATGAGCAAATTACATGCTTTTTCTTGTACTTATGATAGTAAAATCTTGAAAAGTTTTTTTAACACAAAAATATCCTACACAAATCATGCGTGTCTTTGTAATATCAAGATGGTCAATATCGACTGACTGGATGGAGACTGCAAAAGAACTGCTTGTAGGACTGAGTTGGTTAATAGTAACTGGTGGATGGTGTGAAAGAAACGCTTCGTAGAATCTCCCTCATATTTAATCTCCCTCGTATTGGATCTCCCTCATATTTAATCTCCCTCATTTTCAATCTCCCTCATATTAAATCTCCCTCATATTAAATCTCCCTCATATTAAATCTCCCTCATATTCAATCTCCCTCATATTAAATCTCCCTCATATTTAATCTCCTTCATGTTTAATCATCCCCATATTTACAAATGCTGACCTCCACACAGACGCTGCAGGACCAGCCACCCCCACAGCCGCCCCCCTGGATGACGGAGCTCCTGCGGGAGATGAGTAGCTCTGCCACACCTCGCAACGTGCGCCTCTTCCTCCTGCGCCTCATGACCAACACTGCGCAGGTCACTTGTGGGCTCCCCCAAATTGTGTCTTGAACTCTATCTAAAGCTGTGGAAGCATTGCCTGGCGCCTCATATGCTCTTGACTTTTTATTCAACTTTATGTAAAGTTGTACAAGAATTCCTCAAGCAACGCGCTTGTCACTTGGCGCCTTGTATGTTCCCCCCAACTTTTTTCTTCAACGCTGTAAAGCTCTGCAATAATTCCTTGAGCAACTCAAACGCTTCAAAATCAAGCGCTAGAGCCTTTAGAAATTATACCCAGTGGGCGAGGTGTTGGTTATTTGACTGTCACCAAGCCTGGGACGTATAGGAAATATTGTGCGTCTTTGTCTAGAAATTCATTTTATGTTATTATTGCTCATTTTTCTTATATCTATCAGCTTATTGGATTTTCGGTCTGCTCGTGATTCAGTTCAGAAAGTAGAAGAAAGTTTCTCTCAAGTCTTTGATATTTGGAACAAGACCTCTCAAATTTTATTTAGAGTCAGCTAAATTTTAAATTGCCTCTGAATCGGATTATCAACTAAGATTTTTCTAGAATATTTTTAATTCTCTGATTTGAAAATGACTTTTGAAAGTTGACTATTTTAGAGAGAATGGATAATCTAGTTTTTTTTTTTTTTGCGGGAATATATGAAGATTTTGAACACGTAATCTAGTTGATGTGAAGAAAAAATTCAATGAAGTCTTGCTCAAAGGGCGATAGGAATGACTTGGACAGAAAAGACAGAAGTTTTAGGTTATAATCGAAATCAAATTTAAAAAAATTATCAAATTATCTTTTACATAATTTTTAAATGCTAATGGCGAGTAAATAAATAGAAACATTTCTAGCGAAATATTTTAGTATTCACATTCGACTTGCGATAGAATTCATTATGCATTGATCATTTACTTATTAGTATTACGTCCTGTAAAGTAATTTATTAAATATTGATAATCGATTCATTGACATTACGACATGTAGGATAATTGATTTCATATTGACATCTTATTTATTTACATTACGACCTGCAGGATAATTGATTTTTCATGTAAAATCGATTTGTTGACGTAATGACCTGCACAATAACTCGTCACTTTTTGAGACTTGATTCACTGACAAAACGCCTTGCAGGTATTTGCTGCGAATGCGCGGGAAGCGAGCCATGCTGTCCTGCGTTGCATCAACGACGGCACGGCGGGTCTCGGCTGGAACTACTTTGTTGCTGACCTGGTGGGTGCCTGCTCCACTCTAGGCTTCCTTAAACTTTTTTCTTGACGGTCGGGATTTTTGACTCGTATTACAGAGGTAAAAAATACTAATGTAATTGACACTGGTTTCGTTTTGTCACTGCAACTGGTGTGTGCCTGCCCCACTCCAGGTTTTGTTAAACTCATCCCTTGACCGCCGAGATTTAGCACGTATTAACGAGCTGAAAATCACGTAATCAAACTGGCACTGGTATCGTTTTGTCCCCGACGTGTCTATGAACACATTAGGTGACGAATTCAACATGAAATAAAGTATGTTTGAATTGTTGAACACGCCCTGTACCTACCAAATGCTTTCAGTAACACTCATATTCTACTCCTTCACTATCACTTCATCTATGTGTGATTGAATTCTAAGAATTTTATACAAGTCCAAAAGCGAAACTGATGTGAGTCAACTCCTGTCAAAATATGAGGTAAACTGAATCAGACTACTCATGCTTAAACTATTTAGAACCATCGTTTAAAGAGCTCAAGTCCTTGATAGTAAGTGTATGGCAGGTGGTGATGCTCGTTGGCTGGGGCGAGGATGGTGCCCCCACTGACCAAACGATGACAGCGGACCTTCTGCGACGACTGGTGACCTCCCTGCCTCATCTCAGAGCTGACGTGTTCCGCTACAACGTGGACCTCCTCCGGGGCTTGGTGGCTGTATGGCGCTCTGCCTGGGGGGTGAGCGGCTGCACGTGTGTTAGATAACAGGAAATTTTGGATGATAATGTACAAAAATTTGTGCCTGGGAGGTGAGTAGCTGCGTGCGTGTGTTAGATGGCATGAAATTTTAGAAAATGTGCAAAAATTTGGGAAACTGGATCTTGATAATGAAAAGCTGTTTCAATGAGAGAATGAGCCAAAGTGTTTTATTTTGATCTGTTGGTACAACTGCTTAGTTGCTGGGAAATGCTTCGACTGCCTTGCTTTGTGTTGGTTGGTGTGTGTGAGGTACCTACTGACTACTACTAGACGCATGTGCAAAATTGTTATCCTTTCAAATGTGCTAGATAGCACAAGCCATGTTGGCTGTTGAAAGTTGAGTTTTTTTTCTTATGTACTTTGTATGACTCGGTTAATTTGTCTGTCATATTCTCAGGAGAGATGAAGCACGAGCTTTGTGTGCTAAATTTACACGTATTCTTTACTTTGAGGTGAAACTTATATTTGGACAAGAAAGCAATACATTTCAAGCATGGTGGCATCACATGCATGCGTTTGGAAATATACTCTTTACAAATAGTTCTGAAAATTAGCGTTTGATATAATGTACTCCTAACATATCGTGTCCACAATGCAGACTATCGGTATTCTACTTGAATATTGTGTTGCTGAAAAGGTTGAGGCATTTTTGACGTTTATAATGACACATCACTGCGCATGCTGCGCAAAGTGTACAATTAACACTAACAAACATCATTGCAGGACAGAATTCATACACAATTTAACAGAATGTGTTGTGAAAAAGTATCTTTGCTTTAAAATTTGACAGAAATCTGTTTAGTATTAGAGTGTAACACCTTCATGCAATTGCATCTCATGGTGGATGCTATGAGTTTTCACCTAATCCAAATTATATTTGAGTGAAATATTAGCCCTTTTTTCTTCGGCAAATACCTTTAATTCGTTGAGGTTCGGTAAATGAGTGGGTTAACATTTTCAGCTTTCCCCATAAGTTTTTTGTCAGATTTGAATCCAGTGATGGACTAGGCCAAGTGAAAACCTAGATTATTGTTGCTTTCGAAGCATTTAGGAATTACCTCGGCGGCACGCTGAGGCTTATTCTCTTGTAGAAGCAGCTCTTCATTTTTAAGATCCAGTTTCTCAAATTTTGAATACTATCTTCTGATATTTCATGTTCAATTGTGTTTTGAGGCCCCTTTTTCAGTTCAGGCATTCCATTGTCTTCAAATGGTGTTCAAGTTGGTCGGATAACGTTTTTGAAAGCTGCTTCTGTAAGTCATATTTAAAAAAATTAATGTTCTTGTTTTTCGTTGATCTGTTTGAGTAAGACAAAATAGCATTCGATGCAGCTTATTCTGGTGACAAAGTTGTTAGTTGTAACGAAAATCAACTTACATTTTGATTCTGATTAACATATAAACATGCATATAAATTCTAATTCCAGATCCATATATATAAATTTACCTACATATACATAAATTTACCTTTATTTATTTATTTAAATTTATTTATTCCACATATTTTAATCTGATGTCTGACGTTGTTTGGACAGGTAACTACTGTAGCTGTTTTCTAAAACATCTAGTCGTGTAGCTGATGTAGTTTTCTTAACACCAAGGACGAGGGAATTTGTGTTGCAGGTGGTTGATGGGAGTCCCATAGCTGAGCTGCTCGAGACGCAAAACGGCGAAAACAGAGAAGTTGAGGCAGGCCTGCACGCTGCAGCATGTCTGCTAGTCAGCAATGTGGCTCCCTGCGATGAAAACAACTCCGTGCAAGTGCGCAGGCTACAAAAGGTGCTCCTCAAGAACCTGAGCAGTCCTCGAGCTGCGGTCTACAATGCAGCTGCGGAGGTTGTTGGTCTCATGCTGTCCAGAGCTACTGCTAAAGAAGACGCTGCTGACACAGCTGTACTGCCTAAAGCTTGCGCAGAGCTGGCTGATGAAGTCACGCCGTGTGTCATGGGGCTCATCAGCAAACAACAAGCGCAAGGCCTCTCTGTCCTCTTCCACATACACAAGCATTTTCCACCCATTGCGAGTCGGTTAGTTCATTGCTTTCCTACTAACCAATCTATCGGATGTTTGGTTCTAATTTAGGCTGGAAATGATTAAAGATACTGTCTCTTGTCAAGTTTTCAGGGACGATTCAAAGTTTGTTTGTTAGAATTATGGCTGCTAGCGTGACCAATGGAAAATTTAAATGAAGTATTTTTGCAAATTTTTAGTGAAGGGAAGGTTGCTACCAAAGCTTGGAAAGAATACGTAAGGCTCTTGCTCAAAAGCACTGTGTAAAGAAAAGTAATTAAGAAAAGCGCTGTTTTTCTTGTTTGAATTGGAAACTGTGAATCAGGTAGAACTTTTATATAAACAGGTGGGGATGAGCAGATGTCACTGTTGTTGTTGTTGTTGTTGTTGTTGTTGTCCTTTCAGTTACGATGGTTGTGCGTACCTGAATGATAATGAATTTAATTTGAAAAAATGGATTCGATTTAATATATCATGCCGGTAAATGAATCTAAAACTAGCCTTGTAAGATTCAGTTTTTGTATTTTTTTTAAAATGAGTCATTGTTCTTTTGTGTCTAAAAGTTATTTATCAAATTTAAGGAGTTTAAGTTCTCAACAATCTTGGCTTATATCGTGTGTTTATTTCATATGACAGGTTCACTTCAAAGCTGTTGGTGCTGCTACCAAAGTTGTACGGCCTACAAAAGATGCGGGCGTTGGAGTGTTTGATCGTGCCTCTGTCAGCCCTGCCCGACTGCTTCCAGCATCTCAGACAGCAGCGCATCGCCGATGCTCTCCTCACCAAAGAGTCTGCATCACAGCTTGTGCTCTTGCGTTTGCTAAATAATTCTCTCTCGACTTTGACAGCTGACGAGTCCTTGCAGTTCCTGCCGTCTCTACTGGGATTTTTAAAACATCCTGTCTCGTCATGCCGTGAAGTGCTCTACTCTAGTCTTACATTCCTTCATGATCGCTACCGTGATGGAATTTCACCTCAAGAGAAAGAGGTTTGGACCCTAACGCATGATGCGCTCTTACGAGCGGTGGCCGACGAAGATACGCAACTACGACAATCAATTCTCGATTACTGGACTCAGTCTGCTCTCTCGCTAACTGCTCAGGACTTGCTCCTGTATGTACTGCGTGACCTGTACAGCATTGCAAGCGAACCAACGTTTTTACACACAGCCTGTCATGTCTTGTTGCAACTCACTCACTCTTCGCCATCGTACTCACGGCCTCTGTTCGAGCATCCCTTGACAGAATGCAAATTTTGGGAGATGCGAGTTTGTCCAGCGTGGCAAGCCCGTCACTCGTCCATGGTGAACTTGTTTGCTAATACACAGGGGAGTGCTGAAGCTACAGGTGCGCCATCCGTGTCTCAGTTGGTTGCGCTCACACAAGGAGGAGAAGAAGTTGGCCATGCTTTGGGGGCTGTTGCGGCTACCCAGCGTAAGCAGTTCACGCAAACCCAGGCAGCTCCTGCAGAATCTGTGAGTAGCACTTTCAACTTTGGGCTTGGTGCCACCATTCAAGAAGACGTTTCTCTAACAGAACTTCAAGACAAAACAAATACAGTGTCACAAGGACCTGCCGGTCTTGTTTTCTCTCTTGCTTCAGGTAGTAAGCAGAGTTACACTAAGACTGGGCTTGGCAAAACGAGATTGAAGCCAAAAACATTTGGTGACGAAGATAGCACAGATGGAGGTGCTTCAGTTGTTGCCTCTACCCTTGTACGACGCAGGTTTCAACGTCATCAAGACCGGGAAAAACAAGCTAGATTTTTCGCTCAGGCTGAGGAAAAACGACGTTCTTTGCAAACGAGGCTCCAACGAGAGAAAAAGCTGCGCCGCGAGGCTCAAGTGACCATGTTTCGAGAGTACAGAGTAGGAGAGCTACCTGACATACAAATAAAGCAACAAGCCATTATAGATCCTTTGCAGGCTTTAACTGAGCGTGACAGCATTGTAGCGGGACACATGTTTGTTATTCTGATCAGAGGCCTGATGCAGCACTGTGAAGAACGACTGACGGATGTTGAGTACGAGCAATGGCAAGAACAAGTGAGGGTGGCGTTGTGCACTTTGCTCAGCGACAGCGTGCACCACTCACCAAAGCTCATGGCTTCAGTGCTGCACCTCCTCCTCAGTGCCAAGATGACGTTCCCTTCCGATACCGTTACAAACGTGTGCCTTGGCAGTGGGCAAGAGCCTCTGGGTGTCTTGCTTCTCGAGCAACAGATCTTGACACTACAGAAGCAGCTAAGGCACTCGCCACCAAAGAAAAAACAGAAGCGTAGTATTGTGAGTGAAACGGCAGTTGCATCTGAAGCGGATATTTTCAAAGTTCAGTTGCACCTTGCCGAACTTTACAGCAGTTTGAGCATGTGGGACGCCGTACGAGGAGTGCTGCAGAGTGGGTCATCTCTTCACGCCTCGACTGCAGAGGCCTTACTCTGCGAGTCTTTGGACCAACCACTTCGAGCGTACGAACTCTACCTCGCAGCCTTGGCTTCTCCAGACCTGGAGACTAATGCAGAAGAGCAAAGAATTTGGGAAGAGCGCATCTGCTCCACAGCCAGTGAGCTTGGCATGTGGGGTGTCTTGGACTCGTTTATTGACCAGCGGCTGTTGACGGATCCTGACACGGGGAACATAGACGCAGAGCGGCTGTGGCAATTGCCAAGACCTGCTGCCACGCTTGGCGTGTTTGTTAACGCGCGCCTCATGAAGCTGCTTGAGGGTGCTCACTCAGATGGCGGACTTGTGCAGTTCGTCAGCGACGCAATGAAGGAAGAGTCGCGCAAGTTGTTGCTCGAGGATAATGTAGCACTTCAACTTGGTGTCCTTTCAGTGAACCAAGAAAAACCTCAGCTGGCTCGCGCCTTCTTGAGCGCAGCAACTGAGGCTCTGCTTGGCAAGCTCGGCCACCAATCGCTCGCGTTTTCCAAACCTCTCGTTTCGTCTTTACGGCAGCTACAGCTGCTCCTAGAGTTGGAGCAATTTTTGAACATTCAGGAAAATCCCATGAGTGAGAAAACTGTGTTGGTAACGCGCTTGTGTAGTCAATGGATGAAAAATTTGCCATCCAGCTCGGATAACGTCCTGTATGCGCAGTTTCTCGTTTTTTATCGTGACCTATACTTTCATTTCTTGAGACAAAAAAGTGAAGGGGGTGTGTCGAAAAAGATCTCCGAAACTAAGGCGAGTTCTCACATCGCAGTCACGGAAATTGCTCTTCAAACAGACAACACGCATCTGGCAGCTCAGCATCTCCGCAAACTAGACAGTCTCTTGAGACTGGGTCGTTTGAGCGAGAGTCTAGCTACAAAGTATCATTTCTTACGCACCCTGAACAGCATCTGTCGTGGCCGAGAAAAGGGCGGTGCTGAACGCATCAAGGTTCTCGTGGAAGCCTGGTGCAAGCAGCTAGGCAATGTGAACAAGATTCAATCAAGCTCCTCTTCCCCTAGAATTGAAATGGAGTATCTCTGCGTTGAAAGCAAGCTTTGTGTTGAATTATGTCTCGGCATTCAGTCACTGGGTCTGGATTTGAGTTCTGCCAAGAGTCACCTTGACTTAGTAGCCCAAAAATTTCCAGGGATCAAAGAAAACCCACAGTCATGGTACCAAAATTTGTTACAATGTGCTTTCAACGCCCTCACCCAAGCGTGTGACTTGCGCAGCAAGGAATTGTCAAACATGGAACCATCTCAGTCAGCTGAAAATGACACGTGCAAAACATACGAAACTCTGGCAGTATATTGTGAGGACTGCATCGCTATTTGGTCAGACTCGATCGACATGAACGAGTATCTTCAGACCCTTGTCAGTTCGACTTTGAAAGCCATGAGTTCTGGCTCTCAGGTGGCTCATTTCAACTTCCCTCGTCTCATCCACCTCATGGAAGCGCACTCGTTTCTCCTTGAGGTCTTCGAGCGCGAAGTTGCGTCTGTTCCTTTGTGGATGTTCCTCCTGTGGTTGCCTCATATTCTAATCTACCTGGAGAAAATTCCTGGCCAGGTTCTGCGGCCTATCGTAGTGAAACTAGCAGAGGAGTACCCACAGGCTGTTTTCTACCCTTTCTCTGTCAGCAAGACTTGCTACAAATTCGATGGGGAGATGGGTGCTGCTGTCAGGACCATGTGCTGCAAAGTTGATGAAATCATGAACATCAAATGTGGATTGCTTCAGGCATTCCTCAATGCCATCACTCTCGTCAAAGAACCATTCGGCGACCTGAAAGTAGAACTGATGAGAGCTAAGAATTTGACTTCGAGTCAGTCAAAAGTAACCAAGTTGCAGTCCATTCACGAACAGTTTTTAAAACCAAATTCGCCTCTTTCTGGACAGATTGCTAGCTTGAAAAATCCTTGTCTCCAGGCAACGGGTAGCCAGCTCGGAGGTCAGTACAACTTGATCTTTGAGAAACTCAAAGGAATCTTGAAAAAGTATTTCGGTGAGACTGCTGGCAAAATCAAATTATCCAAGCCGAAAGACATAGATTCTTGCATTACAAGCCTGCTCTCTTGTTGGTCAAACAGCTTGACTGACGTCAAAGGGGTTTCACCGTGGCTCTCAAGCTTCCAAGGCTCTCAGTACTCTGAAAGAATTGAAGTGCCTGGCTTGTACACTGGCTTTTCTAAACCTAAGGTTGACTACCATCCAAGCATTCTAAATTTTGACAATGACCTTCTTGTGCTGAAGTCTCTTCGCAGTCCTGCAGTCATCAAAATGCACGCGGATGATGAAAAAACCTACAAATTTCTCATCAAATCAGGTGAAGACTTGCGTACGGACCAACGCATTGAACAAATGTTCGCTTTAATGAATAACATTTTTGCCAACTCGTCCGTCACTAAACGCTTGAGTGTTGTGCCGAACGTGTCCACGTTCAGCATTGTGCCCTTCACCTCTGAGCTCGGAATGCTGCAGTGGGTCCATGGCACCACTACGCTGAAGGATTTCATGGAGTCTTCGCTCACTGAACAAGAAAAAGTAACTTACAGAAAATCTCTTTTGAAGTTTGGGTCAAAATCAAACGCCGATTTATTGAAATCTAAGAAAACTGACTGCATTACAGCATACTCAGAGTGCGTTAATTCTTTGCCTTGGGATTTGCTACGAAGATCTCTGATGAACTTGTCTAGTTCATACGACAACTTCTTCTTGCTGCGCACAAAGTTCTGCGCCAGCCATGCGGTTCTTTCAATTGCCCAGTGGTTGCTGGGAATTGGTGACAGGCATTTGTCTAATTTCCTAGTCGAATTTTCAACTGCCAAAATGGTGGGAATAGACTTTGGTCATCATTTCGAGACGGCCACTCAGTTCTTGCCTCACCCCGAGCTGATGCCCTTCCGCATGAGCCCTCAAATAGTGAACGTTGCTCAGCCTCACTCTACAAAAGGCATCATCCGTGAGTCCATGGTTTCCTGTCTGCAAGCTCTTGTGTCGTCCAAACGAGTTATCCTGGCTGCTGTGGAAGCATTCGTCAAAGAACCGACTCAAGATTGGATTGGCTTTGTCCAGAGGCAGGAAGGTGCGGTGGATGATAATTACATCGAACTTTACTCTGCCATGAGAATGCAATTCATTTCCGAGAAACTCTCGGGAGTAAATCCTTGCGTTATAATTGAATGGGCTGTGCACAAAAATCGCCTCCTTGACAAGACCATCAAAGCTTTCCTCTCATCCGCTGTGCACGGCAAAGATCAAAAAAGAGAATCTTTGAAAAAGAACGGCCTGAGTGTACCCGAGCAAGTTGATGCCTTACTGGAGCTTGCTACGGATCCCAACATTCTGGGCCGTACCTACCCAGGCTGGAGTCCCTGCACTTAGTTCGTGGGAGACGTCCATCTTCTGACTTGCCTCTAGTGATCTAGGACGGTATCACCATTTACCTAATGAATGAATCAGAACGCGCGACTAGCTTAGTGTTCGAGTGTTAAATGAAATAATTCTGTGGCTATAGTTTAGAAAATGACAACAGCGTTGAAACTGGCCTTCCCATATGCTAGAACTTGCCTCATGCTTTAAGTCGAAGTGTGTATGAAACGAGTTGTTGCCCGTGTTGATTAGATGGAAACGTTTGTATTTCTGCAAAAAGACATTTTTGCTCTGGAGGCCTCGTTTTGCTGATCTTTTTGTGACTGAATGATTACTGAATTTAACTCTGAGTTATTGTTTTCGTTGAATCTGTGATTCAATCTGGTGGCAAGTCAACTCATTTGGAATTTAAACTATTTATAATTCTTGCTTGATGGCAAATTCGTGTCAGCTTTGTAAACTTTTCAATCTGAAGCAATTGATCACGCCTAGTGAAAAAATGAATGATGATCTGCGTAGAAGAACAGGAACCCAAGCATCCTAACTAAATTTTGTTCATCAAAAGTTCATATACTCGGATGTACTTTATACGCTTTTTCTATTTCATGTTCCAATTGTTGCCTTATGCATATGCTATATCCTACGAATGTAATGAAATTATATGGAACTCATGGAAGATTTGTTAAATGATTTTTGTGGTCACAAAAAATATAAACTTCAGCTCACGCTAATTTCTCAAGTTAGTTTAATTTTGCATAGCAAGTGTCATACCTTCTACATGACTCTTCTTTATTCTACGAATTATTTGGTTGCGTACTTTGACTTAACGTTCCCTTACATCTTGAATCCAGTAATAACTTTACGGAAACGTTTTTACTTGAATTGAGTAGGCTTCACTCTGCCAGCAAGACTATTTAAATTTGAGAGTTGAAGGTTCAAATTGCAGTTAATTCCCAATTGTTGTTAATTCTCATCTGCTACAAATCTGGCTTTGGCAATCCTTGGGGGGTCTCATTCTTCTCTTTGTTGAGCCATGACCTTCTGTAAGGTACAACTGATCGCTGGGCTGCTTCGATTACCAGTGCAATTTTTTTTCGTCGCCGGTGTTATGTCAGAGTGGGAATGCGAACAACGGCGATAATCGGCTGATTGTTTAGGAAATCATTCGTAGACGTGAACGTCGGCTGGTATTGCGCTGAAGATGAATAAAAAATTAGCAAGGATCACTTTTGTAGAATTACGTTCAGTCAAAAATTTTAAAATGTTTATTTAATTTTTTCAATACCCCCATACAGAGTTGAATCGGTTTTCCAAAATAACATTGCTTAAATTTGATATTAAACATATTTTCGTCATTTAATAACTAAACCTTTTCAGTTTCGAGAACAGAAAAAAATGGAAGATATATATCACATTATATCCCGGACATGTTAAAGTACTCGCTCTACAGAGAACAAATAATCAGTCGAAAATGCAAGCGCAGCGAAATTGGAAAATAGGCTAGATAAATTCTTTTCCTACATGACGAATTGTACTCAGAAGTAGTCGAGTTTAGCTTCGAGACGTCCTCTGTAACCACCAAAATTTTTTACAGTGCTTACATCCACTGAATTACAATCTAGGGAGATGAAAGTCTACACATACAAGATTGTGAACTGCTGACGTTCACTGGCATTTGACGGTCGGAGTGAAGCGGTTCTTCCATGTCTGATGCACGTTGAAACGGGCTCGGCTAGGTGCTCAGCCATCAACAAGGCTTAATTTTCTAATACATTCTCACGTACTTGCAGGAGCAACTCAAACGTACGACAGCTGTGAGAATGTCCGTAGAGTTGCTTCCTGATGATCACAGCCTCTAAGTCACTGCTGCAGCTCACCACCCACTCTCGACATAATTTCCTTTGCTTAGTGAACACTGAGCAGCAGTAGTGGTTTTGAGTTATTGAAACCGACACGAATTAGCTTCATGTATGTAACTACTCTCAAACTTCCTGCCAATTACCATCAATTCTTATCAAATCCATTCCCCCTCCGCAGACGAAAATACTATTTTTAAACACACTTGATCTGAAGTCAATAGTAAATGAATTCACAGATGCAAGAAACCTTGGCATGAAACCTATCCCGAGAATCCCACAAACGAGAGATCTTCGAATTAAGAGTTAATATTTACCAAATGATAAATCAAGAAGCTTGTTCAGGAAGAGTTAGCATACGCACGGAAGCCGCCATGACGAGGCAAAGGCAATTCAACTAGGTAGCAAGGTTACCGCACAATCTGGAGGGTTTAATATATTCTGGATAATGAAGACCATGAATCACACGCAAAATGTCAGAATGCAGTACAACAAAAGAACCAAAGTACACGCAGACCAGTAAGTTTCACTATTAGTGTAATTATAAAGTGCATCTTCTCCCCATATTTACATTATATTATATTAAATTTTGCAATGATAATACAGAGCAATAATTAGCTTAAGTTATACGACGCAAGAAAATTACTTGTACTCGGGACTGAGAGAATTGTTAGTCTTCACTACTGCTTGCACTCGAAACACAGAATCTTTCAGTCTTTATTAAACTGTATAAGTACCATAAATTACTATAAGAGCAAACTCCTCTAATGAACACTCATTTGTCGTTGAAATGTCTCGCTAGAAGTTTCGAAACAAACTTTTTATGATTTCCTTCCAGAAAATAATAAACAAACCCAAAGCTACCAAACTAGAACGTAAAGGATGTGAGGCTAAAATCACCCACTTAGCGTTTTACCTTTCGAGACTCGGGCATCAAAATGAGGCCACGGTCTTTCACGAAATAATTCAATTAAAATGTACATCGACACGCAGCCGCCTACACTCAACAAGGCATACTACAACAAACTGAGGAATATGAAACGGCCCATAAGAAAAATAAACGACACCCGTCCACGAACGAGCTTCCTTCCAGAGTATCAATACAAACGCATATCAGCGAGTGGTCTTGTCAAAACCTGAAACAACCCGAACCCAGTAAATGAAAGTTCCACACATTTTTACACAAACTACGTACAAGAGAAAATTTCTCTACCATCAAAGAAATCAGTTGAAAAGCACTTGGATTTATTTAGCTATAGTGTTCATGCATTATGAGTTTCAAAGTTATTTCTTTGTACAGAAGAACAATATTGCGCTCATACTCAGTCATAATATTCAAGTTTCATCAGTGATACATGTGATTTTCTTGATCCATTTCATACGCAAGCGCTCCACAAGAAACACAGAATTTTTCACCTCAGTAGTAATGGGTTCGAAGCGAATGAACAATAAAAAGTGGAGAATAAACCAATGACAGATTAGAGTGAAGTTAGTTCAAACTTCCCTTAGCACAAAAAGATGTTCCAACGAAAGGAAGGGAGGGAGGCCTCATTTTATAGAATTAAGGGAGTCTATACTAAAGGCATTCCCTCATCCACTGCAGAGAAACAGCAAGATTGGAAAAAAGTTCACAAAACAAGATAAAGTTGAAGAAGAAACTCATGAGAACTGAAAAAAGACAAGTGAACCGACAAATTATTCCGCCAAAGAAAAAAGCCACCATTCAAACAAAATTAAACCTTACTTGACTTTCAATTCATAACCTTGTATACTCCTCCAGGAGTGCTTATTCCCATAGATGCAATAATTATATCTCCTGAGGGTAAACTAACGAGAGAAAAAGATCCAAGTAAACCATAATAGTTGCGTCATCTAGCAATCATAAGCAGGAGCTGAACAGAAGTAAAAAATACAATTGTCATTATGAAATTGCCAATCATATTGCTTGAAATTAGGTCACAAATTTGGAGGCTGGTTCGACAAGAGACAAATTCATCCACTACAGGAGAGACCAATTTGAAGCAAGATAGGGTGTACTTCCTGCTACCGATGTGTTCGGTAGCAGTTTTCTTAAGGAAAAAAAGGAGCAATTTAATAAGGTGCGTTTTGCACACATCACGTTTAACATAAGCAACCTTCGACCATAGGTAGATATTATTACTATTTATTTATTAAATGTTTCCACTGAATTTAGGAAATTATAATAGGAAAATTCGTGCACAGATTCAGCTCACAATTCAAAAAAGTTTCAGTGAATATAAGTGAAACTTGGCGTTTCACGTATCAGAATTAAACAGATCAATGAAACATACAAAAGCATCTCTTGAGTACAAAACGTAAGGACAAAATGAAGAAAAAATCCACCACGACATCGGCGACATTCGCAGGTTAGTTTGGTCGCCAAAAGCAGTAGTCACAGTCCCGCTAAAGATGCCTTCCCAACGATGGAACTAAACAAAAGACTCCCACAACCAGCATTGTAGACCTCACAGTAAATAAAAACGAATACCAGTCCAAATTACCCTAAAGTACATAAACAAGGATGGAGAAAATTAGCAAACACCACTCAAGCGGAACTCATAAATCCAGGCGTACGAGTATTCTAAGAAGTGCGGAAGGCAAACCTTTGCAAGCACACCACAGGGTTGGGGTCAAACTGGAAGTAGCTTCAATTTTGTAATGGAATTGACACTTCACTTTTAAATAAGATCAGCTCAAGTACATGGGAAAAATTACAAAAAGAATCAAGAATCTACAGCGCATTCATTTATAACAAGCCGGAAGACAGTCATTTTTGTAAAAGATGAACACATACAACAAAATTCTGCAAATTATAGAAAAAATGTGAGACGACGGCTTGTGAGAAACTAATGTGCATCGTCATCACAAGGTCTGCAATCAACTCCTTGGTGCTTGCGGGTTAAGGATCCAAGCTGAGAAACGGCAACATAGGGCACACATCGACACTTCAAACAAAAACAAAAAAGAATGTGACATGAGCAGGTTATCACTATTTTGGGGCATTTTTTGTGGGTATTTTTAAGCTAGCATTCACTCGTTAGAACCTTGCATACCAAGAACCAAACCATCGAAGGTCTACGCCTTGCCAACCCTGATAGACACCTTTCCTATCTTTCATTCCAGGGATCTGATCTCACACACACTGCATCTCAATTGCATTTGTTGGGTAACACGCTCTTCATTCAGTTCGTAACACACCTAAACAAGCAAGCACTTTTTAAATTTTTGACCAGCCCAACCATTTTTCATTTTACCACACCCACCGCCTGCACTATTTTGTGTTATGAAACATGTAACTAAACTGTCACTTGAATAATCTTCAATCAGATTCTTCAATTAATCTTAACTGTCACTACACGTTTTTCATTAAATAATCTCATCACATTACACCCAACAACGGGCCAGGGAAAAATCGATATGATTCATAGAAGAAAAATGCAATAAAACAGGAGGACGCTGAAGTTTCCTGTTTTGAGCATATTTTGTCATTTTGGAGACATTGGTCACTTCAACACAAAGACTACGTACCACCAGATTAGAATAGTTAATTTAAGCCTCCCTATCCGTCACAAAGGCGATCCAAACTAAGAGAGGAAGGCACCATTTAGTATGGAGTTAAGGGAACGCGGAATCTATGCAGAAAGGGCATAGAAACAGTAAATTGAGAAAGAAGGTTATGAAACTAGATCAAACTCAAAGAAGAAAGTTGGAGGTGGCGAAAGACAGGACAGCAGTGAACCGAATAAAAGATGGTCCTTAACATAACAAAAATATTTTATTTCAACAGAAAGAAGGCCTACATAGCTCAACTACGCTCCACCAACCCTAGGCAACTCGATGAAAAATTCTTTCAGTGTGTACAAGAGATGCCTGCCGGAACGATTCACTGTTAATTGCCTACGACTTGACTATAAACTTTGCAGAGCTTGCGTGAGATCTGCTAATAGTCACTCGTAAGTTTATGCTGACCTAATCAGGCATATTTCGATATATACAAGGAAAATTTAACACATACTAACATATTGAGGCCTGTTCAATAGTTCGTACCATCCGATGAAACCATGGCTTAAATAAAATCGAGTCTGTTCAACATGAGGAGCAGTAGCTATAGGCTTGGCAGACGGTAGCCAATAAATCCTCAACGGCATTCATTCTTCTTCGAGAATAAAATTTTATCCCTAACACGAGTCTGTCTTCTTCTCATTAACAATGCCGGGAATCTTTCATTATCTCCTGCTTGCAAAATGAGAGGAAAATTTTCTTCTGACTGAGGGGCAAATAAGCTTTACTTAATGGAGAAAAAGAACAGACTTCCCAAGCAACGCCATGGCAAGATTCACTGAAGAAGTTGAAAAAAAAAAAATCCATAGTGAACATGATGCACAATGTAGTACCAGCTGGCCCTCACAGTGGAACTAAGCATGAATATCACAGATTAAACACCTCAAACTTTAACCACAACAGAACTAAACAACAGAACCATATAAGAAGCATGCAGTGAAACCAGTCGAACGCTGCATTGTCATAAAAACAAGAGAAAATTTTCAATTTCCCACGTGCTCTCAAATTAAGCTTAGGTTAAGCCAGTCTTTTAGTGTCTCAGTGACTTTACTAGCAATGAATTTCAGTAAGTCATTCAAATTGGTTGTTGAATTTCTCTGGTAATAAGTGCTCGCAATGCAACTGAAACGTGAGCAAGATTTTATCGTAACTAAGATTTTATCAACCGTCAATTCGCATCATATGCCGACGGTTACCATTGGCGCAAGTCCTGTTTTAGTACAATGCGCATCCACAACTATAGGTCAGATCAATATAAATGATTACCAGTTTGATTAGAAGAGCTAGAACATCTTAACTACAGCTTAGATCTCACACTTTTCCACTATTATTACTTCATACAGTCTGCTCTAAAATACTCAACCAGGAGAAAAGAGTACACGAGGTTGAGCATATATGATGAAACCAATAAGCAAAAACCTGCCTTTAGACGAGAGTATGAAAGCTAGCAATCACTGGATGCCCCAAAAACCAAGGAGACGGGACAAAAATGACTCCTCGTTCAACACTACTGTCACAATTAAGCTAAAAACGAAACGGTAGATTAAATATTTACGGCCCCACGAGCATACCAAGTAATAAACTAACAGACGGGCAAAAAATCCTCAAAAATTAGTTAATTTGACGTGAAAAAACCCTGGGAACATAGCGGGTGGGCCGAAAAAAAAAACTGAACACACCTTCAAGTTAAAATTCTGATTGCTTGACAGCTCTTATCCAGCTTTTGTTTATATCACCTGACTCCCTGTGATTGTGACATCAAACAAAATTTTTTGCTATTGTTGTGTACTTCAAAATAGTTTCCCAGCGAGATGAACGAGAAGAAGTTTCTGCCCTTCTTTGTGCGGGACACAGTGAGTGAGATCGCAAATCTCGTAGGGGTGTCTCGCAAAACTGTCAACACGATCAAGAAGCGCATGGACGAACGACAAGCGCAATAGGATGGTGTTCAGCTCATACATTCAATCGAGTGTAATGTTTTCTGCCAGGGCAAAATTCCACCATCTGGCCAAAAGAAGTGTGGCCGCCATTCTTGCCAGACGTTAATCCACTGGTTCACGTATTGAGGCCAAGGCGTGCAATGTTCGTCACCCAAACATTACTGCCCTGAAAACATCCGTTGACCAGGAATGGATGGCCATGAGCACGGACTATGTTGTCAACAGCTTCAAGGCCTTCAGACGCCGTTTTGAGGCATCATCGCTTCGGATGGCAGTTATTTGCATAAAATTTAACATTAAACACTTGATTCTAATGTCCAGAAGTTTCACTTTGGTTAAGGAGTTCATGAGACATCCAGGGTGGAAGTTAAATTTAGGATTTTTAGTTTATTTTTGGCCTACCCGGTGTACCCCACATGACGACAAACTGTAGTAAATAAAATAATGAACAACCTCCTCAAATAGTTATAATAAAGACGAAGCACATGTACAGCAATGGCAGTAGCAACGTTTTGCAGGACTTAGTGTTCAAACTTCTGAGGCAGTTTCCTGATTCTGAAATCTGAGAATTTTGAGTAGTGAGCTTATTTTTTCAAATTGAACTTAAATGAAAAGTTTAGATATCTTTTCAGTTGAGTTAATTCCATTGAAAATAAGTTCGTGAGCACTCAATGAAGTGCCTAAATATTTTAGTAATTAGGACATGGTACCGCCGAATAACAAGCTCCGCAGTTTCATAAAGATGCGATGGAGCATTTTGTTCACCCTGAAAATCTTATTTACCCTGAAAATCATTACAGATAGAGTTTGTGTCAAAAAATCATTGAAACCGACTCTGGAAAATTAAGTGAATGAAATCCTGAGCTTCTAAAGTTATGAATGCAAATAACTTCACTTAGAGGAACAGTCCAACCAGTTAGTTAGAAACGAAATTGTATGCGCAAGTATTCTTCACTGAACAGGAATATTTAACAGCGCTTTTCCAACTCCGCTTGTAGGTATAAATATTTATACTCCATATGTAGAAATCAATAGTGTGTCAACTGCAAATACGGAGTTAGACAATAGGGAATATTAGTTAAATATTATGATGTAGTTAATGTTTAGACATGAAAATTCTTATTATCATTCACGTGCTAACAGGTGTGAGCAGCACAACGATTGCAAAATAAATTGCGTTGAGTGACCGAGGATACACCAATTAAAATTAGTTGCAGCTCATTTTGCACTTGAAAAATTCCTAACTACTTTTTATACGCGGGTAAGTAGCCTAAATTTGAAGCTATCATGTTAATTCAATTAGATTGCTTCCATTTTACCAAGTAATTTAACAGGTTGCTAGAAAAACTTCTCAAATATTCAGGACAGTATAGATGAACTTAATTAGAAGAAAAAAAGTATTCTTTTGGCATTCATAAACACTGGTGGGAAGTCTTTGCGCACATACTGAACTATCACGACCCTAATCGTAAACACTATAAGGGCAAAACGACCTATTTCAACTTCATAGTGTCAAAAAAGTATTTTAATACAATTTTAAAAATTTATATTTTCATACCAGGAGAAAATATAAACAAAGAGAAAATATGTAAATGCCACAATGCGCTGTGTGTATATATTTTATTAACATCTTTTGACAGAGTTATCCAACATCTGTGGATGGGAGCAACCCAAAGGACAGCTAGCAACCAAAGCTGTGAAACATTTCTCCATACGTAAGACCACATCGATTTTCATGCTCCACATGCGATGCATTCCGTGATGTTGAGTGTGTTTACCATAGGGAGCAAGTCACACACCTACATAAACATTGCTGAATGATAGTCAGATGTTGTCGACCACATTACTATCCATGTGATGACACTAAAATTAAACAGATAAGTGAAGATAGCAACATACTTCATCAGTATGAAAATTATTGACAATTTAGCATAAAATCTGAAACCACTGAGAAAAAATCAACAAAACAATAGGAAAAACTTGTAGATTGTTTGCTTACAGTAGACTAGTGAAGGGCTAGTTAGGTGAGCTTACATTGACATAATGCAGAAATTCCCATTAGTACAGACTACCATCTACATCCAAATTACACGAAGACAGAAACCCAAGCTGTATACCCATAGACAACTCACTGAGAGCAGCTAAGAGCACAGAAAGTACGGGTAAGTCCAGAGCTGGCATTAAAAAACCTACACCAAAAACACCCAACAAACGATAAAAAAACCCAGATATTTTCATTGTTTATAGGTGTTCATTCTTTTTAGTTCGGGGAAAACACTGGTATTTTTCCCAGTGTTCATTCTTTTTGGTGATTTTTCGTGAAGATTTTTTAGTGACAACCGTGGGTAAGTCAGGTACGGGCGGGAGCGGGGAAGCCAGCCCGCTAACTCATGCTCACATCAGGGTCAGGAGGGAGCGACGCCCGAGGGTCGCAAGGGAAAGATGCAACCGAGACGGCAGGTTGGCTGGAGTTCAGAGGAGAAGACGGCATGCAATTTGAATCAGAAGGAGAGAAGCTAAGAAGAGGAGCAGGATTACAAAGACCAGGTCCCATGCTTCCTATGGGACCACCAGACATAAACGAAGGTCTACCACTGGCTGACTCTCTGTTGGGACTGAAGGGATTTAGGGCGATGGAAGACGCAGCCGCAGCGCCGGCGTGAGCAGGAGAAGGTGGAGGGGCAGTCGGGGGAGACGAGCCGAGCTCTTTGAGGTTGACCATTTGTTGCATCAGCGCCAGCGTGCCTCCGTCGTCTACTTGCAGTATCACCCAAATTGTATCTGCAGTCGCACATGACACTTGAATTTAATATTACACAATGACAAACGTATCTTTAAAAAAATCTCTAAGCAAGCTTTTTTTTAAAATGTTCATACCCAGTGAAAAACAGCACTTTTCGGTACGTTTGTCCCCCACGAACACCTTTAGAAATGATACTAGAATTTACCAACACACAATGACAGACAGATGCTTAAAAACGTTCATACCCAGTGAAGAACAGCCATTTCATAGACGTTTGTCCCCAACAAACATTGTTAAAAATGTAACCTCTACATTAGTGCTTTGGCAAAAGGGGCTCTCTGTCTCAAGACATCATTGTGTTGTATTGTAGTCATAGCCAAAATTCCAGCCTAGAGGTTTGGCAGGAACAAATGGCAGTATAGCATTAAAATTGTATATACATATTGTTCACTAGTACATCTAGAAATTTGTAATTTTTCAAGTAAATCTTACATTAATTTTGAAGTTCACACTCATATTCTAAATCCTAATCCACAATATATATTTGTGAGCTAGATAAGCCCAAACCAAACAGTTGAACTTTATTAACAGGGGAATCTTTGCACTACTAAATCCATCAAATAAGAATTTTCCTGAAGATGCAGAAAAATGAGGATTAAATGAGTGTCCCTAAAATGCTAGTCGCAGCCATGGAAACCTTCCACGAACGGAAGATGTGATTCAATTATTCAAGCAATGTGATTGTGTAACTCAAAAGAAAAATTTTTCGAATTGACTGCTAGGAAATCAAAAGTTCTGGTTGCAAGTTACTTTGTACTATTATTTTATCAATCCTCCTTGGCAATGTAGGAGTTAATTTGGCAAGACCAAATTGAAAATTAATCAGCCCTATGTCACACACCAGCTATTATCGTGACTTGGCAAGGGTTAATACTACTGCACCAAATTTCTCCCCTTAGGTAACAAGAAAATAAAGTGCAGAATTAAACATTTTTAAATATCATTAACCGAGAAGTTAATAACTAATAGAAGATATTAATTGAAAAAGCATCAATTTTTCTGTAATACATTGAAGTCCCTGCACTGCTATTTTCTGATGGACTTGCGCTAGAAATGAATTCACCATTCGACTGGAATTGGGCAACAAAGAAGGGAACATGATTTTGATAATAAAATAATGGAAACAGCCATGAGTATGGTAAAAAAAATATTCAAATTCACAAGGTTGCAGATAGACAACCACTCACAGGATTACAAAGTAAAGTCTGATAATACTAGCTTTTTCTTTTAACAAACACACATATAGCATAAACACTTCAGGGAAAAATAGCATTGACTTATTGAAGTGTAGTTATTAAATAGTGGTGGAACAGTTTTTGTATTTACCTATTAAAGCCTTTAAATATGTAAAGAAAGTGGAACATACTTATTTCCTACAAAACTTTGCATTTCAAGAGTAGAGGTGCGATTGAATCTCAGTACAAGATGCTCTGGCAGCCGAGGTAATAATTACCATGATTTGAAAATTTGTTAGCAGCCTAGTGGCTGACTTTGATCTTCAAATTCTGGGGTCATCTGCACTCACACAATATAAAGCATCATTCTGTGACTACACTGCATATACCTATCAAGAATGCAGCAGTTAGATAAAGTATTTTCTAATTCGTTTCCATCCACGCAATGCAACTGCAAAAAAATTCTAGTCAAAATGTTATCAGGATGACCTAGGCCAACTTTTGAGGCATAGTTAGTATTGCTTGCAAAAATTTCTTGAGTAACCCTGAAGAAACCATAAAAATTGCTTTAGTTGTGCTCATATAAACTGACCACCAAAAAAGTGTCCTTGGTGTGTGGTCATCCTCCACTTGCTGGAGTAGAGGCCCTTGTGTGGAGGTGCAACCATTTTCATGGAGACTTCGAGGCTGGAACGTGGAGGCAGGCAGAGCAGAGGCTCGCTTGCCTCAGGAGCCCCCAGCCGCTCCCCGCCAGTGTGCAGCAGACGGCATCCAGCAGGCCATGCGTCGTTACCGCTGTTCTCCACACGCCAAGTCTTCACAAAACTGTAAATCGATCCAATAAATACATGGCCCTCAAAAAAGGCAGCAAGCATTGGCATGATCTCGAGAAACTCAGCAGCATAAAAAATGGGAGCTCATGAGAAAGTAGTGGAGCCAATTAACTAGATGCACCACACAGAAAATGGATTAATCATTAGTTGAAGTTTTCAAGAATGTGAGCCTTGGTCTACGGCTACTTCTACAGAATAGTACTCCTATGCCAATATAGGGCAAAATAACATGGACTCTATAGGTGGGCTTCAATATTATAGAGAGGAGAAAATAAACAATGAAATAATGAGGATAAGAAATATCTTGTCTTATAAAGCACTTCACCTTGGCATTTTACACAGTGCCAAGTAAAATCTACACTTCAGAAATTCAGTATCAAGTATTGGATATTAGACTTTTTGGACTTGTACAATCAGAAGAAGTAGGTAACTCACAAGAAAATATAAAGGAACACTATTATTGAGCAGAACTTACTGCAGTGAATGGAACATGGAACTCCAATTTGAAAAAATTGGAGTTGAAAAATGAACAGAATATTATCTTCAAGAATTTAGTGAAACTAAACATACACTAGCCAATGGGATAAAAAGACCAACATATCAGCGCAAAAATAGTTAAAAGATTACCATTACTACCATTACTCAATGTACCATGGATGAATCTAACAAATTGCTAATTCAGAATCAGTGCACTAGGACATGTGACCATTTCCATAAGCACAGCCTTGGCAGCATTATTTGGTTACCTAGTATTTGGAGGGATGCTTTCACCTTCACCAATGGTCACATCTTGCAAAAATGTCATCTGAGGAAGTTTTGTTGAGGACTGTAGATCAAAGTAGGCACATATTGCAGCTTGAAGATTCCTGAAAGTAAATGTAGTCATAACAAACAAAATCTTTGCTACAACTGAATAGAATACTTATTCATGATGGATAATAAATAAAACTAATCATTGTAATTCTATTCTTACAAGATCAACTTGAACCCTTGGAAACAAAGCATCAATTTGGACTGTAGAACATGTCTTTAATGGTCAATTGAGTGAACAATTTGAGTCAATCTCTCAATTAAATTATCTCATATGAAATAATTTTGACAATAGAACAATCTACTTAGTTTGTCAAACTCAACCATCACCAATAAAGAACTTATAGATGAAGGTATTGTTGATGTTGATAACAAAATAGTTATAGATACTTTCTCTTCACTGCCTCAGTTGAGCAAAATTTTGGTGAGTACAAGTATTACATGAAATAAAAATGCCGTTGAACATTCATGATTTCAGTACATAATATATGATACATAAGGAGAAACATAAAAATTTTATCAAATGAGTGCACTAAATCCACTAAGTCTAAATGAATGTTGATAGACCATCTCAAAAACTACAAGTAATTCCAAAAATCCCACAGTGCTACATAACATGGGCTCTTTTTCAAATCATCCAGTAAACTTAACTTCAATTTCAGCTCTCAAACTGAAAATTTTGAGCACAATATTCTTGATGGAAACAAGCTTCAACTATTAAGGGGAATGAAAAAGTTCAACAGCAAAAATCAAAATAGGATAAAATACTAATTACTATTTATTATTCACAGTAAAGGTTTAATTAAATTGCTATAATGGAATATTTAGTTAAAATTCATCAAAAGTTACAGTAAAAACTATGAAAAATACATTCATAATTTTTAAAACCCTAGCAAACAATTACCACTCAAAATCAAGAGCATAACTGCACAAAAATAAACAAATTCAATTTCTTTGGCATGGTAGACAAGTAACTTTAGCTTCATAAATAAACTGCTTGCTCCAGGATGCTCAGGTGAAATTTTTGCAACCTAGCAACCCATGGCAAGAGTTTTTAAAATAGCATGAGAACATGCCCAAAATTGAGTGCTTACAAATCAAGAGTAAACACATACAAAGAGTAGTTGGTATACTTGCCATAAGAAAACTTAAAAAATAAAAAACAAATGACTGATCTCTTTACAGGAATGCAACAGAAATGCAGAACTATATCAGATTACCCACCAATCAGCCATGTCCAAGTAAAAGCGTGCTGATTGCTCACTCAGCTCTGAACTTTTGCCCAGTAGTCCTTGCAGCTCCCTGATGAGAACTTCCTTATCAGACGTATTGAGGCAGTTAAACTGCCGCAACAAATCTGCTTCAACTTCATCATCCACTTCCATGGTCGCAGAAGTTTCCTTTACTAATGATATATTTAGTCAATTCAGATCTGCTGATAAAAACCATTACTGAAAGAGAATCAATGAATATACAAAATATAATTCAAATGAAGAAGAGCAGGCAAATGATTTCAACAGAAATTTTTTTAACCAAATCGCTCAACCAATACATAGAGAGCTGAAAGCAATTCCCTCTATTCCTCTTGATGATACAACATTATTAGTGTTCATACATTTAGCAGATACAATGGTAGTGACTTAATGGTGCAGTAATGAATAAGTGTTTTAGTTTTGCATGTTATGTAATTTTTATGACTAAATTAAATAACTACAGCCATAAACAAGATTTGTAACATTAACATTGGCTTTTATATGAAAAAGCATGCAAGAATTAGAGAACTGGTATGAAACATACTATACTATTTTAGAATCACTAACCTTGAATTCACAACTTGAACCCATTATGGTTGAAAAGTTACTGAAAAGGATATACTTAGCTTCAAGTTTTACTTCATTTCTAATTTCTGTTGCAGTTCTACAGATATTGTGAACCAGACAAAAGTGGAAGTTCTGGCAATTAAAAAAAAAAAGCATTGTGCTTTGATGTCAAATAGTCCTACTGAAAGATCAGATATAAAATTTCTCTATGATTCCAAATCCAATCCCATTACCCTGATGCAATTTGAGTACCTGAATCGATAGTTTTTTGGCCAGTATAATATATTGGCACAATTAGATGAACAGACCTAGTTTAATGACTTTATCTTTGATGATTCATTTTCATTTTTCTTGTTTATCACCTAGTATCCTATGACCACAAAATGATAATTTAACAACTTCAAAATTCAGTTCAGTTCATAGCTGCTTTGTTTGGGATATTTAGGAAAGGTTATTCAACATTTTTATTAGCAACATAACTAGTGCTACATAGGAAGGTTTCCCCTTTGTTTTACAGATGACTACCATGGCAAAAACTAATTTGCATCAGATTTATTTACAAAGTTAATTGCATAATTACTACTGAGTTGTTAATAATCCAACTACTGAAGTTGGATTATTATATATATTGATTATTTGCTCAGCAAATAAAATTAAAGTAAATGCACTTAATTGAGTAATTTGTTATATCATGCCTACATATGAGATTTCATGTATGCCCTATAGGGAAAAAAAATTAAACAATGTAACTGAATTTCTTAATAGTCAGTTTAGTTCCTTGAATAAAAAAAACCTATGGGCTTTTCAAATTAATACAAGGAATTTGTAAATATCTTATAATGCACTTCTATTAAAAAATTACACTCAAAATAACCTTGAAAATAGGTAGGGTAATTCATCAAATATCGAACTGAACTGATTATCGAACAACTTTGGAAATATGCGCGTAATAAATTTAGTAAGCATCCAAACTTGCTCAGTGCCAGTGATCTTACATCTAAAACTCCTATTTTAGTGATAAAAACTCATTTCTGTGAGCTGCAAACTGCTACCAGCTGTTGCGAACGCATTTTCTGTACGACCCTTACAAATTGGTCGAATTTTTTCACTCGAAAAATCTTACGCACCTCGGGAAAATTGCGACGGTTTAATTGTTGTTGGGTCACCGTCAACCTCCCGTCATAACTAGAGAGTAGTGTTGTCATATGATGTTCTGTTACTGTATTTTTTTCTTTTCCGCCAAAAACTTGATAATTATTCCATGTTCGACATTCAGTTCCTTTTTCATGTCAGTATTAAATACTGAACAAAGGTGTTCGAATCGAAATTCCTTAAAAATCATGAATTTATGCCTCGAACAAAGCTTTTCGATTCTTAATTCTTTTAAATAACTGAATCGATCTATTGAACGCCTGTTTTATTTCATTAAAATATTGTATTAACGCTTGATAATAACATTGAATAGTTGAAGATGGGAATTCTGGTGAGGGGCTATCAATCATCTGCTGGTGTTCCAAAGCCCTAAAGATCATCAATGATTCATCTGGCTACATTTACTGATGATCAATCCCTTGCCAAGAAAATTGATGCAAGCATCAATAATAATTCATTGACGAGTGCTTTACACTCTACTCCAAAAAAGGTCACACAGGTTGATGATCACAATGATGGTTCAACAAACACTGCAAATGAAACATCGACATCATATTCAAATTTTGATAACTCTCCATTCAAATGCATCTTGAAAATAAGTAATGAGACAGTTATTTCAAACAAACAAACAAAACAAACATCGGCATCTTTGGGATGCTTTATTTCCAATCAAGCCTGATACAAATGATCTTAAGCATTGGTTTTTCAAATGTCTTATAACTAACACTATATATAGGACACCATGACGGTTCCCCCGTAAAGCCGGTACCCATTTCCGACACCTGGGTCGAGTGGGGTATTGTGCTCGAGCTTTCCCTTATACCCAACGGGGAAAATCGCAGCGCCAGCGCCGGGATACGAACCCGCGACTCCAACATACAAGTCCGATCCCTTAACCGATGTGCCACCGCGAGCACTTCCAAGAAAATCCAGTGCACCAAAGAAAAAAAGAATGAAAGAAAAACGTTTATTTTCCAAGTGGCCACATGAGGTGTACAAATAGATAGACCATACGAGGCATATTAATGGACAAAATATACGAGGCGTACTAATAGACAAACCATACGTGGCGTGCTAATAGTCTAACAAAAGTTCCATACGAAGAGAACTAATTGACAAACCATCCTGTTCGAATCAAAATTCTTGTTCGATTCCTGTTCGATATTGATGAAATTATGTTACTAAAGAATTTGATTTTTAGAACAATAAATACATTTGAATAATCTACGTTGTCTTTCAAGCGACATCACAGAACAAGAAAGCAACTGTTCAAGAATAACCTTGAGGCCCGCAAGAGTTATTCAGAGCAAAAGTTACCGATTTATGAAGGTTGTTTCTAGACACACGTGATTTCTGTTCGATATTTGATGAATTACCCTACATGAGAAACATTTAAAATGCTCTTATAATTTATTTCCACTGAAAAACATTATCAATATCATTGATAAACAAAATCAGGCAAAGTTTTCATTCAGAGCACTTAAAGTGACTCATTATGAATTTAAAAAAACTGGCATTTTTAGCATTATGCTAGAAATGAATGCTTGATTAACTTGAATAAACTGTTAGGAAAATATTTAAGATCAAATTTAGGCAATACAATTATTGCAGAACTACATAATATGAATTTAAAATTTCCTACTTAAGTGATCATGGAATTAAAATAAATAGCAGCTTAAATGCTACATGGATATCATTATAATTTTTTGCATATTTAATTTGATAGATTTATGTTTTCCCTTTCATTACCACAGTATAAAATAGGCAGTGTTTTAATTTATACAGACTAAACACAACATAGAGAATGCAAAAAACATTATTTTCTATTGTATTTTTTCTAGTTGTAAAAGAACAATCATTTTTTAAAAAGCATTTGTTTGATTGATACGTAAAGTTTTTTGGTCAATGTTGGGTTTAATGCAATCACAGAAATTAATAATTCCGTTGCTATGAATCACTCAAGGAACGCATATAAAAACGTGTTACATAAATGACATTCTGCTTGCTGATGCGTTATTTTTTAATTATTGAACTTTGAAGTTGGCTTTTGCATGCTAAAGGAAGCAAGCGCACTAACCACAATTTAATTAATAACGCAAGCTTATCCCCTATTACAAACGTAAAGAGGCTGGGTCGTGAAGGGGAGCCACATTTCTTCTAGAGAAAATTATAAATAAAGCTTCTAACCAACCCATTAGGTTGACGACCGCAATCTTGTTTATATCGGCTCCAAGCTTTATATCCTCCTCACGATCCAACCTCTTTACGTTTGTAATAGGGGGTTAGCTTCCTTTAATAATAAAATTCCGTTTTGCGCGCTCGCTTCCTTCTGCGCGCGAAGGCCAACTTCAAAGTTCAATAATTCGAAAATAACACATCAGCGAGCAGAATGTCATTCTTGTAAAAAGTTCTTAAATGGCTTCCTTTAGCGATTGTTTGGAATAAAATTAATAATTTCCATGATTGCATTACATCCAACATTGACCAGTTTTTCAGAAACTTACTTGCTTCAAAATGTTCAATATTAATTATATATTTAGCTTTTAGCTATCTTTTACTTTTAATAAGTAAATAGTTCTCAGAAGTTAACGGTTAAAGAGCTATATTTCTTAGTTAGAATATTAGAAGCAGTATTGCATACAACTCTCAGATGCATTAATAGTATTTGCCTTGTTGAAAAATGATAATAAAGAATTTTAAAACGTTTTCATCATTTTTTTGGAATACTCATCAAATTAAGAACAAAAATGCTAGCATAAAATCCATAATGGGTGCATTTCAAACTATAAAATAATATTCAAGCAATTAATTTATCTTCATAATCCTTTCAGAAATAGTAAACTATGATGAATAATAATGAAGGTTGTAGCCTGAAGCAAGTGAAACACTAACTTAAACTCTTCCCTGTGGAATGAAAAACCAAAAATTCTACACCTAAAAGTGGTTATGACAATTTATACACTCAGTGTGGGGACTCATGGATACAGTTCAATAGTGTTGAACGTCATTTATAGATTTTTATTTACCAGGTTTTCGGATACTTACATAGCTCGCCGAACAGCACAGCCTTCGATGTGGCTTGAACTTGAACTTGAACTTGAACTTGAGGGCCGACAGTGTCGGGGCCTTTGTAACGGCCTACAATTCCCTCCACAATTTTCACACAAAGAGTTCAGCGCCTGGTACCAGACTTGTCCACTAAACTACTCAGGATCTACGATCCTTGTCACAAGCCTCCATTGGAAGGCATCACCGGGACAGCTAGTATGTCAAAACACCATCCCCCGGCACATTGGGTCATTACAGCCCATTCTACCAGACTGGCTCATTCCAGTCACTGTCTCTTACTCCAGGCACGCACAAGAAACACTTTCATAGCCTCAGTGATACTCGCATTACACTCCTGATCCAATCCAGCAAGACAGCTCATACCGCAATCATCTTCAGCACATCTGGCATTCCACTCATTCTCTCCATACTGCTCAGACACCACATTCATAAAACTCTCTCTCTCTTGCTCATACTTACTACATTCCAGCACAAAATGCTCAATTGTTTCCTCTACTCCACTATTACACTGCTGACATAATCTGTTATTATTCTCATTCCATCTCCATGTACGTCTGTTCACACTCAATGACTTACATCTCACAGCAAACAAGAGTTGACTTCCAAAACTACCATCATAGAACAGCTCAAACTTAGGTGCTTTCTTTTTCATATACCAGTTAAGTGTAGGCTTCCGCATCATGCTAAGCTTCCACTTATTCAATCCATACTCTTTTGTTTGTCTCTCAATCTCTTTCTTCCACCTCTTGCAGTCCCACTCAGGCCCTACACCTCCTACATTTATTAAACTCCAGTCATCCACAGGTCTCCCAATTCTAACATGAATAATCTTTTGCATACTGAGTTTCCTTGCATGCCCCCAACATACTTTCTCCCAATAGCTTACACTCAGATTCCATTCAAAGATTCGCCTTACCCACCTGCTATTCTGCATTCTTTCAATTCTCACCTTATAATTCAGCACAGCTTTCATCATTCTTTCTGAAAATAGGCTCCACCCTAGGTCACCTCTAATGGCCTCTATAGCTGTCCATTTCGGAGCACCCAATGCTACACGTCCTACCTTATTTTGTATCACATCCAGCTTTTCAAGATCACTTCCATTCCAAGCAAGAGCACTCATACCATACATGACACTAGGTACAGCAACATACTTCCACATTCCTCTCACACATTCGTACTTGTTTGCTCTGTATCTGGCCACACTACCTAACCGTCCACTCCACTGCATTGCTTTAGCCACTTTCTCACCTTTAGTTCTAGTACATCCATCTTCACTCATCATACAACCTAGATATTTGTATTCTTTTGTTCTACCTATTCTGATTTCTCCAATATTCCACAGTCTGTCTCTATCAGTCTCATCACTATTTATAACCATGACCTTACTTTTATCGGCACCAAAGTTCATCTTGAAATCTGTACTATATCCATTCACAATGTCAAGCATCCTTTGTAGTTCATGACCACATTCACTAACCACAACCACATCATCAGCATACAACAAACAGCTCAGTCTCTCATTACCAACTTTCAGTCCTAAACCACTCCCTCTCAGTCGAACTGCTAATTCTTCTGTGTACAATCCAAACAACAGGGGGGACAGAGTACAGCCCTGTCTCACTCCTCTAACACTCCTCACTTGCCCTGTTTCCAAATTTCCTAACCTGTAGATAGCACTTGTGTTCTCATACAGACTCTGTACAATGTTCACTATTTTTCTGCTAAAACCAACTTTTCTCAAAATTTCAAACAGCCTAACCCGATCCACTCTGTCATACGCCTTTTCAATATCCAGGAATGCTAAATATACCTTCTTGTTATCCTTCTTCATTCGCTCAATTATTTCACTCACTACAAACAGATTATCCTCCCCCCGTCTATCTTGCCTAAAACCATTCTGTTCTTCTCCCAGGACTCCTAATTCCTCAACTAAATTTTTCATTCTCTCATTCAAAATACCACAAAAGATCTTACATACGGTGTCACCCAGTGCAATTGGTCTGTAATTTTTAAGTTCTTTCATACTCTTATGTCCACCCTTATGCAACAGAACTACATTACACTTGTTCCAGTCATCCGGTACTCTTTCACTCTTCCATATCTCATCAAATAAACATTTCAACATACTGACTACACTCTCTCCTCCACATTTATAGAACTCATATGGTATCTTATCAGGGCCACATACCTTTCCATTTTTCACTTTCTTCAAAAAACTTACAATCTCTTCACAAGTGATTTCGTCTTCCATTTGCAGTTCATGTTCATCTATCAGAAAATTTATTGGTTCATCATCTGTAACCTGCTCATTCATTCCACCAATGTCCTCCCAGTATTCTTCAACTGCTTTCACCATTTGCATCCTATCTTGCACACTGCAACCATTGACTACTAATTCATCAACTTGAACTTCACTACCTCTATCATTACCTTGTATAAACCTATACCAATCTTTTATTCCATCTGGACCTTTCTTTCTTAGATTTTCAACTTGGTGTCTCTCTTCTTTAACCCTAGCCTCATTGATCATTCTCTTTACTTTCTTCTGCTGGTCCTTGTACTCATTCCATACACTCTGCCATTCATCCTCAGTAATTCTGCGTCTTTCATACATTTTCCTCATACTGCGTTGTTTTTTATTTAAAGTCTTCCTTCTGGTTCGTTCTTCCTTTATCTCACTCGTAAACCACCTAGCATTCCCTGTACTTTTCTTGCATTTCATTCTACCGATCTTTTGCTCTGCCACATCATACAAGGTTCTTGCAATCTCCTTATTTAGGTCATTTACATTTCCACACCTGTTCCAGTTACATCTACTCAATTCATTTCTAAATTCTTCCCAGTTTGCCATTTTAATACGCCAATTTTCTCTTACTCTGCTGGCCTTCTGCATCGGCTCCTTTCCACCCCAATTATACTCTAGTACAAGCATTTTATGGTCACTATCAATATCAAAATCATCTTCATCTACAAACATTTCTTTGACACACTCTCTTGCTCTACTATTCACTATCATATAGTCAATTGCAGTTTTACATTCCCTGCTTTGCCATGTATGCAAGCCATTTCCTATTGTTACATTTAGGTTCTCAAGTTCATTCTCATCACAGAAATCAATCAATTTTTGTCCATTTGCATTCACAGGCTCACCAAGTATACCAACATGGCCATTCATATCACCCATCAAAATCAGAGGGCATCTGCAATGCTCTTGCACAATTCTTGTTAATATTTCATACTTTTTTACATTCTCTTGATGAGCTAAAATACCATCAGTTGTCATATAGCATACAACCACAATAACACATTCTCTGGCATGCATTCTTTCACACTTTATTACTAACAGATCTTCACTCTCAGGTTCATTTCCAACAGGAATTTCTTCTAATTTCCAATTTAGAGCATTTTTTACAATGAGACCAACTCCACCACCTCTTTTTTGCCAACTTACACGACCTTTTCCAATCATGTAGTACTTACTCTCCTTACATTTTAAACTGACTCTATCACGCATTTGGGTCTCTACTACACCAACACAATCCAAATCTCCATTCTCAAATTCTGCTACAAGGTCATTTAACTTTCCTGCATTCCATCCACGCACATTTATACATCCAAACCTTACAACACTATTGGACAATTCACAACATTTTTCATTTTTGCTCTGACAGCTTTCCATTCATCCAGTTCCACCTTCCATTACAATATGAGTACACCCAATCCACTGGATGTATCTCCTGGAGAGTTTCATCTCACCTTCTTGAGTAAGATGGACTCCATCTCCACGAAAACACCCACTCTGGATCAGGTTATCCATATCAAGGAAGCTGGAACCCATTTCACGCTTTCTCATACTCTCAGCTTTCATACTCATAATCCTTTTATGCACTTCCCTATTCACCTCCTTTCGCACCCTTTCATACTCCTCGCCACATGCAGGCCTTCTCAGCAGACTGGTCACAGCCACTCTTACATTCTTCTTTCGTGCCCTTTCAACAACATTCATAATTGCATTCACCGTACGCTCTCTCCCACATTCAAGCAATCCATTGCCACCTCCTTGCAGTACAACCATCCCTTCATCCATTCCATCTATCACTTCCTCAGCATGCCTACAAATCTCATTCACTCCCTTTCCTCTCATGCTCGTACATCCACTACGGTCAGTCATACTCACAAACCTATCCACATTCTTCACCATGCTGTCACCACATATTCTAATCGTAGGTCTCACTCTCCCTTTCATACTACTCTTTCGTTCAACTCTTCCACTCACATCACTCTTTCCATCCATCTTCCTTTCATTCACTTCCACTACAGGCGCCTGCACCTCATGTGGCATATCAACAGGTTGCTCCTTCACTCTCTTCCCATTCGTACCTCTTTCATCATGCTCATTCATCCTTCTACTCTCATCTGGCACATTTGCACCACCATTCACTTCATTTATTGCATTCACACTCCTTGCACCATCATTCACTTCATTTGCACTCCTTGCACCATCATCCACTTCATTTGCACTCCTTGCACCACCACCATTTACCTCTTCATTCACTGCATTTGCACCATTCTCATTCTTTCCTTCATTCAACTTCCTTTCATCCTTCAAATCAGCCTCTAAAGCAACCATCAGAATTGTCAATCTTTCAACCTCCTCTTCCAACTTCTTTCTCTCGTCATTCAAACATTTCCAGCACGTAAACACAAGATCATTCAACTTCCTCCGACTCATCTCTCTCAAACCTTTGCATGCATCTATATCTACCCACTCTTTACAAGTCATGCACTCAATCTCCTCATCCATTCCACTTGCACCTCCCTTCCTACGACCAGTCCTATTTCTTGCCATCCTCAAACACAGACTTCTATCTCAGTACAAATTTCACAGGCAGAAGAAGTCTTCACTCACCAAATCTACTGAAAATCAAGTTATAAAAAAAAAAAAAAAAAAGAAACAAAGAAACAAAAACGTTTCCTACTACTCACAGTCACTCTCTACAATGTCACACACTATACTCTTTATATGCAAAGAAAGCTTAACTCCCAGTCAAAACACCTCAGTCAAAAATTGCAAGTCACCACACCAAAGTCCAATGCTCAGTCTCAACTCTCACGCAACAAAAAAACTACTCTCACGAGCACTCCATACAAAGTCACACACTGTACTCACGTGAATATACAAACTATACCATTTTTTAGCAACTTCAATTCACCACAATATTCGTCGGAAGACCAGAAACACGTGCACACCGCACCGCTCGGAACGAAACTCCCACCGCGCGCTGTGATACGTCTGAGACAGAAAAATTATGAAAAAATTTCTTCATCATAGTAACTTCGTCCTACGCACGACCATCCGCACTTTCGGATTGTTTTTAACGGAGACCGACTTTAAAAATTATCGTTCGAAAGATATTCATCGCCACTAAAGTTTAGCAGTATTCACTTAAAACCTACAAATTTTAGATACTAACATAGAATTTTACGATAAATAAGGTGTTGTGTGAGTGGTTCCAACAGATGCGGGATCTTTTCCAGACAAGCCCCGCCTTTAATGCACCATATGAGTTAATAATAATGATAATAATAATAATGAAGGCCTCTACGGATGCTTTATTTCCAATCAAGCCTGATACATACCACATTTTACATTGGATTTTCAAATGCCCTATAACTAACGCCAGGACGCCATGACGCTTAAGTCCCCCTGTCAAGACCGGTTCCCATTTCAAACACCTGGGTAGAGTGGGGTATTGTGCTTAGAATTTTTCTCCTATACCCAACAGAGAAAATCACCCCCATCAGCGCCGAGATTCAATCCCGGGTCTCCCGCACGGCGGCAGAACCCTCTAGCCACATGGCTATGGCGTGCACCCACTTGTAACTTTGGTAATAAGACACCTACAGACTTCAAATTACTTTCAAACGAAAGGATGTTCCAATCTTTCAATTTCAACGATTAAGTTATATTCTCCTTCTCATAGCATCAATTTCAATATTAAGTTTCAGTCATTCTTATTCTAATCGCTACTTTTCTGTATAAAGTGTTTTCTGTTTAATAGTGTTGTGATTATTTTAACCGAATGAAATTACTTTATAAGATAATTTATGTTTCAACTGTAACACATTTTAAACCTAGTTTATGTTCAGAGTGAGAATTAGTGCAGATTCCGGGAGTGAAAAGTTTTTTAACAAGCATGTTCTCCAGAGCCAACTTGGTATGAAAGATATTTATTTCGCTTGCGTTTCGGTATCCATATCATTTATTCTAAAAGAATGTGGATGAGGGTCTTCAATACTAGTACATACAGTATAAGCCTTTAATTACCTCGTCGCGTATTCGAAAATGTAGTATTTAAACGGTTCTCTACCATAAATCGCTTAGAAATCTGGCTAATAAAGGGAATTGTGAGCGAGGGAAAACTGGGGCTCATTTCTTAATACTTTCTACATTCTTTTTATTCGTTATATATTAGATTTGATTGACTCTACTCGCATAGTTGGCTAGGTCACATTTGATACTCGGATTGTTTCCGGATAAATTGGACTGTCAACTATGTACGTATGAAATGTTTGAATCAAATTTTAAAAGGGTTCACTGATCAAAAAAACAAGTCCAGAAGATTTATTCTCCTACTGAATTTTTGTAATGATAGTGACAAGGCTAAAAAATCATGAATAGTCAGTCTACTGGATGTATTCTTTCTCCCATCTTTTTTGAAATCAGTGACTCGTCAAAAATAACTTCCCCGTAGTTGTGGACAGAAGTGTGATTGGTTTGTTCTCCTTGACTTCACGAGTTACACTTCACGAGAAACTTCACGAGTTACAAAAATAGTTTCTTGTAAATTCAATCAGGAATATCATAATTTGAGTAACTCGACTTGTAAGTCATTTCAATACGTCCACTACAAGATCGCTTGCATGTTTCTGACTAAGGTAGTCTGTTTTGTGCCACTATTTTTAGTACGTCAATTTTATAGAATTCATGCCATGAAAAAAGATATTTTCTCCGACTCCCTTGATTTGAATGCTAGTTTATACCGATTAGTTTACGCTGATATTTGCGCACATGCTTACTTGTGTATATGAGTACTTGTGCACGCTATGCGTACGTAGATAGGTGAATGCTTCACTACGTACTACTTCATTTTACTTGATTATTGTAAAGCATCTATAAAGTATATATATGCAAGTATATTTGTTGCGCGATCACCGACATATGACAAATAAGACGCTTAACAACCAATGATCTGTTCGATACAATATTTAATAGAACATCGTTACAATATTTCATTAGAAATTGTAAGCAGCAACACATACTGAAAGAGTTGTCGCGAATCTTCCTTTGCTCATTATCCCATATTTCAGAACATCGCACGACATTTTTATAGAACGCGCATATATTGTGATTGCCTCGATGCATAGATATGTATTTGTGTATGTTTACGTGTTAGGTGTCTGTGTGTGCGTAGGTATGTATGTGCATGTATATGTGTATATATTCACATGTATATATGCACATATGTGTGTACTAAACTGACAACTGTCATTTTAACTAAGATAATTGTTTTTTGTTCTGTTCCCTCTCAACTTGTAACATTACCTGACTCGTCATCTCTTAATTATTGTAAAGCGTTCACGTAAAAAAAACTATGCATGTGTTGTGTGATCATCCATTTATATTTAAATAAAATGCTTATCAACTAATGACCGTTATGTTAAAATTGCTTAATTAGAAATACAAATCTTGTAATTTTCGTGGTCCCCATGCTTATATATATGTTCATTTATCTTTTTCGTGCTTCCTTAAAATGACATTTTTGAACATCTTCCGAAACAAACAATTCTAATACTATTTCCTGGCGTCAAGAATTGCGAAGTTTCATATCATGAATACGTAAATTTTCAAAGGCGTTCTCAACCCACAATGAGAATGCACCGTCTATGAAATTGTGTTGTGTCTCATAATTTTCATTATGTGTATCGTCAAATGTAGATTAAGCAAGATTAGAAGTACATAGCCCTCAATCAATTCTTTTCGACTAGTGACATGAGTATTGCAATACTCGTGTGTGTGTATCACCTAAGTGTATTAACTTTAAAATGTTTTAAAAAACAATGATGGTACTTTTGTACCATCTTTTTTGGAAATAAAATGTTTTTCTTTTCTTTCTTTTCTTGTCAAAACTATCGCGACTAAGTTTGTGCATTATCTTGCCCGACTTGATCAGCTGCCTCTGTCCTTGACGTGGGTCAGCGTACACGCACCTCTTGGACGGCACCTACCTTTCCTATATTTTCTACCTTCGTCTAGAGATTACCCGACATTGGTTGCCGCAATGCAGCTGAGACCCACGAGAGTCCTTCCGGTACTCTTTGACAACTCTCCAACATGGCGCCTACCAGTGGAGACTTTCTGCCCCGGGTGCAGGATGCCAAGGAAGGAGTCGATGCCAGGCAACTTTCTCAAGCATATCTTTATGGAGCATGTGCTGGAGGTGCATGGGGAGTCTTTTAAGATCTACGAGTACACAGATGGTTCCAAGACGGGAATAGCTGTAGGTTGTGCTGCTGTTTCCGGAGAGATGGTGAGGGCTAGAAGATTGCTACCCGAGACCTCGAGCTTCACCGCGGAGCTCTATGGTGTCTTGGAGGCACTTCAACTAGTCAAGGAACACCCGCATGATAAATTCACTGTTTTTATTGACTCGAAAAGCGTCATTGACTCTGCTCAGGCTTATGATAGCACTCACCCCCTCATTGGTGCCTCATTGGTGAGATCGTCTTGATGCTGGTGCAGCTTGTGCGTGAGCACAAACATGTGAAATTGTGTTGGGTGCCCAGACACGTGGGGGTGTCAGGCAATGAGAGAGCAGACCAGGAGGCGAAGCGTGTTGCGAATAGTAATGAGGAAACTCTAAATCAAATGGTACCCTTTCGGGACTACTATCCCGTGATCAAGGCTGCTGTAAGACGTCTGTGGCAACAGGAATGGGACAACAGAATGGACAAAAAACTGAGAACTATTAAAGAAACAGTTCTGGAATGGCCCTCGTCGAGGTGTCGCGTCCGCCGGGTGGAAGTGCTGCTCTGCCGTCTTCGCATCGGACATACTCGACTGACCCACTGTTATCTAATGGAGCGACAACCGCAGCCGCGATGCGAGCGGTGTCACGTTCCTCTGACCGTCAAACACATACTTGCGGAGTGCCCGAGATATGCAGCTGACCGAAGTGTATGCTTTCCAAACCTCCGTCTTTTTGCCGTGGATGAGGTGCTAACCAAGATGCTTGCGGAGATCGAACGTGTAGCTTTCAATGTGGATGCTCTGGTGTTGTTTCTTGAAAGATGCAAATTGCTGTCGGAATTCTGATCGAAGGTCATACTTCACCATCCGTATCGTTTTTGTTTTTGTTGTCCATACTTTCACGTGCTTGGAAATGTATGTACTCCTTGTTGTACTACTTCAAGAGAGTTAACGGGAAGCCACGCTGTAAGGCGTTATAGCCAGACGTGATTTTCGTCTTGGAAGTTTTGAGGATGAAGAAACTGTAATATGGCCGGGCGCGCTGCGTTGATACCTCGGGGGTTTCAGCGTGGGTAAGGCGTCCGGCCATAAATGGGTGGGCAGCTGAAACCCCCTACGGGGTTTGGCTGCTCAGTGCGTTCGAATGTACTGCGTTGTGTACAAATTTTAATGGGGAGACACTTGTAATTTTGAGTTGTAATTATGACCATGATGCTCATATAATTTTGATGTTTCTAATAATATTGATGTTTATCTTGTATAATTTTTTAGAAGAGTCTGATACGAATTAAATTATGTGACCTTCGGTGCGATATAGTTTGAGGAACTGAAGCGCTAGCAAACCCATGTTACTACTACTACTACTACTAAGTTTGTGCATAAAGCTAGTTTTGTATGAAACATCAAAATATTGTTAAACTTCACGAGTTACAAAAATAGTTTCTTGTAAATTCAATCAGCAATATCATAATTTGAGTAGCTCAACTTGTAAGTTATTTCAATACGTCCACTACAAAACTTTCTTTTGCCATAAAGTGCAAGCAGGTGGACTCTGATTTTGATTTATAACCCATAGTTGTAATTCTTTTAATGTATTCATTTTATTGGAAATGCTTTTGTCTCTGTTCGTTTTTTCAGTTGTGTGGTCTGGAATCTGGAGCTGCGCAGAACGCATCAACCAAAACCAACCGTCTGTGTTGGACGACCACGTGTACGCTAGGAGCCGCTGATGCGAAGTCTTGCAGGTGCCTTGATGAAAATTACATGCCGCGGCTAGAAAAAAATTAAGTTCTTATGCGAAGGCCAAGGAATTCAAGAGAAGAGGGTAATATATGCACGAAACTTCAATGCTGTATATTTCATAAATAGTTTCAATCCCTTATTGGTATCTTTTAATGATTTTTCATTGGTATTTTTACTGTGTTCGTCATAATGCAAAAAGTATCTGACAATTGAGCATTTACCATGTCTATATACTTGCCCCATATTCCGGATACGAAATAAACATTTTAACTAATCAATGCTAGTACAAGCATTTTTTTCCAACAGATCTTGAATGAAGTTATTTTGCGACTGTTAGAATGAGGAAAACTATAACAGTGGAGGCACTCCTTGGACATTGCAAGAAATTACGAACAGACAGCGTGGAAGGTAACCCTTTAAAAAAACGTTACTAGCAGATATTTTTAGGTTGATCAGTCACAGTTCTTGGTGTGATAAGGTTACCTGGTTACCTTACCTGCAGGTGGATGGTTATAAGGTTACCTCCTGTGTGATAAGGTTACCTCCGGTATTGTTTGAGTAGACAAGGTTACCTCCGGATAACCTTGTCTACTCAAACAGTGCAGTTTTTATTTATTTATTTTATATTTTATATT
This sequence comes from Morinoia aosen, assembly GCA_030386875.1. Classification (NCBI taxonomy): domain Eukaryota; kingdom Metazoa; phylum Arthropoda; class Malacostraca; order Amphipoda; family Talitridae; genus Morinoia; species Morinoia aosen. The sequence continues at coordinate 85,691,139 of CM059562.1, read as the reverse complement.
TATAGTCAAAGAAATTTAACAAAGACCTCAGCCAGCGAACTGTAAAGCGTAAAAAGCCTCTGTACTGCGATGCTATCAGAGCAAATCACAAATAATGCAGGAGAAAATGTATGGACCATTACAGGCATCACATATTTTTCCCGTTCCTCATTTCCTGATTTCGCTCCAAATTTTTTATTAAAATGAGAATGGTCTGCCAGGGTAGACTAAAAAGAACATGCGAAAAACATTGTATAGGAAATGAGCAGCTGAGCTTCACAACAAGACACAGAACGAGACTATTCCTACTACAGGAGACAAAACGTACGTGCGCTTTATCATGAATGAAATCAGTTCTTAAGCAATATAAATGGTTTATCCAAATACTAGTGTACCCGGCAAGTCAAAAATGGCGGGATTCAATATTTTCCTTGTATTAATTTTCCAGATGTGGATGACAAACAAATGTATCCCTCCAAATAGTACCCACGATTAAAATATTCTTGCACTTGTGCACTGGTGAAACTCGTATCACAGATACAGTGATTGAGCCATCCTTATGAGTGTCACATAGAGCCGTAAGAAGTAAAAGATGGCAAAAAATACCATCTCCCTGCGGGCAAAAATCCTATCTTTCTGGTTAGCCATCTCTCTGTGAATAAAATTTACAATGCGATGTTGTTTTTGATTGTTTCTCTCACAAACAAAATTATCTTTCGAAGCAGCCAAGTACGTCTCGTATGGTTTGTCTATCAAATAAGGAACTTTGTATAGAAAAATTAAAATAAACAAATGTGTTGTAATACATTTCATGAATGAACTTTTTTAGAGATGAACGTTCTTTCTTTATTTTTTTATTCATTTTTTCACATAGCTTGCAAATAGAATGGGATTTACTTTGATGAGAGACGACTCGAACCTTGGCCAGCGGTATATTTTGAAAACAAATTTGCGCACATTCTATTGAAGTGGTCACCGTGGTCGAGTGGCTTAGAACGCTCGCCCTTCACGTGAAGGGTCGGCAGTTCAAATCCCGGCAGTGATTCTCCCAGTTGGGAAAAAAGAGAACTCAGTCACAATTCACTTTGGCACACTGTATGATACGTATCCCGATTGTCGACCCCATAGTTCTAACCGCAAAATGAATCAAATCAGCTCATTTTACTTCTAACGTCAATCCCTCACGCTCGTATCACAAGCTCCTATGTTCTTAGGCTCTCATTTTCAATGCAGGTACGCACTAAGAAGAGGGTTTTCAGTAATGCGTCAAATGAATTATGTTTTCTTAGTCACTTGCATTTAAATGCATTACCAAAATATAACGACCGCAGGGAAGAGGAAAGCATTTTTTTCTTACTAATGCTTTTCTCCAAATCTTGTTTCGACAATTATCATGGGTATTACGATAACCATGTATGGATAGAAATTAAGCATCTAAATCATTTGTTTCAACACTCAATATGGATATTACGATAACCATGTGCAAATAGCAATTAAGGGTGTCTATGGTAAGGTATTTGAATGCGTTTTTTGCTTTTATTTCAATACATGTGCGCACTAATGATAGTGTTTTTCAGATGAACGTCGTGAGGATTATGTTCTCCAAGTTACTTATATATGAATGCACTATCAAAATCAGATCAGGCAAGGAAGGAACTTACTTTTTTGTTGTTCTTTTCTGTCAATGATTTTCTTTTCAACTTTTTACACGGGTACCAATGTGTTATTATCACTTTAGGGTGATTAATGTAAGGGTGTTTTAAAAAACCAATGTATCGACATTTCATGTTTATACTTTATTAGAAATAAAATGTTTTTCTTTTCTTTCTTTCACCTTTCTATCCAGGAGTCGAAAGTGGGCACCGGATTGACTGCGGGTAACCGTCATTGTGTCATGATGTTAGTTACAAGGCATTTGAAAAATCAACGTACAAGATGATGCGTATCAGACTTGATTGGAATAAAAAATTCTCTACTTGGTATCGCTCTGGTATCGCTCTGCGATATGAGAACAAAATCCGTTTTTTAATTTACAGGTACGGTTGCGTCAAAAATAAAACAACAAATTCACCCTGAAACTGTTTTTTATTCACCGTCCTCTTGGAAAATCACTGCTCACTTTCATACGACATTAAAAATATTTGTCATAAGGAGATTCTTTCTAAATGATTATTGAAAGCATACGCCAGCTAGGTGCCGAATAAAACGTTTTTTTTAAACGAAAACTTAAACTTTTCAAAAATTGTGCGACGACAAATCTTCAGCTCTACATGTTCAGACTTTTGTAAATACGAACGAAAATCGCCTGCTGGTGGTGGTGTTAGGTCACGGTAGAGGTAACAAGGTAGGGTCATTTCTATGGGAGAAAATACACATCCTCTTGTTCGGCTAGCCAATAGAAAGGCTTTATTTCAAACAAACTTTATGACGTCACCAAAACGCAATGTCGTTAAGCCATTAGTGGAGCTAGATTTGGGGGTAGCAGTGCTATCAGATGCAATATGAGCGCTGCTATTGGTTCGTTGTCGTGAAGTCAGCAAAACCACATCGTCAACGAAAAAAAGACTGGTTTGAACCTACCTTGTTTCCTCTACCGTGTGTTAGATAGAGTATAGTTATGAACACTCGTGTGTTTCTGATTCCTGGTCTCCGAAAATAAATTATAGTATTGTGCTCCTCCTCGAAATTTAACGTGCTGTGCATCTCATGTATCAAATTTTTTGTAAATAAAAGGTTCTTCTTTCTTTGCTTTCTTTTTTTGTAGATTCTGTTTGGCAAGCTCAAAATCATAGAACAAACATTCCACTGCAGGCTACATCATCATTAGACTTGGTGTCCCCGCTAGCTCTTCTGTAAAAAAAGCCTCAGTAGAAGCCCACTTTTGAGAATGGTGTCCGCTTCCAAAGTACCTTAATATCTAAATCAGTGGTTCTTAATCTGGGTTCAATTGAACCCTAGGGGTTCTGTGAGTCGAACACCTTGATTTGGGATGGTACAGTTTGCGCACTAATACAGTATATAGCTAAATAAGTGTATTTTGAATTTGAAAACATATTATTTTTCTAACTAACACAAATACAGTATACAGCTATATATAAATGTTTTGAATTTGCAGGAAAAAACACATTTTATTTTTCCAACTACGAAGGGTTCGATGAATGCATATGGGCTCAGTTCCGGCAACAAGGTTGAAGAACCATTGATCTAAGCATAGAAGCCTCGCGCGCTGGTTCGTTAGGCGGACGTAGCAGCAGTAAGGGGGATGAGTGCACTCGAGTCGCTCTTACGAGCAGCGTCGTGGACCGCTGATGCTGTGGACAAAACACGGCTTTTCATCCTAATCATGGGGTCTAGACTCATACTTTTTCGAGAAAAATTCTTAACTTCGTGTTGCTCGAATAAAATATGGCTGTTAAACTCGCGTATCTAGCAACACTGAAGGGTTGTATCATGCTGTGCAATTTTTATTGTTGAATTTTTGTAAGGGGAGAATTTAAAATTTTGATCGTAAAATTAACTTATGTGGCACTTTTAGCTTGGATTGACTTACAAGTGTCTTGTTTTGGCTGCTGTAAACCTTCTTGCTTCTGTAAAAAACACGGCTTCTCATCCTCATCATGGGGTTCACATAGACTGACTCTTCACTTTCTGGAGAAAGATTCTCAACTTGGTGTTTTTGAATAAAGTGTGGCTGTTTAAGAAGCGCATCTAGCAACACTGAAAGGTTGTCATATGCTGTGCAATTTTTACCGCTAAAATTTTGGATAGGTGAAATTGAAAATTTTGATTAAAAAAATAAACTTATATCATACGCTGTGTAATTTTCATGGCTAACATTTTTTAATAATGGAAAATTGGAAATTTTGAACGGAAAAACAAACTAATGCGGCACTCTTAGCCCGGATAGACTTACAAGTGTCTTGTTTTGGCTATTGAAAATCTTCTGTTCACAGGTAGATCGAAAATAGAGGTGAGCGTAAAACCAAGATGGAATGTTATTTTGAATTTGAACGTACAGTAAAAGGTTCTTCTACTGTTCTCTTACAAATTTTCCTGAAAGTCAGTTTTGAAAGTTGTCACAAAGCAAGACAGTAATGAAGAATTAAATTTGATAAGCCTAAATAATATGCACTTGAATGCAAACCGTCGTTGAATAAGAATTCAGAGCAGGATTTATATGATAGCTTGGAGTTACAGCAATAAGTTTGATGATTTTAGTTTCGAAATGGTACAGAATCTATAATGAGTGTAGGCGTTCGCGCATTTATACGATAAAATCTCGCGAAGATCTAACACCAAGGACGCAAAAGTTCGTGATAGTATTGCTCTATTTTCTCTGATCATTTCTCAGATCAATCTATTTTCAGAATGTTTTCGTTGAAAAGACGAGGTTTTCGTGAAAATTTACGGAGTCTATAATTTTTATGGAGACAACGCAGAATAAGAGTTCGGCGAGGAGAGACGTACCCTATCTGGCGAGTTGGACAGAGATGAATTTGTTTTAGTACGATTATGATGCGGTCGTAACTCTCACTCATGGCAAAAACAGGGATAATGTTGTGCTGAGGTCGGTGCACTCCTTCAAAAATAACCTATAGGTTAGAACATGGTAGCAGAAATAAGCCAAGGGGCGTTTTCTTGGGTTATCCCAAAGTTCCGTCCCGTCCGATAAGTCACGCAGACGCACCAAAGAAATACATAATTCAAAAGAAGAAAAACTATCACATCGATGTCTCAAACGTCGAGTATGCTGTGGATTTTACTCTGTCCCTGATATTTATTTGAAAGGAAGTAAAGTTTGAATTCACTAACCTTCAACTCTTTTGAGATGTTTTTATTATTTTGGAGAGAATCTGGAAATCTTAAAAGCCCCTGTTTGGCAGTACAATCTGGAGACCTGAACATGGCAAAGCCCGAGATCCTGAAAGGGCATCAAAGTCTGTGAGTTATACGATAGAGTGTAAATAACGCAATCGATCATTTTCAAGAGACTGGAAGTTTTCCCTCGCATTGCGTCAATTTCCATTTATATTGACGACCGTCAACTTTGAGAGGAACTTCCAAGCGTCAAATTTCGATCAAATAGCAGCCGCTGAGACCGAATAAGTGATCTTGAGGATGTCTGCATGAGAAATATTTTGGGTTATAATAATCCTGAAAATCGAAGTTAAAACCATCAATATCATCTTCAGTCTGCCAACCATGCCAATAATTTTTAGATTCCGACAATACAAACCTCAAAAAATATGAATTTTAATTTAAAAAATACGGATGTTCACATGTAGTTCATAGTTGCTCATCTATTTTTTAATCAAAATTTGCTACGTTCGCGTCTGCAGTTCACAGGTATTGATCTATTTTTCTAACGTAATTTGTTACTTATTCAAGCAGATTTATTGTTCCCACGCCATCACTGTTCTCATCTTCAAATAATACAGACACAATTTAATTTTTACACCCATGCACTGCGCAGAACAACGTTTCCTTCCAGCATCGATTCCCGTACAATGTGATCGACATCACAACAGTGCTACAAGTTCTCTAGCATTGCACAACGGTTAAAGATCACTGTTCAAACAAACTGAACCGTGCTACCAGATTGATGCTGAACAGTAATAAATCATCTACAAGCTGATTGCAACTGATTTATTACAAGTTAGTTTCAGTCTCCCCTGTCACAGCAAAGATGTTTGAAGAAAGGAAGGATCAAGGCACCATTTAGTATGCAGTTAAGGAAACGCCTAATCTACCCGCGAAATATGTTCCCGCATAGAAACATTGATTTAAGAATGAAGGCTAAGAAACAAGATATAATTTGAAAAATAAAGTAAGGTGCGCTGATAAACAGGACATCACTTGACCGAAAAAGATAGCCCTTAATAAAATAAACAAGAACATTTTTATTTAAAGAAAAAATATAAAAGAAGGCCTACCTAACTCTCATCTCGAGACCTCACATTTTCCCCCTGGGAGAGCTGAAATTTCGTCTGCCGTTTACTTTACGTTTCTTTTTAATGAATTTGAAAAACTTACTGCATGGAACGTTGGAAATATTACAAATATTTTTGAAATTAAATTGTTTAAATTGTTTCGAACTTTATTGGGAAAGGAAAAGACAAAACAATCACAATATTTCCATTTGCTCTTTTAGACGCTTTGCATTCATTAGTCAATGGCTGCATGAAGAAAGAACGAAAAAAGGAAAACAGTTTATTCCCCAAATGGATAATACATAAAATGCATAAAATTGGGTTTTAAAATATCTTAACACAAAAATACTTAATCATTAAACTCACATATGTAGGTGTTATAATATTTATATCAATAGTTTACCAAAGGCTTGCAAGAAAAAAAATGCTTTAGTTACCTACCTGTGTCGAAGCAATATTTTTTTGGAGATGTCGAAGACGCTGGTTGAAGTTTTCGATATTTTTACCTGCATCAGAGCGGCATGATGCAGTGTTGCAGCAGACTTGGTCATGAGTCTGTGACTATCAGTCGGGTCCAGCCTCCGTCGTAGGAGGTCGTGGTGGCGTGAGCTCTTCCCTGACCCTGAGTGACGGTCGCTCTTGCCAGGGTGTTTAGAGTGCTCGCGAATGTTGAATTGCAAAATTGATGCTGATTTTGATCAAGTTGAATTTCTATTCTTTTTCTAACTCTCATACGTGATTTAATATCCATCATAATTGTCCAAAACTTCGACAATGTATGAAGCACTTCTATATTTCGTCGTTCAAAGTTAATAAACAGACCAAACTGATTTCACTAAAATTAAAAATACTTCAATCCGTTTAATTTATTAGTCGTATTTCCCTCTTTCAAAATTTAAATCATTGCGTGCTTTACGGCTTGATTGAATTTTTTTCCAAACCTAATTTTTTATTTATTTATGGAATATGCATTAGCAAACAAGCCTAAATGTCTTGGGAAAACTTATTTAACGAGCCTTGGATTTTACCATTTCCATTGATGTGAGGTGAAATGCCGTAAACTAGGATGAATTATTAATGACTTGCTCGTAGGCATAACTGGCTTGATCACAAATCCGTAATGACTTGATCACACTTTTTGATGACTTAATAAAAATCCTTAATTGCATGATCAGAAGAAATCGTGATCCGATCTTATTTGTTAATCACTGGATCGTAGTCATTAATGACTTGATGTTATCATTGAGAACTCGAAAAACTGAACATAATGAGAAATGAAATATTTCTCTCTACATTAGATAGTTAAATGTTTGGCTTAATTTCCGTAGATTTCAGTCGTCAAGAAATTTGTTCCATCATTACATTAGATAGTTAAATGTTCGTCTCAATTTCCGTAGATTTATTTTCAACTCTCATCGTATTCACCAATTCGTTTAAACAATTAAATGGAGCATTCAAGATTTATTTTTTTCTCAGCGAGTGGCAGGCTTTTCGTTCTTGTAGTTCCTTTCAAAACACCTACTCTTTAAGAAAAAAATATTATATGCTGGGTAATTGAAAATTATCCCGCAAATTGCTAGGAAGAATATTTTCCGCGGTTCTTCTAAATCTTTACACAACAATGATACTATCTTATAATACTAATTTTCTTTTTGATAAAATTTTTGTCACTATGTATACATAAATACGTAACTGATCAATTTTCAATAATTGTTATACGGAAATGAAGGCTTGTATTTTTATCTCATGTGATAATTTACTTGTGAGTTTGATTGGTAAACATTACGATTGTCTCCTGCTTGAGGTTTTTACAAACTATTTGCCAAACAGATCAGAAGCTCACTTGTAAACAAACTTTTTTATTTACATACCGATGAAATTTTTGTAAAGTTTATCTTGAATTATTTTTTTCCCTAACAATGATTTTTGAAGGTTGTGTGACAATTAGAACGTTTTTCTCACTTTTCTCTCACAGCATCATAAGGCCAGAAGCCTGATTAGTGTTTCATAGAAATTATCTCTTCTTTTAGTTTTCAAGAAAACTCTCACGTATCAGAAATTAACTTTCACTACGGAGAAATGAGAGATATTCTTTCAGCAATTTGAGGATGGCGCTAGTGTTTTATTCGCTCGTTTTGTTGCGCCTTGTCTACATTTTCCTGAAGGGGGCGAACTGGGTGGATAAAAAGTCCCTAATTTACGGATGGATTTCTCTGAAACTTGCACAGAAGGTGTGAAATACTCTATAGATCATTTTATTATTGATGTGTTTTTCTTGCATTTGCATTATTTTTCTTTTTTTTTTGAAAAATACGGAAAAATAGTTTTTTTTTAAATTCTACATTCTATCTTCTTCTACAATTTCGAAGTTACAGAAGCGGAAATTCGTTTTTACATAGTTTATTCACATGTATAACCGTAAGGAATGGGGAATTTCGATAAATTTATTTTTGGAATTTTGAAAATTAAAAAAAAGTTTGACTTTTTTTTTTCATTTTTTTCATGTCGTGTAATTTTCAAAATAATAAATGTATCAAAAATTTGTATTCCTTATGGATACACCTTGCTAAGCCCTATCGAATGGTATATAAACCATAATTGTGCCCCTAAAATTGTGGAAGAAGATACATTTGAAAAATCAATTATCAAGTTTCCAGAAAAAACGTGTTTTTCACAAAAAAATTGTTTTTTCTTCTTATCTTTTGAATTAGGAGTTTTCTACAATGAACTCTTGAGATTTTTTAGCTTTTTTTAAGCCCTTTCGATTGATATAATTTACACTGCTGTAGCTCTGGAACTCTGGGAAAAATCTACACCGAAAGACAATACGTGTAATTCTTCAAAACACACACTTTTTTGATTATTTTTTGTTTTTTCGACTGAAATACGTTTTTTTTCAAGTCAAATTATCTGTTTTGTAGCTCTTTTCAAGCCCTTTGGATTGGTGTGCTCGCCATAGCCGTAGCTATGATACTGCATCTGTCATCGAGCTATGAATGAAAGCGTGTGTACACAAGACAGCTAAATTCTTAAATTGTCAAAAATTATCAATATTTTTACTCAGCGTTAGAATGTTTCGTGTGAATATGATTGCACTTTGAGTAGCCCATGAACGAACTTTATTGCCATTGCCGCAAAGAAACACGCTCAATTGACCCCCAATAATGAGGGGTGGGAAGGGTCAAGGTCACGCCACCCCTTACGCTTTCCCCCCTCTGGGGGCGTACCATTCGGAGTAGACGCAAGCGAAATGTACCAATGGAAGCGCAAGAAAATCCTCTATAAGATGCATATAAAAACAGAAAATCAACACTTCTCCCGATTTCCACCCAGTCCGTCCCCTTAATTGACGTATCAGTCTGATACTGATCTGTTGGAGTGTTTTAGAACGTCTCAATAATGTATCAATTTTTACAAAAGTTGACTTTCATCTGCTTAGATTGCAGCTTTCAAATAGACTGAGATGTCTTATCGATCTACGCATAAATATATATATCTATTATCCATACTTGTAGCGAACATACGTTCTTCCTTAATGTTATCATTCCTACTTAGTGAGTGATTATATAACTTCGAGTTTTAACTGGGACTTCCAAACTGCAATAGTGACGTGTCTAGTTATTCAACTCGTTTTAAACAAATCTTGTCCTGTAAGTTGCGGATATTTCAAGAATTTCGACCAGGGAATTTGGGTGCTGTGAAACAGGCACATGGCGTCCATAGCGGCTTAAACAAAACCTCACCGTTGCAAACTGAGGGAATCGAAACGATGTACATTGCATGTTCAAAGGGAAGACCTATTAACTGCAGCGGCTGAATCCAATGCTCGAGTCTAGTTCATCATTTATAGCGACTGAATGAAGCAGTTTGAAAGCATCTTCTATTGCTCTTCAAAAGGAATCAGATAATGAATAAATTGCTTGTGACAACATGAAACAGAATTCCAATGCTCGTCGCTAAGTCAATTTTTGACACAGACTAAATCGGCAGCTTCGATTCATGAGAACTGCTAATTTACAGGCACTCAATTGCATCCATTGAAAATGTAAGCAAGCTGCTTTGCGTTCAGGCTGTCCAATATTCCATGACACACAGAATGTCTTTTGCATTACACATGAAATTTCAGTGGATTTTCTTCGACTTTATTTGATATGTTCACCATCAGAGTCTTACATCCGTGCTGCTCCTGCTGAGGAGATGAGTTATTACCAGCTCAAATCCATCGGGCGTATTTTTGACAGAATTTAAACCGAGGATCAGGTTGGTGGTCGAACTCTCATGAGATGTCTCAACTGAGACAGAAATAGAACTCCATGGCAATCATCTAGATCAATAAATAACAAGTTTCCCAGTTTGAGGTTCGACGTTTTGGCTCTTTTATTAATTCACTGTTTTCTTAGCTAGTATGTTGGTTGTATTTTCTGATTGTTGAGATAGTTTTTAACTGTCAGAAATACATTACGTAGACTTCACAAGTGCCATACAACATTTTTTACGGATGCGTGGAAAATCTAATAAACGCTACAAATATTTTAATTTTGCGCGACATAGAGTTGCAAGTTGTATGTGGGATTAAATTTTACCATTAAATTTCATTACACTCTCTTATGGACTTACTCGACAACAGGGAAATCAACTGGCCTTGTTGCGTTACCCTCTACTTCAGCATACTCATGTGCCCTAGACACGGGCTTTTCAACTGGGGGTAAATGTATCCCTAGGGGTACATTTAACATACTTCATTTGTTAAAATGTCAAATATATTACTGTATACAACCAAATGAATATATATATATATATATAACTATTTAACGTTAAGTGTATTTTAAAGTTTTTTAAACTTTTAACTGCGCTGGGGGTACATGAAGATACATCATTAAGCTATGGGGGTACACGACAATAGAAAAGTTGAGAGGCCCTGCAATAGACAGTCTCGAATGATTCAGAATGAATTTCCACGAGTCAACTGCCAATTGTTAGTCCACTTGAGCATTGTTCAATAATTACAACGAGCAAGAATCAAAAGCAAGACAGCTTTACCTCATTCATTTCCTGACAAGAGCTCACTCTTAAATGAGCTACGAAGACGAGGAGGCATTACTTGACTTCTAAATTAAATAGAAGGTAATTCGCGTTGAAAAAAACCTTGGATTAGTGTAATTTACTTTACCTCATTCATTTTTTAACATGAGCTCGCTCACAAATGAGCTTCGAAGACAAAGAGGCATTACTTGAACTCTAAATTAAATAGAAGGTAATTCGCGTTGAAACAAACCTTGAAGTAAACTAATATTGACAGCTTCCATGCGCACGAATGAGCTATTTGACAATCTTTTAGGCTTGCCGTTGCGATCAATAAAGTGTGAATTAATTCCTTAAAAGCAAAAATAAGAGATCAAAAGGGACATTTTCGTAGGGAATGTTTTTTATTAAACAAAGTAAAAATGTAATTGTTGTTTCCGTGGTAGGTCTTGATAATAACAAGCGCATCCGTATAATAAACAGCAGGCACACACAACTGCCTTCTCCAAAATAGAGACAAGATTAAGTGCGGTACCGAGGGAAAAACAGGCACACTGAAAAGACAAACTTCGTTAAGGGACAATGCAGAAAAAAATAGGAGAGAACAAAAACCCCATTAATTACAGCAAAAAACCAGTGGGCCTCTAAATTGGAGTCGTCTCAAAACGTCGCGCATTTATTTCGGCCGGTACCAAAGAACAACGTACCCTCAATGACAAAAAATCTTTAGATGAGAGTGGGAAGATCTGAGGTGAAAGGGTGCATGGTGCTCTATTTCGAAGCTACCAAAAAAAATTTTTTGATGAAGGGAACAGATGAAACCTTTTCAATCCTATGGGTTGACGTATGAACGGGAAGACAGGCAACTGCTCAGGAACACCAATTCATCAGCTGCGGCACAGCGGCTCATTTTTTGAAGCTCGAGGTGGCCTATGATGACCCTAACGGAGGTGTGCGCTTTAGCAATTCTGTTATGTGTGTCGGTTGTTCAAGTGCTTGTGGATTGTCATTTCATTTCGTGTGGGTAGGAAGTATTAATAGCTAACTTAGTTGTTCAGGCTTTTGCAAAATGAAACAGACTACTCATAAAATGACTAGTAAAAGGAGTAAAAGGACTAGATATGTAATATAGCGGCACATTTTTACAGATTCAACATATATATATGAAGTGAACAACACATTGACTGGCACTCGTTATCGAATCTGATAGTTTAAACTGAAAGACACTGTGAAATCAAATAGGATTGAGTTTAATCAAATCGATAATATTCGGATTAAAACTCTCCAAAAATGACGTTGCCAATGGAATTTACGAATTTGTCTGACATTCTTGAAGGTTAAATCTAAGCTCCTTGTAATCTAAGCTCCGGGCTGAAATGAGGAACATCACGACAACTGAAAAAATAATTACAGCACTTTTGATTCGAAAGCTCTCATCGTATTTTATATGGAATGGTTGAGTGTGAATAAGCTCTTTTGTTTTGCCCTCAGCTAGTTGGGATGCTATGTCCTGGAGAGGGACTGGCTCGTAAATTTTAATATCACTTTAATGCATTGACGGCGATACGACCCACCTGGGGGTCGTGATCAAGTTTTTCTAGTTGCGAAACGGCCCATTTGTGGGTGGTTTGAAAAAGTTTCAACAATATTTTAAAATAATGGTATTTAATGGACCCAGTAAATGTTTGGTATTCATAAAATTTCTGAAAACTTTTGAATTAAATTCGAGTTGAGTACTTAACTTCAGTTTAACCCACCGCAGTCAACCTGTATTTACTCAGTTGTTTTTCTCATTTTTTTTTGTATTTAGAAAGCTTCTTAGCGACCGGTTTTCGGACACAAAATATGTTCAGAGATTTAAAAATTTAAAGCTTACCTACTGAAAAGAGCTTTTCATCAAATTATTTACCACTTCAAAGAAATATTTACCACACATTATACACATACAATGATTAAATCCTGCAACAAAAACTAATAAGACGCTAAAGAAATCTTGATTTCAAAACAATGGAATGGGATTTGAATGAACACGTTCTTTCAAGTTTCAATGGCAGACTGAGAATTCAATGCCATTTTTTTATGTTTTTCGGTCGTTCATCCATACTATTTCCCTCTTTTAGGTAGTTGGATGAGGTTGCTCCATCACATTTAGCTCTTTTAGGTGATACCATAGTCTTCGGATTTGTTTTATCCTATTTAGCTCTTTTAGGTAGTGTCATGGTCTTCGGACGTTGTTCTATCCTAATTAGCTCTTTTAGGTAGTGTCATGGTCTTCGGACGTTGTTCTATCCTATTTAGCTCTTTTAGGTAGTGTCATGGTCTTCGGACGTCGTTCTATCATATTTAGGTCTTTTAGGTAGTGTCATGGTCTTCGGACGTCGTTCTATCCTAATTAGTTCTTTTAGGTAGTGTCATGGTCTTCGGACGTCGTTCTATCCTATTTAGCTCTTTTAGATAGTGTCATGGTCTTCGCACGTCGTTCTATCCAATTTAGCTCTTTTAGATAGTGTCATGGTCTTCGGACGTTGTTCTATCCTATTTAGCTCTTTTAGATAGTGTCATGGTCTTCTGACGTTGTTTTATCCTAATTAGCTCTTTTAGGTAGTGTCATGGTCTTCGGACGTTGTTCTATCCTATTTAGCTCTTTTAGATAGTGTCATGGTCTTCTGACGTTGTTTTATCCTAATTAGCTCTTTTAGGTAGTGTCATGGTCTTCGGACGTTGTTCTATCACATTTGCCTCTCCTGCTCAGCTTTGGCGATTTTCTCGAACAAAAACCCTGCTGTGAGAAAGAGAATAAGTTAATAAGTTAATAAGTTAATGTAAAATTTGACGATAAATTATATTTAAAAATCAATCTTTCTCATTGCACCATAAGCTGCTTATTTATCATCTAAGAAATGTAGAAGAATTCATAAAAAAATCAAACACACAAATTGGTATTTCGTGCTAAGGCTAATTCTATTTATTACAGATTGCACAGACTTGTATGATCTAACTTAAATGATGTTCATGTTAAACTGTGCAATTTTTCCCAATGATTGTAGACGGCAAAGTTCCTTAGACATTGAAATATCAGAAAATGTTTTTCTTTTCCGTATATACTCCATCTCTAAATTTTAGATTGCTCCTCTTCTTGCTAGCGTGTGAAACGTGCGGCGCTACCGTGAAATTCAAGACAAACTTGATGGACGAGAAGGCCACGTCCAGCCAAAGAAACTTCTACTTGAGTTTCTTTTCGAGACATGGAGATCAAAGCCATGCCAGGCAACGGTCTCAAGCTCATGCCAACAATGTGAAGAGAAAGTATTTGCGAGCAAGTTCTATGCCGAAGTACAGTGTTAATTTCAGTGTGTTGTCATCAAACGAAATGCAGCGTGATAGACGGTCACGAAGAAAATACTTAAAACACGAATGGTTCTCCGATTTCCCACGGGGAAATATTGGTTCTAAGAATGGAAAGTATCCATCAGGATATGAAATTTATAGCAAAAACTCAATTCCCGCTGCACATCAAAACGAAATTTCAAAGGCCCTTAGTATGGACGCTGCTATTCGTAACAGCTCTCACAGATGTCGCCATCTTAAGCACCAGTCAAATTCAAAAACACTGGAGCACTCAAGAAACGATTTTACATACAATGTTACAAGCAGCAGCGGCACTGCTACCATATATTGTCCAGTGAAAATGAACGTTCATCTAGAAAACGCTTTGTTTCAATGCTGTCGAGCAAAAAGTAGCAACAAATTCTTCAAGAAAATCTGCAATTCGTCTGTGAGTATAATAAAAAACTCTCATTTGTGCCCCAAGGGTCCTTCGTATTTATGCCAGCCATCATCTATCGACAATTTCACAAGCCTCTCTTCACTCAGTTTCGCCTCGACTCTGCCCACAAATTGCTTCTGGGTGCGCGAAGTGACAGTGAAAATGTCTTGGATGAGGCTGTTCAGGAACGATAATTCTCTTGTGTGTTTAACGAACCCTCACTGGCTGAAGTTTGACGCTCCCGTGCTCAATGGACTCCAGGAGATGACCGTGAACGGCGTCTACGCCATCGTCGCTTTGACCGGCACCGCAGGCAACATGGCTGCGATTTTCCTCTTTTCTAGGTAAGTTACAAATGCGAAAGCACAATTTTACAATAAACAATGTAAATCAACTTGTTATTCGCTAATGGTTCATAGGTAATCATATCATAACGCTAATTATCATAATTATCATATTCGCTAATTTTTCATAACGATAATTTTCAATTGTGATATGAATGCTTTTAAAGGATTTTTTTCACAATAAAGTGTGAAAAAATCATGAACTTTTCTCTAGTACTTGCTAAAAGCAAGATGTTAGATCTTGGCAGTTGTACATTAACGTCTCTTGATTGTTGAATAACTGATATCCGTGTCTTAGATTTTTTGAAAGAAAGTATCTGTATTTCAGATTTTCCATCATAATACAAAATCAATGATTTCTGAATAAAATTGCAAATGATTCTTCCTACATTCACTTCCATCGCCGATCGAAGGCTTCTGTCCCTACGTTTTCTCTGGTCTCAATTGGACCATTTAAAGGCTTCTCCTTCTATCACGTCGAACAGATTCACTTCTTTTAAACTTAATATAAGACTAGAAGAGGCATTTCTAAAGGAGAATCAGAGCTAATTAAGTTCATTGTGCTAGCGTTAAATAATGTGATTGGGATGCAATATTCAGAAACTAATACCTATTATCAAATTTTAAATCTAGTATATTGATTCAATATGCGTTGGAAGGATTGATCATCTTTGTATGCTATTTATTCCCATTAAAAATCATAAAAATAGCGCAAATCGATAAATTTAGATTTTAGGATAAGGGAAAATAAAGTTTTCAAAATGCCCATTGCCTGAAACAACCTCATATTCGCATTCATTCATTTCATACTCACTGCACTCGATCTCTTACGAATGCAATCGAAAGTTTCGAATCGAAAGACCTCGAAGGTCCTCGAATCGAAAGTCCTCGAAGGTAAATTGATGTTGCATCGTTAAATTTCGAAGGCCATTTTCCCTGACAAGCTGAGACCAAATTCATAGAATCGAAAACCACACGAGGTCATCCTTGAATTGAAGAGACTCGATTAGCTCAAGGAGCGAAAAATGTTTTCCATGTTAAATATCTAAACCATCGTCCAAGGAAACTCATTCTGTGAGGAAACTCTTCCCATAAAATAAATGGGAAAAGTTTATTTCTCATTTGGGAAATAAACTTCATTAACTTTTCTCAAAAAGAAGATAGAATAAACCCTGTCATCACTTTGGACGTCTCGGATGCGCAGTTGTAAGAATGTCAACAAACTTCTCACGAGTAAAATCCAAATCAAGTTAACGTAGTTCCTTGCAAGTTCTGCTTCACTAAATGCTCATTCCTTCTTTCTGCGTGAGTCTTTACCGTATGTTAAAACAGTGGTTTTTACATAAAAGATGTTCATGTACGTATGTTGTTATTGCTGTGTAGAGTACACGTCATGGACGTTGTTTAGAATATAGAGTAGAATAGGTAAATACGTGAAATGATAATTCCTGTACTCATCAAAATTAATATTTCTTAATTTACTCAGCGTAATAAATTTTCCTGTTGCAATAGCAATGTTTTAGAGGAGAAAAAATAAAATAAAACTAATTCCCATCATTGGTTCCCACTGGCTAAACTTTTTCATGAAAATTCAATGGAATTTCTCGTCCTTTCTCTGGCTGATGTTAAAAGACTCGCATAGTGTGGTATCAGGGGTAATAGAATAAACAGAACGGATGGTAATAAAATGGTATAGGAGAGAATACAATAAAAGTGAATGGAATAAAGTAAATCTGATTGGAGTGGAGCAGAACATAATAGACTATAAAAGGAAGTATTGAAATAAAGTGGAGTAGAACAGAATTTGTAGAGCCTTGGAACCAGTCGAGTCGCTCGTACTCGAGCAGTAGTCATTTGTGGAACAGATGATTGAGAGAAAACCATGAAAATATATTCCCGTTTCCGAGTCATGCTCAGTTTGATAGTGCATGCGGATGCAAGTAAAAGAAAAGTAATAAAAGAGGAGAAATAATGAAAATCTCACACAATTCATAAACTTCTCGCACAATCGATAATCTTAACCCGTAACCATAAGTTTTCACATAATAATTTAACTTCTCGCAGAAGGCAGTGAATACTTTTGTTAGTAACATTATATTTGTAAGCTTGCTTATATTGTTTGAGGAACTCATTATACGGTCATGAAGCGATTGATTACTAGAGCATCTGGTACTACCAGTATGAGTGTGTAGGGGTTGAGAGTACTAGCATAAAGGAATCTATAACATTAGCAACTAGTTATTAACAGCAAAACTTTACAGCAAAAATTAGTACTATTTGCTCGGGCTTAACATTTACAATAACGTATAATCCATTTTTCACAGTAACGTATAATCCATTAATGGCAGTAACGTATAATCCATTAATCGCAGTTACGTATAATCCATTAATCGCAGTAACGTATAATCCAATAATCGCAGTAACGAATAATACATTAATCGCAGTTACGTATAATCCATTAATCGCAGTAACGTATAATCCATTAATCGCAGTAACGTGTAATCCATTAATCGCAGTAACGAATAATACATTAATCGCAGTAACGTGTAATCCATAAACACTCCCTGTAATATATTAAACGATAACAGACCAAGTAACAAATTCAACATGAACAGACCCACTAACAAATCGAACACAATCAGACTCGGTAACAAAATAAACATAAACAGACTCAACAACGAACGCAAAGTAAATAAACTCAGCAATGAATTAAGCGTATACAAACTAACTGAGGGCATCCACTTGAACAAACCCAAAGAGCAATTGAAAGTAAACAGGCCGTTTCACGAATCGAATTTGAATTCGACGTAAATTAACTAAGCAATGAATTAGACGGGACACCTTTAATTCCCAACAGTTTGTCCACCACAGTTTGTGAGTCATTAGTAGTTTGTACAAAACCAACTCACACAATCCATGTGATTAATCCCAGTGAACCATTGAGAATAAACAGGCCCTGTCACTAATCCAGTGTCAGCAGATTCATTGCGTTAAACGTACGCAAACTAACTCAAAAAATCCACGTGATCAGTCCCAGTGAAAAATTGAGAATAAACAGGCCCTGTCACTAATCCAGTGTCAGCAGATTCATTGAGTTTAACGTACACAAACTAACTCAGAGAATTCACGTGATCAGTCCCAGTGAACAATTGAGAATAAACAGGCCCTGTCACTAATCCAGTGTCAGCAGATTCATTGAGTTTAACGTACACAAACTAATTACGAGAATCCACGTGATCAGTCCCAGTGAACAATTGAGAATAAACAGGCCCTGTCACTAATCCAGTGTCAGCAGATTCATTGAGTTTAACGTACACAAACTAATTACGAGAATCCACGTGATCAGTCCCAGTGAACAATTGAGAATAAACAGGCCCTGTCACTAATCCAGTGTCAGCAGACAGACTCAATAATCAATACAAACCCTGCTCTCAGCTCGCGCTCGCTCAGGAGTCCGTCAAATTTGCTGATCATCAGCCTGGCCGTCAGCGACCTCAGCCTCGTCAGCACCCTCTGGCTCTACCTCTACAATTCTGTGCGGGGGCAGCTCATCGGTAAGCTCTTGAGTTCTTTATTGGTATTTCGTAGTTTTATATCGGGACCTCATAGTTCTTTATTGGTGAACACTTATGGTTCTTTATCGGTAAGCACTTATGGTTTGTCTATTAGTACACCTGGTATAGTTTGTCTATTATTATGCCTCGTATGGCTTATCTATTTGTACACCTCGGATGGTATGTCAATTATTACTCCTCGAATGGAACTTTTGTTTTAGGACGTCTTATATTAAGAAATTTTTAAAAGCCAATAAGTTGGCATGTATCTCATGTTGCAACTTGGAAATAAACGTTTTTTCTTTTTTATTTCTTTTTTTTTTTATCGGTAAGCACTCCATAGTTCTTTATCGGTTGACACTCCATAGTTCTTTATCGGTAACACTTATGGTTCTTTATCGGTAAGTACTCCGTAATTCTTTATCGGTAAGCACTCCAGAGTTTTTTATCGGAAAACACTTCATAGTTCTTTACGCTTCCTTTGCAACTGCATGGATTTTCTTAAAATTTACGTAGTGCTCATCATTCCGCTTCAAGATTTTTGTTACACTTACTTACGTAGTTATCGTGAAACATAGTAGATTTTTTCACATATGTTTTTTCAAATCATACACTCTTTCCGTAATACGGTAGAAATTTGCATAATATTTTGATAAAGTTGCAGCATAATTCATAAAATTCCGCCAATGCCTTTGCGTTTGTATATTAGCTTTATTTATGAGCGCAATATTCAACGTATTTTCTAGCACTTGAGGCACAGGATGTAAAATTTGCGACTCAATTTTTTATTTAAGGTGTTACGCTCTCCCGTGGTACTTTCTGACTTTCCATCATTCATTTTATTAATTAACAGTATTACGATTGCGTTACGGTGCTTATTTATTACATTATAACCTATATGCCTCATACATAGATGTTCTGAAAATCCTGCTGCCAAACAGTACAAGAATTGCCTGCGTAATGGTTATATTTTAGGTTATATTTAGTGGTTATATTAATGGTTATATTTAATGGTTATATTTTAGAGCTACTTTCTCCGCACGAGTACAATTTCAGGCATAAATGAACAGCTTAGTTTAGAACAAGAGCGTTCTAAACCACCTATTTCTGAGTCCGGATAACATTGTAATATTTTTGGCCTTTCGAAAGTATTCTCTTTATTATTTCGGAAGACTTTTTATATCAGTACGTGTGTTACATCAACATGCATATCAACGTAGCAAGCTCCTTTGCGTTTTACTTGGGACTTCCTTGCAATACAAGTGAAGCATCGCAAGTCGATTTAATTAGGGCCTCGGTTGTTGAACCTCTCCAAAGTTTTGTCATCCTGATTGCTTAGTCATGATATTCACGAGGAAAGTTCTGAACTTTCAAACTTAATTGCCAGATTAAGTCAAATGAACCGGCAGTTGAATTGCGCTGCTGTGATGAGAAGGCCAGGTTTGAGTGGTGTTTTTTCTCCTTTTAAGAAACCTAAGTCAATTTCGCAACCCGAATTAGCTGACCCGACCATCTATTGAGTCGTCGGTACACATTTACCAGTTTTTCATTCGTCTAAGAATTTCACAGAAATTTTCTGTGGCTTCAATTTGAACTCGCGAAAGATTTCACAGTAACGAGTCGAGCCTGCAGCGTTCGCCTCTTTACTGTATTTAAACTCTAATTACTTAACTTCACTCACGGCTATCCTATACCCTTTATTAAATATTTTTAGCCGATGAATTTTTGCCTCCGGTAATGTTTAAAAATTGTGGCAATAGGAAAAAACAAAATTTGTAGCTCCTTTTTTAATTTCTGCGATGATCTCAGGAAAGGCAATGCGCACTTCGCCGGCGGGCGTCTTAGGGAAGGAAAAATGAACTATATTAGTTGAAAATCGGACGCTCATTTGCGCTCGAGGGAATGCAAATGACCCTGCGATGCACGAAAACATTGCTCACGCAACGGTAATTGACTCCTTCTACTCGCCTCAATAGTTGACCGTTCATTGACTGTCGGGTTTAAATCATAACACTGGTTATGGTTTATCGAATAGTAACTCTCATTTTCTTCACATGAACTCATGCAGTTCTTTGAAATCACGAAGTTTTAACAAAACTTCGCCAACCCACTGCGTGAGAACTTATTCTAGTACAGTAGTTCTTATTTACCAAAAGAAAATTCCATTATTGTACCCAGAAAACTAAGAGCATTTCCATTTACGACGCAAAAATTCCGTTTAAAACTCTCACTTGTGTATGCCAGAACGCAATACCGAGAAGTGGGGCAAACGCTCTAATCAAAAACCCACAAATCGCACTAAATCCAGTGAGTGATGATGAGATTTCCGTGAGTATTCAAGAGCGTTTTTATTCCCATCTTGCGACGCAGAATAAGATTTACGTCAAATGCAATTGTGTCTGTCTCCCACGAGACCTGTTTGTCAGGAACCGATTAGTCTGCTAGATTTCCGCGGAGGTTTGAAGAAAAGAGCAGGAAAGGTGCAGGTCCGGAGGTGATTCAATAATGAACGCTCGTGACTTCCTATAACTGGCAGATACGGAACTTTCCGTTGCTCAAAATTTTACCGTGGAGGGTGAAGTATTCCTGACGTCACTGCCAAGTGCGCATGTAATATCCAGTTTTTTATTACAGTGCTCGATAGAAAATACTTCGAATTATCCAGCTGTTGATATAGGTATTTCAGAAGTGTTTCGTTTGATGCTTCATTATAAAGTTCGGACTACCTGATTGGAATGCCCGAACGTAAGTATGTGAACAACTTGTGTAGACGAATCTAAAGCAGTCCATGTCGAAAAATGAGAAATTAAGAAACGAAATATTTTTTGCATCAATGAATTGAGCACCAGGATGGTAAAAAAATTCACAAATAATTTTTGTCTTTTGGGTAAAGCCTGATCATGGGTTAATATTTTTAGTTTAAAAACTATGGATTTTCTTCGTTCGGCTCAGACTAGTTGAATGAATAACATTTTCGTGACTGCAATCGCTGTTTATTAACTTTTGTGTACTTATACGGTCAGAGTTATTCAGTTCCCAACTTTCCGATAATGAACTCAGTCTGCACGTCAATAAGAAGTTAATATTTATTGGTAAAGATCTTGTTATTTTAACAAATTAATAAATCTATGCCACGTACACGATCCTTAAGTCTATATTATAACCTCTGTATTAATTAACTCTATATCGATATGAAAGCGGTTTTTCAAACTAACCTTGCACGCTTCATGGCAAGGATGCTCGCTGTACGGCATGGCTGGAGGTCTGGCTGGCACGGCAGCCATCTTGAATCTGTCGGCCATTTCCTTGGACCGCTGTTTGGCCATCACCTTCCCACTGCACCCTGGCCGCAAGCTCTCAACTCGGCAGGTGAGAGCCAATCTCCACACCATAAAGGGAATATATGAAATAAACAGATGAGAGGCACTACTAATTTTTCCAGTGTCTCTACACTCCGATGGAAACAACTCCACAGAGAAGGTAATAGATAACAACACTCCCTCCATGCCTGTATACCTCAGACAACATCATTCTTTCCATGGTCCTATACCTCGGAGGAAACATCTCCACCGAGCTGATAAAAGATGGCAACATTTTCTCCATGTCTCAAAACCCTTGAGGAAACACTTCTATTTAAACGGAAGGTGAAGGGTAAAATAGATTTTTTCTTTCCTATACAGCTCGAACGAGAGCTGTCTTCCTGGGTGACCGAATTGATTTTTAATCTTCATTCTGTAGTTGCGTCCTGGAATAAAAAAAAGCTACCCCGTTACACTATGCGATGAAAAAATCGGTTTTCACTAGCTTGAAGAGCTTAAAACTACTTTTTGACATCATGATTGAACTCGTAGTAATTGAAAAAATAGCAAAACCCGTCATTGCAAGAATTGAATAAGCCAGTTATTGCAGAAGTAACATAGGTGATCCATCCAATGATTTGTGTCAAGTTTCAAAGCCCTTGAAAAACGCTCGGATATTGGTTTGAACCTCACATTGAATTGATGGATGCGAGAGCACCTGACACTCTTCGTCTAATTAACTTAGTTGAGGCAATAACTGAGGAGCGGGCGATGCCGTTTGATACTCGATGATGACAGCCACACCTTTTCAATGCTCGGGGCTGGTTTCTATTTGAAAAATGATAAGGGAAAATTTTTTGCGAATAATTCTTTAAACGTTACAATGTGTAAAAATAAACAGAAGTTGAGCTTCGTTTCAACATTCAATGAACGAACCATTTAAAAATTATGATTCTATTGGAACGTGACCATCATTTACTTAGCATCAATCTCGAAAATATGCTCTTATTTACATTCAACCATGAGATGATTCAAGATTGTTTCAATTTTTCTGAATTTTTCTACTTTATCAATATGCGAGAAAAATAAAATCGAACAAGGTCTTGTACTTATTTGACAGCCGTTTAAAATACTGCTTGATTATTTGTAGCAGACTCAATACTTGAATGCCCCTTTGCTTCCTTCCTAATTTTTATCCTTTTCTTACAATTTCTTCCATGAGTAAGGTAAAAAGTGACTGAGCATTTTCCTATTTATTTCCGCGTTATGTTTTATTTCTATAAGTGCCTTCACCAAACACCCCAGTCGTTGGCAGGCGGGCAGAATAATAATGGAACAAAACACCTTTGAGGCAAGTTGGTTGTATGCCGCCACTTCTTTTTCTCGGCAGCAGCATACGTGTGTTATTTTATTTCATCATTGGGAAAGATTCTGAGTTTGAAGAGAAAAGAAATTTTGATACGCAGAAGTTTTACAATCGCGGAAAATGCAAGAGAAATGTGAAATTGCATTTGAACATGAAAATATATATTTTCTCCTGCATGTGGGAGAATCCTTGTCCCTTCATGTTCTTAAATTAAAAAAGTGTTTCATTTTCCCAAGCGTTGTGTTAATTTTTTATTGATGTCATGACGCTGGAAAAGCAG
Source organism: Morinoia aosen (assembly GCA_030386875.1). NCBI lineage: Eukaryota > Metazoa > Arthropoda > Malacostraca > Amphipoda > Talitridae > Morinoia > Morinoia aosen. The sequence continues at coordinate 85,667,599 of CM059562.1, read as the reverse complement.
CGTTGTTAGTCCCATTCAGATAATATCTTACACGTTGAGCGAAGAACTAGAAATACGATTGCGGAACATAAAAGAATGATCTTGTTTGACATCGCAGAAATACACAACGCGCGTTTCAAGCACGAATTGTCGTAGTCGTTTTCAAAAGATTAATTCCATCGTCATAGAAATTTTCCGCTGAATAATCGAACAATACGCATTTCAAGTACGAACTGTTGTCGTCGTTCTAAAAAGATTGATTTTATGGTCATAGAAATTTTCACTTGAATAATAGAAGTTATCGCAATGAATGAGAGTATATCCACGTTGAATACCGTAATAGGAAATATGCGTAAAGCATTAAAGGAAATATGCGTAAAGCATTATTTCAAGGTTATCTTGCACAATCTCGTACACGTGATCCTAAATGAACATAAAGAAATATCGGAAGAAGGAAATGTGTTTTTATGAACTTTACAGCTCTTCTGATCATTTTATTTGAAAAAACATAGAATCTGAAATGTGATTGAAAAACGCACTATACTTTAAAGTTTTAGTGCTGTTTTCAAGATGGTATGAGGAATCGTAGGGTTAGCATAGCCGACATTTGAACTCTAGGGGTAAAAACTAGGTATCAGTTATTGAAAGAGTTTGTCAGGGCACAATCTGGAAAACCAAGAAAACACAAGCTCATATAAAAAACATTCTTCTAGTAAATTTTAATAAATCAATTGCAGCTAAATATATTTTCCAAGCTGCTTTTTGGCGCCATATTGGTCCTTGACACCCAGTTGAAGATGAGCACGTATTTGCTATTATTGACATGTAGCGCTTCAACCGAAGTTCTTGCTTCCGTAATACGTAGAAACACAATGCACGTTAACGTATTTTTGAATATTATGGAAGTTTTTATTTGATTAATAGTTGGGTTTTCGTAGTTTTAGGCTCCTTGACAGACCAGGCGTATTCATGAAGTGAAGTTTGACTTTATATTAAAGTGTTAGTTTTGAATGATGGAATCGTCGAAGCATTTTCTGACAAATCATAAAGAGTGTTTGAATCAACTGCTCACTAACCTGTTAGGAACTTATTCTAACATAAGTGACAAGTTATAACACGTTAAAAAATGCATTATCTTGTAAAATTGGAAGTTAATAGTTATAAGTAAAAAATAAGCATCGCTCATTAGCAGACATAAATTTCGTGTGACAGAGAATGCATTAAAAAATGTTCATAAACAATGCCGTCGTCTACACTTGAGATTTGAGATTAATACAATTGAGATTTCTGCAATATCGTTTGCTTTTATAGACATCTGCGGCTGTAGTTGCTGACATAATCCTCGACCCGCCAATTACGAGGTATGTTGGATCCGGTATCCAACTTACAGGTTCTTAATGAACCTCTACGAAAAAACGACTTCTTTACTTCCGACAGCAGGTGCCAGAACGATAAATGTTCTCACAAAAAGAAATGCTTTCGCAAAAATTTTCTCACAAGAAATGCTCGACCTCACAATTTCTGATGCAACTAATTAAGAGAATCTCATGCCAGGCTGCCGTGTTAGTATGAGCAAAACTTTAAGTTCCGTGGTTGCGGAATCAAACGAATTATACAAGTACTAAGTTTTGAATGCGATCGCTCCCTACACGTTTTGCAGCAGGCAGAAGGTTCTGAAAGAAAGTAAACCATTGAAGTATTGAGAAAAATAGAGTATTGTGACTCAACATTAAGCTATGGAATGACTTCGTTCCCATTTCCCTGAGAGGCAACAGGAATCATTTTTCAAAGTTACTCTAACATGAAGTGACGCTGAAAATAAAACATTTTATTTTTGGACGCCTTGCTGAAATTGTTTTTCATCATAATCCTCCACTGAGGAGCGATCTCTAGAAGATCTCAGTGATCATTTTTGGAGGCCTTTTGAAATCTCCTGGACGTATTTGGTTTTACAGATGCAATTTTTTCCCTGTCTTCATTTTAATGAGGGACTGGAGACCTTATTGAAGGAATTTTCTCGGGCCATAATCTGGAAAACCAAGAAAACACAAGCTCATATACAATACAACCTTCTTGTATTTGTTGAGCTAAAAATACTCTAAGATACGGCCGAACTCAGTATACTCTTATTACCCTCCAGTACTGGTCTGAACAAAACAACAAAGGCACGGGGCCATGCAGTCCGAAGCTATTTCTGGCACGTGCTTGCGTCATCACTTCTATGTCGCGTCATTAGCGAACTTTGCCACCATGCTTATAGTTGCAAGTGAGTTTGCTTCGTGTAAATATTGAGTAGAGAAGAGCGTAGAATGAATAGCTTAGTAATGAGATATGTATATAAATGAAGTAGTTAAATTACGAACAAAAATAGGTGAATGAATGAATAATTAATTCGTCATTTCCACAACTTTATATGTATGTAGTATCTACGAAAAACTGGAACGCTACCAGCAAGGAATGCGCTTTACGTGTCTCTCGAATGTGTCTCGAAGAGACTCAAATGAAATGCTGGTTCACAGGGAATATCTTCTCATAAAAACGACTTAGCATTTGTACAATCTCCACATCAATTCTTCAGATAGTCTTCCACGTCATGAACACTTAATAAGAATTCCCTCTCCATGAACAGGAACCATTCCTGCAAAAAGAATTTTGTTCCGTTTAGAACTTATAACATCGTCATCCAAACCTTCGAGAATCTTTTGAGAAACTAGTGTCAACCTTGCTCGATCTTAGTTGATAGTGCGAATGCTGATGATGTATAGTAAAAAATCATTATTTGAAAGAATCATCTGATGAAATAAAGCTTCCAAATTATAAATTAAAATACCTCCCAGTCCTCAGTGACCATTATCTGAAGGTATGATCTGATAAAATAATGCATCCCAATTAAGCAATAAAATACCCCGAATTAAGCATTAAAAAACCTGCACAAGCTTACTAAAAACAATTGTTTTCCATATTCCGGGAGGTGACAGGAGATTTATTAATGGACTGATTGATATTGCCAGACATAAAATGACATAATTAGCTCTAATATGATTTGCAATTTATTTCAGTGGTAAAAATAGAATCGTAATGTGGGTGTTACCACAAAAAAAAGAAACTTGAGATACCTAACTTTCAAAAATGACGCCGCAGCAATGGGATATGAAATATCACCTAAAAACAGATCTCGTACAATTGAATAAATCAACAAAAATAAAACAAATGAACAATTACCCAGCCAGTTTTGTTTACAGAATAGATTAGTTACGAGACGGCTTGATCGTTGCTGTACAAAATTTAGTGTAGGTATACAAGGATCTACTTTTTCTTTACCTTTATCAGGCACTCCGTCATTCCAGGATATTGGTATGTATAGATGGATTTTTAACTTCTCAGACTAATGGGAGAGAGTATGTGAGTGGAATGTGCCGTCGATCGATTAGAGTTCTCTAAATATCTTATCCCCGTCTTCTCCGGTTCCTATAATCAGCAGCAAAAATATTCTAGTCAGAATTCCGTATCAATCTGCGAAAGGGCTAAAGATTTCCCAACAGCATTAAGAACTGATGAAACTGTTATTTCTCGAATCTGATTTAATTGTAATTTCTGGCTGCCAGGGCATCCGATAAAAGTAATAAGCTCAAATTCCCTCTCAGTCGTTCAGATCTCTCAACTGAATCCTTAATGCAACGTGTTGTGGATATTAGATATTTTCCTAACAGCCCAAAGTAATCGTTTTTTGGAAAATGCTCATGGGGCTTATAATTGTGTGATTAAAATATGCCTCGATAATTTCATAAGACTACTCGTATGGCGAAAATTATGTTCATGGTAAATTTTTTATCAGATTAGTGTTTTGATCCACGCGGTGTTTGTTTTGAACGGGCTTTTCAGTGTAAAAGTCGCTTTTAGTACAAGCTGCTTATGCCTTTTTATTTGGCCTTAATCTGGTCTTGCGTGTGATAGTACACCTTGGTTGTAAAATATTCCTTATAAAAAAATAAAACAGAAAGAAAATGAAAAACACTCTATATTTCCAAATTAGATGATACAAAAAACTCATCTTTGGAACATCTTAAAGTAACGGTTCTTGTATGATACACACACATGAATGTCGTAATGCCCATGTCATCAATCGAAATAAAATATTCCTCAGCTCAAGTTATTTTTTTTTTAATTGTGAACTCTTTCAAATTGAACAAATAGCCGCGCGGTGAAGGAAGCTGTATAAAATTGAAATCATGCCGCGGCCACTCGCTTTCTTCAGAAATTGTGAGATTTTTGGGAGGAAATTTCATAATATTTTCGTCTTCTTGAAACGCATCAATAAGGATGGCGTAATGTACTGCAAGTATAATTTATGAGTTTATAAAACTCTTTTTATTTATTTTTCATTGCACTTGAACGCTAGAATTTTCCTCTACAACGATTAATATTTAGAGGTATTCATTGAACGCAGTTTTTCATTCTTTGTGCATAGGACCTAATTTGCATCGGGGAGATGTTTATCAGAATTTTTATTTATCATAAGTTAATAAATGAATCATTTAATTTAGCGGTAACATATTGTCTATAGCCGGCAGCTTGAAATTCGTATAATCAACTAACCTCATAAAGCTATCTCAAGGAAAATTTCAAACTTTATTCAGTTTTCTCACGTGTCTTTATAAATATTTCCGGTACTAATTTTCAATTTGGTTTCGTCACATATGATGAATGAGTTATTAATCAAGTGGAGTTAAAATATCCGGATAAATACACGAGGTAACCGAATAATTTAGGTGCAATAAGTGGTTAGCTATGTCACCACTTCACATCCATTTTCCCTTTAACACTTACATATTTCTAGGTTGTACCGACAGATCTGCATCTGGCGGCTCACCATTTTACTTGTGCTCCTAGTGACATGGATTTTACGATACTGATTTGCTTCTATCAACTAAGGATCTTAACTTTAAAATATTTTAAAAGCCAATGATGCGCTTTTGTATCATCTTCATTGATAATAAATTGTTTTCTGTCTTTGATTCCAGGCTCGGTTGATCATCGCATTCATTTGGAGCTCCGCGCTAAGTTTGAGTGACATGGATACTACGATATCCATGTGTGTCAACTAAGGATCTTTCCTTAAAGATATTTTAAAAGCCAATGATCTGTTTTTGTGCTATCTACCTTCGAAATAACCTGTTTTATTTCTTTGTTTCCAGGCATGGTTGATCATCGCATTCATTTGGAGCTACGCGCTGAGTTTCGCTGTAGTGCCCCTGCTCGGCATCGAGGGAGTCGCGTATGTGCCTGAGGGGAACGGCCACAGCTGCAGGTGGGCTCTAAGTCATAAATAAAAGGAAATATTTTTTTCAATGACAACTTCCAATACATCCCAATGACCATATAATTTCAATTTCAAAAAAAGCCAGAAACTTTTTTTGCCTGGAGGAAATGGGTTAAGTCACGCTCTAGGTCATTAAGTTACGCTCTTGGTTATTATGGTACACTCTAGGTAATTAAGTAACGCTCTAGGTTATTAAGTTACGCTCTAGGTCATTAGGTCACGCTTGCACCATTGAACACACCATCTTGTTCCGCATATGAGGCGTGAATTCAATTATTTTGTTCATAGTTTATATACATCTCTCGCCTGTGAAGATTACCTTTCGGGCTTTTACACAAGTTTGTGGTAACACTGACTGGAATTCTGATCCCCACTGAGATGTGTCATGAGAGAACTCTCTTCTCTAGCAGCAATTGTCTCTTACGCGTAAACACGGAGCTGACGTATACAGAATACGGAGCTACAAAATATAGGATGAAAAAGACTGCAGTCGAGCTCGGGTCAAACTCGTTCACTGAAATCTGCCGCGACGCTAAAGCAGAGCGGCGAATTTGAACAACTAAGTCCAGTGTCTGACCTGTTCCTCTTACCCGCACTGTGCGTTGCGTTGGTTCGAGCAAATAGCTCTTCAGCTGATGTAGAAAGTATTAAAAAGTGATAAGAGAAACCCTTCTATACAATCAGCTTGCATTTAACTCTTCCCCCTTGAGCTGGTCAGAAAAGTTCATCCGAATTTCCAGAAAAAGTTGAATCGAGCAGTTGTGTGATCAAGTAAAAGATCTAGTGTCCTTGTCTGCGCGAAACAGCAAGTGAGTGCAGTGAAATGTAATTACTACATATATTTCAGCTTACTCATTTATGAATAGTAATGGCCAGTCCCGCTTGTTTGTCTCATATGTGATGCGTAATATACCGCTGATCATATGTATTATTTATATATATTATTTAGATAGAATGTATCTGAACGAGTTACGTAAGTGCCCTCATTTCAGTTTGCATTTTCAAAATGATCTATCTGAAAAAGCAACGCATTATCATATTTCATCTCTTTAGGTTACAACGTATTAAATTATGTTAGCTAAAAAACGATGTAAATAACTTACCATATAATCAACAAGTATTTTTTATTGAGAAGTGACGCACCGGCCGCGTCAAGATGAGGGCAAAGGGCAAATAGCGCTGAAGAGGCGCGTAGAGTAAAATGGTCTAATGCCACATATCGCACCATGAGCTATAAAATCAATGAGCTTAAATTAGAATGGTTGCATCGATCTATTTGTACAGAACAACGTTGGTAGAAGTGGATAATTTGGTGTATTGTACACTCAATTGTATACTCAATTGTATACTCACTCGCATACTTTCAGAGTCGCATTTTTTTCAATGACATTCTTTCTGCAGACAACGCCTGCGTCCAGGAGTAAATTATTATTGAATCATTCAAGCTCGATATATTACGTTGACACAACCATTATAGAAGTGGATCGTTTCCAAATGAAAAACAATGTTTGTTAATCCAAAGAGTCAGACACAAAATAAAATAGTTGAAGAAATATTCGCCTCAGATACTCGTGGCGCAAGGTGCTTGGCTAGAATATAAGGTTTATTCTATTCGTTTGTTTTAAAATGTTAGTGTGTAGACCAGTACAATGTGCTCGTGGTTTGCCTTTTCTCGGATTAAACCAATACACAATAGTCAATAGTCATAGTCTATACAACTATGGTCAAATGTAGGCGAGAGAGAAGCATACATTGCTTTCATTTATTCAAATTTAATTTTTTTCGATGATTGAAAGACCCAGCAAATAATTTCGGAGATGTTTGAAAAACGAAGATGATTTGCTTATCACCATTTTCCCGGCAAAAACTCAGCAAAGAACTTCGGATTTTTTTATAAAAGACGTTAAGTCCCCTAACACCATTTTCGCTGCAAATTAATCATGTTTGATGGTAGTTTTCCACATCATATTTTGCGTGAATGCAGACTTAATTACTGCTGTTGTTGTTCCAGCGATCGAGTTCGATCCAAATTAGATCCGAGTCCCTTCCCACGCTGCAACACTATCCATTCACGCCCTGCAGACTTGCTACGGACAAAACCTCTGTACAATCAGCAAAGTTTCTGTCAGGATTACAAAAACTTGAGCAGGTGTCCGACAGAAATCTTTGAGACATAAAAAACACCGCCAAAAAATGCCCTCTGGATGGAGTTCTACTTTTTTCGTTTATCAGAGGTATTTCCAAAAAAAATTATGCAATAGAATGCAAACCCCAGCATAATTTATTGTTAGGTTACGATTTAAAAAAAACGGCTTGAAAGTTCACTTTAACTCGCAAAACTTCTCTCGAAATCTCGGTTCTGTTTTCGAAAATTAAACTAAGTTACCTATTGTTTATAGTCTACTAGCTGCTAGTGTGAATGAATAGATGCCGTGGACACAAGAGTATTTTCTCAAGCAAGTGATAAAAGATTTTTATTTTTATTCGGTAAATTTAATGGTTTTATGAAGCTGTGTGTTATTTTGTCAGCTATTCTCTAGTACTCGACTCGAGAGTAAACATTATTTCTTTTTCTACAGTTCTAATAGCAAATCATTCTACACTTTCGAGAGTGTTCAGCTTCGAAATGCATGTTAAGAGAATAAAGAGCATGTGCATTACAGTCAGTCTATCTGTGTATCACAATGGTTACCCTTATATAACTCAACATTACAAAGTAATACCCAGTGTATTCAAACAAATCAATAATAAATTTTAGTGATGATTCGTTCAAAACATCCTAACCTCACTTTCACAATGCAGCTGAGACAAACATAGTTGTATTGTATTATTAAGATAGAATGTATCTGAACGTGATATAAGTTTACTCGGACCGCAATCATACTAAAGACGCTTTCTGATAACAAATGATAAATTTTGTTATTTTGTTTGAAATTTGATTAATTTCCAAATTTTTATTAAATATACTACTACGATGCTACAAAATTACATATTTAGAATGAGGAAGACACTATAACACAATACCTCATGTCAAAAAGCTCAACACTATAATGCAATAGCAATTAAACCATTACAAAACCAAATAGCAAAAACCAAACAATTACTGAGCAATATAACTCAGTATCAAATAAATCATAGAGAAGTAACAAAAGCATGCTATATCAAATACATCATAGTAATGCAACGTGACGCAATATCAAAATAATCATAACAAAGTAACGTCAAATCCCAAATAAATCATAGCATAGAAGCATTACACTATATCAAACAAGCCACAAGTCTAGGGCTGTTACAATATGCTTTAATCATATTGTCACAGCCCTTACATTTACGTACGCACATGCGTATGTATTTAAACAATTTAAACAATTTAAACAATTTATTTACCACAGGAGATACAGAGGTAGGTGATACAGAGGTAGAGTTTTACTTAAGTCTAGTACAATGGTCAAATTTGATTATAGCTACCTGTGGGCCCGAATAAGTTCAGCGACTTCTAGGGCATCCTACCATCACGCTATTCTAGGGTGTACAAAAGTTTAACCTAGTTCACTTAACCTAGTTTCGCATTAGACTGATCATTGAGATGATTAACTCGATATTTTACAAGTCGGCTATATTTAACAGTATGTTCGATAAAACGATTCAAGAGCAGAGAGAAGATTGGTTATGGTACACAAGGCAAGTTACATTATGACATTATCATTAGTTACATGTAGGAGGCAAGATTTCGACACGGTGATCTTACACTACTAGTATTCTGATAGGAAGTGAGACTCAAGATGTCTTTTGAATACTTTGTACGAATTACATTCACGGATCTCTGCAGGTATAGAGTTCCAAGTTTTGGTTCCAACGAAGAGAATACTGTGTTGCGACCTGGCCTTTGAATAATAAGGAAGCATGAATTTACTTCTATTTCGGGTTAAATGGTCGTGATGACCAGTTTGCGCAGTCAATAATTGTCTTAGGCTATTGTCGCCATCATTTCTTAATGTTTTGTAAATGAAATTACAGATGGAGATTTTGTATAGATCCGAAAGTTTAAGTATTTGTAAATTTTTGAAAGAATCATTTGTGTGAGCATTATATTCTAGGTTCTTTACCGCTCTGACAGCCCTTTTCTGCAGAGTAAAAATTTTGTTGGTTTTATTTTTATCAGTTCCGTGCCATGCTTCTATTCCGTATTGCAAGTATGGAGAAATGAGCGTTCGGTAGAGCATTTGTAAAGCTGTTTCAGGCAGAAAATTTTTAACTTTATTTAGGATTCCGATGGATTTTGATAATTTAGAACTAATATGAGTGATGTGCTCTTTGAAGGTCAGATGTTTATCTATTATGATGCCCAGAAACTTACATGAGTTGGTTTCTTCGATTTCACCTTCGCCAATTTTAATGCATGGGAGAGATACATCTTTCTTGTATGAGAAAGTAATATAATTTGTTTTATCGATATTTAGGCTTATTTTATTAGCTTTGAGCCACGATGAAACCTTGTGAAGTTCAGTATTTATACTCTCCACAATCATAGCAGGATTTTGGTTCGGAAGGACCGCAGAAAGCGTACTGTCATCGGCAAAAAGTATGAATTTGAAGAATGATGTAGATTTTACAATATCATTGATAAAAATCAGAAACAAGAGAGGCCCGAGGACAGATCCTTGTGGAACTCCATGGCTAATTGTCTGTGGGTCTGATTTTGCGTCGTCAATGACAACGTATTGCTTCCGATTTGTTAGGTATGATCTGAACCAATCATGGGCAATCCCTCGAATGCCATAACAGTGTAGTTTCGATAATAGTATTTTATGGTCCACACAATCAAATGCTTTTCGGAAGTCAAGAAATACAGAGAAGACAGCTTTCCTTCATCTATATTAGAATAGAGGAATTGTAAATGATTTAATATAGCCTGTGTTGTTGATTTTTTAGAGCGAAAACCGTATTGTTTATCGTAAAGAAATGATTTTTGTTCAAAATAAGAGTACACTTTTTTATACACAATCTTTTCGAATACTTTGCTAATAATTGGTAGAATGGAGATAGGTCGATAATTGTTTACACAGGTTTTTTCACCACTTTTAAAGATAGGGGTTACTCTAGCAACTTTGAGGGAGTTCGGGAAAGTGCCTAGTAAGAGAGACTGGTTAATAATATTTGATATCAGTGGGGCTACAATGTCAGCAATAACTTTAAGTACTTTAGTCGGAAACGTTTGTAACCCACTCGATTTATTTTTCATGTTGTTTATGCACGTAATTACATCGGAGGAGTTTGTAGGCGTAAAGAAAAAGGAGTTGGGTTCTCGAATATGATCCATAAATTCCAGGTGATCAGTAGGTTCACTTGGAATACCATCAGCTATTGTTTTCCCTACGTTTACGAAGAAGTTGTTAAAGAGATTAGCAATTTCTTTCTTCTCATGATATTTTACATTATCTTGAACAACATATTCAATTTTCTTTTTATCGGCATTATTCGGTTTACAGCAGGAGTTAAGGAGATGCCAAGTCTTTTTAACGTCAGTTTTGAATTGAGTAAACTTGAGCGTAAAGTAGTTCTTTTTTGATGTTCTTATCTGGTTTGTTACATAGTTTCTAAATCGGTTATATGTTTCTCTAGATATTCGTCCTTCGCAAAGGAGGGCTAGGTACGCTTGACGTTTCTTTATATTTATCACGATGTCTCTGGTAATCCAGGGCTTATGTTTATTTTTCGGGGTAACTGTACGAGTTACAATTGGGCAACACTGATTGTATGCGGTCATTATAGTTTCAGTCAACTTTACTACTGCTTCATCAATGCTCGTAGTATTATTGTTTTGTTGAGAGATGTGCAATGTAGGCATTGATTCTTCTAGAACGGTGCGCATTTCTTCAAGATTTGATTCGTTTATTTTACGATATGAGTAAGTTTCAGCCCGTGCCTTGGTGCAAGCAATATAGACATTTTTCTTAATAAGAAAAACTGGGAAGTGATCTGATAAGTCAGAAGTAATTATTCCAGCAAGAAAATCACTAGGGTCTGTCATAAAGATATTGTCAAGCAGCGTAGCACACTCTGAGGTTATTCGTGTAGGCTTTGTAATGATCGGAAGGAAGGATTGAGACTGAAAGGTAGTTAGGAAATTAGAGATTGGTTCATGGCTTTCATGTTTCAGTAGATCATAATTGAAGTCACCGCATATTATTATGTCATTGTATAAGGGCCTGTTGAACTGAGAAATAATACGATTCAATTCATTCAGGAAGGATATAGGACAGGCTGTAGGAGGCCTATACACCGTTCCAAGCACAATGTGTTTACCATCTCTAAAAAGTTCTACGAAGAGTGATTCTATATGATCCTGATTCATGGTTGCACTTGCTATGGTTCTCGAGTCTATGTGGTTAGATATATATGTGCTGATGCCTCCGCCCCGCTGGTTTTTTCTTAGCGAATGGTAACTATGATAATTTTCAAATCGAATCATGTCTTTAGTCGAGTCATCTAGCCAGCTTTCGGTGAAGCTAATCACGTCTAGGTTATATTTAAGTTCAGTAATAGTACATTGTATCTCTTCCAATTTTGGATAGAGTGACCTACAGTTCCAACACAGGAGTGAGAAATCTCGGTCAGTTATTCGTATAGTTTCGTTGAATTCTGATATATTAGTATACCTACACTCTTGAGAGTCGTTTAGGTTTGGATATATTCTGTTCAAATGATTGAAATCTGGATCGATTTCCTCAAATATTACAGGGTGATCAGTCATTTAAAATAAGTAAAAGTAAGAATTAGGTACTATAGAGCTTAAGACGAAATACAGAGTCAAGCTTAAAGGGATATTTCAGTCTAAAAAGTAGCTTATTAAGTAAGAGAGAATAGAGTAAAAAAGAAAAATCTAGCGCGATTTCGTGAGTACACACAAACTCAGTCCATGAGCGAGTGATAATGGAGTTCAATATCACAACATTGGTGCAAACAGATTGCTAAGGGCGTTTTCGCAAGTTCACATACAACAGGTAATAAATTTCTAAAGATTATGACGACAATGATACAATCGGCTAATATGGTTTACGCGTAATAATAACTGTAGTGGTAAATAGAGAAGAATTCACAGTAACATTGGTTGGTGAAAAATTACTAATTGCGATGTTACAAAATGTGACACACAGTTGTCATAGATGTTTACACACACATCTATTATTTATTTGTTATAATATTGGAGTTCGATATCACTATATTGGTGCAAACAGATTGCTGAGGGCGTTTTCATAAGTTCACATACAAGAGGGAATAAGTTTTAAAGATTATGATGACAATGATACAATCAGCTAATATGGTTTACGCGTAATAATAACTGTAGTGGTAAATAAGGAAGAATTCACAGTAATATTGGTAAGTGAAAAATTGCTGATAGATTATAATGACAATGATATAATCAGATTATAAGAAGATTACAACGACAATGATATAATCAGATTATAAGAAGATTACAACGACAATGATATAATCAGCTAATATGGTTGTACGATGGCAGTGGAGGGCAGAAGCGATTATCAGATTATAAGAAGATTACAACGACAATGATATAATCAGCTAATATGGTTTACGCGTAATAATACTTAAGTGGTTAAGAAGAGAAAAAATTCACAGTAACATTGGGAGGTAAAAAATTGCTGATTGCGTTGTTTCAAAAGTTCACACACAGCTGTCATAAATGTTTACAAGCACATCTGTTATACACTTGTATAGATTCAGGTTGAACGAGCATCACGTTGAGGTTTACTGACATGATACCTAATTGAGGTTAAATTAATACGAAGTTGACATATTTAGGGGATGAAAATGAAATTGACTAATTTAGGGGATCACCTAGTCTAGGGAATTTAGGGGATCACCTAATGACAATGATATAATCTGCTAATATGGTTTACGCGTAATAAAAAAACTTTAGTGGTAAAAAATGAAAAAAAAAAATCACAGTAACATTGGGAGGTAAAAATTGTTGATTGCGTTGTTGCAAAAGTTCACATACACCTATCATAAATGTTTACAAACACATCTGTTAAACATTTGTATAGATTCAGGTTAAGCTAACATCAAGTTGAGGATAAGCTGATATGATATCTAATTGGGGTTAAACCAGCACGAAAACTGACAATCAAATTGAGGAGATCACCTAGTCTAGTCACCCATGACTTGTTTTGATGTCATATTGAGTTGTTGCATCAGGTATTGCTCGAGGTCATCTGGCGTGTTGATCTCGCGGCGTCTTGAATCTGGGTTTCCGGGGTTAAATATGAAAATGTTTCCATCCTGTGTTTTTGGGGTTCCAACTTTATCCGGGAATTTCCTTTTGGCCATCCTCAGAATGTACATGGCGTTAGCTCGTGAAGGTATGAGGTATTCATTTATGAAGAAGAACTTTGGTTTCTTTTCTCGGCAGGCGTTGAGAATTTCACGTTTTTTGTTGTAATCTTTTAGTTCAAATGCAATGTTTCTTTGATCTACGTTCCCAGTTACTGGTTTTTTCCCCATTCTTGTAGCTGACGTCATATCAGTGTCGGAGAGGTCAATGTTGATCTTGTCCTTCAGGAGTTTGCAGACTGTATCCTTACAGATTTCGTTTGCGTGAGATTGCGGTATTTCCCTTCCAGAAATGACGAGAGTACATTTTTTGTCTTCAATGTCTCGGCGTTGATTATTTTTTTCCAACTGGTCGAGGGGGGAGGTTAAGCTATCCATTTTCTTGTTCTGTTCATCGAGAATTTTTTTGTGTTCCGCTTCTTTTGTTCCAAATAGCGTTTTAAGGTGGCTTATTTCATTTTGCATTTTTTCAATATCACTATTAAATATTGTCATCACTGAATCGAAGTATTTTATTAAGACAGAGACCACTTCTTTACCGCCTTTCGTTAGGCTAGACACATCAGGGTATTGACCAAACTTCGGTTGAAATTCGGTGCTGTTGTTGCTGCTGTTGTTGGTGCTGTTGTTGGTGCTGTTGCTGGTACTGCGTCGTTTGTTAGCCATCTTGAAGATTGAGGGAGTGCGGCGTTGTGTAAACGAGGGTTGAATACTCTCACGCTTTTGAGGGAATATTATGCTTTTAGTTTGATTATTTTTATATATGGGGTATTTAAATCACATTTGAATACTCAGGACGAGAGTGGGTACCCATTTAGGTTAGAGGTACATTCTTTCTAACAATAGGCACTTTGTTTCGGAGCGAGCGCCACACCCGTCCTCACACCACGGAGTCACTGAAGACACTGATTGTGATTTACTCATGTATCTATATGTATGACATGTATCTATATGACACTGATTGTGATTTACTCATGTATCATGTATGATTGTGATTTACTCATGTATCTATAAATACATTAAATCACATGTCTGGGATTTATTACAAATCATATACACGCGTGTGTGGGTGATTATTAGGGCTGTGACAATATGCTAAGAGCATATTGTCACAGCCCTAGTCACACAACACAACGCTTGTGAAAACATTAAGCAGAGCAGGATAAAACTCAAATTTTCAGGTCATGCGCTGTTTATGTTTCTTGCTGATCATTGAACCTGATCGTTGAATTGAAAAATAATGTTGTTTGAATATTCTGCTTTGCTTGTGCTGAAAAAAATCATTAGTCCTGAATTACGCATGAAAAGTTATAGTCTTCAATGCTTTTCATTTTTCTAAACTTTTATTCGTGGAGGAAAAAAGTTTGAGGTGAACAATTGAGTCTTCAAAGGCCCCAAAGTTTCAGCCAGGTGTGAGGCGAGGCACATTGACCATTCTAAGAGAACAGACAAGACCGGATAGTTCATTTGCAAGTACGAGAAAGTTTGAAAGTAGAGATCAAAATTCTATTCAGCGCAAAACTTTTCTATACTGTGACGCAGAAACATCAAAAATGAATTCAGTGCACAAAAAATGTTCCATTAGGCAATAGTCATTTGTAAACTTGCAGTCTTTTGCATCAAAGATTGCACTGACAAATTAATTTTTCATATTATGAGCGTAACCCGATGAGAATTACAATTACATCCAAATGAGAAAAATACCCTATGAATTTTGTTTTACACTTTTCGCCTATAAGATGGTACAAATTTGCGGGAAGGACATTCAAGAGGTTAAATTAAAAAATAATACCGAGCTCTGTCCTGGTCGTGAAAATTGAAAAATACACGACATGTTTGTGCCTGATCATCCGGAAATTACTGGATCATAAATCGTAGATTTTTATTAGGTGAACAACCGCAACATTAGATTAAAAAGCCGCATTATTTTGTGAGTAAATTGTATATTCTGTGCGTAAGACAAGCAAGAAATTACGCACTCTAACAAACTAATTTTGTAAAAACTTGCTGAGGAGTGATACATGTGTAGAAAGGATGTAATTATTGTTCAGAATGATAGCAACGGTAATATGGTAGCTCAAAGATTTCTTGAAGCCTTTTCCAACTCGAGTTAGATCGGTTGCAAGTCCAACTCTTATAAGTTCAAGTCCCGAGCGACTGTTCACCAATATTTTTTTGAGAAAAACATCAAATGAATGAAATGACATAGTACTTTTTTGAGTTTGCCTGGCAAATTCTTTTAGAAGTGGGACTTCAGAAATGGCAAGCTTGTTTTGTTAGTGAGATCATCGTTGCATGCAAAACACTACACCCAAACGAATTCGTTTGCCATATGAATTCGTTTTGATGTGGCAGTTTACAAATGACAAACTGGGTTTTTCAGTAGGGTCATCATGCATGAAAAACTAACGCTGCACCCTTGTCGGTTTCATTCGGGTATTTGGATTTCCCCGTCTCAACAAACACGCGAGCAGTTCAAATGCGAGAGAGGGTGTCGTCATTGTGTACATCCCATTGGGACCGACTATTTTTACAGCGCTCTTGAGGACATGGAAATTGGACAGCTGATCCACGGGCTGGTGGCCCTCCACGTATGTTGATCTGGCGTTGAGCTGTGCCGCATTGAAATGAAGCTTGTTCTCACATCGTTTTATACTGTGTTTTTACCGTTCTGTTTTGTCTCAATCCAACATTCAAAATTTATATTAGGGTGTTTCAATAACTCGGATGGAGCTATACTCTTCAAAAGAGGGAATTTATGAAGGATACAGGCTTGGGGACGAAATAGGGCCCTTTGCGTGCACATGTATTGATCTGACGTTGAAATTCACCGCTTAAAAATGAAGCTCTCACTTGCATCGTTTTTTACTGCATTTTCCCCTGTCTATTTTTTCCCCTTCCTCCACTCAGAGTGTACATTATGAAATTTTAATACGTTGGATGGAATAATAATGTTCAAAAGAGGAACTTTATGAAGGATACCTTAGCTTTATTCTTTCAGATTTTTGTAAATTCGTGTGAAATTATTTTCCTTAAGTAACTGGAAACTGTTGCATTTACTAGGACACCATTAATGAAAGCAGCAGAATTTCTTGCATTCTTGTAACATGCTTTGTTCTGCGGCTTAGATAAACCATCGACTTGGGCCTTTGGTACAGGAACAACAAAAAAAATAACCATGAAAATGCATTCGATACGAGGGTGAACATTATTTAAATTGTGATGCATAAAAAAATCATAACTCAATTTATTTTATCATGTACATGATCTAAATTACACGAATTCCGTGACAAATTCTCAGGAAACTACGAAAACATGAAATTAAAAAAGACAATATTTCCTCCGTGAATAGAATGGGTTTTTCTGTGAAGTAAATGAATGGAATTCGTAAAGACGAGGCCTTATTAAATGAAAGGAAAAGAACCACGTTAGAATAAACCTCATTAAACACAGGACAGGAGCAAGAGAGTAAAAAAAGAATGATTATTCCTTGTTGGTTATACCTGAATGTTGCAGTTATTAGCTCGGAAAACATCAAAGGAATTTCAATAATTGCGAGCTTGAAATAAAAATGATACTTTCTGTGATAAATTAAAAATTTATTACTGCGTACAGAACTGTAAGCTCTCGGTCAGTCATGAACGCACGTTCATAACCACTTGCTATTTTTTTATAATGGAAACTAATATGTTTACATTTTCTATGACCAGAACAAGTCTAGTTCATTAACGTAACTGTTTGTTTTTTGATAACGGTTTTATCTTTCTTTAAAAGTTATTCCGTCTACAGCTGCATGATATGCTCATCAAGCTCTGGTTCAATAAATTTATAAGTTTAGTGCACTTCAATATTTCTCCTTGGATAATTATCCAATATCGCGTAATATATAATTAATATATATTGTAATATATAATAATATATTGGATATATAATATCCAATATCCGCGCGTTGGATAATTCATTCGGATTAATATATCAGTCTCTGTGAAATATTTTAATTTTAAAGATTAAAATAATTACTGAATGCATGTTTTAGTTAACTTTCTTCGACGGGCGTCATGAATCGAGTACAACGTTCTTGCGATTTTTATCACAAGGCTCGACTTACCGTCTGCCCTAAATTCTACCAAACTTATCGAAAACAAAACACACAGTGCCGTAATACTCATAAATTAAAATATCGCTCTCAAATACTATGAATTCCGGTTGAAAATAAAGCCTCAGAATAACTTTTATCAACCCTCAGTTTCTACTATTTGTCCCCGTCAACAACATGCTAGTGATTTTTATCACAAGGCATATCTTGAGATACCATTCGCTTACTGCATAGCTAAGGATTAGAATAAGAGTTTCTCCAAAAATACTCTACGTATATGATAGTATAAAATTGCAATGAAGCATCTACCTTTACATTCAATACTACCAAGCTCACAGAAAACAAAAGATATCATACCGTACGATTGTGCCACTCCCAAATGCTGTAAATTTCTAATAGAAACAAAGCTTTAGAATAACTTTTATCTTTCTCAGTTTCGACTACCTATCCCCGAACACGAACAACCTGGTCTTCATTTGGACGTACTTTGTGGGCGCGTGGGTCGTGCCTCTCGTCATCATCGCCTGCAGCTACGCGAAGATCGCGACCGTCGCGCGGCGCCATCTTTTGTCACGTCTTGAGTCCAAATCCAACAGACTCGAGATGTCCCATCTTCTTGCGAAGAACAAATACTTGCTCAAGCTTTACGATCCGATCCCATCTGAAAGTTTTGCGTCACAGCACGCCGAGGCAGTCCCTGAAGGTTACAAGTATAATGCCAAGAGAGCGTTTTGTCACGCGTCTATCCCCCCAATTAATGTTGTGGGTGTTTGGATGGGCTTTCGGTTCCAAAGTTCGTTGGCAAATTGTACAGGGCAGAGACATAGCGCATATCAGACATCCATTCTCAAGAAAAGCTATTCTGTCGCCAGCAATGCAAATTCTAGCCCACTAACGTACCAATATCATAGGTTCGTTCCACTTTCTGGCGCTGAAGACATCGGATATGAACAAACCGCAGGTTCGCATCCACTTGGTACTGAGAGTAAACGCCTTTACAAGCAGGCCTCGGAACTCTCGGGAATTTCTGGCGGTTTCAGTCATCAGGAATCGCCCCAAATTCACGCTACATCGACACGCGAACCGACCTGTCCACCTCAATTCAGGCCAAGGATTAAACCGAGGGCCGAGAGATCCCATCGCTGCAACAGGATCATGCACAAGGTCTCGAGAGAGGTAAGTCGCTTCACGATGTGTGAACCTCGTAATAGCTTCTGCGATCAACGCTTGCCAGTCGTAATTGTGTGAGATGAAATCTTTTTGCTCGGCGCTAAATATGCTCAGTTTTCTTTTTTTAAAAAGGTTGCATGGATGGCCTTCTAACTGAGTGATACCTGAGAACATAATTACGTAAATATAACCTAATTTTGCAAATAGTTAAGCATTAAGCTTTATTCCAAATTCCGATTTAAATGGGGCTTTCAATTTGTATTTAAATTTTGTTTAATGAGATGTAGATTTGTCTTCAGCCAATATCCGTGGAAGCGTTTAACAGCCATTGTGATTCCAATTACATTTTTTAACCAGTTCTATTTCTTTTAAAGTTCGGAAATATTGCTTCAAATATTGTTCTTCTCTCTAAGTAGTAATTTAAAGTTGATGGATTTAGTGTGAGTGCATCTTACGATACAATTCTAGACGTCAATTTCATTTACGTGGAAAGATCTCGCATGAAAATCGTCTTTGAATTTATTTGTATCATAAGAGATACATATCTGAACGCTTTCTGCATAGCTAAGGATTAGAATAAGATTTTCTCCACAAATACTCTTTGTATCATGATAGTATAAAATTGCAACGAAGCATTTGCTTCAGCAGACAGTATTTTCTCCAACGTTCATCGTGTGAGTTCCTCTTACGTAAACGTTTTCCATTAGTTTGAAGATAAAAATTTAGTGTTCTGCGTTTGTTCTCTGAAGGAGGGCGTGTAAGCTGGGATAAAACACCTGCTCTTGATGGCCAGAGAAGCAGCGAGCAATTTTCCCTGCAATGTTTAAGTCTGATGGAGAGAGGCTTAGGAGATAATGGGAATTGAAAAGATATCATTTATTCATTTACGCAAGCATAACAACTAGAAAATATCGCTTTCTTTATAGTTGAAACAATATATTCGCGGGCAGGATACTAATAAACAATGTTGTTTATTTTGTCCATGTAAGTTAAAGAAAAACAAAGTAATTATGAGAAACCGGTGATGTCTTTCTTTACTTCAAAATAACATGATCTATGATCTATGAGAGCGTGGCTTCATTCCTTGTGCACGATTTGAGCAACACTTTAGTTTTGACAAAAATTGCAGCATTCGCCGCGAACAAACTATTCTCATACTCTACGGCAATGCATATAAAAAAATACAATGAAAATCATTAAAAACATTCTCAAGTATTAGAATTTATCGTTTAATGTACCAAGGGGTTTATTCAGTACGTACGTTTGTACGATCAAGTGTTCATGTCATGTTTGTTTGTCTTGCTTAAATGTACTCACGTTAAATTAGACTCATGAAAACACAATAGAGCTTTAAAATTGATTAGGTTCTGCTCGCATCAGCTCGACTTCTGATAGCAAAAAGTAATAAGAACTGAAAAATTGTACGAAGTTGTGAGCCGGGCTTAGCAACTGCAGCTGAAGAACTGAAGTTGAGTTATGAAATTAAAACGATAGAGCCACCGCTGATACTTGGGATGACTTTCGCAATTCCAGATTTTCAAAAGACATGATGCAATTGAGGCGGTGGTGCAAGGCTGATAGTCAACTGACCATCAGGGAGTTGTAAGCCATCTATTTCTCCCTTCCTCGTGATGCAGTATCGCAAAGTTGCAAATTTCTTAATTCGAAATTTCATGTTGAGAGTAACCACGCAAAAATTTAGGGATATATAGATTTTGTATATTCCAGCAATGTAAAACGTTAAATTTTCCAACCTCAATGTTAAATCATTAAGCAATTGCAATTTGTGTTTGATAAGCTTACAGAAAAGCTAGAGATATGAATATATAAATAACTTTCTTATTTCTTGCTTCGGTAAACAGAAATATCTAATTTAAAGAACTTCTTGAATTTTATTTCATTCTTCAAATCGACCAACATTTTACGAAGTGTCCAAAAAGCAAAGACGAGGCGTTTGTTTCTAATATTTTCTTGAAGTTTTGTCTATTTTCCCAGGACGAGTTTTATTTTCTCTCAAGAGGGCAGAAAAGTATTTCTTTGTAAATGTAGTTTAAAAAACCTTTCATCCGTTGCTGAAAGACTGCTTTCAGTAATCTCAGGATCAAAGACCGACTAAACAATGCGTTGTGAATTACAATTGCTTAAAAGCTTTCTTCCAGTTTTTATAAGAAATTTTAGATTTCAAGAAATCTTTTGTGTAGGACATCACTAGCGAAATGAAGCTGCACGGAAAAGTCAAGTTAACTTTGAGGTTACTCATATAAATTCATTTCTATCTGAAGAAAGCCGCGCAAAAAGTATATTAAAAAATTACAAAACGTTTCTTTTTTTGTAATTCAACAGTGAGGTTCATCATGCCACTAAGTCATTAAAGTCCTTGGATGAATTAGAATTCCGTTTCAGAAACATGAACCGGCGTCTCAGACCAACTGTTATAGACCATAAATTGCATTTCATCTCTAAATTAGATTTCTTGTATCTTAATATGAGAAAGTAATTAAGCATTTCATTCCCTTCCGTGCTTTTAAAATCAGTTGAAAGGAATAAAAACACTGTTGATTGACTCGAGAAAATAGAGAAAAAGCTTATTTTCATTTGATTTCCATGTTTGAAAATGTTAATTGCGAAATGGTCGGGTTCTGTTTTCGATTTGCACGTTATTTAATTTTAAGTGTCTGGGTATACAAACTCAAAGCCATTAGTTCAGCCATGTGGCTGAACCAATTTATTTTCATCCTGTTGTTGAAAATTACTTGATAAAATATAACAGGCTTGTTAATCGTGAGTTCAAAGGAAATTTTTAGCCCATGTAAAACAAACAGTCTTTCTGGAAAAAAATTGATTGTTCTACGTTGCTGTATTTTCAAGTTTGAACGAAAAATTGAACATGAGGAGCATTTCAATTTTTTTCATTTTGATTTTCCGAGAAGAACATAATCGTAACTGCTGATCAACAAAGGTGTTAATACTAATCAACAATCAAGTTTTATTGATTGAGTTTCGTATGTCACAGAAATGAAATGAATTCGGCCAGGAGAACTGATTTCAAACCCCAGAAAAATACCAAATAAAATATTGTTTGCCCCAAAAAAATTGTTGCATATCTGTCAATTCAACTGTTTCACGTGGAATAAAGCTCCTAGTTGACCATAATTAAATCATGTCTCCAATATCTGGCAAGTCTGTTTTGCCCATTTACGAAGGTGAATCTCACTTGTTGTCATTTTTAGTCGACTGATTCAGCTGAAATAACATAGACTTTTTCGAACTGAATTTTTTGTGGGCTCTTCGAAAGTTAAAGTCTATAAAACTTACAAAAAAATGCGTTTGACTGCATTTCGTCTTATGTCAGTCGCAATTGACCTTTCATGTGTTTTAACGATTGTAATTGATCGTGTCTTGTTTCGTAATTAATAGCGTTTTCTCTTTTGTCCATCGTAATTGACTGTGTCATGCCTCTCATTCTTCGTAATTTTCTACGTCACGTCTCTTGTCCGTCAAAACAGACAGTGTCTTTCTAGTCAGTTATCCTTGGCAGCTCACAATGCCTCACTCTCTACCAGCGTTTGTAATCGTGTTTTGCTTGCACCCCCCAGATGCGACTGACCCGCATTCCAGCAGGGCTCGTGCTGCTGTGGTTCACGGCCTGGACGCCGTACGCCGTGGTGGCGCTGCTCGGCATCTCAGGGTACACTCAGCTGCTCACGCCGCTCTCGGTCGTCGTGCCAGGACTGGCCTGCAAACTTGCTGCCTGCATCGACCCCTACGTCTACGCGCTCTCGCATCCTCGCTGCAAGGTTAGCGTAAAGAACTTCGAGGCTTGTGAAGGGTATTGCGAAAACGCGTAGGCTTATCCAAACGGGTTTTGAAGCAATATAGTACAAACACCGTGCTCGGAATCGCGTGTAAACTCGCTGCTTGCATTGACCCCTACGTCTATGCGCTCTCGCATCCGCGCTGCAAGGTTAGCGTAAAGAACTTTGTGGTTTGTGAAGGGCATTTCGAAAACGCATAGTTTTTTCGAACGGGTTACAAACACCGTGCCCAGACTGGCGTGTAAACTCGCGTCCTGCATTGACCCCTACGTCTACGAATACTAAATACTAAAGTGAATACTAAAGCTGGAGTATGAAGGGCTCGAAATACACAATCCAATTCCCTACATTTTGAAAAATGTAAAGACTTTGTTTTATTGAATAAAATTTAAAGTTAACCAATGTGAGCATTAGTGGCTGATGTAATGTCCTTTTAAGCTTCTAGGAAAGAATTTATGGGGTAAACTTTATGAAACATAAAACAGGTTGTTCTAGTCGGCATTACAGCCAATGCTAGTTATATCACATTGGGAAAGAGTAAGTTTATCTCCTGTTTTGCAAAATTTACGACAATTCTCCCAATTAAATTTCTGTAAACTTCAGAAATGAGATTTACCTCAGTTTTGGGGAATTTTTTAAAGTTCATCTTTTCAAGCAACCCTATTTTCGATTCAGCAAGGAGTTAATTTTGATAAAATGTATTCTATTATAGAAATGCGCTTAGAAGTCAGAGATTCAAACAGGAAGAAGAATATCATTGTTGAATAAAAACAAGTCATTTACAATTCATATTCTTCACCATTTGATACCGAACTTATCTCCACTGTGACTCCACAGCATGTAAAATTTTCGTAGAGCATTTTATATTTGGGGCCCTCTCGTACCGCCAGAAATGGTGCGGCTGCATCTTGATACAAACTTGAACTTCATGTAAAGAAAACCAAGCACAGCTGTGACAAAAATAGTGCTCTCAATTTTTTATTCAGTCAGCACAACTATAAAATACTGAATTCGATACAAATTAGTTAACATATTAGTAAATTGAATTACGTTCGCCTTGACGAAAACTGTATATGTCCATTTGGGAAGATAGCTAGTCAAAACTCGCTTGAAAGTGAATTTTACCATAAAAGAAAAACTGCAGTGAGTTGTTATGAACCACAGCCTTACCACAAGTTCTGAAATACGCGCAGGGACTCATAATTTTAAATACTGAGGTAGCATTCTTCGTACTTGCCCTCTCCTTTCTCTAAATTTGAATTATTACCATGAATGGAATTCCAAGTTGCCAGCAGGGATGGATTTTGGAACACCAGCAGGAATGTATTTTGGAACACCAGAAAGAAAGAAATTTAGAACATCAGTGAGAATGAATTTCACACAAATAACGTGAATGAGTTTTGATATTTCAGTATGTATTGGCTAATTTTATGAAATTTCATTGGACGAAGTGATTTCTCGTACAAATTTCAAAATGAAATGATATTCATTCCTGCAATTTTTTTAAATTAAGCATGCCGGCGAAGTAATCGAATTAATAACAGGTTAAAAAGCTCTGAGAAATACCGTTCTAAAGCTTTCATCTGAGGTCTACTAAGTATGATTTTAGGCGTTCATTTTCTCGTTAGGGAATCCATGGATTGATAATTTATGGTGCTGTCGTCAAAAGGCGATAAAGGTTCACTTCTTTTTTGCTAAAAAAGACTCACGGACCAGTTTCAAACCGTATCACCTCATGAATATCAATAATCCTCAACGAGAACATTGTCTGAGATAAATTGAGTTTCTTGAAAAGTGTTTCAAATTTCAGTTCGAACATCTCAATTCAGTGTAATGCAAACTTTTCCTTAATATTTTCTCCAAGTTCACTAACTTTTCTGAAGCTACCGAGAAGCATACAAAATAGCTTCCTTACAAAATTGGATTGAGTGGTCCTTGAATTCGTTTGCCCAACTTCAGAAAATGTTGTCTCGCATCAACACTCTTGACAGATAAACTTGGAAGATGGCCTCAATCCAAGGTTAATGCACTGAAATTGAGACTATATACATATACGAGTATGCATACAGAGGATGCCTGTCATTAAAAACAGGCACAGTCATTTTTTGTTTTGCTCAGTTCGACTTTCTATGTGAGCAATATATGATGATTGATCGAGAAGTATCAAGTAAATATGTATGTATACGTGTACAAAGGGTACCTTTCGTTAAAATAGGCACTATAATTGTTGGTAAGTATTGCTGCGTTCGATATTTTATGTTAGTAGACTTTAATGACTGGTTCAATTAACTGAAAATTAATTATGAATGTTACAACGATAAATAAATACCAGATAAAGGAACTATTCGGCTTAAAAGCCTCTTGAATAAATAAGAAATGCAGGAGAGAACAAACATATGTTTATTCACTGCAGCAGAAGTAAATTTTAGAAATAAATGTGTGGCCTGTACAATTGTAGCACTTTTACTTACGCTGAGATGATTTTCAAATATTTGCGCAAAACTTTATAATAATGCTTGATGAAACTAATTAACGTAGCGAACCCAGAATTTTTAAAGGGATTTAATGCTCCCGAAAACATATCACAGAATTAAAATTAGTGACCGAATGGCCAGAATAGCGGCATACGAATTATGAATTTGCGTTATTTTCCAAAAGAAAACAGCATCATTTTTTCCTCATAATTTAGGGTAGCATGACGACGTTTAGGATAACATCTGTCTTTCTCTGAACATGAACATCAACAATCTCACAATTTTGGATTTTGTGTTTTTAATCACGAAGGCAAATTACGATTGATTCATCCGCAGTAAATGACCAGCAATACTTCAATCACTATAGCAGTTACGAATGTGCCTGCAGATAATATTGATTTAAAAATGCTGCAAAGCGGATTATTTCACAGTTCAACAAACGCCAGGGTTCTGCACTTGCATCCTTCACTTGAAGTTTTCTCTAAAATTTCCCAAGTGAAACGATATTTTTTGTTTTGCTGCACCAGGTCGAGCTGAAGAAACGTCTTCGGGCTCTCTGCCGGCCTTTTTCCAGCTCTTCGACTCGCCTGACTTTTCACGCTAGAAGCAGCGAAGTGATGAGCGCTAGCGGGGTCTCCACCAAGGTCTGCAAACTGAGGCCCAATCAGCGTTGCAGCCTCAACTTCAGCACCGCAGTGGTCAGTGGCTTTCCTTTTCTTGCATTGTGACACATAACCTATATAACTACCAGTCATGAGTAGACATATTTTTCGTCCAGAACAATTCCATTGCAAAATTTTCTTCATGCACTGACTGCATTTCAAACCCTCAGTGGTCAGTGGCTGTTTTTCTTGCATTCTGATACAAACATAAAGATTACAACTACCAGTCATGTGTAGACATATTTTTCCTTCAGTACAACCTAGTTACAGTGTTTTCTACATGCACTTAATGCTCTTACTATCAGGCAAATCCCTCTTCTTGTTTGCACAACCAGTTGCTCATTTTTGTCCACACAGTCCCTACAATAGGCGGCATACCATCTCATCCTTCTAGCGTCTTTCAATTGTAAGCTGGCTTACCTAATTTATTCCTTATTTGTTTTGCCGCCTCAACAGTTTAATCTGTTGCTTCATTTCTATTTTTCTCTTCGGTAAGTGTATGTGTTAGTAGTAGTCACGCACCTAATTAAAGCAAATCAATACGGACTACAAACTTTAAAAAACAGATCAATGTGAACTACGAACTTCGTTTTAAAATTGAGAACGCATTAAATTTTGGCACGGGTTGAGCAGGTGAATGCCGATTTTCTATCACTTGGGAATCGTGCGCGGTATCCTCGTTCAAGCGAAAAGTTACACATTTAAACACTATAAAAATGAAAGAGATCTCCTCACCGCATGACAGAAGACCACAGTCTGAAATAAGCATGGCAGTAATTGGAGCTTCCACTATGCAAAACGCGAGTTCGCAAGTGTTTCGAGCATCATCTGAAGAGCTTGTGATCTTTTCACGCACGCGCCCACGGCGCACCTTCGTAATTGACCCTTAATCTGAGGTCAGTTTTTGCTTAAAGCCCGAAGTTCATTTCGCTTGATGAAGGCTCAAAGGCCGTTTGGGATCATTGGATATTTTCTGACATCAGTGCACGAGTAGAAGCAGTTTCCTTCAGCAATCAACTATGAAATCCATCAAATGTAGTCATGGCGTACGTCCGTAAAGTCCATTAAATGTATTCGTGGCGGACTACCTCCTGCCAAGGTAAACATATACTCGAACGTTCATTTTCGACGCTAAAAGGTTGTTGCAAGCTTGGCACACGCGACCGCTCTTGAAGGAGGGCTTCGGATTTTCAAACTGCTCTGACGCAATATCTGCGGTCACTCAACCGCAAAGGTGTCGGGTGGAGTAATTGGAGTTGGACTGAAACAAAGTGGCTCTAGTTCTAAATCGAGAATAAGAACAGCGATGAGACTCTATGAACTTTCCCCCCACCTAGTGAACTACATCTGCTCTGGCACAGGGACGTGTATTCCATCAGTCACGAGAGCTCCCGGTACTGACAAATTTTTTGCAAGCCTCAGTGGTCATTTAATCGAGATGCAGCAAAATTACTAACGCTAGAAATGAGTACTACACCCTCCCAACCAGGTCCCATGAGAATTAAAAGTTTAGCTTAACTTCAAATACACGAAAGCGATTGTATACAAATAAATGAATTTAAATATTAATTATTTATTTAAATTTTTATTCATTTTCACTCATTAACTTAGGCCTTCATATTTTTACATATACATTCACATTTTCTAGTTTCTATAGGAGCAAACTCACAAAACGTTGCTTTGAGCGAGGTGAATGATTAAACACGGCGAATTTACCATAAATTTAGGCTTTTGAATTCAAATTAGTAATTATAAGAAAAGTCTAGTCCTGCACACTGGGCTTCGTGATCGGCGCCGTTTGGTCCAATGACACAGTCCAGTCAGCTGGTCTGTACGTCGCACGGTCGACTCTCGGGTTACTGTTCACTATTTATATTCCTTATCTAAATTATTTTACAGTAAATTGTCAGATATAATTTACAGTGAATTTTCTGATATATTTCACAGTAAATTGTCAAATATATTTTACAGTAAATTGTCAGGTATATTTTACAGTAAATTTTCAGGTATATTTTACAGCATATTTCACAGTAAAGCATATTTTAAAGTCAGGCATATTTTACAGTAAATTGTCACGTATATTTTACAGTAAATTGTCAGATATATTTTACAGTAAATTGTCAGGTATATTTTACAGTAAATTGTCAGATATAATTTACTGTGAATTGTCTGATATATTTTACAGTAAATTATCAGATATATTTTACACTAAATTGTCAGATATAATTTACAGTTAATTGTCTGATATATTTTACAGTAAATTGTGAGATATATTTTACAGCATATTTTACAGTAAACCATATTTTACAGTCAGGCATATTTTACAGTAAATTGTCACGTATATTTTACAGTAAATTATCAGATATATTTTACAGTAAATTGTTAGATATAATTTACAGTTAATTGTCTGATATATTTCACAGTAAATTGTCAGGTATATTTTACAGTAAGTTGTGAGAGTGTCTGCTGCGATGCAGCATGATGCATCTCCACCGTTATGTAACTACGAGAAATTTATCGTTCCCTTGAACGAATATTCCTGTGATGACTTTTTCGTTTTCGCATCACTTCTTTTTCTGTTGTTAATTGCTTCCTTTGTTATTTCTTGTTTATTTGGGCCATTTGGTTTTCGGGTGGATGTACAGGCTACAGCATTATTTTGTCTCTTCGTATCAAAATAACAAAAATTTTAAGGTAATGGGAATTCCGAGTCATTAATAAACTAACTGATCAAATGCGTTTATTCATAAGTTGATGCGAATTTTTTTGATCCGACAAGGTGTTTTTGTTCGTTGTACTTGAAGTAATTATTTTACTTTATACGTAGAATTAGTGAAGCCATAACGGGGTTATCAATGCCTAAATAACTGAATATTCTCAACTCCTGACGTGTTTTCCTCTAGCCAAATTAGCAGGTTTTTTCCTTATTTCAATTCAATCAGTATAAGTTGTAAACTTTTACTAATTTAAACTTTTCTACGACACAGGAGCCGGCAAACATCGAGACTCAGAACGCTGAATATCTCCATGGAGGTCCAAGAGAAACTACGTCATTGAGTGCCTGCATGCAGACAACGAACTTCCAGACCTATAGCAGCAGCTTCCGTCGACATGAAATTCAAGCTCAGCCCAAATCGATTTACGATCCCGCTAAACTCTGGACACTCGATGAAAGTACCAATCAGATACCTTGCAATGAAGAACACTTCTCCGAGACTGCCAAACGTGGTTCAGCCGATGAAAGTTGTAATCAAATTCTTGGCAACGAAGAACACTTCGATGAGACTGCCGAACTCAGTACAGCCGATGGAAATACTAATCAGATTCTTTGCAATAAAGAACGCTTCTCCTTGACTGCCTCTGGCACAAATTCAAAGTTGCTCGTTAAACTAGATCACGGAAATTGTGCCCTCCTTAATGTCTCGAGTAGCAGCAGCCCCACACCTGGCTTTGCTCATGGCGGTTCTGCGGATTATAAGTTGGGGAAGTTTTTTCAGAACGCGAATCCTCACAACAGCTTTTATGAAGGTAAGAAAAGTGACATTCTGATCGAAAAAATATCGTCTATTCATCGGTCAAGTGTGAGCGATAAGAATCATGAAGAGTACACTTCAGATTCTAAGCGTAGTTGTCATGTCCCTAGTTTAGATAGCTTTCAGCTTACCAGCGGAGATTTGAAATTAATACCTTTCCCTGGCATCCATTTTCAAGAGCTCTGTAACGAAGACGAGAAAATTTCTACGCTGCCGAACTCTAAATCCGAACGTGATTTTATGCAGCAGCGAAAATTAGACACCATAGTTTTTTTGAAGACTGACTTCGCTAGCGTTTATAGCACTCCACTTCGCTTATTGGCGAGGTCCAATTCTACTAACGAGCTCTACTCCGTCCAATGAACGTCCGCTGAACTGAACTAATGGTTCTCCTCTTGTTCCGAGCACCAATTGGACCAGATTTCGACTGGACTCATTAATGCGAGTTTTTCTTTCGCTGAACAAAGAGCGGGTGCGTTCAACCTCATTAACTTGACACAACAAGAGTTGTTGACTGTCTGATGTCAAGAACAGACGAACAGTAGGTTGATGAGTTGAGGTAGTTTTGGGCGAGTTAGACAAAAATTCAGTTGACCGAAAATTAGACAAAATGCGCTACAAATAAATGAGTTGCAGGTCATCAGTTTTATTTTTTAAAGTTTGTTTAAGGAAAGTTTTAAAGTTTCTTGAAGGTTTAGTTCCGACAATTAAATCACATTCCCAAAAAACGCGTATATTTGAATTTGGCATGTGAAGGCCGTTGAGAAGAAGCAATTTGTCATTATGTGGTTGAAGAGAACAAAATTCTTTACAGTCATCATTTGTTGAAAACTGCGTCGCACCTAACCATCAGATAATAAACAAAATTTCTCAACTTTTTTACATACGACCGGTGAACCGAATAACGGAGTTTGAGTTCCAATTACATGACTGTACTTTCTTCATCCATTCTCTTTCACGTCTGTGAAGCTGAAAATCTTCACTGTAACGTAAATGTAGTTTACTTTGAAGTTATTTGGCAATGACGAAATGAATACATGTAATATTCGTTCCCAGGTACTGTGAAAATTTATTGTGTCCTAAACCTACCTGCGGGATGTTATTGGGATTGCAATTTAGCAATTGATTGTCCTAAGCCCACGTGCGGGATTTTATTGCGATTGCTATTTAGTAATTAATTCTGTCCTAAACCCACCTGCGGGAACTTATTAAGATTGCAATTTGTTCTATCTGGATTTAGTAGGACGCACCTGATCCCAATTCAAAATTTAATGAAAGTCATGTCATTGCACTGAAATTTTCAAAAATATATTTTTCACTACAAGACAACTCAAAACTGGTTTACTTCGTAAAAAGTTTTCATTGGCTGTGAGAAAAAGTTTTACCCAACTTATTGTGAATGTAATTTTATGTCTAGGCTTCATGTCAAAAATTTTTGACCTCCTAAAATTTTGTACATTATCATTAGCTGTGAGACCTCGTATGTATACGGACATAATAGAGCAATAATGTCAATCTTTTACATGTATTGGCGTCATTTGTGATGATAACTATGTGTTAAAAATGGCTGTTAATTCAATAAAAATAATGTATTCCGTCGTCGCTAAGTGTCCTTTAATAGCCATTCCTTCAATAGTCCCGTGATCAGTTGCAAGTTCACAGCAAATCAGGAGTTGTACGCCGATAGGATGTCAATAAACATGTATATATTTTCTATTGTACTGTATATTCCATGAATTAGGATCAAGTGCAGAAAAATGAAATCCCTTGTTTATATGAGTAATATTTTCCTCCATCAAGCAGATTTTGAATAGTTTCTGTATGATTTTGTATTATTCTGATTTTTCCAAACAACTTGTAATTATTTGCTCAGCAAACACATTTATGAATTATTCCTTTACAAAAGGCGAGTTCATTCCTATCTAAGTGTAAGTTTAATTACATGTTAGCATAAATTCGTAAGGAAACTTTTAAAACAGTAATAAATTCTGCGAAATCAATCAGGAATGGAATTGAAATCCATAAAACTTAAATTCAAAGATGCAAGATGCTCTGCGGAAGCGGGTGCTATATAAAAAAACACCCATTTTAATTGATACGTAATCTCGAAGAACTGCGCAAATGCAATGAAGAATAGCTTTTCTGTCCTCAGCATTCTGATACAAATGATTAAAGAGAAAGATCTTTATCGATGCAGTCCGATTGAGACTAAGGCATTGAGAAAGCGAACGTCTCGTATCAACGAAACGGGATCACGTATCAAACCTCAACGATACGGATGCTGAGAAAGCTAATTCATTGAGAAAGCGAACATCTTTACGTTATTTCCCACTATATAGTCCACCCCCATTTCTTTGAAATATAAAAGAAGACGAAATGAAAGAGAGGCCAATAAAAAAAATTCAATTTCTCAAAGAGTTAATGAGGCCGAGTGAACACGGCCAGTCAAAAATGTATAATAATGCTTTACAGATCACATGACACACGTTCCTATTTCCTAAGAATTGATATGATATTCATTCCTACTCGAATCTGATGGATTAATACAATGGAAACTGTGGAGTTATCACAGATACGCTCATCACACACTTTCGGCTGATTTCGGACAGACAGACAGACAGACAGACAGACACCACTCATATTATAGCACAGATTAAACGTTCAACGGTACTCAGGTTCAGAAAGCCAATTCGTTGAGAAAGCAAACGCCTCGTGTCAACGATACGTCATCACTTGTTTAACCTCAACGGTATGTAGGCTGTTTTTATCCATTCAATTTTTCCGAGCGGATCTGAGGATCGCACTGCAGACTATCTTGGGTGTCTAAACAAAATAAAAAACGGCTTATTGCTAAGGAAAGACAGTTGGAAAAAGTGAGCAGAGAGTTTCGAACTATTGATGAATGGGAATTTGCAGTTATTGAAACTCATTTTGAAAACTTTCCCCAACGTTTATAAGTTATTTATGAAATTCGAGAATTTTGAAGTCCTAATTCGTTCTACAACGAACAAGTAGGCATCATATGTTTGATTGTTTTATGAAAAAGTTATCGCATCTAACTTGTATTGTGAATACACATTTTTGACAAACATTGAAATCAGCAGAGGAATATTTCTCAAAGTTAGCCAAGCATGAAAATCCATAAATTAAAGTTTATCCTTTGGATAAACTTTGGAAAATCCATAACTTAAAGTTGATCCTTTGGAATTTCTGACTCTTGCCTCAGTAACAGATTACATCGATTAACATTCACGATCACGGATGCTGTTTCACAATGTATTTAATTGCGGTTAGCGCGACCGATGCCCTCTTCATCATAGGAACGGAATAGTACTCGATACGAAATTGTCACTCGTGCACTAACGTGAAAGCTACCTTATCAGATTTCAAACCGTCATCTATGCTTTGTTTCTTACGCGAATAATTGTCAGGTTTTAGCAATAATCGACAGATCATCAATGGAAATGACAGCAACGGCTTCAAATCAATTACTGATGTTGAGCATTGAGCCTAGACCCAAATTACATATCGCACGATTCTCCAATTCTAAGGTCACTTCAGCCCTCCGCTCATCCGCTCTTTGAAGGTTCAACACGACTTTCCTAGAATAATGTTCGAATGCCACAAGCACAACGGAATATAATGATAAATTGCTAAATCGATCATTTGGTTCAGTCTTCAAGTTCATTTATAAATTTGGTTCAGTCTTCAAGTTCAGTTATAAATTTGGTTCAGTCTTCAAGTTCAGTTAAAAATTTGGTTCAGTCTTCAAGTTCAGTTGTAAATTTGGTTCAGTCTTCAAGTTCAGTTGTAAATTTGGTTCAGTCTTCAAGTTCAGTTATAAATTTGGTTCAGTCTTCAAGTTCAGAGACCAATTTGGTTCAGTTCTCACGTTCAGTTAGCAGTTTAGTTCAGTCTTCCTGTTCAGTTATCAATTTAGTTCAGTCTTCCTGTTCAGTTATCAATTTAGTTCAGTCTTCCTGTTCAGTTATCAATTTAGTTCAGTCTTCCTGTTCAGTTATCAATTTAGTTCAGTCTTCCTGTTCAGTTATCAATTTAGTTCAGTCTTCCTGTTCAGTTATCAATTTAGTTCAGTCTTCCTGTTCAGTTATCAATTTAGTTCAGTCTTCCTGTTCAGTTATCAATTTAGTTCAGTCTTCCTGTTCAGTTATCAATTTAGTTCAGTCTTCCTGTTCAGTTACCAATTTAGTTCAGTCTTCCTGTTCAGTTACCAATTTAGTTCAGTCTTCCTGTTCAGTTATCAATTTAGTTCAGTCTTCCTGTTCAGTTATCAATTTAGTTCAGTCTTCCTGTTCAGTTATCAATTTAGTTCAGTCTTCCTGTTCAGTTACCAATTTAGTTCAGTCTTCCTGTTCAGTTATCAATTTAGTTCAGTCTTCCTGTTCAGTTATCAATTTAGTTCAGTCTTCCTGTTCAGTTATCAATTTAGTTCAGTCTTCCTGTTCAGTTATCAATTTAGTTCAGTCTTCCTGTTCAGTTATCAATTTAGTTCAGTCTTCCTGTTCAGTTATCAATTTAGTTCAGTCTTCCTGTTCAGTTATCAATTTAGTTCAGTCTTCCTGTTCAGTTATCAATTTAGTTCAGTCTTCCTGTTCAGTTATCAATTTAGTTCAGTCTTCCTGTTCAGTTACCAATTTAGTTCAGTCTTCCTGTTCAGTTACCAATTTAGTTCAGTCTTCCTGTTCAGTTATCAATTTAGTTCAGTCTTCCTGTTCAGTTATCAATTTAGTTCAGTCTTCCTGTTCAGTTATCAATTTAGTTCAGTCTTCCTGTTCAGTTATCAATTTAGTTCAGTCTTCCTGTTCAGTTATCAATTTAGTTCAGTCTTCCTGTTCAGTTACCAACTTAGTTCAGTCTTCCTGTTCAGTTATCAATTTAGCTCAGTCTTCCTGTTCAGTTATCAATTTAGTTCAGTCTTCCTGTTCAGTTATCAATTTAGTTCAGTCTTCCTGTTCAGTTATCAATTTAGTTCAGTCTTCCTGTTCAGTTATCAATTTAGTTCAGTCTTCCTGTTCAGTTATCAATTTAGTTCAGTCTTCCTGTTCAGTTATCAATTTAGTTCAGTCTTCCTGTTCAGTTATCAATTTAGTTCAGTCTTCCTGTTCAGTTATCAATTTAGTTCAGTCTTCCTGTTCAGTTATCAATTTAGTTCAGTCTTCCTGTTCAGTTATCAATTTAGTTCAGTCTTCCTGTTCAGTTACCAACTTAGTTCAGTCTTCCTGTTCAGTTATCAATTTAGTTCAGTCTTCCTGTTCAGTTATCAATTTAGTTCAGTCTTCCTGTTCAGTTACCAACTTAGTTCAGTCTTCCTGTTCAGTTATCAATTTAGTTCAGTCTTCCTGTTCAGTTATCAATTTAGTTCAGTCTTCCTGTTCAGTTATCAATTTAGTTCAGTCTTCCTGTTCAGTTATCAATTTAGTTCAGTCTTCCTGTTCAGTTATCAATTGAGTTCAGTCTTCCTGTTCAGTTACCAACTTAGTTCAGTCTTCCTGTTCAGTTATCAATTTAGTTCAGTCTTCCTGTTCAGTTATCAATTTAGTTCAGTCTTCCTGTTCAGTTATCAATTTAGTTCAGTCTTCCTGTTCAGTTATCAATTTAGTTCAGTCTTCAAGTTGAACACTGTGGTCGCAACACGGTACTCGATTGAAATATTTTCTACCTGAATTAACCTGAGGTCTTCAGAACTTGTATCAAATACACAATGCATATCGAAATGTTACACAATGCTATAACACAGGCCGTTCTATGGTCACTCGCACTCCTCAGTGTTCGTAGCAATATACATAAATATGAAACTTCTGTAATTGTATCTGAAATATAGAGGTTATTTTCAGGAGTTGGATTAAAATGTTTTATCATTCAAATACTATGGAACACAAACAAAGTGTCAGTTTCCTATACGTTCTAAAAATTTTACAATACTCATTCACCAAGTTGGAATTGATAGCCAAAGCTTTAGAGAAATTCGATCTAACATGATTTTTGAAAAACTGTATCGTCATTTCATGATCGAGCGAAGAAAAAACTAATTTATCCACATCAATAATTTTAGAGGGGAAATGGTAAATGAATGGCGAAAAATACCTAACTGATATATCAATAATTGAAACTTGCTCCCAAACGTGCCCAGTCAGCCCAGTGCAGTCCCTCTTTCATCGAAGGTCTCGGTGCTGGGCGGTCTGAGTAATACAATTATTCTAGGGCGAGAGCCCACTTCAAAGGTCAGTGGAAGAAAAAAACGTGCGGGAACTTTCAAATAAGATCCCTAAAGTAATCCTAACCTTGTATAACATGTTGACGTTCCATTGTTTGGATATAATTTATATTCTTTGAAATGCTTGTGGATTCAATAATGGTTCCGAAAAATAACTTAGAACTGATTACCTATGATTTATCCCTTGCACGTCATTACAGCGAGTGTTCCGTCGTTCAGAACAATGTATTAATTTGTGCATGAATTTTCTGTTGAAGCGTAATAATTAACGCAACAAAACGACCTCAATATGCTGGAGTAATTTATATCCGTCATTTGAGGAACTGGAAACCTTTCATAGGAGCTAAATAAGTTCAGATACATTCAAATTAAGCCTGAGTTTAAATTATTTGCTCCTTGAACATTATCTACATATTTATAGCTATTTGTTGCCTGAGAATTACCCCTAAGAATAATTTTCCCAAGGGGCTAAAATGTTCACATTGAACCTGAGTTAAAATAATTTGCAAGGAGGGCTGGCAGTTAGCAGACAACGCCTGCATCTTAGCGGAGCACCGCCTGCGGCACCCCGATTTAAACTGCTCGTGCAAGTTTTTCCTCAAACATTTACTGGATGTTTTAACCTCGAAAGCGATTTTCATGCGACTCGCTCGGCATGCGAGTGTGCCGCTGAAATTCCGGTGAGCTTCGATCTCAGCCGCTTTGATGCTCGCATTCGGTAGCAGAATTTGCGCTCAAAGTCAGTTTAAAAATTATTTTTTAATTAATTGGTTTAACATTAGATTGAGTTTTATAGCTCTTGTTCCCTCCCAGAATTGAAGTAATTTTTCTTATATAATGTTCAGCGTGGAGGGAAGTGGTCATGATGCCCATGTGGTGCTCTTTAGCTCATTCCCTTAATTTTCAATGGGTGTCAGATCTGGAGATTTTAACAGCAAATCTATTTGCTGAAGCGATCATCATGTCTCGAACGCTGATCTTGTAAAGTTTTGGTGCTGTGGATAAGAGTGCTGTCGTTTTGAAACATCCCGTAGCCAACTCAAGAGTATCCCCTGAAAGGTAAACTTGAGTATCAAGAACTTTCAAGAAGCCCTGTGACCTTACATTGTGTTGGAGACCTACGTTCATCCTTTCAAACACAACTTCAAGTCATTACACTCCCTCCTGATGCTCGCTGAGGACAAAGAAATATGGATCCAATGTGATTTCGCCAAACTTTCATTTCTTCTTCTCTATA
The DNA here is from genome assembly GCA_030386875.1 of Morinoia aosen. Classification (NCBI taxonomy): domain Eukaryota; kingdom Metazoa; phylum Arthropoda; class Malacostraca; order Amphipoda; family Talitridae; genus Morinoia; species Morinoia aosen. Next base: position 85,630,726 of record CM059562.1, on the reverse strand, counting down.
ACAAAGGACAATCGTATCAAGTAACTTATTTCCAGTAATCGACACTATAGACCATATTCTTGGGCAAACATGTTTTTTTTGCAATTTGGGAAGGCTCTAAGAATATCTTGGTGCTGTTCTACGAAAGTAAACAGGTTATTTTTAACTTGTGGATCACAGCCGTCGTAAAAATAAATTTAAAACACAAACACGTATGGTAATTATGCGACGTTTCAATGAACGGTGCATATTTTTTACGAACCTCGTGAATTGATGCCAGTCTTTTTTCAGATCAAGTATGATATTTTTTCTACACTACACTTGCCACGGTATGAATGAGCTTTCGCTTTATTTTTTTAGATTTCCCGAGTCAATATGGACAGTCATTAATGTGTCTTTCATGCCACACTGATATGTTATGTCCATAGCTGAGTATTTTTTCGGTTTCTATGAAATCTAAGACAGTATTCTCTTTTAAACTGAAATAAATCATTTATAACGTTGTCTTATAAATTTTTATTGTACAGTTGAATTTCGTGATAAAACAAAAAATTTATAGATCATTGAACGGCATGCTTGATATTTTTAAGAAAGAGAGGTAAGTTACAGTAGAAAATTTATTGCTAAGCGTGTGTAGCAAAAATACTGCAGGACCCGTGCTTGTGATTCTTTGAGGTGATCGAATACAATGAAGAAAAATGTACCTTGCTGCTAGTGCAAATAAACGTAAAATACTTCATGAATCCTTCGTTAGATTTTTGTAGTAAAAATATATTGCATGAGATATTGAATATTAATGCTCTTTTGAGTTTGGTATCCGAAACTGAAGCTTCGAAATCTCATTGAAAGTCAGTTCAATGTTACTGCGGATGGCTTAAATCCTAGTGTGTTAATTTCGGACTCTCTCGTAGTCCTGGCAGATTATTATTCCTTCCCTACTTCACGTGGTTCAGGTTAAGTAGAGAATTCAGATACACTGTGTACACCTCGAATTTTTGGACGACAATGCAGAATTACTTTGCTGTTACTGTATTTTAATCTGGAGATAGTAATTTTAGGGATTTCAAGAGAAAGCAATTTAAACATAACGCACAGATTTCGGCCCAAATTATAGTATATCTTTTAACAAACATCAGCATCTAAGGATGCTTTATTTCCAACGCAAGCCTGGTACATATCACCTTGTACTTTGTTTTTCAAATGCCTTATAACTAACACCAGTACGCCATGACGGTTTCCCCCGGTCAAAACCGTACCCATTTCAGACACCTGGGTAGAGTGGGGTACTGTGCTTTGAATTTTTCCCTATACCCAGCGGAGAAAGTCGCCACCCAGCGCCGGGATTCGAACCCTCGACACCTTCACGGGAGGGCAGGTCCTTTATCCACTCAGCTACGACGAGCACTAGCAAACTATTATTTAGTCTCGCCGCTTGGATCATATATGGAGCAATTTTTTTGTGGTTTTCGGACGCAAAGGCCATCAGCGTAAAATGATGATCCACGGTCTTCGAGAAATCTCTGAAGTTGTTCTCGTAGACCTCATGCAAATGGCCATTGAACTCAAATTTCGGCTCCTAAAGTGCTGCCTACTACATTGAGTTTCCTGTCGTTTCAAACTCAAAGCAAATAAAAGGTTCCTGCTTCAAACTGTACTGCCTCCACAGATTCTCTGACGTTGGGGTAAAAATTCAGTTTGAACTAAAGAGATGTAGAAAATCTTTGTGCATTGGTACAAAAATGGGATTGATTTGATTGCAACTTACAGTGGCCACCGTAGCCTGCTTCTTATACTTCCATTGGAATATACTTCCATTGGAATATACTTCCATTACTTTCATTGGCCTTATAATTCCACTGGAAGAGTTCGAAACTTCGGTGAGCCATGTCTCTCATCTCGTTGCGAATGCTAAGACAGTTTGCTTCATTTTCTTCCTAATCCAAATAATTGTAACTTGCTGCTGGTGGTAAGTATGATGCTTCAAAAAGATATTTATAAGATTTTTTCCAAATCCAGATATTTGGTTCTGGCTCCTGGTGGTAGGTGTGCGGGACGAAAAAGTAGTTCAAAAGATCTTGGGTATTGATTTGATTAAAAACGCACATGTAACGATTAGTAGCGCTGTTCAATTAAGGTGCGAGGAACGAGAGTTAATGTGCTAGCTCTGCGTATTTATACCAAACAGTAATTATAATCTGAGGAGAATAGCTTAAAAGCAAGGAAAGCTACGGTTCTCTATATATTGCGCAGTAATTGCGACTTAAGCCTAATTGCGTTGCAGGAGAGGAAAAAACGCTCTTTTCGCACCTTTGATTTTAAGAATTACTTAAGAATTACAGGAAATACAGCCTTAAGGGAGGCAATACTGCCCTCCACATCACTGAGTCAGTCTGACATCCGTACACTTCTGAGAAAACAAATTTCATGCGAGATCGATAGCAATATTGAATGATTGAGTTACGTGAACACATTTTTATGTCCCCATCACAGAATTTGTGAGACATTCTGTCGGAACTCGTTGATGAGTAAGTTATGCAATTAGAAGGTACAAAGGGCTTTATGAAACGCTTTCAAATTAATTCGAATGAAGTTCTTATGACATTTCTCAACGCGCTCGTCGGTTTGATGCAGAAAACATCAATACAAGTCTTGCAAAGTAAAATTCAAAATGACAGTTATTAAATATTTCGTAACCTTTTGCTCTTCATGATTTTCTCAACGGTCGTGCACCCATATTAAGGTAAGAAAGTGGAAATTCACGTCATGCAACTCATGACTGCCAAAAAGATGAAATTGACATGAAGAGCAATGAAAATGAGCTCAAAATAGGTAGGATTACGACAAATGAAATCCTCGTTGGCTCCAAAATTTTGGCTAGAGTTCGCTAAAAAAAACAATGAAAATTTAAATCTGATTACCTGAAAAGAAGATAAAATCTCAATTTTCAGACGGGAGAACTACTCCCCAACGGATCTAGAGATGACGTGCGCTCAAAATCTTTCAGATGCAAAGCCGCACGAGAGGTTCAATCTAACAGCCAGAAGCAGAGGAAAGAAAAGTTCGAGAGTTCAAATCTCAAGAAATATTTTTCGACGAACTGTTTCGTGGTCTAATTTGGAAAAATATGAAAAATTAAAGTTAGCTGGGAGGTAGTTGAGCAAAAACCTGAGCTGAGAGGTATAGATTCAAATTTTAACTACTTGCTTACACACTTTTTTATTTCATTATTTGAATTTAGCAGCACTTGGGGATTACAGCTCCGCTATTTCCAATGCGAATACACCATGAGTATCAACTTAGCAGAGATAAAATAAACTACCATGAGCGATTTTTAAATCACATGCTTGATAATTCGAGAAATAAATGCGACTTAGTATGTGCCTCCCTTCATGAAGACCTTTGTAAAACTCAACGTTCTAGCATTAGAGAATAAGAAGAGAATTGTTACAAGAGAATCGTTGCATTAGAATTTCGAGATAGTACTACTGATCAAAGGATCCATTATTGGAAGCGTTGCGACGAAATAATACCTGATAAGAAATCCTCGCATTCGATGATCGAGGAAATCTAGACTCGATAATTCCTTTGGTCCCTAATGTTATTTTTTAGAAGGAAGTTCCTTGAATTTTCCATGACTTGTAACTCCTTCTGACACATGTGCGTTAATGAAAAGAGGTTTAGTGGTGGCAACAATACCTCATTACTCAGATTTATTAATAATGGGTGAGGCTTAGTGATGCCAACGTTACCTGCTTACACAGATGAGTTAATAATGAAAAAAGATTTAGTGGTGGTAACCTTACCTCATGATACAGATGTGTTACCAATAAAAGTGGCATAATGGAGGAGATGTGCCACACAAATGCGTCAGCGATGAAGGATATGAAGTGACAGAGACTTTCCCGTACGCTACAGTTACGAGCTCAATCAGCTCAACTTCACAAAACTTACTCCTTAATTTCGCTGTAACTTTGGCCCAAGTTTCCCTTAACAACAGGCAGAGAAATCAGGTCCTATTCTCTATGAATTCAAATGATCGAGGGCCTTGAGACGCATGACTCATTGACTTGAGTCCTTGGCACTGGGCCCATCATATCAAACACTTCACTTATTTCTTACAAGTATGAAACAGAAATTTTCGCAGCAAATAGAAAAACAATTACTGAGAGTCAATCCCTTTGCTCGTTGCATTGCGGGATTGCGGTTTCGGAGTTAGTTATACATATATTCTGCTGAGGTGCTCACGGCATTAAACTGATTTAATTTGCTTGAAAGAAATGGTGGATGACGGATGGTTTATCAAATCATTCATTAAGGCCGTTGCGTACTTGAATTGAAACTAATTTTTAAGTTTTTAATGCAATTGACTTCACAAGCAAAACTTCTTAAAATTTGAAGTAAATATTTATTATCGTTGCCTCTTGAGGTTTACTCCTAAACTGAAATATTTTCCTGCGGGCCATATTTTTCATAATCATACGAATCTCTCTACTTTCTTATTTTTTGTCTGAACATACGCCTTCCCATTACCATTTTCACTACTTTATTTTCTTAATTCTTCAGATCGGTTGAAACAAACTGAGTGAGAAATCTGGGTTGTGTGAATTAATCAATGCCATTGATTTACCTGCGAACGATCATTTACTTTAAAAATAGCCTCTGATGTTAGGATGTCCTAGATGTCGCTGAACTTATAAATAAATTTTTTAAATTGTTTAAATTTTTTGAGTCGTGTTAAGTATTAATTCTCCTGTTCACCGCTATCATCGCGGTATCTACTTGGGCTCCCATCTTACCTTAGCTAGCAGCGCGGCTGCTACGAGCCCTCGGAGGCCATAATTAGAGTTGTAACGAGATCTGATCTTGTTTGCGCGTCAGCACTCCTCTCCTGCTTCAAAGGGTGGAAGGAATAACTCATAGTTAATCATTAATTGGACAAATATTTTATACTTCAATCACTCAATCTGTGATGGACAAATATTTCATAATTTAAGCACTCAATATGTGAGAGACAATGATTGGGATGCGTAGACTTAGATTGGTATAGGGTTAAGGAACGATATCTAGAGAGAGGGATGGGAAGAGAGCTTCGGGATCATAACGTATGAGGAACGATCATGCAGTGGAGGACGCCCTGCTTGTTTGAATCGATCGTACAAGCTTGGAGGTATATCGAAATACACGCTAACGCCTTATATCAGCATCAAGTCGACTCCAAAACAACTTCAAGACGACGGACAAACAAGCGTGTCGTCCAGGCAAAGGATTTGCCGAACGCCGACATCGGATAGGTTCTGGTATAATTATTTCTTATATGATTATTTACAGTTTAATGTCAATTAGATTACCACTCCAATTATTGAGGATCGATATTCCTATTACAAATACAATTTAGTGCACCAGAGTCAAACAAAACCGAATTTTGAAAACAGTCTTCAGTCTACAAATGACAGTTTATAGAGTCCTTCCATTATGAAAACAGTCTTCAGTCTACAAATGACAGTTTGTGCAGTCCTTCCATTCTGAAAACAGTAGTCAGTCCATAACGACACAACGCAATAATTTACAACTATTTGTTCGGATTTTCTCCCCTAGAATTGGATGATGTCCCCCTTCTGTTGAGTGGAACATTCTATACACCGAGGATGCAAGCCGATCTTAATGAAGGGAAGGACAAAATTATGAATCGTAGCTCTGCTCTCTACCCTGGTGCTGTTAGTTTTATAAACCAGTGTTTGTATTTACTCGGTTGCCGTCAGAGAATTCTAAGCACATAAACAAAAATTGTGCTATCATGTCGTACGCCAGGTGTCCAGACACTAATATTATACGTTACTCACAGCTTGAAGATTTTTCTAGGAAATGTTAGCTCGCATAATTAGACCACGAAACTCTTTGTTGGTGAGATGATGGTAGGATTTTTTTTTATATTTCAAGGTTTGACAAGCCTTTGTAATTAGCACAATAGAAAACTTGATAAGTAAATTTGCTTGCTTCTTTATCTGAGCTAAGCTTCGGGGAAACATGTGAAAAAATTCCCCTGGGTATTATAAATATTTAGTTTTTGTTTGCAACTTTAGAGCGATTTTGAAGAAGTCTGTTTCTGATCCGATATTATAAATAAAATCCTGCAGTTTCCTGTTGAACTGACGAACAACAATAATTAAAATCTCTCTCAGAGTTTATTCACTTCACCCCACCACATTACCTCAAATGATTCCGCCAAAATTGGAGCCCAGAGAGAAACTGTACGGATGAATCAAAGTTGGCTGGCTCGATTTACGTTAAAATATCATATGACTTTAAAATTTTAAATTCCAAAGTATGCAAAAAATAAAAAAATATATGACTCTGGTATAGCAAATACGAAGGATTAAAATAAAATAGAATAAAAATATATGACTGTAATATAGCAAATACAATAATATCAATTAAAATCAAATAAAAAGTTATGACTTTTATGTAGCAAATACCAAAATATCAAAAAATTAAAGTAATAAATGTGTCTTTAATATAGCAAATACAATAATATCAATTAAAATCAAATAAAAAGTTATGACTTTAATGTAGCAAATACCAAAATATCAAAAAATTAAAGTAATAAATGTGTCTTTAATATAGCAAATACAATAATATCAATTAAAATCAAATAAAAAGTTATGACTTTAATGTAGCAAATACCAAAATATCAAAAAATTAAAGTAATAAATGTGTCTTTAATATAGCAAATACAATAATATCAATTAAAATCAAATAAAAAGTTATGACTTTAACGTAGCAAATGCCAAAATATCAAAAAATTAAAGTAATAAATGTGTCTTTATAATAGCAAATACCAAAATATCAAATCCTGTCAAACAGAAAAATATCAAATGATTTTCAATCTTATCCAGCTCTTCGTCTTCAGGGTTAGGATTTTTCAACTGAAGTCCTCAATATTTTATACTGTATGGACGTCTTTGCGGGTAAATATATAGAGTGCACGAGTGTGGTGTGATAGAACTATGTCACTTGTAACTTTTATCATGACAAATATGTCAATTAAAAGAAAGACGGTCTTTACCTGACATAAAATCGAATCAACTAAAAAATGAGTGGTTTTATACATGTGTTCCGTATAATTCTAAGGCAGATAAATTTCTTAGTGCATTCTCAAAAATTAAGCTGAATTAGTTTTTTTTACGTGCTTTTTGTAAATTGTGTTTGAATACGTAAGATGCAAAAAGCGACCCATGAATTTTATAGCTCGATGTGATAAAGATCCCATCTAAAATCCCAGACTTCGGCTTTTTCGTGCAAAATTTTCCATTGAAGATCACACGCATTTTTACAAGCTTTAAGAGAGTATTTTTATAAACATTTTGAGCAAAAAGGTCAGATGAGGAATTTCGGCCGGATAAAAGGTTAATATGGCAGATTAAAGGCTAGTTTTAGTAGGAGAAAATGTAATATTCAGGTAAAAATTATGCCAATTTAGGAAGAGTTGAGAGAGGCTATGAATGTTTTCAAGCTAAAATCTTGCAGCGAATGAAGTTAGAGACCAAAATTTGAATTCTTGGAAGGTCAGCAATAAATTAATTTTTTCAAGAAACCACTTTTAAAATTCCTTTGATAGTTGTGGAACTTGACATTTGGATTAATATGTTTTTTCGTGATCATTCGGTGTATTACGAATGATAAAAGGACTTTGAAATATTTGATGCTTTAAAAAAGTTACAACGACTGTCTGTTGAAGTATTTTTGCATTAACAAAAACTGTGTTTGCACTAGCAATACTTTTTCGATATCATATTTTGTGTAAAAGCAATAAATTGGCAACGTCAAATCCGAAAGCTAAGTCAACGAAGAGTGAAGAAATTAGATTTTTTTAACGTTTTTGGAATTACTTTAACGTTTTGGGAATAAAAGCAAAAAACAATAAAAGTCATTTCGTCTCAAGAAAATCATGAGATTTTCATGGGACTACATTTCTTTGAAACGGCTGCGTATTCAAATATTGTGACAAACGAACGTACTGTGCTAGTGCTTGTGCTTGAAAATTGATGACTGTAAACGTGGTAGCTATTATCCCTCTGCAACACTTCCTTTGTTGCTTCCGCGTGATGGCTGACTGTCGCACGAGCCTCGGCTAATCACCCTAGAGATGACCACGGCCACATTTTAGGACTCTATATTTTATTACTCTCTCTATTTTTATCAGTTTTCATATTCGTATTTATCTTCATATTTTTCATATTTTATATTTTACTACTTTTTATATATTATTACTTTATATTCATAATTAATTTTTAAAATTCAATATCGTCTATCTTTTATTACTTTACGTGTATGCTTACTCTCTGTTTTAATACTTTCTATATTTTATTACTCATTCTATTTTACTACTCTTTATATTTTAATTACTTTCTATAGCGTTGGATGGAATGGACTGCAAGTGAAATGAAACCCATAAATGCAATTTTATTCTAGAAATCGTGGTATATAAGCTCTCCATACTCAGTAAACAGAAGAATGGATTCAGAATTATTTAATAAAACAGAAAAGTGTAAGATATCACCGAAAAATATAATTTAAGTGATCAATAACAAAACTTGCTAAATAAGGGCCAAATCGCTTGGAAACTTGAAATTGAAGAAGGCAGTTATTTTTGAAACCATATTCATTCAGATTTCATTGGGTCTTGTTATAAAATCACTAAAAAAATTTTATACATTCTGAAAACGTTTCGAAGACCAGCTCCATCTTCAGCAAATCAGTCTTTTAATATTTGAAAAATAATAATTCAACCTCAACTTGTATGAATACGAGTATGCTTTAAAATATACACATTAATTTGAATTAGGAACAGACTTTCCGTTCTATGAATGGCTGTTTTTTGGCTATGTGTTCACTTTGTGTGACGGCAGGAAAATGGCTTTTGAAACGGATCTCCGAATCTCGTTACAGATGATCTGTAAAATCGCAAGAATAAGGGGTAACACAATCAAGATATTGTAATGGCTATGCAACAGGACTAGTTGCAGAATACTTTTATAGCCAGAAATTTTTTAATTTTAGCATGGGGGATAGCACAATCAAAATGTTGTTTTGGGCTCTGCAACAGTACTCGTTACAGAAAAATTTGGTAGCCAGGAATTTTCTAATTTAAAAATTGGTTACTGAAGATTTGCCGCCGCAGCAAACAGACTTACGACAGCGTAGCAGAAGTTTTTACCATTTTACGTATTGGCTTCAATGATTTAAATTTACGTATTTTAGAAGCCCTTTATTTAAAAAAGAAAACCACGTCATTAAAACTACAAATAGTTTGCTTCCATTACGAATTTATGTGCAGATATTCAATGCATGCTTATATTACTACGAATTGATTGAATTTCTTTTCATTTTTATACAGACTGACTAACTAAGGGGGCTGAAATATGCCTGAAGAATTACTATCAATAATTTACAACTTTATATGGTTTTGTAATTTTTAGTTCTTAAATTCATTCGGAATCTCGCTACTAAACTACATTTCATAGCGAATTATTTTATATTAAAAGAATATATCACCTCTCGAGACTATATCAATCATAAACTAATATGAATTGTTCTACAGAATCATTTCAGCGTCGTGAATTTTTTTCAAATTATGAGAACGGGGTGTTTCCATTACAATTTTTTATATAATAATGTCAGCCACCACACAGCAGAAAAGTGCAGCAAGCCCGCTCTGAGCTCACCGCTGTTGCACTCGTACTTCACATGTCAGTAATTCGTACTTTTCGCGTAAGAAATTCACACTTCTCATGTCAATAATTCATGTCGTACTTCTCATGTCAGTAATTCGTACTTCTCATGTCAGTAATTCGTACTTCTCATGTCAATAATTCGTACTTCACATGTCAATAATTCGTACTTCTTATGTCAATAATTCGTACTTCTCATGTCAGTAATTCGTACTTCTCATGTCAATAATTCGTACTTCTCATGTCAATAATTCGTACTCTTCGCGTAAGAAATTCGAACTTCTCATGTCAGTAACTCGTACTTCTCGCGTCAGCAACTCGTACTCGGACTTCTCATGTCAGCAACTCGTACTTCTCATGTCAGCAACTCGTACTTCTCGCGTCAGCAACTCGTACTTCTCGCGTCAGTAACTCGTACTTCATAAGTCAGTAATTCGTACCCTTCGCGTCAGCAACTCGAATCGCTCATGTCAGTGACCCGTTTCCCTCATGTGTCCGTGCCCACAAATTGGTGCCTCAGTAAAATTCTGCTCGTCTCTCGCGGCAGACCAAAAACGGATTTCCTCTGGAAACGAGGACTTGGTATGAAATTTGAAATTTTGATACCGACAGAGCCTTTTATACGACAAACCACAGGAAAATTCCGCCCGCTGAGCCATCGTGAGCAGCGCTGGGGAAACTGTGTGATGTATTGCCTCTAGTTTCAGTTTTTTGATTGGCTTTACGCTCTCTAGGCAGCGATGAATGCCACGAGCGTTCGCAAAGGTAAAACAACATGATGGAGAAACGTGAAAAACAACGCGATGGAATAGGATTTCTTGACTGAGAATCGCATCTTGTAATTGGAGCACATCCAAGAGGAATTTTTCGAGCAATGACAATTAGTACTAAAACCGCAGTGAACTTGTCTAGTTTTCACGTTACTGAGCTGATTTCTTCTGACGAAAGTGTTCCTTACTGAGAGATCCAGTTTCTTTAGGGCAAAAATGAATTGAACAAAGAGATCTACCACGAATATATGCTGCAACAAATATTTTATCTTTGAAAGCACTTGAATCTATTTTTCTTCATCGCTGTTGTATACGAGTATGAGTTAGCAAGATATTTCTTTCGTTTGAAATTATTACGATTTCGCGTGGAAATATGAATAAATTCACTGTAGTGATAACGTACCAATAAAATCCCTAGTTTTCAGTTTAAAGCTTCGCTATAGTGCATGTTTCGATCGCGACAAAAATTTTTTGCAAATGCTGATATTTGTGTGGCAGCTGACATTCAACAGCAGTCTTTTTCTCGTTCAATTTCACTTTGCTTCAAAGGCAATTGTTGAAAATGTGAAGCAATTGATTTGCATCAGGAGGCTGGGGCGTTCTTTATCATTTTAAATGAGGTATTTTGTAGTTCAGCAACAATAGTTCTATCTCATGAGCTATTTTAAATAACAAAAATGGAATTGTCGGACTATAATAACTGAAACTGAACAAACGGAAATGAATCTGTCTGGTTTGATGATTTTGAAATTCTAACGTCATGAGGGAAACACCATTTTGAAACAACCCTTAGTTTTCAAAATATCAACGATGGCATTATACGGTAGTATTTAGTATATTTAGCTTAGTACAGCATCTTTAATATGATAAGAAAACCATGAGGTACCGCTTAAAGTGTATGAAACGTAGCTTATATCTTGTAGAAGGCCTCTAAAGATAATTCATTTCAAATAACTGAAGTAAAATCTTAAATTTCCACAAATTCAGTTCAGCTGCTATCACCACTCGTTTGAATTTTGATGTGGCGGAGAGCAAATGTGGCCCGCATATAATATGACTCGCAGGGAACGTGCATCTCCATTCACAGCATAAAGCTTAGACCACAGCTGCTTGGAATTGAGGACTGAATTTCAATCATAGAAGAAGTCATAGAGTTGCGGAACCAATCACATGTACGGTGAAGCAATCAGATCCAGATGTACGAGTTGTGTAGTAAGTTTGAGACAGACAGCTGTTAGATATTCGACAGCTGTTTCAAACTATTGAACAGAAGTTGTAAATAATTTGAGGTTCATTTATTTTCTTTTATTATTAATAAACTGACGGGTATCGAAATTGTGATTATTGGTGTTAGTCTTAAGCTGAAACCACACTCTAACTTTATCAAATATAGTCTCCGAAATAAAAACCTCGGACTTACAAACTGGTAAATATATGGTCCTGGTTCCCGAATGGATGAAAGAAAAGTTTTGTTTGTTAAGATCAGGCGATTAAGGGGCTCCTTTTCTTGCTCCAAATCTTTAGAACATATTTCAGACAAAACTTTTGCGTCCAGTTTGGCGTATGAGAGGACGCGCTTTTCAGTTAGAAAACGGATTTCTAGTTTTGGGACCCCTTTTAAGCTCCTTGAAGCGTTGGAGCCACAACTTGTTCGAACCTCAAATTTGCGTTGACTCCCACAATTCATTGAGGTTTTCCTGTATTGGAAATGGCAGCGCACACCTTGACAAAGATGCTTTTTGGACGCCCGACAACTGATCTTAGGAGGCGTCTGAATTCGTAGAAAGCAGCACCCAAGTCTAACTTTTTTGCCACCTGCATGCCTGTTTTTCGCCGTCCTAATAATTAAATCGCTTAGGCGGCGAAAAACATGCATGCTCTGGCGAAAAAGTTTGACTGGGACTGCTTCTCACGAATTTCCATCAGCACTCTTGGGAAAACTCCTAGGAGGGATTCTCGCAGCAACTCTGCTGTTCTGGTTGTCAATTAAACTATTCTGCGCCATTGAAAAGTTCCTCATCTGCAAAACACGACACCATTTGTAATCGTACCCTCATTAAATTTGTTGAGAATAACCATTGCTCTAGCTCATCGTTCTTCCCTCATGTTCAAACACAATGCCATTTCCAATGAAATCCTCATTAAATTTATTGGGAATAACCATTGCTCTAGCTTATCGTTTTTCCCTCATGTTCAAACACGACACAATTTGTAATCGTACCCTCATCAAATTTGCTCAGAGAAACCATTGCTCTAGCTTATCGTTTCTTGGTCACCTGTAAACACGTCATTTGTAATCGTACCCTCTGAATTTGCTCAGAATAACCATTGTCGCAGGTCATCGTTTCTCAATTAAAATGCCTGTGAGTAGATTATGCATTTGAATCTTGAGTGGCGAGAAGCTGAAATTTTTTAAAACGGAGGAAATCTTTATGAAACGACCATGTCAATAACTTTCTATAAAATACCGATGATTTAAAAACATAAGTTTCAATATTGCCTCACCCGTCGCCCGCCGGTAAGCTTCGGAGATCAAAAGAATGATTGTTGGGGCTCTGAAAGTGTTGAAAACGCTTTCTTTGTGCTTATGGCCATAGTAAAGAACCTTTTGTGTAGCCTAGGAGCCAAGCTCTCAGGTTGAGCTGGATAAAAAGTGAGTTTTACCTTTGAATATGTACAGGCTGAGTGCAGCCTAAAATAACTCCCTTCAGTCGCCGTACTTCTTGGTTTCCCATATACCCAAGTCTTACTCAAGTGCAGCACTGCCGTAAGCTCGATATACCACTGCCTTCAAATATATTATGTTTCAAAAAATGTCGATCAGACAAAAAAGCTAGACCGGGAAGTCAAATTCATTTGGGTGATGGACTGATGTTCCTATTCTTTATGCGTCTTTATTGTCTGCAGAATCTATTTACCGCAATAAATTTAACTACTAAATGTAAGACATAAGAATGTTGTTAATATCAAACTGCAAGCAATGTTAACACTCTGGGTTAAATAAGTTGCGAGGCTTCTATAGCGGCAACAAAAAGCTTTTTTAGTGGCAATTTATCATCAGGAGAAAACGTTCTACATTTTTTTGTTACTGAATTTTCATTTTATTGAAGTATTTTTTTTTGTGAGAGAAAGTGCATTTTTATCGGGTTTGCTACGGCATTGACCAGTCCATGTATTAAAATGTATAAAATTCCATAACAACTTTAGAGAATATCGTTCCTTGTTAGTATCAGTGACACACATCCATTGAATAGCAAAAATCTAGTGGTGAAACAATTTTTAGCCTTAATTATTTTAGATATCAAGATTTTTCTTACGAATACTTTAGCAGTGAAGTCATTTTTAACCTTAATTATTTTATATATTAACATCTCTTTATCGACTACTGTACACCCTGATAGAATAGAAAAGAAGCTGCGGTTTATTTTTGAAGAGTAGACCACCGTCATGAGAGTCATTCAAAGCTCCAGGGACGCATGCCATTTCGTTGAAGTTCAGTGAAGATGAAAGGAGCTATCGCGTCTGTCTGCACGACCTCATTCTAGACTTAGCCCGAATGTCGCACCTGAAAATCAGGCGTGAACTATCTAATTTTTTTGAGCTTTTATGAAACCCACTTGGAAAAATTTTTAAGGTGGGTGAAATTATTATTCCCTCGAGTCACGTATTCCAGTTCTTCTGCTCAACAGGAGGGCGCTCTGAAGTTGTCTGTAAGTAGAATACTAATAGCGTTGAGATCCTGAGATGGGATTGAATCGTAAGGCTTAAGTGAATTGTAGGACGTTGAGGGAATCTTAAGACAAATAAAAGAATCTTAGGTGGAGAATTAATTCACATTAATAAACTTTGAAAAGTGACGGTAAATAAAATTTCTACAAAAAAAGTTAAGGTTAGAATATATTTATTAATGAAAATATACGGACCTACTGTATCTTCAGCTCTTAAGTCATCGTGTTAGCTTCTGATAACTGGAAAAGAATTGTTTCCAGTGTTCTCCACTCAAAAATTAATTTCTTAGTGGATCAAAATGTTGCATGAGCTTATTATACGTTAACCGAAAAATTCAAAGTTCAAATGGTCGTATTTTAGGATGATAACCGCCGAGTTCGGAACAAGGGTACCTGCTAAGTTGTTGCCTGAGCCTCAAAAGGCGCATGCCGGGACAGTTTGACAATTATTCGGAATTTGAGGAGAGCAACTTCGGCTGGGAAGCCAAAGCGCTGAACTTCAAAGGTACGAAGCAATAATAAGAATACCTCGAAGTGAGTTTGCCTTAGAAATTAAATACAAGTTCTGAACGCATCTGGGTGAACTTTGTGTGAAGACTTCTTGACGACAAACTGGCGTAGCGGATGAAACCTCGAGACCTTGGTGCAAATATCCAATATATCGACCTTATGAAAATGGAGCCCAGATTTAAACAACTTTCAAGCATCGTACCACTCTCGATCGATGTAACATAAATGCTGCACTTAATCCAAGCTGAAACTTTTTTTTTCAGACATTTCTTGTCTCCTGGTGTCTTGAAAAATTACAGATATGCCTACCATGTTGGAGTGAATAAAATTATTTTGCGAGCAATATCTGGAATTCTTTTCATCTAGTGCCTGATTACAGCTTTGCAGCATGGGGCTCTGTGACTGATGGGGATTGTGGATCTTCTCATTTGAGGAGTACGAGCCTCAGCTCTAGCATAGACTCCTGGCTGCTCGCTATTACAAGTTTGATTTTTAGACGAACATAACTTTGTTTGTGTGGTGAAATCTACCTAGAACTAGGTGTGCCAGGGTAAAAGTTGCTATCGCTATTGCAAGTTTTACCCTGGAGGTGGTCGTCTGGAGTTGGAGGTGGTTTGATGTAGGTCAACTCAATTTTGTCGTTGCTTTATAACTTGATCCATAGTTCCGTGGAGCTCTCTTCCGTCCTCGGCGTTGGTCTCCAGTAGGTTTGGGGGTTTTAAGTTGGCGGTTGTTGCGCTGAGCACACTTTTCTCTCGTTCCACATCCTTTCCTTTTCCTTTCCTTCTTTTCGTGGTGCATATACCGGTGAGGTTACTCGTGTCCTGTGAGACCTCTTCCCTCCCATCCAGGTCTGTGTCAGTCGACTAAATATGACTAAATAGTATTTATAATAATAGCTGAGGCAAGTTTACTATGCAGTGGTTCGTTAAGCTAATGAAAAGCTTAAAGGTTTTTTAAAATATCTTCTTCCGCCGAGAAAAGCTTATCAGGAGGTGCAAGCCACGTCAAGACGAAGGTGATGTACAGCCATTTGACCAAGTTCCAGGCCCAGTATTCTTTGCAAAACTATTTAATTTTGATAAGCTCTTGACAAGTAATTAATTCCCACATCGTCATTCCCTAATATTACTATTTCAGAGTCTTTTGACAAATTCACAGAGCGCACAATCTTGCACGCGATAGCGAAAGTGCAATCTCATTAAAGGATAAGAGAGAGACTCAATTTTTCGTGATTCATTGAGATTTTCTTTGATTGCTTTAAAATAGTTCATATTCATGCTTATACCTTTTCCTATCCGTACACACGTCTCACAAGCCGTTGATGTTAATGACATCCGATGGAATTTTTACTCGTCAATTTTCAAACGAATTAAATCCAAATTATACTTGCTCAAGGAACGTGTGCTGTATTCTTTTCGAGCTTGCTTTGAATTCTTTTTCAAGCGATTCCAATTCTGTTTAAATTGCTTCTATCACAAACATATTTCAGCATTAATATTTATGGATGCCAATATACAGGTCGGGCTTTGTGAGCTTCAAACTTTCAAATAACGTGTGCTGTGTTCCACGGGACATAGGAGCTTTTGTTACATCTGACGTGCAACACCTTCCTTCAATTGCATTTCAAGATTCTTTGAACTACATCGGTTTTGCAATTGAAAATCAGATGTTAGATTGCTTCACTTTTACATTCAATAATGCCTTAGAGATACAGAAGTAAGAAATGAACGTGCACTTTGCTGGAGTGTCAAGCTTTACAGTGGCAAGTTTTAATGCTATGGGAGTCTGCACTGGATTGAGAAGGGTCTTTTCACTCAGAAAGCAATTACGGCCTTTTTAACTCGGCTACCATAAGGATTTCTCTTCCGGGTTTGCACGTGAGGTAAGAAATTAAGTGAAGAAGTTCGTCCGAGCCAAGTTAATGAGGTTCTAGTCAACTCTTAGAGTTCTTGACGATGAACTTAGAGGTACAGGATGGATATCCAACCCCTCTTTTAAACTATTTCTCCATTGAGCCCAACCGTTGTATATTTTACTGTTTACCTGGATAGAAATAATGTTGCAATTTCCTTTCAAAATTTACTTAGGAGAGTATCTCCAAGAAATTACATATCTCTTTATACAAGACACATCGGAATCATTAACGCAATACTTCCACATGAATCACACATAGTAATTGTAGACGCAATTATTCTACATGTATCCAAGAGCTTTTGAATAGAGAATATTTCGAGCTGCAGAGAAGTGGCGTACTTCGCTGCAGAACGAGGCGCACTTCAGAATGCTGTCACATGGTAGGGAAAAAGGTACGAAAAATCAAGACTCGCAGAACCGTGAACCTTTGGAAATGATTTCTTTAGCGTTGGTTTTATTTGAAAGTATCAAATTGCATTAGCTCGCAAGGGAAGTTATTTTATCAGCAACTGCGAAGTTGGACAGCAACAGCTTCTCTAGCATAGGTTTTTAATGTTTCGCTATTGTCATTTCAGATTGTTTTAGCTGATGATGGGTCTAGGCCCGAAACGTTTTAATTTTGACATGCAGATTTTTAAAAATGATATGTCGCTTGGCTCTTGCCCTTTCGTTCTTGTTAAAGTTGCGTTGCACGCAGAACATACCGATAATGAACATGTGATGGCGAGATGCATTCTTGCTTTCAAACGTATATCTCAACGCAGTCTCATAATGTCCTCAAATTCTATGCTATTTGCAACATAACGACACGTAATTGAAAGATTGTTTCAGAATTTGTAGTGTGAAATTAATCTAACTTTCATATAATCTGCTAGTGCTCCCTCAAATCACAGAAGTTCCATTCATGCTTCCAGAACATTTTAGTGTATTATAAAACTACACAAATTTTCCATGAGAAACCTTAACTCATTCAAGTCCTGAACGAGCATCAAGAAATGAAGAAGTTTCAAAGCAAAAGTTTCATACAAATGCGTATTTCTTGCAATATGTTTGTTCATCAGCAGTGCCAAACAAAAAAAATTAACCAGGATAAGCTGACCCTGTTCAGCATGCTTAAGGAACTTTAACAAGAACGAAAGGGCAAGAGCCAAGCGACATATCATTTTTAACAATCTGCATGTCAAAATTAAAACGTTTCGGGTCTAGACCCATCATCAGCTAAAACAATCTGAAATGACAATAGTGAAACATTAAAAACCTTTGCTAGAGAAACTGTTGGTATCTCGATAGTGGCACACATATGAATGGAAGAAAATGACAGGAGGATGAATAAAGGCGCTAACTAACTATATGAAGAGGGTGAGCGCTCTACATGTCATTAAGCTGAGGCTTTAATTTATGGATGTAGAGGGACTTTAAAATTCTAAGTCAACTGAATTTCATTTCAACTGAATTTGTTATTATAAATTCTTAATCGTGTTCATTACACATTAACTATACTTTCTTCATCACGTTCTCTCTCCGTTCATTATAATTTCTTCATCGCGTTCAGGACACGTTCATTATAATTTCTTTATCACGTTCTCTCTCCGTTCATTATAATTTCTTCATCGCGTTCAGGACACGTTCATTATAATTTCTTCATCACGTTCTCTCTCCGTTCATTATAATTTCTTCATCGCGTTCAGGACACGTTCATTATAATTTCTTTATCACGTTCACTACACGTTCATTATAATTTCTTTATCACGTTCACTACACGTTCATTATAATTTCTTTATCACGTTCACTACACGTTCATTATAATTTCTTTATCACGTTCACTACACGTTCATTATGCTGTCTTCATCACGTTCACTACACGTTCATTATGCTTTCTTCATCACGTTCACTACACGTTCATTATGCTTTCTTCATCACATTCAATACATGTTCATTATGCTTTCTTCATCACATTCACTACACGTTCATTATGCGTTCTTCATCACATTCGCTACACGTTTATTATGCTTTCTTCATCACATTCACTACACGTTCATTATGCTTTCTTCATCACATTCACTACACGTTCAATGGCTTTTGATGATTTTCAGGAACTTCGCAACACTCAACAAAGATGACATAACGTGTGTTGTAAAAGAGACGATAATTAATTCAATGTAGTTCCTTTAAGATTGTGTGACGGTGTACATATATTTGAGTTCAAAATTCATGTTGATATAGTCCTATAATAAATAAACCCAACTTGCACTTCGTCTAACAGTAGAAAATGAAAAGAAACTAATTTTTCTAATCAAAGATAAATAAATGTAAAATTATTGCACATGTTCGAGAAATGAGCCTGCCGCTGCGGATAATATCATTTTGTTTTTCTGAAGTATATATGTATTACTTTTTAGTGCTACTTAAACATACATGTGTCTGTGAGTGTGATGTCAAAATCGAAGTAAATTTGAGGAAAGCAGCAAGTCAAAACAATCTACACTGTTGTACACGCTTACATACGGTACTGCTACGCATCGATTCGCGAAAAAGACATCGCGCTTCAAAATCTGAACGAAAATATTGCCACATTAGAAAAATTTCTGTCTTAAGAAGTTGAAAATATCGCGTGATTGTATCAGCATTACGTAAAAAGATATTGCGCTCCAAAATTCAAGTGTAAATATTGTCGTGTTAAAAAAAAATTCTCTGTTATG
Organism: Morinoia aosen; assembly: GCA_030386875.1. Taxonomy (NCBI): domain Eukaryota; kingdom Metazoa; phylum Arthropoda; class Malacostraca; order Amphipoda; family Talitridae; genus Morinoia; species Morinoia aosen. The sequence continues at coordinate 85,611,395 of CM059562.1, read as the reverse complement.
AAGCTGGAAGTATTTTATGATGGTAGCATCGATGCGCAAAACGTTATCATGCTTCAAAATCCGAGCGAACATATTGTCACATTAGAAGAATTTCGGGGTTAAGAAGTTGGAAATATCGTGTGATGGTAGCATAGATACGTGAAATGAAATCGCGCTTCAAAATCCCAGCGAAAATGTACACCATGCAGGCGAGCTCAATGGGCCTCGAGAAAATAGATCGGGTGCCCTAGACCGGAACAATCTGTTTAGGATGAGCTGTGAAGCTCATGGAACCGGAAAATTGTTTCTACCTAAGTATTATTGTTATTATACTACATCCACAGGCGCTGAAGTTTTATATTTTTTTTAAATTGAAGGGAAACTATTTTACAGCGAACGTTGTTATATATGCATGAAGCGTAATTTTAAAACTCGCATTTTCCTGGTACTTGGTTTCCTACCGCTCACAGCAGTGTGCTGTGCTGTATAATGACGTTGAAGCGTGCCTTGCGATACATTCAAATTGTGAAACAAAATGCAAAATGAAAATAAAAGATCAAAATGTCAATAGTTTGTTTAATAATAAGTTAGGCTCAAAAAGCAGAAACAGTTACGGCTAACCTGAAAAATGAAAACATAAACAAAGTTAGAAAATTTCGAAAGGAAATATAATAAAGAAGCCAGAAATAAAAGACGTTTCTTTATTACATCGCGAAGTCGTGTTTATGTTGAAGCCTTGTTTTCAGAGAGATGCGAAGCCATGCAGTTTCAGCTCTCGGGCTTATGAGAACTGCGGCTCGTATATTGAATCAGACGAAGTTTCAGGGATACTGGAACTATATTCAAAAGACAGTTGTCACTTACAGTGTGTAAAGTACGATCACATAAAGCAAATGACAGTGTCTTCACCAAAATACGCCCAATATATACTCAAACCTTCATGGGACACTTTGTTGAGACTTTTTGATGAGAAAAATTACAACTTTACTTCTTTTTCCGCTTTGATTTTAGGTTCAACAGAAACCTAGAAGTCTTACGTGTAAGTCTGGGGCAAAAGTAATAATTCACGTGCCTGAGGATATATTCTCCGGATGCTGAAGTCATGTTAATTGCAATGAATAATGAAAATTTTTTATAAGGTTTTCCGCGTAAAAACGTTAAAGCTGGCCACACTCTAGCATATCTGATCGGTCAGTTTCTGCCGATTTGATCTGTACAGACCAAATCGCTCAAAAATCTGCCAGTATGTGGGGTGATACAGATAAAGTCTGGCATATCAAATCACTCAGTTTCATCTTCCATCGTGTTGGAATTCCTGACCGGCCTGCAGATTTTATCGCCCAGTGTATGGGCAAATGTGACAGTTCTTTCCCTCCACCACAGAACTTATTGCCTTTCTGATCATCGTATCTTGCATGCTTTTGTATGTATGGGGCAATAGTGGCATGTATTTCTTGGAATACCTCATCGAACATTTGCAAATAATTTCTGAAATCATCTGGGTTATTTTCTTTTAATTCTTTTAGAAGTGTCATATGAGAAAATTCTTCTCGTTTTTCAAGCCATTCCTTTGACCAACGCGATCGTTTCCGCTTTCTGGGCTTCCTAGCACTTAATAGCACCAAGCTTGCTAAAGCTTTTTTCTTGTCGTCCATGACTGGTTATCTCACATCCGCCTGCTACCACTGCTGAACACGCACTTGAGTTGCAGTTATAGTCGCTGCAGTTAGTGGCTATTAGAGCGACAGATTTCATCTGTAGCATTCCATATCTGTTGGTCATGACCGATCAGATATCCCAGTGTGTGGCCAGCTTAAGACGTGCCACAACCTGAACTTAAGGATTTGTGTATGAGTTTTTGTATTGCTCCCTCAGGAAGTGAAAAAAATCATTAGACAAAAGTCCGGTTTGAAATCATTAGGGTATAGAACAGTGACTATAGAGCACGGTAGAAGAAACAAGGTAGGGTCATTTTTATGGGGGAAAATACACTTCTTCTTGTTCGGCTAGCCAATAGAATGGCTTTATTTCAAACCAACTTCATGACGTCACCAAAACGCAATGTCGTTAGGCCAATAGTGGAGCCAGATTTTGGGGTAGCATTGCTAACAGATGCAATATGAGCGCTGCTATTGGTTCGTTGCCGTGACGTCAGCAAAACCACATCGTCAACGAAAAAAAGACTGGTTTGATCCTACATTGTTTCCTCAACCGGGCTATAGAGCAAGGCCGACTGACTCTGTAGTCACTCTTTTATAACCTACGTGAATGGGCGTTGATTTTGGCTTTTATTTGGGCGTATCAAAATCCTTCAGTACACAAAGTTAACCTAATATTCAGCTTGTGCAGTGTGTCCCACAAAAACTAGAATCGAGTATTTATTTTCCCGTATCATCAATACCATCATAAGAATACCACAAGCACTTAATTTCTAGCAACATTTCCTTCAAAACTAACCTATAGAAAAGTTATTACTGATTATGATGGTATTACTGATACGGGAAATGAATACTCGGTTCGGGTTTTTGTGGGACACACTGTATTGTAACACTGTGGAATTATTACGAGGTAAAATCATTTGATCATAAACGTTAATATTTCTGTCCGTTGATTATTGCGTAAGTAACTAAGACCGACTCGGAAGAACAAAACTTTTCCGCGTCTCATTCATGCAACGTTGGTAAAACAATGAACTCATTAAACCTTCTGAATCGTCAACATTCCCAGTGTTAATGTTCAAAAATTGGCAAGCCTTGCTACCTCGCGCTAGCCTTCCAAACTTTATTTTTCTCAGAAATACTCCACTCTGAGTCTATTTAGCTTGCGCCTCAAGTAGATCGCCTTCCATTGTCAGCTTTAGAATTGCTGAGAGGTCGTCAAGGATGTATTTAGAGAGACCTCTGAAGGGCTCTTGTCTTCGAACTTCTTCTTAAAATTTCTTCTTTTGCTGGGAAAAATTTGCTCGAAGTATTTTTACGCACGCATAAATTCTTCGCTGCTGATTTTTAGCAAGTGTTTGTCAAGCGATGCAACGAACTAGTTCTTCTTGGGAACAAAATGAAATACAGGAAAAAGAAAGGGTTACCATCGAATAAAAAATTTGCCCCAATACATGCACATTTTGGCATTCTCTCCAGATAAAAATTATTCGTGGTTGTAATTAGAGGATGGTATATTCAGGTAATTACAAAATTCAACACCATTAGGTATTGGATTCATTTGGAACTAATAAGGTTTAGTTGAAACTACATATCTGCCTTTTTTTAAGTATGAATTTAAAAAAACGCATCATCACAGCAGTCATTGATATACTCGTAGAATGTGGAGATTATGACATTGTGTGTCTAAAAAGATAATTAATAGCAATAGGGATTTATCTGGCAAGTCTCACTTGTAAAGAGAACCCCTGTTTTGCTGATGGCTAAAGAGATGTAACTATCTCAATCCTACGACAATCGTATTCTTAATCATAGGGATTCAAGCAAAAGTAATTTACATTTATCTCACTCAGAATATCTGGTAAAAACATGTATTTCAAATGCTGTGTAATCTACATACATTAACCAGGTAAATAACAGTTTTTTGAGATTACCTGGACATCACCGCGTTTATCAAGTAAATATCAGGTAAATGTGATGATCTGCTTGCTACTCATTGAATCTCTTCACGCATTTCAAATCCTTATTCTTTTAAAAATTGGCATATGTTCGTTGCTGTTACATCCGACACCAGGAGCTGGGCGCCCAGTCTTCAGACCTGAGCTTGGTCTAAGCCTCACTGCAGATTATTGAACTGACATTTTGCTATAAATTTCTTGCTGAATGCTAGAGCACACCCTCCAATTCTGAAAATCAATGAAGCATATCGAGAATCTTTGAAAGAAACTCGTTCCCAATCTGAACTGAGGCTTATTGGTAACTATTTTTGAAATAACTGGAATATTTTTACATTTTTTTGAATTGAGGCAGATGAAATCAGCCTCCGTATAACTGATACGATCATAAAATATCGTGTCTAGTGATTGGAGCGCGAAACAACAAATCTTATCCGTAGTTATTTTCATGCTGTGGTAACTATCGCTCGAGGACAAAATCTTACATATAAAAGCGTCTTGACTGCAGTGCTTAGTCGACATTTTTTATTTTTGGTGTCAAGGGACACCAGAGCTGCAACAGTGATGCCACTTCTGGGCTAAAATGTCCAAGAATTCAATCAAGAATATTGTCTGATTTTCATATGCAACAAATCTTTGTATAAGCATGATGCAAAACGAATTCTTTGTTGAGTTCACGTCGGTTTGTGTCTTAATTCAAGCTGGCTGAAATTATAATTCATTCAGAAAGAGGAGAACTCATGCTTTAATCTTTGTTTGACAAGATTCAGGCTTGCTCATTCTTTAATTCAAGTCAGAATTTTCGATCCTCTTCGTACACCTAAACTTTTCTTAAGTTTTATTTGATCTTTTATGACTTTATGCGTTTTCAATTCATGTAGAGTTTCATTAGCTCTTATTTCATGATATTAGTGTATCAACATACCGTTAAATCCCATTAAGATTCTTATTCGCAACCCGATCAAATTCTGAGCTAGCGTCGAGCTGTATAAAAGAAAGATTCAAACATACACGTACACTGTTATTCATAAGAACACGTGTTCTAGGTTTCAAATTATCCCATTTGTAGCAGACCTCTAATTATCATACATGTAGGAAAATATTGATGAGCAGTTGCGTCGAGGGAATGAGTTTCGCTGCTCAGTGAGAAAATATTAATTTCACCAGCTTTGGCGTCCCTAATTTGCAATTACTATTTCAAAAACCATTATCCGCTTAAAGTTGTCGCTGTGAATTATATTCCGTAGCAATTCTCAAGAGCATTGCAATATTTCATTCCTACAGCTCTGCTGAATTGCAGAATACTGGGATTATACTCTGCTCTTGGGCTGAATATTAATTTACTGAATATCTTTATCTATATCAAAAATGATTCACGATGACGTACATTTTTTCGTTTAGAATACCATGAGCTTTCAAATTTCAATTTTGTTAAAATTTCAATCTACCTTTTTATCTGAATTGCATAAAACTTAGTGTCACGAAATCGAGCTAATCAATGGATACCTCCTGTCTAGAGCTAAACTTTGCCACACAAATTAAAACAAATCAGGGCACATTGCCAGAGCGGCCTTAAACTCTTCGGTACAACCCGCCTCAATTGCCGACCAAAGTTCTTGAAAATGTTCTGAGCTTCGAAAGGTCGACGACAGACGGAGGGACACAGAGTAATAGCAATTGAACAGCCAATATATAACACTTTCTCTATTCAAGAGAATTCTGGGATTTGCGATATTTTTCTACCCAAGGTTGGAAACACAGGTCCAGAAATTATGTTGCAGCAAAACAGTTGCAGTTTTTATTTATGGTATAAATATCGCATACCCTTTCATTACCGATATGAATGGGTCGCTGAGAGAGAAGTGGCCAAAATTATCCACAAAAAACGGAATGAAGTGCACAAATGATCGATAGTTTAAGAGACACTGCACAATTTCACGCTACATGGTCAGATTTTCTCATCATAGACTTCTGAGTCTCATCTCCTCGGAAGCGATGTTCGAAAAATCTTGTTATCGAGGCACTTGTAATGCACGCCAAAAATTCTTCAGATTTTGTGCCTCTTGAGCAGGCCAGGGCGGACGAAGGGAACAGCAGAGCAGCAAAAGAAACAGCATGAGATTTAAGAAGAAAGTGTCCTTGGTGACTAAATGGGTCGTTTCTGATGCTAAACCAGAGGCTGACATGTTGCAAACCGAGAAACAGTGAACGTAGTTTGAGTACCAAAGAAAGCTTTTATCGGGACTTGAGCGCGATAAGAATCGTTAAAGAGGCAGTATTGAATTCCTTTCAAGAAAGTATTTCATCTTAGATCTTGATTTGTGAAACAAGCTCAAGTTCCCAAACTTGAAGCAAAACATTTGCGATGAATACTCTAGCATTATGAACATAGGATATTTTGATCCAACCTCTAAAGTATACTGTTGCAATATCGTCTCTAAGTAGACTAGAAACGTACTGTTGAGTTAGTCATGATTGACGTCAATTTTACCAGGCACATGCAATGGTGGAGTCGCCATTTTGGTTGCCGTGTTGTTCATATCAGCTACGATTTAACCCTATATTTATATGGAAGACAGTTCTTCCGTGAATTAGCGTCAGAATATCATCAGTTAATTGCATTTCCCGAACAATAAAACAATTTTTAAATTCATTTTTTCAGTCTTTCGTTCCAAATTAGAGTCGATTCATGCTACTGTGCAGTTCTCTATCCAAATTAGTATCCTGAAGTCTTGCAAATATGTTTAGAGAATTTTATCCGAAATAGATTTTCGTGCACAATCACCCACACCTGAGGCATAAATTCCTCGAGCTAATAGCTCCATCATGAACTATCGACAGCTCCATCAATTTTCAATTGAAGATTAAAATTGAATGTCTTCGAAGCTGAGGCGCTGCGATGAACAACTTCCTCGGTTTCTTTTCGATGCTCTTAGAATCGCTTTCATTTTGAGGCTTCTTGTGTTTTCAATGGTAAAATGTTCCTGTAGTGTTTGGGATTCGTTTAATTAGAACTTATATTAAAATATTTATTGTATTTACTCCGAAATACATGTATGTTGATGTAAGTACTTTTGAATAATTTATTTCCGAAGTACGCGGATTAGAAGATAGAAGTGGTTTATCTACGATAATGAACAAATGCTCAAACCATATCTCGTATTTCTTGCGCGAGGAGTGTCCACAAATTGTGAGTGAAGCAGAGTTGCCAGATGAATCAGTCAGCTTATGGCCACTTTCACGAGAAACATTGGCCTAAATGGCCATTTTAAAATATATAGACATTTTTCAATTAAAAATCATATTTATAATAAACTTCTTATTCACTTTGACACTATCAAGACGAGAGAACCTCCGTGAGATGTTGTAGGTCGTCTGTTTCATGAACCGTGGGATATTTTAAAAAATGACCAAGTGAATTTCTCATGGCCACGGCCTTCAAAAAACGGCCAATCTGGAAACCCTGGACTGTGAAGAGAGGACAACTATTAAGGTTAGTCACTGCAAGCCCTAGCTAGAATAAAAAAAAATAATTATGAAATGAACGGTTATATGTAAATTCGTGTTCAGAAAATGTAACATGTCTAGTGACGGTTCTCTTCTTGCACGTATGAAGAAAAAGAGAGAGGAAGAGGCTTGGTGAATGCCATCAAAATATTTACGTTCTTCCGACGCAGCAGTTAGTTTGGGCCGTTTTAGGAAAAATCTAAAAAGATGTAAAATTATTGATAGACAAGAATTAACTTGCGCTGCCCCAAAACGACCAATTTTAAAGGGAAATACACGCGCATAACATGTCAGACAACCCAAAAAAATCCCGAATGTTTTTGCTGGTGAAAGATTTTTTTCCAAAATTAGACGGTGTTTACTGAAAATCCCACATCGAACTTTTTACATTCGAGTTTTACATTCTATATTTTCTTGTTAAGCAGATTCAGGATGTATCTGCCTATAGGTTCTCCGGATCGCTGGAACACATGCACTTTGGGCAACATGGGAGCCTGCACTCTTGGGATGTTAACAGGCACATGCTTTCCAATTGAAAAGAGTTGCACCGGAAAGAATGTGGGTGAAAGAATATGTTCTTTCTAGTGGACAAGCTCTCCAACTGAACTCTGCTTGTTAGGTTATAAATTTAGCTTTTTCCTCCTGACTTACCCTAGTGGCTTATCGACGGATCACAATATTTTCTCATACACTGAAAATTTTCAGAATGAATTATAATTCGGAAAACATGATAGTCAAAAACTAATCTCTTTTAGTTATTAATATGTTTCCCTAAAAATATATTCTTTTTTACGACTCTTATTAGTGACAGTCTTGCAACTTCGTGTAGTGAATATCCAAGGCTTATTTCTTCCACGGTTGTCTGTACGTTGACATTACTTCTCCAGATTTAAAAAATCCAACATTAGGAAGTATCTATTTCTGCGATTGCAAAAGTTGTAAATTGCCTTAAAGACCAAAGTTCAAGCAAGGTCTTTATGTTTTAACGCACATACATGGAGCTCTAGTTCGTAATCCCTACGTGTTGTTGATTTCATATTGAGGATAGGTATGATGTTATTATTACATTGAGAATGTACCGTATTTCGACGAGGCACTTTATTTAAAAAATGAGATGAAATGCCTGAATACTTCTTTTTGACTCAATGTATTTGACTCAATTTTGACGTTCGTATGAGATCTATTGATACTTCATTAATGAAAAAACTATCATTATTCATCTCTCATTTTCATCATCTCCTCATTTTCATTTCTACCATTAATTAATGGAAAATCACTCAGAAACTAGTTCCCCAGAAAAAAAAGCTAACACTGACTTACCTGACGCCAAAATTTTATAGATCATAAAGGCTGTCACATTAGGGCCTCGTAACCAAGACCCTCTTCTGATTTCCAGAGCACATCATCAATGTAGGGTCGAGCGGTGGGTACGGTAGAGCAAACAAGGTAGTCATTTCTACGTAAGAAAATACACCTCCTCCTCTTCGGCTAGCCAACAGCGCAGTTTTATTTCAAGCACACTTTATGACGTTACCATTGTGAGATGTCGTTAGGCCAATTGTGGTGCCAGATTTGGGGCTAGCAGTGTTGCCAGATGCAACGTGTGCGCTGCTATTGGTTCGTCGCAAAGACGTCAGCATTGCCACACGGTCGATGAAAAAAGACTGGTTTGACCCTTCGCTTTTTCTTCTACTGTGGCGGTGGGGGAGTGAGGAATTTCCGTATCACGGATATTAGGCTTCTTGTTCAGAGAATAAAAGAGATAAGTCAGGAAGACGAATTTTAACCCCTGGAGATAGATGAGACAGGAAAGAGCTAAAGGAAGGAAGAATTACAAAGACAGCGTTAATCAGATGCAGTAAAAGGATTATTTGGCTTGTAACAATATGGTAAAAGAGAAACATCAATTGAAGATTAAATACCTAATATTCTACAGGAAGGTCGTCAAATCCAACATACGAAGCAAGCCAAAAAATCGGCATCGAGGAAAATTGAAAAAAAATGCAGGGCAAATGAGAAACATGAAATAGTGCGCCAAAGTTATCTCACCGTTTCTGGTCATAAGCCCGTATGACAAATCACCTTATCATTATATTTCGTATTATTACATGGAAGTATCATCACTAGTCAACAATACGCAAAACAAGACTGGATCTGAGCATCATACCATTTGGAGCATCATACCTTTTGGAGCTCCATGCCTTCCGGAGCACCATGCCTTCTGGAGCACCATGCTTCTTAGAGCACCATACTCTTTGGAGCACCATTCTCTTTAGAGCGCACCATACCCTTTGGAGCGCACCATACCTTTTGGAGTATCATACCTTTTGGAGCACCATGCCTTTTGGAGGACCATGCCCTCTGAACCACCGTAACCTGTGGAGCACTATGTCCCGTGAGGTACCATACCTTTTGGAGCACGATACCCTTTGGAACACCATAAGGCCCTCAGCAATCGAGATAAGACCTTGCTTCCCTCATGCTGAGCAAAAATCCAACTCTACTTATAGCTCGGCCCGTCTAGCTGCTTGGTCTGCGTGACGCTAATTCTTCTTGTGGTCCAACGCTTTTAGATTTACTTGGTAATCAATTAATCAAGATTTTGTACATTTCTGCCTTTCAATTTTCACATTCGTCCTAGCAGCCCATGGCACGTTTGATCCCACGCGCGCACAAAGAACTTGGCCAAGACGGTTACCCCCGGGCCATGACATTCTTCATTCCCGGAAAAGCTGCAATGGGTTGCCCTCAAAGGAATTCCTTCCAGGGATCGTTTGCACTTTGGTGATGAGCGCATACTCATTTCGATGAGGATTTGTATCCGTGAAACTGAACATGTTTGCCTCAGGATTTGTGTCGGTGGAACTGAACATGCTTGGCTCAGGATTTGTGTCGGTAGAACTGAACTTGTTTGGCTCAGGATTTGTGTCGGTGGAACTGAACATGTTTGCCTCAGGATTTTTATCCGTGAAACTGAACATGTTTGCCTCAGGATTTGTGTCGGTGGAACTGAACATGTTTGCCTCAGGATTTGTGTCGATAGAACTGAACTTGTTTGGCTCAGGATTTGTGTCGGTGGAACTGAACATGTTTGCCTCAGGATTTTTATCCGTGAAACTGAACATGTTTGCCTCAGGATTTGTGTCGGTGGAACTGAACATGTTTGCCTCAGGATTTGTGTCGATAGAACTGAACTTGTTTGGCTCAGGATTTGTGTCGGTGGAACTGAACATGCTTGGCTCAGGATTTGTATCGGTGGAACTGAACATGTTTGGCTCAGGATTTGTGTGGGTGAAACTGCACATATTTTGCTCAAGCACTACAGTGAAGCGCAATTTTACATAAAGTTTTTCAGGATAAGACGACCAATTTTGCCTCGAACGACCTTCAACCAAAGATATAATTAATAACACAATCAGCTTCTCCGTCTTCACAGCACAAACGCTCAATTGGAAGACGCACGGTGAGTTCACGTTAATTGTGATCAAATCTGATTACGTGTCTCTCTCAGCAGCGTCGTGATAAACGGTATTCATCAATTTGTAAGGGGGACCTGCAGTCGGTTTCTCGCTTTGATCGCCGTAATTACAACAACTCGGAGAATAAATGGGAGTGAATATAGTATTGTACGTAAGGGAAATATAATTGCACTAAGATTAGTTGAATTGCGTCATGTTTCGGCACCGCGTAAGGTATAATTCTAAAGATCTTGTTACTAATTGATTAGAGACACAATAACTTCAAAGTAAGAGTGTTCGAAAGTCTAATTCAATGCGTTGTAATCACCGCGTGTGTTCAATGGAGCATTAATATTTAACACGACTATAGTATTTCCTCCGATATTCGATCGCGTTAGACTTATGTGCTGTGACTCAGAAACGATGCTAAAATGACTGCGGGCTTCTCAAAAACTATACCTAGCTTTTTTTTCATTTTTCCTATACGCCAATACTTAGCTTGCTTCAACATATATCTTTGATGTGCTTCTTTTGAGATGAGATTTTTTGTTTTTAATTTATTTTCGTTATTTTCCCATATAGGGTGCCCCTATCACTAGATCTCATAATTCCACTCTTTGAGTCATTTCTATTTCAATATGGCAATTTCTTTCTCTTTTATAGAGGCTTAAATCCTTCTTCGCAGCTGTTCCCTTATAATCTCTTCACAGAAGACGTCAGTACTCTGCTCTCTGGGTCCTGAGTAGCGCTTCCTCTGTGGCGTGGTGGCTGGTACGACCAGGGACTCCATTTTTTGACAGGTCCATATGGTGCTCTTGATGTAACTGCTGAGATGTGTGCGATGTACTTGTTATGGTGCACTTGATTGTTATGATGTACTTGATTGTTATGATGTACTTGATGTACTTATGGTGTACATGTAACGATATACTTGAAGTACCAATTGTGTACTTGTAATGATGTACTTAATGTTCTTTTTATGATGCATTTCTTACACTTGTAATGATGTACTTGATGTACTTTTGATGTACTTGTAATGATGTACTTGATCTACATGATGTGATGTGCTGGATGTACTTGTTATGATGTACTTTATATACTTGTTATGACGTAGTTGTTAAGACATACTTGACGTACATTGCTTGTTAAAAACCTACTTGATGCCACACGACAATGTGCCAGCACACGAGCGTAGAGCGGCGTCAGCGTGGCTCCCGTGTTCCACCTGCTCTTCTCCATGCTCAATGATTCCCTATTTTAGGGACTTTTACTCACAGTATCTCACTTCTCATGATTTTCATAATTACAAAAAAATATATATTAATAAATCAACTGAATCATTATTCATCGTGGATGTATGGTGATGAGTTAACAGTATCATGACAACAGGGCTAATCTCCATACCGAACGACCACCCACTTTAGCGACTTCTACTTACAGTATTCTATTACTCATGATTTTCTTAATAACACGTAGGATTATAGTAATAAATGAAGTAAATAATAACACATCGAGGATTTATAGTGATAAATTAACAGTACCATGACACCAGGGCTAATCTCCATACTCAGTGACCTCCCATTTCAGAGACTCTACCTACAGTATCTTGCTTCTTTCGATTTTCTTCATTGCGTCTAGAAATATAGTAATAAATTAACTGGAGCATAACATATCGAGAATGTATAGTGATTCATTAATATTATCGGGACACCAAAGGTTGACCTCCAAGTTCAGTGATCTTCTATTTCAGCGAATTCTGCTCACAGTCTCCTACTCAGTGTGAACTTCCCGATTGCGGGCAGATGCATAGCGGTCAATTTAATTAATCCTGAGTCATCGTGAATGCCTAACGACCAATTAATATCATTCTGACGCGAGCTTGGATTCGGAATACCCTAATTGTTCTTGAATTTAAAAACTACAGCGTCACTCTAGTCTTAGGAGATGAATAAGATGTAAATTACTTCATTTATGTGGAATGATGTATCAACAATTTTATATATAGTATATTAACATTAGGTCCTAATTTTAAACTTGAACACTATTTTGTCGATTATATTCATTTTCTGATGATTAAAATTATTAACTTTCAATCCCAGTATTCAACATCAGAAGTCAAATAAATAAAACAATGAAATAAATGATGCAAGTCGTGCAAACAAAAAGTTAAGTTCTCTGCTTATTTCCGACGATCAAACGTTCCATCTTTAGAAACAACGGAGCGGCCAATGATTTGCTTTCAAATTACATCAGGAATAAAGTAATTAATAGAATACACTGTGTCGCCCCTGGGTAAAAGCGTGGTCTCTTCAGCAGTCAGACTAATTGCATTCAGTCGCACTAGATCTCCTAAGAATATAATTGAAACATTACGAATTAAGTGAGATCAAGCCATTGCAAAAAATAAATATTAGGGATGATACAAACATTCATGCAGCCGCAATACATCTTCTAGTGATATAATCGAAACATTATTATGAATTAAGTGAAATGAACCCATTAATTCCTTCCTTTGAGGAGGAATTAGTTTAATTTCATTTTAAATAAATTCAGTCCGGAAATTCACTGCCTATCTCCAGCTTTGCACTAGACTTCAGATCAGGGATCAAATGGATGTGTAGCTAGGCCTTTTTAAAATTCTGTAGGTATTTATTATCTCACTCAAGTTGTCCGACACATTCAGAATGTACATCAGAGAACTGCACGCTAATATCCCTGCTTTTTTCCTCCATCAGTTACAATATTCTTGACTTATTCCTGAATTATATCATATTATTACAATATTCCTGACTTATTATATTATATTAATATTCCTGACTCATATTATTGAGACTCACGGGCTATTACATCTGAACGAACGTAATATTTTGGTTGGTAGTTTTTTAAATTTCTTTATTGAATGTATTCCTCCTGTCTCTCGCTCATTTATTTTACATCGTTTTATGCAGCATTTATACAGAGTTACTATGCATTGAACTCATCCGATACCGTGTTTTAACGAAGGCATTTATAGAACGAACAATTTTAATCTTTGGCTCACTTTACATTATGGCAAAAACAGGAGCTTGCTTTATGCAAGGCGTGTGGAATACGCCAGAGGCTGTTTTATATATTTCTATAATTAAAGTGCTAGAATTATCGCAGTTTTTCTTTCAAGACACAAAGATTGCGTGCATTCTACGAGCCATGACGTGCGTTACATCACTTGAGTTAAACGTAGCCTTATGAAAGATTCTTCGAGCTCAAGTCCTGATAAGGTCTTTTTATCAGGCTCAGATAACGCTCATTTTCTCCTGGGTAAGTTTTTTCACTATGGCTTGCCTGTATATGAGAAACCAACAGCATCTTTATATGTATACACATCTCCACAGTTGTTTTTATATCATTGCTGTTCTGGCATCTGCAGTTTCGAATATTTTCATTACCATACATGCAAATAACGCATTGTAAACGCTGTGTGTCACCGCAATAGCAATAAATGAATGTTTAAGACTTGAGATAGGGGAAAATTCCATTGTTGGATTCTGAACTATAAATAATGATTGCAGCTTTTACAGGTTCCTCCAACGCGCGCTTGCGTGAATTTCTAAAAGATATTTGCATTTATTCGTTCTTTTTCTAATATATATTGTAATATTCAACCTGCATCGCTTGAAGTGTTTTAAAAAAGAGATGTAATGATGAACGTAAACAAATTTGACTAAAAAATGATGCTAATCGTGAACGGTGGAAGAAATTTTATTCCAACGGCAGTTTTTCTATAATATTTGAAAGTATTTTGAAACTTTTTCAATGATGAATGATCATTAAAAACTATTGAACATAACTGAAGAATGTTTTCCTCTATGTAATGAATGTTCTAACATTCACATGAGTCCGTTATCCCCACGCGTCACTTGCACACAGACGTTGACATAATGTATATTTTTCACAATTTGCGTCGCATTTTTCGTTTCTGTCTTCTATGAGGAGTGTTACTTTGAAGAAAGCAAGACTAAGAGAGTTTCCAGTGGAACATTTTCTGCAACAAAAATCTCTAGTTCAAGGTCATTGCTAAGAGTCAATCCGCCACACATATCTAGGAATGATAATGAAAGAACAAACGATAGGATCGAAACAAAACTTTTTCAAAGTTTGGCTTCTGAAACAATTGTTAAAACTCATTAACATTAAACCAACTGGCTTCGTGCTCATCATCATGTGAAGCATACATATTAGTCTCTTATCACTGTATAAAGTCATTTCTTCGAACGAGAATACTCGTACATCATTACGACGCAAATGATTCTATTTGAAATGAATTGTACTTGAATCAAAACCGATGTCTTCGATGAATGAGAAAAAATACCTTAACTTTATATGCAGCACCAATCGTTCAAGATAAGTTCAAGTCCCACTCTTTCGTTCGTCCGTTCTTTGCGTTCATAACATGAAGTCGACGGCTTAAACAACGGACCGTCTTTTGAAACAAGTTACGGATGCCAGTAAAAGTGTCTCTTGGCAAAGACGACCACGTCATTTTACATTTCCATGATACACAATGCGGGGGCGGAAAAAGAAAATAGAAAGAATAAGCAGTTTATTTATAATTTTACATCACTGTAAAACACAATGCGGGGGCAGAAAAAGAAAAGGATTTAGCAATTTATTTCATATCAATCTTACGTCATCATGACTCACAATGCGGGGGCAGAAAAAATAGAAAACATTAAAACAGCATATTTCCAATTTCACGTCCAATGGGTCCACAAAGTGAGTCAGAAAAATAAAAAACACTTTATTTCCAATAAAGTTGACAGATGAAATGTTTAACCAAATTGGTTTTCAAAATGCCTTGCATAAAGTTCCTTAGTTGGTAAATAAACCTAGGAATTATAATCGTGAACACTGGTGGAATGATTTTTCAAGTCAATGGTTGAATGAAAGTTGCAGAGAAAAAGCGCTTTTGTTTCTGGCATCCAGTATCTGGAGCGATAAATACTCTACGCTTTGACTGCGACGTGGGTTATATTTGGTCGCTGAGGGAGTTATATTTTTGCTGCTGACCGATCAGTAGTCACAAACTCAATTTTCAAAAATCCTTAATTAAAACCAAATAAAAACCTGATCCCGTTGATGTTTGGTATTTTCAACATTGCTTACTAAAATTGACTTCGAATTTAAATTGAATGTTAAGCTTCAGTTTTACCTATCGCAGTCAGAGTGCTAGCAACATTAGCGCATGGTCGAGTTCGCCTATATTTTTCTTGATCTTCTAGAGACAGGGGCTCTGGAGTGAGCTATGTTTATAAGAGGAGTCCTGAAGCCCATTGCGGGGAAGCCAATGCAGTGAACAGTCCTATATATTCATTTTAAATACTAGACTTTCGAAATCACCAGCAGCTAAATTGCATCACTTAGGATCATGTTGAAGTAAGAGGAAAACTCCGAAAAGTTCCAATAGAATGTTCTTAATTTATGTCAAAGACTGCATTACGAGTAAAATGTTTTTAACATTGCATAATGCTACACTGTCAAGGTGGAGGTAATGGTTAAGAACAATAGGAATGCTAGCGGTAGAAAAAATGTGGGCCACTGGTTAACCAAAACCAATTAAAAATTAAATAACTTCGAAAATGGGCTGATGATTTTTAATTAGCGATCTAACGATTTCATTTGATATTCTTCATTCATGAATTTTCATTGCATTTGCTGCGAGATCGTCAAAATTATACACAATTGGAGAAGCGGGGTTTGAAAACTAAGTAACATAGAAACGTATCCCAGAGAATTGTCTCTTGACAATAAAGGTGTTTCTGAATGGTGAGCAGGACCTTTGAACGTTCCGATAAACATTTGATAATACTCGAACAAGGAGACATAAAGTAGATATTATTAGATACAAAAGAATTTTTTTCACCAAACCACCCGAGCGCGATACCTTACAGATAGAGCCATTTTATATCTTTTTTTGTGGTGCAGGCTTCGAATCAGATGCAGCAACTTTTTAAAGCTCCGTGCAATTCTGTACTGTAGCTACTCTGCATTTGGTGCACTTATAGGTGACCACGTATACAAAGAAACATATTTTGAAAGAAGATACGAATTTCATTAAGAGACATTAACACTTAGACTGCAACTTGAGCCACCGGTGGTCACTGAAGGAGTTTTTATTATGCTGCTGACCGACATGTAGTCACAAACTCAATTTTATTAAATACTTGATCAAAACTAAATGCAGGAACGATCCAGTGAGTGTTAGCTATTTTCAACATCGCTCACCGAAATTATCTTTAAATTTGGGTTAAATAATAAACTTAAGTTTTATCTGCAGCAGTCAAAGTGTTAATTGACGCTTGGCGTGTTTCACGCAAGTTTGGTCCGGCAGCAAAGTCTTTGCCCAGCCGGACCAGTTGTATCTAGGCGCTTTGTTTTTTTTCGGCTGCATCAGCCTTCTCCATAGGACCGCCCTTGCTAGTCCAATCCAAAATGGAGCCGAAGTATAACCTAGCAAAGAAAAATCATACAAATCATTGTTGAAAATTAAAAGGGGGAATCTTCATTGTTTTTGCACTTTTCAGTACTGCTTATTAACAATTCCAACATAATTTAAACCGTTTAGAAACTGTTAAAATTATACTTTGTTGTGAAGTCTGAGGAGAGAAGCAAATATTTGTCGAAAATGCTTGGGTAAAAACAATGTCTAAAAAATAAATACTGTACGTGGAGACATAAACTGACAATGCCTCACAATCTCACAGGGGATCAAACGTAAAACTTTTTAGCCGTTTACCATCGTTCATGCCTTTACGAACGTCTTATAACTGCTAACTATCATTCCTAGCTGCAAGTGCTTCAAAATTTAGCCCACCAAACTTAGGGTTGCTGTTTAAACGCAAAGTAAAATAATACATCGCAAGAAAAAATTGGAGTGATCTTAAAGAATTTGCACTCACTCAACGAAGTCAAATATCTCCTAAATAGACGGGGTGCAGTTCTCTGCAAATCATTTTTAAGTTCGTATGCCGCTTAACTTTAAGCAACATGAAGCGCAGTTCGGGATAACTTGGCTCGAAAAAGTATTTTATTTAAAACAAATACTCGTGCGCTTAAAACTCCTCTAATATCAGCTCGGCCAAGCACACTTCATAGTTAAAAAATCAACTTTAAAGTGGGTATGCAAACTAATCCTCGCTTCCAATTATTTCTCGGAAGCAAATTCCCGGCCGACGCAGTCTCATAATGTGAACCAAGAAGCAACTTGCATGCTAAACGTTATTCTTTATGGAAACTCGGCACGAACAACGTAAGCGCCGATGTTGTACGTTCATTGTTATCATTTTAAATTACCCTTCGTTATTGTGATGATTGCAGAGGCATCACAACTGTCTAGTGATGCCAGTCGATACAGAGGCATCACAACTATTTAGTGATGCCAGTAGATACAGAGGCATCACGAATGCTTAGTGATGCCAGTCGATACAAAGGCATCACATCTGTTTAGTGATGCCAGTCGATACAAAGGCATCACATCTGTTTAGTGATGCCAGTCGATACAGAGGCATCACAATTATTTAGTGATGCCAGTAGATACAGAGGCATCACGAATGCATAGTGATGCCAGTCGATACAAAGGCATCACATCTGTTTAGTGATGCCAGTCGATACAAAGGCATCACAACTGTTTAGTGATGCCAGTCGATACAGAGGCATCACGACTGCTTAGTGATGCCAGTCGATAAAGAGGCATCACGACTGCTTAGTGATGCCAGTCGATGCAGAGGCATCACATCTGTTTAGTGATGCCAGGCGATACAAATGCATCACAACTGTTTAGTGATGCCAGTCGATACAGAGGCATCACGACTGCTTAGTGATGCCAATCGATACAAAGGCATCACATCTGTTTAGTGATGCCAGTCGATACAAAGGCATCACAACTATTTAGTGATGCCAGTCGCTACAGAGGCATCACGACTGCTTAGTGATGCCAGTAGGTACAGAGGCACCACAACTGTTTAGTGATGCCAGTCGATACAGAAGCATCACAACTGTTTAGTGATGCCAGTCGATACAGAAGCATCACAACTGTTTAGTGATGCCAGTCGATACAGAAACATCACAACTGTTTAGTGATGCCAGTCGATACAGAAGCATCACAACTGTTTAGTGATGCCAGTAGATACAGAGGCATCACAACTGTCTAGTGACATCAGTAGATTCAGAGGCATCACTGAAATTCAATAAAACAGAATAACGAATGTTGTTTTTGAAATGTAGTTGTAGTTGAAGAGAAAGACATTCTCAGTATCTGAAAAGTTTGGTCGAGTCAGAGATTCAGACTTAAGATGGCGTTAAAGGAATCAACGTAAATACATTTCGGGAAGAGTGGTAAAGGCCTAATTTTATTTGGCTGATGGAATCGGAAAAGCCTCTATGAATATTATTGCTACAAGAAAATCATTTCAAATTATCTTAATTTTTCAACCATCAAAAATTTAGTTTCGATATTTCTATATTGTTTTAATGATCAAAATTTCATCCATTACTAATTTAAGATCAGATGGACAGCTGCAATTTTTATTTCAACCCATAATACTTTTGAATTATTTCTGAGTTGGTCATTCCCTAAATTTCCCGTTATTTTCAAAAGAGGCAGAACACGGTGGGCTGAGAAGAAGATTGTGAAAATGTTAGTTTAGGTAATAATTATTGTGAAGGATCAGGTCGTACTCATCAAGTAAAGGACTTCTTCAAGTGAACGACTTTACCATAAAGAATAAAGGCTAATTTTGACTTCCGTAGATGGTGGCAGAAATTGTAATTTAGTTGTTACAAAAAACGAGCTTACCACAAAGATGTTGATAAAAATTGTAGCTTTTTGTACCGTGCAACAATTGTTTTTTTTAACATATGTAGTTCAACCTACCTGATCTTGGAAAAAGTTCCTTCCCTAAGTTATTTGCAAATTTTAATTATCAAATTTTTTCTCTTCAACGTTTTATCACTTGTAGGAATTGGTTCCTGCTACCGTTTGGGACAAATTGATTCCCTGTGCGTTTCGTTGGTTCTTACTACTGTTTAGGACTTTTTTTTGGGGACTAATGTTTGTTTACAAAAGGACAGCTGTCTTTTGCTGTCTTTTATCTTACTACTGATTCCCTTATCGTTTCTACGAGTCAGCTATCACAGACGAAGTAAAAAAAAAATTTTGATTTTCAAATCAGCCTCGTCTTCCCAGAAACTTCTTCTCACAACTGAAGTTCAGAATGTAATTAAGATGATAATTTCTTTACCTAATTAGAAATCTGGACCTCATCAAATGCAATTCTCAAGTTGCAGATGCCACCGACATGATGCCATGATGCCACCAACATGATGCCATGATGCCACCGACATGATGCCATGATGCCACCAACATGATGCCATGATGCCACCGACATGATGCCATGACGCCATCGAGTTAGTACCGACATGAAATGTCGCTCGTTAGCGTCATGGTGAAGAAATAAAACTAGGCCATGTCCCGGCGAGAGAACTTTAGGTGAGGAATATTGGCCGGACGTAACTAAATTTAGACACACTAAAGTTAGAAACAAACAGTTGAACGAAATCGAAAATTGGCTCTGAAATGTCTGTAAAGGTAAAAGGAACAAGTCTTTCATAAGGCTAAGAACTGGAAGAACAAAATAATTTTTAGTAGGCGACACAAGGATTTGTTTGTTGACTTTTGATTGGTAATTCTGTTGAGTTGTTTTCTATAAGAGCACGCGTTTGTTTCTTAGTCTCTTTTCTACAGATCACAAATAACTATAAAATATCTTCCTACTTAAACATAAATTTTCCAAATTTTCAGTTCCTTTACAATTTCGTTTCCCCGATTGACAGAGACATATTCGTAATTCAAATACATGGTCTAGATCTCAAGAATTAAAAGGTCAGTAAATTCCTTGTCAGAGTTTTCAACCACTCTTTGACTGCGCCGTTATTTTATTTATACCCGTTCAGCACTACAGATTTTCTGTATTTCCACAACACTCAAGTCTTCAGAAATAGTCCAAGAAAAAAAAAGAAAAAATTTTTATTTCCAATAGAGATTGTACAAAATTCCTATCATTGGTTTTTAAAATATCTCAGAGTTAATACAATTAGGTGATTCACACACGTGAGTATTGTAATACTCATGTCACTAGTCGAAAATAAATGATTGAGGGCAATGTTCTCCTAATCTTGCTTAATCTACATTTGATAATACATGTAATGATAATTATAACGTCAAACTCTTGACCGTTCGCTATTGCCTTTTTTTCATGCAGAGATAAATGGAACTTTAGAGACTCCATAATATTTACTCACTGTTCTCTTTGATATCCGTGCGTATAGTATCTTCAATGCGAAAGTTTTGATATGAAAAATGATGGTTGTAAGTTGGATGGGTAGCAAGCCCTTCTAAGCCAATTTTATGGTGGTTCACTTTTTATTATTCTTCTTTACGAGAGTTTGGAAGAGATCATCGGAAATACGAAGGGGAGAACGCAATGTAGTAGACATTCGTTCTAAGGCTCTCAATAATTTTTTGGAAGAATATATAGCAAAATAATTTAGAAGCGAATGTAGTTGCAGAAGTGCACGGAAATTACTTCTGAATAGAGCTAAAAGAAAAATCTGTGAAAAGAATTGGTAAAAATGCACAAATCCTCACCCGTAATTTGGAGTTACTTGCAAGAGCTCTCATTCTCCCTCCCCCCTCCCCGTTGCGAGAAAAAATAAAGAATAGTTTATTATTTTATATTAATTGATTGGAATACTTTATCCAATCCGGAAAACTACTAAGTGCTTAATTACACGTATATTTTCACGAAAGCAAAAAGCGGATGAATGAGCTGATGCAGTTCTACGCCGTTGTCCATCTGATATACAACTTCAGTACGTCGTAAACTTCATCTTTTTGTTATATATTTTCTAAGATGTCGCATCTTGACCAAACGACTATGTAACTTCTTGTGCTGATGGATATTAAATGGTGTTTATTCTGCTTATGTTATGGTTTCTGATGTTATTTTCACGTGAGGGAAAACAAATAAAAAGTTCCCAATGACATCGGTGGCACTCTAGAGCTATAAGAAGATATTATTGGCCTTCAAACCCGGGGCCTAAAAGATTTTCAGAGCTGCATTGCCTGTCCTGAGGAATAATATGCCCTATATCTAAAAGCGTATGAACCCTTAGAAGCAATGTAACTTATCAAGGCTGATTAACTTGCCTGTATCTACTGCATTCCTCTCCTAACTACGAGAAATAAAATGCCCTAAATCTCAAAGCGCATGAATCCTGATGAACAATATAACTTATCAAGACTGAGTAACTTGCCTGTATCCACTGTATTCCTGCCGCTGCAGAATTTCTTGCGCTAGTCCGACCCTCCTGCCAGACCGGCAGTACCACACCACCGGGCGCAGCGCGTCGCCTTTGGGATTCGGTTTTTTGAAGCCATACTGCGACACAAAGTCTTCTTCTCCCAGAGCCAACGCCTCCTCAAGCTCCTGTACTGTGGAACATCATTCAAGCGCTTCTGTTAAAGAATTTTAATGCGTAACAAAATGCTGCGTTCGTTAAATTGTGCTTTAAGAGACTCCATTTGATGTCTAGTAAAATCTCCGACCTAATGGTCTCTGGCCTCTTCCATTCATGAGGCCAAAAATAACTTAACAAGAAGACACCGAGCATCGAGATCGCATCTCGCTGTCGGCAGTAAATTGGAGTGCTCTGGCAACGGTAGACAATGATATCTATGGTCAAATGGGTCATCTTTGCTATGCCTGTGAAGCCGTAAAGCTCTAAAAGGTCCTTGCATAAGTTGAAATTCTGTACTTAGGTATTGACCATTGAAAATCGTATCAAATTAAATAATGCAGTATGACAGCATTGTTATTAATTTATGATCGGAGAGCTTTCCAGCTGATTTTACATTACCATATGAAATTGAAGTTTCTTTTACCACGCGAAAGATTTTGCTGTCCCTTTTCTATAAAAGTTCAGTACAGCCTGGGAATAATGAGAATATCTGTCAGCAGTTATAAAACGGAATGTCTTTACAGTAATATGTCCGCAAACTTTATCACTCGTTTAAAATTCTTTGTTATTTTTATTAGGTTTGGTTTAGCTGGAATATTGTCCATGAATTTTTTTCCTCTCCTAGTCTTTCTATGAGATACTAAGGTAAAATCGCGCTCAGTTATTCATTTTTACTCATTTCAACTGCTAAAAAATATGAAGATTTTTTTATTTGCTTGCGGAGTATTTTCTCGGTGCAGGTTGATTTCCTTGCTCTTGCTCCATTAAAATAAGAGAAAATTATTTCTTACCGACTAGGTTAGCAAATGTGAAGAAAAATGTCTAGCCTGTTTTTGTTAGTTCTACAAAACGATGAAACTTTTTTCTGTACTTCTACGATGAGCAAGGAGTGAACATAGAACTCAGCGAAAACACAACCAAACATATCGGCAAAAGGACTGATCGTAATTCGGTTCGGCTGCCAAGTGGCGAAGCAGAAAACACACAAGAGAGTGATCGTTAGACCCTTCAGGGAAAGCATATTACGTACTGTTTTTTTACCAGAAAAGCAAACACAACGAACGCTTTCACCACCTCATTTTCATTGCTTATTTTTAAACCAAGTTCCACCAATCTCCGAAATTACTCTACTTTTATGTTAGCTTTCAAGATGAAAAGTGCGGGATTTCCAATCCAGCAAACTGAAATAATCGGTGGCAAAAGAACTTGGGCTCGGCTAAAAAAGAAAATGTTTCGTCTGTATAGAGACCGTTAGAGAGGCTTACTCGGCAAACAGCGAGCGTCCGAGATCTTGCCAGTCTCTGCCACTTCTTCGCGGGTCCGCAAATCAACGAGAGTGAATGTATCGGATTTGATGCCTTCCAGCAGCTCCGGGAACTCGATGTCTGAAAGGAATAGTTATGTTCGAGTAAATTTGGTCAGCAACCAGTGCTTGAACCTTGCCAGGGCACTATGTATTTTCCATCGATCTCTGAGTATTAGCTCCATGCGTAAGTCTCTCAGTATTTTTCAAACACGAGTCTAAAGCGACGGGTTGCATGAAATTTTACGGTAACTTTCAAAGTTATGCATTATATATCACTAAATATCGTTTGAAATCAATGGCAAATCAACACCTAAATTTCAGCGCATATCATCGCTCGATCTAGATTGTTGAAATTGACGATATCGATACGGTCTTGACCCAACCTACATTATTATAAAATTAATTAATACCTCTAATGTTTTAACTGACAGATTATCCCATGGGAGTTGCTATTCAAAACGAGAGCATGTCAATCTGCACTCGCTTAAATTGAAGTATCGTCTATGGCCGAGTGCTTGTGATGTCATAAACACTAAAAGAATGTTTTGTCATACGCATTTGATTTAAAAAAACTGAACTACACAGCCGCGATTACGTACTGTTACCGTAACTTGCGAACGTCACATAGTTAATAAATTTCAGGCAGTCATTCCACAATTTCATCATCAAAGTTTCAAATGAATAAATTAATTTGGGGTTGGGTGTGCATTCAGAATTTTCGAAGTAGCAAAACACATGCATTTTCTGCACTTGAAACTTTCAGAAATACTTTCTGGTGTCTTACTGTCCATGTCTTGGGTAATAGTTTTGATTAAAGAGTACTAAATGCTCTTATCATCAGAAAAAGATTTCATGCAATGTAATATCAAGCCACAGCAGAGTCAAGTAGGAGTTGCATCAATCAGAGAGCAAAATGCGACCCAAAGATTAGCAAGGCATCGCATTCTTTCGTAAAAATTTTGCCGTCATATTTAAAGATTTTTTCTCCGTTAGATAATTCAGCGAAATGAGGCCGAGCTGAAGCTTCTGAAATAACACTGAAATATCAGACTACCTGATATTTCAAAAATATCTGCGATATAGAACCCTCAGCAATTTGCATTTGCAGTCCTGAATATTGGAACGAAGTCCAGTATATCGTGAGTCGTAATGTGAAAATGTTTCAAGCTGAACTTATCCGTCGATATTGGAAAAAAGCTCAGCAAATGGGCGAATGAATAAGACGTGTTTTTCAGCGTTTTGCAAGGTTTACACGCCGAGAAAATTATTTACTTTGGAAAATCTTGAGAGAGATTGGACGAGAAAGGTCGAACTCAAGCTTATCACTATTAACTTTTGGATTCTCTGAAAATAGATTTTTTTTGGTCAGAAGCCGGCTTTCTGCAACAACAATTGGTGTGCTTCTATAATGATTTACTTTATTTCGCTTATAAAGACAAGTGAAGAGAGGCAAAAATAATAAACTACGACTGTTTTCTCAGGTGCCTACACGGTGATAATTATTCGAAATAGATTTTTGAAACCTCTTTATTGCTGGGCAACTGCAATGAACGCGCGTTCAACATTGCCTTCATGTTTCAACAGTTATGCTAACGCGAACATTAGGTTATCGCAAATGAAAGAAGAAATTTGGCGTTCCCAAACTCACTTGCGTTTTTCCTATGCAGTCTCACAGGCAGAACGTGATGAGGGAATAGTGATGAAGAGTGTGATGAAGGAATAGTGATGAAGAGTGTGATGAAGGAATAGTGATGTAGAGTGTGATGAAGGAATAGTGATGAAGAGTGTGATGAAGGAATAGTGATGAAGGGTGTGATGAAGGAATAGTGAAGAAGAGTGTGATGAAGGAATAGTGATGAAGGGTGTGATGAAGGAATAGTGATGAAGAGTGTGATGAAGGAATAGTGATGAAGAGTGTGATGAAGGAATAGTGATGAAGAGTGTGATGAAGGAATAGTGATGAAGGGTGTGATGAAGGAATAGTGATGAAGAGTGTGATGAAGGAATAGTGATGAAGAGTGTGATGAAGGAATAGTGACGAAGAGTGTGATGAAGGAATAGCGATTAAGAGTGTGATGAAGGAATAGTGATGAAGAGTGTGATGAAGGAATAGTGATGAAGAGTGTGATGAGGGAATAGCGATGAAGGGTGTGATGAAGGAATAGTGATGAAGGGTGTGATGAAGGAATAGTGATGAAGGGTGTGATGAAGGAATAGTGATGAAGGGTGTGATGAAGGAATAGTGATGAAGGGTGTGATGAAGGAATAGTGATGAAGGGTGTGATGAAGGAATAGTGATGAAGGGTGTGATGAAGGAATAGTGATGAAGGGTGTGATGAAGGAATAGTGATGAAGGGTGTGATGAAGGAATAGTGATGAAGGGTGTGATGAAGGAATAGTGATGAAGGGTGTGATGAAGGAATAGTGATGAAGGGTGTGATGAAGGAATAGTGATGAAGAGTGTGATGAAGGAATAGTGATGAAGGGTGTGATGAAGGAATAGTGATGAAGAGTGTGATGAAGGAATAGCGATTAAGAGTGTGATAAAGGAATAGCAATGAAGAGTGTGATGAAGGAATAGTGATGAAGAGTGTGATAAAGGAATAGCAATGAAGAGTGTGATGAAGGAATAGTGATGAAGAGTGTGATAAAGGAAT
The DNA here is from genome assembly GCA_030386875.1 of Morinoia aosen. NCBI lineage: Eukaryota > Metazoa > Arthropoda > Malacostraca > Amphipoda > Talitridae > Morinoia > Morinoia aosen. The sequence continues at coordinate 85,585,322 of CM059562.1, read as the reverse complement.
AGTGATGAAGAGTGTGATGAGGGAATAGTGTTGAAGAGTGTGATGAGGGAATAGTGTTGAAAAGTGTGATGAAGGAATAGTGATGAAGAGTGTGATAAAGGAATAGCAATGAAGAGTGTGATGAAGGAATAGTGATGAAGAGTGTGATAAAGGAATAGCAATGAAGAGTGTGATGAAGGAATAGTGATGAAGAGTGTGATAAAGGAATAGCAATGAAGAGTGTGATGAAGGAATAGTGATGAAGAGTGTGATAAAGGAATAGCAATGAAGAGTGTGATGAGGGAATAGTGTTGAAGAGTGTGATGAGGGAATAGTGTTGAAGAGTGTGATGAGGGAATAGTGTTGAAGAGTGTGATGAGGGAATAGTGTTGAAAAGTGTGATGAAGGAACTTTGCTTCGCAACTCGCTTGACAGTACAATGTCAAATTCAAAGCTTTTGGATATCGCTGTGAACTTATCCTTGCACATAGACTTGATCAGTTGCCAAGTTATGTAGTTTCAGAATGGTGATTCAAAGAAGCGCTCGAGGTAAACTGAAGGTCCGAGAATCATTGCAGCTTCGCAACATACAGACGCCGTAATGAACATCTTTCGTAAATATTTAACTTAATCTGAAAATCTGTTTCCTGTTGTCATAATAATTAAGGTCCTCAAAATAATGAAGGCTATGCAACCCACTTAAAATTTAGCTACTTTCAAGAATTGACTTCATTCGTTGGGTGGGTTTGACAATTTTAAAATTTGCTCCAACCCTTTGCAAACATTATCTTGAAAAATTAACATTTATAAAAAAGCCTGTTACGACCAATTAAGTTCACGTGATCTATTTCATTTGTGAAAAATAAAACAGCTACTACGGAAATATCCTGGAAATAACATCCAAATTTACTGCCAATAACACCCAAATTTACAGCCATTCATATCCAAATTTACTGGCAATAAAACCCAAATTTACTGCCATTAACATTCAAATTTACTGGCAATAACAAACAAATTCAATGCCCATAATATCCAAATTTACTGGCAATAACATCCCATTGCGAGAAATTAAGCAACAACGAAAATTTACTGGCAATAACATTTAAAATTCCGTCAGAGCTTCATTTTTTAAATTCAATACAGAGTGATAGCATATCGTGATGTGACGGAAGATCGTCAGTGCGAGTTTGTCAGTGTGTCTTGTATGTTCGTCCGTGATGTTGGTCCGTGATGTTGGTCCATGATGCTATGTTGGTCCGTGATGTTCGCCCGTGATGTTCGTCAGTGATGTTCGTCCGTGTTGTTCGTCCGTGATGCACGTCATTGACGTTCGTCCGTGATGTTCGTCAGTGATGCTAGTCCGTGATGTTGGTCCGTGATGTTGGTCCGTGACGTTGGTCCGTGATGTTGGTCCGTGATGTTCGTCCGTGATGTTGGTCCGTGTTGTTGGTCCGTGATGTTGGTCCGTGATGTTGGTCCGTGATATGTTGGTCCGTGATGTTGGTCCGTGATGTTGGTCCGTGATGTTGGTCCGTGATGTTGGTCCGTGATGTTCGTCCGTGATGTTGGTCCGTGATGTTTGTCCGTGATGTTGGTCCGTAATGTTGGTCCGTGATGTTGGTCCGTGATGTTGGTCCGTGATGTTGGTCCGTGATGTTTGTCCGTGATGTTCGTCCGTGATGTTCGTCAGTGATGTTCGTCCGTGATGTTTGTCAGTGATGTTAGCCCGTGATGTTGGTCCGTGATGTTTGTCCGTGATGTTGGTCCGTGATGTTGGTCCGTGATGTTCGTCCGTGATGTTCGTCAGTGAGGTTGGTCCGTGATGTTCGTCCGTGGTGTTCGTCAGTGATGTTGGTCCGTGATGTTCGTCAGTGATGCTCATCCGTGATGTTCGTTCGTGATGTTGGTCCGTGATGTTGGTCCGTGATATTCGTCCGTAATGTTGGTCCGTAATGTTGGTCCGTGATATTCGTCCGTGATGTTCGTCAGTGATGTTCGTCCGTGATGTTCGTCAGTGACGTTCGTCCGTGATGTTCGTCAGTGATGTTCGACAGTGATGTTCGTCAGAGATGTTCGTCCATGTAAATACTGGTAGAGACCACTGGTCACGTAACGGTGATTTGCATATCGATCAATCCTGAACAAAATACTTTAAAAACAGGGCAAAAAGAAGCAGGAAAGTTAATTAATAACAATTCTAATCGGGGGCGACTCGAGTGCACTCCTGAAAATTATTCATGCGAGATGTTGACCGGATCAAAAGTGTTTGCATTCGCAATTACTGAATGGAAATAAAGCAGCCCAATGTTATAGCTCAAAACATTTTTGCATGAATAAATTTTTCAGTTCGGTTTGAAAAAGTAGGATGCAACGATCGTTTATTGAAGTTAAGTTAATAACTTGTTATTCTCTTTTTCGTAGCTGGCCCCCAAGTGAAGAACTTCATTATAGCTTCTTTGAAAATCTATTACAAACCATGGGGAGGAACAACTTCTAGTTAAGAGCTCGTCAGTTACAGGCTCATCTTGAAACATATTTTGCCAGAGGCCAACGACGAAGCTAAATTTTTCATAACTCGAATAAGTGTACATCTTTTCAAAGGAATTCCTAGTCCACAAACCACCTTCTTAAAGGTTAGGTTAAAGGTTAGGTTAACATCGGCATCTTTGGGATGCTTTATTTCCAATCAAGCCTGATACATATGATCTTAGCATTGGTTTTTCAAATGTCTTACAACTAACCCTATATATAGGACACCATGACGGTTCCCCCGTAAAGCCGGTACCCATTTCCGACACCTGGGTTGAGTGGGGTATTGTGCAGGAGCTTTCCCTTATACCCAACGGGGAAAATCTCTGCGCCAGCGCCGGGATACGAACCCGCGACTTCCAGCATGCAAGTCCGATCCCTTAACCGCTGTGCCACAGAGAGCACAGAGAGCTTAAGCACGGAACTTTTTTCACAATAACATGAAAGTACATCACGCCAATAAAATCCGAGTTAAATAATGGGACCTTAATATCACCATACCATCGGTTGCAATTGTTGCTGCTTATCCTCACTAAGATTTACTAACTTGCCATGACGCAGAGACGAACCACACCTCCACACAACAGCCAGAGGGACACTGAGACAAGGAACTGAAGTAAGACAAGGTGTCAGGTGTCCCGTGTCCGAGCGATAGCGGTTACCTGGTAACAGCTGCTCAGGTGTGCGAGGCACGTGCGGGCAGAGATTTCGCTTCCTAAACCTTGTGTTAATTAAATAAAACTGCTAGGAAGATCTCTCTTGCGGCGTTAACGTTATCTGTAATGTTAGAATCGTTGGAATTAACGTATATTCATTTATTATACATAGTATGAGTTCTAGAAAGTTAAAATAACAAATGAATTCGAAGTAAATCAATAATTTCCAAGCTATTCGTGATGGACCGTGGGATTTTGATACGAATGGATGCGCTTTATTATTGAAGCTGAGCTACAACGGAATATCTTTTTAACGGTATCACTTTATAACGGTATTTCTCAGAGCTATAACGGTACCACTTTATAAAGGTACCTCATTATAACGGTACCTCATTATAACGGTACCTCATTATAACGGTACCTCATTATAAAGGTACCTCATTATAAAGGTACCTCATTATAAAGGTACCTCATTATAACGATATTGCTCAGAGATATTACGGTTTCTCTTTGTCAGTATAACAGAGCTGCAACAGTGTCTCTTTATAGCAGAAATGCTCCCAAAACAAACATGCTCTGTGCGGCCCAATGCTGTCTTCATTCAACATAGAATATATGTCACTTTTTTTTGATGTGCAATGCAATGCAATGAAAAGAATCAGCATGAATTGAAAAGTGAAAAGAATCAGCATGAAGTGAAAAGTGAAAAGAATCAGCATGAATTGAAAAGTGAAAAGAGTCTGCATGAATAGAAAAGTGAAAAGAATCAGCATGAATTGAAAAGTGAAAAGAATCAGCACGAATTGAAAAGTGAAAAGAATCAGCATGAAGTGAAAAGTGAAAAGAGTCTGCATGAATAGAAAAGTGAAAAGAATCAGCATGAATTGAAAAGTGAAAAGAATCAGCATGAATTGAAAAGTGAAAAGAATCAGCATGAATTGAAAAGTGAAAAGAATCACCATGGATTGAAAAGTGAAAAGAATCAGCATGAATTGAAAAGTGAAAAGAATCAGCATGAAGTGAAAAAGTGAAAAGAATCACCATGGATTGAAAAGTGAAAAGAATCAGCATGAATTGAAAAGTGAAAAGAATCACCATGGATTGAGAAGTGAAAAGAATCAGCATGGATTGAAAAGTGAAAAGAATCAGCATGAATTGAAAAATGAAAAGAATCAGCATGAATTGAGAAGTGAAAAGAATCAGCATGAATTGAAAAGTGAAAAGAATCACCATGGATTGAAAAGTGAAAAGAACCAGCATGAATTGAAAAGTGAAATGAATCAGCATGAAGTGAAAAAGTGAAAAGAATCATCATGGATTGAAAAGTGAAAAGAATCAGCATGAATTGAAAAGTGAAAAGAATCACCATGGATTGAGAAGTGAAAAGAATCAGCATGAATTGAAAAGTGAAAAGAATCAGCATGGATTGAAAAGTGAAAAGAATCAGCATGAAGTGAAAAAGTGAAAAGAATCAGCATGAATTGAAAAGTGAAAAGAATCAGCATGAATTGAAAAGTGAAAAGAATCAGCATGAATTGAAAAGTGAAAAGAATCAGCATGAATTGAAAAGTGAAAAGATTCACCATGGATTGAAAAGTGAAAAGAATCAGCATGGATTGAAAAGTGAAAAGAATCAGCATGAAGTGAAAAAGTGAAAAGAATCACCATGGATTGAAAAGTGAAAAGAATCAGCATGGATTGAAAAGTGAAAAGAATCAGCATGAATTGAAAAGTGAAAAGATTCACCATGGATTGAAAAGTGAAAAGAATCAGCATGGATTGAAAAGTGAAAAGAATCAGCATGAAGTGAAAAAGTGAAAAGAATCACCATGAATTGAAAAGTGAAAAGAATCAGCATGATTTGAAAAGTGAAAAGAATGAGCTTGAAGTGAAAAAGTGAAAAGAATCAGCATCAACTGAAAAAACACGATTGAATTTTGCGTGGATTTTAACAAACTATACTTTTACTACTGCAGAGTTTTGAATGAATTGGTTCCAGCTGCATGCCCGTTAGAAATTACTATATAAGTATTGAAAGTCTCAAGTATGTATAAGTATGGTATTGAAAGTTTTCTACATTACTGGCCTACAATAACGTGCGAACGCGTTTCTAAATGAGCAATAAAAGCAACGTATCATTCATTTGTTTACCAGTAGTACTAATTTTTGGAAGAGCAAATTAATTTCTGATGCAGTGGGCGAAAAAACTCAAACGTTGAGCCACACTCGTACGCGTGTGCTACTCTGAAATGAAAGAAAGAAAGAGAAAAAAAAGATTGAAAGCCAGTATATTTTCAAGATGTAGCGCATACAACAGCAATGATATTTTTCAGATTTTGAGTACCGAATAGCGCTCGCGAGAGGAGCACCTCGCTCCATTTGTCAATAATGCCGTAAATACATACAAAACAATGTCATTAGCTGCTCGGCTTCATTCATGGCTCGTAATGAGTAGCAAAATACAATTAAATTCACCAATTTAACTGCGGAAGCTCGGAATTTAGTAGTTGTAACTCAAATTTGTGCTGGTGCAGTTATTATTAGTCAAGATAAATAATTACGCGTAGTTATTATTCAAAGTAGCTATTTGAGCACAATTATTATTTTAAGTAAATAATCAAGTGCAGTTATTTGTCGAGGTAATTAGGTATGCACAGTTTTTATTCAAAGTAAACAATGTAATGCAGTTATTATTAAATTCATATAATTAGGCGTAGTTATTATTCAATGTAAATTATTAGGAATGCTTTGAGGGAAAATGATCTGTTCCAGCTCAATATGAAAAAATTCAATCTCTTCAGTGTTGGAGTAAGTGTACCCAGAGAATTACAATCATCCTTTTGGAAAAAGGAAAAAAAATCCGATTTTTTCTCCTAATGGCTGAATGGGACCCGGTATTGCATTCAAGAGGTGTAAGTTCTGTAATGTTCACAGCTTCACAATTTAATTGGAAATTACGATGTTAGCGTGTTTACATTAGCTTATATTTTTCAACCACCGTCCTCTTATCCTTCATGTGAATGACGATGAGACGCAACAGTACAAACATCTCTCGTCGTATTTATAGTTCGTGCAATTACTTAGTTAATCTTCGTCAATACCCTGCATATTTTTAAGATTTTTGAGCTGATGAATCATGGCCAGAAACATTTATTTTAGAATTGACCACAATCGATTAAAAAAAATGTGAAGAGCTTTGAGTTTCACCCTCAACTTTTCATCATTTGTTAAGAGGACAGCAAAGAAATTTTTGTGTCTTTGCAATACTCGTGATAAAAATGCTACAGTCATTAATCAGAGAAAGCTGAATTTGAAACACAGTACATTCAGCTATTTCAGTCTAAAACTGGGAGTGTTACTGACAAGAAATAAATTAATGAATGTTTGCACATATAAACGACAGTTATTATAATGATGGACTACGTAGTACGCGCACTCCTCTAAAACATAAAGGAAATCCAAAAGGATGCCATGAAATTAGTATGTTAATGTGAAATGTCATTTCTCTCCGCTTAGTTGAAACCTTCAAAGTGTGCAGGAATCGTATCAAGGACACAGCCTTCATTTCCTGCTGAATTTCTAATGCACTAATCTTTCACAAATGAAGACCAAACAAACATATCTCCCCCAATCCATACAACCCGAGATTTGAATATCGTGTTTATACTCGTGAGGCGCACTAGTGCATCCCGTATCATAGATTCGATCGTCAAACACTTCCGCCTATATTCGACCTAAAAGTTTCCGTGATTACTCACAATGATAATAATGTATACGTATTCATACATGTATATATAAGCTCCCCAAGACTTTCAATGTTTTTGTTATCATTACTATGGTACACGACCCGTCTAAAATGACGGGATTCGATATTTTCATTGAATAAATCTTCCCCGTGTGATCTCAAACAAATATAACCATCCCAATAGTACCTGCAATTAAAATGTTCTCGTACTTGTGCACTGGTGAAACTCGTATCACAGATACGGTCATTGAGCACCCTTTAGGCTTAGAGCGTCACAAACGCACGGACTAACTAACGAAGAAAGCAACAACTGTGTACTATTATATTTTTATTATTAGCTTAAAACTTTTTGAAATAATTTGCAGTACTTTTTCTTGCGATAAATTGTTTTTTGTAGGTGAACTTATTCAATTTTCATTGCCGCAATATTTTTCAGCTTGTAAAAAAATGTGAGTTGATGACTGCTTTTCATATCACTTGAATGATATCAATAAAGCTGTTCCAATAGATTTGAATTATTGGGAATGTTGCAAAGAAAAGACATATACGCATATATATGTATAAATGCATGTATATATTCTTCGCTTTTTGTGTATATCTTATTCCATTAACATCACCAGTGTATCATTGATGTAAAAATGAAAGCGTTACTTTTTAAATTAGAGCTGCAATTCATTCGAGAACGTTTTTAAATGAACGTAGAACCTGTGCGCTTCTGAGATCACGTGTCCTAGTGTGCCCGTGCGCGAATATAAAGAGGAGTATAATCGTGTATCTGTGTTACGTTCTAATCTTAAGATTTTTTAAAAGTTGAATGGACGGAATGACACGGTGCTCGACAGCTACGCTCTTGTGGTTTGTCTATCAATTGAAACAATTTAAAACAATTTTTTTGCGATTTATTCAATTTAGGACCTACATTTCAAGAATCATTGAAGAACCGAAGTATTGTAATACCTTTCATGTATCAACTTTTTTGAAGTAAACTTTTGATTTCATTCTTCTTTGTTTTATCGTAGAGATTGTTGGGCTTTCTCTAACAAAAACATGTCGAGAGAAGTCTAGCCCGGCAGCCTGATGGATTGTTTTGGATGGCGGCACACCAGCTTCCGGCGCCTACAGCTTTCTCTTTCTATCCATGTTGTCCTGCTTCTAATTGTACTACGACTCTCTTTTCCATTGATTTGTAAGCCTACGTTAGTTGGATGCATGTCTGTACAGGAGTGTGCAAAGGTTTATCTTCGTATGCAATGTTTATCAGTACATCTGTACACTCATATACAAGGGTTATCTATAGACTTGTAGGCAAAGTTTCTCCATACACCCGTCTGCGAGGTTTATCTATATACTCGTCTGCACATGGATGCACAATTGCACATCTGTGCAATTTTCTCCTTTAATATATTAGTGTAGGCACACGCATTTGCAAGATATCAATCTCTGAAATATCCGCACGTTCCTGTACAAGATCTACATTTATGAGGTAAACGAGTGTACACCCAATCACGCCAACAAGATATATATATATATATATATTTTTCGTTGATGTATATCTGTGCAACCTTCCACTATATTCCCCTCGAACTCTTATTTGATATACTCGTATGTCGACCATACACAGCAAAATTCATGGTTTGATTTTATCGAAGAAACTCCTAGTGTCTAATGCCTTTCGAACTCCACCCAACGCAATTTCCCTCGTTTGCGACAACGCTGTCGTAACTCAAAATGACCAATTTTTCAGGAGAGGCATGATAAACTTTTAAAACACTCTCAATATTGTAAATAATCCAAACATTTGAGCGCTCCCTATAACGCTGTTACAAAAAAAAATCAGTGCTTGAAGATGATTATGTCTTCATCGATAACTCAAAAACCAGGTTTTTTGAGTTATGACGTATCAATTCATGCTTTTTCCGACGCACGTTCCGACGCATCATTGCACGCGTTGGAGGATATTTTTTTGCGTAATATTGTCTGAAACCTACATTTTTTATAAAACGCAAATATTTTTAACTCTTCTTAAAAAGTTTATCCATTGACTTGAAGGCGAAGTTCATCCATACACTCTTATGCGAGGTTTATCTATATATTCGTATGCACATGAATGCACAGTTGTACATCTGTGATATTTTCTTCTATAAAATATCAGTGTAGGTACACGCATGTGCAAGATATTAATCTATGAAATATCCGTACATTCCTATACCAATGGAATTTAGTGTTTTATTTTCGATTTTCGGATATATAAAATGAAAGCACTCGAAGAAATTGTTCATACATAAAGAAGACAAGGATATTGATGTATCAAATATAGGACATACCACATGAATTAACCTGTTCTTCGCCCACGCTGGAAATGTATCGAATGATATTGAAGTTATTAGATCCCACATTTTACGAAAAATTTTCCTAATATCTGAACCCGATTCATAAAGATTGCGTGGAAGAACGAAAGGAATGAGCCTCAGCCAAAAAACTCGTAGCTGCGTTCGAAGTTTGATTCTGAAGCAGAGAGCTCTTTCGTAATTGAAGCTAATTACAAATTTGAAGAACTGAAGAGTTTCGAGTGCTGGCCTCAGGCTCCGAGGGCGCAGATTCTGAATTTTATCCAACTCTCTTCACCGGAACTTCAAAGGACGGCCTGCTTCTTTAAGGATTTAATGCTGGAAGATTTTCACTACGCATCTAAAGTTTGTGGCTGCCAGTATTCAAGTACAAGATTGTGTGGGTTGTTTTTGACGTGTTGCTTAAAACAACAATTTTAGGGTTATTTGTCACGCAGCGTAGGATGTTGAGGAACTGCACGATAACGCTTTTATGTTTAGTTGTCACCTGCTCAGAATAAATTATGTTTAGTTGTCACCAGCTTAGAATCAATTATGTTTAGTAGTCACCAGCTTAGAATCAATTATGTTTAGTTTTCACCAGTTTAAAAGTAATTATGTTTAGTTGTCACTAGTACAAACACGGGGATCTATTTAGGCTATTTCTAACATAAATAGGTGCTCCAGAAGCGGAAGATATTAAAGTGAAGTACCATCAAAATGAGATTCGTTCAACTCGCTGTTTGAATCATTTAAGAGCCAAGCCTTGCATAGCTTATAAATTCAAAAAAAGCTAAAATTATTTTCATGAACGCGTAATGACTTTCGAAAATTGTAGAATGAGCACTTACATTTCGTTCGCACGTCTATGACCTTAACATTAAAATTTTAGAGGAAATCTTGAATGAAATGTATATTCATTTCATTAACGTTCAATCCATGACAGTCCAACGTTGTAAAGTGATTAACATTCGAATATAATGGTTCTCTACTCAGCGGATAATGAAATTACATTGACATTTTTCAGTTCTTCTGCGATTCTAACCTATTATTGATTGATACGATAATGTGTCTGGTTGAAGAACATTCGTAATAATCTATAATTTACTTTCTATACCATGCAGTAGACGGAGTTCCACAAATGAGTTCAAAAGTTGGTCAGTCGGTCTAGAATTTGCATTTTCTATTGAAACAGATACATAAACGCAGGAAACAAAAGAAACCGCGATGGTTCATTTTACGATCCCATATGAAGAGGTCTATAGGAAACATCGCTTGCCTGAGAGTTTCCCCTACTAAACCACTCAAAACAGGATACACACAACTGAGAATATTTATTAATGTTGCTGATTCATTTTTGGAGCCGTGTGGAAAATTAATATCGCAGGTGTTCCAATTTGCTACGAAATTTGAACTTTGCTATTTCTTTCTTATCACTTGTACGAACTCCACTCGTACCCGTTATAAAATTCAGCAATTATTGCTTCTTCTCTCCTTTCCACGAGATCTCGTGCGATTCAGTAGAATTAAAAAGGAATTCAAAGGAAGTCTCTCCAAATAACGAATGCTTTTTGTAACATTGAAATTACATTACAGTCGCAAAATGCTTCCCTAAATTTGATCTAGTTCAAATTCACAACCTTATAATAATTTTTTTTTTAAAAACCAGGCGCAGCTCTAATTGTCGTTTGTAAGTGATATTGAAAACAAACATTCAATTGTCAAGCATTTTAAAGCACGCTCAACGATGGCTGCAATAGCGAGAGGTTGAAAATATTCAAGTTCTTTACATCATTTATCCCGTATTTGAACTGAAGCACCTCCAGTGCTTCACCATGACGCTCGCAATAGCAGAGCGTAGAGCTCGTGTTTGCGCCTTTTGAAATGATCGTGGCTGCGATTCTAGAGAGCGAGAGAATTTCGGTGGGAAGGTTATGTGATACTAAGTATGAAATACGATAAGAGTATATGATAAGAGTAAACGATAAGAGTATATGATAAGAGTAAACGATAAGAGTATATGATAAGAGTAAACGATGAGAGTATATGATAAGAGAATACGATAAGAGTATATGATAAGAGTAAACGATAAGAGTATATGATAAGAGTAAACGAGAAGAGTTTATGATAAGAGTAAACGATAAGAGTATATGATAAGAGAATACGATAAGAGTATGCGATGAGAGTATACGATAAGAATATACGAAAAGAGTATACGATAAGAGTATATGATAAGAGTATATGATAAGAGTATATGATAAGAGTATACGATTAGAGTATACGATAAGAGAATAGGATAATATTTTTGGATCTCGGAAAATTGAAGATTTTCGCTTGGTAATGAAATGGCTTGCAAATTTGAAAAACTAATTCAAAAACGTTCAGATTAGCCATTTCCAATTCATTTTCTCTGACAAAATTGGTAAAAGGAATTGTGTTTTCATTATAAAATTTGTGGGCGCTGCTGTCATGCGATTATCTCCTCGTTCATCTTTGACGCACGTTATCTATGAAAGTGAATCAGTGCTCACTTTCCAGATAGTTAAAACTTCCAACGCTATTACTAAAGAAGTTAGCCAAAACTTTGCGCTGGTTCTAATGGATCGCCAAGAATTGCGAGTTGGGCCATGCAAATTATTTCATAGGCCGTAGGAAGGTTTAAGCGAACACCATTTCAGCAAAACATGTTGGGGGAGACATTGATGACGGTAATCAAGGAGTGTTTCTGAATCTTATATCCTCAGTTCACAAGCTTGCACAGAATCTTTTCTTGAAGATTTTAGCAAAGAATGAAGTCTTGGAACAGAATTAATTAAAAACTAATGAACTAAGTACAAGCATAACTAACACCTTAGTTCTTTTTTCTGAAGTTTTGGATTTAGAGAAGCCTCGCGCTGGCAAAACTGCTCTAGCTGCTAGACTGAGCAGTTCCACTTCGCCGATGAGAAAATCAGGGTGAATTGTAAATATAATAGTAAGAAATGTATTTATTAGGGTATCCCTAGCATAATTTACCAAACATTTATTTAATGGCATCATTTACCAATATTTTAATTGATATTAATTATTCAATTTAATTACTATGAAATTAATTATTATTAGTTAATTAAATTTAATTATCTGCAGACATGTATCTAGCGACTGCAGGAATAAAGCCGCTCAGATAACGCGCCAAACAAGCATCTCTGATTAATTTCTCAATACAAGTTAGTACCAGCAAGAACGCTACTTTCAAAGAAAGCTTGCTTCCTCAACAAATTATTAGTTTCGAAACATCATTTATTGGCAAATAATAACCTCTCTCTGCCGCCCACTTAGCATATCAAAACAACAAGTGCCTCGAAGGCAAGCTGCGATATTTTCTGCCGCTCTTAGTGCCAAGCTCATTACAGAGGATCTTTTCAAATTCAACTCAGGTTCAGGTTATTTTGATATTACGCCAGAGATCATTGCTAATACATCCGAAAATATCACGTTAAATTATCCAGCGCTTCGAGTCACTTTTTTCATCGGAGAAAACAATCTCTGTGTAGGCGTACGAAAAAAATACATCGATCGCTTGCGTCAAATTCGAACCATGGCCTCCGAATGCCTTCATGACCTCCTGACACTTAAAATGAATGCCCTAGTTCAAAAAATATATTGTCTGCTTGTGAGACATATCCCTCCTTCCCTCTGGTCTCAGTAAGATCGAAGAATTTATTATGGCAATGGCAGAGTACGCTTTTTTTCTGATTTATGTTATAAATATTTGAAGCCGTTAGTAATTGTACTCAGCGTCAAGTTTGTGCAAAAAGAAATTATTTTTAAACCAATTCTGCTTCAAACTCATGCTGTCTCTCATGTACAGGCTAACGATAATGTCCTTGGATAACCTTGTTCGTGAAACGAAATGCCTCATTTGTTCATCGAACTGCTATTTTACGAACCATTACATCATATAACTCCTACTTTGAAAATTCTCGTAATCACTATTATAAAAGGAGCCGCGTTCGTCCGTCCGTTCCTCCCTCCGTCCGTGTGACCCCCTCTTGATTATAGAATCCAGAATACGCAAACGGCCTATTTTTACAAATAGAAACTTTCTATGGAGCTTTCTCTGTTAAAATTCATCATGTCGCTTAGATATTTTCAATTGATAATGCGAAAAGAAATGTTTTAAATTCGTTTGACCAGTAACCTGGCTACCACTTGGCATAAGGCCCAAGATTTTGGAACTTGAGTTATTGTTTTCGAAATTGTGATTTTATTGAAAAGCTTCGAAGAGATGATAGACGACATTTCAGAATAAAATTCCGGCAAAAGAGGTCACCAAGGATAGAAATGTGTCTAACCGCAAGGGAGAAGTAGCAAGACTTCGACAGCAAGAAAAACGCCGAAGACGATCAGATGAACAACGCAGAATGGCAAGACGAAGAAATGCTGCTCGCAAACGAGAAGCTAGAGCTAAATTGACCCTTGACCCGCGTTTGAAAATTCTACGGAATAATGCAGAGCAGCACCGAGTAGCTAGAGAGATCTAAGCACATGAAAGAAGCAAGGAAATTCTTCGGCATAACGCTGGATAACATCGAGTAGCACGAGAGAATTCAACTCAAGAAAGAATGGGTGAAATTCTTCAAATTAATGCCGACCAGCACGTGTGCACTAGTATAGATAATATGATTGAATACTAAAACACTATTAAAAAAACAAAAATGGACAAAAAATGATCTTTTTTTAGCAGCTTCCTCGAATAAACTTCCTCGATCAACTATTGTAGACTTGACGATTATTAATTTTTTTTTTGGACTTATGACCTTCACACAGTACGCACAAAAAATACGTTTTCATGAATATTTAATGCTGCGCAACATACCGAATGCGCTTTCTCCCTCTAATTTATAAGATAGCAACATTTTACTTCCTACATGGGACAACTAAAATCCCCACGGAAAAGAAAATTGTCTTATGATTTCGATTACATTCAATAAATGATTAATGACACAATCAAATATGCGAGCACACCAACAAATAATAATATCAACAACATCCTTCACTGTTCCGTTGAACTTCCTACCAAAAATCACAACGACGTGTGCAATTAAAAAATGTAAACAATTTCAAAATATTTGACAACCACAAGGGATTTTTAAAGCAGATTGTATCATAAGAACATTGGACGCATTCGAAAATAGTTACTTGCATTCCCAAACTCGTTCAAAACTTTTAGAGCATCGTATCACCCACGCTTACTTGACCTCGTACACTTAACCTATTTGCTCGTTAGACTCAATGCTTAATATAATGTTCAAGTTGACAGCAATAGTTGATAGGAGTCAATTGAGAACAGTAAATCAAAAAAAAGACTCACGATCCATTCCGTGTTCGTCAGTCTCATGAATATCAAAGCAACATCAAACTTCTATATCCATTTGGAGCTCCTAATAATGGTCAAACTCATATCTAAGTATAAGTCCTTGAGTCCCATTGTATCATTGCCATTATTTGTTGGCGTTATCATGGAAGAAGTAAAGCGATCATTGGGAATAGAGCCGGTTCCCTTTACGCCGACAGACACTCTCTCTCTCTCTAATGCAGTAGCAGATCAACCTGACTTACCTATCGCAAATGGCCCAACACCCAACTTACATTGCTCAAGTTCCTAGGATTCTTCTCGATCTGGTCAGCACAGAGACAGTAATCCCAAAGCAATGTTCGACACAAAAAATATCCCTACTTTTCTGTTCATCACCGCATTGAATGTCAAATCAATATTGCAAATGAGATGCCGAAGTATAAAAATGTGAGCACATTTTTTTTTGGAAGCCGTCTCCAATCACAATAGTAAATCTAATTATTTAAAATTAGCCTTCATAAAATTTTGGACTCATGAGTCCAAAATTTTAATAGATTGAATATTCTGCTCAGATGTGACTTCAAAGAAAAGCTTCAAAAGCGTCTCGACTTTTAAAAATGGAAGAATACAAGGTCAAAATATCACTCTATTTTACGTTTCAGATGTGCTGTAAAACATGCTGAATACTGCGGTATATACTGGAAAAGCAGTTGCAGAATGCTTTCTCATATTATTCTACATTGGTTAATTTTCTGTGTAGAGTTTTATGAGTAGGCATACGTGGTGGGATCTCTTGATCGCGAGAATGTATGTTCCATGAGTAAATGCACAGCAGGAAACTGTTAAGCCAGTGAATTTCCTTTCCATTTTAAAGGCCGCTTTTTTCACGATTTATTAATTTTTAACGCTACTTTAAGCACAATTACGCCTCATCGTTACTGTCATGGTAATGCGTCACTATCTGTACTTGAAGAAAAAGTTGGAAGTGTTTGTTGAAATCTACGTGAAGAGTGCTTTGTTGAACTATCAATTTTTCAACACCGGACGCTTACCAAACTCACTCAACTTTAAATTTCTTCGTTCACACTCTCTGTCTTCCAAATGCACCAACGTTGAACGGTTCATAAAGTTGAATAAAATCTTCATTTAGATGCAGAATATTATGACAACCACAATCACCCGACGGTATGCAATTTACTGGACTGGAAATCAAAACCATCAGTTTCTAGCATCCAGAGGGTTCATGCAAGCAAGATCAAGTCGCTCGGCCATATATGGGTGTGCAGCTGGAAACCGTGCAGTGGGCTCCTAGCTGTCACAACTAAAACTCAGTGCTGGATAACCCTCCTTCACACTGGCTATTTTGGTCAAATGTTTCTTGTACACCAAACTTCCTGAAATATATACGCGAGTAAACGGCTCTGTACTGGTCTCCCACCCATCGCTTGTAGAACTCAGCACTTGTTATCCTTTCTCAACACTTTCCATTTCTATCAAAATCTTTCCCACAAATAAAAGTTCTTCAAACCTATATACAAGTAAACGCCTGTGTGGAATAGTCCCACCTACCATTTATAGAAATCAACGGTTTTTATGTCTCTTCTATACTTCCTATTTAGTTCAAAATCTTTCTTCACAATAAAGTACCTGAAATTTGTATACGAGTAAACGGCTGTGCGGTGGCGTCCTACCATCTACCTCTCATAGCAATCAACACTTCTTAACTCTTCCACACTTGCCACTCTGATCAAAATCTTTTCAAGTTATTAAACTTCTTGAAAAATATATACGAGTAAACGGCTCTGTGGTAGAGTCCCAATCAACACTTCTTAACTCTTCAACACTTGCTATATTGATCATTATCTGTCTTGCATACCAAACTTCCTGAAACACATATGCGAGAAAACGGCTCTGAGCATCACAATCAAATCGCTCAGGTAGCGTCTTTGAGGATTAAATGTAATAACATTACGAGTAATTCCAGAGCTGATGCTCTGGAATCAGAACACGTGAGGTCAGCGGCACGCAGGGCAGACTGACGGGTCGATGGTACAATGCTCTCTTCCTTAATCCTGTCTAAATAATGGGCGTTCATATATCGATGTTAGAAGGAAGCTATCTCCAAGTGCAACTAAATAATCCCTCTAAAATAAAATGATCTTTATCCTGTTTAAATAATAGGCGTTTATATGTCGATTATGTCGATATTACAAGGCGAGTAATCTCCAAGTGAAACTAAACATTCTCTCTAAAATAAAATGTTCTCTGAAAATCCATTGACATAGATGTTGTACACCTCGTACGGTTTGTTTATCAATTGAGGTCTATATATTAAGCAATTTTTAAAATCCAATGTTTTGTTATATATATATCTTGTATCACCTTTTCAGAAATAAATGTTTTCTTTCTTTCTTTCTTTCTTTCTTTCTTCTTATGTACACTTAAGGAACATTCAAGTGCAACCTAATGACTTCATGAAATTTTTCCGATTAAAAAAAGGTGACTTCCACTTATTAACGCTCTTATCTGGACACCAGACTCATTGCTCTCGAAGCAATGTGGCGCATTCGCTATCCAACTCCAGCGAAAGTTTTAATTAATGCTTGGGCACAGGTTACGGAGCAGAGTGAAGCCTCTTTTTTTCAAAAATTTCAGAGGGCTTGTGAAACGATGAAAACATCTCATAGAAAAATATCGGGCGGCTCTGGTCGGCATTAATTGGTTTCTAAAGCGTACTTGACATTGAAAATTTTGGTTTTTGCTATAATGATGATGTCAATTACAAGCACGATAGGAGATCCAGAAAAATATTCCTATGATTCGACAGAGCTAGAATCGTCAAGGCCGAGAAAATCTATCTATCATATGCATTCAAAATGATATCGGCCGTTGATATGCTACGTATAAATCTGCATGCTAAAATTCTTTCTGTCTGTGATCATCTATTTTTTTCTGCAATAGCTGGAAGTGTTTGATATGTACAGGCGTTTGTACCACGGGCTTCAAAACCTTAGCGGGTGTAAAATGACATTTTAACCACGGGTGTTACCAGGATGGGTAAGTTTGTTCGGTGTGCACTCACGACAGATTAATGCAGGGAAAATTTAAGAGACAAAAAGTAAAAGGTACTTTCATATAAAACCGTGCGAATGAATACTCAAACCAAATAATTCATGTCCTTCAGTGTTGAAAAAAATTCTGTGCTCTGAGCCCTGAGTTGCTGTCGCTGGTGTCACTGAATGATGCTGGTGCGCCTCACGATTGATGCTGTCACAACAATTTTCTATTTTAGACATTGTACGGTGAATATTCATTCGATATTGGTATAAATATATACACATATGAGATGAGAAGCACTTGAACGAATTTTACAATAATTTAGAAAAGTTGAAATGGACCTTTTTTCACCATAACCGAAATGCTTCGTTTAAGAGTTGCGAGGACTTGAAGTATGATCCGTATTGAATAGAAATTCGTGCTCTGAAAATGGCAGGAAAATGAAATGCTGAAGTTCGGAAAACATTTATACTGAAAATATGAAAATCGGCATAATGGCCTTATTTATCAAAAGGATTCATACGGATTTACGATATTTCTGGTGTCTTCTATCGCATCCGCAATCACTGCAACAACTGGCGTCATGTTGGACATCTTTTGTAGATATCTAACCCAATTTAAAAATCAGTTTCATGTGGCCATATGTTGTTATTTTTTTCTTGCGTTCATAAGAAAATGCTTTCCTCCTTCCACATATCATTCTCTGCCCCTTTTAAAGTATGAATTTTCCTCCAATACGTTGCAAATTTCAAGTCCTTGTAACTCATTAACGAAGCATTTCGATCAGACGGTTATTGAGTAAAAAGTGTTAATTTCAACGATCTCAATCTTCTTACAATGAAGTTTGTTCTTCAACGTACCGGGCACCCAGTAAACTAATTAAGTGGAATAGAAACTAAACAACAATAGTATGTGGAGGTGTATATGGATTGACAAATATGTAGGAGTGCACATATTTAACCCGTAAGCGCTAAACATGGGTATCATATGTACTGTGTGCGCACTGCTCAAAAAATAGGTTAGCGTTTAAGGATTCAGTGAATGGAGCGAGAAAACTGTAAAGTGCAAACTCTGTTTTTAAAATTTTCCTGAAGTCATTAAATGGCTTTTTCATGATGAGGAAAGCGTACGTCAAAGTTAGCCTACAACCGCTATTGATTGTGTCTAATATTTTGTCTCTCAAGTAACATCCTATCATCAGCGTAAAAAAGAAATTGCGTCACAGCTTCAAAGTATATATAACGGTCATTTAGCTAATGTTTGATAATCAATCAACCAATAATGATGACAAGAATCCTTTTCCAGCGTCTGCTACGCTTTACAGCACCTGAATTCAGCGTCTTATACGCGTCTTGTACACGCATGAATAAATTTACCATCATGACTCTTTTAATTTTTTTTAATCCGATTCTCACGTAAGAGAAAATTTTTGTGATAATATTTGTCTTCAAACGCGGATTCGAAAAGCACCAGATGCTATAAGTGGAAACTTATGCATTGTATTAAGATGGCTTATTTCATATTGAACACATTCTGCTGCTCCCTATATGTGAAGTCGTAATCAGAAAGCGTTTGGACGCTGCTAGAATTCTCCATCCGCTGTCAAACAACTTTTCATATCTAACTTTCGTAAATTTTATACTTAATGCAGCATGTTGTGTTCAGAGGCGAGTGCAGTTGTCATGCTTCGCAGCAAGTGTGGCGTACGAACACATTAATGTATAATTATTTGTGACAAGAATATTTTTATTTCCTGAAGCAAGCGCTCAATGTTCCCTTCGTGGGCAATCGCTGCTGAGGCGGAAGTTTTTCGTGCCTAAATAACTCTCGTATGATCAATAAAGGCGTCTGATTTGCTGACTAGATAGCCTGAATTTGTTGTATAAATTTGTTTAGAAGACTTCATAGCGGTATCTTGACTCGAGAAAAACACGAGAGAAAAAGCTTTGAAAATTTTGAAGTTACCCATAAAAAGTTTTTTTACAAAAGATGAAAAGAAAATATGTTATTGAGTTAGTAACTATGCTAAAAATTGAAATGAACGAAACACGAGTCTCTGAACAATCTGGAGGATCTTTCCGTCTAGACTCCGCGTGATTTCACATATTAAATCTATTTTGAGTCCACACCGAGGTTAAAGATTTTAAACTGATTCAAGAGTATTTGACAGCTTGACTAAATTGTTGGATACCATGCATGACGACATGGTGGTGATCATCCATAATAAACATTCAAATCGGACCTATTTGAAATAAAACCCTTTCAAACAATTTATTTTCCACAAGCGATAGCGAAGTAGATTGTTTCTCAAGTCTAGTGCAATGGGCAAATTGAAGTATAGCTACCTGTGGGCCCGAATAAGTTAAATGACTTCTAGGGCATCCTACCACCTACGCTATTCTACGGTTTACAATAATGTTTAACCTATATAAGATATAAGATCCGCCGAAGAAGTCCCAATAACGAGTCCATATCGAAACGGATAATGAAGCTCTGTTTTGTATCTCAGCACGTGAGGTGGGCGCAGTGACTCAGGCACCTGAACCCGGCAGCGAGGGCTGACGGAAATCAGAGATGCTGGTATGGCTTATAGAAAAGAAATGAAAAACAGTTTATTTCCAATATAATTGATACCTGAAACGTAAAATCTTTTTAAAATATCTAAACATTAAGGTCCTTAGCTGTTATTAACACATGGGTATCATGTCAATTGTCGAAACAAATGAAGAAGAGAAAAGCACGAAAAAATGCATTACCTTCGTTGTGTTAATCTGATTTCGATTATAGTTCTATCCAGTACACGCTCATAAGCACCGAAGACGCCCTTAAGTAACTTGCTCACGTAACAAATTCATCTAAAAATTTAGTTAGGGATCTTCTCCGTCATTTTAATTAAACAAAAATCAATCACAATATACCATCCATCAGTGGGAGTGTTTTTACACGAAGGTAACCAACCCTGATGAGAGGTAGGTAATAAATACTGTAATTTCTTTATGCTGAATATTTAGAGCACCAGCTTTCAAAATACTATATTTTTCACCGAAAATCTTCTCTGTAATGGCGATAAATTCTTTATTCGCGTAGTGCATCACATTTATGAAGTGGTTTACGGCTCTTCCACATGCTACAGTGCGAATTACATTCATGTAAGGATTAGTACATTTTACCTGAAAAATTGTACTTACGTTCATTTATTGCTTATTATTAACCTTGTAGTAAGCTCTCCAAAGTATTTAAGAATTGTGCATGATGTCAAATGTTTATCATATTCCTGAAGCAAAAATTAAAACGTACAAATGACTTTCTAGTTTGCTTGTAATGTAAAGAGCAATCGAATAACTCGTAGCTATAGATGTAATTACACACCGAAACGAGCGTAGTTCAATGCCTGGATTTAAGGTTTAAGGCAAATAGAAATGAATTTCATCCTTAAATTAGTTACCATCACATACCAACACTCATTTTCGGGAAGTGAACATGCTATTTTCATTCGTTAGTCATTTTTGCCTGAAAAAATTGCCATAGCGGGGTAAAACAGGGAGCTATATTGTCGTTTACTTGCCTTCACATCATCTCTGCATAAATGCAGAAACCAGTTTTCTAGCGCTGGAGGCTTATTGAAAATGATCATCTTTTAAATCGGAATATTTTCATGTATTCAAATAGAATGAGTTGAATAAGAAATTTGTCAGGAAGTTTTACCACAATCCTTCAAGTAACTATCTCACCCTGACGCCCTCTTGTATCACCAATGCTCATACCTGCATTTATCATTGCAGATAAATTCATTTAACTCAATGTAGCCTAACTACGGATGAGAATACATGTAAATTAAATGTGTACAGTTTAATTACTGATTGTAATAGATCTACATTAATTGAACCTAATTTAACTTGTGATGGTATTGCATCTAAATTAAATGCATGCGATTTAACTACTGATTGTGATAATTCTGAGTTAGGACAATAATGGCGATTAATAAGGCTTTGATACGTAGCATTTCATCTGAAAAGTTTTACTGTTAAAATTGAATGTATCTCACTAAACGTCCTCTTGCTGCTCCTCCTCACTCAGGCTTACGATCCCTTGCTGAAAGTTGTAACCTTCCAATAAAAGTAGAGAATTTTAAAATTTTAGCCGCTGCCTCAAACCCCGTCGATCTGCGCATTTTGGAATCCCTTTACATCTTACAACAAAATCTTTTTTATATGACTCCCAATCCGCTTTTCCTTTGCGAATAGTTTAGCGGTTTGATTTAGTTTCATTTGCTTTTTTTCTTATTTTTACGTTTTATTTTCGATACTTGCAATATGTATACATACATTTTTTTCAAAGTATTTTTTTTGGGGAATGACTCGAGTCTAAACGTTCAATTTTAACAGTAAAGCTTTTAATATAAAATGCTACGTAACAAAGCCGTATCGCTATTATTTTATTAGTTAAAAATTGTAAAAATACAAACCGACATGTGCTTCCAGCTCTAAATTAGATATATACATATTAACTCTGGATGGAAATAACATTCAAATTGAACGTAGACACTTCTAACTACTTGAGGTAAAACATCTAAAGGAAATGTATAAAATTTTACCACTCATAGGAATACGAGTACATCCAAATGAAATGTATGCAATTTTACCACTGATTGTGATACATCCATATTAAATGTATGCAATTTTACTATAGATTTTAATACATCCAAATTAAATGCATGTAACTTTACTTCTGATTGTAATACATCCAAATTAAATGCATGAAATTTTACTACTCATTGTAGTGCATCCAAATTAAATGTATGCAATTTTACTACTGATTGTAATACATCAAAATTAGATGTATGCAATTTTACTATAGATTGTAATACATCGAAACTAAATGTATACTATTTCTGTTTTTGGCAACGTCATGTCTACTAGTAGCAGCATACCTAGAGTAATTATTCCATTTCTATTTTTTGGGGGCAGGGTAAAGGAAATGAAAAACTAATTTTGTCAGATTAAAATCCAAGACAATTTTGAACTGCATCTAAGTATCCGTGGAAGTTTTTGTAAATGATTTATATTTTTTTATGAATGATTTATATATTTCAATATGCAAAAATACTATATTTTGTGAAAGACAATTTAGAATATTCCCAAGTATTACTGGGATTTGCGAGATTAGATATATAATGCGCCCATATTTCTTAGATATGACAGGCATCCGAAAGCAAAGATTCTCCCGAGATGTCATTCTTAAACTCTAGACTTCCTAATTTGTGCCACAACTTCTTCACATTTTTTCGTATGGTGATATGATACGCAAGTTTTTATCAAGTACTAAGCCAATTATCTTTTCAAATGACACGCGTAAATCCCGGCATCCTCAGTGAGTTGGGTTTGTTGCCCTATAACTTGAAACAATAGATTTTCCAACATTCCCTCCATTTATTTAGCTTTATCTCACCACAACAACTGACAGTCATGGCTTTTAGAATTAAAGTAACATTCGTTTTGAAACCCCAGCATTTGCAATAATGGTTCCCATTTCCTGTTGTTTTCTTCCGTGAAACTGCAAGAAAGCCAATAAATTAACATCTCCTTTCCGCCCGACATGCGATCTGCTTAGGAAATTTGGGGCAGAGTTACCCGTTATGTTGCCCGCTGTGCAACCCGCTGTGTTGCCCGCTGTGCAGCCCGTTGTGTTGCCCGCTGTGTAGCCCGTTGTCCAGCTCGTCGTTAAACGCATTGTGCTGCCCGTTGTGTTGCCTGTTCTGCTGCCCGTTGTGTTGCCCGTTGTGTTTCCTGTTGTGTTGCTCGTTGTGTTGCCCGTTGTGTTGGCTGTTATGTTGCCCGCTGTGTTGTCCGTTGTGTTGCCTGTTGTGTTGCTCGTTGTGTTGCCCGTTGTGTTGGCTGTTATGTTGCCCGCTGTGTTGTCCGTTGTGTTGCCTGTTGTGTTGCTCGTTGTGCTGCCTGTTCTGCTGACCGTTGTGTTGCCCGTTGTGTTGCCCGTTGTGTTGCTCGTTGTGCTGCTCGTTGTACTGCTCGTTGTGTTGCCCGTTGTGTTGCCTGTTGTGCTGCTCGTTGTGCTGCTCGTTGTGTTGCCCGTTGTGTTGCTCGTTGTGTTGCTCGTTGTGCTGCCTGTTCTGCTGCCCGTTGTGTTGCCCATTGTGTTGCCCGTTGTGCTGCTCGTTGTGCTGCTCGTTGTGTTGCCCGTTGTGTTGCTCGTTGTGCTGCTCGTTGTGTTGCCCGTTGTGTTGCCCATTGTGTTGCCCGTTGTGCTGCTCGTTGTGCTGCTCGTTGTGTTGTCCGTTGTGTTGCCCGTTGTGTTGCTCGTTGTGCTGCTCGTTGTGTTGCCCGTTGTGTTGCCCGTTGTGTTGCTCGTTGTGCTGCTCGTTGTGCTGCTCGTTGTGTTGCCCGTTGTGTTGCTCGTTGTGTTGCTCGTTGTGCTGCCTGTTCTGCTGCCCGTTGTGTTGCCCATTGTGTTGCCCGTTGTGCTGCTCGTTGTGCTGCCTGTTGTGTTGCTCGTTGTTCTGCCCATTGTGCTGCCCATTGTTCTGCCCATTGTGCTGCCCGTTGTGATGTCCGCTGTGTTGCTCTCTATGGGTTGTTGTGAACCAGAGGGACGATTAGCCAAGAAAAGATTTTCAATGTAGCCGGAAGTAATCTGACGTGTGATGTTGACGTCAAATGTGTTTCTAATTTCCGGTCGACGAACGCAATAAATTCTTTATCCTCGACTCCGTAGCAGCCAGATGCCTCACAGTAAGCGGAAGCTGTAGTTCAAAAAAAAATTAAACTTTTAATATGCCTTGGTGATGAAAAAGTAAGCTTTTATTTTTCCTCATTCATTGAAACATTTTAATTTCATTTCGGTTCAATGGCGGAGGGGAGAATGAAATACTAGTGCTTGTTTTTATCAGAAAATTTTTTGTCACGAGGTTCTTTTCGTTCAGGCAATGTTAGATTTGAGTTGCAGGTCATTTCAAAATTGTTCATTAAAAATCAGCGAAAAATGTTTAAAATCTCGAACTTGTGTAAAAACAGTTGAAGTTAGGTTACTAGTACCGTAGAGTTTACAGGGATTATACAGTTTCTCGGATGAGAGGCAATGCAACGTGTTAAAAGATTTTCAAGTCAAGTCATTCGCCCTTAAAGAGTCTCATGCTGTTTTTATTTTAAAGTATAAACTGAAGCGCATAATGAGAAAAGTATGCACTAATAAATTGAAACGTAGAATAGTAATAAATGATACTGTGTATTGACTGCATCACTGTCATTCTCTCTTCAAGTTTGCACGGGCTGAGATAGTTTGGAAAAGTGATCTCTGCTGTAGACTATATCAACATCTTTTGTATCTTAAGGGTTCTTTTTCATGAAAATATGAATTATTCCGCAATTTTTCATGGCAAGAACGGAAGACATGTGAGCCATTCCGACGAAGTAGTAGAAAAACTATATCCTCAGGTATTTATAAAAATTAATTTCATAATATGGAGATTAACGTGAACCAGGATCGCGGAATCTTTCTGAGCAATCAGTAGCAAAAATGAAAATAGTGAGCACCTTATCTGACTCGGCAACCGTATAAGAGAGACAGTGCGCAAATTACAAACTTGAAAGTTTTTGTGTTGAAAATTGCATTCCACTAAATCAGGAAACTAGCCAACTCCTAATAAGCATCAGTTTCAGGAAATAACAGCACCAGTGAAGCTCTATCAGCAATTACAGAAGGATACAATGGCTAAAATGAAGCACTGAAAGAGCCAACAGTAGAAAATAACAGGACCCATGTAATACTATCAGCAACAACAGAAAGAAATGATGGCACCAATGATGCACTAGGAGCGTTAGAACCAGGAAATAAGGACACCAATGAAGTTCTAAAAGAGTAAACAATAATAAACAGAAGGATTAATGAGGCACTAGAAACGTAAACATCAGTGCTGCATCAAGAGCATTATGCGTACAGCATGAGAGGCTTGTGTAGAACACCTGAATGACTGTCCGTGGTCAAAATTTTAGTATTCCTCTGAGCAAATTTGGCATGGCTTCACTAAGTCACAACTAGCAATGAAACGTTGGGCTAATTATGAATGTTCTGAAAATTAATGAATTTATTTTCATTTCCTGTGAAATTTTCCAGCATTGGAGGGAGCATTGCATGTTACGGTGCTACTAATTTTTTAGTTCGCTAGTTCGTTTCTGATGTTTGGCAATGAATATTAAAAAATGTTGAATTAATTTTCCTTCTCTGTGAAACTTTCCAGCATTGGAGGGAGCATTGGATGCTGCGGTGTTCCTAGTTTTTAGTTCGCTAGTTTGTTTCTGGTGTTCAGAGGTTGCGGCAGCGGGGCCGGGAGACAGCAGTCACGTTCAGGGCACGGAAGCTCCAGGAAATTCAATTGCAACGAACTGTTGCTCAGTTTTACAGCAATGCTCTTTTATCAGTGGAAACACGAAATTAAAAGTGAGTCGATGTGCTCAGTGGTGTGATTCAACATTAGAAAATGTTTATAAATGCTATAGATCAATCCAAAATTTGCTACTGAATATTTCTTGATTTTTGGTGAGAAAGCGTTTTTTTTGTTTCGTTTTCATGGGAGCATTTGAATACGTCTTGAATTTTGCTGAACAAGTGTCTATCCTCTGTTAACAAAGTCGCAATAGAATATATCTTGAGTTCTCTTAAAAATGTGTGAGTTTCATGTCATGGTCACAACTTAACATATCAGGAGTTGTGTCGAAAACGAGTACTTTTTTCTTGTTACCAATGACTTCTTGAGGATGACTCAGTGCTAATAGCTGTTAAGTTTAAAGTTTTAAAATGATTCTATCTCATGATCCATTCGATTTACGAAGACATTCTTATTCAAGTTATGATTTCAACTTTGAGTTACCAGACTGCATCTCTTGTGGAGGTTTATCCAGGGCGGTTCGGCTTACTAAACGGTGTAAGTTATGAGTTTTATTCAAAAATAAACTCCAGAATGAATGAAAACAGGAATGGAATCTTCTCATGTTTATGCTATTGAAGTTAAATGCAAATATCTGGTACTTTCCGACAAAATCACCAAACACAACTCGAATGTTACTTTAACCAATGAAAAAAAGAGCTTGTGACACTTGAAAATTAAAAGTTCAGATGAACTAATTCAGTGAAAGGTAAGAGTTTTACAATATATTAAAGAATTAGCGTATTGCAGTAAATTGAGTTTTTCAACAGATTGGGTGAAAACTTTCCACAAAGATATATGAATTAGAATTGAATTTTTGTTCATATTTCAAATCTCAAAATATTGAGAAATTCACTATAATATAAATTGCTTCGTATAATTTACCTATAAATGTATCATATTCCCAACAATAAATGTTAATATCCCAACTAATTTTCATGGTTTGGTTGATAACAAAAAGTTCAATTGTAAAAAAAATTCTCTTTGCAAGTAGTGGCAGAGCGCCAATTATACAAAACATGTTGTCACCTGTTCACATAAACAGCGAAGAGCATGTTGTTTCATTGGATTTTTTAATACTGATGGAAGGCACAAGCGATGGTCCTGCACAAAGATTGTCAACCCTCTGGAGGAATAAGATCGCATAAGTTTTCGATTTGCTCGGTTAGTCTGAAAAATACAAAGACAGCAATTGAAATTAATTTATATGCAGTATGCCCCACAAAAACCCGAACCGAGTATTTATTTTCCCGTATCAGTAACACCATCATAATCAGTAATACCTTTTCTATAGGTTAATTTTGAAAGAAATTATTTATTCATGGCATTCTTATGATAGTATTACTGATACGGGAAAATAAATACTCGGTTCGGGTTTTTGTGGAACATACGATAGAGCCAGGTTTGCTACAGCTCGCTTCTGCTCTCATTTAGGAATTAGCACTAACGCAGTCACCTTCTCATCATCGGATCTTGGTATTTATTCTTGACTCGCAAATATAATACATTAGACACATGTCTATCAATGAATTATAATCAAATATACTGGTTTGTCTGCTAAAATTGGCTTCGAAATGAAGTCCAGCGCTACTGTACTTAGAAAAGATGATTCAAAGAAAACACTTAACGTAACCACTGGATCCCCATCTCTATATATACTGTTGACTAGAAAAAATAATACATGAGGCCCATTCCTATCCATAAATTGCCTTCAGCTCTTATGTTTTGTCTGCCAAAATCGGCTGTAAAATGAAGTCCAGCACCACTGTAATTTGGAAAGATGGTTCAGAGAAAGCACTTTATTGTGTTGATTTAATCGGATTAGCTCAGTTTTCAACCATCTAAGCTGTAGCTTGTGATGCTGAATGGAGGTGGCTACTCACATGACAGGTCGTCATTGACACTGCCGTCATATGAAGGGTTGTCGAAATCATATTAGAGAAAATTAAAACAAGTCTCCTTGACTCCTAATTGACGAGAGTGGGGGGAAAAAAAGATTGATTTGGTATATTTTATTGATGATAAATCACAGCTTTAAACGCGTCAGTTATAACACGAGTTCATATAGATGACAGGATATGATGCCTAAGAGGGGAAGAAATAGGTGCAGTTACTGTAGATATGTAATTTTTTGATGCAATTCAAGGTGAAATATACAATTTTAGTTTTGGAAAATTCTTACTCGTTGGGACATATTCATTAAATCCAGTGATTTGTGACATATACATTTTCATGTAAGAGCTGCTGTGTATCGAATATCCGGAGTACAACGGAATAGAATATATCGATGGCTTTTAAAATTCAAGATACGATTGCTGGAACAGAAAACATTGAGGGCGTTTCACATTCATGATACGATTGCTGAAACAGACAACATTGAGGGCTTTTCAAATTCAAGATTGCTTGAAAAACCGAGGTCACGACTGAGAACTTGACATTCAAGTCCTCAGTCGGCATCGGGAGGCCGCCATGCAAGGTGCGGTGTGCCGCAGCGTGCGGAGAGCCGTCGGTTAGTGGCGGCGAACACGTCACGGAAAAATGCAATCTTTTCGTGGGGAGTCCCATAAGGAATGTGTGGTGCAAGAAAATACGTAAAATGAATGTTTTTTTTTCAAGTGATCTTATCTCGAATTTTATGACAGTTTGAGAAGCTATCGCTAAACAGTGGCACATTTTAGGACATATATCATCGCACCTGTGTTTTTAATCTATAATGTGAAATAATTGTATTATTTTACCCAATCGCATTTTTTCCTAAAATGTGAAATAATTTCAGTCCATTTATATCATCGCGTTTTCACATAAATTTGAGAAAATTTATTTAATTTTGGCATCATGGCAACTATGTTTCTAAAATTTTAACTGTTGATTTGTCAAGGCTCAAATTGTTCCTTTAAATAACATGAACAGTTTTGAGGAAGCCAGATTTTGGTGTCCTCCGCAATTTACAGTCCGTTTTCATAGCATTAAAAAGTGAAGTAAAACAAAAGCCGTCGAGGTCATTATGAAAAATTAAACAAATATTTCACCACCAACTTGCGGCGTTGCCCTCAATTCTTAATCAACGAGAATATTACGATACCGTCTTTTCTTAGATCTGATCATGTTGTGCATTTATTTTCACAAAATCAATACATAATATGCTTGTAACCTCGTTTTATAATCTTTAAGTTCCATTTTCACAAAATTCAGACGTTTTCATAATATATCATTAACTCTCTACTCATCAGCCGTGATGTCAAATGGCCACGATGCGCATAAAATCAACGAATGCCGAAGATTAAACTTTCAGTTAACAAGGAAAGATGATAAATTCTCTAACCATGCTATACTTTTCTAACTATACTTTTCCATTTTGATGTACTGGAAAACTACTCCCTTTAATCCAATTAAAGTTCGAAGTTCGACCATGATTTGAAAATGATATAGTTTTGAAAACACATTTTCTTTTTTTAACTTAATTATCCACATTTAAAGTAGGTTTACTCCAGCCGATGTCGTATTTTACTATTGAAAAGGGAAGAAGGTGATCAACATCATATATCACAAGCATCGTGGTCAACATCTTATCTCACAAGCATCGTGATCAACATCATATCTCACAAGCATCGTGACCAGCATCATATCTCACAAGCATCGTGATCAACATCATATCTCACAAGCATCGTGATCATCATCATATCTCACAAGCATCGTGATCAACATCATATCTCACAAGCATCGTGATCAACAACATATCTCACAAGCATCGTGATCAACATCATATCTCACAAGCATCGTGATCATCATCATATCTCACAAGCATCGTGATCAACATCATATCTCACAAGCATCGTGATCAACAACATATCTCACAAGCATCGTGATCATCATCATATCTCACAAGCATCGTGATCAGCATCATATCACACAAGCATCGTGATCAACATCATATCTCACAAGCATCGTGATCAACATCATATCTCACAAGCATCGTGATCAGCATCATATCTTACAAGCATCGTGATCAACATCATATCTCACAAGCATCGTGGTCAACATCTTATCTCACAAGCATCGTGATCAACATCATATCTCACAAGCATCGTGATCAACATCATATCTCACAAGCATCGTGATCAACATCATATCTCACAAGCATCGTGATCAGCATCATATCTCACAAGCATCGTGATCAACATCATATCTCACAAGCATCGTGATCAACATCATATCTCACAAGCATCGTGATCAACATCATATCTCACAAGCATCGTGATCAGCATCATATCACACAAGCATCGTGATCAACATCATATCTCACAAGCATCGTGAACAACATCATATCTCACAAGCATCGTGATCAACAACATATCTCACAAGCATCGTGATCATCATCATATCTCACAAGCATCGTGATCAACATCATATCTCACAAGCATCGTGATCAACATCATATCTCACAAGCATCGTGATCAACATCATATCTCACAAGCATCGTGATCAACATCATATCTCACAAGCATCGTGATCAACATCATATCTCACAAGCATCGTGATCAACATCATATCTCACAAGCATCGTGATCAACATCATATCTCACAAGCATCGTGATCAGCATCATATCACACAAGCATCGTGATCAACATCATATCACACAAGCATCGTGATCAACATCATATCTCACAAGCATCGTGATCAACATCATATCTCACAAGCATCGTGATCAACAACATATCTCACAAGCATCGTGATCAACATCATATCTCACAAGCATCGTGATCAACATCATATCTCACAAGCATCGTGATCAACATCATATCTCACAAGCATCGTGATCAACATCATGTCTCACAAGCATCGTGATCAACATCATATCTCACAAGCATCGTGATCAACATCATATCTCACAAGCATCGTGATCAACATCATATCTCACAAGCATCGTGATCAACATCATATCTTACAAACATCGTGA
Source organism: Morinoia aosen (assembly GCA_030386875.1). Taxonomy (NCBI): domain Eukaryota; kingdom Metazoa; phylum Arthropoda; class Malacostraca; order Amphipoda; family Talitridae; genus Morinoia; species Morinoia aosen. The sequence continues at coordinate 85,554,296 of CM059562.1, read as the reverse complement.
TCAACACTTTAAAAACATCGTGATCAACATCTTGCTTCTCATCTCATCTCTGCTTTCCCTAGTGACCTGTACGTGATAAACAGTTTTCACCGCCCACATCCTCCATTCCTCTCTCATTTCCACCAAAGTGAGGCAACAGAACTTTCAAAAGCCGCTTCTACCTCACATGAGTCCAGTTTCGCGGTTTAAAACGCAGTGAAGCTATTGATCTTCTCGTGTCGACCTCCCCCTCTCCTCCTTATCCTTAATTACGACTAATGTTTGTTTACCTGCGCTATCGAATTAAGTTCGCCTCATTTGTCTGCTCAGCGCTCATTTAATTTTTTCAGTGCAACTGATGCAGTCAGTTCGTCAGAATCAATGTCGGTCAGCACTCACGCTCGTGAACTTAACTTTTGCCATTCACTTAAATTCAAGATTCTAGTTTACTGACAGCGTTGCGCTTGTTTTTAGTTTCACATGGTTAGCCTATGTAGTTGTTTTGGTTCCCTGCTTCGCTAAATATAATAGGTTGGTTTTTAATTACTCGAAGTTTTCATAAGCTAAATGCCAGGAGTGAGTAATGTGAGACCTGTGATGAGTTCATATCATGTATAATGAAAGTATTATTCTGAAAAGAAAGTAATTTTTCCAGGACTTGTTGCGTTTGTGTTCAAGTGGTTGAGATTTTGGAAGTGGTGTTGTGTCTCGCGATAATTTCCAGCCACAAATAAATATAACCCAAGTCCACAGCCACTACAAGGTGTGATCTCAGTCGACATAATGTATGCAAGATCTGCACTGCTCATGCTCACTTCAGTGTGTCTTCAGATCATGCAAGGTAAGGAATTCTGAAAGCTGCATCAACTTTTAGAGAGACCGATAGTTGGAATACCGAACCGCTGTATTTATGAGCGTTATCTTCTAATGAGGTAGCAAGCTTTAAACATAAATAAAAAATCTTTTTGGTATCCTAAGCAATTTACTGTCCGTTTTCATAGCTACAGAGGTGAAGTAAAAATGAAACCGCCCATTTCATTATGAGAAATTGAACATATATTGTTTCACAAACTTGTACTAATATTTATCAGCTTTCCATTCCATTTTTTAGGCTTTAATCAATTCTATTGAGTAATTCACTGTATTCATGCTACTCTCGTTGTGCTGATTTGTATTCATCACTTAAAAACATTGGGTTGAGAAGTAGAAGCATTGGGTTACAAATAAAAACATTGAGTTAAAAACAAAGAAGTTGGGCTGAAAAACAAAAACATTGGACTGATAATAAATACGCTGTGCATCGTTCAGAGTTCAATAGTCGTCCAACTAAATTTTGTTAACTCAAAAGCCCCGTCGTAAAGGTAGAAATAATCGCTATTTCCAATTTTTATAAACATTGCACGAGGCTTTGAGTGTTGATGTCATCATTTCCTCACGAAACGGCAAAATAAAAGAACATTTATGCATGCTTTATGCGAAATATAATAGTAAAACATAAAGAAATATAACAGTGAATAAAACTCTGAACACCACAACTAAAATTTTACGAAAACCAAACAAACTACACTAACCTAAAATACTGACCGTAGAGAGAAATATCCTCTTGTGAAGAGAATGGATGCACATATTACTAAAATGAATAGATTGCATAGGAAAACCAGCACACTCACGTAGGATTTACATTCGTGCGAAGGTTTTCCACTACGCAGAATTGGCATTTTAACGCTTTGACTGCGGAAGGTAAAACTAAAATTCAGAATTCAACTCAACTCCCAAGTCAATTGTAGAAAGAAATTTTGAAAATAGTGAGCAGTAACTGGATCATGCACTTATTTAGTAGAGATTTAGTATTAAAAAAATGAATTTGTGACTACTAGTCGGTGAGACGCATTGTGAAAACTCCCTCAGTGACCACCGGTGGCTCACATCGCAGTCATAGTGTTAATCGTGAGAATATGAATTGATTTATGGAATAGAATTTGTGAAACAAATAAAATTCATTCTGTCATTAAGATGAATGAAAACATCTTCAGACAAGTTCAACTCAGCAGCCCTGCACCGAGCCGCCGATTTCTGGGATAATTTAACGCCCTTATGCTGGTCGTATTAACATCGCGTTTCTAGTCTCCATTGATCGATGCCACATTGAATGATGTAAGCGATGTGAGCGGCACAATGCATGCACAGATCGTGTTTATGTAGTTGGTACCAGGATTATTCAATGATGTCCGGTGATAATGGGCAGATTTGAGGCATGGTTATTCGAAGATAATACACGGGTGTGTATTCTCGTCGTTCATAAGGATGCCTAATGACCGTATCTGAGATACGAGTTTCACCTGTGCACAAGTATAAGACCCCTGCTCTCCGTGGTTATTATTAGAGAGAAACTATCTATAAACACAATTACATGGAATCTTCAGTAGCGTACATTGGCCTGCGCTGGACAGTTCGACTACCTGCAATGTTTTATCAAGGTGTGTAATAAGTCGAGGTCTCATTAAAGTTTGTATAAAGATCTTTCAAGAGGCGGGAAAACGATCTTTCGGGAAGCAGTTTTTATAAGAAGTGTTGGTTTCGAGTGGATCTCGATTTTGTTTTCAGTATATGGAATCCATTGCAAATTTGTACGTATTACATGGTGCATTTGGAATAATTTCAGAATAATAGAGACACTACTGAAAATCGAAAAATAGTCACCTAAAACATTTAATTGGGAGGCAAGGATGAGAATGTCTCATTCAACGATAGCTAAATTTGGTGGATGAAAGCGCTTTCTAACAGTCTCATCTCCTGTCTGTTCCGCTGTGATCTATGATTTCAAAGTTATTTTTATAAATTTTGCGATACGTTGCAAGGGACGTACTTAGTGAATTACTAGGACGATATCCTATCAGTACGGACAGAAATCCCTTAGTGTTCTTGCTATAAGCGTTAGAAATTGGCAAATAGTCCCCTTATAATGTGTTAATAATATACTCGTATATACTGTTTACCCCACAAAAACCCGAACCGTCTATTTATTACCGTATCAGTAATACCATCATAATCAGTAATGCCTTTTCTATAGGTTTATTTTGAAGGATAATTTGCTGAAAATTATATAATGCTTGTAGTATTCTTATGATGGTATTACTGACACGGGAAAATAAACACTCGGTTCGGGTTTCTGTGGGACATACTGTAGTTTGTTGATAGTATAGGTTGTACTTACTACTCGTATATCTCTCAGTGTTTTCCTATTGTTGTGCGCGTTATAAAGTGGCGAGTAGTTCCCTTATAGTTTGTGGCATTACGCTAACTACACGTATTTTTATTCATAACGCAGCTTTGCAAGAGCACTGGCATTATGTCAGTGAACCGGAAAAAGTATCAGCATTGGAGCTATTCTAAAGAATCATGTCTGTCCGTACCAGCAACGTGTCAACCCCATAGTTCACGAATAAATATTAGAAGCCGCTGCCTCTTCACTGATCATTAAATTTCTGAAGTTAATTGCAATATACGTTTTCGCCGCAAAATGCTAGACATCAGACTATTAAAACGAGTATACATTTGTATGCACGAATAAAATAGACTCATCTGTACCTCGAAATATTTCAAAGACATTTTCATGTATAGGTTATGTCGCTATTGTTCATAATTCATCACGGATGTCACTACTAGTATGGACAAATTTTTAACTCATTCCAGGTACTGAAGATAAGCTGAGTTGCACTCGAAAGCTTTACTTTAAATATCGATAGACTGCTAGGTGAAGAATGTTTACACCCTCCTTGAGGATACTCCTTTTTACGTACATTACGTTCGCCTTAGCAAAAGTCAAGAAGTTAGAATACTGGGAAAATCTAATCGTAAATCATGGATTCGTACAAGAACCATACAAACCTTAAGAAGTTATACTCTTACCTTCTTACCTAAAAATACCTTCAGTGTGTTCATCTATTTAGTGTCCGCTTCTTCCGTCTCTACGTGACGCTCATAAGGATTCTTGATTCGAAACTGTATCTGTGATACGAGTTTCGCCAGTGCACAAGTACAAGAATATTTTAATGGCGAGTACTATTGGGATGGATATATTTGTTCGTCATCCGCATCTGGAAAATTTATTCAAGGAAAATATTGAATCCCGTCGTTTTTTCCAGGCCGTGTACAATAGCATAATTCAATTAATGAGGGCTAAGTGTCGCACACATAACCTTCTGAACGCAAATTTCCACTGACTGCTGTATGTTGGAATGCGTTAAGTTGAGTATAGGGAAAACAGTAATTTTGGGAAACAAGTCTCATCATTTGAAATTCTCAATTTAATATTATAGCAAAATTACTAATGAATGTTTAAGATCGCGCTTTATAAATTACAGTATAACAAATTACAAGAGGATTTACAATATTGAGTGCTCGTACTGATGCAGTTGCTCTTGGCTGCGAGAGCAATAAATTTTCGGTTTTTTAATTTCTTACTTGACAGATCACGTATTTTAAAGAAATACTACTCTCTGAAGAGATAATTCAATTTGTCAGTATTAATAATTACAGTTGTATTTGAAATATTGGAAGTTGAAACTGGTGCTGCAGCAAAACTCGTAATTTGGCTGCGTGGTCAAATAATTGTTGTAGTGTAAATAATGCTGATAATACAATTATCACCCACACGTTTAACTTGCTCCAAAAATAAAGGAGATTAATTAATCTTTCTTGATTATAAGTTCGTGCAATTGTAATGTCACTGCATCAATAAAATTTACAATTCAAAACTCGATGTCAACTTCTGGGCACAAGATTTAGAATCCTCAGGAAATGTCCAAAACAAACGGTGACTAATGCAGGACATATTTGAACGTCAGAACTGGGGACTGAAAACCACGTGTTCGGTTTCTTAACACATCGTTTTATTTGTGTTCTCCAGAGCAGATAGCAGAAACTTTACGCCATATAATTCAAAGGCTGACAGTTGGCCAGGGCCTACAGATCAGCTATTTGTTTGATTGCGGTCCCTGAGGAGCGATCCGTTTGAGCGCTCCAGCAACGCGGCCTCTGCAATCTCGCTGCTCGACTTCTTGATGTTCTGCGCGATCCCTTATACTTTATTGAACTGTTGCTTTACGCACTATACTAAACTGTTTTGTAAATTTGTTTTGTTTTTATTCTGATGGTTTTAGTACCTGGTTCGTTATACTTTCTTTCATATATGAGCTATTCCTCTGGTTTTCAGGTTTTTACTAAACTCTGTCGTACATTTATTTTGTTCTTCCTGATGTTCTACGCGAATCCTTATACTTTATTAAACTGTTACTTTACTTACTGTACTAAACTATTTTGTAAATTTGTTTTGGTATTCTTCTGATGGCTTAAGTGCACGATTCGTTATACTTTCTTTGATATTTGAGCTATTTCTTTCTGTTCCAACTGACAATTGAGCTCTGGTGAAAGTTTATTCTGTTCTTCCGATTGTTTCAGTGCAATCCGTTATACTTTCTTTTATATATGAGCTATTTTTCTGTGCTTCAGCTTATGACTACACTCTTATTGTTTCAGTTCACGATTCGCTATGCTTTCTTTTACATCTGAGCTATTTTTCTGAGTTCCAACTTATGGCTAAATTCTTTTGCCAATTTATACTTCTAATGTTCTGGTTGTTGCAGGTCTTATTTTTTCCATTCACATTTCAGTTTGATTGAATTTTAATTGACTGAGAGCTCTTCGTTTTTCAATGGCTAGAAACATTTTTGTCGCACTTGATCATAATTTCCTCTGCAGTTCTATCGGGAAATTTTGCTTTGAAAGTTTCATTCGGTTTGATGAAGTTGTTCGCCATTCACTCGGCTTCATTTTAAAATTAACTTCCATGCGCATTCATTCTATATTTCATGACCTTCAGCGCTTAAAACCTTGAGAGATTTTTACCTCCCAGCACATCAGAACATTCACAAGCCGGAGGGCAATTACGATTTTTTCTTCTCGTGATTTCATTTTTGCAGTGAAAGACTTCACTAAAGAAAATTAAATCTACAAACATATTTAATTTTTAAACCATTTTCTAAATTTTAATTTTTGATTTTAAAACTGAAGTTCACATTGTACAACCGGACAAAAATGGAAGCAATTCAGGGCTGCAGGGTGTGATTTCGAACATTTATTCAAGGAATTCTTCCCTAGTAGCAGACCCTTCATTTCATATTTTGTTAATGATGCCTGTTTTTTGGTACAAGTCGAAGCACTTACGGCATCGTGATGTTTGCATCGTGAACTGTGAGCAATATTAGCTCTGTCTTATTAATGGAAACCAACTGTGAGCAATATAAGCTCTGTCTGAGTAATGGACACCACCTGTGAGCAATATTAGCTCTGTCTTAATAATGGACACCACCTGTGAGCAATATTTGCTCTGTCTTATTAATGGACACCAAATGTGAGCAATAATAGCTCTGTCTTATTAATGGACACCAAATGTGAGCAATATTAGCTCTGTCTTAATAATGGACACCACCTGTGAGCAATATTTGCTCTGTCTTATTAATGGACACCAAATGTGAGCAATATTAGCTCTGTCTTATTAATGGACACCAAATGTGAGCAATATTAGCTCTGTCTTATTAATGGACACCAAATGTGAGCAATATTAGCTCTGTCTTATTAATGGACACCAACTGTGAGCTAAATTAGCTCTGTCTTATCGATGAACACCAATATTATGTGAGCAATATTAACTCTATTTTATTCATGTACTCCAACTGTGAGCAGTATTAGCTCTGTCGTAATAATAGACACCTATGAGGAGTATGTGTTTCTGGTGCTGCGTGATGAGAACAATTTCGATATCTGTTCTATCTCGTGAAGGGTTTTGGGTTCCAACTCATTTTAAGATAAAAAACTATTTATGGTTTCACGTGTACACAATTTGTGTTTTAATTTTACTGTGAGCTATAAGATGTAAGAATAAAACTGTATTTCGGAATTTTTGAAATATTAAGAAGAAATTTGAACTCCGCGGTAGCATCTAATACAAGCCATTCAAAATGTTCACGAGATTTGATTCTCGAATTGTTATTTTCAAGATTTTCATGCCAATATGTGACTGCAGAAACACTAAGCTATTCCACTAACTTCGAAGGTCTATTAAATTTCTAAATATTTTCTGGAATTTCCTCCGTGCGTCAAGGTTGTTCATTAAACAGACTTGTGTGGCCATTATTGAAAAATCTGTTTTCTTCAGCCAATACGTGTCTACAGAAATACTCTGCTCTTCCACCAGCGAGGAAAGTCGAATAAATTTCTTAATTAACATTGGCTTGAACTTCCTCTGTGCGTCAAGGCTATTCATTGAAGAGATGCGCGGCATTTTCCACAAAATAAGATTTTCAGATCTTGCTCGAGCCTAACGTATACTTCTATTGCTGGTAAGCAAGATTACTGAATCACTAACGCTCCCAACGCGGAATGTTTTAAAATTTTCAACGTTAATAATGATTGGAAAATAATAAAGCGTTTTTATTACAGAAATTGAAGATTACCGGTCCGGAAAAGTCTCCTCCTGGTCTGGTGGTGTCTTGCTTTAAACTCAGCACACAAACATTGCTGCAGTGTCATTAAAAAACATCGAGGCCTAGAAACTCGGTTGTGAACTGTTGACGTATTCTGAACTGTTTCAACATCACAGTTCAGGAATTACCAAACCTGAATATTTTGGTTTCATCTCGATCAGCAAATTGTGAATGCAATTTCTTGGCCACTTCCTAATTATATCATCTGATCTAACTACGGAAAGGTCGAAACGTTCTTGAATAAAAGCTGAAAAAATTCAAGGAATAATAGTAGAGGAAACTGTTCATTTGGCCCGTACTGCATCATCCTCTGCGTGAACTTGAAGTTTACCCTAAAACAGGGCAAATTACTGCCAGTTCAGAGATTCGCGATAGAACGAACCTTGATTCTGGAGATGCTCGCATAATCCGTTGTTGTATTTGGCCGACAATCAGGGAGTCTCTGCATAAGCTGAGGTCTCGAGCGAGTCACAATGAAATCCAATTCTTGCGCCCCGCTGCCGGGAGGAGAAGGGGAGCGAGTTTGCCCATTAGGGGAACCAGAAAACCAGGACAACTTTAGTAATTCTGGGCGTGCGTCACGACTGAAAGAAGCGTATGTATTAGGACACGTTGGAGCTTCACCTCTTTGATACAGAATTGTCTTCTTCATCAACTCGTCTGCTGTACTGATCCCCCGTGGTTTTAGATTTATTTCCCACGTGGATTTGCCTCCTTGCTTGTGGATTTGCAACCTCTATGGATGTCTATTGGTTTTCGATTTAATTCATGTAGAGATTCGTTTTTCTTGCAATTTTCTTGCAACATGAATTTTTTTCCTTGTAGTAGAGTCACTGCCTGCTCGGACGTACATCTTGTTTACGGGTTTACTTCCAAAATGAATTCATCTCGTTGTCGTGGATTTATTTGCTATATGAATTCGTCCCATGGTTATGGATTTACTTAATATTTGGCTTTTTTACCTCATTGAGAGTTAATCTTTCACGTGAATTTGCTTCCCAGTCATGGAATTTCTTCAATTGTCCGAAAAATTTGCCTTTACTACAGATTAACATCTTGACCATACATAGATTCCCACTTTAGGGGACTTTGAAATTCATATCTACGAATCAAATGTGTAGATTACAGAGTGACTTAAATATATAAATTTGTCTTTAGACCGTGGATCTGCATATTGTTTCTAGAATTCCTTCTTCAGTGTCATAGTGTGTTTTTTTTTACCATTTCTGATGAAACAATTGTTTGATCATCAATATACCACCGACTTATTTGCGAGCTACTCCTATTTGAAGGAATTATTTCTTGATTTCTCGGTTAGGGTATTACTTTGAGGGTTAAAGTATTACTTGACTTACGTATTAGTGAAAGTTGCAATTTTTCATCAAAAAATAATAGTTTACTAGAATTAGCCCTCTCTTTGGGTCAGCTGTTTCTTCATGTGAGGCTTCATCTCATCGTTTACGTACTCCTAGCTAGAAGAAGACAATTTTTTGAACTTTAGTATATGCCTTTGCCTCCTGATTAACGAATAACCTTATGCTTCTATATAAAACTGAGCAATATTGAGGTGTCTCGTTTTTCGTGGAGTATTTTAGAGTTCAATTCGGGGATATTCAGAATTTCACTAACAATTCATCCTTCATACGAAATATCGTTAACGAAGCTGTTTTCGCCTTTTGGAATGAGTGAGGTTATCACTTTGACAAACGCGTGTACGTACATGAATTTACCTATTTTTTTTTTGGCTAATCACCTGTGAAAAGAACAGCGACTTTTAAGAGAAGGAGGAAAGAGTATTCCATCCTCTGTATGGATGTGTCAAGGCCTCGCAACCAAGTAAGCTGAGACACCTTTCCTCAGGAGGTTATACACTATCCTTCCTTCAGCATTTCATGTCCTGCCCCCGTTACAGCAGATAATTCGCTTTCAGAACATTGTCAAAACCTGAAAAAAACGGTTGAGTGCTCAAGCTATATTCTCATATGCAGTAACTGAATTAGTAAACGGTTGTCAGACAGAGTATGTAGGATTAGGTTAGTTAAAACATGCCGCTAAATTAAAAGTTGAGAGTAAAATTTACACTTATCTGCCGCCGATCGCTGTCACCGCCAGTCACTCTAACTGGACAGGCTGGTGCTTCCCAGTCATTATATCAAAGTGAAACTCACTTCTGAGAATTTTGCTCCTGATATTCAGTTGTGTCTTGATTGAAACTGTTGACCGGAAAAAATACTGCATGAACGTCATTCCGTTTTCAAACAAACTCTTAATGAATCAGAATTAAAACCCTTAGGATTGAGTTTCGAATTGAATAAATAAAACACTTTGGTTTCAACTGCATTTAAAATCCCTTATGCTGTCGAAGAAACGACAGTTTGGCTTTTGAATTTGTGCGATTTGTGGTTGAAATATTGCAGGTGTTTTCTATCAATTTTTACAGAGATTAAGTTGTGACGCAAAACCGTTTTCAATGGAATCTTGAGTTCAAGTCAACTTTTGGCTCAACAAATTTGAGTTGAAGCTTACATCTGATGTTAAAATGCAAAAATGGAAGTTACAGAACTATTGGACGTAATTGAATGCGCATTAAAAATGATTTCAGTGACACGCATATTGCACGGCTTGGCTTCTTTCTGTGACATGAAAGAAGGAGCGAAATCGCAGTTCCGAGAACAGATTCCTCGGGCAGCAAATGCCGTGGAATTCAAAATAAATGTTAATCATTTTTCTACTCCTAATATTTCAAATCAATTCAGCAAGACAAGCGTTCGATGTGAAAGGAAACATTACTTGTACATTTAAATCGTTTAATTTTTCTAGTCTTAATATTTCAAATCAATTCTGCAAGACAAGCGACAGATGTGAAAGGAAACATTACTTGTACATTTAAATCGTTTTATTTTCTAGACTTAATATTTCAAATCAATTCAGCAAGACAAGCGTTTGATGTGAAAAGAAACATAACTTATTCATTTATTTCAAGACTCGTTTGCTGGGACAACCCAGTTGTAAAGTTTTAACGCTCTGAATACGCCCCCTGAATTAAATTTTAATACAGTTGAAGCGATTTTCAAAGCAACGTTGCTTCAACGTGGAATTAAAAGTCTGTCGAGCACGCCTCAAACATTTCATCTTATTTCCAAAATACAGAAGTTCTCGCATTAAATTTAGTTACTAGGTTCATTTTTTATCAAAAGATCCTCAGCAACTGCGACGCGAGCATTTCGACATAATTTCACTTGAAAGAATCAAACTCAATGAAATTTTACCGGGAACATTTTACTCGACTTGTTACGATGTGATTTTTCTGTCAAATATTTACGAAATATTTTGGGTGCTTGAGTGCATGTGCATGAATTTCATGCTTAGATTGAATAGCAAAGTAGTAATCGTTTTCAGATGCACTCTGCTATTTGCAGCGGTGTTCCTCTATCTCAGTTAGCAAACCAGAGAAGATTCAGGTTAGATTTGTCATAGCAAATTAAATAAATTAAGTTGTTCAACCAAATAAAATTATTAGGAAGGATCTTCATGGTAGAACCCTGACACTCTGCTCTAAACACGGAGGAGTTGATTTTTGTTTGTTTTACCAAACGCTTTTTACGTATTTTTCAAGATGTTAATTTTGCGCAATAAACTTTTTTAAAATGAATTGAGAAGAATGTATATTTCATCGGCGATTTCTCTTTGTTTTATTCTGCGTGCTCCTTGATGGTTCCATTGAATCTTCAAAGTATTCTCATTGCTCTACTAAATCAATCCCATAATTGTCAGAGTTCTTTTCAGTGTGAGATGTATTGTATATATTGTATGTTTCGTATCAATACTGTAACAAATGCGTTGGTGTAAGTTGCACTGGACAATTATTTGATTATATTCATGATTGGCAATGAAAAAGTGAGAAAATGAATAATTGACAAAAGACTTTCCCTATTTACGTCTGGTACAAAAAAAAGTGATCCGAAAATCTGCAGTTTTTTGTGTCTTCAGATAATTGCAGGAAAGGGGAACAAAATATCATTCCAGACTTTTACACTTCAGACATCACATCATGTGTATTCGCGGCTTGTTTTCAAAAAGTTTTTTATTGATCTTCAAGTTTCTAAATTGAGACTATAGTGGAAAAGTAGTCGTAATTACTGTTGTTCGACGTGTTGTAAGTTTTCTTCCCCTGTATTGTAGAAGTTTTGGTTCTGTTATTATTTTCTTAATGTCAATGTTTTATTTTCTATCTATTTTGTACACCTCTGATAGCTTGTCTATTAGTACACCTCGTATAGTTTGCCTATTATTATTATGCCTCGTATGGCTTATCTATTTGTACACCTCGGATGGTTTGTCAATTAGTACTCCTAGTATAGAACTTTTGTTAGACTACTAGCACACCACGATTGGTTTGTCTATTAGTAGGCCTCGTATATTTTGTCAATTAATATGCCTCGTATGGTCTATCTACTTGTACACCTCTGACAGTTTGTCTTTTAGTACACCTCGTAAAGTTTGTCTATTATTATGCCTCGTATGGCTTATCTACTTGTACACCTCGGATGGTTTGTCAATTAGTACTCCTCGTATGGAACATTTGTTTTAGGATGCCCTATATTTAAGAAACTTTTAAAAGCCGATATGTTGGCATGTATATTATGTGACAACTTGGAAATAAATTTTTTTTTTTTCTTTCGGTTTATTAGAAGAACTAGAATTGAACATTTTATTTTCAACACTGGGATTTATTGTTTATCAGAGTACTGAAGGTGGACTTTTTCTAATCCGAAATGATTGTTTTTGCCACGATATTTTCAGCTACATTGGTTTACATTTTCATCCTAAAGGTTGGATTTTCAAGAGATCAGCTTATTTTATCTATTATAAAATCTCCAGCTGAGAATGCGACAGAAAACCTCTCATTTCTCCAAAGTTAGCAACTTAAGAACAAGTACTCGGACACACATTTTCAATGAGATCATAACAACATAAAATTCACTAAAGTCTAAATAAAATGTATTTGTTAATTATACTACATGGAGCCAAGTTTCTCAAGGAGTTTCCCAAGGGAAGTAATGCTAACAACCAATTAAAAAGTTCATTTTTAGATTATTCTACATGCAGCCAAGTTTCTCAAGGAGTTTCCCAAGTGAAATAATATTAACAACCAATTAAAAAATTCATTTTTAAATTATTCTACATGGAGCCAAGATTTCCAAGTGAATTAATATTAACAACCAATTAAAAAATGCTTTTTTAAATTACCCTGTATCATATATTCGAGCCAAGCTTCTCAAGGCGTCTCTCAAGTGAAGTAATATTAACAACCAATTACTTCAACAACGAAAACATTTAAAAATAGAACAAATGGCTGTGTGTAGGGAGAGCGAATGCACAGCGTTCCTACGAGCAGCTATTTCTCCTGTTCTCAGGAGGGTTGTTCACAATAGGGGCGTGTTTTTCCATTTTAATTGGTTTCAGAGACACAAAGACGATGTCCTACTGCCTGTTGGTGAATGCCGAGGGAAATCTTTTGCGAAAGAATCCCTCTTGCAGTCCGCCCACATGAGCAAAGACAATATTCAACGTTGTTAAATGCGGAAAAAACTCTGTCTCACGAGGATACATGTTTCAAGATTGCAAATATATGTATCTTTCTGTGCCAACGCAAAGAGTGTTTTCACTTTTCAGTCAATAATTTAGCTCTCGACGAGACATGGAATCGTTAAAAGCGTGCATTGGAATCGAGAAAAAGACCTGGAAAGGTGTAGCGATCGGACACAATACTTGCGCATGCTGTAAAGTAAATATTGTAAAGCTTAAGAAATTAGAAGGAAAGTGGACAGTGAAGCACAAATGACCACTGAAGGAAACCGGGAAAAGGCGCTTGATAAATGTCAGTTCATGTCAAACCCGTCATTCCAAAACCTTTATAAACCTTTATCAAAATTAAAATATTAATTAAACCTTTTTATAAACCTTTATTGATATAAACAAAAAGCTCAACAAGTGTATTCTTTGGACCAGTTAAGTCGCTGATTATTTTTCTGATTCGCTGGACATTATTTCCTTACCTCAATGTAACCCAGTAATTATCGATATTTCTTGAAATTTTCCTCCTCTCTGCTTCAGCTTCATGTATTTCTGACAACGTGTTGTCTCTAAGGCCCTTGCTCAGTCGGATTTCGTAGAGACCAATAACTAATAGAACTGAAGAAACTGAATTAATTCGTTGAAAATGAAAAACAAAACCATTTTTGTAACCCCTTTTTTCATTAAAAATCCCATGTTTAGTTTTATCTGAAATGACGGAGTTATTTGATGTGGGTGCTTGGACAGATATTTTTAATAAAAAATAGAATATAAAAAAATCCCTCGTTTTACTTGAACTCTCCCGTATTGTCATTTTCATTTTACTTATAAATCTTAACTTTACGTTAGTTGCTTCCACTGTATTCGATTTTGTCAGCAGTTTTTAACGATAGTGCAAAATCAGCTACAAGTTTGTGTTGGAACTGAGAACGGCATCATTATTATTCACGATCAACGTTTTTTTTTTCATTACTTTTTTCCTGGTGCAAATATTCAGTTGAATAAAATTGGCTAAAGTCACGCAAATTATAGATTTTAGCTTACATCCGACTCGATCTTCTATGAATACGCCCACGTAATTTTCTGGTTTCTAGGGGACCAAATATTGAGAAGTTTGTCAAGGCTCAAAAATTTAAAACTCAGATGTCAAATAGACACGATCCCCGGAGACCGAGAATACTTCGAGAGTTCCCTCAAAAGGCCCTCGTTCTATGCCCTCATGGACAGCGTCGGCGTTGCTTTCAATTCCAGAATTCCTTGACCTTTCACGCTCGCCTGATTTGGAGCTTCTTTTTATTTTCTCTTAGGTTACGTAAAAGAGTTGGTACTTTTCCAAATATATAACAGACTGCCCCGCAACATTTAAACGTCCTCAGAGTTAACAAGTTGCCTGCTTAAAAATTTCTCATGAAAAGCAGTAGTTTGTGGATCCAACCAAAAGCTCAGAAAATTCTCACGGAATTCTAGCGAAAATAAATCGCACAAACGCATATTCAGTGGATTTGAATTTTGCTCTGTAAATTCTTAAGAATGATTTTCGCTCCAAGAAAAAGTTGTACAAACGAAAATTCAGCGGACTTGGAATTTTTTGCTGACTGAACTCAGAAGAATAATTGTCGCTCCTAGCAGTCGAAGGCTGATTGGGCTGATCATTAAAATGGAAAATATTTTTAATATTCTTTTTATATTTTCAACAACATCTTAATTCACTTCGTTACTACTCTCCCTTGGAAAAACTCGTTCCGTGCTTCTGAGGAGAAAATGAAATGGCAAAACTGACAAATTCCATTTATCAATTTGAAATTAGCGTAATGGTTTTATATGCGAAGGCTATTATAATTTAAAACATATGTCCACAAAGACATTTTTCTGCTTAATATGAGAATTTTCTCCTCTCTTGATAGGTTGCCACACGCTGATGCTGTGTGCCATATTCGGACCACAGTGCTAATATTGTTAGCTGCTTTATACTGAGCTTATTCATACGTCTTACTAGTACTAATTTATGATTATTTAAATTTTCGTATCTCTTGAAATAAACTATTACATCAACTCTAGCATCTCTTGAGATTAATTATTAGTCCAACTCTCGCATCTCTTGAAATAAATTATTATTTCAACTTATGCATCTCTTGAAATAATTTATGATTCCAACTCTCGCATCTCTTGAAATAATTTATGATTCCAACTCTCGCATCTCTTGAAATAATTACAATTTCACATCTCGCATCTCCTGAATTAAAATACAATTCCAACTCTCGCTTCTCTTGAATTAAAATACAATCCCAACTCTCGCATCTCTTGAAATAAATTATTATTTATACACATTATTATTCCAACTCTCGCACCTCCAAAAACGCCACAGGAAGGCTCTTTGCGCACCTCATCTGACCTCCAGCAGGGTGTCTAGAGAGTTGTAGCAGTTCGATGCGATGTGCGAGTTGACTTTGACTGACAGGTAAAGCTTACTTAAGCTGCTCGAGCGTGACTGATGCCTGAGTGGCTCGTGTCAGTGTCATTTCTGGTTGAAATACGATCACACGCGCATCCGGGGGATTATTGCACTAGCGACTGCGTTGCGTTCGAGCCAAAGGTCTAGACAAAGGTTGATTCAGTAGGTAACATAATGGAGAGGCTGATTTAGTAGGTAGCAACCAAATGCATAGGTTCATTCAGCAGGTAGCCAAATTCACTAGGTAGCCAAATGCATAGGTTCATTCAATAGGTAGGCAAAAGGATAGGTTGATTCAGTAGGTAGCCAAATGCATAGGTTCATTCAATAGGTAGGCAAAAGGATAGGTTGATTCAGTAGGTAGCCAAATGGATAGGTTCATTCAATAGGTAGGCAAAAGGATAGGTTGATTCAGTAGTTAGCCAAATGGATAGGTTCATTCAATAGGTAGGCAAACTCATAGTAAGTTTGTTCAGTAGCCAAAACTCGATTCAAAAGGTCCATTGAAGAAAGTGCTTCTAACTTTTGGGGCTGAAATGTGTAACAAAAAATTGTTGTTTTGTCCTATTCTAAGTGACATAAACGTTCGGTTCAGTTTTTAATGCCGACCATTATATTTCATGGTGTTTCTGCATATTTTTTGTGTTTATAACTTGATTTTGTTGGGACAAATGAGCTTCATAAAAAATATATGGACGATATCGTGACTACCATTAAAATACCATTGATTTTTTAAATGTTGAGGTAAGTTTTGTTAAGAATGTTAAGGAAATTCTTATTCAAAGCGTAGGCGCTGTTTCTAATGGATGAGTGCATCAAGGCATCTTGTTCTTCTGCGGGTTATTTCCTGTGAAATTGCATTAGAATTTCCTACGAAGAAAACGTCCGATGGGCTACTGCTGTTGAGCATGCATTGAAACATTACATCTAGTCAATATTTTCCGTTCATTGTTATATTAATTATTTGCTGAAGTTCGCAACAATAATTGGGAGCGAGTAAAGAGACACAGAAGTTCTGTTCAATAAGTATTATGTTGCAAAATAGAAATCATGAAAATATAAAATTGAGAACAATTTGCGTACGTGCTAAGCATCTCTCCCCTGTGAGTGAGCGCCGTAATATCTGCGGTTTTTTGCGTATTACGAAGAGAGCGTGAAAGCCGGGGAATTTACGGGGAATTTCGCCCCGTACCTGGGCTGGAGGCAGCGTACAGGAAATGCGGTTGTATGTTTTAAGTCAATTCGTTACGAGTTATTCAAGGTGAAGAGATGGTCCAGCTATGTATTTGGGGCTCGTTTGACACTAAACATTTTCGATTCTCAATGCAGAGTTGCTGGGGACAGTTAATAATTCAACACTTGGTTCCGTCATTGATTTTTTTATAATAATTCATTATTGTAGAAACGAAGACTTTCCTTGTAATCAATCGAGTGCTTATGGATTATTGAATCCGTTATTGACATTCTGAAGCTAAAGTGAAATCTAATTCACGGATGCAAAATCTGTTTATGGTGTCATATTGCATGGTTTCATCTGTATTAATAAGCAAACTAAAAAATTTACGCCTCTGAACATAAATCAGAATTAACATGATATTATAAATGATCCGCGAAGGATTTTAAACATGGGATCGAATTTTTATACCATTTATACAGTCGAAGCGGTATAGCTGATAACAAAATTCCTTTGATCGAAATTTTTAGCCCAAAAACAACTGTGAAAAAAAAACACAAATGAAGTCATTCGATTTTCATATAAATCAAGTAAGATGCATTTCATTTATCAGCGCTATTTATCATCTTAGGAGAAAGGTTTTCTCGAAATTTCACGTTTATCGACAATTCACTTAGTTAGTGCTCCAATTCCACAAGGTATTCACACAAGTTACTCTCAGGTAATTCAGTAAGGGTAAAAAAAGAAAAATGAGCTACAATTTTGAATAATAAAACAGTTCACCGTTGCGAAAAGAAACATCGGCAGAAGTAGCTTCCAGTTCCCTCCATGATGAGTTCATTAAGGTTGGTTTGGAAGACCTGGCGGTTGCTTTGCTGAGGCCCGTAACATTGTGTGGAAGGGAGCGATCTGTAGGGCTAGCACGCAGGCAAGAACTGTCCCACAATGCAAAGCAATAATGGTTTCCCAGCTCTGACTCTGTCTGTCCGAGCGCTGAGTGCAGCGAGTCCAAAGGGAACGCTTTCGGAGCACGTGAGGACGCGGTGTTTTTCTTCGCACGATTCCCTGTCTAGAAGGAAAGTAGCATTCGACCATAAGGAGAAATTTGTATATGTTGGGATGAAACTGCGATGGTCGTGATGAACCTCTGGTCGTGGTGAATAATGCATAGATGATTGTCGTACTTGCTGTTTCTTTAAAGATTATTATGGATGGTCATGATGAACCTCAGGTCGGGGTGAATAATGCATAGATGGTCATACTTGCTGTTTCTTTAAAGATTCATTTGGGATAAAACTGCGATGGTAGTGATGAACCTCTGATCGTGGTGAAGAATACGTAGATGATTGTCGTACTTGCTGTTTTTTAAAGATGATGATTTTGTCATTAATAGCAATGTTAAAGTGTTCCTGAAAGTGACATATCAATAGTCGTCCTATTTTGACTCAGCTGTTGGTAAAAATTAGCGTTCTGATAGGTTCCGAGGCCACTCCATTCCCAACATTAACACAGAATCGTTTTCAAGTGATTGCTTGAAGGAAGAGAATTGTATGTAATTGGTTTTTTGTAAATAAATTGCAGTACAGCGAGAAAATGTTCATATCGAATGCAGTCTAACTTTTTTCACTATTGTTCAGAAGCATCCTCAGTACTTCGTGTTTTTTGAAATTACAGCTTTTGCGTTCACTCCTACATGGAAAACAGCATTATTATATGATCTAACATTATCCGCTCCCAAGAACGAACGTTCAGGTTGTTATTATTAGCAATATTATAATTCAAGGTTGAACCTCAGATTCGTTTTCGTGTTGAATAGGTTTTGCTTCGATGGTTCAACTTTTATCTTCACATCCAAGTAGAAAACAGGCTAAACTTTAAAAAATGAGAATAACGGGTGGAAGTTCGAGAGCCATGTTATTTTGCAGACGATATACAGCATTATCACTTCGCTTTTTTCCAACAATTTATACAACATAAAATACGCAGTCTGCCGCCTTCAGCTTTTGTTATCTAACAAGAACTAGTTCCCTGCTTAGTAGTGACACTCTTCAGGCTATCTTATTGAATAGATTTGTTGCCGACGTATCTAAAAATAGGGTAATTTGAAATCGGAGTTTGAGATTCTTCTTGAAAAAGTTCCTCAGTCATTTCTTCATTTTATTTATCAATATGAATGAATGCTGCAGACTCTTTGATAATATCAAGGAACGATTGAACTAAAAATAAACTAGTGGCGTACATTTTAAAATTTTATTCAGAAGCTAAAAGCGTGGTTGGGGCACAATATTTTGGTGAAGTAATTATATGTATTGCAATTCTATCCATTGATATTGGTACGTAAATGAGTAATTCACGTTGTGACATACACATACGTACCAATATACAGCCAACTTGTTAAACTCTAGACTGTCATTTAAAAACACCGAATAGTTTCAAAGTAAAAAGGAATTCACAATACGCAGTTCACGTGTTCAAATCTAGATAGCCGTAGAAATACTAAATAATTTCCAAGTTAAACAAAAACACAGGACAATCAATACGCAGTCAACGTGCTAAAATCTATGTCGATAGCCATTAATAAACACCGCATGTCCACGTGTTAAACTATCGATAGTCATTTCACTGTAGATATAAGAACACAGGCCTAATACGCAGTCAACGTCCTAAAACCCGGAAAACCATAAAAATACCAAACAGTTTCCTAGTTAACACAAAAGCACAGGCCCAGTCAACGTGCTAATATCTAGATAGCCTGTCAACGTTCTAAAGTGTGAAAAAACATTAAAAAATACCAAACAATTTCATAGTGAAAACGAAAACACAGCGGAGCCCCTTTCCTATCTCGCACCCCGTGGCCATACATCATGGCGGCGGCGCGCTGTCGTCGCCGTGATCTCCTGTGATGCAGGGTGCTGGTGTAGGGCTCTCACCACGGTAGAGGAAACAAGTTAGAGTCATTTCTATGGGGGAAAATACACCTCCTCTTGTTCGGCTAGCAAATAGAACGGCTTTATTTCAAGCACTCTGAATGACGTCACCACTGCGACATGTCGGTAGGCCAATAGCGGTGCGTTATTCGGGGCTAGCAGTGTTGCCAGATGCAATATGAGCGCCGCTATTGGTGTGCTGCCGTTACGTCAGCAAAACCACCTTGTCATTGAAAAAAGACTGGTTTGAACCTACCTTGCTTTCTCTGCCGTGGCTCTCACGCAAGTTAACCACATGTTAACCGAGTTTCTTGAGGTCGCCTTATCTTCCCACCAAACTTCCTCTGAGTGGGAGTGGAGTTCCAAAACTCGTTTTCGTTTCATAGACCGTGAATAGTTTTGAAGTTCTCCGTGCCAACACAGACAGTGGGTAGCTTCCAGCTACTCTACGGTAGCTTCCATCTACTGCACAAACTTATGATAGTCTCGATGGCAAACCCCAAACGTGGGTGGTTTTTGGTATAATTTGGGCATACACAGACCGTAAATAATTCTGATCTACTCTAGGCAAACACAGACCGTGAATAGTTCTCATAAATATATTCTGGGCAAGAGCATAGCGGTGTGAGGTAAGAATGAAATTTCGCAAATGTAAAATTTACTGTGACAGAATGAAATCAGAATGCTCCAAAGAACTCGATGAACTCTGGCTCTGAGATAAAAGTTACATCGCTTAGAATTGTACCGTAAATTCCACGAGCAGTGAAACAGATCAATTTTGGAATTGAAGCAAATGAAGTGGATTGATTTTGCGCTTTGTGGCCTATAATTCGAGTACATACATGCATTAGTCTTTAGCTTAGCTACTGATAATTTGTTTAATCCGCAATTGAGGCTGATTTATCATACAAATTAGTAACGCAGATTGGATTTAATGAATTACGCAGGCTCATATGTAAATAGTCCTTAGCTGTAATTATCCACCATTATCATCGACTGAAAAATTTAGCTAATGAAGGAGGTGCTTTCGTTTAAGCCCCAACTAATTTTTGGAATGTACATCGGAATAAATTTTGATGACAGACAGCCCACAAATTGCTAATTGCTATACTCATGAGCTATGCTCAGGCATTTTAACTTAGTTTATGCTTTGCAAAAAGTACATTAGCTGAGTCGTAAGTACTGCTTGGTGATACTCTAGGACTTGTGAATCGCATTTTTTGCCCTAAAGAATAAGTTTCAAAGTTCCCTGTACGTACACGAACAGATCAAGCGATTAGTTTTGGTTAGAAGTAATGCAATGGGAATTTTTTTAACGACTTGTTTAAAATGGGCAAGTTTTCGTGAAGGGCCAAAAGTACCAGTAAATTCTATTCAAGAATAATGCTGAATTCCACACTTTATTTTTACTAATAAATGCCTCAAGTAAACAAGGAATTATTTCCGTATTTCAACAAATCACCACAGATTATTCCCCCGATCTAGAGGCCATGATTCTACAATGCTCCGTACTGGTATATATTTATTAAACAGTGCCTTACAGCAACAGCGCAGCCACGGGGGGTCCACGGGGGCCATGCCCCCCCCCCCGAAATTTTGAGCTGGGGCCAGGTCCAGTCACCGTTTTTAAGTAAAATAATTATAAGATTGCTGGTAATTAATGTCTGCCCCTAAGAAATTATTTGTCATCATATTTTGCCATCATATTGCATGATCCATACAGCAATCATATAACATGATCCGTGCAGCATCATATTTTGTCCTCAAATTGCATGATCCATTCAGCATCATGTCCTGCCATCATATTTTACCATCATGTAACATGATCCATGCAGCATTATATCCTGCCATTATATAACATGATCCATGCGGCACCATATCCATCCATCATATCACATGATCCTGCAGCATCATATCCTGCCATCATATCACATGATCCATGTATCATCAAATCCTGCCATCATATGACATGATCCAAGCAGCATCATACCCTGCCATCATATGACATGATCCATGCGGCATCATATCCAGCCATCATATGACATGATCCATGCAGCATCATATCCTGCCATCATATAACAAGATCCATGCAGCATCATATCCTCCCATCAAATAATACAATCCCGAAAACCATCATATTTTGAAATCGCTTTCTCGTGTTGTCCTCGGGCGCTGGAAGCCGACGGCTCTCATCGTCTTAAAAGCGTCTCGGTTGCACTCTCTCAAAGCAGCCCAGCAACATAATCCTTGTTTTCGATTTTGCAGATTCTTCTTCCAGCGATGGCATTTGCCGACCTTCGTTTTTATGGCCGCTATTCTTACAATGGCTTCTGCACGATAGTCAGGAAAATCTTTATCCCTGTACAATCCAGTTTGCGGGCTGCAAACTAACCTAGCTCAGAATGATGATTTTCAACGTCGTTTCGAGGTCAATCGTGTTTTTATTGAAGATTCCAGGGGTCAACATTAGAATTAATATAAGCGCATTGTTAAACTGAAGCACTTTGATTTACTGTATCGTCACCCATTCAGTCGATATTTTGTAGTCGGGCACTGAAGTTCATTCGATTTTATTTTCCGACCGAGATAGAGCAAAACTCATCACCCACGCTTCGGGGAGGTGTTTTTACTTTTGTGATACGATGAAATGGATGAAACTGCGCCTAAAAACACCTCTGCATATCAGTTGCAGAAAGTGGTGCTGTTACATTTATTTCGGCAATTTTATGTTACAGCCTGGGGCCTAGAACGCCCACAAGTGTTTATCAGAAGAAGCTCATCCTAAATTACGGAATCCACTTCTAGAAATTCAATTTGTTCCCACCTCTCTAGATCCGTGTACCGTTGGTGTCGAGCGAAGGAAAGAGTGTAACTCGTAATATTCTGCTGGGTACCACCACGAAAACAATGTAATCGCATATATTATCATCGAAAAAGTGTATCCTTTAATACATAGAAATTATGCTTATTCACAAAGTGTATTAATCATCAATCCTTTGATATAGGTAACTCGCAATACGCTGCAAGGTACCACCACCCAAACAATGTATTGGATAATCATCAAAAAAGTGTAGTATACATCAATCCTTCAATATTTTAAACTACGCTTATTTCCAGTGTATTAATCATCAATCCTTTGATATAGGTAACTCACAATACGCTGCTGGATACCAACAGACAAACAATTTAATCGCATATACTATCATCGACAAGCTGTGTTACTCGCCAAACCTTTGATATTCAGAAACTACGCTTATTCTTCTGATGAGCTCAAACGGAGGCCTTGCGGAGCCAGGAGCGAGAAGTTTCCGAGCCCGCCATCGCCAGCGAGTGAAAGAAGAAATGGAGTTTTCCTTGCTCTTTCAAAGTCTTATCTTTGCGAACAGTGAATAAGTGCTCGGCTTTCGTGAGTGATGCACGAGACACAGCTATCACGGTCACTGCTTCCTGGCCAGGCGAGATGGTCAGATGATCGCATCAGAAGACCCACAGTTTCTCATGACCGGCGTGGCCAGATTTCCGTTTGTGTTGAAAAAACTTTCTCCAGGGAAACTGACTTCCCTTGAAGGGATTACCGTCCAGGGACACTGCAAAGTTTATCTTTTAATCAATTTTTGGTGGAGCACCTCAGAGTGGAGTTGTTTTTCTCGGCAAGCTAGAGATGGGCTCTCAGAAATAGACGAAACGTTCCCAAAACTCCTCATGCATGGAAGAATCATCCCGCTCAGAAAAGCGGGGTGGAGTAAAAGAAAAATTTACGAGCACGAAGCTCCGTAGAATTTGCTTGTGAGGGAAGAATTTTTGGAGTTTAACTGACCGCACGAAGGCTCTTTAAAGATCTTTGCCCTGGGAAACGCAGTTAGAAAAACAGAGCTAGAATGACGGTTGACTATCAAAATATTTTTAGAACAAAAATTGACTGTAATGAATGCAAAGATGCGTTGCAAGACCATAATTAAAGATAAACCAGAAGTGTGTTTAGAGAACCTTGCCCGAAGAAAAGCATACAGATAATCGGAACTGAAATGACGGTTAATTAAAATAATTTTGTTGACAACAAAAATTAGCCTTAGTGAATACAACGAGTGAGGCCTCACATGACCTTAACTGAAAAGAAAAATCGATACATGTTTAGCAGATCAAACTTTAGCTTCGTAGTTCAGGGCAATATAAAAGTTGCCTGAATAAATTGATATGGTTGAACAAGCTTGCTTTGAAAACGCAATGCATGTTAAGTAAACCATTTGACATTCAAATTTGTGTATAAGAGCATTCACACGAGTGAAACAAAATGTATTTTAAGTGAACCATTTTGACGTGTAAATGTGTGTATTAGAGCATTCATACTACTGAAACAAAATGTATTTTAAATTAACCATTTTGACGTGTAAATGTGTGTATTAGAGCATTCATACTACTGAAACAAAATGTATTTTAAATTAACCATTTTGACGTGTAAATGTTTGTATTAGAGCTGTCAGATGAGTGAAACGAAACGCAGCGAACACGGACAACTCGATCGTTGTAAGCATGCAAACACTCAACATATGAGCGCATGTGCGTGGATCTCGCGTCAAATACAAGGTGTTCTGTTTGGTCGAGTTATTCAGGTAAACTTTGTAGCTTAATGCAAACCAAAGATGAAATCTCATGTTTGGAGAACTCAGCACCTGAATTTCATCTGCTGAGTATTTAAAAAAATTAATTCGAGTGCAGGTTCACGCAAACTATTCACGGCAACAAGTAGCCCTTAGGACCCTGATGAGGAAGTTGCGTGAGGAGTTCTTTTTCCAAAGCTCTACTAAAAAACGCATTAATCTTAGAGTCAGGTAAACCATAACATGAATTTTCATAGACTCAGAGATCAAGTGAATTTTTTCCAATACGACAGTACTTCATGCAAGTATAGAAACTTTTTGTGTGATGTCATCTTCCCGTCATCCATAGTGACACACTTTCTTGAGTTTGATTTCAAAATCAGGGATGTTTCTTTTAATTGCTTTACTTTCTCTGAAAAGACGAGCATTGTTTCAATATAGAGTGATTTTAATTTACAAATAATGCTAATTATTAAACGCTAGAGTAGTGTGAAACACAATTTGTTTGTGTCTTAGATATACGTTTTGTCTATAATAGTTAAACTCGAGTTTAAAAACCCACATTTTCTCGGTTCTTCAAGTCATGAAATGTTAATGTGAATCTAACTCTAACGAGCTTGGATCCCTGAATGCTATGACCCATTTAATTGATGCTGAAGAATTTTTTAACGTTTTTGCGACAAATGAAATTCGCTTTGCGATGCTGGTGAATCCGCCAAATATTTTGTTTTTGAATGGCCACACAACAACTACGCGTAATTCATTTCTAATTATCATCACACAATCTAAATTACAGGTGCCAAGCTCTTGTTTAACGTAAATACCTACATTTCGCACGCAATCCCGTTGCTGGACTCTCCAATTCCGTCGAAGGAGATCTACGGTTAAGATCAATTTTCGTGGGATTAATTTTCTCATGAGAGCTGGTAGTCTTATGAAATCCTAATTACAAATTTAGAGCAAAGTTTCCCCAATGGAACATCTAATGGGCAGAAAAATGGCTCTTAGGAGGACCAGCGATACGGCGAGAATTACATGATCACTGGCTCTGCTTAAGCTTGACACCGCACATACGTAGTATGTTTCTTTCCTTCAGACAAAGAGAAATATATGGATGTCTAGTCGGCTCTTTGGAGCCTATTGGGACCATTGATTCTTATTAGACCAATGATGGGACCGAGATGTTTGTTACGCGAGGACAAACCTAAAACACATTTTTTTCGCCTTCAGAAAATTTTACAGTAAAAAACTTGTGGGTTGGAAATTAATACGACTCTAATAAAATGGATTTCAAAGGTAATTTTTGTTATGTTTTTCAGGATGTAATTTCAAGTTTCATGTCAAAAATAATTAAGCGTCCTATTTTTTAGGTGCTGCAACAGAACTACGGAGTAGCTAAAGAAATAGATGTGAATAATTGTATAATAGAATTGGCGATCATTAAACGAATACATAGCGATAAATAATAACCAATACAGACATAGCAGACATAATTCAGCACAATCTAAACTTCAGTCATTAATATGAACGATTATTGACTGAAGTTTATTATGTGTTGAATGAGAGTAACAGTGAATATTTACCGTAAAACTAGGAGAACCTGAACAAAGTTTATGTGTAACACACACTTGAAAAAATAAACTAGTGTACAATTAAGGTTGAAAATGACAACGTTTTACAAGTAAGACCTAAAATTTATTCTGAATAACAGTTTTGAATGAACATTTCAAATGGGTGTTCTATTCTTTCGATTCCTCAATTTTTGTTTCATGACAATATTGAAATATTTCTCGATCAACATAAATTACAGGTATTCAGGTATTCAGTACAGACACACCAAGCAAGTAACCAAGTGAGCAATTCTAACAGACCATTCTTTTTGCAAATTACAATTTCAGGTTCTCAGTACTAAAAATATGAAAGAATGAATGCTAAATTAAATGAAAGACGGAAATTTTCGAAATGTTTGGCTCATTACCACGTATAGCGTTCTTTGATCTATTTGTAAACTTTGCATTTGTAATTTGTAAATGCACTGCATTTCGTATTACTGGAAGCGCAAAGAGAAGTCAAACTTTAAGTGCCTAGGAAGAGTCCGGTAAGAGTAACTTTTAAAAAAAGAACTACAGTGTGTGTGATTGCGTATGTTTGAATGTATAATGAAGCACACGTGAGACTGATTCAAGAGTGACATAATGTAAGATACTTGGGATGAACAAAATGATTGAAAGAATTTGCCAGTTTATGTATACCGCAAATGTTATAAGCTAGGGTAAAATGTGTGTCATGAAGAACATTGCTTTGAATATATAATAGAACTCTTAAACAATTTTTTTGCGGTATCGTAAAGAACGAACGATATAATGAAATTAGGTGATATATATTAGAAAAAGGTTATGTTTGTTTAATTTAATTGCAACGCATCGTCCGTCCTCTTCAGCTTCAATTAGAGATGGCAGATTCATGTATGATAAAACTGTATGGAAACGTGCGAGGAATTGGATGTTTCTTCTTCAGTTATATTTGAGATAGAAACGTGGGCTCATCGGATAAAGCTTTAGGAGAATCTGCCAGGAACGGAAAAAAAAGCAGCTGGGAGTCTGGCGGTCGTTTTACAAAGGCACGGCGTTGCGTTTGGACTTCTGTCTCGGGAATTCTGAATGTAGATGAAAGAGGAACCGGCACAACGACGCTACTTGGTCTGACCAGAGAGAGACCTGTGCTTCTCCTTGGCTTTTACTTTCTGCCTGTAAGAATAAAAGGAAGTTATGGAGAGGTTATACAGTCTGTTGCCAATAATTTCCATATACATCTAAATACCACGGATTCACTCCATCATTTAAATAAGTACAGTAGAAATAATTATTTTAGTTGTTTGTGGCACTACGAGTTGCACGACTAGTTGCTGAAACAGTCGTGTAAAAATTCTTTCATCTAGTGAACGAATCAAGAGCGATTCTGAGGGCTGAAATGACTTCATGGTTCACTCTTTTCACATACTGAACGCAAATTCAGCGCTTAGAGTTATTCATTTTGATGATGTCAAACTTGTTTAAAAAAATAGTATCCAATTTGGAGTGTGTAGGAATATTTCCTCGAATTCAGAATTGCAGTAGTGACCTTTGTATTCCACTGGTGTAGAATTACCCGAAAAACACTCTTTTGTTCGCTTGCTCTATTGAAGTACGAGAGTTGCCAATAATGATTGCTCGTGAATACTATTTGTTCACAATATTGGAAGAAGAATGGTTAATATTCTACTTCACTTTTTCAACACATTGGAACATAACCTGCACACAAACATAAAACCTGCAGCGGCGTTCAAACTATGTTGCCCGCGATCGCAGTCCAAAGTGAGGCTTTTTGACACAGCTTGGCTAACTTTTCTCTATCAATGTAGTCCGAATGCAGCAATTGTGTCGGCTGGTCGAGATTTATTCATTTGCTCATCAAATGTTATGCGAACATTATGAATTAGGATCATGCTTGGTATTGGGGGGTACATATGTATCAAGTGTTATGCGAACATTATGAATTAGGATCATGCTTGGTATTGGGGGGTACATATGTATCAAGTGTTATGCGAACATTATGAATTAGGATCATGCTTGGTATTCGGGGGTACATATGTATCAAGTGTTATGCGAACATTATGAATTAGGATCATGCTTGGTATTCGCGGGTGCATATGTACCAAGTGTTATGCGAACATTATGAATTAGGATCATGCTTGGTATTCGCGGGTGCATATGTACCAAGTGTTATGCGAACATTATGAATTAGGATCATGCTTGGTATTGGGGGGTACATATGTATCAAGTGTTATGCGAACATTATGAATTAGGATCATGCTTGGTATTCGGGGGTACATATGTATCAAGTGTTATGCGAACATTATGAATTAGGATCATGCTTGGTATTGGGGGGTACATATGTATCAAGTGTTATGCGAACATTATGAATTAGGATCATGCTTGGTATTCGGGGGTACATATGTATCAAGTGTTATGCGAACATTATGAATTAGGATCATGCTTGGTATTCGGGGGTACATATGTATCAAGTGTTATGCGAACATTATGAATTAAGATCATGCTTGGTATTCGGGGGTACATATGTATCAAGTGTTATGCGAACATTATGAATTAGGATCATGCTTGGTATTCGGGGGTACATATGTATCAAGTGTTATGCGAACATTATGAATTAAGATCATGCTTGGTATTCGGGGGTACATATGTATCAAGTGTTATGCGAACATTATGAATTAGGATCATGCTTGGTATTCGGGGGTACATATGTATCAAGTGTTATGCGAACATTATGAATTAGGATCATGCTTGGTATTGGGGGGTACATATGTATCAAGTGTTATGCGAACATTATGAATTAGGATCATGCTTGGTATTCGGGGGTACATATGTATCAAGTGTTATGCGAACATTATGAATTAGGATCATGCTTGGTATTCGGGGGTACATATGTATCAAGTGTTATGCGAACATTATGAATTAGGATCATGCTTGGTATTCGGGGGTACATATGTATCAAGTGTTATGCGAACATTATGAATTAGGATCATGCTTGGTATTCGGGGGTACATATGTATAAAGTGTTATGCGAACATTATGAATTAAGATCATGCTTGGTATTCGGGGGTACATATGTATCAAGTGTTATGCGAACATTATGAATTAGGATCATGCTTGGTATGGGGGGTACATATGTATCAAGTGTTATGCGAAAATTATGAATTAGGATCATGCTTGGTATTGGGGGGTACATATGTATCAAGTGTTATGCGAACATTATGAATTAGGATCATGCTTGGTATTCGGGGGTACATATGTATCAAGTGTTATGCGAACATTATGAATTAGGATCATGCTTGGTATTCGGGGGTACATATGTATCAAGTGTTATGCGAACATTATGAATTAAGATCATGCTTGGTATTCGGGGGTACATATGTATCAAGTGTTATGCGAACATTATGAATTAGGATCATGCTTGGTATTGGGGGGTACATATGTATCAAGTGTTATGCGAACATTATGAATTAGGATCATGCTTGGTATTCGGGGGTACATATCTATCAAGTGTTATGCGAACATTATGAATTAGGATCATGCTTGGTATTCGGGGGTACATATGTATCAAGTATTATGCGAACATTATGAATTAAGATCATGCTTGGTATTCGCGGGTACATATGTATCAAGTGTTATGCGAACATTATGAATTAGGATCATGCTTGGTATTCGGGGGTACATATGTATCAAGTGTTATGCGAACATTATGAATTAGGATCATGCTTGGTATTGGGGGGTACATATGTATCAAGTGTTATGCGAACATTATGAATTAGGATCATGCTTGGTATTGGGGGGTACATATGTATCAAGTGTTATGCGAACATTATGAATTAGGATCATGCTTGGTATTCGGGGGTACATATGTATCAAGTGTTATGCGAACATTAGGAATTAGGATCATGCTTGGTATTCGGGGGTACATATGTATCAAGTGTTATGCGAACATTATGAATTAGGATCATGCTTGGTATTCGGGGGTACATATGTATCAAGTGTTATGCGAACATTATGAATTAGGATCATGCTTGGTGTTCGGGGGTACATATGTATCAAGTGTTATGCGAACATTATGAATTAGGATCATGCTTGGTATTGGGGGGTACATATGTATCAAGTATTATGCGAACATTATGAATTAGGATCATGCTTGGTATTCGGGGGTACATATGTATCAAGTGTTATGCGAACATTATGAATTAGGATCATGCTTGGTATTCGGGGGTACATATGTATGAAATGTGTAGCTCACATCTAAATATCCACACGTTGAACTCGATACAATTACTTATTTATGAGCAGGAGCCTGATCGTACATTTTACTGAAGTTTTATTTTCATTCATCCTCTAACATCTAGGAATATTTTCAGCAATTAGTAATGCTTCTAGTTACTAGAAGTACCTTCTTCAACTAGGACAATCCCAACCTGAAACTTGGGGGGTTATTTTTCTTCTGTGCAATTTTTCAGATCCGAGGACTTCAGGATTAGATAAATAAAAATAAAAATACAAGTTTGCTCTGCCAAAAAATACAACACGTGATAGGAACAAATAAAAATGTTAGTGTTAAAATTACGTTAGTTACAGAGGAAAGGCTGATTGCATGTAATTTAGAACCGGTTTTTCTTTCAAAATGATATGCAATCAGCCTTTCCTCTACAACTAAGTAATTTAATGCTAAACATTTTTATTTGTTCCTATCATGTGTTGTATTTTTTTATTCTTCGTTCGTGATTGATGTAAATTTGAGATTTGAATAGTTTTTTGCTACTTGGTTGCAGATTGATAATGACCCTGGTGGTCGAAACGTTCCAGAAATTTTAATTCATCGACTTTCCTAAATAAATAATGAGATTTAAGATGTGTATCTTGGCACTTTAATTTTTAATTCGAATATGCAGAAAGCAAACAACTTGTACATACCTAGTTAAATGAACAATTCACATTTCATTGTGTGTAAAACAAAAACTTCTTAGATTTACAAATTTTAGTTCCATGATTCCCGAGAGAACGACTACTACTCATGGGTCAACAACAAAATTTAACCGAAAGTGAATGGTTTTTGGAGCGACATTACAACGGCTTTGGGAAAATTGCATCCAAGCTGATGCATTAAAATTCCATGGTAATTCCAGGCTGAATAAGGAGCGCGTTTGATCTACGACATTCAAGAGGGTATCAGGATAGAGAGCTCAGCACACACACACACACAACACACGCCCAAACACAAAAAAACACACACACGTGTACACACACATACGACACCCACACACATGCACAAACACACACACGTGAACAACACACACACACACACACACGTGCGCAACACACACACAAACACGTGCACAACACACACACGCACGTCTCCCGTGAACTAAATATCTCGGGTCTCAACTCAAACCCGAGGTGAGGAACGGAGCTAAAAGTTATGCAAGTCTTTTATTTGCTCCAGTAGAACGTCTTTTTTTTTTTGCACTGTAAAGGACAATATTTTTTGGGAGCTCGCCGCTGTTCATTTTTGAGCACCAATTAGTTTCTTCTCAACTTCCATGTTCTTAGAAATCTTCTATCAATCTTGGTGTTTCTACGTGTAGGGAGTAACGACACATCTTGTGCATGGATTTCCGTTCCTCTAATTTCATTCTAAATATCATACCTTCCTCTTCACCTTTTTGTAAGCACCTTTGTCACGGTCAGGAGGCCTTAGCCTATCTTTTAAGCGATACAACATTTTGAATATATCTCCTCTGATATTTTCCAATGGGATAGCAAGACCCTTACCCGATTCAAATTTGTATTACGTTTTCTGAGATGCATGGGAAACAATCAACCAGATGAGCTTGGAATACAAGAATTTTCTTTTGTGCATTGCAATTGTGTTCCTGACGTTGTTCTATTTCAGACATTACAGAAAGGGGAAAAAAATTGAATAAGCACTTACTTCTGAGTTCCATTTGAAAAATGGAAATAAAAGTAAAAAACTACCATGATGGTTGAGCCCGAGACCCGCAAGAGAGACTTGACGTGTAAAGTTGAAATTCTTTAAAATTTACACAAGAGTAGTCAGATCGGAAATAATTTTTGACATTAGTGCAGGCACGGGGCTAACTAAACCTGTGCTACCAGTTTTGATTCTTCATATTATTCTGCTCGTGCAAATATTTTCGTTGAGTTCGAATGTCCTCGAAAGTTGTGAGGCTCATCATGATTTATCAGGTGAATTTTGCTAGGAGCCAGAACGTACCTTGACCTTTAAACTGACATAAACACTCCGTGTAGTTGTGTGAATAAGCCTCTATCGCAAGATAAGTTTCAAAGAGAAGATGAAGTGAACAACATTTAATGCGCTTAAGAGACGCCTTTACATAGCGTTTCCAGTATTGAAGCTTGTAAAACAACAACACTAACATAAGTAATGACATTAGGGTATGGTTCTGAGTTCTGTGAGAGCTTATTTCAGAGATGATTCGCTGTCTCCAAACGATCTCTTACATCTTCCACAGTGCCAAATGCCTTCACTCATGCATTGCTAATAAGCATCTGCCTGGAGATCCACGCTGGCTTCAGCAAGACAAAACGTGTCCTTTGCTCGTGTGTCAAATTGGTGTTTGCAGTGCGGTGAGAGAGATTTGGATAATATCACTAACGAAGCCACCCTAAAATTCTAGGAAGGGTACTTCTCTTTTTTTGACTAACTGTGCAATTTTACTAAAGCATGAGCCATTTCATTTTGCCTGCTCCGTTTAGCCTCGCTTGGTAGGGTATGCTCAGAATTTTTCAAAGTAAGAGCTACTTGTGCACCAGATGTTGCCAGCATGCAAGTTCTCAGAGGCAATTGTGGCCAAAAGCTTACTTCTTGTTGCGCTCACTTCCAGCCGGTCTCTACCTAACACTGAGATTTTGTCTACGTTACGCTGAGATTTTATTTACATAACACTGAGATTTTACTAACGTTACGCTGAGATTTTTGTCTGCGTAACATTGAGAATTTATTTACGTAATGCTGAGATTTTATCTGCTTAATACTGAAATTTTATATAAGTTGTATTGAGATTTTATCTTCGTGACGCTGAAATTTTATGTGCGTAACACTGAGATTTTATTTACGTAACACTGAGATTTTATCTACGTAACACTGTTTTATCTACATACCACTGAAATATTATCTACGTAACACTGTAATTTTATCAACGTAACTTCAAGATTATACCTGTGTAACGGTGCAACTTTTTCATTTGTGATCTTATCATTAGCCATTTATGTATTAAATGCTGTTTTCTGAACGTTCCGTCAGAGTTTCGTGCGTAAACTCATATCGACAAGGAATTTCCTTGGAAACTAATTTTCCTTGGCTGTTCGAATAGCTCATACCAGAGCCATTTTGCTCTATGAACGAGCGCTATGCATAGTAAAGAGCTGTACCAGACGGCATTTTTGCGGCACTCGTGACTAATTATACTTTCCCCACAACCCTACAACATCCAGGTTATTTATCAACAACTTCTACATCACCCACAAAATTTTTCTTGCGATATTGGTAAATCCGACGTAATTGAAAATAGAGCCTTACTTCCGCAGTTTGTTTCTAATTCCTGAAAACCATTAATGTCGAGACTTCCATCCGCAACTGTAAGGTTGTTCCTTTAAGGTTTCTCTCGAGACCTAGAGAATTGCGCCGCAGCTTCTGAGCCGTGACTCCTGGCCGTTAGAGGCTGTGGATAAACAGTGCAATCTCCCTAAACTGCCCAGACCTGAAACATGCAGTGTCTACTGTTAAAGTAAAGGCACGCAGGTGGCTGCGAATAAGATTGTAACAGTTTTTAGTTTGAGAAAAGAATACAGATGGTGAAGAAGGTGAATGCAGTTTGGTTTCAAGAAGTTGAGAATCAAACTCACGTAATAAAGCAGAGGAAATTGATTCAACTAGCCAAGGTTGTGTCAAATACTTCAATATGATGGAACTGTATGCGATTTTAGCAGTATATTATTTTAGAAAAGAACGAGGGAGGGCGATGAAGATGAATGCTGATCAGTTCCATAAGGTTGATATTTAAATAGCTGCATCAAATCAGACGAAATTGGGTAAGCTAGCCAATGTTAAGTCATATACTTCAAAGGGCAGCGGCTGATACATTCTGGTGACGTTGGCACAGTTCACGGTTCATTAAAGGTAATTTTGACACCTCTTGTTGTTCAAACTGCGTGCGCAAAATGGCGGAGCATTATTATTACACCGAACAATAAAGGCGAGCCTTCTGATTAGCCGTATCAAAGCAACAACTGCAACGTCACTCTAGACTCCGTAAAACGTAATTACATTGGTCCGTAGATAACAGGGCGGGAATGTACATAATTAAAAATTAGAATGAATTCCGAGTTATGTGACGCAATTAGTAAATTGGCAGCAGTGCTAATCACCTGGATGAGGGGAGTCTTCATTACTGACTGATGGACAGGACGTGAGAGTTTTGTCAACCCAGTCTGCATGAGCGTACAAGTCTGCTTGAAAAATGAAAAAAACATCGGCTTTGCTGCTAACTTTTGTTTTATTCTGCGATTAAAATCCTAGTCATTGCTATTGAATGGAGATTTATGTCATTTTCGAGCAAGGAATGATCAAATCAATTCCCGATTTTTGTATGTAATTTTTCATGAGCTTTCAAGTCTGATTTAAAAATGCGAGAACAGCGGATTGCTGCGAACTTTTGTTTCATTCTGCGATTCAAATTCTAGACACTGCTACCGAACGGAGATTCATGTCATTTTTTAAGCCAGGAATTAATAAATCAGTCACCGATTTTTATACGTGGTTCTCGTAACATACAATTGTAAATGACAGTTCGAAGGTACTCGGCGAAAGCGTGAAATGGTATTTTGGTGTCTTACATGGCCGGTGATGCTCGCTCAGGTTCGAAATAATTTGCTTTTCATACCCAGTTCACACGCAGGTTCTTCGAAGGTCATCTGCAGTCAATTCTCTTTTAATATTGCAGTTAGCTCCCTAATTGCAGTGAGTTATTTTCAGAACTACGTGAGCAAAGCTCGTGCAGTTCAGGATCGGACCAAGGAACTAAATTCACGGAGATAGTTCTGGTTACTGTGAATCGATCGTGGCTGCAAGCAGTTCTGTACTGACGAAAATGCAATTGCGCTAGTGTACGACGTGCGACTGGAAGCTACGCTTGGTAAACTCAATGGAGTTTTCAGTTAGCATCTATGCTGTTTAAGATGTACGTATGCAACCCCTGTTCAGCGTTGCTGCTCAAAATGTATGTCATGTTCAAAATCCTTCGAACTGAGAATGATGCTCTAAATGCACGCCTGTACAAAACACTTGAAGATTTCAGAAGTGAACTCATGTGCCAAAGCAAAGGATGATCTTCTGCCGAAAACAAAGAAAGAGCTTAGCATTTGAGAAATAATTTCATAGATACTGAGCACCTACTTTTTCAACGTTTAATAGCACCTGCTGCATCTCAATCCTACGAAAACATGACCATGTAGACAAGTTTACGTGAGGAGTTTTTGCCAAATCTGACGGCAGAAGTCGAAGCAATTCTTCACGGGATACAGGCTCCTTGCGCTCCATCCTGCAGGATCGACCTAAAATGGCCTGGACATTTTCCGCGTCAACGAAATTTCCTTTCTAGCCTTTTAAGAATTTGCCTGCGTCTGACTCTATCATTCGTCAGGAGCCTTTTATTCGAAACAGAATGCCGTAATTTCTTCATGCGAGTCTTTAGACTCACAAAATAAGGGAACAATCATATAGCTGTATAAATTATATCAAATATCGTCGGTCATGAAAAAATAACTAAATATTTTGATATAAGGAAAATGCATACGAACATAATGCACGCATGTGTTGCACTCAGGGTCTGACTATGGTAGAAATGAAATATTTCTATCACTTTAAAAAATAATTAAATATCTTGATATCAGAAAAATGACTTATAATAAAATGCACGCACATGCTAGGCTCAAGGTCTTCCTATAGAGGAAAATTAAAAAATTTAATCACTAATTCCATATAATTTATCCTAACTCACTAAAAGCGCCGTTGTACCTTAGAAAAAGAGTTGAAACATATAAGCTAGTGCAATAATAGTTGACTCAAATTCAGTAAGTGAATATTTTCCGGTACGTTTATTCGAGATCTACTGTCATTTGTTACGCAAAATATAGAAAAAATGCTTAATTGAATATGAGAAGTCGAGCAGTAGGAACGCATGTCCATGGAACTGCTTCTTCAGATATGGAAAATGTAATTTCCAGAACTTTTCTTTTATTATCTCGGATTAATTTTTTGCCTTCTAGAACATTCACATGGAAATTTAGATGGCAAATTTTACTTTTCAACATGCTAGGCCACTTGTATTCAGACAATTCCATGAAATATATCAGCTAAGATTAGCTCAAATTGTTCTCACTCTTTTCTCTCTATTGTAGAGCAGTTCAATAGATCGCTACGGCGACACTGTTTTCCCGGACGTGTACCAATTGTGATCTTTGAAACATGGTCCAACTTATTGAGTGTCTGTATTAACTTCATTCGCACAATCGCTCAATTGAAGCTTCTTATTCGGAGCCTGAATCTGTTCGGTGTTCGAATCTATTCGGTGTCCGAATCTATTCGGTGTCTGAATCTATCCGGTGTGTGAATCTATTCGGTGTGTGAATCTATTCGGTGTGTGAATCTATTCGGTGTTCGAATCTATTTGGTGTCTAAATCTCTTCGGTGTTTGAATCTATTCGGAGTCTGAATCTGTTCGGTGTTTGAATCTATTCGGAGTCTGAATCTGTTCGGTGTTTGAATCTATTCAATGGTGCCTGAATTGCGTAACAAACTTCGTCTTTCTTTTTACAGTGGTAGCAGTATTTAAATAACAGATAAGTAAGTTCACGCCAGCTTCATTTTGGTTTCCGAGAAAATCCCACCAAATGTCCCAGAAATTGTATACAAAACTTTCGCTTTGTATTAATACTTTCGTTTGAGGAAGAACACGGGTAAAGATTTTGTAATACTACAAAAATACCGCGTGAAATTTGCAGTTCAAAACTCACAATCTGCTTTAGTGTGATTGTATTTGATCGTGACGTCACGATTGAAGGGCAAATGCTTGTCTAACCTCCAAGTGTGACTTCATGTGAAGTTATTTGGGTGGTTCTAAATCTACTTCCTTTAGTATAAATTATATGTGAAGTTATTTGGGTGGTTCTAA
The DNA here is from genome assembly GCA_030386875.1 of Morinoia aosen. Classification (NCBI taxonomy): domain Eukaryota; kingdom Metazoa; phylum Arthropoda; class Malacostraca; order Amphipoda; family Talitridae; genus Morinoia; species Morinoia aosen. Next base: position 85,517,231 of record CM059562.1, on the reverse strand, counting down.
ATCAACTCACTTTAGCATAAATTATGTGTGAAGTTATTTGGGTGGTTCTAAATCAACTCACTTTAGCATAAATTATATGTGAAGTTATTTGGGTGGTTCTAAACCAACTCACTTTAGCATAAATTATTTGTGAATTTATTTGGGTGGTTCTAAATCTACTCACTTTAGTATAAATTATCTGTGAAGTTATTTGGGTGGTTCTAAATCAACTCACTTTAGCATAAATTATAAGTGAAGTTATTTGTGTGGTTCTAAATCTACTCACTTTAGTATAAATTATATGTGAATTTATTTGGATGGTCCTAAATCAACTCACTTATAGGATAAATTACATGTGAAGTTATTTGGAAGGGGCTAAGTCAACTCACTTTAGCATAAATTACCTCATCGTAGGTAGCAACAGCTATTTAATTGCATTCGAAGTAACCTGATTTTCACTGATTATTTAAAAGCAGGGATTAACTGTACAATTAATATCTTCGCAATCAACCTGAATTTCGTACTCCTAAATTCTCATTTTTAAGGAAAAAAATTACCTGGGAGATCACTAATCATTACATGTGTATATGTACATAGAAGTAAACTCAACCTCTCATACATGGAAGTCCTTAATTAAAATAAAGAGACAACGATCATGCGAACTACGTTCCTTTAAAATGCGATCACTCTGATATGGTCGCATCTCTGCAAATACAGCACGAGAGCCAAATCCCAATGGAAGCAATGCAGCCTGAATATTTTCCCCATTAGTACCGAACGAAGCACTCATTAAAACATCTACCTTCAACTTCTGCTCAGTGAGAACTGTTATTTCTGTTCTCCAGCCGGAATGGCGAAAAGACTTTGATCTATTGGCGCAGTCGCTCTATTTAACGAAGCTCTCATCTTCTTTTTCTATTTGGCTCACAATGACTCCATTCTCTCTAGCTTCTTTCATCATAAGGTCATAAAAAGAAGCTCGAGAATGACTGCCTTTGAGACCCGAGGGCATTCTCACCTCCGGAGCTCTGCTTCTCAACCCTCGGATGTGTTCTTTAATTTCTTTCCTATAAGTTTTCCCTCAGTCTCACATCAGCTGCAAATGATTCTATAATTAAAACAGTTACACGACCTCAAAACAGTTACATAATCAGCCCCCGGATGTGTTCTTTAATTTCTTTCCTATAAGTTTTCCCTCAGTCTCATATCATCTTCAAATGGTACAATATTAAAACAGTGACATCCTGCTCTAAAAGATACTTTGCTAACTACGCTGAAAGGAGATCTAAAAGGAGAACTACCCTGAAAAGTAGAGCCAATGTGTTTACAGTGCACATCTCAATCGTAAACTATAGTTGATAATTTGGCTTGGTAAAAGTATAATCGATGTTCTTATTTATTTGAGCGTGGTAGAAAACCGTAACATTTGTAAGATATTTCAAGTTTTCATACGAAGTGGTTTTTACGGCTCGTTTGGTGAGATATGTATTTTTGAAGTCTTCTTGTGCGTATTGATTTTAATGGAGAAATCATTACATCTCAACAATTTTGGCAAATTATTATTTAAAAGAATATTTGATAGCAATAATTCAAGTCAGAGAGCAGGGCCTATACCCAGTTTAACTTTTTCGCCGCCTGCATGCATGTTTTTCTCTGCGTAATCGATTTAAGCAATTAAATTGCTTAAGCGGTGAAAAACAAGCATACAGGAGGCGAAAAAGTTAGACTGAAATATATTTAAGTAGCTCGCGTCTTCATCCCTCCTTTCCTCAGCTGCAGCGACTGATAATGAAGAACCTTTAATGACATAGAGCCGCGGTCTCCAAAATTTCCATCCTTATGGCCATACTGATTACTCCAGTAAGTTCCAAGGGCCAAAACCGTTTTAATTTTCATTCTATGTTTTATCCAATTTATCACAGTAACAATAACGCCAATAAGCCATTAGCTGTCGCAGGCCGGATTTATCAGACTAGCGGGACAGATTTGGCCCGCAGGCCGTAGTTTCGAGACCTCTGGCATAGAGCATCTGACGGCTAAGAGTACACTTGTGTTAGTACACCTCATACAGAGTAACTTCAAGTCGAGATTAAACTTAGGTGGCAATCAGCATTTCCGCAAACCGTTTTGCGGGACTTGCAAAGAAAAGTTCCCACGTGAGATTTTTCCCTCAGCTCTTTTGTTGTGCTGTAGTGTTGAGGAAATTCATTATAATTTCACATTTCATGAAATGTATTTTTTACTAAGGCTCACTTTATATTTTTGCGTTGGCTTAATTCTCATTTTTATGAGTTGTAAATATGCCTTTGTTCTTGATACAATGCAACGCAAATATGCCTTAGTTCTAGATGCAATGCAACGCAAATATGCCTGAATTCTACTCTAAATGCAAGGGATATCATGAGTATCATTATATAAAATGAGTGATTTAAATACAAATACTGCTAAAACGATGATATAATTTTTTCGATTCTCATTTATTTATTTTTTAAATTGATGCTCTGAAAATATTTAAAATAACACTTATCAAGAAAAAATTTCGATTGAGCGTCGGGAGAGACATGTAATGAAAAGCTAACGACTAAATCGTAAAAAACTTCGAAGGCAATTTTTACTTATATTTTTATGAAACATTTCAGCCAGCTTATATTTACTCATGTTTTATTTCATCGCCAAGTGGTATCGAGTCTCAAACACGAGTATTTTTGACAATTTGGGCTCTCTGTATCCATAGTTTCATCTGAGCAGTCATTATGCATAGACTTGAGAAACATTCTACCTCTGTATCACCTGTGGTAAATAAATTGTTTAAATTGTTTACAAATGGTTTAAAAATAATTATTTCTCTACAGCACGGGCAATGCAAGTCTCAAGCACAAATTTTTGACAGGTTTGATGGTATATATTGTTTCACGCAAACAGTATTTTCGCATCTTAATCGCTACTTTGAAACGAACATAATAAAACACAGAGCGTAATTAAACACAGAATACAAAAACAGAGGAAAATCAAACGCTGAGGAAAATCAAACACAGAGCACAATCGAACACACAGCACAAAACACAAACAAACACAGAGCACAATCAAACTGCGAGCACAATCAAACACAACCCGGAACACAATCATCAACAGGGAGTCGCAGAGCAGTGGGTGCTGGGAGGCAGCACCGGCGCACTTGCCTCGCCAGCCGGCCTGATGACTCAGTAAATGGTTCAGCTATTTGGCCTGCAAATGCAACCGTGCCTAACTTGCGCGCCCCAAAATTTGTTCAGGTCCGCTCCAGAGCATCATGCAAAAGACAGACATGTCAGAAGGGTCTCCCGCCGGAGCCATGTCGGGCGTCGTGCCGACTGTCGCTGTGATGGTTCTGCTAGGGCTTTCCATATTTTCTGGCTCGATGTGCGCGCAAATTTTGCGGCAAATGACGTATAAATTTCCCGGAAGCCCGTGTGCTCGCATTCCAAACTCCCTCCTGGCAGTCAAACTGAGCTGGAATGAAGCTTGCTATGAGCTGTGGTTGTGACCTCATTTGGTCTTCTGCACGTACGAAAACGAGTGTGCAATGAAAAGTACTTCTCCAGCAGATTTTGTGTTCTCAATGTTCTCAATTGCAAATTAAAATTTCGTCATGATTCGTACTGAAAGTTGATGCTTACTTTAAATTCCCGGAGATTTATTGTTGTTTATCCAATTTTTTTAGTTAATGAGTGAAAGCAGTTTTTCCAGAGGATATTTTGTTATTTGTACTTCAATATTCGCGCAGAAACGATGAGTAAATTTCTATTAATCAATTGTTGTGAAAAAAATCTAAGTACACGGGAAATCTTGCTTTCGCCTCCATAAATAAATGCATTCCACATTATTGGAATATTAGGAGTTCTTAATATTAAAATAAAATAAAGTTTGATTTTTACGAAGTGACAATCCAGTAGCTAGCATAAGTTTCTTATCAATATAAGTCGTAAAAAAATAATTATTTCATTACAATAGATATTTTTGTACAAATAGGTCTCCAATCATAAATGTTTTTTTAATTTTCTTCATTTATTTTCGAGAATTGGCACATCAACAATGAGAGTACATACACAGAGAGTAGTAATTGGCGCATCAATGATGAGAGTACGTACACAGAGAGTAGTAATTGGCGCATCAATGATGAGAGTACGTACACAGAGAGTAGTAATTGGCGCATCAATGATGAGAGTATGTACAGAGAAAGTAGTAATTTCGCACAGACCAGATCTCCTAATACCTCATGTCATTGTACAAACAATGATATAAGAGATAACTTAATGAAAGGATGCTATTGTAAAGTTACAGTATACCAAAATCTCGTCGTTCACTGCATGCAATCATATCTAGAAAATTACTTGGCGTAGAAAAGCTGGACCTAGAAGCAAGTCAGACACATTTTTAAGCCACAAAACATGATCAACACGTAGCTTCACATCGCGAAGGACTCACAGAAACAAATAATATGCTTTAACTTACAGCTGAAGGTACGAGCAACATTTCTTCATGTACAAATAGCCTTGAAAGTGGAAAAACTGAGCTAAATTATCGTTGCATTACCTCGAACCTCTGTAGAGAATTTGAAGGATCACAATTTTTCCTATTCTTCTTTTCCTTTTTTAACCACAATCCCTGTGTAGGATAATACGTTTTCTTTTAAAACACAATCCACAGAATTCTTCGCTTGGAAATGTTCTTTTGATCTTTGAAAGGAAGAATAATTAGTTTCGTCGTTCCGGTGCTGTGTCCTCCTTGTGATTTTCTCCGAGACAAATAATAACATGGCACTGACAGCGAAAGAATCGTCTTTTTGTCTCGCTCGCTTTCTTTTCTTTCGTCAAAAGCTTTAGTTCGGCCTTTCAAAGGCTTCATGAAGCGAACATGCCCATTAGTGAGATGTAAATCACAATTGAAAAGTGACGATTTTCAGTCATTTCTTCGTTGATATTTGAATCTCTTATAAAAATGTTGATTGTTAGGCGTAGGCGTTGAAATACTTAACACAATATTGGGTAGGGTAACAATTATTTCACTAACGCCTCATCTCATAAATCGCTCTTTTAGAGTGGGCAATTTTTATTCATAAAACGTATATTATTTGGTTTCTAACCCCCAATTGCACATTTTTATTCTAGGTTCAATCGCTATTCTAGAATTTATGTGATATAGATTAGGATATCTAAACAGAAAAGTAAATTCTATTCCACTTCATTTTTGCAGTTTGTACCTCTGATTTGAGGGTGACAATTTTGAAATCTGGATAATGACACTGTGTGGCACTTGGAGAAACACGGAGAAAAAGTGTATAGGAGTAAATTTGTATCGCTAGAGATCGTAACTACAAGTCAAAGTTTCCGTCGTTTTGTTCGATGCAAGAGTCTCTTTAAATTTTTAGTTTTATTATTTCTATCCTGAGATTCGTGTTTAATATTCTTTCAGTTTGTTTCCACTTTTTGCGCACATTTCATAATAATGTCTGGTTGAATATTGTATTATTACAGCACGTGAAGTAACGTTTTGAGAAACCAGAATGGAAGATAATCTTTTTACTCTTAAATGTTCTCAATTTACAGCATTTATATCAGATTTTTTATTCGATGTAATAAAAATAGGCTCACATGATAAGCTCACTCTTCATATTTCAACGGTAGCTTTCAAAGAAAAGCATAGGATAATCAAACCAGTCGGCTTGGTGAAATAAACTAGCTTGCTTCAGCTTAAAGGACAGTTTTTAACAGAATAAGACAAATTCGAAACTGTTGACAAATTATCATGACTTTAAATGCTTTAAGAATTCACTTTAAAATAGCGTAGACCCCCAAAAGAGCGTCATAACGCATAAAAATGGCAAGAAGCCCCGACTTTCAGCGAGGCACTCCAAAACAACTATTTATTAAGTTCATTCCTTAAGTTGTTTTGGTTGAGATTCAGCTGAATTTTCAAAGGCGCCAAATCATGACCACAAAATCAAAATCCTTTCTGCAAAAAACTAAATGCCTTTAATGAAGCGCAGAAGAGCAATAATGCAGTGCTACACCACGCGGGCTTCATAACCTTGAGGAATACTAAAAATTATTATACACATAAATTCAAAATCATTTCTGCGAAAGAGTAAATGCATATGGTGAAGCGCAGAAGAGCAATAATGCAGTGCTACACCACGCGGGCTTCATAACCTTGAGGAATACTAAAAATTATTATACACATAAATTCAAAATCATTTCTGCGAAAGAGTAAATGCATATGGTGAAGCGCAGAAGAGCAATAATGCAGTGCTACACCACGCGGGCTTCATAACCTTGAGGAATACTAAAAATTATTATACACATAAATTCAAAATCATTTCTGCGAAAGAGTAAATGCATATGGTGAAGCGCAGAAGAGCAATAATGCAGTGCTACACCACGCGGGCTTCATAACCTTGAGGAATACTAACAATTATTATACACATAAATTCAAAATCATTTCTGCGAAAGAGTAAATGCATATAATGAAGCTCAGAAAAGCAATAATGCAGTGCTACACCACGCGGGCCTCATAACCTTGAGGAATACTTTAAATTATCCTGCGGAAGGCCCAGGAAGTCCATTCTCATCAAGGAAGCCCCGAGCTTCCTCTGAGAGGGTGATTAAGAAATTTCCGTTCATTTTTGTTTTTGCATCAAGATTTTCATTTTGGGCGAACATTTGGAAATGCGGCAAGAATTCCGCTTGCTTTTAATACCAGCAGAATGTGCAGGAAAAACAACAGGACGGGAATGATGGTTGAGGTAAGATGGACGCTATTTAGATGTATTTGAATACGAAAAAAAATCTCAAAGATATCAAAAAAATAACAAAAATCTAGGAAAAAATCGTTAATCTCATAAAAAGTTTAGGATGACTGGCCTATAGTCATTATTTTTTTTCGCAATTTGAATCACTAGTTGGTCTTCATGTGTGACTGTTAGATTTTGTTTAGATTCCCTCTTTATTCCAAGTTTGTGCATTCAAACGGTTGGAAACTTTAGTTCTACTTTTGTTCTTTTGTATTCTATCGTCAGATCTTTAGTTCTCGGAATCAAGAGTTTTCCAGCCGAAAATTAATGGATTTTCCTAGAAAATCAAAGAAAAAAGAAAACTTCAACTAAATATCATGAATATTCAATTCTCTTCTACAAGTTTGGAATTGTGTATTAAAGATTTGTCAATGTGTGGGGATAAAGCTGTCGTTGCGTATGAATAACAATTCAAACAATTTTAAGCAATTTATTTACCACAAGTGACTCATCCAGAAGAATATCTCCTAAGGCTGTTCTAACAGAAATTTGAAATTATTAGGAAATAATTACTTGAATTATTTGGAAATAATAACTCATGAGCCTAAATAAGTTCAGCAAATTCTAAGGCATTATATTAACGCTGTACAAGAATAACTGTTTTAATTTTCAACCGGCTTGTTTACTACCTTGAGGAAAACAGATCATGAATCTTAATCTCCGTCTTCTTGAGATCTTGTTTCTATCAACTGCCTCGTTAATTTGTTAGATTCTTTGTGTCCTTTGGGTTCTTTGTGTGCCTGATACCAGGCTCTGGCCCTGACACCGACACACTGTTGAAGTAAAGTTTCCTTCCTTAATAGTAGCTTTTCTTCTCTTCCGTGCGCTTGACACTAACGTAAGAGTTGTTATAAGTTGGAATCGAGAAATAAATTATTCTGGTGCAATAGTTTTTTATTTAGAACGTATATGATGAATGCAGACCACAGATCAGGATTGAGAATACAAGCGTATATGATGAATGCAGACCACAGATCAGTATTGAGAATACAAGCGTATATGATGAATGCAGACCACAGATCAGTATTGAGAATACAAGCGTATATGATGAATGCAGACCACAGATCAGTATTGAGAATACAAGCGTATATGATGAATGCAGACCACAGATCAGTATTGAGAATACAAGCGTATATGATGAATGCAGACCACAGATCAGTATTGAGAATACAAGCGTATATGATGAATGCAGACCACAGATCAGTATTGAGAATACAAGCGTATATGATGAATGCAGACCACAGATCAGGATTGAGAATACAAGCGTATATGATGAATGCAGACCACAGATCAGTATTGAGAATACAAGCGTATATGATGAATGCAGACCACAAATCAGTATTGAAAATACAAGCGTATATGATGAATGCAGACCACAGATCAGTATTGAGAATACAAGCGTATATGATGAATGCAGAGAACAGATCAGTATTGAGAATACAAGCGTATTTGATGAATGCAGACCACAGATCAGTATTGAGAATACAAGCGTATATGATGAATGCAGACCACAGATCAGTATTGAAAATACAAGCGTATATGATGAATGCAGGCCACAGATCAGTATTGAGAATGCAAGTTATGCAACCGGTAGAATTTCGAAGTCAATTCGCAACCAAATAGATTCTCAGAGTTGTAAGATTTTATCCTCAAACGATTTGCTGAATAACGTGTAAAGTGTAGTCATTAAAATGAATCGTACCCTAAAATAAAAACATACTCTCATCAGGAAAGTAAATGATTCTTCAATAAATCTTGTACTACATTATATTGTCAAAGAATATGCACCAAACCAGCAGTTAACCATAATGGAAAAATTGATTCACCATTAAGGAATTACCTTTCAATAAAATGTTCTATTTTTTAAAACTGTTGGGAACATACTAGTTTTCATGAAGTAAAGCCATTTGAAAAATAACTTACCATGCTCAATATTATACGACGCCATGCGTTGCAATGCATTGTTAGTTCGAAAAACCAAACCCATTTTTCACTTTTCTTTTAACGAAAAAGACTCTTTTCAGAACCGTTTGAAATGCTCCCATGCAAGCGTGAACGGCTTGCCGGTTATTAAGGCCTTTACTTCGCTACGGGCAGTTGACGCCTTTAATGGCTTTTATTTTTAACTGCTCGTGCTAGCCATGAGACAGTTAGGATAAAGAGAGGGAGCCACCGAACTACCTTTCCTGAGCTGTCATGGAGCTCTAGTGATTTTTGCTGCCGCTTTTTTGACTCGAATGCGCTTCTTTCCCACATGGTTCATTTGCAAATATTTGGATTTATGATCTACATTCATGAACATTCAGCCATTAAGATTACCGGTGTGGAAATGATGTCAATATTTTAAAAAGATCTAGTTTTTCTATACTTGAGAGTTTCTTAGCGAAATTTGGGCAATATGTTTTTCTGCGGGGTTTGTGATTAATGTTTTTCACTTTAGAGTTTCGTGGTAAAATTGGGGTAAAAATGTTTTTGGGGTTTTGAAATAATGTCCAACACTGAACCCAGGAACACGTTGAGCAAGAAAATTTTAAGAACGGAATAACACTTTGGGGCTGCTTAAAAGGCTTATTTGAATTCCCTCTCCTCTCCTAAGGGTTGCCGTCACCATAATTGGACATTTCTAGGCAAATAAACACAGAATTCGGAGATGAGAAATTAAGAAAAAATTTAAGGAACAGTTTTCGTAAATTTCCTTAATGATGCGCTTGTTGGCCGAGTTCATCATGGTCTATTTAAAGTCAGATTTCGCTATTCGAAACAGCGCTGAAGTAGAAAAGCTCCAAGGGCATGCAATTTTGGGCGTACGTTCTATGGAATTCCCTAATGAGTGACGTCTGTCGCATTCAGGATGCTGGAAACCTGGCCTGGATCCACTAATGAAAGAACATTCCTCAGAGGCTCTTTTTTCCTCAAATAATGATTGCGGAACACGAGTATGATTGTCTGTTCTTTAGCTGATTTTTTGGGCCGCGAGCTCGGTTTACATGGAAGAAATATTTCAGGTTATTCTTGTCTTGTACTTGTGAGCAATAACACTAAGTATACGTGAAAAAAAAGTTATCTTCGAACTTGTTTTAGGAGAACATGAAAATGGGAATTTTTTCATTGATTCCTTGATAGAGCATGAATTAAACAGACCTAACTGAGTATCCATATAAATATATATTTGACTCGTAATTACGCTTCATCGAAAAACATTCAAAATGACTCAACATTTTTTCCGCAAGTTTTTGTCTATTTATGTTTTTTATGGCTGAGAAATTATCCTTTTTTACTTAATCATCCTTATTTTACTGAGCAGCTTCGTTAAAAATATTTCATGCATTTGCACTCCTGAAGCCTAATGGAATAAGTGAAGATGATGTGCACTGATTGCCAGCGTCAGGATCCTTCAACGCGACTGAAATCCCAAAAGGTCTAAAGCTCGACTCGAACCTTCTCCCTGTAGTGCAGTTACGCTTCCGAAATTTAAAATGCACAGCTATGAAAGAAATATCGAAATAGAACATATGCATCAAATAAAACAACATAAATTTCTATTAACGTTAGCGTCATCTGTGAAATACAGAGTTATTGGTAATGGAGGAATCAAGTAATCACTGATTGTTTTAAGAATGCTTGACACAACCACAACCAGTGTGATTACCGACTAGTGTATGATAAACTGATGACTGCAGAACACCATATTTTTAGACAATTTTTCAAAAGAAATTTCAGAAGGGTAGCTTTGCTCTGCCTCCGAGTTCACAGCTACCATGCGCAGTACAATCGCCGTAATCTCCGAAGTGGCCAAAATTATGAGAGGCAGCGACATTATCAGTAAATTGGTCAGCTGAGTAATTATTGGAGATCTGGCCACAGCACCTGGCGCCCACAGGGTGGCGTAGGTGCCTTTGTTTATTTAAAAATAGAAAGAAAAACAGTTCATTTCCAATAAAGATGATACAAAGACATCATTGGCTTTTAATGTATCTTAACGTAAAAATCCGTAGTTGATATACACACATGGGGATTGTACTATCCATGTCAATAGTCGAAACAGATGATTGGGAGAATAGCTTCGAAAATGTGGTCCCTTTGTTGTTGTACTATATAATAAAATAGCTTGAAAATTCGTGAAAAAAAACACAGCCCAACCGAACGTCATGCACTTTAGGCCAGCACTGCATGGGCACTCACGAGTGATCGTTTATAAGTGAAATGCCTTAATTGCAGTTCGTGATTCAATATTGCCTTGATTTTTTAAGGAATAACTAAACGAAACATTCTAAAAGATTGCTTTAAAAAAAATATGCCCATCCTTTGTCAGAATTCCGAAATACTATAAGATTGTGAACTTTGAAATAGATAGAGAATACATTTACTGCTAGCCAACTAGCCAATGTTAGCTAAAGATGCCTCCTTATGAGCCTGTGAGTTGAAATAAAATTATTTGATAGGTTTCACTCTTGTAGCGGTCGAAGATAGTAATCGCTATCGAATGCATTGTGAAGACGCCATTCGTCCGAAGAAAAACGCCGATTTCCTCGCTTGTCAACTTCACATAAACTAAGAGAAAAATGTTCGAGCGCGTAAATCAGACACGCTTCATATGTTATAAAAAAGCCATATACAATGCTCAAGACTAGTTATACCGGAGAACGTTCGATATTTTTTGCACTCAGCTGTCTAACTTACAGAATCGATTAATATTCGTCGGAAACTCTTCTTTGCATTGCAGGAGATCAGCTCATTCATGTTCCAAAATCAAAGCCTTGATTGGACAATGCATTCAATACGCGTTCTGTGAACATTTTAAATTTATAGGTATTTTCTAAAGAATGTTGTATGATTTCTTTAATTTTCCTTATTTCGAGTTTTTTGCCACATGTTCCAGTTTTGTGGGATTGCAAGCGGCTTTCAATTGAGCATTTTCGGGAAAATGCATTGATGGCAGGACGTACGTGTCCAGACGAGCTTGCCTTTTGAATTAAACTTTTTGATCTCCTACAATACCACATTCGTGCTATCAGAGCTGTCATCCTGGTTCTATATTTCTTCATTGAGTTATAGATTGATAATATAAATTACAGCACTCACAGGGCTACAATTTTTATGCTTTCAATACTAATCCTCCAGCAGGCATGCATTTCACAAAGAAGGGATGTTTATTTGTGTATTTCATGATGAGTGAAAGACAATGTCATACTGCGGCTTCAGCTTTAATGGAACACTGAAATTTGTTCTAAAATATGCGACTCTATAATTGACCCTGCGTTGAACCTAATCATCGGGTGGGCGATACTTTCTAGAGGTGAATATAGGTTAGCTAATTAATTCTCAGACCATACTCAAAAAGTATGAGATATCGTGATTTTTTTTATAACTTGCTTAAAACGGTCGTTTGTCTTTTTCAGTGATGTAATTACAGTACAAATATGCAGCGAAAACAGTACGGGCTGTAATGTTATTTTTGTAACGTAATTAGCGTAAAAATGAGACAATAAGAAACAAAAACCGCGCGCGTTGTTTCGTATTGTAATGTTATTTTCGTAATGTAATCAACGTGCAAATGAGACATGACGAAACAGTAGACATTTTGGTCTGCAGGGTACGAAGCAATGGTCGTCATGAGTGCAAAGATCTTAGGAAGTAATGTGACGACGAGCCTCGAGGTCTCGTGTTCAGGGCTGCAACCCAAGTGACTTTTGCTGATACTGTTTCGAGTCGCGTATAGTTATATCACATCTTCTATAGTTGCGATTTGCTTTGAAGGGCTCAGATTTTTGCCAATTTCTGAAAAAGGTTCAGCGAGGTATTGTCTTGTACTGGGCAGAAACTCCCTAAACAGAAACAAAAAGTTAGCCCAGGAAGACTGTTGTTTTTCTGACGCATATTTTCGGCATCACATGTGCCGCTCACTGAAGGATGTTGTTTGATAGTGTTCTTCACTTGGTTTTCAGAAAGGTTCCAAACAAGAATTTGTATGAATGACTGCAACCTGGTAAGTTCGTACAGGAATGCGCAATCATGTAATTTTGATCTGGCAGAGAAAGTTGACTCAAAAGTTTTGATATTCCCTGTTCAGCAAATAGAATTTATTTTCGCTGATCTTCACTTATGAGGAATCTTCCAAGTTTCGCAAATATCTCTGAAAAGACTCTGCGATTTTCAAATAACTCAACTAAAAGCCATCTTTGCGGTCCATGTCCTTAGCTTCTGCATGGAGCGGCTCTCGGACTTTGCTCCAAAGTTGAGCCACAATAAGGATCTCTATTGTCGATTCTCAAAATAGCTAATGATCGCTTGTAAGCTGAATCATCGCTCTTCCAAGCCTTGAAACTCGATTCAGAGAGTGGCAAAACTTAGCCACAGAGCGACCGTGAGTCGGGCGATTTTAGGATAGAGCCCTGCCAAAAACTGCTCTCGAAAAAGCGTAGCTGAGACACCATAATAAGCACCTAAGTGTATGATACGTTCGTACTGATGCAAAAGTGAGACCAATCTCTTCACGTATACGCTCGCAAGAAGCATAGATGAAATTCTTCTGCAGGGGACTTGTTGCAGAATGGTCGGATGAATTTAGTTCGAATTCCGAGTGGAGAGAAACTGCAAGTATGATTGCCACACCTGGTGATTCTCGAACTTTTACCGCAATCAAGGTGAGAGAGGAAGCTATTCAGTCGCAGCTCAGGGCTGCTGCGAAAGCCTTCCCTCAGGGCACGTAAGAGTGGTTCAATTTTCTAATGGCACTTCGCGTGTGGGATAAATTTGACAAAACATCCAAGGCTGTGCGTAGGCGATATGTTAGGACAGCAGGCCTAGGCGATGTGTTAGGACAGCAGCCTTAGGCGATATGTTTGGACAGCAGCCTTGGCGATATGTTAGGACAGCAGCCTTAGGCGATATGTTAGGACAGCAGCCTTAGGCGATGTGTTAGGACAGCAGCCTTAGGCGATGTGTTAGGACAGCAGCCTTAGGCGATATGTTAGGACAGCAGCCTTTGTTGATATGTTAGGACAGCAGCCCTAGGGGATATGTTAGGACAGCAGCCTTAGGCGATGTGTTAGGACAGCAGCCTTAGGCGATGTGTTAGGACAGCAGCCTTAGGCGATGTGTTAGGACAGCACCCTTAGGCGATACGTTAGGACAGCAGCCTTAGGCGATGTGTTAGGACAGCAGCCTTAGGCGATGTGTTAGGACAGCACCCTTAGGCGATATGTTAGGACAGCAGCCTTAGGTGATATGTTAGGACAGCAGCGTTAGGCGATGTGTTAGGACAGCAGCCTTAGGCGATATGTTAGGACAGCAGCCTTAGGCGATGTGTTAGGACAGCAGCCTTAGGCGATGTGTTAGGACAGCACCCTTAGGCGATATGTTAGGACAGCAGCCTTAGGCGATGTGTTAGGACAGCAGCCTTAGGCGATGTGTTAGGACAGCAGCCTTAGGCGATATGTTAGGACAGCAGCCTTAGGCGATGTGTTAGGACAGCAGCCTTAGGCGATATGTTAGGACAGCAGCCTTAGGCGATGTGTTAGGACAGCACCCTTAGGCGATACGTTAGGACAGCAGCCTTAGGCGATATGTTAGGACAGCAGCCTTAGGCGATGTGTTAGGACAGCACCCTTAGGCGATATGTTAGGACAGCAGGCTTAGGCGATGTGTTAGGACAGCACCCTTAGGCGATATGTTAGGACAGCAGGCTTAGGCGATGTGTTAGGACAGCAGCCCTAGGGGATATGTTAGGACAGCAGCCTTAGGCGATTTGTTTGGATAGCAGCCTTGGCGATATGTTAGGACAGCAGCCTTAGGCGATATGTTAGGACAGCAGCCTTAGGCGATGTGTTAGGACAGCAGCCTTAGGCGATATGTTAGGACAGCAGCCTTTGTTGATATGTTAGGACAGCAGCCCTAGGGGATATGTTTGGACAGCAGCCTTAGGCGATGTGTTAGGACAGCAGCCTTAGGCGATATGTTAGGACAGCAGCCTTAGGCGATGTGTTAGGACAGCAGCCTTAGGCGATGTGTTAGGACAGCACCCTTAGGCGATATGTTAGGACAGCAGCCTTAGGCGATATGTGAGGACAGCAGCCTTAGGCGATGTGTTAGGACAGCAGCCTTAGGCGATATGTTAGGACAGCAGCCTTAGGCGATGTGTTAGGACAGCAGCCTTAGGCGATATGTTAGGACAGCAGCCTTAGGCGATATGTTAGGACAGCAGCCTTAGGCGATGTGTTAGGACAGCAGCCTTAGGCGATGTGTTAGGACAGCACCCTTAGGTGATATGTTAGGACAGCAGCCTTAAGCGATATGTTAGGACAGAAGCCTTAAGAGATATGTTAGGACAGATGATGCGCAAAGCAACGCATAAAATAATGAATCAGGAGGATGAGTTGACGGATCGAAATGCTATATCTGTGAAAGCATTTTCAGCAGTGCATATTTCCATGCTTCAATTTTATTGGAGCAAATTTGATTGAAGCTAGTCAGGGGTGCGCTTCAAAAGGCATATTTTCCACACAACGTGCACCGTACCCGTTAATTTTTTACACGTTATGAATGTACTTCACACATTTCCTAACGAATACGTAGTTGATTATGAAGCAGGATCTTGCTGTAGGCTGTAAAATTTAACTATATCTTAAAGAAATATGTTTCGTATATTTTCATGAAAACAGTTAGCCTCTCACTGGAAGAGATTTCAATGAATAAGATACGTGATTTTTTATGAAGTTTGTTGATTTCCAAGATATACAGTATGTTGAAATAAGTGGTCTACTTTTCAATTGAAATTCAGTACTCAGAATGAGGACATAAGACAATGGACTAATATTGTAGTTTCTTTGAATAATTTATTATATTCGTTTTTGTTTCTATATCTGGAAAACATACGAGACTTGCATGTTTGGAAACATTTTTCAGGCCGAGTTGTTGATTTATTAATTCCAACTTAATGGAATTTGAAAAGCCAGCAGAAGATGGGATACTTTTTTACTCCACTTTTGTTGTGGTACTTTCGATGCAAAAGTTGGGATGGTTCTTTACTTCAATTTTCACTTGATTTCAGTTGAGATATCTTCCAATTGAAATTGTTATGCAAGTTTTTTATTGTGAGGTAAAAAAACCAAGTCCATGCAATAAAATTGTTTCACGTTATTCAGTTCAAAAGTCCTTCCGTTTAATTTTTTTGAGCATTTCGTACTGGTTTCGAGGATTAGACACGCTCATATATGAGCAAATCGATTTTAACCTGAGAGAAATAACTGACGTTCTTAGATGATATTCAACTAATGGGAAAATTAGCTGGTACTGAAAATTGCCGAGCTGAAACACCTGCACAACTTTGCAGTGGAGAATACGTTTAAAGGAGTAAGTCTTTGTTCATAACTTCAGTACTACATACAATAGAAAATTTAATTTCAATTTCTGTCCAATCTGAAATAGAACTTCGTTAACTTCGCTAGCTTTTCGTCAGCTGAGATGATGATTCAGTCCCAGATGTGAAGTTTATTTAAAAGATACACAGGTAAATTATAGCTTCTAATTTTGCCACTTTCTAAGAACTAATATAAGGTACTGTGCTAATTTTTTCTGTATTAGGCAAGTAGATGAATGCCAAGTTTACAATTTCAATGCAAATAATTGGTACCCATAACGATAACAGCAACCGTATTTTTTCCAAATACTGGATACATTATTTTATTCACATATGCATCCATTCATACATTTTGTTCAGTCACTTTTGTAACATGTGAACCGGCATAGCATGAAGTACTTGCTGAGTGCATTTGTGATACGGGCATTACTTCGTCGTGGGTATATGTATACAATTTAATTCACGGGAATTGTTGGGGCAAACATATATGTTTCGTGCCCATTAGCGATGGATTACCGTAGGGAAAATTTAATAGGTGATATCACAATGTCTGCGTCATAAATGCTCTCATAGCACAACTTCTGTTTTCCAAGGTATCAGCAAATCATGTGGTTTTACGCAATTATCAACTGAAGTGCGAGCTTTATCACACGTTTTCAATCAGAGCATCGTGTGGTTTTATGCTATTATTAACTTATCAAATGATTTACGAGCTTTATCACACGTTTTGAATCAGAGAATCGTGTGGTTTTATGCTATTATTAACTTATCAAATGATTTACGAGCTTTACAGCACGTTTTCAAAACGTCGTTTTTGACAGGACCTGTACGCTGATGCGGAAAATTCGGATTTGACTCCAACTGCGTGCGCATTCATAGCCGTTATGGTGTCACGGATGCTCAGGTTTGACATCACCGTTAGCAGGCAGCAGCTTCAACATCTGCACTTCTAAATTACGTAGACCTCATTAACGCGTTCTGTTTGGTCCAAAAGCATCGGGTTGTTCTGTCAAAGCACTTCGCAGCTTAATAAGCAAGTTTGTGTGTTGCAAAAATGACACAATGTCTGGTGTATTACTCTTTTGACATCGCACTCGACCAACGGGCGTAATTGGTTCGC
Organism: Morinoia aosen; assembly: GCA_030386875.1. Classification (NCBI taxonomy): domain Eukaryota; kingdom Metazoa; phylum Arthropoda; class Malacostraca; order Amphipoda; family Talitridae; genus Morinoia; species Morinoia aosen. The sequence goes on along the minus strand of CM059562.1, from coordinate 85,499,945 downwards.
ATTTCACCAGCTAATTTAAGAATGAAGTGAATATTTGGGTTCGAGTGGAACGTTGGCTCTGAAGTTTCACGAAGTGCGGTAAAATGCAGCGAATATTTGGACAAGAGTTGTGTGACGGGGCAAAATGCACCTTTACTGGAAAGCATGACGGAGGACAGGCTAAATGTACGCTGTTGTCATCGCAGAAGTTAGAAGAACCTTGATATATAAATCGGCTTCAAAAATACGCTACATATTTGAAAAAAACTTTGTTTCTGAGTCCGAAAGTTGGACAGGATCGACCTTATAAAATGTAAAAAACATTTTTTCCCAATCACCTATATTGTTACGAGTAAAACAAAATAGACGTAGTATCTTACAATACCCTACAATATTCAGCTATAAAATCATTGCATAAATCAATTGGAAGAGATGGCTGAAATATAACTGCTTGTGTGCCCGAATGAGTTCGGTGAAGAAGTCAAGAAAATCGAAGAAATCGTCTTCTTTCTAGAGACATGGAGTGAAAATATGGCAGGTTGTTTAGAATGGCCTGCGTTGTCAATTTTTTTTGACATTTTATTCGTTCATTAAACACTGCTCGTAAAGAAATGATGGATGGGTAAAGAGGTCGATAACAGTGAAGCTTAACGTGTTTCTTTGAGTATGAATGAACCATATCATGAAGGTGAAAGTTTAACTGATATGAGGGTCCGTTATACTTGATTATATGACAGCTGAAATTATAAGCAAGACGAAGGGTTATCTGGAGATGACAAGTTAACAAAGAGAGACCTAAATTGGTTTCAGACGCACAGAATACCTATGATGTATGATTTAGAATGAGATGCAGTGAATTATATTGAAATCTGCTGAACTCAAACAGAAACGGCTTGTGTTGTTTTGAAGCTACCTGAATTATTGAACTACTAAACTAGATTATTTCGATTGAAATTCTCCGAATCAAGATGAAACAGTTTAAAGGGATGAAAGAGAAGTAGTATCTCAGTTACAGTAGAGCTCATCGAAGTGTCACTGGAACTGGACCCGAACATTCTTCTTGAACACATCAAGTCTCAGCGTGACAAAATAACGCAAGTTATAACAGCTCCAGGTAAATGTTAGGAACCACTCCAAGCTTCAACCGTACTTGGAATCCCAGAATCGAAACATGGTCGTCAGTTTTGTACGGACTCAGTCCAATTTGTCGTGAAGTATAACGAGTCCTGCAAAAACGATGCGACATGATATCAAACGCTTCAGGTTATTGTTACCTTATGCACTAAAAGATCTCGAGGTAATACGTGCGATACAAATGGCCGCGAGTCTGTCCATATTGCCATGAGATGGTTTTCATTCTCATGAGACAGCACGATGAGCTCGTACAACATAAAACTGAATAGCAAGGCTAGCACTGCCGAACCAACGATGAGGGCTATAGAGATGGAGGAACGTCCAATCCCGTCGGGAGCATTGGTTGCGCACGCCATCGAATATGCGGCGCTCGCAACTTATTCCTTTGGCATCGGGGGCTTTGAGGCGCACAACTTCCAGTTCAGTTCTGGGCCAATAGAGCGACGGAATGCAAGGCTCGGAACATGAGCCCTTTCTGCTGCCGGGGACTATTATTCCTTGAAGAACTTCGCACACGACTGCTGAGCGAAACTTTTGAGGAGGGTCCTGTGGGACATCGGGCTTGTAGGGTGATCTCTATCGAACATTTATGTGAATTCGGTACCCATGTTTTGAGTGTTACTGAAAGGCGCATTGTGTACTTTCTTCAAGAAGAAATATAACCTGTCAGAAACGATGATGATGATGAAGATGAGGATGATGTGAGGTTTGATGTAACGATGTGCAATTTGCTCATCGTTTGCAATTCCCATAGATGTCACAGAAATGTTAAAAGGATCGATGTGTTGCAAAGAGCAATTTCACTTTGATGTGAACAGATTAATCGATGAAATCTCGCATGCGTGTTCTCCTTTGTATTGCTCTACACGCATAGCACCACCGTCTGGTTTCTTTACCTCCTTTGAAAGCGTTCAGTCGAAGCTTTAACATCAAAGATACAATGTTCGCAGATGCTCAGCTGTAGGGAAATGTTCGAGGAAAGGATAGTACGCAAATGCCGAGCGTTTTCTTGAATACAAATCTTTTTTGTTCCATCGGGATTCTTTCGCAGCCGCTTCAGTGATGCAAATATGTTTTTGGTGTCACTTCTCTCAAGTCTGTGCGAATATAAGGTGTTGGAAAGGTGCAGGCTTGGAAAATATTGCTCCAAAGGGAAATTAAAAGCACTGCTAGACATATTTTGTGATTAGAAAAGATTATTGCGCAGTTCAAGAGACAAGCTTTGATGGCACTCCTATGGCATTTGTCGAAGTCTTATCTAGAAATACAATAAGATTGGAAAAAAAACTTCGAAGCAATCTCGATCAATTCTATTGAATAAATGGTGCAGAAAACTTTTTATTTGAAATTCTATCGAAATCGTTGTTCGTTACAGAGTTCTGCGCTGTATTATTTGTTTTCGTACTTCACTCAGCAAAAACAATTTGTACTTCCAGATGAAAGCGATCTGTTGATGTTAGAGAAGCTTTTGTATAAGAAATAAAAAACTCGTCACGTTATTGAAGTGCATAATCTGAAAGGTAAACGAAAACGAAGGTCATATTTGAATCAAATAACAAAATTATTTTTAGTTTGTTTGATGTTTAGAAACATTCATGTATGCATACAAATCACCTTTACTAGCGCCGCCATTTTCACTGATTCAGTTTGAGGTCGTAGCTTTAAAAACTTTTGGCTGATACTCGACAGCAAACGCTTGGGCGAATCAATATTTCACAGTTCATTCGATACCTCATGATTGCGTTCTCTTTGTTGTGCAATTGGTAATCAGATGGTTGATAGGGACCCTTTCCAAACAAAAGTCTACAAAGAAAGGAGATATAATGAAGGCCTTCGCACCACACGTTTTCTGCAAGTACTTTGTCCGCACTTGTGCTAGTAACACAGATTTAATCCTGGAGACACTGTGATAACCAACTACGCGTGGAGCAATGACATTTCAGCTATTCTGCGTGATGTATTTCATGCAAATGGAACTCAATATTTCCTCAATCAGCTTCACTTTCTGGAGAGATGTAGACGAGCACCTAGTGAATGAGTCACTAGAAATTCTTTCATTAAAAATTGATGGCCCGGTGAAGGATTCATTAGAAATATCCATCAAAAATTCGTCATCCAGTGAATAGGAATTAATTTCTTAGAAATTCCTCTCCCAGTGACCGAGTCCTTAAAAATTCATTTCATTAAATAATGAAATTCAGTGGCAAACTACTATGCAAACAGCTCAGAGTTGGCGCCCCAGTGTACAGCATCAGGGAGTGTGGGCAACATTAGGAGCTGCAAAACAAAGTTATGGAAACTAACTATGCATTTTAACCTAGGTCTTGGAAAGCTTTAGGATATATTGTTTTTTAATTTTAATTCAATTCAATTACCTTTGCAAAATTGAGGAAGTTTTTCCTTGAATGAATTAGGCTTTATTTCAGACTCCAAAGGTAAACGGTTAACTCTGATTTCAGGTGATTCTCTCTCGTAGATTTTGTTGACTCACTCACACTCCCTGGTGAAGTTTACCAAGAATCGGAAGTCATTTATTTCACCTGGTGAAGTTTACCAAAGATCGAAAGTCATTTATTTCACTCACATATTAATGTGATTCTTTTGTAATCTAAGTTTTGATTCCTCTCAAATTCAATAGATATAAAGCGTTTCTCATGAGTATGCTTCGTACAATTAATGAAATGGCTCACTCACAGCTCAGCAGAAAGTTTTAAGTTGGAGAACTATTTTCTTCGTTCGCCATCAACTGCCGAGGCGCAATCAGTCATTGCAGCCTCGTGGTAAACAAACTAATCTGTAAACTGGACAGATCCGTCCACAGGAATTGGCAAGCAGACAAATCGATCTTGTGAACTCGACACTTCAGTAAGCAGCGAATCATTCTTCTGCTTGACTTGTTCTGTGTGGGCGCGATCGGTTCCGTTCAGGCGGAAAATAGATGCCAGCATGAAAAAGGCTCCGTGTATTATGGCAGTTCTACATCTCACTAGCAGACTTTTGGATTGCATGCTGCAAAAAAGAAGCTTCCGACGCATGAGCCTCTTACCAAATCTTTCACAACTATGCGTCTTTTCTTTCGGGGTTAGTTGCCTCTCTTTAGTTTGGTAATGACGGATGCCGATGTTGTGGGAATGCCTTTCTCTGGAGTTATTGTTGTAGTGAAATAATGAGCCAGTAGGTGAATTGAAGCTGTTTTAGTATTGCAGAGATCTTCTCGTAAACGATAAATGTTTTGCTCAATGAAAGTACCAACCATGTGGATGTATAAAAATATTGTGCTTTGTAGATCTGAATCACGGATAAAAATACAAAAATACACGTATTTAGGGAAATCGTTCATTATTTGAATGAAGAAAGTTATTGAGTAAAAATATATTTTTTGAACGTATCGACCTCCTGGGTCATTATTAACCTTGAAACAAAAAGAGAAACTAGTTCCGTGCAGGTAGAAAATTGAAAAAAATTTTTCTTGATGTATGGTTTTTCCATTATTTTTAGATTTTTCTCTTCGTATGATCAATACATTTTGACCGACGGTGTGCGTTGTAAGTTTCTTCTTGTTGGAACTGAGTTTTGGCATATTTTGTCTAATGGAACTGCTTTGAAAGTTTGGTCTATAAAGGTTGTACTACCATGGGCGAGTAGAGCGGTGACATGGCCCTGATTTTTCTCCTAATGAAGTCAAGCGATGAGAGATGAGACTGGGGCAAGGTTGAATTTACAAGAGAAGAAATAAACTATCGAACAAACCACATGTTTGATTTCAGTTTTGGAATATCACCGCTCATTATTGAATAATCTAAGCATTTCAGATCGATGAACATTCTGCCAAAGTCCGTCGTTACACGAATGGTCATGTTGGCTTCTGTTTAATTTTCCTTGACAAGGCATTCAATGACGTGCATGAGTAATTATAATCTTGCTTCAGTGATAAATGTTCTTGCAAGACAAACAGACATCTTTTGATTAAATGTAAGGGTCCTAATAATGTTGATTATTTTTGCTGCGGCGTCACATTGCATGTTAGTATTCTTATTTTCTCAAAAAAATCACTAATCACTATTGAAACGTGAGCGCTAACATTATATATTACAAAGTTGTAGAGAGAGAGGCTCATTTGATGTGATAGTAATAACGAAAACTTACATTGCGAGGTAGTTGGGACGTTATTAATGCGTATGTAGCTAATCACAATTTGAAATGAATTTAATGGGTATAAAGATGGGTCTTCTGGTCTTTTCTGATGAATCAGGGCACTTGTATTCATGCATTTACTATATCAAGCGACTCGGAAATAACCCAGGTTCATTGCCTGAGGCTACGAACCCTATGAAAGGAGCACCAATCCTAGTGATCTCACTCGCCGACCTCCCGCACTAATCTTCGCAGCTTGAGCATTTCTGACCCTAAAGGCGAGTCGTTATGAACAAACGTGTTGCGACAGTGAGAGACTCTTGATTGGTGTAAACGCCCTCAATCATAATTAGTCATGACAAACTGAATTCTAAATATAACTCATTGGGAAGAACAACGTCATAACTCAAAATTTTGAAAAATTGACTTATTCATGCCGTGGAATTAGTCATTGTATTCTACGTATTTTGGTATAACCGTCTTAACTGTACTTTAAAATTGACCGAGAGGAGAGATTCCTTTCATCGGTCAAAACTAATTCCGTAAAGCAGTGTGCAAAGTTAAGATCCCTTCACCTGAAAAATCAAGAATTTCTACTTGTGACGTTCTTCCTAAAAAGCGATATAATCTCAATAAAACAAAAAATGTCTTGAGTGTTTAAAATTACATAAACTTGGAAATATATTCTGCGAAGTGAAAAGGGTAGTCGGTAACCCTCATACCGAGGAGCTCCAGCAGGGTAGACGTGATGAGGGTGTGGGGTCAAACAGCGCTTTGCTGCGTGAGCTGTGGCGGTTATTCATGTTATTATTCGTAGTAGATTGTGCGAAGGTTCGTTGAATTCCACAAATGCTAGGTTGTCGAATGGGAACACATTTCTCACGAGATGATTTTTTGGACCTTATCGAGGGATTGTAAGGAAATATCGTTCGCTAGACGTAACCCTCCCTCGGACCGTTGTAGGTATCGGATGTGGCTCGCACCTCACACTAAAAGAAACAACATCACTCAGTTCCTCGTTTTGCAGCACAACTCTCCGTTTTCTGGGCTTCTGCAACTCGTTTCATAAGCACCAGCTTCAGATGATGATTTCGAAAATCTTCAGTGGCGCTCCGCGCTTGCTTTCATATCTCCTTAATTCTCCGCTTCCGCAGAAAACTATCTCGCGCACCTGGCGCCTTCTCAGACTCCTCGGGCTCGTGTGAGTGACACGCTCATCGTCGGCTGCAGCTCTTTGAAATTAAGGATTAAGACGAGCCCGAGTAAATGCTCCTCTCATTTTAGTCAAGTGGAGAATATCACGTGTAATTAAAAATTATACTTCACAGAAGGGCTTGGGTGGCGTTTTCCGTTTCTCTTCGGGTACGTTAACGATGTTTGTGCGAGTGGAAAATGGGAAGCCAAAGAACAACATTAACGAAAATGTCAACCCAAAGAACAAAATTAACGGAAATGACAACCCAAAGAACAAAATTAACGAAAATGTCAACCCAAAGAACAAAATTAACGAAAATGCCAACCCAAAAAACGACGTTAACGAAAATGTCACATTCAAAGAAAATTTCTTGCGTTTTGAAATAGATGTGTTCTTTGAAATTCTTAGGTTCATTTTGAAGGACTCTTGCAGTCGTGTTAAAAATAGTTTCCACTCACTGCAGCGGTAGTCGTGGCCACAAAAATAACACAATTATTCTGGATATTCTCGGCACTTCTGAATTTGTATCACATAAGGATCAGGAAGTTCTTCAAATGGGGACCGTGCAGACCGTCATAGACACTGAAGTTACAGTTACTTCACGCTATTAATCGCATACGCACTACATATGTGGAATAATACCAGTTATAAAATAATGACAGTTCTTACCAAGGACGAAAAATGCCACGCAAGGTGATCGATTAGTCATTCCTGCTGTGGAAATTATGCACGACACTTATCTTTAGTCGACTGTTGTGGGAGACAAGTACGAACGCATTTCATAATTTGAAGACGTTGCAGAAAACAGCTCTGTGAATAAGTTTTCGCAGTTCTATGAGCTACAGAGAAAAATTAAAATGAGCTTAGACTCCTATAGTAATTTGACCAATACCACGATTATTTTCAATTTCAATTTAATGTGTATTGTTCCCTTGAGCAAGTCTTTTTATATCGGCTTAAAGAACATCCAAAAGTTTATTTTAAAATAACCTTAGAGCTGATGATTCTTTTCAATTCATGGTACAAAGGCCTTACTAAAAGTCCATTCTTTTCCAAATCGCAAGGAGTTGCTTTAATTCTAAGTGCCGTGAAGATTCGCGCTTTTTTTTAAATTCCCTTCCAAAGAAGAAAATTATGTCACTTACATTTCACACCCGACGTACAAATGCGAGTATTACCAATTTGTGCACAATCAAAGCTGCAATTGGGGGAAAAAATTCCCTTTCACTCACCAGCAGGGAATAATTACAGCACAAGTCCTGACCAAAGATCTTCCCTTGAAAGAATTCCATCCGCAGTTGGCAACTTTTGGTTGACAAACACCACCTCTAGACAGGAAATTGACTGCGCATCGAGTTATCGTAACCCAAACCGTCGGAAATATTCCGCCAACATGGGCAGAGGTGTGTTTTCGAAGCAGGTGCTGCTGCTTGCATAAGAGCCGAGGTCTGCCTCCAGTCACTTGTTGGTCGGGCTTCTTGTAAGAGAAGGCATGTGAGGCGCGAATGGTGAGCATCTGAGGCAAGAACGCGTGAGTGTGTGAGGCACGAATGGTGAGCATGTGAGGCGAGAACGTCTGAGCATGTGAGGCAAGAACGCGTGAGCATGTGAGGCAAGAATGCGTGAGCATGTGAGGCAAGAATGCGTGGGCATATGAGGCAAGAGCGTGTGAGCATATGAGGAGAGAACGTGTGAGCATGTGAGGCAAGAACGCGTGAGCATGTGAGGCAAGAACGTGTGAGCATGTGAGGTGAGAACGCGTGAGCATGTGAGGCAAGAACGCGTGAGCATGTGAGGCAAGAATGCGTGGGCATATGAGGCAAGAGCGTGTGAGCATATGAGGAGAGAACGTGTGAGCATGTGAGGCAAGAACGCGTGAGCATGTGAGGCAAGAACGCGTGAGCATGTGAGGCGAGAATGCGTGAGCATGTGAGGCGAGAATGCGTGAGCATGTAAGGTGAGAACGCGTCAATCGTGTTCCTGCTTGAAAATTGAAAAAAACCTTCCATGCAATGCAAATGAGGAGTATTGCTTGAGCAAATCTGACTCGTGTACCTTAGCGTTGGGATATTTCATGCTTGTGTGTGTTCCATTCAAAATGAAATGTACATGGAAGAAAGTTGATCAATTTAATTTTTATATTTTCGATAATTTGCCTTGAACTTGATGCTGGAATGATGTGTATGGAATTTAATTGCTAAAATAACAATACAATTCAGAAAAATTAACTCCAAAGTATTTATGTACACTCAAGAAAATTACGACAAAAAAAATTGGCTTTAAAAATTCGCTGGTATATAAGCAAAGCTATATATCAGAGTTAGGATATCACTATTGTTAATGCGGAAAATGACATGAAAGCTCTTATCATTTCACTGAGCATTCATATTCTGGCTTTAATGCGTTTCATACGCGGAATTTTTTCTAAGAAGTTTATAGAGCTCATAGAAGTGAGGAATGATTTTCATCGTAATTAATTCATCCCTTGAACGAACGCGTAAAGGTCTTGTATTTTATGACTTTCCCTTCAATTTGAACACACATCTGGAATACACTATCTAGATGCACTATCTAGAATTTGAACACACATTTGGAATGTAATATCTAGAATTTGAACACACATTTGGAATGTAATATCTAGAATTTGAACACACATCTGGAATGCACTATCTAGATGCACTATCTAGAATTTGAACACACATTTGGAATGTAATATCTAGAATTTGAACACACATTTGGAATGTAATATCTAGAATTTGAACACACATCTGGAATACACTATCTAGATGCACTATCTAGAATTTGAACACACATTTGGAATGTAATATCTAGAATTTGAACACACATCTGGAATGTAATATCTAGAATTTGAACACACACATCTGGAATGCACTATCTAGATGCACTATCTAGAATTTGAACACACATTTGGAATGTAATATCTAGAATTTGAACACACACATCTGGAATACACTATCTAGATGCACTATCTAGAATTTGAACACACATTTGGAATGTAATATCTAGAATTTGAACACACATCTGGAATGTAATATCTAGAATTTGAACACACACATCTGGAATACACTATCTAGATGCACTATCTAGAATTTGAACACACATTTGGAATGTAATATCTAGAATTTGAACACACACATCTGGAATGCACTATCTAGATGCACTATCTAGAATTTGAACACACATCTGGAATGCACTATCTAGAATTTGAACACACACATCTGGAATGCACTATCTAGATGCACTATCTAGAATTTGAACACACATCTGGAATGCACTATCTAGAATTTGAACACACATCTGGAATGCACTATCTATAATTTGAACACACATCTGGAATGCACTATCTAGATGCGGATTTGAAATACCAAAAACCAAGAGAAGACGGTAAGTTTTATGTGAGAAAAACATTATTTTGAGTCTTCTATACAACGCAATCAATTGGATAAGTTCTTCAAATTAAAACTAAATACAAGGTGTATTGACCTACATAGTCTGTAACAGTCTTCGTTAGTGATAAACTGAGAGCATTGATCAATAATTCCGCTCGGTATTTTGTTTCTTCATTATCTTTGTTTAGCTATCACTTCCATTGAAAAGATTTTCTTGAAATGAAACTGAAGCCAATAAATAACGATAAAATAGGTTTTTAAAAGTTAGTGGAGAATTCTAGGAATTTTCTTCTCTGGTAAGTCTTTCCTGAAAATCAAAGAAATTTTAAGATTTTTTTTTGGAACCGGCAAAAGGCTCACGATAACATTCATTTTAATCGTTGCGTAAACGAGAGATAACCAAATTGCTTCTCATTACTTCCAAAGAGTCCTTCGGAGCAAATCTCGCTGAAATCGGCAAGAACATGTCTAACTGAAGCCGAAATGAGCACAGGATTTGAGTGGCAATTTGGGAAGCTGGGAGTAATGAATCGAGAGCTCAATTGAATTGATGGGAAATTAATTTTGTTTGATGCCTCAATAGAAGTGGTTTGCTCATTTCTGCAAAAAATTGCGGATGTTTTACTCGTAAATGAAAAATGCGATGTTGGTACACATGGCGGGCTAGCTATGTAGGTCGTGAAAAAGTAAGAGCTTAGCTCTTTAGGAAGAATTATCGTGCTTGTGTTTTAGCATGCTTCTGAGAGAACGTTTTGTATGTTTTCCAAATGCGAATCCTCGAGCGAAATGTGTTTTCTCTTTGAGTTCTTGGAGAGCAAAGAAACGTCCGTTTTAGATTGAAGCTGGTGTTTGGAACATGGACGACAATCATAGAACTCAAAATGTCGGAAAACTTAAATTCAAGAATTGTGTTAGGTTTGACCTTTCGCGTGCTGTTTTAACTATGCAGAAGGTGGTGAGTTATTTGTCCAATTTCCCTGAGACTTCTTAGCTGAAATCAAAATCGTTTGTCTCGTAAAATTTGGGTTTGTATCTCAAATACGTAAAATAATTCTCTTGGCACCATTCCTATACATGATCCTTGAATGCTGTGTTTATCATACATTAAGAAGGATTTTTTCCCAAAGCAAGAGTTCGTTCTTTGTCAACATTGCCCGATGTACATGAGATCAAGACTTCATTTCGGAATCTTCACGAAGTGTTACACTTGCCTTGGCTTTATCGAAGATTTACAGATGTTTCTCGGGAAAATTCTTTCTTCGTGCAATTTTCAACACCAATATTTGAGTTTCATAAACAGGAGCAGCTAAGGCTGATAGCTGTTGAGCAACATGTTGTTTGCTCTCGATTTAGAGTTCGTAGTGTTTTACCATGACTTCATTTCAACTCATTAATGATCGCTTACATCCTGAAACAAAAATAACGCAGTTTTGGTACTGATCACGATGAAATCCATGAGTATCAATTCAAAGCTGGAAGTAAATATGAAAACCAGCGCTTTGTAACCGTTGTTAACATATTAGCCCTACAATTTTTTGTAAGTACAATGAAATACTTCATTTTCAAATTTCACATGCTATTACCAATAGCATTTTAACGACAGATCTGAGAGGTTAGCGTGATGAGTCGATGACGCTTCACCGAACAATAAGGCAGGCTAAGTACAATTCGTCGTTGAGAATATATATAAATATACGACACATCGCAGCTTGTGCACGAACGCGATTTCCATAACTATTTACAGCATTGTAAACCGGTAACGAGCAAAATTATTGGCAGCGTGCACTTAAATTACTCGAAATTGAAATCCATTCCCTTATATTTTCTTTCGAAATTGGTATCTTGTGAAAGTTTGAGACACGCAGCATTTGTTCAGCAAGCTACTATATAATTTTCACACACGTCGTGCCGAGGTGGACGCAGCGACATAGTTACCCTCAGCTGGACGTGCAAAAGTCCTATTTCCGACTAACTCATCAGGTCCCATTCACAAAAGAAACGACGGTCAATTGTTCGTTCTGTTCGTTGAGCGTGACATTATTCTTAAAGTAAAATATACCTTCCATATACTTTTCCAATTTCTTATTCATGAGAGACGCGCAATCGTGATTACTTTCGTGCTATGTTTCGCAATCGTCACTGCTTTTGTTTTTCATAATCGTCAGTGTTCATGTTGTTCGTAATCGTCACTGCTCATGTTATTTTATGATCGTCAGTGTTCATGATTTTCAGCATCGCCACAGCTCATGTTTTTCATAATCGTCAGTGATCATGTTTTTCATAATCGTCAGAGTTCATGTTTTTCAAAATCGTCAGAGACGATGTTTTTCATAATCGTCAGTGTTCATGATTTTCATAATTGTCACTGCTCATGTTTTTTTACACTGAGAGAAATTTTGACACACCTAGGTGTGTCAAACGGTTATTCAGAAATATTTTGATAAACATTGAAGTATTTCTTTTGACCACATATTAAAGCGGTAGAGAGACTTGAAACACTTATTCACGTTTCAAATGGCTCAATATTTTTTGTAGAAAACCGAACTGTGTTTAAATTTTGTAATTGGAGTACAATTCAACCCCAAAAAACTTTACATCTTCGCTAATTTTTCTTCTAATTCATGGACATTGTCTGTACATCAGTGTAATTAGTTGCTGGTCTAAGAAAGTGAAATATTTATGAGAAATAAAATCGACTTTCGTTAAGTGTGTCATGTTTGGCACACTTAAGTGTGTCGTAAAAGCCCATGACTCACATAAGTGTGTCAAAATTCATAGACTAATCAAGTATTTTGTTGACACACTTTTGTGTGCCGGTTTTGCGACAACTTGACACACAAAAGTGTGCCGCTTTTGCGACAAAATTTTTCTCAGTGTATGATCGTCAGTGTTCATCATTTTTCTTGAATTTCTCTTCAAAAAAGGTTTCGATCTTCCACCGCGGCGAATATTGATGCTTACAAGGGACCTAATTTGCTGATTGATTGGATGTCCTTCGCAACCTTCTCGACGTAATGTCTTTTTGCCAAGTGTGTTCGTGTGACCGACCATCTGAGCAGCTCGCAATCAGGCAACGTTCCCTTCATCTCCCTAAAAAAAGACAGTTTAGGTGCCCCTTTCTTTCTACCTTGCTCCTAAAGTGATCAGGAGAATCACTCGAAGTGTCTTCTCTCGTGATTCTTCTTACCACTTTTGTTTTCCCGACCAATTTCATTGTAATTAAAGGAAGCCCGTTAGGTACAGAGAAAAGTGATTCATTCCAGTCGAGCTGTTAGACGAACGAGTGGGAAATTGGAGCGTCCAGGTGAGCAGGAGCATCCTCGAGCAATTTACCACAGCCACTCCTGATTCCACTCGAACCTCTTCGCTAAATGGAAGACTTTCATTTGCGCCAGCGCCGGCTTTCTTAAGGGATTCTCGCCATAATTTTGTTCCTCGCGGGCGGCTACGAGTTGATTCGTCCCATTTTTGGGTGGTTTTTAACGTAGGATAATTGTTTTATTTTATAATGATTTTGATGCACTCAAAAGTTGGTTGCTTTTATCGCGCAATAATTGTGTTAATTTGTAATAGTTTTAATCTACTCGATAGTTGCTTGCTTTTATCGCGCAATAATTGTGTTAATTTGTAACAGTTTTTTCTGCTAAAAAGTTGATTACATTTATCGTGGAATAATTGTTTTAATTTGTAATAGTTTCAATCTACTCGTCTTTCATCATTTGCTTTACAACGTTCCCATCATGCTGCAAGCAATTACAGAAAATGTACTTGATTAGACTCTTCACGTAGATGCAAAATAATTCCACGTTCGGAAAAACTCTTTTAAATAGTTTGTTCGAGTACGGCATCTCGAAAGTTTAGCATCGATGTTGACCGTATTGAGGATTTATTGATTCTATCATCAAATTCAAGAGAATGATTCTATTTCCAAAATATTTGAATACAGATTCCAAAAAGCTGGTACTTTTTCTAACTTAACATTTTTTACATCATGTTCAATCGAAGCAATTATTTCTGAGTAAAAACTTTTTGACTGCTATGCGTGTTATTTTTTTCACTTTGGAGTAATGTAAGTCGGCATTTACGCTAAATACTTTTGCATAAAAATATTTTCAGAGATCTACAACATCAAAGCGTGATCGCTCCATTCAGCGATCTTCGTAGACTAGCCTCTGTGTGCGAGTATCGTAGCAGTGTCGAGAGAAAGACTAGCCTCAGTGTGACTAGCCTTAGACTAGCCTTAGACTAGCCTCAGTGAGCGAGTATCGTAGCACTGTCAAGAGAAAGAGCGCCAAAGATCCATTAACAGCGTCTTTAAGATATTGCAACCGTATCGAAGGGAATCAATGAAGGATTTTTGTTGCGTGAAATAGTGATTTGATTGTGTAAAAGTCAGAATTTTCGTGTCTCGTGTGAATTTTTTAAGAGCTGTTTAACAAAGTCTTTGTGCGTGTTTTACAGCTGCAATCGATAGGAAAGTTTTTTAAATTGATAAGTAGGTCGTGGACGAATATTGGACGGGAAGTTTCCAGCGTCATCTGCCTAAATTTGTTCTTCTCGATTTCTTCAAGCATCATTTTTATGTAGGATTGTGGATCGGACACCACAACACAGAGCACCTCCATTCATGGATCTATGAAGTTAGATCTGCTCAAAAATGATAAATTTCTGAGGAATGGAGGAATACTTTATGCTTGGTATCAAGTTTAATGAATACTCAAACAATATGACATTATGTATCAAATGAAAATGAACACACCGTTTCTGTTAATTCAATCCAAAATTTTTTCACTTAAAATTAGTCAAGCATTTTACTACCATTATAGTTCACAAATACCGCTCATAACGCTCTGTTTCAAGCTGCAATAGATGACGTTAATCAGATGGTAAGTCCATCAACAGACATTCGTGACCTCTCGGGATATTAGACAGTCATCTGATCCACCCCTGCCCATCAGTAAGCCACAAACAGCTTATTATGACATCTCTTCAGTCAAGAAATTTATGAATCAATTACTGTCAAAATTCAATCTTTGAATATGTGGTATATGTTTGTGAAATTTTAATGTCCGATTCGATAATGTAAAAATTCCATAGCAAATAAGTGAGTGAAGCTCCGGTAGATAGGTATGCGCGTCCTACTATCATTAGGAACATTATGTTAAAAACTTGAAGTCTTCCCGAACTGAAATATTTCAGTATAATTTAGAAATGCCTTCAAAATGAATAAAGCTCTAAAATTTTCATCTTTTGTAGAAATTAGTAACACTGCAGTATATTCCCATTTCACGTCTCACAGTGGCTATTTCTTTTTTTAAATGAAATGGCCAGCTTAAAGTTCATTTGTCTGTACTCGATTCATTCAGAGTTATTCTTGGAACACTAGGGCCTAGTAACTACCAATTACACAACTTAGGTTGCTGCCTTATTTAATAATAACTAGTTCCTTGTAATCTAACTCTAACTAGCTCTATGAGTACACGATTCTTTCGTTTGCATTGTAAAGGTTATCTGCGAGTCCACTTGTCCGTCTTGATTACTATAACTCACTACTCTGACTCTTCACGTGTATTACAATTGCCAACCCTCTTGTCACGCTTCATCCCTATTACATTACAACTCACAAATCTGACTGTTTATGAGTTTTACGTTTCCTTTTTAATGCTTAGCATCGAGCCCACTTGCCCCGCTTCAGTACCATAACAACTCTGCCTGTTCACGAGTCTGACATTAGCGTCTCACGGTTGCAGGGAGCGCAGGCAGTCCCGCTTTAGTACCATAACAAATCTACCTGTTCACGAGTCTCACATTAGCGCCCCACTGTTGCAGGGAGCGCAGGCAGTCCCGCTCCAGTACCATAACAACCCTGCCTGTTCACGAGTCTCACATCAGCGCCCCACAGTTGCAGATAGCGCAGGCAGTCCCGCTTCAGTACCATAACAACCCTGCCTGTACACGAGTCTCACATTAGCGCCCCACTGTTGCAGGGAGCGCAGGCAGTCTCGCTCCAGTACCATAACAACTCTGCCTGTTCACGAGTGTCACATTAGCGCCCCACTGTTGCAGGGAGCGCAGGCAGTCCCGCTTCAGTACCATAACAACCCTGCCTGTTCACGAGTCTCACATTAGCGCCCCACGGTTGCAGGGAGCGCAGACCGCTTCAGTACCATAACAACTCTGCCTGTTCACGAGTCTGACATTAGCGTCTCACGGTTGCAGGGAGCGCAGGCAGTCCCGCTTCAATACCATAACAACCCTGCCTGTTCACGAGTCTCACATTAGCTCCCCACTGTTGCAGGGAGCGCAGGCCGTCCCGCTTCAGTACCATAACAACCCTGCCTGTTCACGAGTCTCACATTAGCACCCCACGGTTGCAGGGAGCGCAGGCAGTCCCGCTATAGTACCATATCAACTCTGCCTGTTCACGAGTCTCACATCAGCGCCTCATGGTTGCAGGGAGTGCAGGCAGTCCGGCTCCAGTACCATAACAACTCTGCCTGTTCACGAGTCTCACATTAGCGCCTCACGGTTGCAGGGAGCGCAGGCAGTCCCGCTTCAGTACCATAACAACTCTGCCTGTTCACGAGTCTCACATTAGCACCCCACGGTTGCAGGGAGCGCAGGCAGTCTGCTCAAATCCCTGGAGGTGCCGCAGTTCACGTTCGTGTCGGGGACGGTGACGCTGCGCTGCGTGTACGACATGGGCAGCAGCAAGCTCTACTCCCTCAAATGGTACCACAACAACACCGAGTTCTACAGATACGTGCCCACTGAGAGGAACGGGCCCGTCAACATCGGACCCACTAACATCTTTATGCTACACGTGAGTCTGTAATTTAAAATGACTAGATTTAACATTTCGAGTGCGACCTGGGTCGCTGGTGGCCACGGAGGGGATTTTCATGATGCTGCTGACTGGCCAATAGTCAGCAACTCGATTTGCATAAATACTTAATCAAAACTGAAAGAATGCATTGTTCAGTTAATATTTGCTGTTTTCAGACTTGCTTGCTACAATTAACTTTAAATTTGAGTCTAACATTGAGCTTCAGTTTAACAAATAGCAGTCAATGGGTTAAGTTTTAATTTAAGATGCTTTGATTAACTTGACTTCATTTGTATACACTGTACGCCAGCACACACCAACACTCAGCAGTGTTGTACACCTTCAGTGATGCCAAACATAAAGGCTAGGGTGTTTATGCGATATCAAAGTTATTCTAAATTCAGCATCGACGTCAAGTTGCGTAAAGTATTGATAGCAATAAACTACCGTTCATGTAAACTTTCTATTACCCCGGGAAATCTTTGACTGCTGCTCACTTGAGTATTGTTAATCCGCAACAGAATAGCTCGAGAAAAATGTGTTATAAACTTGTGAACTGTTGCACAGTTCACGTCGAGACGAGGAGAGTCATGGTGAAGATTAATTGATTCCCTTGCTAACAAATATTTATATACAAGCTGCGTGTTTCAGTGAGAGGCAAGGCAGGAGCAGTGAGAATGCTCCCCTTTGAACGTAACTTTCCATCATTAGCTCCCACTTGATCTGAGGCGAGAATAGCACTGAATTTACACTAATTATAAAATTTAGGGCAAGAACCACACCACAAAGCATATTATTTTTTCAAAAATTAAAAAAACATATTTGTGGTCATCTATAAGAACGTTTCGGGCCGAAACCCATCATCAGCTAGGAATCTGGAATCTTACACTCATATGTTCTTGTTACCAGCTACTGTTACTGATAAGTTAGAACACTTTTATAAATAAGGTAAATATTATCTTTATAAGTTTGATGGTCTACGACTACTCTGGTGAGTTTGTATAATTCCTCACAACTCTGTGAATAAGACTATAAAACTTCATAAAGAAAAAATGGTCGAATTTGCTTGCAGCGAGGAATAAAGATGAGTATATTTGATGTTTCAGTGGACAAAATTCAATGTACGCCTCCATATTTGTAGCAAAAAAACACAGACATATCGAAACATGTACCAAGAGAACTGCTCATCTGTGAAAGGAAATATACCAATTCGGACTTTTTCAATAACTAAAATGTAGCTGCAGTTGATGACAATTCAATAAATACCAAAGCAGATCGTTGAATGCAGTTGCATTTAGACATCACAGCAAAAGGACCAGAGTCAGGGGAACAGAAGGCACTCGCTGGACAAACCTCAAGTTTTGTGTTTTTCCAGCGAGGCAGAAAGTCCTTTCGCACCATTTTTTAGCCGACAGACGGAGTACCTGTAACTGGAGGCAAGAGTTAAACATTACTAATGAGCCGAATTGAAAATTCTACATTGCACTTAAGTACTTTAGTACCAAGAGCTGGATGAAAATCACCGTAAGCGCGTACGTAATCATACACTCGTAATCATATACTGAAAATCACCAAAGTAATCATATACCCGTCAGCGCAGAATGAGCCGTGACTCGCAGTTAAGGGCAGGTCGCCGCAGCATCTTAGATGGCGGCTGAGACTGCGGCGCGGCAGCGCAAATCTGCGCCGCTTTACACAAGACATTCACACTGCAAAATTCTACTAAATTAAAGTTAAATATTCTTGCCCGCTGCGCAGCCCCAGCGCTGCTAGCCGCTGAAGTGATGCGTTGACTGACAGCGGCCTGCCCCGATCACGACAGCGATTTTTAACTCTTTGACTGCGGCAGGTGAAACTGAAGTGTAATATTCAATTCAAATTTTGAGTCAAGTGCAGCAAGTAATGTTGAAAATACCAAACGTTAACTCGATCGTGTTTTCATTTAGTTTTGGTTAAGTATTTTTTTAAGTTCAGTTTGTGACTACTGGTTGGCCACCAGCATAATGAAAACTCCAACGATGACCAAATATGGCTCAGGTCGTAGTCAAAGTGTTAAACAGACGAGCAGAAGCAAAAAAAGACCACGGTGTGCACCTCCCTGACACTATTTATTTTGTTATCATTTTCATTATATTTGTTTCTTGTGAGGGGACAAGTGTTTTCACTTGAATGAGGAAGTATGCATCTAAAGTAAGCAGAGGGACAAAACGCCTTGACCTTTCCCTCCCTGCCTCTCCCTGCCCCTCGCCCTGCTGTAGGAGGTGTCCCGAGACACCCGCCACGTGACGCTGTCTCTGAGTCGCCTGACGGCGGCGGCGACGGGGACGTACAAATGTGAGGTGCTCGCCGAGCATCCCTCCTTCCGCACCGAGGCCGAGCACGCCTTCATGAGGGTACTCAGTGAGTCATCTCATTATCTGATTATTTTCATGTATTTATTTATTTATATTATTACTTATGAGATATTTATATATTATATATTTCTTATTTATCTTATTAAATTTGTTTTTTTTCTGTGAGGTTGTAAGAGGACAAGTGTTTCCAAGGGAATGAGGGTGTATGTATATAAAAAATTTTGTTTTCAATTAATATGATAACAATTTTTTATTCATGAAGGGGATGTTAGCACTATCAATTAAAGGTTTTGAAGCAGCTTCATATATCTACTCACTATGAGAATATTAGGGACACTTTTTAGGCAATACTAATAATAAGCAACATCAATCGGCGTTTACCTGGTTGCCTACGATCGAAAATATAATTTACATAGTTATTTTCTCACAATTATGTCACAATTTAGAGGATGCTGGTAAAAAATTTGGAAAGACCTATATTTTAAAATGTTCAAATGTGTTTTTTTGTGGAGAAGAGTGAGCTTAGCCTAATTGAAACGTGTCAAAATATTTTCCGTTTCTTAAGTAGTAATAGTAGTAGTAGTAGTAGTAGTAGTAGTAGTAGTCGTAGTAGTAGTAGTAGTAGTAGTAGTAGTAGTAGTAGTAGTAGTCGTAGTAGTATAGTAGTAGTAGTAGTAGTAGTAGTAGTAGTATAGTAGTAGAAGAAGTAGTAGTGGTAGTAGTAGAGGTGGTGGTGGGAGTCGTAGTGGAAGTGAAATAGGTTAGCTGAATCGAACAAAGTGTTTGTTGGACATAAATAGTAGAATTGATGGGAGTATTTTAAAATAAATATTGATAGAACACCTGAGGTTATAGAGTAAAGTAATATTTAATAATTTTAATATAGTAAAGATTTTCTAGGATAAAATTAAAAAAATATAGAAAAATTTCCTAAGGTAGATTAATTAATTCGGCTGCTCAATCATATAATTCTTAGAATCCCAATGAATCAAAAAATCGTCAACATCAAATTTTTGGTGCAAGTCATGAACAGAGAAATGGTCTTCTGTTTTCACATATATTTCGATCCCTCAGGATGGTGCTTTCCAGTCAACATAATCTGGGATACTAGACCACGCGGCCACACGATAATTTTTCTCAGAGAAAAATATTTTACACTGCACTGACTAACCTTAGCTGAGCTCTAACAGCAAGAACAAGGAAGCAAATCCTGCACTTATTTGTTAGGATGCTCAAATCCGCTTATGGTCGTCGGCGTGCAGCCAACTAGACAGGAGGTCGCTGGACCTGGAGAAAATGTTCTCTGCACATCGTTGTATATGTTTCTGAGCCGATCATACCGACCTCATAAGTATCTCTTCTCTGATTCAGCAACTTAAGTTCATCAGTTGGGCTGCTGGGTTCTTCGAAGACTACATAGTGTGCGAATAGCTCTATCGTTCTCACAGCTTTAGAGTTGATAAAATATTACAATGTTCTGGAAATATTTTCAGACAGCCTGGATGTAAAAGATTAGCTCCTATAAATAAGTTTGATGACGTTGTTAGAAAAAGGAGGAGGAGCACTTGGAGAAATGTGTCAATGAGGTTAGTCTTTCATTGAAACGTGAAGGGGGAAACAACTCGAAGCGAGTTAGTTCACTGCTTTTGATTATAAATGGCAGTTTTGTAGCAATAAAGTTATCGAACGGGTAAGAATACTTCATACCGAGTTAATGTTATAAAATCAAAATATGATTGGAAGCAAATCTACAAATTTTACCGGCAAACATGACGCGTAATGAGGCTTTAAAACGTTCAGTGACATGGAAACGATACGTCACCAAATAAAAATTCCTTCATATCATTCGTTATTCACGCTGTTGAAGAACAGAACAAATTCTGAGTACGATACCGACCCGACTGTTTTCAATTTCTAAGCCACTTAGCGCGTGTAAACATAATGAAATTAATATTACATTGCAGCGTTTTTTTCACATATGAAGGCTGTAGATTTTCACGGAGCTCGTGACTCACAGTATACGAACGTGCAGGTCAAAATCAATGTTGAGGAAAACTTTGATAAAATAAAGCCGATTAAAGTATAATTTACTGGAGCGAGCTATCGCGTTCTTTAAGGTTAAACAAGAAGCGGACTCAAGCTCACACTGTAAGTAACATGACCCCAAGCCTAAATTTGTTAATACTGACCGTCACATTTTTTATTGTTTTTCTCTGCTTGATTCACAATTTCTTTATACCCCAATAGAGTTTGTGTTCCGATATTAATATATACTCGATAGGTACATGCATTCCTGTAACCATACACGGTCAGCTCACTTCCTGGTGAAACTATTATCCACAATACGCTGATGCGGTGAAGAATTAGCTGAGTAGAATTTGTGTAGAATTAGCCCTATTTTCTGTTTGATCAGTGAAATATAGTGTTTTGTACCCTTATCATCGCTATTTGCTGGAATTTGATTATTTCCATGCTCTCCTGTATTCGAATCTCGAAGAATTTATCATGAACGACAGGAAATTGTGATTTAATTTAGCTTTCGATACCTCAGAACTTGGCGAAGGAATCTTTAAAGTCAATTACCCAGGCCAGGAAGTCCTGCGCATTGAACTCAAGTGCTCTTGAGCAGAATGCTTAATTAGAATTGCCTAGCCGTATGCAAATTATGCTTGCGTTGATTATAGGATTTATTACTTAGCTATGCAAGCTGCCTGTAAGCGTGGAGCTGAAGTCTGGCGGCTCGAAAACAAGAAGTTCTCAGTTAGATACCTAGAGCAAGAGCACATTGTGGGTGTGACGGAGGCAAACACTGAAATACCTATGGCAAAATAAACGGTGATTGTTTTTTATTTCAGAATACTCTGCAAAACCAGAAATAAAATAATAAGGTAATAATAGTTCCATATCAAGGAATACATTGAAAAATGCAATGATAGGCAGAGATTGAAAAAATTGTCTAGTTATGAAAAGCATGCTCATTGTTATAAGTAATACACAAAAATAAAATGAATACTGAAGTATCGACAATAACAACAATATGCGCCAAATAGGTGCAAGGCACATATGACATCCTAGGGGAGAGGAGGAGCGAATTCTGAAGTAAAACATAAGAAATGATGTGAAGAACTTACATGTCCAATGAAGAACTAGTCAACACATACGATAGATATGCTAACATGAAATTAAGAGAAAACAGGATTCGATGATCGGGAAAAAGTATTTCTTCAGCAGATGCCTTTTTTTTTACTTTGGTAGGACATGGATGAGCAGAATCTTTAAAGTATTTTGGCTTTATTTTTTCAATATTGCTTTTATTTTTGGTTATAGCTTTTCAACTATCATTTATCGAGTGATTTGAAGGCATGCAAGATTCAAGCCTACTCTCGAACTCCGAACAGAAGGAGGCATAGTGGGGAGGCATAGCAAATATCATCAGGCATGGAATTTCATAATTTGGTACCAGCAAACAGAAAGCTATTTGAGATTTGACTTCTCCGCAAAATGGGATTCTGAGCTATTTACTATCTCTCCTAAAGTAGTCATAGTAGCCGGAATGTTAGTGTAAATTTGTTTTTGAATGTGATGATTTTCATAATTTTTGTTGTTTTGGACCCTAAACTTCCTGGAGAAGATCGCTAGTCGTCTCACAGTTTCAGAATTTTGGTGAGCTTGAGCTATATATTTCAAGTTGTATTTGTATTTGAGCTTTGTAATTAACGTAAGATTTGTATTTCAAGTCGGCGACAGCTCTATAATGACTCGGTTTTGTAGTGTGAGTATCCCTTCAGTTTTTTGCTGTGCCATTTCAGACTTCAATGCCGTGTTGAATATATGGGTGGATCGATTCGTTGTACTAGATAATTGCTTTTCCTGGTAAAATATGATCGACTTCGTGTAAAATTTTCGAACATTTCCTGTAACTCGACCTGAGCGTGAATGGTTAACTTGATTTAACATGGTTTAATTTTCATGTAGCATTGTATTATTCCCACAAAGTTACAGCTGTAAGTCTCAGGGATTTATTTCTTTGTATTGTAACTATTTGGATACAGAATGACTTTAAAAACGTGAATTGGTTCTCCTTCTGCGTAAATTTCTACTTCATCCCAAAGAGAGATAAAACTTGAACAGTTTTTAGAGAAACCAATGCAATGTATAGCTGATGTGCGGCCCTGTGAATTTTTGGCTCACGTATATTGCATATAAACTCATGAAAAAAATGACAGCCATATACAGTTAAGCAGACATTAGATTCGAAAACAAATACATTCATTAATTTCGAATTCTTTGACCAATTCTCCATTTTGTAGAAAATATTCACAGGATTCAATTGCTGCTCATGACGTTTATGGAAAACTTGTAAGGATAATAATACGTAAATGTCTGATAAAATTAGACCTGATAGTGACAAAGGAAGGTGATAAATTATCTACTTCATGTTGAACATGCAGTATATGGGTCCCGATAAGGCCATACTACGTATTATAAACCTTAAAGTAATTCCAAAAGAATATTTTGACATGAATTGGAATTTGTGCTGCTTCCATGATCTAGAATTTCACGTCAGTGCACAGCGCTTGTTTTGAATGCTACATTTTATAAAGTGTTTGAACGATCATTTTTCTTCAACAAGTGATGAAAGATTTTGACTTACCTGTGTCACTCATCATTATTTTTTAAATGGCTTCTATTCACTGAAACCGTTTTTATTCTTAGCTTGAAATGTTTCATGAACTTTTTGACAATGTAAGTGAAGAGAACTTGAAGTACATCTCAATTTCTATATAATCATCTATGTATTTATTTTGATATTATTATCTGATGTTGTGTTTGCAAAAAGTATTTATCCGATTTTCATCTACTTTTGCATGCATGTGCATAAAGTTATGGATGTATATAAAATATATATATATATATATGTATTTAATGATGATTAATGAATATATGACGTAAATACATACTGAGAACATGCGTACATATACAGTATTACGTGTAATCAGTAACAGCACGCATTCTTTCCGAACAACTCAACTTTCCTTTTATTCTTGATAAATAACTTGAAAGAGAACTTTTACAGTGTAAAATGTTAGTTGTTAAGAACAAGAATGAAATAAGTTCATTCGGGAAAAACATTTTAAATCCCCAATAATTATTTTCATTAAAAATTAGATGTTTTCGAGCATAGCTCGACGTACTTTATACACCATTCAGAAATCCCAGATAATATAATGAACATAGATTCAATCTGTTAAATTTTAAAACGGCTAATAAACTTCTACTGTGCTTTAACGCAGAAAAAATTGTAATTGACGGAAAAATATATAATTATATTAGGTACTCCATGATTCTTATTAATATTTCAAGTGAACGAGGCATAAGAAGTAAATTCACAGCTGATTAGCTAAACTTTAGAATTCATAAACTTCCAATCAGTTAAGCTTAGCCAAAAATGAGTTCCTTTACCGGATGATATCAATTACGTCAAATCCGGTACCCGAAAGCTTACCGAACCGAGAAACACTTTTGGTAGACTGTCGACAAGCCGCGCACTCGCCTGTCTCCCGCTAGCGCAGAACTCGAGGCGTGACATTCGGAAAAAGCTGTGACGAGGAGATCGTCGCTCAGCAGCGAACGCCTTTTGTAGTCCCACAACCTCGATAATATTTACGGCCACAGTCACAATGCTCGGCTTTGATGGGTCTCAAGGTTGTGGGGCAGCTGGTGCCCACTCTTCACCTAAAACAAAAGCCGCTAATTATCACGACCGCGAGCGGAGGCGACAGAAAGCGCTATCATCAGCAGCTGCCATGTGAGCGTAAACATGTTACTGTCTCGGCATGCTCACGTCCGCACATGGAACGAGTGACGCCAGAATGCAAACAATTCATTGTTATTTCCGAGCCTCGTGTAGTTTTTCAGTGGATGTCCGTACTTGGAGGAAGTTACAAAAGTAAGCCAAATTGAGCTAAGTTTTACGATTTTGGGTCATAGTCATCTGCAGTCTAACATTTTGTAGTCGTGATATTTCGATATTTCGGTTTTCTTTTAAACAAAAATGAGCATTATGAATTCCTATAAGCTTGAAATGAATAATTTCACTAATTGTGTTTCACTTACTGGAGTAAAACTCAACAAATTCGAAAAAAATGCTGAAATAATTACCCCTCTGGGTTAGGTTACTATTTTGCTTCTTCGGCTCTACAATTGTGTAGTAATATGACGGGATTCCAAAATTATCTTCTCGGTTTTTCCTCAAGTAAATCAATGTGCACCGTCAACTTCCTATAGAATCTACGCGAAACCATCAAAATTGTCTAAAAGGAGTCTGTTAAAAGTGAAACAACATCAACAACTCGAATATCGGGGGTTGGATTACTGCATGTGATATGACATCATCCAGACAACTTAGCTCTATCTGAGTGATACTTTTGTAAGTTCTTAGTTTAGAAAAATCTACATTAATTAACTCCACTACATGAGTTAGCATTAAATAACTCCATCTTCATTGAGTAATTCATGATAGATGTTCGTTGTAAATGATCAAAAAATTTCTAGATGGAATTTTCTAAAACTGGTTATTGCAGGTTCATTTGAATTCGCAAAAAGAAATAGTTCGTTTCATTGATATCGATATTGATGCTATATACATATTATGGTTATGCTTGAACGGCATCTCATAATTTCTTAGCGAATGGTCACTTTTCTTCCATCGCATATTCACTAGAATTTTAAAAAGAAAAAAATTGCTAATAAGTTCAGGAATTTTACAGAAAGAACTTCAGTTTATTATACAGTCTATGAGTGGAATGACTACTTTTAAAAGTATTCCTTTTATCGCTTTTAAAGCTCATAATATATTTTAGATTTGAAATTTCATGGTGAAAGGGAAGGGCCTTTTCGTGCATAAATTTTGGTGCGAACAAATTCAAAGTGGCACGCTTTCGTGCGTCCGAAAAGTCAAAACCCCCTTTTATTTTATTAAGCATCTACTTTAAAACTCCCTCGTTTTTATTGAGTGTCACGTTAAAATAATCTTCATTTCATCAGCTTCAACTTTACTTCCCAAATTTTAGGTGTGAAATTGGTTACAGCCGTGATGGATGGTAAAAAATTTCCGAATCATTTTTTTCCCTGCAGGCAACCGACTAAGTCCGCCACTCATCAAAGGGGTGCGGGAAATTTACGAACCCGGAGATTTGATAACGGTGGGATGTCAACCGCAGAAAATGGGCGAAAATGAACCGATGCCCAAAATACTGTGGTTAATGGACGGCAAACAGGTGAGGCTATCGTAGCAGCACTTCGATTTTAGCAGCTTCGTTCGAACAATGAGTGTGTCATAAGCGAGCGCTGGTAGCACTTCATTGGTTTTTTAGGCCCCTCAATGGGTCGTAAGTGAATTATTTATTGATCTAAACCAATCTGTTTTCCATGTTTTGGGTCGTATGCGCCACATGCATTCACGCGTAGTATCACTACATTTGTATTTATGCTTCACATAAAATATTTAATTGAGCATAAGTAAGCCTTATTGTTTGGTTTCGCGCTATTAATTCGCAGCCTATTGTTCACATATGATGTGGTTAAATCGAGAGAAGTCGATTAGTAGTGCAAGTCGATTTGTTAAATGTTGACTCTCTCAGAGGTGCCAAAACATGGGTTTTTACACCCGGAGCTGAAAATATTGTCTATTTCAACGGGAATTAATTTGTGGATGTTTTGCGCTTCCTCCTGTAGGACTGAGTGAGTTATTTTTAAGTGATCTGAAGCTTTGTGGGAAATGAAAGGATTTATTGGCTTTGTAAAAATGCAATATTTAACAACCGACAGAATGTATTATGCGTAAACAGTACCCGTTCAAAACAATAATTTAACAAACAATGCTCAACCTTTCAGTTGCAATTCGAGGAACTACGCATAATTTGGAACCAAATTTGAAAAAAAATTTCAATTTTTTCATCATTCCAATTATTAAATTTTGAAATTTAAAGGAATTTGTGTTAGTGTTACCAGACGCGTTGAACAGTCGAAGATTGTTTTTCTTGTCCACTTGTCCATGATTTACGACTGTGCACATTACACATAAAAGACACGCCATAATTCAGTTTCATGACATGGATTGATTGAAAACATAGTTGAAATAAAGCATAATTTTACCATCCTCTTATCATAAAAGCTCGATACGAACATCGAGCAAATTCCGGTCTGACAAACATGAAAATTTCAAAGACTACAGCTTTAGACTCAGACGACTTGCATATAATTATTGGCGTTACATTACTGCTATAACGGGGCGGTATCAATAGCTTGGTGCGGCAGAAGCTACGCATCGATGCAGACGTTTTGTCTGCAGTCACCTCAGTTGTCTTGCACCTTGTCTTCCAGCGCTACTGCAGTAATTTCGCCATAAAACTCCTCTGAATCTTACTAAGTTGCAGCAATTTTTTTGATTGATTTAACAGGTTTTGAAAAGGCCTGCGGTTGAAGAAGCAACTTCGAATCCAAGTATTTATCGATAGGGGGAAGTTATTTCGTATTTTGATGTGTTAACAAGTTTGTTTCTTCTCCTTCTCAGGTATCTCCGAAGCATCTAGCGAAGTACGGATACACGTCTGACGGTCACTACACCGGAATTTCATTAAATATTCAAGGACAACAGGTATCGTGAAAGATCTTATCTCATTATTCAATACGTACAGAAACTACAGATACCCTGGAAAATTTTGTCGATGCTTCCGTTAACAAAATTTAGTTTCATGATTCTTCCATCTCCGAAATTATATTAAAATATCGTCAACTAACGTGAAATTGAGGAAGTAGTAAATAATACAAAATTGTCTTAATATACATTCAAGCTTACTTTTGCTTACTTTGTCTTCACATAGAAACTTCAGTGAGCATTTATTTTCCAACGACCTTCGTGCTCACAAACCTCTTTGATCTTGACGGCCCAGGTGGCAGACACGAACTTGCGTTAACTTAATCTTCACATTGAAGCATTATTGAACATTTATTTTGTGTTAACAAGCCCGTTTGAACACGACGGCCCAGGTGGCGGAAACTAACTTGCGTTAACTTAATCTTCACATTGAAACATTATTGAACATTTATTTTGTGCTAACAAGCCCGTTTGAACACGACGGCCTAGGTGGCGGAGGTGGGCGGCAGCGTGCTGGTGGAGTGCCAGCTGTCGCTGGGGGAGTTCGAGGAGCACACGTCCGTCACCATCAGGGTGCGCATGGAGCACAAGCTTCTCGCCAGCGCGCCCGACGCAGGTTTGCTCAAATCAATAATTCTTTAAGGACATTAGTACCAGCAAAAACTGTGAACGTATTTCAGCTGAGAAGAAAGTATTTAATATTTCAGATACGAATAAAGTATTTAATATTTCGGATAAGAATAAAGTATTTAGTATATCGGATAAGAATAAAGTATTTAGTATATCGGATAAGAATAAAGTATTTAGTATATCGGATAAGAATAAAGTATTTAGTATATCGGATAAGAATAAAGTATTTAGTATATCGGATAAGAATAAAGTATTTAGTACATCGGATAAGAATAAAGTATTTAGTATATCGAATATGAATAAAGTATTTAGTATATCGGATAAGAATAAAGTATTTAGTATATCGGATAAGAATAAAGTATTTAGTATATCGGATAAGAATAAAGTATTTAGTATATCGGATAAGAATAAAGTATTTAGTATATCGGATAAGAATAAAGTATTTAGTATATCGGATGAGAATAAAGTATTTAGTAAATCGAATAAGAATAAAGTATTTAATATTCCGGAGAAGAATAAAGTATTTAATATTTCGGATAGGAATAACATATTTAATATAGCTACGAATACGATCTTCAATATGTTGGCTATGAACAAGATATTTGGTATTTCGGCTACGAATAAAATATTCAATGATAATGAGTGTTCAATATTTTTCCCGAGAAAATGTTCAATTATAAACGTAGAAGTGTTCGATAACTCAGTTCCCGAAAAATGCTCAACAATATACAATAAATGCACAAATATTCAATATATCTATTCCTGAGTAAAATGCTCAATAATAAATGTTGAAATATTCGATAACTCTATTCCCCAGTAAAATATTTTATAATAAATCTAGAAGTATTCAGTAGTTCTATTCCCCTGTAAAACTTTAATAATAAATGTTGATATATTCAATAACTCTCTTCCTGAGAAAAATAATCGATAAAAAATGTTATATAACAGGCTCTACAGAATGAATATGTTTAACATTTTTCCGATACACTGCATTGCACATACGGGAAGCGACTTAGCTGAAAGAGGGAAATATGAAAAAACGATGGCAGCGCGCTAGAAAATTCCAATTACGACAGAGCAGAGATGTTGCCAGCAGTAGCTGCACCCCTGGGAGGAGGGTGTAATCTCACGAGGGGAATTCTTTGAAGGGGATTAAATTATATCAGTGAAACGTACGCACTTCTTTTCGTTATGGACCAAAGTCGGAAACTTTTCGAATTTACCTCAAGTAAACTTGTCCTTTTTTGTGTGTGTCAAACTCGCTTAATTTTTCTTTAATTCGGTTTCGAGTTACTGGACGCATGACTACTGCAATGAAAAGCAGTACTGTTCAAAATATAACTTTGCTATGTGCAAAAAACAGCGACATATTCACAAGAAAATTTGACAAACTGACAATGTTAGCTAACGCTAAACTGTCGCTTATAATGACAAAAACTTCTTCTCCCCGTCCAAAGACAGGTATACCCTGAATTGCAGCCCATACTGACAAAAACCCATACCCATACTGTGTCGCCCGTAAAAACAGGTACACTGACAACATAACTAAACTTATTCTTCCCAAACCAAGGCAGGCATAAAGCTAACAATGAAAAAAGTGTTGCGCATGTTGAAGAAAACTTACTCTTCCCACACAAAGACAGGCATACACTGAGCTGTAGGGTATACTAACAAAAACGTATTCTCCCTTCCAAAGGCAGCGCAGTAGCAGCGCTGGGTGCGGCATCGCTGCTGAGTTGCCTGCTGTGCGCGCTGCTGGGAGCGCTGAGGTAGCGCAGCACAGCAGAGAGGCTGATGCACCAGCTCTCCTCACCCAGTCCTCGCATCTCGATTTTCTACCTGCTTTTACATTCAATGAAGCTCGTGTGTGTGTCGTTGTAATCTTCGTATCCATAATACGTGGAAATATTTGTTAGTTGATTCGTGTTTGCCACAGAAAAGTAGGTATTTTATTGATTTGTTAATGGTTTTCATAATTTCCCCCTGAAAAAAAATTCAATGAAGCTCCTCGTGTTCGGGAAAAGTGTTTGTGTCGTTGTAATCTTCGTATCCTGAATACGTGGAAATCATTATTAGTGGACTTGTGTTCGAAAGAAAAAGTAGATATTTTTTCGATTTTTATATTGTTTTGATGATTCCTTTCTGGAAATGCCTCGAATTTTCATGCCTTGTCGTTTTTATTTGTTTTGGTTTCTGTCTGTAGGATATTATTTTAGTACGTTATAGCTGCATTCATTTATTCAGTTAAGTCTATCGCTTCTGAGCCAGTATATTTCTGCATGATGCGTTGCTCTGATGATGATCTTCTTAGTTAGACGAACTGGAATTCTAACGACGATTTTGGGTAACAACGACTTTTAGAATTTTACAGGTGAAATCTGCTACAACGGAAAGTGAGCAAATCCTGAAACTTTCTTACCTCAAGACAATAATTATTCTGGGTGGATTCATGATTTTTCCATTATCAAGGCACTTGGTCACAGAATTACCATATTATCAGCGAGTTCATTTGAAAAAAGGATCTCCAAGTTTCTCAGTTCAAGTTCTCTGCATCCTGTCTCAAACTTCAACAAAAACAATAGAGCGAGCGGCGGCGTATTCTATCGAGTATTGCAGGACTTAATCATATGGTTTTTCCCTCGAAAATTGCGCTCATTAATATCTTCAATCGTAGATATTTATAATCAACCATATCGAAACAGATTTTTTAATATTTCAGTGAACACAAAAGATGCTCTTAAAAAGTAATTTAGGAATTACATTTCATTTGAGAGCTAAACCTAACCTAGGCAGCGCATATAATCAAATTGCCTTTAATCAACATATTTTTCGGAGAAAGTCCTTGTATTCCAAGGTGGGATGTTAGGAATTTAAAGCCCATTCTTTGAAGTTGGTTTTATGTTACTAGTATTTATGAATTTTCAAATTAAATCCATTAGAAGAACAACGCACCATTCAGTAAATAACTCATTACTTAGGTTTGACGATACTGACATGTAAGCTTTACTGCACGTATTTACTCAGAGATATGTTTATTTGATCAAATAGTCTTCCCTTGTACAAGAAATATTATTGTATGTGTACAGCTACGTGTATTTGTGTATTTTTAATATACAACATCAAAAAGACCATAACGCAGTTTAAAACGGTTCCTGATTTCTCAAGGAGTGAGAATTGATTCTAAAGTTTATTTATAATTCGAGACTGTGAACATACCAATCTCTATACAATGATCAATCATTGTGTATGAGTTGAATTTTACTGAAATTGGTGGGTATTTTTCGAATTTCATTGCGAATCTCAACTTCAAACCTCGTTATAAAACTCCTTAACATTTATGCTTCACTGCAAAGTCACTGTATAAAGAATAAATATTAGAAGTAAAATATATTATTTTTCTATCGTAAGAGACTTTTATTATTCATAAATGTTACATTTCTGTAGTGTATCGTTAACGTCTTTCTTATCTTATACATGGAAGTATTTTATTTAGATCTAAAGATTGTAGTATAATAAATAAATATAAAAATGATGTACATATATATGAGATTATGCATAGGTTCAATTCAAAGCTTCGAGCCAAAGCTTATTTAGAGCATGAAATTCAAGCAAATGACACAATTCTTCCAAATTATGGTGACCAGAGGCAATTTGCAATGAATTCCTTTATCGTTTCATTCATAAGAACACCATGAGTTTATTATCCGTATCTAATATACCATTTAAAACAAACATTTCCATGATTTATGCATGTTGTTGTGCGCTTTGAGCATCACAGTAATTTGTTTCTTTCACTGACTAGCACAAGTCTTTGCTGCCCACAAGCGGTGGCGCTGAGAAGGCACGTGAAGGTCACTAAATAAGTCGATTATTTGTTGGTTCGTTCTTCTTGGTTTTTACGTACTAAAAAGAAGAACCAGTTTTTCCTGTTTTCGATTTCGTAGCAAAGTAAATGAGATAATTTAGACTCACGTTTAGCTCAGATTTATATTTGCAATTAAAACAAGCATATCTAAAATTTAAGGCAAAAAAAAATTAACGATTCAAGCTATTAGTGCAATGAGCGTACGAATCCTTGTGCCATCTTCTAAATTTTTATGCTTAGTTTCGTTCTCAGTAAATTCGATGTTCTGGAGACCATTCTAACTTGTTACGCGGCATTAATTGTTTAGAGTTAGTGCAGATATGAAGCATTTATATTGAAAGTTCATGTTTTTTCTAAATCCTATGTAGTATATACATTAAGAAATGATTTTTTGATTTTTAAAAACGTACATGTGGGCTCAGTTCTTCTCTTCTCGTGCACTTGGATGATGTTCAACCACGGTACTTAATTTGTAAAGGAACTTCACCCGCATCTTTTACGACAAAGCCGCCATCTGCAAGGACTCATTTTGCTCGTAAGGGACTCTTGCCCTTCATAGAGTTTGAATTCGTTTGCATTTGTCGGAATTGTGCACCGTGATACTGAGCTCCCATTCTACAACCCCCTACATTGCATTATCAGTATATTGTTCGTCAAAATTTCTCTATCATCATGGACAAAAAATGCAGTTTTCCTTCTTCGACGGAAGGAATTTGCCCACAAAAAGGCGGGATTTAATATATCCCGCGAAACAAAGACCACCCCCGTATCGTAAACAATTTCCCTGGCAGATATTACTCGGCGACCCAAAAATTTCTATCACTCGGGCTGCGTGTTTCCTGTTATCAGGCCCCTACGATTTAAGACTCGGGTTTTTTCGTGAACTTGCTCGTATCTCAGAGAAATATAAATATTCGCGGGAGAACAGCTGACTACAAGACGGCAAAGTATCTTGTTATGACAGGCTTCTCATTGAAAACAGATGTAGAGGAACGGCTTGCAGAGTCGCTGCTTCTGCTTGTCGACTTGGCGTAGCGTGAGCCCTATACGAGCGCACCTGTCTTTCATAGAGAAAGATGCCACGTGTTCATTATGCTAATTTTAGGCGTTCGGTTCCTATTGCAACGTAAATGATCTGTCTAAATCAACCCTGAAGTGTTACCAGACAACATTTACGCTAATTTTAGGCGGTCGGTTCCTATTGCAACGTAAATGATCAGTCTAAATCGACCCTGAAGTGTTACCAGATAACATTTACGCTAATTTTAGGCGGTCGGTTCATATAACAACGTATATGAACTATCTATGAGTGTTACCAGACAACATTTCTTATTCGTGTTCCCATGTAATTGATACGAGTTGAAATGAGTGTTGGTATTTACGAACAGTTGCTGAAATTCATCTAAGGCATGATGTTGCTTATAATCTCGTACTGTGGCGCGTATCTCTAAACTCGACTCAATACAGTAAAATTCCTCGCATATATCATTTTCAAGTTATATTTCCCACATGTAATGTGATGTTACTCATAAGACTAGATGCTCTTAAACATGAATCGCAATATGTACGGGCGTCCACTCTTCTTTCTATCAAAGCTCTGTCGAAGGATGGACTCTAGTCATGCAAACTACGTCAGAGATGTGCCGAGTAGTGTCTTTGTGCGACTGGATTGTATCAAACCACCTTCTATAGCATCGATTATTCAGCTGAAATTTATATCCATCGATGTCAATAAAGTGTCGAACCAATTTCCGTGTTGCTTCATGTAAAATGAAAAGTTTTGTTGCATTGGAGGACATTTTTGTATGCCAATCTGCCTTATGATTCCTGTTCCATGTAAAACATGCAGACAATCGAGCTTGTTTCCTGTCCTTCTTATGAGGCTTCGTTCTGAGGAAGATTTGAGCATGTAGGGTCACAGAGTTCAGTCTTAGTATTCTGCGTTCAGTCGTAGATTATTGCGTTCGGTCGTAGCATATTGCGAACAGTCGTAGATTGCGTTCGGTCGTAGCATATTGCGTTCAGTCGTAGATTGTTGCATTCGGTCGTAGCATATTGTGAACAGTCGTAGATTGCGTTCGGTCGTAGCATATTGCGTACAGTCGTATATTATTGAATTCGGTCGTAGCATATTGCGAACAGTCGTAGATTGCGTTCGGTCGTAGCATATTGCGTACAGTCGTATATTATTGCATTCGGTCGTAGCATATTGCGAACAGTCGTAGATTGCATTCGATCGTAGTGTATTGCGTACAATCGTATATTATTGCATTCGGTTGTAGCATATTGCGAACAGTCGTAGATTGCATTCGATCGTAGTGTATTGCGTACAGTCGTAGATTATTGCATTCGGTTGTAGCATATTGCGAACAGTCGTAGATTGCATTCGATCGTAGTGTATTGCGTACAGTCGTAGATTATTGCGTTCGGTCATAGCATATCGCGTTCGTTAACGAAGATAGTGCAGGCTTCATTTTTTAACACTTACGTTAGAAGTGGAATTGTTTTTTTCATAAGCTAATATTTATTATTTAATTTTAATTTGGGTTTGATTCTTTTCATCTTTGGGATTTTGCTCTAAAAGTCAATAGAAGTATATTTTTCTTACAGGAACACTGAAATTAAATTTTATTTCCTTCAATGTTGAAAATACACGAGCACAAATTTAATTTTCACGGTAAAGTTTTAAAAGGATTTTATGATTCTTCAGTCAGAGTAAAACGTCTTAACTACGGAACAAGAATAATATCACTCCGAGGTTTTTGGTAATTTTGTTGCACCAGAGTTCCATGCGCATTGGTCATCAGTAAAAATCCTGTTCTGCAGTTATTCTTGAGGTACAAATTAGTTTCCGAGAATAAAACATTTGCAACATAGTCTTAACTCAAGTTTTCTATTGCGTCCGTGTGACTCCTGTGAGCAAAATTACCCCTGTGAGCAAATTTAAATACTATAGCTGCTCAAAATGCCCCGTGTGATCAAATTTAAATACTATAGCTGCTCAAAATGCCCCCTGTGATCAAATTTAAATACTGTGGCTGCTGAAAAAGACCCTTAAGAGCAAATGTAAACACTGTGGACGCTCAAAATGCCCCTTGCGAGTAAATTCAAGTACTATGGCTGCTCAAAATGACTGCGATGAGCAAATTTATACACTGTGGACGCTCAAAATGTCCCTTGTAAGCAAATTCAAATCCTCGGCCATGAACTGAAGCCGATATTCAGGTCCCTGGACATGAGATGTGAGCGGAGGCCGTGTGGACCTCCTCAGGGCTCGCCAATAAGGCAACTTTGCAGAGAAGATTTGAGCTTCCCCTGAGTCAAGACAAGCCATGGCGTCTGAGTCTGCTGTTTCTCATCCTGACCTGCGCTGAAATCCGAGTCAGAAACAGGAGCTCTATCTTTGCCCGGCCTCAGGAATTGTGTCGTACCAAGCTTGAGTACGCGTCAATTTTCAAGGGAGCAAATGAGGAATATCTTTTAAAAAGATATTGAGGTTATAAGAAATGAAACATTCTAAATGAAGTGCATATAGCAGATATATGTTAGAGATATTGTGGTTATAAGAAATGAAGCCCGGCCCGGGAATTGTGTCTTACCAAGCTTGAGTACGCGTCAATTTTCAAGGTAGTAAATAAGAGACTTTTTTTAAAGACATTGTGATTAGAAGAAATGAAGCATTCTAAATGAAGCCCGGCCCAGGAATTGTTTCTTGCCAAGCTTCAGTACACATCGATTTTTAAGGGCGCTTAAAAGAGACATTTTTTAAAGATAATACGGTTAGCAACAATGGTTATGGAACATTTTGAATAGTTTGCTTCCCATCTTGTTATTCATTTTAGAGAACACTTTAATTTTTAAGGTCACGAATAACAGATTTTTTCAAATATATTGTGGTTAGAAGAAATGGTTATGGAGCTTCTTAAGTTCCTCTTATTTTTGTTATTCATTTTTGTTCCTAGTGTTTTTCGATTGTGTTATAACAACACGTGTGATAGGTGACATTCGCCATATGTTGTTGGAAAAAACGTTTAGCAAGTATCATTTTTAGCACGCACCGTCCGTGGCCTTCGAGAGCAAAATTCCCTCTTTTGAGACCCACGACAGTGAAACCTTGAATCCAAAATGCACTACACCGAGGGTTATTTTAAATGCATCGAGGCTAACAAAGAGCAAGATTTAGAAAGAATAAACTGTTGAAAAACAGGCGAGTTACTGACTGATGATCATGGCGTAAATAAAAGTATATAGATGGAATAAATGAAGTGTAAGTGAATATATATATCAATTGAATACGTTACCACCGACATGGATTTTATTATCTGAATTTCTTGGAAATTTGAATACCTCATATCAGTATGGTGCATTTTAAAGCGACAGATACAATTGTAATCTTACAATTCCAATTTGTTACTGATATTAAAAAATAATGTTAATACCTTTCACACATACTACTTCAATCCCATGAACACACTAAAGATTTAGCAAGATTTAAACCTATAATATATTTCATTTACCCACGTATAACTTCTTATCTTATTGTAGTTGGATTATTTAATCAGTCGCTTGCTCTTGAGCGTAAAGTTTTTTCTCAATTAATTTGAGAAATTTTGACTTTTTCTACTTAAACATCCAGAAGCTTAACTATAAAACGTTCAGGGCTCCAATATTCATAGCGAAAACAACATAATATTTTGCAGGCCTTCATACACTTAAATTCACTTATTATCTTATCTTATTCTTAATTCACAACATTATCTCTATTCCAATGACTTCAATTCTTGCTTTTCTTGTTATTTAAATTCACAGTCACTAAATTAGCATCAATCCATAAAAAAGTGTTTTGCATTTGAGAAGTAAAATGCCACAATATTTAAGACTTTTGTGCATTAAATCAATATTCTATGTTTAAAATTTGCGACCCTAGTCCTATGTTTCTGATATGTTGGCGTCAAATCTTTCCTGAGCACATTCTTATGAATGAAGCTTTACCGAGGACTTTCGGGTAACATCAAGAAAGTCTAATTAATGTATCCAAAAAAATTGTTTGTTTGGGCAAAGACACAACGAACTACGAATTATTATAGATTGAAAGTACTTATCGTGTATAATGTATAAATCCTCTGTGAACATGAAAAGATTTGGTGCGAATGTGAGATTTTGCGATTGCTATTTTTAAGTCTACGGAGAACTAAACTAAGATTTCGTTAGCAGCATCAAATCTCATGTATACATGGATATAAGTAAAAGTTTTATTTTTGCAAAGTTTATCAATGAATAAAAGAGCAAAGAAAATCTCTTTTATGGAAATCATATTTCTTTAAAACATTTCAATAATAAAAAAGAACGTTGTGACCAATTTCTTAGTCATTCTCAACTTTTTGAAAAAATATAAAAACAGAGTTATAACGAAGTCAAAATACAATCATCCGTGGAATTTATGAAATGAAAGAGAGAGAAATTACACTAATTGCACCTTAATTATTTACCTCAAATGAAACGCAGATCGAACTAATATTTTCGGTCCCTAGAATAAATTTGGATGCGGTGCATTATTTACATATAGATGATATTCTGTAAAATTTTGCCAGTTCATTCAATAGTCGTTTGGGAGCGTAAGAGCTTTTTCGTGTTCATTTACTACAAAACAATGATGAAGATCTTCGGCAAAATATTTTCCTTTAAAACAAGAGGATAAATTATTTGGAAGAAAACATAACATGACCAGAAGAGGTCTTTCTCAACATCAGTGAATATTTGGCCCTGTTAATATAAATATTTTTTCATCATTAAAATCTTGAGAAGAAAAAAATTTCCCAAGAAATAAGTGAAATCTATCTCAGTAGAATCGATGCAATTCTGAAACCTAATTTAATCAACTGAACGATGCTCCACATAAAAGAGTATAGTTATTTTTAACAAAGCACTCCGCCCTCGAGCACAGTGACTAAAATAGGTCATTACAACATCATTAACCGTTTTTGAAGAGATGGCTTCTGAGACTTCTGATGATGAAAGTACATTTTATCGAATAAATTTTCCTTCCACTCACTGAAAATTACTGGTACAAAAAGCGCGAACTTTCAGCCTACTAGATGCGTTCAAGCATGATCTTGCTACTCACTTGAATCATGTGCATGCACCAGAGTACAGATGCTTCTAGACACGTTCGTGTATCATTGCTACTCACTTGATTCATATGCGTGTAACAGAACTCAGATATGACTACGAGCGTTGGTGTTTCCTTGCTTATCACTTTATTCATGTGCGTGTAACAGAACAGATATTACTACGAGCGTTGGTGACTCCTTGCTACCTACTTTATTCATGTGCGTATAACACAACACAGATATTACTACGAGCGTTGGTGACTCCTTGCTACCTACTTCATTCATATGCGTGTAACAGAACAGATATTACTACGAGCGTTGGTGTCTCCATTCTACCCACTTGATTCATGTGCGTGTAACACAACACAGATATTTCTACGAGCGATGGTTTGTCCATTCTACTCACTTGATTCATAAGCGCGTAACAGTACACAGATACTACAAAATGTATTCCCGTATCCTTGCTACAAACTTGATTCAAATGCATGCATGCACCAGGGTACTGATGTTTCGAGTTCTTGTGTTCAAGTCATTACATCGCGAAAACTTTCGCTGAAGCTAAACGAACTTCAACAAAGTTCAAGTCTATGCTCCTTGT
This sequence comes from Morinoia aosen, assembly GCA_030386875.1. NCBI lineage: Eukaryota > Metazoa > Arthropoda > Malacostraca > Amphipoda > Talitridae > Morinoia > Morinoia aosen. The sequence goes on along the minus strand of CM059562.1, from coordinate 85,461,051 downwards.
TAAATTCTTCTCGCTAACAAAGGGAAACTTTTCGGTAGTAATTTGTTCTTTTTCAAAATTTTTTAACTTGTTCAAACTTCCATACATCAGACCTTGAATTTGTTTCCCGTACTTTCACCGCTCGAAAAGTAAGGATTAATATTTATATGCAGTATACTTCTATTGAGCTGTGAACACAAAATTCATTATATTTCCTGTAGATTTACAAGCTCATGACACAAGCGCAATGTTAGCCAAGCACGTGGACCCTCAGGTATAAAAGTATTTCCGACGGCAAATTCTATTTATACACATCACCATATGGCGCATTATTGTATGAGGTCGCTCGCTCTGACTCTCATTGGTTATGGATGACGGTGAAAGAAAAGTCATCTCAGCCTTTCTTGGCCTTTCAAGGCTCGTTGAATGCAAGGGAGTTACGTCAGTGCTACCATAGCGTGAGGTCTACCGCCATATATCACCAACTCAGGTGCAGTTTGAAAGTGTTTATCGTTGAATTACATGTGCGAAAATAAGTAATATTTATTAGTAACCTAACCTAACCTAACCTCACGCTATAGTACAAGCTAGAAGTAAATCTCATGCTATAGTGTGGTAGACCTCACAATATAGCAGCACCGCTACGTCTTTCTCAGTACCTGCTGATTCTTTCGTCTCAGTACCTGCTGATTCTTTCGTCTCAGTACCTGCTGATTCTTTCGTCTCAGTACCTGCTGATTCTTTCGTCTCAGTACCTGGCGATTCTTTCGTCTCAATACCTGCTGATTCTTTCATCTCAGTACCTGCTGATTATTTCGTCTCAGTACCTGATGATTCTTTCATCTCAGTACCTGCTGATTATTTCGTCTCAGTACCTGGCGATTCTTTCATCTCAGTACCTGCTGATTATTTCGTCTCAGTACCTGATGATTCTTTCATCTCAGTACCTGCTGATTATTTCGTCTCAGTACCTGATGATTCTTTCATCTCAGTACCTGCTGATTATTTCGTCTCAGTACCTGCTGATTCTTTCATCTCAGTACCTGCTGATTATTTCGTCTCAGTACCTGATGATTCTTTCATCTCAGTACCTGCTGATTATTTCGTCTCAGTACCTGCTGATTCTTTCATCTCAGTACCTGCTGATTATTTCGTCTCAGTACCTGCTGATTCTTTCATCTCAGTACCTGCTGATTATTTCGTCTCAGTACCTGATGATTCTTTCATCTCAGTACCTGCTGATTATTTCGTCTCAGTACCTGATGATTCTTTCATCTCAGTACCTGCTGATTATTTCGTCTCAGTACCTGGCGATTCTTTCGTCTCAATACCTGCTGATTATTTCGTCTCAGTACCTGATGATTCTTTCATCTCAGTACCTGCTGATTATTTCGTCTCAGTACCTGATGATTCTTTCATCTCAGTACCTGCTGATTATTTTGTCTCAGTACCTGGCGATTCTTTCATCTCAGTACCTGCTGATTATTTCGTCTCAGTACCTGATGATTCTTTCATCTCAGTACCTGCTGATTATTTCGTCTCAGTACCTGCTGATTCTTTCATCTCAGTACCTGCTGATTATTTCGTCTCAGTACCTGATGATTCTTTCATCTCAGTACCTGCTGATTATTTCGTCTCAGTACCTGCTGGTTCTTTCATCTCAGTACCTGCTGATTATTTCGTCTCAGTACCTGGCGATTCTTTCGTCTCAATACCTGCTGATTCTTTCATCTCAGTACCTGCTGATTATTTCGTCTCAGTACCTGCTGATTCTTTCATCTCAGTACCTGCTGATTATTTCGTCTCAGTACCTGATGATTTCACCTCAGTACCTGCCGATTCTTTCGTCTCAATACCTGCTGATTCTTTCGTCTTAGTATATGTTGATTCTTTCGTCTCAGTTCCGGCTGATTCTTTAGTCTCAGTACCTGCTGATTCTTTCGTCTCAGTACCTGCTGATTCTTTCGTCTCAGTACCTGCTGATTCTTTCGTCTCAGTACCTGCTGATTCTTTCATCTCAGTACCTGCTGATTATTTCGTCTCAGTACCTGATGATTTCACCTCAGTACCTGCCGATTCTTTCGTCTCAATACCTGCTGATTCTTTCGTCTTAGTATATGTTGATTCTTTCGTCTCAGTTCCGGCTGATTCTTTCGTATCAGTGCCTGCAAATTCTTTCGTCTCCGTACCTGTTGATTTCGTCCATACCTGTAGATTTCGTCTCTCTCTTTACCTGCTGATTCTATGCAACCCTCAGCTAAGCTTTTCATTGCTTGGCCACACGCAAGCAGAGTGAGTATTTATGAGCGTTGTCTGTTGCGATGGGAAAGTTGGAATATATGCGCATTTATAAGCGAGATTAAATTAGCCTTTCGAAAGTTGGAGCAGTGAGAGGTACATTGCTAACAAATATCCGTAAGCATGTGTTCAAAATTATTTTAGTTCTATTCCGAGAAAAGTACTACTAGTCGAGAAAAATTTTGAACCTTTCCGGGAATTTTTTTTCGTGACGAAATACTAGTAAAATTTTTGAAAAAATCAACACTAGATAAAGTTGTCAGTGTTGAAAAAGTCAACAAAGAGTATATAGAACAGCAGGACTACATAATAAAAAAAATAATGATCGATCAGCACATTATTCCCGATAAGAAGTTCTGAAACTCTGAATGTAAAACGAGACCCACTAATTTCGGTTTTACATGCATCATAAAATCTTGCAGGTAATTTCCCAGCATCAAGTTCGTTAATACAGAACTGCATCACATGATCGTATCCTCAATATATTTACTAGGCTGCCGTAAAAAATACAGCTGGGACGCACAATGTAGATATTTGGAATTGGTTCATTTAAAATGAACTGAATTTTCCATTATTTTTTTAGTATGACGAAGAAAATCTACAAATGACAAGTTGCATACAATTATTGGAAATCTCTCGAAAGATTGGGAAAATATTTTGAATATCTTCCAGGTTTCCGCAGATCTTCATACTATCAATCACTTTTCAAGCATTACAAGAAAGTCAATATTCTAAAGACCATCTACTTGACTTGATGTCGAATCATAGCATGCATAACAAAATGAAACTTAATGAAACATAACATGATTTAGGGAATCTTTTAAGGGAACTTTTGAATCTTGTGAAAGAACCAGTTCAATCACTTGTTGGTCTTCAGGTAAGACTGAGAATAAATTAAAACGCCAAGAACATTAAACGATCTTGAGGTTGGGATGGAGAAGGTCGAACGGTTCACGGTGGGTGGCTTCTTTGTTCGTGATGCGCCAAATTTGGGTCAAAAGAAAGCGCCAAACAGAACCGCATTCACGAGGCTGATTCTGAAAGGCATCGTATATGATGTTAAAATCTTGAGCTTATTCAAACAGAACGTGTATTCATGAAAGCTTGCTTTCTTTTAACGAAATTTATCATGAAACGTAAGCCTGCTAACGAAAGCCATCGTTGATGTACGTGCTTGTCTTCATATTTATTAATATTGTCTTTAGATTCCTCTATTTTCAACTATCGAGATTTGGGTTGATATTTTTTATTCCTCTCTTTATCAGATTGTTGTGAGAGCTTATATCACCCTGCACTGTTCGAACGGAATGTTTTTGTGGCATACCTGCCAACGTCACCTTGATGACTGTGGCATACCTGCTACTTCACCTTCATGATTGTGGCATATCTACCACGTCAATTTCATGACTTTGGCATATCTGCCACGTCACCTTCATGACTGTGGCATACCTGCTACGTCACGTTCATGACTTTGGCATATCTGCCACGTCACCTTCATGACTGTGGCATACCTGCTACGTCACCTTCATGACTTTGGCATGTCTGCCACGTCACCTTCATGACTGTGGCATACCTGCTACGTCACCTTCATGATTAATCCGCATTTCAGAAATACTTTAATTATTTTGAAAATGTTTATTGAGTGCAAATAACATCAATCTCCTCGCTAGGTGTCGCTCGTGATTCTGTTACATTCTAATATATTAGGATATATATTCAATGGATAATATATTGAATATCCTAGTAAGTAACCATAAATCAACGAGTGATTTCTCATATTAGGGAAATTGTGGAAATATTTACATAAGCTTCAGGGCAACCGGTGACTTAATTGATTGAACAAGTGCACATTCATTTCATACATTCATTCCGAAACGCTTGTTACAATAAATGTTCTCTATAACGTTGGTTCATATTTTTACTGTGAGAATATCATTTCATACATTCTATTCATTTCAATTTTTTGAAAGAACATTGTTAATTACCCGGAATTTTTCAGCGTGCATATTATTGTGGTGGTCATGTTGCATGAATATAAATAAAACATACGATTCATTGCTTCTGATGAGCAAGTAAAAAAGGTATATATGAGATGAATAAACTATCCTAACAGAAAGTATATTGTGCTCAGGCGTTCAAATAATTTTCTTTTGCGAGAGGAACAACGGTAGTAGAAAGAACGAATAAGAAACAGCGTAAACAGTGAAGAAATAGGACGTCATTGGTTTTACCGTAGTGCATGAGTCCGTGATGGAGCAGCGTCATTCATATTATGATTCTTCACAAACTAAATTAAATTTCCTATCCACACAAAGATGCATGTGGTTCTCGGGTGGTGGAGATTTGTTTCGTATTCTAAAGCGGCCAAGACTGAATAAACTTGTAGCTTAGCATCCGACCACTTGCTCCCCAGTCTTTACTGGAGAAGCTCAAAATAAATCAAAGCCCAAGAGAAGCACTTACATCTTCAACATTTTCAAAGTTTTTGCGCTCCTCAAAAGCGTTAAGCGTAGAACACTTTCCGATATTGACAATCATCAACATTCATGTTATCACAGCAGCGCTTGCTATGCACACCCGCAAAATGTTTGGAAGGGATCGACAGCTGAAAATCTCGCGGGTTCTATCGACGCAGAGCGAGACGGCATCGCTTGAGATAGCGGCTGTTAGGCGAGCTTTCATCAGAAGCGCAATGGCGCGTGCCGGACTGTCGCTGGAATATATGCTGTGTATAGCCACCGCCTCTCGTTGCCTCCCCACAGATGTTGCCAAAAACAAGGCGGTCGCGCTGCATTCAGGCTGTGGAGGTAACGTGATTCGTGACGTGATAATGCGTTTAGGTAGGACCGAAGCGTGTGTGAGCAAAACCTGTAGGAGTAAAACGCGTGTGAGCCAAACGTGTATAAGCAAAACGTGTGTGAGCAAACCGTGTACGATCGAAACGTGTATGAGCGTAACGTGTATGAGCAAAGGGCCTATAAGTAAGACGAGTGTGAGCAAAACGTGTATGTGCAAAAGGTGTATGAGCAAATCGTAGGTAAAAAAAAACCGTGTATGAGCAAAACGTGTAAGGACAAAACGTGTATGAGCAAAACGTGTATGAACAAAACGTGCAAGAGTATAACCTGTATGAGCAAAACGTGTATGAGCAAAACGTGAGTGAGCAAAAAGTGCGTGAGCTAAACGTGTATGAGCAAAACGGCTAGTTAAAGAGGCTGTGTGGTTGTGTTAAAATGAGATGTGGATTTAAGCTGATATGATTTAGTCACAAAGCAAATTTTTTTAACTAAAGCCTGTAGATTGATATATGAATTTTTCGTCTGTGGTATATCAAACGAATTCATTCATTCATTCTTCGCAGGCTTGATGACTGCAGACCTCGTTGAATATAACATGAAAATATTATCGCATCCTACAGCCAGTCTGAAAGAAGTGGAGGACCATTGATATAAAAATAAATTGAGGTCTCAATGAAGTACAAAGTTCCGAGTTTATCCATCAGGAGAAAGTCGTATTTTAAAATAAAGCATGCACGATATGAGTCCAAACAACCAGAAGCTTCTCAATTGCGAGAATTATTTTGGATTATTTCTCTGTATTTAGTACATTCCTCGGATGATTCTGGAAAAAAGGGATATAGAAGTATGGGAAAGGTACAGAAAATATTGATTGGGTATTGGCTTCTCATTTTTATTTTAATTAGCTCAGCATCTTTTACATGTAGGTCAATTTCAGTAATTTGGATAGGACTGACCTCAGCACACATATTGTCAGTAAAAACTGATGAGGATGATTCAGAGAGGAATAATTTATCGCTTCAGTGAAGCTAATTTTCCTCAATTAAATGATGAATTAAGTGAATTAAATGATTTAATATATTCTGCAGGAGTGAAAATCTTTTTGCTCCAACAAAATCCTTTGTGACGCAACCAGACGTATCCGAATTTTCTGTGCATTTCAGAGCTAAAACAAACGTCCATGTAAAGTTAGTTAATTGCATTACTTATGCACTGCCCAGTTGCGATCAGTTCAGTTTACAAATTTTTCTAGTGAATATTTACCCATAAGAAAAATATTTTTGCTACATGAAAATTACTAATTCGTTAAAAAAAATTTCACCCACCTGCACGAGAAACAATACGGACATAAATTTGAAATCGATGGGTGCATTATTTCGAAAGTTACAAGTGGGTGAACTTATGTGATGCATTAGTGGCGGGGCTTATCTGGAAAAGATCCAACACCTAAAATACTGTCGCTTGATGCAATTGATTCTTTATAAAAACTAATTTTATGAATCTGTAGGTTAAACTGGGATTAATCCTTAGGAAGTATTCCAATAGTTAAGCCATACATTGTGGGAAACACATTCAGGTAAGCTAAAACTCTGAGAGTAAAAATTTAAATTATTTCATTGCTAGTAGCAAAGCATTAATGAAATTTTTATCATGTAATTGTGAGTCTATCTTACAAATGAAAACCTATGTCAAAAACAGAAGAATTTCTACAGTGTTGGTGGCCCAGATATGCGGGAAAATATGCGATTTTGTGTATATCCATGAATTAATAGGAAAAGGACAGTTGGAAGTTTAACTCTCAAACGTTAACAAACTAACAAATGTCAGAGTTATAAGTCTGTCCTAGGAGCTTTAAAGCTACAGCAGGATTGAATACTGAAAACGTCTTCATTTAACTTAAAAAAATGTCTTCTAAGGAAGGGCTTTCCAAATTTTCGATTTACTTTCTCTACTAATTCAGCTTATTTCGCATACAGAAGAGCATTCTTTGGCTGATCATGCAGTGGTCAGGCAAAGTTTTCCTTCCGGCTTTCGTCAATTCAAGTCATTTAGTCGCTGCGTATTGTTTAGAGAGAAAATATTGAAATACCAAGCGTCGAAATCTTATGTGACAGCGTTGCTCGTGATCTGTAGCCTGCGTTCTACTTCTACTTAACAGTTATACTACTTCTTCTTAACACTACTACTTCTATTTAACACTATTTAACAGTTTTCCTAACCATTTTCTGTACTTGACCGCACAAACACTCCCCTGAAATACACTGAAGCTTATTTTCTTCGGTTGTTGACCGATATTTTCTTTCGTTATTGTATGGACAAGCTATGGGCTGTTACCTTAATTTGTTCGAAACTTTTCCGCAACAAGATCTGTAAAATCCACTTCGTAAGATTTTTCCGCGGTCCGCAGAAGCTTTCCTTTCCTTAAATCATCAGCAAAATAATCAGGAGGAAATTTTGCGCTAAATCTGAGCGTCCTCAGTGAGCACCCTAGACTTCTTGTAAGGAGAGCTTTCAAGAATTTTTTCGAATTTGAGGGACTTCCATTCGTTTGGACTTACTTCGGGCTTTTGGATCGACAGCTTCTCAAATTTCCAACAATGAATTTCTCTGTAAATAACCTGTGTTCAGTTTCACTTCGCCTCAAGTTTCAAAGACAGACGTTTTTCAGGACACTTCTGTATTTTCTTGTCTCTGGAAGAATGAAATTATTTTACGACTCTCTTTAACAATGATGTCGGTGGTAATAAATGTTATAATTTGACCTATATTAGTTTTGGATATATGAATGATTAAATGACATCACCTGTGTGCTTGAAGTTAGGAAATTTCATTTATACGAATTACAAATGCCTAAACACTGTTATAAAATTAAAGCAACAATGTTGTACAAACACATTGTTTTGAGTAGTAATGACTTATCAAAATTATAACAAAGGTCATCTCCAATTTGAATATGAAATTGTTTTAAAATGTGAAAAATTACTTACAAAATGTGCAAACCAGATTATTATTTATTCGTTGATATGTGTATAGCTCTACTGAATCAAAGAATCATTATTTTGTAAAAATTACAATTCATGTCACAGTGAATTTTAAAATTGAACTCGAATACACAAACTTTAATGACGACTGTGCTAACATCATCAGAGCTTACAAAACGTTTAAAAGCAACGCAAGAAATAAATCCTAAAGGATGGGTGTGCTACAGCCATCGCTTGATTTCTCCAAGAGATTAATTCATTTTTTCATCGAAGATCCGATAGAATTCTACAGGATTTACTTCTCTTAAGGCTCAACTCGAATATACTTGAGAGAATTTTCAAGGGCCTTAACGAAGGGAACTTTCTGGCAATCATCTCCGCTCGCAGTCCCTCGTGTGTTCTCAAATTTTATCGAGTCACAAGCTAAATGGAAAAAGGCCATAGAGAAAAGCGATAGGGAACGGCCAACTCAACAAAAAAGTTAACTTTTTAGAAGACCCTTCAAGAAATGTTTCTTTCCTGTCGTGCGCGATTGAACTCTTTTGATGAAGTTTAATTCTGATTTAAGTGAAAAAATATTTTTGATGAAACCTAAGCATTGGAGACAAATAACATACGAAGGAAAATGTTTTTATTAATAACGGCAGCTGAGAGGAAAACGAGGCCAGTTCTGTTGGTGCTTTTGTGATAGCATGACATGCTGTAAGTGCACAACTGTGCACTGCGGTGCACGGCGGTGCGCGGCGGCGCACTGCGATGCAATGCGGTGCCCAGCACCAGCGAACGCCATCTGCGTCTCTTGAATGCGATCTGTGGCAGTATTAGTCTAAATTTTAAGGTTCAGTTTCCCTGCCTCAAGTAAAGTTGAAATTTACGTAGTTGAGGTTTTGTTTTTGACCATACAAGAATGCAAATTCGAAGTTTTGTTTTCTGTCATTCTCCGTCTACATCGCGTTCAAAGCTATCAGAAACGAAGAGGTCCGAATATTTTTATAGTCGAAGAGCTTGGTTACATAAAAAACTATTTCAACCTAATGCTCAGCAGATAACTGATAAAGAGCGTAAAATGTTTTACACGAAATTTAAAATTTTTGGTTTACTCTTAATTCATATAAAAAGAAAAAAAGGTTTCTATGAAATTTTCAACGGCGCTATTTAGTAATTAACAACATTTGGTAAACTAGTGGCTCCAGTTAATTATTTGATTGAATAAAAATTGCTAAGTTTCTATTCGGTGGTGGCGTATCGTACGGAATGAAGCTGCATTTCCTTAAAGAACAGTGCAGGTTACTATAAGTTTCGAGATTTTTCCATTTCAGTGTTTTTGGCACAATAGACCACGCAAATAACAGTCTTCATTCAAATATGATAGCGCTGTATAGACACCTATAACCAAGTCACTAAGCATCAGAGTCAAGCCTTAACTCAAAAATGATAGCGCTGTATAGACACCTATAACCAAGTCACCAAGCATCAGAGTCAAGCCTTAACTCAAAAATGATAGCGCTGTATAGACAACTATAACTAAGTCTCCAAGCAACATAGTCACACTATTCTGAGGGCGAAGCACAACTTTACAGCTTCAAGTGTTTCAAAACAGCCCCATACACGCCGAGGTGGCCCCGTTGAATGGTCAGCAACAAAAGGAGGCACCCAAGTTTATCAGGTCGTTCTAGAGCTCTAAAATTACGTGCGATGAGGCTTTTTCGCCCCTCGAAAACGAGCTCAGATGTCAAAACGCTGCTTTATGAAGAGACTAAAAAATTAACTAAAAATTTAAGTGCGTGTTTGAATAAGAGTGTAAGTGTTTGAAGAAGCAATACTGCCTCAACTTGTGATGTTGCTTTGTTATGAAGTGTTTGAATAAAAGTGTAAGTGTTTGAAGAAGCAATACTGCCTCAACTTGTGATGTTGCTTTGTTATGAAGTGTTTGAATAAAAGTAAAAGTGTTTGAAGAAGCAACAACGCTTGAACTTGTGATGCTGCTTTGTTATGAAGTGTTTGAATAAAAGTAAAAGTGTTTGAAGAAGCAATACTGCCTCAACTTGTGATGTTGCTTTGTTATGAAGTGTTTGAATAAAAGTAAAAGTGTTTGAAGAAGCAACATTGCCTGAACTTGTGATGTTGCTTTGTAATGAAGTGTTTGAATAAAAGTAAAAGTATTTGAAGAAGCAACACTGCCTGAACTTGTGATGTTGCTTTGTAATGAAGTGTTTGAATAAAAGTAAAAGTATTTGAAGAAGCAACACTGCCTGAACTTGTGATGTTGCTTTGTAATGAAGTGTTTGAATAAAAGTAAAAGTATTTGAAGAAGCAACACTGCCTGAACTTGTGATGTTGCTTTGTAATGAAGTGTTTGAATAAAAGTAAAAGTATGTGAAGAAGCAACACTGCCTGAACTTGTGATGTTGCTTTGTTATGAAGTTCAGCGCTTTAGTTGCTACCCTCAATGAGCTTCAATGAAAGCTGCGTCGAGCACCAGCGACATCCGCTCGCTCTGACTGTGGTCTAAGTTAGGGAATAAAACCTTCCTTATTACGAGAAAGACTGTAGTAATAATCACAAATAACTCGTCCCAAAATCTTGGCTCTTCACTCAGAAATGAGAAAATGTCAAGGTCAGATCAGTAACACTAAAGATAGGTGGGTACACCTACTCGGTGTACGGTACAATGCTCCTCTAATTGAAGTAAATTACTGGCCACATCGGCTCACTTGTTCACGTCTGCTCCATGAGAGACAGCGAGGTCGTGCAGGACTGTTTATTCGTGACGACTATCATGACGCACAAAGTGTATTGGCAATAAGAACAATAATAACAGTTATAATAGCAAAAAACTCAGGTTACGACAACTTCAGTCAAAGACTATTCAGTTTTCGCTTATGTACCAAAATTAATTCTGACAAATTTAATTTTGTTAATATACATTGATGACTTCGTTGTAGTTGTAGTAGAAGTAGCTTGAGTAGTAGTAAAGTAGTAGTAGAAGTGGTAAGTAGTGGTAGGCTTCCTAGTTCCTAATATGCTCAAAACATATCGCGTTACAGGTTAAAAAACGTCAAGTGTCAAGCAGAACAGAGTGAACAGAGTTTCGTCAGTGAAACTTCTTCGGATGTTGGAGCTGAATGTTGAGAGTGTGGTGGTCAAATCAACTCCTCCGCTAACACACTCTGTCAAGGATGTTGAATGCCTAAATTGCGAATATTTTTAGAGCTTTGGGCTAAAGTACGAAATAATATATGCATAGAAAATCAGGCGAATCTATATGAAAAAGAGATTAATTGGTCAAATGTTTACCATTTAATACAACTACCGATTGGCTCTGTATCACTCAGTGAATTCTTCAAACTCTGTAGAATTTCAACGTTTCGTCAGGGATTAGATGTAATTGTAATAATAATAATTAACATTCGACATGAGATCAATTGAGGAAAGTTGCAAAGCTTCGTTCACTCAGCGAATTATTCAAACTCTGTAGAATTTCAACGTTCCGTCAGAAATTAGATATAATTTTAATAATAATAATAATAATAATAAGCATTTAACATGAGATCAATTGAAGAAAAGCTGGAAAGCGTCGAAGCAGCGCGAGGGTCTCCAAGCGCAATTAAGAGAGGCCGGCCCTAGGCTGCTGCCACAAGAAAGCGCCGCGAGAACCGTTTCCTGCTAAAAACTGGCCTGCCGCCGACCTGTTCGACGGGCTTTTGTTCTGAACGGTCAGGACCCGAAGAAGGACCATTTTTATTCTGCGTTGGCCAGAAACAGATTCCAGAGGCAATTTGGCTGCAATGCTGGGGTCATTATTTCGAGTCATTTTGCGTGTTAATGGTGCAAAGTGTTGCCTTAAAATGCTTATACTTCCACTTTACTTGGGAAAAAGTTGAGCTGAAAAATGCTTTCGTAAAATGAACAACTTGAATGCAAGTGGCGGAATTGCCTCACGAAGAATATTTGTTATACTTTGTAAAAAGTCATTTAGGATCCGGAAGGTAATGAGTGCTATTTTCTGTCCCTGAGATAATTAACTATAGTAAGATGAAAATTTTACCGGAATGGATTAGCCCCTTTTCATCTTGTGTAAAATTCTTCGTTAATTTCAGACTTCATAAGAAGACTGGCTGACACGGCGATGATGATAATACCCTGGTTTTAAGTAAGGCTTGACTATTTTCGGATTATTAAAATAATTTTTAACACAAAATCACTCACATAAGAAAAACATGACAATATGATATCAATCGTTCCCGTCTTTACAAGAAAAGAAAAAACTGTGATAAAAAATTGTTTATTTGAAAAAAGAGTGCCGTATCAGTTACTGAAGAGGAAGTATCTCAGTTTTTAGACAGCCAACGTCTCATATCTCACTGTAGCCAAGCGTACGTATACATTGTGAAGGAATAAGCTACCGAAATCATCGTCCAGACCGATAAGCTAAACAACTGGGAACAATCAGAACTCTTTAATGCCGATTAATTCATGTAAGTGTGAATTTAATACTTTCAAAAGTGATAATCAGTGTAATAACTCTTGAAAATACAATTTAGCTATGTTACTGTCGGAGTCTATTTTGAGTCTGCTAAATTTGGTTCTAAATGAATATTACAGCTCTTTTGCTGATACATGAAATTCGTCAGTCGAATTTCGTTGAATACATAGAAGAGGCAAACGTGAAATAATATGGCTATGAAATATGGTTCCAAAGATGATAAATTTGATAAATCGTTGAGCGGAAATTCATCCATTTTTCAGCATTTTTTCAGAATCGAAAAATGATCGTAGCTTCGAGGAAGACGCCAGCTGAAGTGACCATACGGTAAAAATGTATAATTCTTTAATACCTGAAAGGTTGAATGGTCGTTTTCAAAAATAGTCTCAATTAACTATAGTTGTGGGTAAATTTGCCCTCTAATTTGTTCTTTGAGGCTCGCTGCCGAGTGGCATTTCTTTCCTAATTCTGATGTTGGTGACCAAATGATACTCGTGCGCGTTTGATGATGGTGGCTGTAATAATGGTAATATGAGCGCAAACATGCTGATATTCAAAGGTTAATGATATGTTGCGAGAAGCTGAAAACATAATTTGATGACACATTCCTCAGAAAATTTACACGCAATTCGCTTCATTACCAAGTATGTCGACACAAAAGGTGCTGAGGCCGAAGTGAAAAGAATTTCTTCATATTACTCACGCAGGATTCTGAACGTTTCTGGCTAGCAGGATTCTGAACAGTGCTCACAAACGATCACTACTTAGAAGAAAAATTGACAACGTACGAAGTCAAACAAACGACAGAGTGAAACATAACTCGTGATAGCTCTCTGGTGGAGACATGAACTTGATGAACATGAATGGTGGAGACATGAACTTGATGGACATGAATGGTGGAGACATGAACTTGATGGACATGAATGGTGGAGACATGAACTTGATGGACATGAATGGTAGAGGCATGAACATGATGAACATGAGTGGTAGAAACATGAACTGACTCAATCGTCAGTTGACCTGCTTAAGCTCGTCATTGGAAGCAACGAAATTAGTTTAAAATAAGGGAATTCTAAGAGGTTTTTTGTCAAAATAACATGTCTTTATAACTCGTAAAACTCGTAGATACATCAAGATTCTTTACTGAACCCATTTAATTCACATTGTTTTTGACTTGTTGGTTCTTGTAAGGGAGCTTTCCAGGTGACAACAATTGCAAATGTCATTTCTTGCCAATAACTGCTCTTTCATGCCACTTGGATTATTAATTATGGCTTTTGTGAGGATCCGTGATTCTGAAACATTAATAATAAACGTCGTGATAAACGTCGTGCAAAATGTTAAAATATTTTCTCTCTCTAGAATTGGCTTCAAGTTACACCTCAGACTGAATCTGAATTAAGCAGTAAAATAATTTCTTCGTGTCTGAATGTCAACAGAAGCATTAAATGCATACCATTGCACTCAAGATCTCCCAAGCCAGTTCAGGTCAGTTAAAATCTTTTGTGTGAATGCGATAAATTCCTCGTCGCATATTTCGTCTACAATACCGACACAGATAACTGTTAGATATTAAATTTATTCTATTGTCTTACCTGTCCCTGCGTCCTTTGGTCCACAGTGCTGAAATTGTCGGCCGATTGATATTAAATTTATTCTAGTGTGCTAGTCAACAAAACGTCCATTTGGCAGACACGCCATTCAAATCAAAATTCTTCATAAGCCCATTCAGGGAATGAGATTGTACATGTGCGAATATTACGTGCGGACAGGTGTAATAGAGCTTCGTAAGTCTTCAAATGTTACTCTTAGACTAAAAAGATTACGAGCGGTTAAATGCAACACTGCTTCACGAAGTTTCAAATGTTACCCCTAGAGAACAAAGATTACGAGCGGTTAAATGCAACACTGCTTTAAGAGGCTTCAAATGTTACCCCTAGAGAACAAATATTACGAGCGGTTAAATTCAACACTGCTTTAAGAGGCTTCAAATGTTACTCCTAGAGAACAAAGATTACGTCCGGGCAAATGCAACACTGCTTTAAGAGGCTTCAAATGTTACTCCTAGAGAACAAAGATTACGAGCGGTTAAATGCAACACTGCTTTAAGAGGCTTCAAATGTTACCCCTAGAGAACAAATATTACGAGCGGTTAAATTCAACACTGCTGTAAGAGGCTTCAAATGTTACTCCTAGAGAACAAAGATTACGTCCGGGCAAATGCAACACTGCTTCACGAGGTTTCAAATGTTACTCCTAGAGAATAAACTGTGATCAGAATATCAAACATGATTTTATGGCATCTTGGTCTGTTAATTGTTGCCCACTTATTTCAGCAAAAAAAATCGGAAAAATGGTGAGCCTTAATTTTGATTTGGTGCTGTATTATACTTTACTGATCATAGAAATTAACTTAAACCTACGACAAACTTGATATAGGCTCGGAATAGGTCGTTATTGAACTTGCAAGACGATTTTAATTTTTGTTAAATATCTGCAAATGCCTTTCCCGGAAAAAATGCAGGAAAACACTTGAAATATTGGCTTTGAAGGAATCGCTACAAACAACGAAACAAACATTTTCCTAAACTTATGTAGTCTAAGTTCCTCTACTAAATTCCTGTGCTTATTTTAGTTGCATAAAGTGCGAGTATATAAAAACATGAGTGAAAGCGTATGGATTTAACCAAGTTTCTGCGACTCTATCAATAATCTTCTGAGCGCATCAGACAGGTTCTAGGCCGTGGTAGCAATGTTAGGATCAGAGCAGGTCGGATGCAGTTTGATCAAAGTTCTCCATTTAAGGAAGGTGTTTATGTAACATTGGCTTGCTCTTCAAAGGGCTGGGGTGTGGCCCCACGGCCTGCCCCAAGGATCTAACCTTGTTGACTTCAATCATCTGACATCGGCTTTCGAGCCGTTCGAGTGATTGTGTTCTGCAAGCGTCAAAGTTGCTCTTCGGGCCTAGGAAGACAAGGCCGCAGAATTGAGCTCCATGAAGTGTCTTAGTTCTTGCCTTTTGTTTGTTATTCTCGATCGCACAGTGTAAATTCGGCAACCTTGCTGTAGGAAACAGTGTAATCTAGCAGTGTTTGCGTTGACAGAAGATGTGATTTCAATTATACGCCTTGAAATTTTTATCTTATTTACCAAAATGTTCATTAATATAATCATTTGGGCGCGCATGAAAACATAAACAATGAAGTAAATTTATGTGAAGCATTGTCTTTCGTGATTAAAATACGATGATTTGTGGTAGCCCAAAATAATTTTTTGAAGCACACTTGGGAAGTGAAATACATCAGAAGACGCCATATTCAGTTATGTGGTTGTTAGCTCACCAGCCATTCATTCGGGAATTGCATTTAATTAGTAAAATTAATCTTTCGAATTGATTAAGATCATAATGCGACCGATCTGAACTTATGTTTTGTTTTGAACAGTTCACATAAAAAATTTGGTGACTCTATGAGCGTTAATTTGATCGCATGCTACATGGTCAAAGAGATTGAATGCTTCCACACGAAGTTTAATTCAGCAATATTATTTTAGAATTAGCTTTTTGAACAAAGCAAATAAATGTTATATAACCGTATCCATGAGCAGAGAGCACGGCTCACAAATTTCTCAATTTTTTGAGGCTGGTTGATAGGTTTAATTAAACATGTTTCTAAGTTTGTTTGTAGATGGAAAATGAGCACAATTGTCCTCTGAGTCTTGTAAAAAGGAATGGCCGTCACCAAGAAGCAAGGTTCTATGTACTTTGTTGCTGCCCAGATCCTTTAAGTTTTACCTCTTTTCGATTATTTCATTCACTTCAATCTTCAAACAGAATTTGATTTTTCTGAGTTTTGAGAAAAAACGCTTTATATTTCCAACGCATTCAGGAGAGTAATAAAAAAAATACAGAAATGTTTCCATGAACCTTGTTGGCCTTTAACAAAGTTGCGTAAGTTAAAGCGTATTTCAACTTGCGCCGGCATTTGCGCATACTTTGGCTATAAAATCGGTTGCAAAATTTCCAACGACGGTAGCAGAAAATGATCGCAGTTTTATCACAGACTCGATCTAAAGGCAGAACGTATAATGGTTTCAACCTGCATTGGAAAGAGATGCAGCTACCTTTTTAACCAAAGTTATAACACGACGAAAGTAATTTCTGCTTTGGTCTTGTATATGTATTTCCAATAGGTCGATTCTTATGGAATCTCACGCGAAAGATAAAAAGGAGAAACAAAGTAAAAGTATGCATTTTTATTTATTTCTTTGGTCTTGTATGTAGCGAAATTCGGAAGTTATTTCGGCTTAGTCGACCTCCGTGGAAAAATTGTGAAGCCGATATGCAAGCATCGCCCTTGCATCAAGGCACGCGGCGCCTCCAGAGAACCGATACAATAACACTGACCTAAAGTTCAGAAGTTTCCACAAAAACATTCCGGAGCGCACCGAATAAAGACGACTTAAGGTCGCGATGGATTTTTCATCGCATATCGACCAAAAAGTTTCGACATCAAATGGCACCTTTGGTTAACGTTGGTATCAGGAAGTACGACTGGAAGTTCGTTTTTGCACTCGCGCATCTTAATTTTGCTTTCGCATGTAAGGTGTTGTTCTCTGTGTGAAACGAAGCAGAGGGCATTTTCTGATATTGTCACATTTTGCAGAACTTTGTGGGGCTATTTTCCAAAGGTACCTTTGAGGTTGATAAACAATATGTGAAACTGGTTGATGAATTATTGTGATTTGTTATATCTGTGCTTATTTATTTTAATAATTGAGCGGTTTGATAACTATCACTTGAGATCAGTATACAATCATTTAATTTCATGAATAATCTTGATGTATTGAAATTCAACTGCAGAATTTTTCGAAGCTTGTGATATTAAGTATATTTCTGTTCATGAAAAAGCATGAAGTTCATCAAGCTAGAGACTACGAGCAATAATTATTTTCATGTAAAGTTATTCATTGCTCCAGAAAACGAAAGTTTTAAATCGAATTAATTAAATTTGAATAGCAATTTTGCATTTGTAGCTACTCATGAAGTTAAGAAAATATTACATTCCCTGAAAATATTCAGCCATTTTACTCTATTCAGCAACAAAAATCAAATGTACTTTAACACAGCTGTTAACGTCAAGTACAAACCAACATTTATTACTGAAAAATTGCATATTGATGCTTGTATCGATTGAATAGTTTTATTTAGTGGTAATGTCAACATTGATGACACAACGATGTCACTGTGGGATGAAAACAAAAACAGCTGCCTGGAAATAAGCGATTCAGTGAGTTCACATTCGGAATTAGCGCACCCGCTCTTCGCAGCTGTCGCATTCAAAGTCAAGGAAAAGCTTAGGAGCAGGAGTGACCATAGCCATAGTTCATGTCTAGAAACTGAGTTACGGCTATTTTTTGAGAATGATAACCCTGTTCATTAAGATGATGCATCGGCTTGCATTATGGTTGTCCATTTAAATCATTTTAATTGAAGCTTACGTTGGAAATAAATATGAATTCGTGTAAACATGGTATCAATTCTCAAAAGTGGGTTGGCGATCTAAATGAATTTTCGTGTGCGGCAGTGGAAGTAATTCAAATTCATCCTAAGCAGAAGTGAAATAAATGCTTAGTGTTCGAATATGTACTGTACACACTTCATATATCAATAACATGCCTGAGTTTTGAAATGCTTTCCTGATAAAGAAATTCATTATACCCTTGAGGAAGATTTTTTTCCCCCCTTTCGATTAATAATTTCACGCAGGTTGTTTCAAAATGAAATAAGTATCTTTTTCAAAGTCATTTCAAGAACACGACTTACTAAGAATATATTTTATCCTCTGTATGTGTGCCCTTTCTCACATAAAAGGGCTTTTTAAAATAAATTATCCATAATTTTGAAATTGATTCCATTTTTTCTAACTATTGCCCACACAAGAAAAGTTTCACGTGAATAATTTCTGAGAAACAGGCGATAATAATTATTAATGCATTGAGTGTAAGGAAAGTTTAAAATCGCATTCCTATTTTTCGTGTGTATTGCATGTAGATAAATTCTGAAAGAAATTATTCACTCATTAGACCCGAGAAAATTCTTAAATCGTTTTCCTGATCTTCATGGAAGTTTCAAGTAAATAAATTCTAGAAACAGACGATAGGAATTATTCAGACAATAATTATAAAAAATTATTAAATTATACAAACAGACGTTAAGAATAGCTCAGGCGCTAAGTGAAAAAAAATTCTCAAATCTCGTTCCTATTCTTCTCGTGCTCCGCGGCTGTGAAAAAACGTAGCTCTTTCAGAACAGGATCGCATAAATGAGAATAAATTTCCGTCTCCTGGTCTTCAGCGCATTCTTAATCGCTTCTTGAATGAATTAACTTTTCTTTTAATGTTCTTTCTACTGGAACGCTATACAAATAAGCTGTTTTGCCTCTTAAAGGGGAAATTCCACGGAACGGAAGAAAGTGATTGGCTAAAGAACATGGCAGTTTCATAGCAATGTTCAGGAACAAGTAGAAGAAAATAAATGTGACAGAACATGAAGTTTTTACGGATCAACTTCGCAACTTACTGAACATAATTTAAGCCCCTTATAATTTATTTTTATTATTGACTAATAAAAATAATATTAATAAAAATAATAATGATATGTAACTCACTAAGCCTGTGAGGTAAATCAAAATATTTTGAAAATTTTTATAAAAATATTTGGATTAGCCTCAAAGCCTGGAGCTCTCAAATCGTTGTAGTTACAAATAAACTTAGCAGCCCACTTAATTCAGTTTGTGCTGTTTATAATTTTAATATTAAAGACACACGGCGAAATTTCAACGTCTGCCTTCAAAAATTTCAATGCTAAAGAAACGTGGATAAATTACCAATGCCTGCCTTTAATTATTTCAATATTAAAGATATATACATGGATGAATCTGAATGCTTGAACCCTCAAACCATTGCTTCCCGAGCGTGATACAGCCTAAAAGCTGAACTTTGACTTGGAATCCCTTGACCTGCTCATGCACTCCAGCGGCCTAGCACCTCGGGCCATGCAGGTAGTCTCCGAAGTAAATAAAGCAAACAAAGAGTATCCACGTACCACAAAATCACCTATTTCGCACTCGCGTTAGGCTAAAATTAGAAAGCGTAGGAGTGTAGCTCTCGGAGACCGCTCGATCGATCCCTATTGCTTGATGTAAACACAATAATCTCTTCTAGTCCCTATTGTTAAATGCAAACGCAATAATGTGTGTTGGTCTCTAATGCTTGATGTAAGCACAATAATGTTTGTTTGCACTGCCAATTGACCTGCTGCGAAAACAGCTGTCATTACGGTGGTAACGAGATGTGTTTGGTATTACGTCAAAATAGTTTCTGTTGTTTGTTTTACTAATCGAACGAAAGAAGTTGGTGCTTTTAGGCATTAGTGCTCCTCTCCTTGAATGTTGTTTTGGTTCATGCATCTCAGACACGGTGCTTTTTAGGGTGTTATTAAAGCTTGAAGTGAAACCTTACGAATGAATATTGAGACCGAGGTTGTAAATAGATGAAATGACTATTGCCAAAATCAGATTTGTTGCTGGCATTTGATGCTTAACAATGTAGATGAAGATGGTTTAGTATTTTATACAGAGGTAATTTCAAACAACTTTCGAGGGCTGAGTTTTATAGCTGGAGTAAGTACTTCCTTCTAATGAATGCCTACGATTAAGTAAAATATGACAACTGGCAGGGGCCAAGTGGCTTGCTGCTCATTCAAGTCTCGTGCCATCAGCCACAAATCACGCACAAGTACCGAAATACCGAGGCAGAAGCACAGGAGAAAGAATAACGGTCATCCTGTTGCCATCGATCTTCATTCATAATCACCAGTTCGTTCGGTTTTTTATAAAAAGCAGTCGTTTCACATAAGGGTTTTTACGAAGGGACTGCGTGGATCAGTGAACATAACTGATGCAAGTACATTTGCGTTTGAGGCTTTCATGAGAGGAGAGACACACGTAAATATCCGTCTGAACTTGAGACCTCTTCCGCTTTTCCGTTCCTCAGAACTGAGTACCTGAAATTCCTACGAGATTCCCTTTTCTGGCTACCGTAGATTTGGCTTCAATATTATCAGGATTTGCAAATTCTGACTTTGTGATGATGCATGTGCTTGTTACACCTCAGCCAATTGGGTTTAGATTCAAGGAGAAGGATTTTCGTTTGAATTCCCAGACATTTGCAAGTTTGTATGAGTGTAGCAAAGCTTGTGGCCAGAACCTGCCGATTGTGTCTACATTTACTTCAGTGTTGGAGGAAAGCTCTGATGCCTCATATGTAGCTGTAGGAGTGTCCTGTTTTATGAGTTAGTTTCAGTTCTATTTCCTCTCATTTTGCAGACATTTTAATAACGAACTGATGATGAAGTTGTGCCCCAAAATATTTTCAAATTCACTGTTGAATATTTCCCATGGAAAACACTATAAATAAGCCGTAAAATTATTATAAGGTGTAATATCCATTTCTAATTCTGTTATCTTAGCTTTGAACAACTTATTTCATATACGAAAAAATCGCACGTTTAGGGTAGCGAATTTTTCGAACGTACAGACACTCACAAATTGTTGTTTATTTTTTCTTTCACGTTAATTACTCGTACTTTCTGTCGAGGGGAATAATACCATCGACATAGTAAATATGAAAAACCACCTGCAAGAACGCAGTAACCTATAAAATTATTTGAATACGACTTCACGCGAGTGAGAAACAAACACACGCAGGCGAGATGGCTTCATACAGTCGCAGGCGAGCACATCAACGCAGTGGGAGCCCTGAAATGACTTCAAGACTGTGTCAGATCCCGACATAAAGACTATTCACAAAACACTCCCCTCGCTACGAAAAGACAAGCGAAAGAAACTAATTAAGATGCCAAAAAACGCTCAGCCTCGAACTGCTCGGAGCCTGCATTATATCACAGAAGCGTCTGAAGTCGACCACAATGTTTGCTCGCAGCGAATGCCAATTATTGTGAATGATGGCTGTTTAGCGGTGTCTCATTTCAGCTCAGCATATTTTAGTCGTCTCTCATCGCGGGGCTGTGCATGTAAATAGCACTCGCGCCATTTGACAGCGCGCTGTTTGAGATCGGGTACAGTTCTTCGTTGTCGCACCACCTACTGCGGTGTTTGGGAACGGGTACAATTCTTGGTTGCCGCAGAGCGCTGTTTGAGAACGGTTTCAAATCTTGGTTGTCGCAATTCGTTGTTTGAGAACGGTTACAACCTTGGTTGTCGCTCGCCATGCGCTGTTTGAGAACAAATACAATTAATGGTTGTCTCACCACCCAAAGCGTTTGCTTCTTGGAGCCAGCTTGGGAAGGAAGCATTGAACGCAAGCTCTCGGCTCGGCGACGCTCGACAATTGAGGTAAGTTGGGGTGAGTTGAGCTCTGTCTCAGGGAGCGCTGCGGCTCTATTAACCGCGCCATCAACATATTAAGCTGTCCATTAAAACGCTTCCCGAAGGAGAGAGTCCAATAATTTTAGACTCTGATGTATATGTGCGTGTACACATTCATTATTTCTGTGCATACACGCAGAGTTACACTGGTTAAAATACGATGTTAAATTGTACTTGGGTACATATGGATCTATATTTAGTACTATCACAGCATTAGAATTGAAATAGATCACATTTCATAGTAGAATAGCTTCGCTTCAGTAGTTTCGGGATTGTAATCGAGGGTAAAATTAGGAAACTTCTGTTTAAAACCGAATGTTACTTCTTGAAGAAGAAATGCTTAGAATGCGATAGAATTGAGATAGTGAAAGTGATTTAAGAAGTAAAAAAGAAGAATGAATACAACGAAAAAAATTTAGCTAACTATAAATAATATGCGGTGTATATATATATATATATATATATATATATATATATATATATATATATATATATATATATATATATTTCCATTCAATAATCTCCCACACGCACTTCATAACAGTTTCCTGAGCTTCTGCATTTTTCACTGCAGTCATAGGGCATATTGCCTGTAAAGACTGCCGACTTAGCTGCATGCAGGAGCCGCAATCTCCTCCTCTGCTATTTAAGGCATCCACTATCAAAAATTTCCTGTGTAAGGACTACCGCCCGCCCATGCCCCGCCCACATTGCCGTTTAGGTGCGGGGGGCCCAAAACAGAATGCCAAAATTTAACAGGGCAAGCATCGCCAGCCAGCAATCGAAATCTGCGACTTTTTAAGGCTTGTTGAAGGATGAAACACGGACAATGGATACAGGTGAAACACGGACAATGGATACAGGTGAAACACGGACAATGGATACAGGTGAAACACGGACAATGGATACAGGTGAAACACGGACAATGGATACAGGTGAAACACGGACAATGGATACAAGTGAAACACGGACAATGGATACAGGTGAAACACGGACAATGGATACAGGTGAAACACGGACAATGGATACAGGTGAAACACGGACAATGGATACAGGTGAAACACGGACAACGGATACAGGTGAAACACGAACAATGGATACAGGTGAAACACGGACAATGGATACAGGTGAAACACGGACAATGGATACAGGTGAAACACGGACAATGGATACAGGTGAAACACGGACAATGGATACAGGTGAAACACGAACAATGGATACAGGTGAAACACGAACAATGGATACAGGTGAAACACGGACAATGGATACAGGTGAAACACGGACAATGGATACAGATGAAACACGGACAATGGATACAGGTGAAACACGGACAATGGATACAGGTCTGAGAGCTCACAATTAATTTACTGAAGAGCGTGAGGGACTACATTGCCTCTCAAATGATTTCAAGGGTTTAATTCATCTTTCAAATCAATGTGTTTCTCATTTATTCAAGAGTTGCATGGTTTAACGCGTGCCTCATATGACGCATTTAGAATTAAACAATTTTAAACAACTTGAACAATTTATTCACCACAAGCAATGTAGCAGTATATTGCTTCTGAAATATAATACATTTGACGCTTTTGAATATAGCAACTTGTGGGCCCGAATAAGTTCAGTAGCTTCTAGGGCATCCTATCACCAACTAACGAGATCAGCTCACTGACCCTCCACCGTCTCCTCTGCTCCTACACCCTCAAGAAACTGTCTCACAGCTGGAGAAGACGCGAGTTTGGCCTACATTTATGAGAATCAAGAAAACATTCATGGGATAAAAAGTCACTCATATTGCTTTCCATCTCATGATACTTTACTGAGCTGAAAATCAGGGACTATTGTTCCCAAACCACACTCCTGATAAAAGAAGTACTTTTATATCTATTTCATAAATTAATTCTTTCCCCGCGCATTGAGCCATATGTGTGTCCCATTCTGCAAATTTCTCATTCACGTATCGGTATAAATGAATGACATTTCATCTGCTTCAAGCCCTTTCTATAAAATAGTTGTAATCATACGAGGTAAAAATTCTATCGTACAATTGTATTTTAGTAATTCTTAGGAAGGACAAAAATGTAGTCTAGCAGTAAAGTCGATTTTCCAATTCTGATACTTAATGCCCAACAAAACCCACCGTGAACAACCGCGGAAATGCGGTGAACGTGTTAGTATCAATAGAGTAAATATTTGTGATCGGATGTTTACCTACTCATAAGCAACAAAAACACAGTCGACTCGACAGTCGCATTTTAAAATTTCTCGGAAAAATCTGGATTTGAGTTTCTTTTCTGCGAGAGTTCAGTGTTCTGCAGTGAGCGAGACTGGAATTTACCTAAGCTCCTGTAGAAGTTGACTAAAGTCAGTCAGGAATTTAACTCGAGAGCCTCAACTTGGCCGGAGAAGATGCTGCCAGCAATATTTTTTGTATTTTCTTGGGTAACTTTATTGCTACACTCGAGACTCCTCGAGACAAATGTTTGAAGTATTCTGAGCCATGACCTCCGCTGAGACGACAGTCTGCTGCGCCGATGTTGCTAGTCATGTGTGCGAGTGTTTTGGAAAATTGACTTACGTGAATACGACTGCAATTTGACTGGATTTCTCCCCAAAAAACGATTAAAGTTGAACTAATGGGAAAAAATTCCGGTATAGAAGTATATTTTCGAGCTGAACCAATGGGTGTAAATTTTTCATTATGGTAGTATATTTCCGATTTGAACTAATGGGTATACATTTTTCATTATGGAAGTGTATTTTCGATTTGTGCAAAAATGGGAATAAATTTTTCATTATGGAAGTGTATTTTCGAGTTGAACTAATGGGTATACATTTTTCATTTTGGAAGTGTATTTTCGATTTGTGCAAAAATGGGAATAAATTTTTCATTATGGAAATGTATTTTCGAATTGAACAAATGGGAATAAATTTTTCGTTGTGGAAGTGAATTTTTCGTTATTTACTGAGCGACGGTGCGTCGAATTGAAGAATGCGAGAATGCATTTTTAACGTCTTTTAAAATTCCTGACCAAAGACTGCACATGTTAGTGATGTTATTGTTTCCATCGCTCGTTTAATGAATGCATCAGAAAATGATGTAAATAAAATTTTGGCATTGTATATTAGTTTTCACGTTGAATGTATAAAACACGAATGCGAACAAAAATTATGGTGAATGCATGGCACTTCTCATGTGTAATATGAGGTTTGAAGAGCTCAGCTCCATTAAAATTATTATGAATGCATGGAACTCCCAATTCGTAATATGAGGTTTGAAGAGCTCAGCTCCATTTGAAAAAAAATTTGATTTCTACATATTTATTAATCGTTAAGCACTTTGTTGTTTTTATTAATCTGGCGACCAAAACCAGGAACAACACTGCTTATTAACACAGAAATGAGTGCAACGGAACAACATGTGTACGAGCGAAACGAACTTCCTTCAGTTTTTTTAGTTTTTTGAGCTCCATGTAAATACTAATTTCCAAATTAAATGCGGTATGTAATTTCAATTCCAGATAAATTTTTTGGTATTTGTTGCAGTACAGTTTCATGAAATCAAAGCCATTTGATTGAGTGATAGACGGCGAAAGTATCTCTACTTAACGTATCGAGCTCTTAAAGAAGCTTCTTTACATAGAGTAATAACTAAACATTTGTTTTTATGTCATTCCCTAACGGGAGCCACTGATGTAGAGCTACTCATTTATTTGAGAATGAGTTCAGGGAACAAAGCATCTATTAATTCAAGTTAATAATCTGTACACATGATTCCAAATATAAAGCTGATATTCATTCATTTTGGAAAGCTGATTTGAAGCAAAACACTTTTTAATTATTCACGGTATGAAGCCCTATAGTACATACATGTGATTCATTCCAAGGTTTTCAATTGAAACGTATCACATATTGTTCTTAATAATAGGTACTGTATTAATTTTAATGATCATCTCCTATCTTAGAGCATCAGTGGAGAACTTATTAAACGAAAGTTCGTATAATGGGGAATTTGTGAGAAAGCATTCAGAATTAATGGCACTGAACCCATGCATAGGAAGTTTATTTCATAGATATTAGTCTATTTCATTTATGTTTATGAAACTGATGCAGTTCTTATAAATTGTAAATTTCTCCTAACTTCTGGCATGCGAGAAGTTAGACTGCAGTGAGTTGGACACGAGGCACACCGAAAATATTTTCACGATAGAGTCCAGTGGTTCTTGAACGGAAATAATTTTTTAAACCAATTGCAGGGGGATAACAACCGAACATTTAAATTTTCATTTTAAAATACATCGTATTTTTATTTCTTAGCGTCGCTCTCAGCCTCGTTCTACGCAGATAGTTAACCTTGTTGGAGGTACTGGCCTCCACAAGTTCCTTACATGCATTCTCCCAGCCCTTTGTAGTTGGAAAAATACGATGTATTTTTTTCATATTTAAAACATCTATATATTTATCTATGAATATAACTATATACTGTATTAGTGCACAAACTGTACCGTGCCAAACCCAGGAGTTCGACTCACTGAACCCTAGGGTTCGATCGAACCCAGGTTAAGAACCATAATGATTGACAGTGCACAGAAGCCACTTCAAGCGGGCGCGGCAACACGCAATAATTTTCTCACTCAAAATACGCGAATGGTTCCACGTGATCCTACTTGACGCATATGCTCTACATCCCAGCTACTAGAGTTGGTTGTTACCTTTGAAGAAAAGAAGATTTAAAGGAGATTCGGCGATTCTGGCTACTCTGTAGGAAATCCTTTATAGAAGATACGGTAATTTTGATTGTTTTGTTGAAAAAACATCACTGGTAAACGTCGCATGCCAAATTTCCATGAACATTGTAAGCCGAATTTCCATGAACATCGTATGCCCAATTTTTATAAACATCATATGCCGAATTTCTATCAACTTGATTGGAAATTTAAAGTAATAAGCAATGAGGAACATCTAAGGCAAAGCCTCGAGGAAAGAGTTAAGATTAATGAAGTTTCTTTTGGAAACTGTTTGAAAACAGCACTTGCCTCTCTGACAAATCCCTAAGAAGTCATCCATCAGACGAGAAGTGAAGAGCCCAAAAAAGGCGGCGCTGTCATACAGAATATGACGGATGAATGAAGCTCACATCGTGAAGGTGCCGATGGGCTCGAAGTGCCCACCTTCTCAGAGGTGCCTCGAACCGCCGGTTTTTACGCAGGCTTTTCTTCAAGTTTGATTGTTTAGTAAAAATACAAAATGTATGACATGTCCATTTAATCAAACGACTCCAACATGTGAAAAAACTTCATTTTGCAACGTTCTCAAGTATGACTGTATATACATTTAACTGCGAACTTTGGGTATAAATTCGTACAACTTGGTTTCTGCGAATATATATGAATGAAAAATAAAGGTTCGCTAATTAAGTATTATTGAAGTATTTTCTAAAATACAGATTAAGAAAATCAAAGTTTGGGCTTTGAACCGTTGAAAAATACCTTTTATTTAATTATCGTGCTGGATGTGTCAGAAAATTTTGCAAATCAAATTTTGCCATCGATTAGTTTTTATCTCGAACTTATAAAATGTCAACGCGAACTGAAATTCTGAGGAATACCGGAAACTTCCCAGTGTAGAATATGAGGTGTGAAGAGTTCGGCTCAACCATTTACAATATCAACGCAATAAATAGCTGAACGATCTCTCACAATGATGGTTGTCACAATGATAGTTGTCACAGTGATAGTTGTCACAATGATATTTGTCACAATGATAGTTGTCACAATGATATTTGTCACAATGATAGTTGTCACAATGATAGTTGTCACAATGATAGGTGTCACAATGATAGTTGTCACAATGATAGTTGTCACCATGATAGTTGTCACAATGATGGTTGTCACAGTGATAGTTGTCACAATGATAGTTGTCACAATGATAGTTGTCACATTGATAGTTGTCACAATGATAGTTGTCACAATGATAGTTGTCACAATGATAGGTGTCACAATGATAGTTGTCACAATGATAGTTGTCACAATGATAGTTGTCACAATGATAGTTGTCACAATGATAGTTGTCACTATGATAGTTGTCACAATGATAGTTGTCACTATGATAGTTGTCACTATGATAGTTGTTACGTTTAGAACCGTCATGGCCGTACAGCCATTGGGTGCCTGGAAGCATATTTGTGGATTGGATCCAAAAGAGAGGCAGTCGCTGTGCATCCGTTTGAATTTCTTTACAGATGTGCACCAAAAATTTTCACAGTTCAGCAATACAGACCCAAGCTATGATTGCAAGCACGGAAAACTAAACCGTTGGAACAGTTGAAAAAATAAAAATCAAGTCCATAAACAACAAAAAGCTCTGCCTCTTAGAAGAGTACTTAGGTCTCGCACCCGCAGAACGTCGGACAACGTCAAAGTTGACGTGACTTCGATAATAAATGGCGAGATTGCCTCAAACTCTCGTCATTTGCTCGTCGTTGGCAATAAAGTACTTTTTTTTCGAAATTTTAGACCGGAAGATTATACCTCCGTATCACCAGAGCTGAGAAGACGCTGGCTTCTATGAGCCATCTCGGCAGCATGAAGTTGTTTCCAACCTACGGAGTAAAATGGTTCTTTTTCTTGAAGCAATCATTTCACGTTGGAAATATGAGGTGACGAGACAGGAAATGTGATCATGACGCTACTGAAGTGTGTTGCTTGAACGGCCGTCAACACAATGGAACATTTTCGAGCCTTCAAATCAAGAAAATTTAATTGCCTTCATGTAAAAATACATCTTGGAATAGTTAAAAGACGTTATTACTGTTAATTGAGGCAAAACACCTCACACGCATAACAAACGGGCACAAAACTGAACAATGAAGTGAAATTTAGCTATTCTTTACATTATGGACGCAACCAGCCATTGTTTATCACATGTGAATGATTGATAAAGTGCTTATTGTGTTAAAAAAATGTTTACTACTCAACAATTTATGTTAGGCACTATTAAAAAAATTAACTTTTTAGAATTTGTGAAGTTTTGCAAAGAATAAAAGATATTTTATGTAGCTAAAATATGCTCGATTTCATATCTTATCAAATACACTGTAACGCCTACGCGAGAAGTTTATGTACCTTATATAAGAGTATCAGATTTATCGTTGCCTTGCGTCTTCAAATATGGCGGGAAGGCGAAGAGAACGAACAAGCTTTGGAAGTTGTAGAATGCAGAGTAAATGAAGGTTGTATTTAGTTAACTCTAATCGTGAGAAGCGTTGAACGTCATCAAGTTAGATTGTGTAAGCTGGTAGTAGCTCATAGTAGCTGGCAATAACTGCATGATGGTACCTGCAGGTAGTTAGATGAGGAGCTGGTAGTAGCTCACAGATCAGAGGAAGATAGATGCTGTCTAACAAATCATATGAGAACAAACATTTTCCGTACTTCTTCCAGAGTCTAAAACGAAACAATCTCATATCTACCGTGCAGATCAACTGAGAATTCAGACTGATAATGGTATGCTTCCTCATCAGTAGGTTCCCTTTAAATATATAAAGTATTTGGAAGGGCGAAAACGAATTCCATGCGAAGATTTTCCAAGGAACGATGTCGCGTGGGGGTGATCTCCTTCATAGAGTGGATACCTTTCTTAGATTGTAGGACTGAGTTGGACAACAATGTAGAATGCACTTAAATGAAATTTAAAAGTAACTAGTGAAAGAAAACTTTCATTTCCTTAAAGCTTTACACTGTGCATAAGGTGTAAACCGATCGTGAAAATATTTCTTTACCAATTTGTGCACGTTGAGAACATACAACACAGTACAAAGACCCAGAGTTGAATAAACTTTCGCGCCATCCATTGCTTCCAATCAGTGTGTTACCACGTAATTGTAACTGCCGGAGTTCACGGAACTTCTGACGTTCTTCAGAAATCAATTATGGCAAATTGGACTCTCCATTTCTTGCATAATCGAACTTGTCTGGCCTCTGCTTTTACCCTCGCGTCTCTGAGATGATAAGTACTTTCATTTAATTACTATATGAACACTGACAATAAAATAGTTGTGGCATTTTCAAGCAGGAATGAGAAATATCAACCTAAGTCACGCATGTAAGCTAGGGGTTCCATTTGTCGACGTGAATCAATTAAATATTTTCAGGGTGTGGGAAAAACTACATTTCCCTTTTTACCCATCATATTTAACACTTTGACCGCAATGGGTTAAACTAAAGTTTAATTTTCAACTCAAATTTGAAGTCAAATGTAGTTAGCAATTTTGAAAATAGCGAAGATTAACTGAATTTTGCTTTCATTTTGCTTTAATTAAATATGTATTAAATATTAATTATAAATGCAGTCATAGCGTTAAACTATATCACATAATGAATTTCTGCACATTCGTTCGCAATGTAGGAGTTTTCATGCAGGTCATTCATTTCCAATGTACGATAATACCAATTTCTACTGGACATGAAATTTTTGGGAAAACTAGAGGCAATTCATCGCGCGTCTCTCGATGCCGACTCGATGCTTACTAGAGCTTAATTTTGTCGTGGTTTGATTTCATTATTACAATAAAAACGAGAAGCAATTCAACGCGCGATTCTCGATGCCGATTCGATGCTTACTAGAGCTTAATTTTGTCGTGGTTACTAACACTATCCATGTTTGTTCATTTGATCCTGAAGGATTCTAGATAATTTCCTCAAATATATTCATCCACCTTCAAGTACTTGAAAGTTTCACATGTTCATAAGCTTAAAAAAAATATTACAGAATATTTGCGGGCGATAATTTGTATGCCTCTTCACCAGTCTATTCAAAATAAGTCGAGTTAAAGAACTTGAACTTGCGTTATTGTAGGTGCTTGTTTTCGCATAGTTTGTTGTATTTTTAGTATTTTCTATCGTTGCACCCACCAGCTTTAGATAATTCGTATTTTGCTGATTTTATGTAATTGCACATTAATAGTTTCATACTATTGCAGTGCTGATGATGAAACTTTGTGCTCAGAAACGTTTCAAGCCATACAGGCACAATAGCGCTCTCACTGCATTCATCTTTCATTCTAGTTGTCTGTTGAAAATTGTCAGTTATTTTAACGGTGTGCAATGCAACTTCTTTATTTGAAACTTATTTGTGTGTTCTTGGGAAAAAATCTAAAAATTTATTTTGGGTATTAGTTTGAAAAAATTTAATGTAAAGTGCATTTAACTTTTCCCGATGCTAATCATTATCAGTTGATACTCATCATGCAACATTGAGTTTTTTTTAGAAAATTTTAGATAAAACTCACCGATTCGCTGTATGCGACGGTGAGATTCACTCGAATTATTTTATGACAACTCTAAAAGATTATATTTTAAATTTTATTGCAATAAGGAAAAAAGTTCGCTATTTTCAAAACCCTTGCTTGTGTTCGATGTGCTCAGTGCTAACTAACTCTACGGTGAAATATCATACGTTTTAAATTTTCTCCCCTAATGTTCATGGCAGTGTTATTTAACTCTTATGATATCCCGCAACGAAATGCTCTTAACAGTAATGTTTATCGAAGATATATCCGGAATACTTCAACTGAAAAATATGAGTTTAATTTATGAATATTGTTAGATATTATCATGAGAATGTTGCTTTAACGCCGCTCCTACGCTGGAATTCTGATTACGAAATACGAGCGTAACATAAATGAACGTATTTGTATCCTCTGAGTAATTTTTCTCAGGTAAAGCGTTTCAAGTCTGTTGAGGTTGAATAATTCTCCTACTGTAACTCCATAAAAAAGGAAATCACACAAGTTTTTGTTTTACCTCAAAATTGAATAAAAATTACCTTTTGCTAGATCAAAATAAACACAGTTTAGAAGTTGTTTATTCTCGGAACGAGAATTTGAGCCAAAATTATATTTGAATTTGAAACTCCCCACTATTTTTATCCGATCATTGCAGGCCATCTAACTGGAATCAACCTCGTCAAATAATATCAGAATCGGACAACTCATCACGATCCACTCGACGAATTCGCGGAACGTCATAAAAGTTTCATCGGGCGGAATGGTTGTGGGGCGAAACAAAATATCTGTGGAAATATTGTAATTCAAGCATTCTGAGTTAACAGCTTAGTGTTCGTGTTCAGTACGCGAAAAAACTCGTGTTCTTCGGGCAGCAAGCAGCTAATCCATTAAGGAATTCAGTACAATCAGAAAATATCGGTCTGGAGGCTTGGAAAGTTCAGTATCACGAAGAAAGTACAAGCGGAGAAGTCGTGCTTTGCGATGCTAATGTAATTGTTTATGCTAGTCTGGGATCACAAGAATATACATTTACCAACACATGATTTCATCATTTTGTGACACTGCCAATTTTTTACCGCTAGATGCATTTACGTTTGGAGTCATCAAGAAGAACCTTCAATATCCGACTACCGTCTTCCCGTAGCTAAACAAGACGAAAAAACACAGATGGTCAAGGTTATTTGGTTCAGTTATCACTATGGGTTGTTGTATAAATAGTTTTTATTTTCTTATTACTATTTATGCTAAGCTCAGTTAATGAACTAGATATTTTTCCGAGAAATAAATTTTTCTACGCTATGCACAGTTCATGTGTTGGAAAATCATAGCTGTAGGTGAATGAAGCAGGGCTCATTGATTCCTTCTAGATATAACGATGTCCACACCGTTGCAGAATAGATTATCTCTGAATTTGTTTGCAGGCGTTTCCCAGCTTCCATAGGTTCAAGTTAACTCTGATTGAAGACCCGTCCCCTTTTGTCATTATGAAGTCGTTGCGACTTTATAGTCATGAAGTGCTTTGAACGAATTTTTTGCCTTCCCACAAGGGACCTAATTATAATTATATCTCAACTTACTAACTAACGGTAGTTATAATCATCACTATCACTTTCCCATACGAGATTTAATTGCAATCAAATCTAAAATGACTTAATACCGGTGGTGATAATTATCACTATCGTTAGTCAGTAAGTTCAGGTACTTTTTCTAAGCTGTAGGTTGATGTGGGTGGAAACAGTCGAATCTAAAGGAATTTTTAGGAACGAACCAGGAGCAGTGATTCTAAGACTTTGGTCAGTTCGAAGTACGTTTGAATTTTTCTCTTCATTTTGAAGTCGATAAGTTATGGTACTAATAGACTAATATATGTACGAAGAGTACGGACAGAGATTAGTAGAAAAGTATTAAATTCGGAGGATCTTGATTGCTTCGGAACACCTTTAATCCTTTACCTTTATTCGGAAATCGATAAGTTATGGTATTGATGATCAATATACGTACAAAAAAAGTATGAACAGAGATTAACAGAAAAATGATCACCTACAATATCGGCGGGAAAATCACGTGTATTTCAAAAGAATTGTAGGAGTTGCATCAACAAAGGAAACGATCCAAGGTCACAACAAATATTTACCTGGACAAATAGAGTCGTTCCACGAACCAATAAGACACCGAAACAGTATTAATAAATGCGAGTAATTGATAGCCAAGTGATGGTGAATGTGATGATCGTCATTGCAGATGCTAATTACATTTGTTTACTCTCTGACCGTCAGACATTCCAGCTGTAGCGACAATTCTACTACCTTCGGCTTCCAAGCTCTCATTGCTACAGTCTTCAACCGACATTCGGTCCATCAATTCCAGCAGTCAAAGCTACGCTTTTTATATTATCTGACCACTCCTTTAGCCCTCACTTACAAACCCTCACAACCCTCACGTGCGTTCAACCACCGTCTCTTTCTGAGTGCATCAGCATTTATCTCACTAGCACTCCTAATCAGTTCTCTAGCACTCACAATCCCTGCTCTAGCACTCATAATCCCTGCTCTAGCACTCACAATCCCTTCATTCGCACTCACAATCCCTTCACTAGCACTCACAATCCCTTCAATAGCACTCACAATCTCTCGTTTTAGCAGCAGTAATTTCGCTCCTTTATTTTAAAGCACCTACCTCGCTCCAAATCTATTCACTGTTTGTGTGGAGGAACAGTAAAATTATGGTTACTTTTCCCTGCAGATCATACATAAGATACTCACTCACGAATTTATTAGGAGTTTTGCTTTCACGCTACATTTTAAGCAAATAAAAACACGAGTGATTTCCGGTTCTCCTCCGCTCACTGATTCTTCTTTCTGATGATACATTCAATTCTCAGCACGACTAATTTCTGTCAAACCAAAACTGGTAATCAATTTTGACGAGAATAACCAAAGTGTAAATTCTAGCAGAAACTGAACCCCTCGGTATCTCTGAAGGTTTGATTACTGGGGAAGCCAAACTTGGACTTGAGGATTCCAACTGCGGCATTGATCTCAGAAATTTATTTCTCACTGATTAGAATTGCCTCGAGTGGATTGGTTCATGTCTAGCTGCCTGGCTTCCTTAGCTATGCTTTTATAATGAATGGATGACGATGAAAAAAATGCTTTCATTCCTGTGTTTTCTGACTAAAGACAGAAATACATCATAAGCTTTGCTTTTTCCTCGAAACTGAATGAACTATATTAACGGGATTTGAATTTGCTGTTGTTTTACGGAGATTACACATGCGTTTGTACTGCGGTAAAAAGCGAATCACTTTTATTCCATTGTTCAATTACATAGTTAGTGAGTTTTAATTTTCACAGAAAATATTTACTGAAAAACAAATTGCTCGACAACAAAGCTAAAAAAGTTTAAATTCAATATTCAAATTTTAGCGCTTCAGCTTGCAGCGAAATTCTCCTTTACCCATCGTAACTTTATAGATTAATACTCTACTGGTTTCAATATTAACTCCGGTGCAAAACAACTGGAACGTCAAAAAAAGTTCATGCCACAATGAGTATTCATTCATAACAAAAGAAATAGTTTGTGTTAGTGAGATCTATAGATGTGGTACAGCTTTCGTATACGTACATGGGGAAAAAAGACTAGGTGCCATCACAGAATTTCGAACATTTGTGTAATTTCAAAGAGGTCGAACATTATTTCTTGCTCTGTATGGTGGTTTCATTTTTATGAACAATGATCGAACGTTCGTTGACAACTCGATTTTGAGTCGAATTCGTCGGCAATTATTGACCGAACTGCGTAAAGCTTCGATGAGACTTTAATTTCTTCGACTGATTTGAAGAGGCAGAAGTTGAGAACAAGGAGCAGTGAGGTTTCAAACGAATGTACTCGAAACTTCCATCTCTTAAAGAACGTTTGTCTCTTTAAGTCAAGTCTTATAGGCAATTACCTGGTCAGTAATTTTTAAATTCTTTGTTTATATTTGCAGATTCACAGCTGATGATGGGTCAAGGCCCGAAACGTTCGTTTTCGTTTTGACCACATGCAATTTTAACAATGTGGACTTCTTTGGTTTTTGTTTCAAGCCTTCACTATTTGTCAAAGCCGCTTTCATTATGTTTCGACGTTCAAGTGCGCAGTTTTAGCGACATTCGCCCTTTTTAGAATGAAGTCTCGCATTCATCACATTCTTCACAAGAGTTACACCTTCTATGGAATCTGCCTCTGATTTCATCTATCATTTTATTCAAACAACCGCACGTTTTTTGCATGTGCTGCTGCTGGCTGCTCTAACAACCATCACTTTATCTATCATTGTTCTGGAGCCAGACTTTTTTATTATTTTTATCGTGTCGTAACGGCACAGCCTGCAGTAAAAGTTCAACAGTCAACTCGGTGACCTTACGAGTTGATTATTCTCGCAAAAATCCCGAAGTCTCATGTTTTTTGATCGTACTATATTTTAGCAATAGCTAGACTCCGTGTTTTTGACAATAGCTAGATTCTGTGTTTTTGACAATACCCGAGGAAAACCCGCCAGCTCTGACTGAAAATAAAGCCCTCGGTTTCGCTAAGTAAATTGCAAACTTTTAACTACCAGTTGTACCTACCGCTGTAACAACGTAAAAAAATTAGAAATCCGGCCCCTGGTTCTAGAGATCTGCAAAACGACGAATGCATGATCGGTTCGGTCACAGTTGTCGGATCACGCATCGTTCCTCAGTCAGTACTGGCTACACAGAAGGTCGATTTCATGATGAAATACTGAGACCGTATTTTGTGAATGCAGTACTTTATGGAACGCGATGTAACACACGAATAAAAATTAAAACAATGTTTTTCTTTGAAGTACTCGAGTCTCAGACTGAAAGCGTAGAATATCTTCTGTGTGTTGGTGATCGACATTACTCATATAATAGTAGTGTACTGTTACACTAGATACACACTACGTACAAATACAAATTTTACGCAATACATTATTTAAGCACATCAGAATAACTCTTAATTGGACACCATCAATTCTATGACCTTTGCCATAAGAGAGTTGGTACAATATCTCTTCCATTGAACAAAAAAGAGCAAGCTGTAACTCGATTTCGCTAATTTTAACAGCTCTCAATTAACAGCTTTAGCTGTTTGTTCACCGCTAGAAGCAAATACAAACACAACATGGTTCCGTCTCAAGTTCCAGTAAAACAATAAAAAAAGGCTTGAACTTTTTCTTTGCGTGAGTACCTCAAAATCATGGCAAATGAATACGCAGTGGAAAGTGAGCTAAAAAAAAAATTGCCGTAGAAAATTGTACCGTAGAAAACTATAAATGTGCCGCGGAAAACTGTGGAATGTGCAATGGTACTGAACGAACGTCACTTGGTACTGAAGAATGGACTTTGAAGGATGACGTGAATGAATTCTGGTTCTGAGATTGTGAGGGAAAGAAGAAAGACCTTTGGTTAAAACAAAGAAGCCTGCCTTATTTAAATTTAATTTTCATCTCATTGAAATACGACTCTCGGAAAGCGCACATAAATTCGGGCACTTTCTAAATTCAGTGAGCTCGAGCAGTGCCTTTTTTTCGCTTGCCCTCCAGCAAAATCCCGAGCTCTTGTTTGGATGCGGGCTGTTGTGCGAATTCATCCCAAAATTTAATGGAGACTCGCCGCTTTCAATCGCCGAGCAGTCCAAACAAATGTCGATAATCTGTGCAGCAAAACTCAACAAGCCCGGAGACACTGCGATGCAGTAGAAAAGTCAACCACTTAGGACTGGTATTCGCATTATATTGTCTTTAAAACTTTGCTACTTAATGCGAAATATGGTTTGAGCTCAGCAAAATAAAAATTGGACGAAATTCGAAAAACTGTCTAGAATAGCGCTAGCTAGATTTCAAAAACTTACTATTGAAATCAAAGACTAACCAATTTTGCATAGGCATCCGATTCGACCGAGTAATGTTTGTCAAAAAAAGTGCTATTGCGCTAATACAACTTGTTTACCGGAAATTCACAATTGAACTTGAATGAATAGGAATTACAAAACCATGACTTTAAAGAAATTGGTGATTTTACATGAAGCTTCATTGTAATTTGTAATTCCGACTCAAATCTACCATCTTAGCTACTCAATACTGACGATATACGGATACTTGTTCCCCAATATCAGCAGTGTACATATTGTCTCCAGTACGTGTTTCAAAATTAGTTTACAGGTAAGTTTACGCGTTTTAAGATATATACATATATTTGATGATCAATACAGTTTTGACTTACAGCAAGCTGGTCCCGATGTATTTTGGGAATACACAAAATAAGCATAGCAAGAACCATGTTTGTCGCAAAAGTTGTAAGGAAAGTTTTCTATTCCAGGCAAATCTGATCCCTGGTTCTCCAGTCCCGTTCCAAAAGTTCAAGCCCACAAAGCTGGAAGCTGGAACTCATCATGCCAGAGGGGAAATTTTTGAATGATTTATTTAGTTTTAGCAGTCCAGGGGGGCAGCGACAATGTCTTCTACTGACTCGACTATGCTATTTTTTATTCGTTGGGGACAATTTTTTTTTTAATTTCAGCTTTTTCCAGTAAAGTTATACGTTCAGCATCTGTCTACACTGCAGGTTCCCAGTACGTTCTAAAAGAACAGAAAGATTTGCTTATGATAGTTCCTGCATTCCCGTACGTTCTAAAACAACATAGAACTTTGTTTGTGATAGTTCCTGCATTCATGTATGTTCAAAAGTCTAAACGAACAGAGAGCCTTGTTCATGATAATTCTTTTATTCATGTATGTTATAAAAGAACATAAAGCTTTACTTATGATAATTCTTGCATTCCCGTACGTTCTAAAAGAACATAGAACTATTTTTGATACTCCCTGCATTCATGTATGTTCTAAAATAACATAGAGCCCTGCTTTTGATAGTTCCTGCATCCAATACATATATTCAACATGTGATTTGTAAAGAGAAGAACACGTGTGTCTTCTTCACAAATGTCCTAAAAGAACACAGAGCCACGTTTTTGATAGTCCCTGCATAGATCGTGTTGTCCTGACCCTTTCGCCGAAGCCTGAAGAGTGCGACATGGATCTACGTGGCGCGCCAATCAATCACTCCAGCCGCCTTGGCCATCAAGCTCCCTTTGGTTCCGATCAAAAAACTTGCCACCTCAATATCGAAGCTATGTTGTTTGTGTGCGAATTTTAAACGCAATAGTTCATGTCTTGGTGGTGGCGATGCAGGCTTTCGTCCGAATTTTGCGTAGGAAGTGTATTTAGATGAATGTTGTTACGAGTCGATCATTCCTTTTTGACAGGCTTGTATGAATAATTTTTTCTAATGGTTTTGGGATGGCAGGCCTTAGAAAACTTTTCAGACATCGTCGTGCTATGATGGCTCAATATTCCCTCGATTACTTTGTCGCAAATTAAATCTTCCAAAAAAATTAAAGCACTGAACGAGCGTATTGCTTTAAATTTCATCTACAGTACATGAAGTTTTCTGAAAAAGTTAAAAGCTCATGATTTTGAAGATATATTTATTCAGTTGTTAATCAGTACTAACAACATTGCGGCAGTAAGACACGCAACGATTTAAAATGAGCTGAAGCTTCACGGTAATTTATTTATCTACTTTTTAAATGCAGTGAAAAACTGCTCCGAAAATTAAAAATAAAATTGAAAGAAATAGTAAAGGCATTCTGATGATGTAAGGCGTTACGCAATGTCCTACTCACTTTGCAGTTGGAAGTTATCTTCATCGAAATGCCGTACTCTTATGTGCTCATTATTATTACTATTATTTGAAGCTTTTAACGATATACACAACTCCCCTACAGAAATATAATTGTTATTTTTACACTTCATTGGAAATAAAATAATTTGGGACAACTTTTGTGGAATTTAATAAAACATGAGGCGAAGCCTAGCTAGGCTGAAGGACTTTTTCAAAAATATGTTGCGAACGGGCGGTGTTAGAGATTGTCAGACCTTACGTACAAGTATGTGCATACTAAAGCATAGGTGGATTATTTCATTGGTCATTGTAGTCATTTTAAGCGATACAGCCAAGACATGACTCACTGGAAATGACTATACAAGCAAGCCCATGGCTAAAACAGCCGGCGTAGCCCAGTGTATCGCTTGCTTGAGCGAATTGACCACAACAAAGATGTTCGAAGAAAGGAATGATGCACCATTTAATATGAAGTTAATAGAATGCATAATCTATGCAAAAGGTATGTTCCCGCACAGGACCCCCTGCGCATAGAAATGTATCGCCCTCTTGAAAAATTTGACCTTAACAAAGATGTTTAAAGAAAGAAAGGATGAAGACACCATTTAGCATGGAGTTAAAGCAAATTGACCTCAACAAAAATTTTCAAAGAAAGGAAGGATGGAAACACCATTTAGTATGGAGTTAAAGCAAATAGACCACAACAAAGATGTTCAAAGAAAGGAAAGTGAAGACATCATTTAGTATGGAGTTCACAGAACACGGAATCTATGCAAAAGGTGTGTTCCAGTAGAGGATCCTCTGCGCATAGAAATGTATCTCCTGCTTGAGCAAGTGGCCACAGCAAAGAAGATAATAGAAAGGAAGTATTAAAACACCATGTAGTATGGAGTTAAAGCATATTCACCACAACAAAGATGCCCGAAGAAAGGAAGGATGAATGCACCATTTAGTATGGAGTTAATAGAACTCAGAACCTATGCAAAAGGTATGTTCCCGTAGAGGACCTTTTGTGCATAAAAATGTATCGCCCTCTTCAGCAAGTTATTTCAGAGACCTTGACTTCGATCCCTTAATGCAATCGGGACAGGGAAGCTTGGAAAGCGACGGATATTTTCCGACAAAAGCGGATTAGACTTCCTTTTTTATCAAGTTTTAGTTTCCGTTTCCTTGAAGATCTTACGTAAAGAATTTTTGTAGAGCTCTTCATCAATCAGATTAACATTTTGGGTGTAACGCAACTTCTCAGAAAATCAGAAATTTTTTTCTACTAATTATTGGGAATATTAGGTTATATATTTGTGAAATCTGGGCTGAAATAACTAGCTGAACTTGAGGTTCTTGTTTTAAAAATGTCTAATGTGACCGCTGGCTTCCTTGTACGGCTATTGCGGCATCACCACGGTGGAGGAAACGAGGTAGGTTCAAACCAGTCTTTTTTCTTTGACGGTGTGGTTTTGCTGACGTCACGGCAATGAACCAATAGCAGCGCTCATATTGCACCTGGTAGCACTGCCACCTACAAATCTGGCTCCACTACTGGCCTAACGACATGGCATTTTGGTGACGTCGTTAAGCTTGTTTGAAATAAAACCTTTCTATTGGCTTGCCGAACAAGAGGAGGTGTATTTTCCCCCATACAAATGACTCTACCTTGTTTCTTCTACCGTAGGCATCACTCATCAGTTGTATAGTTTCATAAATTTACTTTGAATATTTCACGACAAAAATATAAGAAACGAACTATGTTTCTTGCTGATACTTCCTACTTTTTTTCCCTAATAAAAGTTGAGGCAATGAACAAATATTGTCTATAAACTACGAAGGTTCTAGAACCTCTATGGGAATACATCACCGTATCACTTATACGCTCATCCTCTAATAACAAGAACTGCACTCAGAAACAGCACAAGCCCCACTGGGATTTACGCAGAATACTTCAGTTAATTATTAATTTGTTACCAGTTACCATTTAACAAGCAATCCAACGCATTTTTTGTGTTCTCATCACAACATTTTGACTCGAAGTCTCGAATAACTGATGGTGGTTGA
The DNA here is from genome assembly GCA_030386875.1 of Morinoia aosen. NCBI lineage: Eukaryota > Metazoa > Arthropoda > Malacostraca > Amphipoda > Talitridae > Morinoia > Morinoia aosen. Next base: position 85,419,998 of record CM059562.1, on the reverse strand, counting down.
ACGCAAGTTTTGATTTTCTAACTCACGTTTAACGTTAGATTTATTTAATTATGTTGCTTACAGTCATTTTGGTTTCCGGAACAAATTGCCTCTCTATAACCAGGAGAATAGGCTCATCTCCATCGTAATGGAAAAACATGGTCATAATACGATTTAAAAATAAATAATTCTGAAGTCTATTTAAATAAAAGTAAGCAATGAGTGAAGCTGTTTCAAAGTTACTGAAATAACACAACGATACCTGTTTTTTACAGTACCTACAACCTCTAAACCAAACTATCTTATGTTACGTCAAAAAGGTTTCTTACTCCATCATAGTCACATTACTTGCAGTGTTTGAGCATTAATAAAATAGATAATTAATCTCCTCATCAGCATTGCCGGCAGCAACTCTGCGCAACAGGTTGATGAGATCCTTTGTGCCTTTATTAGACCGGAGACTCTAGAAATGCTGAATCGGCGCATCTTTAGAAAGGGCTCCCGAGAATGCAGCGAGCTGAATAAGGGCCGACCCGACCTCACCGAAGCACGTTTTTTAAATCAAGCACATTTTAAAAATCAAAGGTCGAGCTGAATAAGAGCCGACCCAACCACACCGAAGCGTATTTTTCAAATCAAGATCATTTTAGAAATAAAAGGCAGGCAGGCATCCTTGAAACCATGTGTGGCGAATTGTTCTCTTCGAGAGCCCGTACTCAAGCATGTTGCTCGAATAAATGGACAAAATTTCAATTTTAAAGATTAAATTAAAAGTGCTATGTGTTAAGCGTATGTTAGAGATGCTAGATGTAAAGCCAGTTGTGTTTAAAGCATATTTTTAAACTGTTATGTTTAAAGCGTATGGTAAAAATTTTATATGCAGAGCAAATGTTAAAAATTTTATGTTTGAAGAATATGTTGAAAGTGTTAAAACTAAAGCATATGCTGAAAATGTTAATTTTCAAGCTCATGTTAAAAATTTTATTTTTAAAGCATATGTTTAAAAATTCTAAAACATATGTTCGACGTAAAACAGAATTCTTGAGAGTTTGTGGCATATGTAGAGGTATACAAATTCGTTTAATAGAATGAGTTGGGTGTCTAAAGATGTTTTTGAAAACGTTTGGCTCGCATAAAAATGTAAGAACTCATTTAAAAGCTAATTTCTAAGACTAGAACCACTCCAGTGACCGTGTCTGAAGTCATCGGGCAAAAACTTATTCAAATGCGCAAGGTAACGATTTCAATCATTCTAAATAAGGCACTCCTCGAATATATAAAACAAAATTTAAAAAAGAAACAATGGTACCAGCATTCACTGTATAGTTGTTGATCTGTAATTACTATCGCTACTCACATACAAAAACGATCGTTTTTATCATGCCTCCACACGCTCATGCGAGATAAATATCGATTATTGATACAGCGAAAACAAAAGAAAGTTTGACTGAAATTCTAATTTTCTGATTATCAGATACCTGTTGCACAAGCGGCGGTGTGTAGAACAACAATTATAAGTGAAGAATTGCCAGCTTCCTTTGAAGACTCATTTTCTCTATTCACAATTATCTTTGATGTCTCACTCTGGCTTGAAGCTCAAAGAATTCATTTGCTTCACAAATAAAGAAGCCAAGCTCTGAGACTAAAGTATTGTTTTCACAGCGAAATGGCAAAGCTTCAGGGTGTCCGTGTGCTGGTTTTAGTGAATCTAATGTAGCTCGTGATATCTCTTTCTTATTCAGGAACAATTTTTGAATTATTCTAAACTACACATGAACTCAAGAAACAAAGATCTCAATCGTCAAGATGATATTCTCCTAAAGTTAAATAGGATAAATGCAAAATCTGCAAGTTTTATTCACATTCAAATACCCTTTCGATAGAACTGTAATTACGTCATAAAGTTTCAAACTTTCGTTTTAAAAATAGAAAATTCAGCTAAGCGCGAAAGGGAACGTAATCTGAGCACCATCTCATGTACTGAATTATTTGTGATCATTGACTGGCACAACTGCACAAACAATACTGACAGGGAAATAGGCTAATTGCACACAACAATCAGAAAATATGTACCCGCTATTCACACTCATGCAGTAGAAGCCTGCGTTCTGCATGACGGGCTTTGGGATGCGCGTTCATTGAGATTTATGAGACGGCAACACCAGATTCAGATGATCACCTACAGCATAAATCATGCAGCAGATGAAGGCTGTAGAACGTAAGCAAGACAGAATACAGGAGCTATCATTTGTGAAACGGATATAATTAAGGCTGGTGAATTCAACATGAAGAAAGATTGCATGCATTTCTTTTTCATGCCTGTTTTTCTCGGCTTTCGTAATTGACCTTGTTAAAGCGCAAAATTCTGCGTGTATGAAATATGGTGCATTTCTGCTTGTTGGAGAGCCGGATTTTTTTTTGTTCAGGGTTTTTCCTACCTTGAGCTGCCGTTGAAGAGCAAAATCGACGCAATGCAATTCATACACCGAAAATTCTCAGCACGGATATGAAATCCTTGTTTTATGTAGTTTAACGAAAAACCACCATTTCTGGAACAAATTAATGAAAATAACAGCTTTTGATCTGATTTTTATAATTATTCTATATCGAAGTATAGAACACTTCGCTGACCGTTCGAAAACAACTAAGATGCGATCATTAAAAAAAAGTTTTGTAACGAACTAACTCAGAAAAAACTCGAGGATTTTTTTAAGGTTATTCATAATTTGGTTTATCAAACCCTGAATTCTAAGACAAGTTAACACACATTTAAATCACACAGTAATATATACCCTACGTACATATTTCTTCCTAGCTGTGGTCTACAAAACTACTGATTATTCTTGACTTTATTTCAAAAACGATGTTGATTCGGGCGTATGAATTGTTCTATAAATAATACTTGTCGATATTTGTGGTTTTCTAAACTACTGACTATTCATGATTCAATGCAAAAAAGCAATGTCTCTCAGAAAACTTTAGTTTTTCTGCAAGAACGAGTAGCAGCATGATCGCTTATTGATTCTCAAGCTTTTAAGGCCGAATAGCAGTTCATGCATGATCCTATCTTGATTATGAAGCAAAATTTCCCATGAATGAACTACCCCAGCTTCGTTGCACCTGATGTATGCAAGAGAGTCGTTGTAGCTCTTTTGCTCGACAAGCACAACGACGCACGGCCGTTGAGCGAGCATTCAAAGTAGAGCTTCAGGATGTTTTCCGATATCAGAATGTGAATGGTGGAGCTAAGCCTGCTGCAAGCGATAGCAAACCTTGACAGATTCACGACCGCGTTTGGTCCTTTGCCTTATTGGCAACTCAACGCCGTTCTGATATAAGAGAACTCCATGTCGTCGTCGGCGAAGATCTATTTTTCGGCCGATTGGTTTTCATGTACCTCGAGACATCGCCAAATCATCGGATAGGTATGAGATTTATCTGCCATTATTTGGGGGTGTGGGATAGCAAATGTAGTCTACTAAGCGAAGTTGCACTGCGAAATGTTTTTCTAAACTGAAACAAATTCAACCTTTTTCATAAATTTCAGTGTGCACTGCTACTTGCAAATGACCTATATTTGAACACTATGGCAATGAGTTGATTTTTTTTATTTTCTAGCAATTGATTGCAATATTGCAATGAGAATGATTTAGTGAACGCATACAAACTAAAGTAATCAATCATAGTCGTAAACGAAATAAAACGAAAGTGGCTTCTTGCTAAGGTAAGTCTTTGCCCTAAGTTGTTGATACTCGAAATAAAATGTGTCTCTTTACATTAAACGACTTCAAATTCAAATTGGAATGTCAGTTATTTTTTGCGGTAATTCAAGATTTTCGATGAGTAAACTATAATTCGCTTACTCTATTATCTGTTTGCTTTTTCTAAACACTGAAACTTACCTCATGTTATTTCTCATTTTGGATTTCCATGCTGCTTCTTTCATTTAGTCTACATGTGGTATATGCATTGTATAAAACACGTGTTAACTATAGCGCTTCTATTACCAATTCTACATTTGTCTTATGCAGTGTAAAGTTAACCTATGGCCATGTTCCTTTTACCTATAATTAAAAAAAAAACTCGTATGTAGTGTATAATGAACTTCTTAGCCATGTTACTATCACAAACAATTATATAAATCTCTCACGCAGTGTATAATGAACATATTGCCCATGTTGCTTCTACTGTTAATTATACATGTACAAATACGATGTCTTGTTACTGCATAATATTCAGTTTCAGAGTGTATGACTATGTTACACTGCCTAAGCATTTGATGCATAACATTCACTAAAACTAAAAATTTCGTTCAGCGCAACTGGACGGTGGTATCGGAAACATTTATGAGCAAAACATTCAGAAATATTTACACGGAAACGTGCGATGATTACTGACACAGATTTTACTAAGGGCTACGCGTTAAAAAATTCTCAGGAACTGATTTTAAAACAATTTAGAATGCTTGACTTAGGGGAGAAAAAATACAACTCACCTCCAATACAAAATAAAAAAGGCCTTTCTAAGAACTGATTTAAAGTCACACAAACTATTTGTTTTTTCGTACTACGGACAGAGTAATGTTTCCGATACTTCAACTGCACTCATTCTGCATTCAGTATGGAAACATTTTGAAAAAGTAACTGCTATTAAAATTATCAAAACATATCAGCCTACGTATGCAGAGGCTTTGAACACTTCGTTGTTGAACCAATTTTAAAAAAGTGTGTGACCATTGTACTAGACTTAAGAAACACTCTACCTCCGTATCATCTGTGTTAAATAAATTATTTAAAATGGTTCAAATTTATTAAAACAGTGAATCTTGTATTGAAGACGTTGGCCACGTTGTGGTGGGTTAAACTGAAGTTCACTATTCAACTCAAATTTAGAGCCAAAAGTTATTAGCTCTTTAAGAAGTACCGTACATTAACTTGGTCCATTAAATACCATTAATTTTAAAAGGAGTATTGAAAATTTTCAAACGTTGTAAACGAAACAGCATTAATTTTAAAAGGAGTATTGGAATTTTTCAAACGTTGTAAACGAAACAGCATTAATTTTAAAAGGAGTATTGAAATTTCAAAACAGCAATTAATTAATTAACGAAACAGCAATAATTTTATAAGGAATATTGAAATTTCAAAACAGCAATTAATTAATTAACGAAACAGCATTAATTTTAAAAGGAGTATTGCAATTTTTCAAACGACGGGTCGTTTCGCAGCAAGAAGAATTTAAGCACGACCCATCGATGGGTCGTATCGCAAGCCACGTGTTAATCCAGTTAATGTACCACAGTTTTGATTTTCCAACATTACCTGAGACATGATGAGCTCTGACCTGCTTACAGAAGAGACATACTTTAATTTCTTTCTCTGCTTTCATTCAGGAGTTCAGGTGCGCAATTCGCCGTCAATGTTAGGGATGCAGACCATCTTTGACAGGATACTAATTCCGGCGATATTTTTCTTTAATGAAAGGCAAGACGAACTAAAGCTGAGGCTTCTCCTTAAATGCCCCGCTTTTGCAATGGCGTGCTTTTAGTGATTCGGTGCTGAAGTTTCGTAGATTTTCTGTGAACAGATGTATAATTGAAACTCGTTCGTAGATTCAGAAGCCCTTTCCCATAATGTACTTGTCAAAGATGAACAGAGAATAAGCCAAAGAAACTCAGAAAATTAAATTACAACTTTCTGAAAAATAACGATGATATCCCGAAAGGAATTTGTTTATTATTATTTCAGATTTCGGATTTATTCTTCTATACTTGCTATGTTTTCAGAAAGCTAAAATACACACCAAAAGACACCGCTCTAAGCCTCAGCACAGCATTCGATATTTCCTATCCCGTATGAACTCGATAAACATTAATTAACGGCCGACTGCTACACACAATCAGAGATCTAACAAGGGAGGGATAAGTTGTTTGTCAAATCTGTGGCAGACATTGCGTTTTATAGTGTGAGGCCGACATTGTGTCTTACTGTGTGACCGACATTGGGTGTTAGTGTGTGGCCGACATTGTGTCTTAGTGTGTGGCCGACATTGTGTCTTAGTGTTTGGCCGAAATTGTGTCTTAGTGTGTGGCCGACATTGTGTCTTAGTGTGTGGCCGACATTGTGTCTTAGTCTGTGGCCGACATTGTGTCTTAGTGTGTGGCCGACATTGTGTCTTAGACTATGAACGACAGTGTGTATGATTTTGTGGCAGATATTCTGTCCTAGTCTATGGCAGACATTGCGTCTTAGTGTGTGATAGACACCGTGCCTTCGTTTGTGGTAGGTATTAAGTCTTCATTTGAGTAACGTACGTGGGAGACATGGTGTATTTTTGAGATACTGAGCCTTAATGCGCGACAGACATTGAGTCTTTATGTATCAGACACTGAACCTCAACACTGACGTCACCACAAACGAGGCGTCACAGCGATGCAAGTCCCTGGTGCACAGCGGCTTCCTAATGAGAAGATGAGGTACAATGCTGCGCTTTGTCGCCTCGCCGCACGCAGCCACACTAAATGCAGGCATCACCACCGTACTCATTGTGTAGGAAGTGTGTCTTGTGTGTCTCAGGAACTCTCTTCTCGATGTTTGTGATGTGTTCCAGGGGTTTCAGTAAGGCGCAACGTGTGTGTAGAGTGTCTTATGTGTCTCAGCATGTATCTCCATGATGTTTATGATGCGTTCCAGGAAGCGTGTTATGTCTGAAAACAAACCTTTTTTTATTGATCAGTACGATGAAAAATTATGTCCAACGGATATTTTGAAACAATTGTTGCGGGAACTAGCTGTTTTTTTTTGTATTTTGTGCCATTTCACGGGGAACTTCAGAAGCTTAACTATTCTTCTAAAAATTTTGAGCAAAATATCGTACCGAATTATAACTTCATTCAATAACTTAATCTATAAACTGATATGATAGCTGCGGCTGGTATTCACTAATATTCTTTGTAAAAGAATGTTTAAACCGTTGTTCATCCAGAGAAATGGTTATATCAAATTAGAATAGAGATGTTCTTAAGACAGCTGTCATTTACTGGCAAATTTTCAAATTATTTTGTAACTGTCCAAACGCCATCAACTTCCCAGGTGGAAACCCCCCATTCATGACTATACATGTCGAAATAGGTGACAAATTTCATCACTTATGAAATTTCATTTGCAATATTTTATTGTCCTTTGAAAAATGAGATTATCTCTATGAGCTGTCCTAACGCAACCATGACATAGAAATGAATTGAGCTTCGAAATAAGATGCTTAGCTCACAAGTACAGCTGATACCGACAAATACCGCGACTTAATTCCATATTTCAGCACAATTAGAAAGATGAAAAAGAAAATCTGTTGTATGACACAGTTGAAGGCGTAAAAGAATGTTTGTGATTGCGTGTGACTCCTCGCAGCCACAGCACCGCATCACGGCCTGATGAAAGATGTCTGATGAATTTTATGCGTATATCTTACACACTTGTTTTTCTTACATGGGAACGTGTAGGCTGAGTGAGCATGATCTTAGTTTTTGTTGGTCGGGTGTGCATGATGTTGGAGTCGTTTGTGTTGGTATTGTGTATGATGTTTGCGTTAGGCCCAGTTCGGCTTGTGTAATCCGGAAACTCAACACTAACCGCCTTGTACGTGATACATGATAATTCTATTCTCTCCATATAATACCAAATAATTTTTGGGGAAAATTAATAACCATGTCGGAAAATTAGCCCCTGTTATTCAAAATTTAAATGTGAAAAATCCTAGAAAAAATCCTTTAATATTTCGGTTACGAATGTATGAATCCAGGAGGAGAGCTATCACTTCTGTCCTAGAATACCACGAAAATTTACTTCATCATTGCAATAGATTTGTTATCTAGAGGAATTCAGATTTTATCAATATGAGCATTCTTTATTTATCATAAGCTGGTTGATCCCTTGAATGAATATAAGTCACTTCCCAGATGAATTTCATCTACTGTTCCTGCAATGAAATTTTATCTTTTCTCGATTAGGTGCATTGGAGTTCCAGTTTCATGCCTTTCAAACAGCCAAAGTTGCTGATCAAAACTTCTTACACGGAGTCTCCGTGCAACTTCAGATCTCTCAATTGAATTTAGCAGCATTTCAGGCCAATAGTTCGGACTTGAATTTAATACTTCTTATCAGACCAAAGCGGAGACTGGAATTGAAATCGCTTCATTTTTCTGTTCGTTTTTGTCTCACGTATCCGATCAGACGATAAAACGAACTAATTAGGCGCGTGTTTTTTTGGTTTCCATTTTATAATTACACCGCTGATGAAGCAATTTTATAATTACACCGCTGATGAAGTAATTTTATAATTACACCGTTGATGAAGCAATTTTATAATTACACCGTTGATGAAGCAATTAATAATTACACCGTTGATGAAGCAATTAATAATTACACCGTTGATGAAGCAATTTTATAATTACACCGCTAATGAATTAAGCGTGTGTATCAAATGACGAGGAGTGTTTGGTTTTCCCCATTGAAAAGCAAGAAAGTAGAGCTTACGCCTCGGTTTCTTTTTATGTCATGCGATCGCTTCAAAACCGGTGCTTACTTCTTTGCCACCGTTGAGAATAATCAATCTCAGTGTATAAGAACTTGGAAGAAAAGTTGAAATAGGAGTACGCTCTGTTGATTGAACGCGATAACATTTCAGATCGATACACTGAAGGGACCAACTAGAAGCAAACGTATAATGCAACTCAAAGAACTCGTTTTTTATTGAATGAATGGTTCATTGGAGTATGACTGCAAGATGCCCCCATAACTGCTGAAAAAGATATTTTCACATTTATGTTCTTCCATTTCTCGGCGTGATGCATTCTCCACTGCAGGATTTCATAATATTTGGTGTCCCTTAACACTTTGACTGCGTCAACTAAATATTAAGTTATACACCAAACTCAAATTTTAAGTAAATTGTAGGAAGCTATATAGAAAATACCAAGCATGAAACGGATCGTGCCTTCATTTAGCTTTGACTAAATATTTATGAAAATTGAGCTTGCGACTACTGGTCGGTCAGCAGCATTATGATAATTACCTCCGTGTACCACTAGTGGCGCACGTCGCAGTCCAAGTGTTAAGCCATGGATAAGCAGAAAACGAAAGCCATAACCTCCATGTATAAGATATTTACTAGTACGACAGACTTTTTGTAGCCACAATTAAAATACATTTTTTTAAATCCCTCTCTTATTATTGGTCCTGGCTTACATTACGTGGACGTGAGATCCTAAAGTAGTGAATTCTGGCTCCACCACTAAACTAGATTGTTGTGGGCACAATTTTTTCCAAGTTTTGTCACTGACATTTTCTTTTTTTGACGTAAGACTGTGCTTTAGAACTTTGACTGTTTGAAATAAAATATTTTATTTTTGGCTTGTTTTGCCCTCAGTACTGCCACAGTTGTTCGTCGCGCGGACTGCATGTCTCTACTATCACCCTGTAAGTTGGGTATCAAAACACCTCGCAATGAATGTGAATTTTTGTTTTTTAATTGATGTGCATCAAAATTCATTTCAAAATGATCCAGTAACCACATATGTGGACAATTCCCTTTTTGGAAGTTTTCGAACGAATTTCTGTACAGCTTTAATCCTCAAAACAACCCGCCGTTCTCAAAGACGGGGGTTCACGAGCGCTTCTGAATAAACATATTAAGACTGAGAGGTAAAAGTCTTAGTCCTAATGGTTCATACGACGGCGATTAAGGCCGAGTTTTGCCACCTTTGATCTGCGGTTATCAACTCTGCCACTGCGGTGACTCCCTACAAGCCAGCAATGCCACATCCTCGTTTCATGGTCCTGTTTCAAGTTAAAAAAATTTTCTGGTCATTCGAATTGCATACTAACATCATGCCTTGATTTATAACACGCTAGTTTACAATAGCTGAAAATTACTTGAAGATAAAATTTATTTTCTGATCGTTTGAATTATACACTAACATCATGCCTTGATTTATAACAAGTTTGCTTACAATTGCTGAAATTTATAGAAGTTTTGTTTAGAATCAGAACATTGGCAACACGTTAGGCTTAGTTGCTGGGATGACTAATTTTGTTTTCTGTTGAGAATGACTCATTGAGTCGAAACGTTCAATTTTAACAGTAAAGCTTTTAATTTGAAATGCAAAGTTTCAGTACCGTATTCCTTGCTAATATTTTCTCTTATAAAGCTGTTATATTATTGTTTTTATATAAAGAGTTCAGAATGCATCGTTTCTTGTTTGGATTGCATCATTTTTGTGTTAGGATAAGTTTCGATCAAATTTGAAACGATTCAGAGAACTCGATGGCAATTAAAAATAACAGGAACTTTCAACCATTACGTAGTTTTCAGGCTTACAGGTTACAAAATGGGAGCAGGAACAAGCAAGCAACAGAAAAAGCAATTAAGCAGGTGCGCAAGCAAGCGAGTAAGCATGTGAGCAAGCAAGCGAACAAGCATGTGAGCAAGCGACTAACTGTGTCGTTATATAGCGACGTGTAATTAAGCGTCAATATAGCGATGAAGTTTGTGCATATATGAATAATAGTTTGCAAAATGCATTTGTTATCGTGACTCCATCAGGCCCTCGTAGCTTCAAAGTTTAAATTGAATTCTCAGGTGAGGCTCGATCGTCGAAGGCTTATTGGCCATAGCCTCCTTCCCTGCCTCCATGTCTCATGTCTCTAGCGGGGTGAAGTGAATATCTGTTAGCCATGGTGCTCAACTGTTAATTATTCATGTTTATGCAGCGTAAAATGTATTTATGAGTAGTGTTGATTTTACGGTTAATTAGTTGCCTTTACTGGTAATTAGTTACTTTAACTGCTTATTTGCTGCTTTTACTCTTAATTAGTTACTTTAACTGCTAAGTAGTTGCTTTAACTGTTAATTAGGTTCATTATGAGCCATGTTGATTTTACTGCTAATGAGCTTCATAATTATTCAATTCGTCACAAGCCATTACAGGGGAATTGTTTTTGAAAATGAAATACTATTCTGAAATATTTCAATTTTCAGTAAGTGGACTCTTGGAAAATCTCTCGCGAAAGATAAAAATGTATAAGACCATCTCAAGGGAGAGATAGCAATGATGAGGGGAGGAATGACAATAATCGATTACGTAAATGATTGATCTCAAATATTGCCATGTAGATCACACGAGCTATTCGTAAATAGCAGCGCAATATGACCAGCATCGTTACCATCTGTTCATTTGCTGCATTTTCAAACTCCATAGAGATTACTTTTAGTTAAGTGCGACTGGAACGACTATAATGATCAACTTGATCATCTGCTGTAATATGTTTCGATTGAAAGAACCCACAACTGAGGTTCAAAGCGAGTCTGTGGAAATCCTGATAATTGCTTCCAGAATTTCAATTTCGTGGTTGCAAGTTTGCGCTCGGTTTGTTTGACCCTAACGAACGGATCAAAGTCAGCTCGAAAATCGATTAATGGAACATTATGTTACATAGATTTACGCTGTTTCTGTTCTGCATACCCACAATCTAACTTCACATTGATTAACCTACATGGGCATAACATTACATGTCAAAAAACTCTCACTATGTATTTGAAGGAAAATGTTCGTGACCTAATATAGAAAAATTCGTATTTTGTTCTATTTTCTAACTGAATAGAACAGCAGAAGGTTGCTTAATTATCAAAAATAGTGCATCTCACTATTGAGCGATGGCTTACGCAGGTAACATAGTCGTGAGAGAGTGAGATAGAGTTTAAGATTTAAATAAAGATTCGATTCATAATGATTCAATTCATCACAAGCTATCACGCGGGTATTATTTGAAAAATAAAATGTTTCTCTTGAATATTTCATTCCATTCAGTGACATTCCATTTAATAACCGTAAACCATAAATCCAGAAACGCATGATATTCCAATAAGTTATCAGGTCTATACATCTGCATAACTCCCAAAATATAGCCAGAGCTTGGGATGGACGCTCGATATTCTGGAACATGTCCCGGCCAAAAAGTCATTTGAGGTGAACGGAGAAAGTCTACCTTGTGGTTGACTGCGAGCAGAGCTCAAAGTGCCTGATGGGTTTCTGTGGTGTTGGGCAAAAGGTTCAGTCCAATTCCATCTCTCAAAGCACAGCAGAAGGTCTGAAGCATCTGTTTCATCTCGCAACTCCCGTTTGCTGAGCAAACACGACTTCGGAGTCTTGTTGTTTGGTCAATTGCTCCTTTTTGGCTTGTTTCCAAACATGGGAGGACGTCTGGGCAGTGAATTTGTTCGAATTACCCGCCACTCTCGTGCTGGACAGTTGAGACGTAATGCCTTTGCGAAGGATGTTCATTTATTGCTTTTTCAAACCCCAGAGATATTATTTTTTCATTTTTGTAATTAGGTTCGACTGACTGAAACGAGCCTAATGACCAATTTATGGGAAGATTTTGGCTCAGATTTTTACGGCTATTCTATTTAGTTATTTTTTAGTTCCATTTTAGTAATAATTTTTTAGTTACATTTTCTTTATTTTCAAAAAGTTTTCACGAAATGAAATTTCATCGCTTATAAGCTCTTTGAACGAATGAAACTGATAATGTTACTGAAAAGATCATTCATTCATTTTTGTTAGGGGATTTGCTAATGTAATTTCAAGCGGGAACTTTACCAATGTCTCCGATACTCTCTATGATATAAGAGGCATTGATTATAAGAATGACTAGATGAGCTCTAGAGCAAAGGTTCTGATGTCCATTTATAAACGCATGAACCTTAAAGTAAATTTTTGATCATGCCAGCAGTTGAATATTATAACTTATCGAGGGTTTCATATTAGTTTTGCACTACTTGATTAGGGAGAACATTGAAAGCAGAGAGCACGAACACAGTAAATTATTTTCACAAAAACAAAAGTAGTTCTTACATTACGAATTTTATCGTGTGCATTATCGTACTTAATTTTGGTTGAAATTATATGATGGAGAACTAAATGAAATTAATTTTTTGAACCCCGCGGAATGGGAAAATTTATGATTTTCTGAATTTTTTAAGAAATACAAACATCATTAAGGCAAATAATAATTATTTTCATAATCAGTTATTTTCCTGTGCCCGTAATTCCGATCTTCTCTTACTATTAAAAGTTAAGAAGGAAAAACTGCTGAAAATTCTGAACTTTTTGAGAAATATGTCATTATTAAGGCATAAAATACTTATTACTCAATATAAGTTATATTCGGGTGTTCGTGGCTCTAATTTTGCCATATCATTAACAGTTAAAAAACAGCGGGAAAAATGATATGACTGAATTTTACGACACGATATATTCCTTCTTTTACTGCAAACTGGAGGAAAATAGGAAAATGAATAAACGTTTCCAGGTGATGTCATATTTTCTTTCATTGCATTCCGATGCAGATACGAGCTAATCATAAGGAGCTGATTCAATTATTTGCAATCTCATATTAAATTTTTCTCAATTTTTATTTCAGCTGATTAATTCGAATGATCATGACCGTAGATTGTGATGATGATGATCATGACCGTAGATCTCACAGCTATTGAGACAGAATATTTAAATAATTAACGAGATTTTTGTGGTACGGCCGGCAGGGAAAGTTCATCAGCGGACTTGACCACGCTCCGAGTTTGCACTTGTTGGCCAAACCTTACAACTTTATCCGAAAAATCCCAAACTTCCCGGTTTTGGCCAGACGACACAGAGTATAACGTAGCCAGGTTGACGCAAAAAGTTATGCTCCCGGATGTACCACAACGGTGACGATATCAATTTGAAAATCCTCCAATGTTGCAGGTATACTCTTGATCTGCATCGTCCCTGAAATGCCTGGAAAAGATTTAAGGCGGAATGTAGCAGGTATATCCTTGATAGAGGAATGTAACGAGTATGCCCTTGATAGTGAAATGTGGAAGGTATACCATTGAAGGGGGAATGTAGCAGGTATACCCTTGATAGAGGAATGTAACGAGTATGCCCTTGATAGTGAAATGTGAAAGGTATACCATTGAAGGGGGAATGTAGCAGGTATACCTTTGATAGAGGAATGTAACGGGTTTGCCCTTGATAGTGAAATGTGAAAGGTATACCATTGAAGGGGGAATGTAGCAGGTATACCCTTGATAGAGGAATGTAACGAGTATGCCCTTGATAGTGAAATGTGAAAGGTATACCATTGAAGGGGGAATGTAGCAGGTATACCTTTGATAGAGGAATGTAACGGGTTTGCCCTTGATAGTGAAATGTGAAAGGTATACCATTGAAGGGGGAATGTAGCAGGTATACCTTTGATAGAGGAATGTAACGAGTATGCCCTTGATAGTGAAATGTGAAAGGTATACCATTGAAGGGGGGATGTAGCAGGTATACCTTTGATAGAGGAATGTAACGGGTTTGCCCTTGATAGTGAAATGTGAAAGGTATGCCCTCGAAGGGGGAATGTAGCAGGTATACCCTTGATAGTGGAATGTAATGGGTATGCCCTTGATAGTGAAATTTGAAAGGTATACCCTTGAAGGGGGAATGTAGCATGTATACCCTTGATCTGCATCGTCTCTGAAATACCTGGAAAAGATTTAAGCTGGAATTCACGGAAGCACGTGCGAGGGTCTCCTCCCCCTGTCGTAACTTCTGTAGGAAAACTTCCGTCGTAAATGTGCCTCGAGTGTTGCCTCGACCTGGTGTGAGTTGCGGTCTTAGGAGGGCTGGAAATTAATGATTTTCCAGGAAAATAACTCCCTCCAATATGTGCTATCTAAATTAGAATCTTGTTTGTACGCCTTAATTTCTAAATCGAAAGTTATTTTTACTAAGAGGAATGCCTTGACATCTTTCAAAATCAAGCTTTCATGAATTATGCGTTAGATATTTTTGAGGCAAAACGGAGCAGATTATAAAAGGTAGGTTGACAATGTGTTGATTCAATATACTGCTGCTTAATTATACCGCCAAGACACGTGACTTACCAAGAAGAATTGTACTTCAAACTTAACTTCAAAAAGTTGATCGGTAGTTGTAAGTAATTGTTTGACTGCGACACCTTGGGACTGCCGCATCTAACCTTATATGTACTAAAATAAAAACAGGCTCACCTAGTACACCTTATTGCCTGCACATTCAAAGCGCTTAACACCAAAGTGTTTCCAGTCAAAAAATTGACGAAATCATGAAGCTTTCAGCTTTGAAAGCTTTCCGTAGTGTTATGAAGGAATGACAACTACAAAAACATATGGAGTGACGCAAAATAGCTCATACTGCATGTAGACACTGGAGCACTTTTTAATTCAAGTGTTTATAAGTAAATTTTGAATGGCTGAGAATTCGAGATCTACCTCTTAATTTCTTCTTTTATCCTTAATTCCCTAATTCTTTCCTGCATAACATAAGCAAAAGGGGTAAAAATATGCGAGTTCTTTTATGTACAGACTCAGTTTCACAGTTCTGCTCACATTCACGGAGCAATCAACTGAGAAGATATTAGTGTGATAATAAATACAATTAGTATGATACAAAATTGGATGACTAAAACAGCAGTACACCTTCATTTTTCAGAAAAATATTTTTTATTCACGCTTGCCTGCGAATTCCAACGCATTATTTGGATAAGTTCTTTAGCCGTTTCAGATTCGCATAAGCCTAAGAGGTTAGAAGATTTAGGTGATACACGAACTAAAACTTTAAGTGGGGTATAAAAAATTTCATTGATCAAATAAATGAGACTCAAGTTCAACAGAATAAATGTAACACCGATCAACTAAATATTGCATCATCTGCAGAAGCAGTAAGGAGAGGAATATACGCTTTTTTCAAGCGTCTTCGATTTCACGATTTCACTCAGGATTCTCAGAATTGGCTTTCAGATAATGGATGGCAATAAAAACGCAAATGTAATAAGTCAAAGTCGACACCACAGCGCAAGTACTACGTCATATTTTTTATCTATACCCGAGAAGTCTTCAATCGATCTTTATCATCTGCTTCCTTTCACTTCCCTCGAACGCGCTTGGCAAGGCCGGTCTAGCTCTGCAAGCTGCACCAGTCGTAAATATTCATTAATTTGTGACATAATGATCATAACAGAAACCGTTCATAATTTTGTCTCGCACACTCAGGTATTTTTGCTCGGAACGGCGAGGTGCAAGTGACGAACGGAGCGTGAGACGCCGCTCTTCCGTCGCGCGCCACCGCAAATGTTCTCACGGTTCTTGCACCTAAAAACTCTAAGTATTCTTAAAGGGTCCTTTTAAAAATGTTCTGCAATGAAGGGCTAAAAAAAAGTGAACATTTATTATCTGCGGAGGAAAATCGTCCGCAACCGAGGTTATTGCGGAGTGTTTTTTGCTGTGTGATACTTTCACCTTGTTCGTACGCCGTGATATTACTTGAGAAATACGTGAAAGAGTTCCTCATTGTATGAAATAATTAAAGTTAGAATGCAATGATGAGTACACGGCTCAAAAGTGTGCGTTATCTTTTCGCTTCTTCATCGCCTCAGCAGAGCGGATTTAAACATGTCAGTGATGAATCGTGAACGAGTAAATAATATTCTACACGCTTGATCCCCATTTCTTAAACCCATTTCTTAAACATTTCTGCCTATAAGTCCCTCAACGAATTTCTGTGCACATGCAGTCGGTGACTCGAGAGATACCTACAACTCAGTCTAACTTTTTAGCCTGAACAACCATGATTTTAGCAGCCCAATGCAGAAAATATACTAGGGCAGCTAAAATCATAGATGCCCTGATGAAAAGTTTGATTGGGATATGAAACTGATCGTAGACTTGCGGACTGGTTTCATGGCTACCATGTGTCACCTATAGCACACGATCTGTGAATGAGACTCTGCCCTTTTCTTTTGAATATATCAAAATGAACCGGAATAACTTTAGTGAAGAAAATGGATGTTTTTTCCGTCTAAGTGTCAAAACAAATCAATAGCCGAACATGAGGTGTGTTTCTCGTTAATATAGGAACGATAGTGGCTTCCATTTTGATTATTTGATGGTATATGTACATTCTAATTTGCTGTCAAAAACAGCTCCTCATGCTGTCAACAGCAGCCTGCCATGCTGTCAACAACATCCTGATGTCCCGTCAACTGCAGTTTATATACTGTCTCTTAGTGCAGTAGTTCGCTGATACAAATGGCGCAAATTAGAGTCCGTAAATACAGAAGACACTTCATTTATTTGGATACGTGCGGATGTATTGCGTGGAACAAATGAAAGGATGGAAAATTTCAAGGTCTACACTTTGAGCAGGATTTCTCCAGTCAGGTTTCCTCCTGACGTTGAGATAAAATGAGAAGGTGTTTTACTCGTGAATCGCCAGTTCTAATGTTCATTTGTGTGAATGTGGGCATATGGGTGAAATAAATTCAACCGTCACTCTTGAATGGTTCTTCCTACCTTGGTGTACTTTTATATTTGGTCACTCTGATGAATATTCTTCACGCCATATTGTGGATAAAAATTCTATTAAATTTTGCCAGACTCGCTCGACCGAATTAGCAGATGATAAAACATAAAACTTTTTTCTTCTCGGCGAGAACGTTAAGAGCCAACCGTTTCAGAAGTAAGTCGTTCGCTATCAAGGTATTTTAAGCAGCAATCGGGACGCGAGCTCTCAACTAATTTGGTGACAAGAAGCCATAGCTAATCTTATGACATCGGAGACTTGGGAGGAATGTTGGCAACGGTTCCATGAAGAGCCTCGTACAGAAAATGTTAAGAATGTATATTTGCTTCCTCCGCATATGCGCGCTTCTCGAAAGTAATGTGCCTCGTACGTTAGGTGCTTCAGATGCGTGAAAGAAACACTTGTATTCTTTGCACCATTTCACCGAATTATGAAACGTTCGATAAATAATGCAAGCAGACAGCTTTTATAATAACTCCTAGTGTACTGGCACGAAAGAGACATCTGATTAGATCAGCTTTTCAACAAGAAAAGTCATGCGGGTGACATTGTTTGCTTTAATTCATAAGTTTTCAAGCGGGCTAAATTTAATGAAGTCAGATTGTAATGGGAGCTAGTTGGGTCCTTTACAGCCAATCGCAATCATTTATCGTTATGTTAGTTTTTTGACTGAAATGGAGTTTGAGATAGTGAAAATGCAATGAAGATTATGGTGAACCTATAATAGTGAGAGGCAGGTGTTGCTTTCAGCTTCTCACACTAATTCTAGCAAGTTATAAACTTTGGCCAATATAGATAACGTGGACAGACGAAAAATTAAAAATCTATTCAATTAAAGAAAAAATACTTTCTGAAGGTTTTTGTTGAGATATTTATCTACAACATAACGAGTTATTAAATATCATCAACGTTATTCCAAATTACAAAATTTTATCAACCTCGAAAGCCCTGAGCTCTACTATATGACGTGTCTTGATCTTTGCTGCTACTTTCCGTCTTTCTTAGGGACTCCTCTCCTATTTCTTTTGTCGAAAGCCGTTTAGATCTTTAGCTGTTGTGTGGGATAAAATCCAGGTTTCTGACTCCAAATTGGACGAACAAAAAACTATCTGGATTGAATCCAGCAGAGGAACACGCGAGGAGACATAATTCAAGGTCTTATACAAAAAATAAGTGCTTTTTGCTTCAAAAAATTTGCGAAATAGTCTTGGTGCCATTGTTGTGTTCTCTCTGACGTGTGAGTGCATGGGTGCGCTGTTTTTTACGTGGTGTTGGCTGTTTTTTTAAACTTTTTACATTCCATTTGCACACTAGTAAGAATTGGTGGTATGGAGGCGTGTTTGCATTTTAGGAATCAAATAATGAGATCATCGTATTTTGATTATTGTCAGTGCGTAAATTTTTTCATAATTAAAAATCAATTAAAAAATTTTATTTGCTTCTCTTATAAGAAGAATAATTTTTCTTAATAAGAAGACAATTGCATTCCCCAATAATCGAGGAATTTTGTATCACGTAACGTTTTTTGAACAAACCTATATTTCATGAGATTTTAAATTAAAATTAGCTAACATCAAGTGATATACACATGACCATGAAGCAGTTTATTTTCAAAGTAATTTAAAACAACTTTCATCCAATTACACCGTAAAATTGAATGACTAAGGTAACATTCATCGCTCAAAAGCAACAGTATGTGAAGTGCTGAGTAGTTTGATGTACCGCACTAAATGCTGAACATCATTTTCACATTATAGAAAATTCAGTCGATCAACTGTAAAACCAATTTCAAGATGCAAAATAGCAAACGATTACCTCGCATCGTGTTTTCATATACAAATCGATTTGAAATTAATCAGAGTAAAAATACAGAGCGAGATGTAGTGTAAGGTCAGAGAAAAATGTCTAAACATGCCATTGCTTCTCCTTTTTTAGATGTACCGTGGATAAGAGCATTTCTAATTTACATCTTATCCCATCATGGTTTGAATAATAAAATGGAATGTTTTATTCAAACATGTCGCGGGTGGTGAAGTTATGAGATCAGTTATGCCATGCAAGGAAATATGGCGGAGACCACGGCGGAAATTATGCCACTCTTGTCTTAGAATAACTGCGGCGAAAACTGTATGAAAAATGTAATAAATTTACATAATATAATACAATATAATATAATATAATATAATATAATATAATATAGTGTAATATAATATAATATAATATAATATAATATAATATAATATAATATAATATAATATAATATAATATAATATAATACAATATATTATAATATAATATAATATAATATAATATAATATAATATAATATAATATAATATAATATAATATAATATGATATAATACAATATAATAAAATAAAATAAAATGAAATATAATATACTATAATGTAATATAATATAAAATAATATAATATATTGTAATATAATGTGATAAAATATACTGCGGTTTGAGAAAGTATTGTAGGGACAATGACGAAGTTTTCATGTAAGTAAGAAATTTTTTATTGTTAGGCTTATATGAACGGGGACGATGAAAATATTGCTGTGACAATAACTACTGAACTCGACACGAGTGTATTTTGTAATGACCTGAACAAAGATACTTCCATATGTTGCAATTCTCTAACCGGTACAAAACATGTTTCATATTCTGAATGGGAATTGCTTTCACTTTTTGGATTACAAGTGTCACGCAAACATGGTTCGTATAGTGTAGTATGTGATTTGTCACTACTATTTGATTTGCGTACATGCTGCCTTATTTGTTTTCCAAGTTTTCTGACGCTCGTTCGACTGAAGTAAAGTTACTTTCGTGAGTATTTACAAAATCGGCGCAACTGATCTGTGGTAAATTATGGATGACATTACCCGAAATAGAATAGCAATGGTATTGCTTTCAGCGAGAAATACGAGTATTTTCGCCATTATCAATATTCAAACTCCACAGGCACGCTTCAGAAAAGCAAATTCCACTCCGATTTATCAAGAAATATTTTTAACTGATAAGCAACTTACAGTTCCACCTTAACCCTACAGCTCCTCTTACACTTCATGTTCAACAATAAAGCTTGTTCAAGTTTGCGTCGCTCTACAGCTTTTACAAGTCTTTAGAGTCACAAGGCATGAGCTGTAATTGAGCAGCTGCGACCACACGAACAAACTATACAATATCAAATCAGGTGATGCAAAAGTAATGCATTAAAGGCTGCTCATTCAGTGCTTTGAAGAAGCTTCATATTGATGGTAAAGATTCCGTAGCAAAATAACAGAAACTAAATCAGAAATGACGTCAGAAATAGGCGAGGCACTGAAATTCTGTTATAATAAGAAGCGCTTCAAACAAGTATACATCGCACTGGAAAGCTTCAACGGAGGGTTGCTCTGAAATGAACTGTGCTTCAGGGTTATCAAGTCAATGAAACTCGAAGTCAAATGTTTTTATTTGAAAGATGGAATATGAAGCAGGGTATTACTTCATTGAACATTTTGATCGGAGTATCCATTGCAGGTGATGAGGAATGCTTCGGTGTCTGTAATTCACAGTTTGGAGCCATCAATTCATGTGAGTACCCCCATATACAAACTGAATAATTTCATACTATTGTAAAAATTTGCTCAATTGAAAACTCATGTTCTGAATTTCTTCTTCCTAATTAAAATGGCATGCAGTAACTATTATTCTAAAAATGTCATCAGTCAGAAAAATCAGATTAAAATTACAAACTTTTAAAAAGGTATTGGAACTTTAAATAGTGTAAATTCTAAACAACCACCCTGCATGTAAGACTTGGAACTTTGATACCTCAAATGTCTTTCGAAAACACAGAACTAAATATGAATACTTATTCCCTTGTATTTTCTCT
This sequence comes from Morinoia aosen, assembly GCA_030386875.1. Taxonomy (NCBI): domain Eukaryota; kingdom Metazoa; phylum Arthropoda; class Malacostraca; order Amphipoda; family Talitridae; genus Morinoia; species Morinoia aosen. The sequence goes on along the minus strand of CM059562.1, from coordinate 85,398,712 downwards.
ATAATTTTGAATAAAGCTTTTGTTATTAGTAGATTAAAGGAGTTTAACAACTTGAATGATCGATAATATCATCTTATGCAGTGTTTCAACATACGTTCCATAAATTTTGTCCTGATTGGTGCTTGTTCACTACTATTACCATAATTACCGATTACGGAATTGTTCACTTCTATTGCCATAATTACCGATTACGGAATTGTTCACTCCTATTGCCATAATTATCGATTACGGAATTGTTCACTCCTATTGCCATAATTACCGATTACGGAATTGTTCACTCCTATTGCCATAATTACCGATTACGGAATTGTTCACTCCTATTGCCATAATTACCGATTACGGAATTGTTCACTCCTATTGCCATAATTATCGATTACGGAATTGTTCACTCCTATTGCCATAATTACCGATTACGGAATTGTTCACTCCTATTGCCATAATTACCGATTACGGAATTGTTCACTCCTATTGCCATAATTACCGATTACGGAATTGTTCACTCCTATTGCCATAATTACCGATTACGGAATTGTTCACTCCTATTGCCATAATTACCGATTACGGAATTGTTCACTCCTATTGCCATAATTACCGATTACGGAATTGTTCACTCCTATTGCCATAATTACCGATTACGGAATTGTTCACTCCTATTGCCATAATTACCGATTACGGAATTGTTCACTCCTATTGCCATAATTACCGATTACGGAATTGTTCACTCCTATTGCCATAATTACCGATTACGGAATTGTTCACTCCTATTGCCATAATTACCGATTACGGAATTGTTCACTCCTATTGCCATAATTACCGATTACGGAATTGTTCACTCCTATTGCCATAATTACCGATTACGGAATTGTTCACTCCTATTGCCATAATTACCGATTACGGAATTGTTCACTCCTATTGCCATAATTACCGATTACGGAATTGTTCACTCCTATTGCCATAATTACCGATTACGGAATTGTTCACTTCCATTGCCATAATTACCGATTACGGAATTTTTCACTCCGATTACCAGAATTCCGACCACCGCTATAATTACGTTGTAATTTCGACCATAATTATGACCACCTTTAACATATTTATGACCACCGTCAGAATTTTTTACTCACATCACAATAATTACGACCAACGTCAGCAAACCGTTTTTTAAGCCACAGGAGATTCTAGCGCTGTCCGTAATAGGTCACTCATTTTGTAATAGGTATAAATGTTTCCATTTTGCAGAAAGCGATTTTTTTAATGGTAATAGTTGATCCTACCATTGTAAGTTGTAGAAGATTTCATTTTTACCGGAAAAAGTGACTCCTTAGTTGTTGGATATAGGTAACTCCTTTATTGTAAGTGAAAGGTAATTAATCTACTGTGGGGTATAGGAGACTCCTTGATTGTGAGTAATCGCTCATTAAAGTAATAAGTAACTTTTTTATTTTGTGGAATAGGTAATTAATATACTGCAGGTAATAGGTGACTTTTTTAATGTGCGTAATTAGTAATTCATCTCTCGTAGGTCATAGGTGTCTGTACCAACGCAAAGTAATGGGTGACTGTAGGTCACTATTGCTCTTGGTTATAAGTTATAGTAGGTCGGAAACAAAGCACTACAAGCAGCACCTGTGCTAATTAACTTCTGTAAAAATTTAAAATCTATTTTTATGCTTAATAAAAGTTGCGTGGTTGTCATTTAATTTGTGAGTGAGTGTTCAACTTTAGATCATAAACGAGGAAGTTAAGGCTTTTGTAAAAACAACGCACTGAAGAAACATTGTAGCTGGAATGTTTGGAAAAAAGAAGTAAGTGCAAAGTCTGATGTGATTCTGACATAATTCTATACATAAGAAACTTACTTGTATGTTTTTGTACAAGTTTCAATTACTAGTACTTAAATTTTACAGCGTATCTGTTTTCTCATGCAAAATTGAAAGTTTTATTCCTAAGTGCGCGCTCGTAACAAAATTTGTTCGAGAACACAAATCAATCTTTAAACACCGTATTTGCAGTTATATCAACATGAATTTTTTTTTAAAGGTTCGAATTCACAATGTCTTCGGATTCCTGTTCGCTGATCCATTGACACAAAAAACGACGGTCAACAAAGGCAATTTTCGTCAAATAGCGCGCTTATTAAACTGCAAAGTACAAGAACCAGTAAAATATGAGCAAGTGATTATCTAACTCCTTAGCCCATGTACAAAAAATTCGTTCCGCTTAAATATGAATTTTAAGAAGAAGAGCTCACATCGAATTCAAAGTTCTTTGATGTTCATTGGCTCCCTGGTCGAGGTCTCTCGCTTTGACGTATTTATCTATTATGAAGAACCAGGCCATCTGATCGGGCCGCCTTCGAGCAGGCAAAGCTGCGTGATGCTTTTTGAAGCTCGCTTTTGACGCAACGAGTCCCGCTTCAACTGAGGCCTTAGAAGCTGTTCTTTGCAAAGTTCGAGCTTTCTTTGATATATTTAGCTTTTGTGGAATTGGTCTGCTGCGGTGTAATTCGGTTACCTGGCAATACATGCGTTCAGTTGTTCTAGTATTTTGTCCCCACAAAGTTAGAGCGTTCTTTGATGAATTTAGATTTCGGGGAATTATGCTTCTAAGATTAATTCAGTCAGCTGGAAATATGTAAATGCATTTATTTGTCTACTCACTTTAATGAAAAAGTTGATGAAGAAAAAATTTACAGATCATGCACAACATGCTGATGAAAATATTAACCGTTTTAGGATGCTTTCTAAAGTGATGAGTATTTCCTGGTAGATTTATTTTCAAATAAAACCGGTTGTTAGGGAAAGACGCATTGAATTTTGGTTGTGCAGCGAAAGCTTTGCGCAAGTGTGACCATATGATGAGGTATGTAAAGATCAGAAAACTTTTGTAAACTGGTGCTTCATGTTGGCGTTGAAAGGAGAGAAATTGTAACATAACACATGTCTTGACCGTTATTGCGATAGCTAAAGCATCGTGTGGAAGTGCTAGTTACAGACTAAGTTAACGGAAAATTGGGTCGTGTGACATCCGTGTTAGATTCTCTTCGAAAGATGTTGTTTAATATTTTGGCTCCGTCACGGAGGGTCCAATGTGTGTTGGTTATGGGGGGGTGCACCGAAGCGTACACCAATGTGTGTTGGTTGTATTGGGATGAACCAACCATCCCTCAGCAGCAGGTATCACATGCGTACACCACCGTGCGTTAACTATGATGGGTGATCCAAAGCGTGTACCAATGTGCGTTGGCTGTGGTGAGGTGCACCAATGTACGCTGGTTGCTGTGGGGCGCACCAATGTTGGTTGTGTTGGGATGCACCAACGATCCCTCAGCAGCAGGTATCACATGCGAGCACCAATGTACGCTGGTTGTGGTGAGGTGCACCAATGTGCGTTGGTTGTGGTGAGGTGCACCAATGTGCGTTGGTTGTGTTGGGATGCACGAACGATCCCTGAGCAGCAGGTGCCACGTGCTCACAGTAATGTACGTCACCAGCAACGTAACGACGCCGCCGCTGCTAACTATAGCACATTAGCGCTGCCTCGCGTCGCCTCTACGAGAACGTACGGCTCCGAATATTATCACGCGGGCTTGAGACGCCGCCGTGTGTCATGTCGAGAATATCGTCACATACATACGGCACTTTGCTCCGCCGTGGCCGTAAACATGTCGTCCAGTGCTGCGAGCGGCATAACATGTTCTCATTACCATCACCTTTGAGTCGTTTGAAAAAATTGTTCGTGGTGTCTAATGAATGCTATGTTTCGGAACGTTTCAGGAAATAATGTTTCAGAAAAAATTTGCCTCCTACTCGCGTCAGGAAAATTTTTTCTCGGTATTTAATGAATGCAATTTGACTCAGACCAAGAACTTTGCAATATAAATGGTAATATGAAAGTCAGTCGTCAGTCACCGATGATGCTCGTTAAATGAACTTTATGAGCGGTTTTTGATTTTCTATAAATGAGTGAACGTAGAAAATATCGTTTCAGAAAATGTATGTTCCTTAAAAGTATCGTTCATTGTGTTTTAGTGAATTAGAGGAACTGTGCCATATATATTTTCTGCTTGCGTGAGAATATATTTTAATTGCTTATTTTGTAGTTAATATGAACGTTCTGATTTAATTATTTTGTACGAAGAACAACTTGAGTTCGAAACAAAGACATAGCAGTGGTACCTGCATGATTCAAAGTATACAAAACACCATATAGTAAATTTTTTAACAAAGTTCAAAAGTTACGTGTATACTGAAGTTTGTGAATGATTTCATTGTTCATTGCAGGCTACCATTTTGAACATCTTTCTCCAACACTCATGGTGCATCTCCTGTTTTGAAATACTTCACGTCGCAGTCTGCACCCCGGCAAAAAAACCTGAACTAGAATGCATTAGATGTTCGACAGATGTACAATTTCAAATTATTACCGAAACTCCTTTAGATCGGCTTATACAGCGTGTCGCAGAAGTCGCGCACTTTACAATAATTTGTTTTTTTTTTCATGTTTCAGATTAGATCCGATATGGGTTAAAAACTAACAGTAAAAGATAGAGTTCAATTGATTTTAATGTTTGGAAGAGATCTGTTATGAATAGGATCAATAAAATTGGCATACATTTGTATTTTTAGAAAAGCCTGGATGGCGTGAAAATACTGGGACATAATGTGCATGGGAAACTTCGATGTTACTGAGTTTTCTCGGTCAAGACAGTTTCTAGTTTGTATTAAAACAAAATCCTTGTTGTAGGTACTCCATCTCACAGCGAGAAATATTATGACGTGAGATGGAGATACTGAGAACACAAAATTTTTTCTCGGTGTTTAATGAATGCTATTTGACTCAGACCAAGAACTTTGCAATATAAATGGTAATACGAAAGTCAGTCGTCAGTCACCGATGATGCTCGTTAAATGAACTTTATGAGCGGTTTTTGATTTTCTATAAATGAGTGAACGTAGAAAATATCGTTTCAGACAATTTATGTTCTTTAAAAGTACCGTTCATTGTGTTTTAGTGAATTAGAGGAACTCTGCCATATATATTTTCTGCTTGCGTGAGAATATATTTTAATTGCTTATTTTGTAGTTAATATGAACGTTCTGATTTAATTATTTTGTACGAAGAACAAATTGAGTTCAAAACAAAGACATAGCAGTGGTACCTGCATGATTCAAAGTATACAAAACACCATATAGTAAATTTTTTAACAAAGTTCAAAAGTTACGTGTATACTGAAGTTTGTGAATGATTTCATTGTTCATTGCAGGCTACCATTTTGAACATCTTTCTCCAACACTCATGGTGCATCTCCTGTTTTGAAATACTTCACGTCGCAGTCTGCACCCCGGCTGGCAATAGTTTCGAGCGTCCTAAGTCATACCGTAAAATGGCAAAGTGACGCTATATATTACGCAAAGAATGAAATAATGGGATTGCCTCAAATGCCTGTGGATCATAACTTTTATTTTTCAACAATTAAACTGATTTCTTGTGCAGTTTCCTTCTGATTTTAACTCATACCATTTATTTATGTGCATATAATTTCAGAGGGTAATTATTAGCGCGTTGTGATAGAAAGAGAATAATTATTTTTCCTACTTATGTTATCTCCTCATTTCCCAACACATTTCCAAAGGCTTTTTTAGTGAATATTTCTCCCCATTTTTAACCAAATATTCTCCAAACATTTTATCCAGTTTGGTTAAACCTTAAGGAGGATGCACAAACATTACTAACACTTGGAAAAAAAAGTTTTGGACCCTTTTTGAAGAGTTTAATTTTAATGCTCAACCCTCACTGCTCACATTTAGTAATTCACAATAACATTCCCGTATAATAATGCTTAACATCTTCAGTTCCATTGGTGGCACGGATGTTTCTCATCAGTACCTAAAGACACAGAATGGATTCTGTGCAGCAGCTTTAGCTGATGTGAGGGGACAGCACACTGAAATACAGGATACTTGTCAGTGTCGTGAATCTGAGTAGTACACATTTTAAGGCGGAACGAAAATTGTATTCTGTTCAAAAGGTTACAAATGGCTTAAAACATCAAAAAATAAAGAAATTTCAAAGTAATTTCAGCTTTCAATAACTGTGATTATTTGAAATTAATTTATCAAAGTATTAATTTCATCGTTCGCCGTAAAAGATTAGAAGCAGTGAGCAAATCATGACTTCTGTTCGACAAATTATTTTTTTAAAAATGCTGTTTGTTGAAACGTTTGACAGCACACGGAAAAAAAACTGGAAATACCTGTACTGTCAAAAAATATCCGCTTCAATGAGTTCCACGGTGGAAAATAGCCTTAAAGTGTGATTTTATTATTAATTCGGCGATTCATTGGTGAATTGCAAAATTTTGAAAATTTACTTCACTTTTTTATTTTAACGAGCACTTTTAAAAGAAAACGCATGTCCTTCAGTGAACAGGATATCAAAGTACCGAAAGCATAGAGTGAAACGCCGTCGCTCAAAACTCACTTCAGAACCAATTTCATTTTAGTGATTGATGTTTTCCAATCATTGCCCAATCGCTCTCAAGCCCATCACATTTTGTGGCGCAGCTGGTCTTGAGTCGCCTTTTTTGCTTGGATTTTCGGGCCTCAGGATGAAGGAGGCTTTGCCACGCTGCCTTCGGGCCACGCTGCCCTCAACATCGTCTGAAGAACTCAATAGCCGATAGCAAGAGGCTGGCCGAGCGTGGGCGAGGCACTACACTTTGTCTGATGAAAGCGACATTGATCTACCGCAGCGGCTATCAACGTGGTACCCAAGGAACTTGTGGATGTTTATCAAAATTAAAAAAAGTTCTTCAGGGGCTGTTGGATCCATGGGATTGTTATACGCAGGCTCAATGACCTTGAAAACCACATTGATCTACAGCCATGGCTCTCAACGTGGTACCCAAGGAATTAGCGGACGTGTATCAAAAACATGGACACACCTCAAGGACTGGTGTACCCATGGGGTTGTAATACAGAAGTTCAAGGACCCTTAGAAGCGACATTGATCTACCGTAACGAATATCGACGTGGTACCTAAAGAGCTTATAGACGTGCGTCGGAACCGTAGACGCGTTTCCTAGCTCTTGGATCCATGGGATTGTAATACACAAGTTTTAAGACACTAGAAAGTGACATTGGCATACCGCAACGGCTATAACTCATCGGGGTAGCTAAGGAACTTGCGGACGTTTATCAAAACGATAGACCTGCTCCTGTGTTTTTTGACTCGTGGGAACGTAGTACGCAAGTTCAACGGCTTGAATTTGCGTTTGTGTTTCCTGCCGGCCATGGATCTAAATTACTTATCACCAAAATAATGTAAAATTCCTTCTCCATGCATTTAGTATTTTGCTTCACGTTTTAGCATTAAAAAAACATCTATTTCCTTTCGTTGGCTGAGCTCAATTCATACTAATTAATACCATGAATACCATATCTTAAAATTTATCAAGAACGTTAACAATGTGCACGAAATATACCTGACTTTTAATCATAAATAAGAAATGTAATTCCATGAGTGGCGGCACTCAACAGTGAGCTGCCAATGGCTGCTTTTCAAATGATCGGTAAAAAGTAACATTGTAAACGACGAGAGTAAATGTGAAGGGTAAATGCGAAGGATCTAGTGCCTCATGTCTGCCAAGATGTGAGCACCGAGCGTACAATAGCGAATCTCAGGTCACAACAATCATCACTTGACTGCTTCGAAAATGTGAAGAGGATAATAACTCATGATTTCTAAAATGTGAGCACCGAGCGTACAATAGCGAATCTCAGGTCACAACAATCATCACTTGCCTGCTTCTTCAAAAAAGATTTTCAAGGACTGAAAGTTCTATACTCTTAGCAAATTTTAACCCGACTTTGCATCAAAAAATGCCTCAGTTGTGGTCGGTCTCAGAGGATTTACTTGTGCTTCCTTCCCAAAAATTTCGGTCAAATAGGATTTTTCTGTAATAATGTAATGATAATAGCACATACGTCCTATGTTCCAATCGCATCTTGAAGGACTTTCAAAATATTTTAAATGGCTCAGCTCCAAACTTTTTGAATTTTGAATTAGATTTTTGTAGAATCAGTCGCTGTTTTAAACTGAATGCGCAAAGAATAACTGTTGATAGCAGTGATGACAAACGACTACTCTAGACACCGGCAACAACTACCATGCAAGGACTTCAAGAGAAACATTATAAGAAAACCAAACGTAAGTTTGAAAACCAGAAAGCGATTTGCATGAACTATGAAAATTATTCATAGTTCGTAAGTTGGTTGGAACGCGAAAAGCATTGGGAGGAAAAACTCAAAGGATCTTTTAGTAGGAGGCGCAAAGGTGGTGTCATATTTAAACATACCAAACATTTGCAACGTTGAACTTAAAGTATTTCAAAAAAATATCCGAAAAAGTTACCTCTCACTGCACCTTATTTTGAACAGCAATGCTGATGTCAAATAATTTTAGCTACTTGCAGCCAAGGGCGTCATGGAAAAGTGTTTTTAGCGGTGAAGTTAAATCTGATGCGAGCTCGTGTTTCAAATTACCAGGAGAGCGAGGAGAGTGTAACCCTGAGAATAATGTAACCAGAGAGGTAGGCTCTGATATTTTTAGTTCTGCTCACATTGAAGAGGCCGAAGAGAAAAGAAAACTGCTCGGGTTTCCTTGACGCTAGAGGTTAAGCCCTAGAAGTAATGGATAACTTTACAAATATGAAAATATTTCAACTTTAGTATAAGTCGCGACTTTGATCACTTGCCTCTTTTAAACTGGACCCAAAGTCTGATGTTAGCTGTCGTGCTGTTTCATTTCGTCTCTACCGTGCATTTTAATAGAAAATAATGCCAAAATAAGTTACTTTTTAGTATTAGTAACGACTTTAATCCCTTTAATCACCAAAGTCTGACGTTGGGTGTAGTGCAATTTCATTTCGGGTCAACCGTGCATTTTAGCAGAAAAATGCCAAATAATTAGTACTTATTCTATTCCCAAAACATTCATCTCAATAGTGTTATATGTAAGTATATCTGGTGGAAACCGATGTTTCTCTCTCATCACATTAACTGAAGGGGTTCAGCGTGCCTAGATTTTCACTACCTGAACTTTCTGCATTCAAGTCAGAGAAAGAGTACAGTTTTGGCTGTACCTGCAAGGGTCTGTACAAACTACGATAAAACATTACATATTTAATAGACTAAAGTCTTAAAATGAGTGCTATTTTTCCAAACTAATTTGTGAAGTGAAGTCAGCCATTTGCAGGTTTTCAACTACGCAATTTTGTATACCTGACGCTCTATTTGTGGATAAATTTCTCGAATTTTTGTGTGCTCAACTTGTTAAACCATTTCCAGAATTAGATCTAGGCCTACTGTATGTACAGTCGTACAAAATTATATACCTTAGCCCCGCGTTAACACAGCGCATCACGAGTCACAAACCAAACTCCGCCATGGAAGGAGCGAGAAGCGTATTTTGGTGAGCATTTCGTTCGCAGCGTCGGCAGGAATAAAGTCGAAGATAACAAAGCGTCGCCAGCACGCACGAAGCGAAGTGTTTGCTTTTGGCCCTCCATAGGAAAGCACCGGGCTGACGTTCAGTGAAAAAGCCGGGCCGTGAGCCGGCATACGGAGATGACCAGCTGCTGTTCAGCCGACGGTTCTGAACGATTTTTATCTCACTTCAGAACTCTCTAACCTGTGATATAAAACGAATACAATCCTCTTTGCCTGAGCTGTTTGTATGTGCTTTATGCACTCTTATGTATAATTCTCTTTGACAGAGCCGTGTGCATGAGCTTTATACACCCTTACATACAATTCTCGTTGTCTGGGCCGTGCGTTATACACTCTTGTGCGGTATCTATGTGTGTTACACGTACTTATGTATACAACCTCCTTTATCACGATACACGTTATGCACTCGTACATGCAATACTCAATGCCATAGTTGTGTGTATTTGCGGTACACATTCTTATATACCATCTTTTTTGCCGCGACCGTTTGAGTGTGAGTGATGCACTCGTAAACGCAATTCCTTTTGCGAGAGCAAAATGTACGTTATTGAATACTATGAGCATGTAATGTGTGAAAAAGTTTTCAATGTACGTGTGTAAGAGTAGGGCAACAAAAGAGGCAGCGATTTTAAATGCTAATCTAAAGAGACTAATAGTGATACGAAATACATCTTTAGACCACTTTAGCGTACGTTCGAAGAAATTTGATGTTATGTGCTTTCTCAAATAGTCTATATTTTCCACGTCAATATTTGATACGTAATATTATTACAATCAGTCTGTATTAAATTAATCTATATAATTCTATAAGTCAATATTAATCTGTGTTAGGTTATTACAATTAGTGTATATTATTTGAGTTGATTCAACAACAAACCTTCCAACATCATAAATCGGATTTAAGATTATGGCTCACTTTTTAGTTGCGTTTTTTTAAGAATAGTGTACGAAAAGTTTCCTCCAAAGTCTTTTTACTCGTCATTATCATCTTGTCTCTTGTCTCTTGGTCTCATTATCATCTTGTCTCTTGTCGCTTGGTCTCATTATCATCTTGCCTCTTGTCTCTTGGTCTCATTATAATCTTGTCTCGAAATTTTCCAGGTCACCTTGTCTCTCGACAAGGTGACCTCGGGGGGGTCCCCAAGTTCCCAAATATAACTCTATGGGATTTTTTCCCATTAACACCTCGCCTCATGAATGCACCGACAGTGGAGAACCATGTTATCGACACTATTCATAATTCAGAAGTTTACTATAGTGTCTAAGCTTTTATTAAAGGCAGCACTAACTTACGGATTCACGTGGTTCCACGGGATATGAGTGATTCCATTAGATTTAACATCCGAATGAGACTTCTAAAATATCATACTTAGACATTAGTGGTTCCCAATCAAGTGTGGTTCAACTCCTATTGAAATGATCATTATGAAAATAATAATAATTATCGAAAGTCAGTGGTATCTTTTTTAAGAAAAAATTGTTGAAATGAAAATTTATTCATTTTACTTTGAAGTAATTCGAAGAGTTTTATTCAATCAGAAGTTCATTCATTTTACTTTGAAGTAATTCAAAGATTTTTGCTTCCGGATGAGTTTCCCTTTTATTAACCTCAAGAATCGCTGAATTCCTTATTTTACAGAAGCCTGCACTAATTTCGGAACAAAATGGAAAAAGCGATAAAATCCCAGGAAATTGCTTTCGTAAATTGAACTCAGTATACTGAAAAATTTCTCCTTAGTTTCGAAGGTCAAATATTGCCTTGTTAGCTACGGAGAACTCGAGCTCTTCTGAAAAAATTCAACTCAGAAGTTTGATTTCGCGCTTCAGAGAGCTTCAAGTTTCTTAATATGAAATTATCACACTTTTCTTGAATTCAGATGGAACTGGGAACGGATAATTTCAATCGACAAGGTGGCCTGAAGGAAAATAATGGGGGTGTCATAGACTTCATTCTGCTCAGTTGCAGATAGACTTTCTTATTTTTCTTGGTTTGGTGAGCTAATTTATGCATAGACCTTTCGAGTCTCCGAGGAAGAATTTCAATGCGAAGCAGAAGGGGTGGATTTCGTTACCAGAAATTTTCTCTACTCCATTCGACTTCGATCGCAGGAAAATGAATTTGGTATTGAAATTCAGCAGCTTGCATGCATATATTGAGAGATGATCATATGAAGAAAAGTTGTTGCTTCATTTCGTACTTCAACATTGAACAAATAAAATAGTGAGTTTCAACATATTGAACTTCATCCTAACACATTCATTTTAATTTAAATGCTTGTCATTGTTCGTTCGTTTGACTTACACTTTTTATCCTTTTCTGAGCTTTGGATGATTTGTGTTGAATTTTACATTATAATACCCATTGACGCTGATTTAAGACCGGACTTTGTTTAGTCTTTTTGAGTCTCAATATTTCTCGTTCCCAATTCATCAGTCCCAAGGAGAATTAAATAATACTCATTGAAAACCTATGCATTAAATATCATGTTAGAGCACAAGCCGCTCAGTAACAAGGGTGGTCTCAATAAATAAAAAGCGTCTTTGCTAGCATCATACTATCAAGAACTTGACTCTTAACTCTTCTAAACTTTAACTCTGCAATTAGTATTTTGTTCAGCATACAGACGTGTGTCGATGCACTCAGCAGCATCGCTTTGAGTTATTGATAACTGTGCTAATGATATTTTCTGCATAGAGCTATAACTGTCACTCGTAAAACTGAAACTGTGATTGCGTAGAACTATAATTGCGACTGTGATTGTAAAAAGCTATTGCGGTGACTGCCTAGCAGTAACTGTCACTGCATAGAACTGTAACTGTGATTGCGTAGAACTATAACTGTGACTGCCTAGAGCAAAACCTGTCACTGTGTAGAACTGTACAATACCTGCGACTTCCTAGAACTATAACTGTGACTGCCTAGAACTATAACTGTGAATGTGACTGCCTTGAGCTATAGCTGTGTGTAAGACTGTAATAGCGACAGTGTAGAGCTGTGTATGTAACTGAGGGCACGTCTCTTCAGCAAGAAACGCATAGCAATATGCAATATCTACGCGCTTTTAACATTTGGAAAAATTATCCACAGCATATTTTTCAGCGTGCGTAAATGGGATTGAATATAAGAAGGTGAACGTGAAACACATCAAATTTTGAGTAATTTTAAACTAGATTTTAAAGAAAAACAAATTTAATCGATACAAAAGATAAATTAAAGTATTATGAGGCAAAATTTATTTTAAAAATTCTTCCCTTCTCTTTTATTTCAAAAGTTATACTGGTGTTGTCATCAATCACTATATGTGTAAGAAATTATTTCTGTGTTTTAATACATCAGCAAAATTTTGGAATCAATTTTTGATTTTCATGACTTGAAATAGTGGAAAATATTCCTTGAACCAGCAGAGAAGTTCATTTTAACATAATTCATCACACAAATTCTCCAAATGGCTTCATTACACTATTAATTTTAATGTGTATTGCATTCAATAATTACTCGCGCAACTACGATTCTGAATTAAAGGTAATTATATCATCCACGTTTAAGTAAATACAACTCAACTCAAGGGATGATTACTATGTTTGTAATAGAGAAGCATATCATATTAATAGCACATCGTGTTTTTGGTCAATACTCACAAAATCAAGCATTCAAGTCTCTCAAATTTTTTTTTGTCGTGCTTTCTTACATTTTACGAGTCTACGTTTTCGTTCACGTACTAAGTCTAGGTACAAAAAATTGTGTCAACAGTTGATGCTCCTCATCCATGCCAAGTCAAATCGGTTGAACTGAAACGGACATCCTCTCTGAAAATTAGCATTTTTCGAACAAAATAAGGAAAAAATTTTTTCAACATCAGGCTCGTAACCTTCTCTTCCAAAAGTTTCAGTATGATTTACGAGTGGAATTTAGGTTCTAAATTTAATGCTAGAACTTGTACTTAATTCAGTTCACTTAAGTTAAGCTTGTTCAGTATTTTATATTCCGTCAAATTTAGCCTAAATGTGATGAAGCTCAACTCACAATGGAAACATGACAGCATCTCACGCAGGCGGCTAGGGCTCTTAAACCAATTATTTATTACATGGGAATAAATACAATTTAAAAAAATAGCAACATTTTGAGGTAAAAATTTAAAGCAAAATTTTAAGGTAATACGTTATAAAAATACATATCCCGTGTGGAAGCTTTGATTATTGAAATCTCAAAGAATATTGCGGCAAAAGGCCAGGGTTCTTGAATCCAATATTTATCAAGTGAGAACGAATGTAATTAAAAACAATAGAACCTGTGCACAAATTTTACAATAGAAAGATTTTTAAGGTAACGCGAAATGAAAATAAACATCGCTTGTGGAAATTTTGTCTAGAAAAATCTCAAAGATTTTGATAGTTCCTAAGGTAACACGAAACAGCAATAAACATCACGTGCAAAAGTTTTGACTGCAAAATTCTCAAAGAATGTTGTGCCGCCTACGACACGAGGACCTAAAAATCTAAAGCTCTATAGCAGCCCCTTGTTTGCCAGGCAGCTCAGGTTGCTATACAGGAGCGCCTTTCTCTGTTTTCTGCCCTACCGAGGGTTGCCCGCCTTACTTCGCAAACTTGATGACATCCTTCTCCGTTATTTGATATCGTAGCAATTTACTTCTGCCTAAGTTCCCATTCTTTTTCAAAAGTTGGGCCTCTAAAATGACACATTTATCTACCCGGAGTACTTTCGACCAGAAAAATACTATACTAACCAGCTCAAATAAGAATGTAGTGGAAGGTCCTGGTAAAAAATTGAACAAATTACTTCATCCATTTTACGCAGGTTCAATTTGTATGCGGAAAAAAAATCAAATTTCTACACTATCTCTCAGATATGGATGCATTAAAAAACTGAATTAATTTTATTAACGATTTTACTGAGGTAAATTTTCTTTGCACGAAAAAATAATTCAAATTTTCAACAATACCTTGCAGACATGGACGTGTTGAAGCTTTTCGTGTTCTACAGACGATTTGCAGGTACCGAGCTCAGCCACTGGAGGAGCTTCAGCAGCAAAATCCGCATCAAAACGCTTCAATTATTTTTATTAATTTTAAAATGCATATCAAACGCGTTATTTTATCCCGCATATCAAACGCGTCAGATTATCACATATATCAAACGCGTCAGATTATCGCTTATATAAAACGCGACTGATTATGTCCTATTCATGAAGAGATTTTGTTTACAAATCACTTGCAGTGATATGCAAACAATAATAATGGTTTTAGTCGAAATAAATATGGTGTAGAATAAGACCAGTATAATCACCAGAGTATTGATTTAAGATAGATAATTCAGTAAATGTTCCAATTCATGGACTGAAAATGTTTTTAAGGTTTGAAGCGCGTGCTTATAACTTACAAAATCTAACAAGTTAAGTTTCCAGGCTGCCTATAGGTCGGAAAAAGACCGTACGATGATTCGGACAATTTTTCATGATTTTGCAAAGAGCTTGCGATAATTATTCTCGAATAGCAATTTTCTTCCGTGTTTTCTGATTCATTAAGAACATCAACTCAAATTAACTCATGCTCATGAATGAGCAGTGCTCACGGCTGTATCAATGAGATAAAAAATTCCATACTGCTGTCGGAATTCCAATGCATGACTTGTAATGAAGTTGGTATTAAAACAAACCCGACAGCATCAAGTAGCGGGCATTAGGGAGAAAACCCTTCCTCGTTCAGTTTTTATGATGACGAAAATGATTGGAAAAATAAAAAAAAAATTTCCGACGTAAAACTGATAATTGAACATTTTATTCACCATAGGGATGCGATGTTACCAAATACTATCATTGCGTAATTACTATCATTGCCAAGTATCTTCTATCATCACACGATGACGCCAAGTACAATCATCGCAAGATGACGTAAGTACTATCATCGTACGACGATAGCACTTGTATAATCGAAAACTCATTTCAATTTTCTTATATTAATAAATTTTTAATTATAAGTCTCTTGAATAATTTTCTTACTGAATAACATATAGTCTGACGCATTTATTTTTGAATGAGCTGTAATCTGTTATCATTGCACTATAAAACTTAATACTATCATCTCACGATAGCACTAAATACTATCGTCGCACGATAAAGTGCTCTCATCGCACGATGATAGCATTTAAATCATAAAAAATAACATTTCTCTAACTATAATATCTTAAATAATTCCCTTGATAAATAGGATATAATCTGACGCATTTATTTAAAAAAATAATATACTGCGCTATCATCAATGACGTTTAATACTATCATCGAATACTGCCTTTCAGTTGCTACCTCGCTCGACCCACTCAGCGACAGCGCAACAATCTAGTGCTGGATGTGAGGTTCTGCTTGAATGGTGAAGTATCTGATCGGCCATGGAAGTAAAATTCTGAAAACTTAAAGCTATAGCGTCACCAGGAGCAAAGGAAAAGTTCGCACGAATACGCGAAGGAAAAATTATGATATGGGTAGGCTACACATCTCTAATGTAGATCGAAAAGCTGACCCAAACTTGTAAGACTACACGCCTACTGTTGAGCTCTTGAATCGTGAGATGTCGTAATGAACTATATTAAAAGAGTAAATCATTTACAAGTGATTGTATATCCTGCACAAAACATGCATCGTTCACCTGAACTACGCAGAATGAAAGAAATCTTTGGAAATATGAAACGAATTCAACAGAAATTCAATGTAAATTTAGACAGTTAAACCGAAAAACATTTTGAATTACAGCATTCACTTAAATTAAAACGCCATTATGACGGCGAGAGGGCATCATTAACTTCTGTACAGCAGAATGTGATGAAATAAATCAGTCACATTAGTGTCAATATATTCTGCACAAAACACATCGTTAACTTGTATTACGCAGAGAAAAAAGTATCTTTGGAAATGTACGTGAAACGAATTCAATGTTAATTCAGAGCGAATTTTGCCGGCCAGCAGAAAAAATATTTAATAACAGCATTTGCTTCAGTAGCAACATTTTCACGGTGAGAGTGCATCACTAGCTTATTTACGGCAAAAATATAATGCGAACATGAACGTTGTAAGAAATACAATGCACTGAATATCATTTATTTCCAACACTGCGGATATTAGTGTACATTGCAGGCTGTGCATGTCTGAAGCCTCTTTCTTTGAAATTGTGCAGAGATAATCTTTTGGAACTGATGCATGGAATTTAAATATATTTTAACAGAAAAACGTAAATTATTGATAAATTTTGGCACGAATTAAATTTTCTTCTCAACATTTTCGAAAGAGAATTCAGTTACGGTTAAAAATGATTCATTTTTCAAGGGGGGAAAGTGAAGGAATAGTGAGGAATGCTTGGTCGCTTTGAAAAAAGTTGCGAAAAGACAAATTTAGTTTTGTCAGTGCAACTTGAAACAAGTGCCTAGAACTCCCGTAACAGGATGTTCGATTGTTTACAAGACTTTTTTTCACTTTTTTTCCGTTTTCCTAAGTGGTTTTGAACTCGCCCTATGTATTTCTTTCTGCAGCTTCAAAACATTAGGCTAAAAATGTTTCGTGTGATTTAAAGCGGCCATTTTGTGGGGCAGAAGCTTTTCTCTTGCCATTTGTATTTCATACAAGATAAAACAAAAAAAATGTTCCCGGTGAACCATGTAAACCTTAACAGAACTTTTGCGTGTCGAACTGGAGAACACTGGCGAGTGTAGTTTTGCGGAAAATGTTTTTTATCAACTTTATCAATTGGAAAACGATGAAATAAATTTACTTAAAATAATATAAGATACAACAAGTACACAAAGTACACGGGCGAGGTGTAGTTTTGTTACAAATGATTTTATTGACTTTATCAATTGGAAAACGATGAAATAAATTTACTTGATATAATCCGATGCGGGCAGATGGGACGTTTTGCATAAATCCGATACAGTCTTGACCGATAAGTTTGATTACAAAGTCAATATTCTAGCGTCAAAGGATAAACAAATATGCGGGCTCTTCGAGCTTACAGGAACAATTCCGTTATAAATTTGACAATTAGACGCGCTGTAAGGGTCACAGTTTCATGTTAACTGAACAATTTGAGTGCCCAAAGTGTTTTAAGAAAAAACGAATTAAAATTCCCTGTCAAACGGATGAAAAAATTCAAAATTCGAAGGAACTCACCTGAAAAATTCGGATTTTAGAAATGTCTGAGCCGCACACCGTTGTAATAGTTCAAATTTCAGCATAACAAACATTAAAGGTTTGAAAATTGAAAATGCCTGAATCGCCATCCGTCGTAATATTTTAAGAACAGAAGAACGTACATCAACTATTGGAATTTAGAAACGTCAGAGTCGCAAACAGTCGTAATATTTCAAAGGTCGGCTAAACATACCTGAAAGACTTGGAACTTGGAAATGTCAGAGTCGCAAGATAATTCCGAGAACCGAGCGAGTCAGACAAGGTCGAGGTAAGGACGTATCTCTGTGTAGGTTATTCGTCAATCAGCCGTGAGATTAATGGGCTTCCTGCTCTGCGTATCTTCGTAATGTAGTCGAGATGTTCTATTGAACGACGGGAAAATATTTTCCGATCTCGGGTCTGATCACGAAAAGTCTTGAAACTTTTCAAAAGTTCGCCGAAAGCTCCTCGAAGGTCTTGGATCATCGGCATAATTATTTTGAAGTTATTCCAGCAACTCTGCAGTTATTCGGGAATTTATAATAGGCCCAACATTGAAATTCTGCCTCTTATAAGACATAGTTCCTTGAGTCTTTTATGAAACAAAGTTTCATTCTAAAATGCCCAAAGCTAAATTTTGGGACGTTCACTGAGGTATCGTAAAGCCTTGCTATTTTTCCGTGCATCAAGGCTTCTCACGTCGCAAAGTAGGACTAAGACACACGTGGTTATGAAGATCTTAAGATAATAGAGAAATGTCATCTGCCATGTCCGTTTATTAGATAATTAGACTTTAAGCGAATAACTTAGGAAATTAAAGTGCCTCTTAAAAGCCATTCAATACTTCAGTTACCATTGTGACTCGCAGATGATTTTGCCAAATATTTTGATTTATTGGAACGCTGACTGGTGTAATGCGTATGGAGAAGATAGATGAACCTCAAAACACAAACTCCGTCTCTTGTACGGATAATTTTCATGAAGAGGTCGTGAAATAAGATTTGTGCAGTAAAGTAGTTAATACTCGACCTGTAAACTATTGCTTAACGTTGGGTAATTTGTAACGCTGGAAATAATTTTCATCTAAACTCCAACAAGACACTTAAAAGTGGTAATCAGTTGTGTCAGCAATTTTATATCCTTCCTTTTTTTGTCTACACGTTTGTCTACAATTTATGTTTGTATACGCATAAAAGAATTGTGCAATTTTCTTTCACTCCGGAATGCTTTTATTGAAGTTGAACATTAATGAAACTTCATTTGTAAGTAACAGCCATGCACGCTCAGATCAAATTTTTTTTTATCATCAGGAGAGTTTCTGCATCATTGTTGACTGTTTGATTTTGTTTTTGATAATAATGAAATCATGGGAGACCAAATTCACGGCTGTTTGCGAGCCTTTCTAAATATGAATCATTTTGCAGGTTTGGTGTCAGCGCTGAACTAATTTGCACTATACACTCTCTACAAATTCGCGCAAGAGCTTTTTCAGCAAGGGATTATTTCACGAGCATTAGTAGAACATGTACTTCGCCATTTGACTTAACTCAAAATTTTTAACGATGCAAAATTTTCAATATGAACAAAAGAAATTCATTTTGAGCGTCGGATACTATTCTTTCCTGAATTCCAGGTCGATCTTTTTCTGGCTTGAAGTCTCCAGTTCAACCTTTTTACTTTAAATTTTATCCATTAGATTTGGGATGGTTTAATGAGGTACAATTGCGAATCCAGACCGCAAAACTCACATTGGATCACCGACTGCCGCTCCTGGACATCTTTCCACGAAATGATCGCTGGAGCTCATGATAAAATGCTAGAATGTTCAACTCTGCCATACAAGTTTTTTGGGCAAAAAATAAGTCAACTACTGAATTACCGTGAGCTAAATATAGAATATTCTATACGCCAACTGGTTCAGGTTATTGAACATGGAGGGGATCTTTTGAAGAGTATAGACCTAAAAAATGAAAATGTATAGGTAGGTTGTCTGAAATTCATGAAACATTAAATGATTTTTCAGTGACATGGATTTCACGTATTTCTTTGATGTTTCAGGCATTCGAAAGAATAGTAATTCCTTGCATTCTTGCATTCTAAAAAAACATTTTATTGCTTTAGCACGCAAATTTTTCTGAAAAATATACATTCCTTCACTCAATTTTTTGCTCGGAGTGGATAGCTAAACCTTCTTATTTTTATGAAGCGGATAGACAGCATTTGTTTTGCAGAGATATTTATTCTTCTGATGTCGCTACGAAAATCTTGATGAGAGTACGGCGTTATTTGAACTCAGAAAAAATAATATTCATCAACCTTGAACTATATGGACAGTCATTGTATCACTCGATTCACTATTAAAGATTAAAGCACTCCGAACAAGTTATTAAAAAAATAGAAATCAAGTGCTAATCGGCATCAAGCCTCATTATTTTTATGTTCATAAACTTTTGAACGATTCAGTTCACCAAAATTAATGGATTTATTAAAACATCTCTTACCTATTAGTTCCTAAATTCAACATGCTGTTGAACAGTTTATTTGACGTGAGACTTACAGTCTGCAGATTAAACCCTCGGAGCGGAAGTACCGAACCCCGTAATTTCCTTGCTCAAACGTCATTGAACAATTAGATTCACCAAAAGTAATGCATGTGTTCAAATGACGACGGTATGCATTGGTTCCTAAATTCATAATTCAGGTCGAGTCGAAGCCATCAGTTTATTCGACGAAAGACGCAATGGGTTCGGATTATGCCCCGGTACGGAACAACCAAACCCCGTAATTTTCATACTGGTCACAACCACGACCAATTCGATTCACTAAAAAATATGCATGTCTCCAAATGACGATGACATATTAGTCCTTAAATTCCGCATTCAGGTCGAAGCCATCAGTTTATTCGACGAAAGACGCAAAGGCTTCGGATTAAGCCCCCGGTACGGACCCGGCTCAAAAAGCATCCGACCCCAAAGCTGCGACTTACGTGTAAGCTCTTTGCAGAACACTGACAGCTTCTCCTGTCGTGGTCTCGAAATCCCAAAATGCAACCCTACATACGCGAGGGTCTCACAACAGCTCACGATATTTCGAGGGAGTTAAATGACTAAAAGAGCGCCACCTCTAGAGCAGGGGTCTCAAAACTTTCCAGCCTCAGGGCCACACTGATCACTCCAGCAAGTTCCAAGCGCCAAAAGTGTTTTAATTTTCCGGCTATTATCAATAACTTCTAGAGTAGTCACCGATTCGTGCGTCCTGAGCGAGCATACGCTTGCTAAATTCGCTAGTTCAATTACTATTGAGCATTGTTGTGGGCTGGATAGATCACACTGGCGGGCCGGATTTGGCCCGCGGGCCACAGTTTGGAGACTGCTGCTCTAGAGTAAGGGTTCTCAAAGTTGAGTCCGCGGACCCCCAGGGGTCCGTGGCACTTTGACAGGGGGTCCTCAAAATTTAACGAATTTAACGGTGGATGCAGTTAAGGTATTTATTTACAGCTTTCCATGACTGCTGATTTTATGAAACAGCGCGAACAATGTAAATATACTCGTACATATAATCCTCAGGGAACACATGTGAGGAGGTCCTCATCTAATTTTTGTGTAATGAAAGTGGTCCTTGGTTGCCAAAAAATTGAAAACCTCTGCTCTAGATCAGCCGTTCTCAACCTTTCCGCCATAATTGACACCCTCGGCTACATTTATTTCTCAGTTGACATCCTGCTCCCATACACAACACCCACACTTTCTTAGCATTCTCTCTCTCTCTCTCTCTCTCACTTTACAAAACTCAATTTTATTGAAATGTTTTTTTAAATTATCAGGAATTTTGATTATTTAACCCCGAATATATATTATTTACCCCCTGGAGGTAGGTTTACCCCTGGTTGAGAACCTCAGCTCTCGAGTCACTTTTCCCCTAACATCGATTGGGCTCTGAACAACGTTGAGCAGCAGTCTTTGATCTTATAGAAATGGAATTCAGTTGAGATCCATGAAACACAAACTATGAGCAGAATTTCTCAGGATTCCATATTAATTTTGGATTTCTGTGTTCATTTATAACAGTAATTACATTTTCCATCAACTCTCTAGCTGAGATTTTGTCACCAATTTTGGCTCACAGCAGCCAGTAGCTGTAAAGGCTTGTGAATTTGATGATTTTCTTTTGAAACAAGTTCTCCTAGGAGTGATCGTATGATATAGTTTGGAATTTTATTTACTAAATTTTCAGCATGTTACAGGGCCCAATGAATATAGAAACTTATTAGGGCAAACCGCTACTTTATTTAATAAAAGCTTTCCGTTTTGTTCTATAAACTCTCAACAAATTGTATGAATAAATACGTAAAAATGTGATTTCTTTAAGAATTTTCAGGTGTGCAAAATAACGCAACGAAGAATATACTCATTAAGAGTTTGCTTCTGCACTAAGCCGCTAGCTCATTAAATCTGATTTCGATTTTCAAAACTTCAATATTGTTCAAAACTTGCTGCTTAAACACATGCGAAAGTCAAAAATCTTCATAGCAACTTTTATGAAAATTCTAATCCTAAGCTCTTTTTTTAAACAAAGAATTAAGCAGCAGCAAAACATTGTGTTCCCTGTGTGAAATCAGTGTACTTATGTACGCTGAACAACGCTTTTTATGCATTTTTTTACAGTATTCTGCACTGCACAGGAACGAAAAAAAATTGAATTTTATGCAGAGATTTCTCACAAGCTGCCGCATAATGACTATATAATGACACTGCAACTCATTAGTCTTATACTCTTTGTTAAGACCTTCCCTGTCTTATGTTCGTTTGGAGGATTCTAGCCTCAGCAAGGATAATAGAAAACAAAATAACAAGCAAATTAAATATTAAAGCCAGTTGGGTTTACAAAACAGTTTCCAATAGAATGCGCAAGTCAGACTCATTAGGTCTACGGATTGAAAATCCAGAAACGTTTAAGATTAATGAATGAAACAATTAACATGAAATTGGGTCGTTCGCGCATAGAGTTACAGGAAAGGGTAAGGAGGAGTCGTGCGAGTGTAACGATACCTAGAACAAAGAAAAAAATACATTCACAAACGGAACGCTATCTCTCGCACTGAACACGATCAATACAAATTAAACTTTAACACTTCAAATACTGAACACACAAATTTAGAAAAATTTATCAAAAGCGCAAAAAATGAGGAAATATTCACATATGAAAATGCTTACCAGCAGCATGGACGTCACAGGCACAAAGTAAGCAACAGAGTGACCGTCACACGCCGCTCGGCTACAAACTAAGGTGACACTGACAAAGGGATTTACCTTGAGATGTCAAAGGTATTTTGAAACTACCTTACTCTCGTCAAAGAATCCTAACACTCTTGTTCCAAAATTACTTACAAATGTTGAAAATGTTGCGTCTGAGGTTTTAAACATACACGGGTGCGTGTTCATCAAAAAGACACAAGAATTACGTATGTGCCAGAATAATCCTTAATGATGGAAGGCATGGAAGATCTGAAACCGTCATACCTATCAACACAACCACCAGGTTGCGTCAATATACGTTCATTGAAAACTGTTTTTCCGCTGGTCCTACACGCCGACAACAGATTTGATTTCTATCGGTCTCTATTAATTATCAGCTCGTGCCTATTGCGGTATATTGGTTTCATAGACACTTGAAATCAGAATTATTGAATATTTCGTCTGTCACTAACGACAAGCTTTACATTACTCCACTTATGATCAAACGACGGCTAGTTACTCCAATTTTGCATGAGGCGGAAGAATTTACTTAAATGGGGTTGCATATTGTGTTAGTGTTTAGTAAAGTTTGGCAATCGTAATTTATGCTTTGTTAATTGACTAAAATACCTCGCACAAGAATACATAGCATTAATATTCTATGAAAAAATTAGGAATCTTATTTAAATTCCCTATTTTATAATTGTATGTATGATTCAAAATGAAAATTTTCGTTGGTGAATTTGACTGAACGATATTTTTTTATTTCTGTCAAATTTTATACCTGCCAAGGAATCTGGTCTATTCAAAATTAGTTTTTTTAATAATTCAGTTTGTGTATTAATTACAAGAATTAGTACTAAATTGATTTTATTTATACTTCTGACTTATCAGATCACTTCCCAGTTTTTCTTAATAAGAAAAATGTCTATATGGCTTGCACCAAGGCACGGGCTGAAACTTACTCATATCGTAAAATAAACGAATCAAATCTTGGAGAAATGCGCACCGTTCTAGAAGAATCAATGCCTACATTGCACATCTCTTAACAAAACAATAATGCTACGAGCATTGATGAAGCAGTAGTAAAGTTGACTGAAACTATAATGACCGCATACAATCAGTGTTGCCCAATTGTAACTCGTACAGTTACCCCGAAAAATAAACAAAAGCCCTGGATTACTAGAGACATCGTGATAAATATAAAGAAACGTCAAGCGTACCTAGCCCTCCTTTGCGAAGGGCGAATATCTAGAGAAACATATAACCGATTCAGAGACTATGTAACAAACCAGATAAAAACATCAAAAAAGAACTACTTTACGCTCAAGTTTACTCAATTCAAAATTGACGTTAAACAGACTTGGCATCTCTTTAACTCTTGGTGTAAGCCGAATAATGCCGATAAAAAGAAAATTGAATATGTTATTCAAGATAATGTCATATACAATGAGAAGAAAGAAATTGCTAATCTCTTTAACAACTTCTTCGTAAACGTAGGGAAAACTATAGCTGATAATAATCCAAGTGAGCCTACTGATCACCTGGAATTTATGGATCATATTCGAGAACCCAACTCCTTTTTCTTTACGCCTACAAACTCCTCCGATGTAATTACGTGCATAAACAACATGAAAAATAAATCGAGTGGGTTACAAACGTTTCCGACTAAAGTACTTAAAGTTATTGCTGACATTGTAGCCCCGCTGATATCAAATATTATTAACCAGTCTCTCTCACTAGGCACTTTCCCGAACTCCCTCAAAGTTGCTAGAGTAACCCCTATCTTTCAAAGTGGTGAAAAAACCTCTGTAAACAATTATCGACCTATCTCCGTACTACCAATTATTAGCAAAGTATTCGAAAAGATTGTGTATAAAAAAGTGTACTCTTATTTTGAACAAAAATCATTTCTTTACGATAAACAATACGGCTTTCGCTCTAAAAAATCAACAACACAGGCTATATTAAATCATTTACAATTACTCTATTCTAATATAGATGAAGGAAAGCCTGTCTTCTCTGTGTTTCTTGACTTTCGAAAAGCATTCGATTGTGTGGACCATAAAATACTATTATCGAAACTACACTGTTATGGCATTCGAGGGATTGCCCATGATTGGTTCAGATCATACCTAAAAAATCGGAAGCAATACGTTGCCATTGACGACGCAAAATCAGACCCACAGACAATTAGCCATGGAGTTCCACAAGGATCTGTTCTTGGGCCTCTCCTGTTTCTGATTTTTATCAATGATATCGTAAAATCTACATCATTCTTCAAATTCATACTTTTTGCCGATGACAGTACGCTTTCTGCGGTCCTTCCGAACCATAATCCTGCTATGATTGTGGAGAGTATAAATACTGAACTTCACAAGGTTTCATCGTGGCTCAAAGCTAATAAAATAAGCCTAAATATCGATAAAACAAATTATATTACTTTCTCATACAAGAAAGATGTATCTCTCCCATGCATTAAAATTGGCGAAGGTGAAATCGAAGAAACCAACTCATGTAAGTTTCTGGGCATCATAATAGATAAACATCTGACCTTCAAAGAGCACATCACTCATATTAGTTCTAAATTATCAAAATCCATCGGAATCCTAAATAAAGTTAAAAATTTTCTGCCTGAAACAGCTTTACAAATGCTCTACCGAACGCTCATTTCTCCATACTTGCAATACGGAAGAGAAGCATGGCACGGAACTGATAAAAATAAAACCAACAAAATTTTTACTCTGCAGAAAAGAGCTGTCAGAGCGGTAAAGAACCTAGAATATAATGCTCACACAAATGATTCTTTCAAAAATTTACAAATACTTTAACTTTCGGATCTCTACAAAATCTCCATCTGTAATTTCATTTACAAAACATTAAGAAATGATGGCGACAATAGCCTAAGACAATTATTGACTGCGCAAACTGGTCATCACGACCATTTAACCCGAAATAGAAGTAAATTCATGCTTCCTTATTATTCAAGGGCCCGGTCGCAACACAGTATCCTCTTCGTTGGAACCAAAACTTGGAACTCTATACCTGCGGAGATCCGTAAATGTAATTCGTACAAATTATTCAAAAGACATCTTGAGTCTCACTTCCTATCAGAATACTAGTCGTGTAAGATCACCATGTCAAATCTTGCCTCCTACATGTAACATATGATAATGTAATAATGTAACTTGCCTTGGGTAACATAACCGATTTTCAGTCTGCTCCTGAATCGTTTTATCGAACATACTGGTAAATATAGCCGATTTTGACCTATATTGTAATATACAGCATAAAATATCGAGTTAATTATCTCAATGATCAGTCTAATGCGAAACTAGGTTAAGTGAACTAGGTTAAACATTATTGTACACCCTAGAATAACGTGATGGATAGGATGCCCTAGAAGTCGCTGAACTTGTTCGGGCCCACAGGTAGCTATACTCAAATTTGACCATTGTGCTAGACTTAAGAAACATTCTACCTCTGTATCTCCTGTGCTAAATAAATTGTTGTTTAAATTGTTTAAATTCTACCGTGTGAACCCTTGGCAAACAGTAGTAAAGCCTTTTTAATTTAATTTGTTCAATACTGAAAGTCAGGTTGTACACGTTCTCATCAAAATGTTAAATCTCTCTGCCTAATTTCTACATAAAATATCTCTTCATCATCATCTCTGATATCTTGATAATCTTATTGAAAATCAGGTTATACATGCTCTCATTAAAAGATTATATCATTCCGCCTAATTCGTAAAGAGAATATCTCTTCATCATCATCTTTAAAAACTTATATAGTTCCTACAATAATGTCTTTCCGTTACATTCAATTTTATAATTTTTGTGCTAGCGCCTATTTCGACATTCTCAAGCGTGTCTTGTTGCCAAACAATGAGGTGATAATGACAATGGCGGAGTTAAATGTTTCAACAAAAATAGAAGTTTCCGTCGCTATGTAGTTCAAGTGAAATACGCCCAAGTACTGTAACAATGATAAAATAGTGTAAGGCAGCAGTGTGGAGCTCTCTAAATTCGCTTAAACAAATTTACTTTATTTTCTAAAGCCTTCAGATCTTCACCCAGAAAAATACTGAAATGTGTGACATACTTTGTCGCAAAGCTTACAGAAATCGCCGAACGTATTTATTGCGAGCGCACTAAATTCGAAGTAATCATGTCTAATGATGCGTCCCCTTTTGGAGCGTCAAACTCTTACCTTTCAAACAACAGAGCAATTATGAGGAGGTTCTTAAAAACATATTTTTTGAGGTTTCCTTCAACTTGGTTCTTTGAAGTTATGAGGTCGGGATGCTCACCTGCAGCCTTCACACGCTAAAAAGTCTCCATCAAAACTTCAGGTGACGTATTTGCAGGAGCTGACGGGCTTTGGAAAATTGCTTAACTTCCACGTTTTTTGCTGAACGCCTTTGCTTTTATTTTTGAACACGCGCCTCTATTGGGGAGTTCCCATCAGGTTTGCTTGTCTGATTTTTTAACTCGTACCATTTGTTGGGCTTCTTTCTGTAGCATGAATGATTTTTTAGAACAACAAGTAATGGATGAGCGCACAAAATTAAAAGAAATTCATTAATGTTATTTATGAGACTTCAAACAGGCAGAATGTGTTTTTCACCCAATGATCAGCTCAGATTTTATTTCAGATTTCAATCTCTAATTTGAACCTTAGGTTAAAAACTGCAGTGCATTAGTCATTATCATTGCAAAATGTTCTTTTTCATCGTCACATCAGAATTCACGTCCATGCAGCAAAGATGAAAAATAATTGCTGCAGTACGGTATGAAGCCTATACGAAGAGGTAGAGGATGTAAATGTACGAGAAATGCTTCGCTAATACGCGTTAAACGAAACTATAATATCACGATAAATGGTAAACTAACAACACGCTAAATGATACGCTAACTACACGCTAACTAGCGACACGTTAACGATATGTTAATACATGTTGAACGGCACGCTAATACACGGCTAAAGTGACACATTAGGAATCTTTAAAGCAGGGGTGCCATTTAACTGGAAACAGCCTCGTTCATCCTTGTGATAATTTTGCAGTGAGGTTCAATACTCTCAGGTATTTTTAAGCGGCCCATAGACGATCAATTTAAATGTCAATATCATTGACTCAATATATTTATGAATTTTTTTTACCCACTAAGTCAATTAATGAGCGGTCGTCAATCAAGCCCACAGACGATCAATTAAAATGTCAATATTCATTTTTGTCAATTATATTGAAAATAAAACTGATCGTCTATGGGCCGCTTTCAGTGCGCTGTTTCACGAGAAAGCGCGCGACAGGCAGCTATCCTCAGCTCCCCACCTTTGAAAATAGCTTCGTATTAAAAGGCTGATATATCTATAGTTTGTAGTTTGAGTTAAATAAAATCAATCATGTTTCCATCAAAGTAACTCAGTACTACGGCAGCAGACAGTAGGCAATTTTTCTTTTGCTTACAGCTACTATTTTTCAGGCGTCTCTGAACCCTCTCAGTAGCTTGGCAATTTGGTAAGGCAATATTGACGTGAGTTACCTAATCGAGTGTGGTCTTCATCCAGCGACACCAATCTTGCCAAGGGAAAATGGGCCATTTCCAAGCTCTGATCAAGTATCGTACGACGGGAATTTGCGGGGAGCAAACACGAAAGGTAGCCGAGTGTCACCAGGAGGTCTAACTAGAGTGTGTAGCGATAAAATGCTCTTCTTATGAACTATGTTGAAAGGTAATGAATTCGGGTATGGTTTTAAGTAATGATTAGCTGATATTGAAGCTGGAACTAAAATCTAAGATTTAAGGTACATTCCTCTCTTTATAAGATTTAATTTCTAGTTTAATTTTTCTGTTTACTCTCATGGCCATGTTACCAGCATACTTCGCAATGGATATCAGAGGTATTTTATTCATACAATATCGTGAAATTGACTAAAAATAATCGGAATAATGACCTTGAGAAATTATTATATTGTGAATATCTGATGCAAAGTAATTAAAAAACGTAACTTTATTCAAAAAGTTTTTACTACCAAGACGTATCAATTATCTGATTCCCAACAAACACATACGTGAATGAACGCGGGAGGTATATGTAATTTTAATGTTCACTGATGAAGGAGAGTTGCTTCAGCCACTGGAATGCCCAACGTAAAGTAAAATGATGGACCTCTAACTCATGCCGTAGGCTTTTATTTAGTGAATGCTATTAGTATTTTCAAAATAGAAAACAAGAAATATGCCGGACAATATTTAATTGCTGGGAAGGAAGCGATTGTGAGGTTGTCACTGTTATTTTTTCGTGATGGGCGTATTATGTTGAAAATACGAATAAAAGTGATTATTTATTGTAGTTGTCAGTTTCTGCGTTTTAAAACTCGAGT